>OU342734.1:409674210-411027370 GCA_910589765.1 Avena atlantica | reverse complement strand
TAAAAAACTATAGATATGTTTATGACGTATCAACGGACAACGAGTTTCACACGGTGTGAGAGTTTTGTACAAGGATATGGGCAAAATTGAGGAAAAGTTAAGCAGCTGGGAAAAACTGACTACAACTAACGAACTAGTGGCACGAAAATAAAAATCCCTTCAATAATCATGGATAAAAAATTACTTCGAATATCATAATGTCTCAAAACTTTATGGATCTAATGCTTTCCTTGAAACAAAGGAGTTTGAAGATGATGCAAATAATGCAAATTCTAGAATTAAAAATCTAACATGCATGCATGAAAGTAAACACGCTAAAGCTGGAAGATAGATTACAAAGTGTTATAAATCTCCCCAAGCTGGGGATCAAGCCGGTGGGATCAAATAATCCATCGTGATTTTTCGATATCATGACGTTCTTCAGGGTGAAGGCAAGGTGTTGGAGACAACTGCACGAAGCTTCTTGTTTGTCTCCTCAAGGGCAGATATGCGGCGAAGGCACTTCTGCAGATCTGAGTGCATTGAATACATAGCATCGGCAACCTTACCCAACATTTCATTGAGTTCCTTCTTTCCTTCAAGATCTAGCAGTCGTTTGCGCACGACTTTGTGATGGATGAGTTCTTCTGTCTGGTCTTTCTCTATCTTGCGAAGACGATGCTCGATCTCCAGGACTTGTACAACAACTGAAACGTCTAGGAGGTTGAAACCCTAGTCACCCTGTGGCTTCATGCTCATTCATGCGTTCATGCAACAACTCGATTAGCCTCATCGACTTTAATGGAGGAGGTATGAAAACTATCCCATGAAGGAGCCACGAGGCCTAAAGGTTTGTCTTTGCATGGAACTTGGTAGCGCATCGAAGAGATTGGATCTGTGCATATAAGAGGGAGGAAAACCTTCGGAAAGGCTTATGAAGGGTTAGAAATAGGGAAAACTTCATAGTAGAAGAAAAAGGGCCGGGCAAGAAAAGAATCCCAACAAAATTAGGAAGGAAATAGGAGAGAATGAAGAATTGAAGGCAGTAACGATCACTGGTATGGGCGGGTGCCCGTACGGTGCTCCCTTACCGAACTTCCTTCTAAATGTTACCCGAACGAAGCCGATACAAACTTTACCGACTAGGTGGTACGGCGGGACCAACCTGTACGGTCTGCACGTGCCGCCAGTTACCGACCCTTCCACGTCAGTATCTCACTTCCTTTATTTGAAGCGAATACGTAAGAAACGAAACAAGAGGAAGAAAAGTCGAGAACTTAATGACCATTGGTAGGGACGTATGCGCCCATACGTCCTAGTCGTACCGAATTTGAAAAATCAAACTAAAAAGTAGCTTGAGATACTAAGAGTTTAACGACCATGGTATGGACTGGTATATACCATCCGCCCATACTAGGTTTGAAAAACTGGCAATGAACTCAGAAAATCACAAGGACTTCAAAAATGCGGATAAAAATGGCAAAACAACAATTAAAACACAAATAAGTCAAGACTTTGATTACCTTGTAGTAATGAGTTTACTTAGATACCTTTTTCGCCCTTTAATTAACTTATTCTTCCCTTTGAATAAAATACTTTAAAATTTAAACTAAACATTATAGTTTACAACAATATAAAGAACATGTGATCCGCATATTGTTTACACAATCAAATTACATGAAATAAAATGATAAATTAAGGAAGAGGACTAGACGTTCCCCACAAATGTCCACATATGGTCAAGCAAATTATTTTGGAGGTTGTAAAGTTGTCGAATCACGGATCGCATAATGCACATACAGAAAATTATCAAACGAAGTTGGTGGACTAGGATCGGGTGCAACCAATTCTTTCTGAAATTTCCACCCTTGGTCATGTATGCCTTCATCACGCTCCTCTTCGACGATGATCACACAAGCAGTCATCATCTCCCACAATTGTTTCTTACTTCATGTTCTAGTAGGGCGCAACACAACAACCCAAGAGATTGGAGCACACCAAATGCCCGCTCCACATCCTTTCTAGTGGCGTATTGTTCCTTTGCATAACTCTTGTATTTTTTCTTCTGTCGGCTTGCGAATGGTCTTTATAAATGTAGACAAACCAGGATAAGTACCATAATCTAGATAGTTTCCCTTCTTGTATGGGTGGCAATCGACCAAAAAGTTGACGGGTGAGCATTGTTGTCCGCAAGCCTATGAAACACACAAGATCTTTAAAAATGACACAAATGCCATTATGGTAAACAGCCATGCCAAAGAATGAGTGACAAATCTAGAGATCATATGATGCAACGGCCTCAAGTATAATCGTGCACCCTCTAACATGTCCTTGATATTAACCCTGCCAGGCAACACTACAAAAACACTCCCATGCACGGCCCTTTTTGGACGTCACAAGCGAAAAGTATCTGCAAAAGTTGGTTATCTGGTAGACGACCAATTGCAACACTTTTTTCGCGGCGACCACTTATGCGCCATAAAAGACACGATACCGACACATGTATGTGCCATGGTAGGTGGCACGCAATGGTGATGCTTTATCATGTCACGCTTGGGGAACAGAAGCATTGACCGTTGCGCCATCGATTCTAAGCGTCGCTAAATATATTAGGGCTCGATCGGCTTGTACTGCTAAATTCTAAGATTGTCAATAAAAATATTTGTTTTTGTTAATACTAAGATGCGCTGGAGACTTTTTTATGAAAGTAGGTAAAAAACCAGGAGTTAGCCGAGTCGCTGACTAATTGGACTCGCCAAATACACCTACCGGGATAATTCTCGCCTATGGGCCTTTGAGGAAGTGAGGTAGAGAGTTCTGTCTCATTTGCTCAAGGACCTATAAAATAAACCCTATCCCTCACAACAAGCTTTCATTGAAGGTTGGCACAAGTATTCCAAATCTTTCTCACTTGAGTGACTTTGCACTCAACGGCTCTCTCACTAAGAAAAGGAAAAACACACGAAAAAAAAGTAATGCTATATCTACGGATAGATTATACAAAAAGATCTTACGGACAACCAACTGAAGGCGAGTACGTATACACCACAATTTAAGGAAGGGAAAAAATTCAGCCCAAAGAGAAGGCTCCACGTCAGTCCCGTAAGACATTTTCGTAGGACAAATTCCGTAGGTGTAGGATTATCGCCAAAAAAAATGACGACCTTCCAGCACACCTGCAATGAGGGGTAATGACCGGCCGTCAGTTTCTAAATTACGTTATCGAAGCAACCGGCGAGCATGCGTCTGTGGGACGCAGACGAGCGAGACGTTGTCGACGACAGGCCCGCAGAGCGTGCCGGTGCCGTCGGACGTCATGTGGTAGCCCGCGCTGTAGAACACCACCCGTGTGCGGTTATGTTGCGCCGTGAAGTCGAGCTTGTCGCGCGCGAACCCGCCCGTGCCTGTCGAGTTGTACGCCACGCTCTTGCTCCCGCCCGCCGTGGCTACCTGCACGATCATGGGCGACGCCGCGCACCTGTCGGCGGCGTCCCCGAGCGAGAACTCCAGCCTGCACGTGCTCCCGGGCACGGTGTCCACCTCCTGCACCAGCGCGACCTCCAGGCCGGCCACCAGCTCCACTGCGCGGGAGCCATGCGGCACCCGAAAGTGCTCCGAGTCAATGTACTTGACGACCTTGGAGTCCGACATGATCATCCACCCCGGCAGCGGCGAGGCGTCGTCTTCGTCCATCGGCGGCACAAGGACCCCACACGAGGAACCCGGGGTGATGTACGGCCCCTCCTCAAAGTCCCCGTTCTTCAGCATGTTACTGGAAGTACCGTGAGGAGGGTCGTGGAGTGTTCTGATGGCGACGGCATCGATGATGGGGCCGCACGCGGGGTCGTCAACCTGGTCGTCCCCATGGTGGATGACGAAAGACACCACGTCCTGCGTGGCCTTGAAGGCCCAGGAGTAGGAGTCCCAGCCGCTTCTGGTGTACACCGTCTGGATCGGGAGCTCGCCGGGCGGGTCGCCGGGGACGATCGACACGTTCAGCTTCTCGGACTGCGCGCAGGTGCGCGCCGCGCTGAAGGAGACGGAGTAGTACTTGCCTCGCGTCACGCGGAGCTCGTGCTGGACGGAGGACTCGATGCCCAGCCGCACCGCGTGCTTTCCCTCCGGCACCGCCAGGACCATGTCGCCCTGCATCGCCCCCGACTCGATGTACTCCACGAACCCGGTGACCGTCCAGTACGGGATCGCGTGCGCCTGCATCACCCTCGTGCCGTTCATCTGGCACCTGTTGGGCTTGTGCTCGAAGTAGGGATGCAAGTGGACGTCCGTCAGACTATCCACACGTGTCCGCCATCTAATTCCCCTTCTAATCAAGCATACACATTAATACTCAGCAATTTGTTTCCTAAGCTTTGCATGGCATCTAGCGGACTGTCCGTCCCTGTCCGCTGGACAGTCCACTTGCATGCCTAGCTCGAAGTTCCCGTTCAGCAGCGGGCCTGAGGTTTTGCATGACAGAACGTATGAATAACTTGTTGCACTTGTGTACACCAAAAGGTTTGCATTACGTACTGTTATTTCTTAATCACCTTGACAACTACTGTATTCTACTCCCTTCGTTTTAAAATATAAGATGTTTTAGCTTTGTGAAACAAATATATAGACTATTTTTAGTAGGTAGGTTCACTCAGATTTAGAGTAAATCTACACACTAAAAAAAATCTAAATATATTTTCTTCACAAACCTAAAACATCTTATATTTTGAAAGGGAGGGTGTAGTTAGCTTGATGAGATACTGCAGGTAGTGAACTAGTCGAACACTACCCTAAAAAGGATAAATTAGTCGAACACGCATTTCAGTGGTCTGCTTATTATCTAACATGACCAGATTTCCTAATTGCTATCCACGTTACGACGCAGGCCCAATCTGAATTTCCATGGCATCTTATCATGGATAGAACTAACATGTCAAAGCCCTCATTTTGGCTGTTTAGTTTTAATGCAACGGATGTCGTCATCCTTTTATCTTGATGGCACTGGCACTGATGAAGGCACTGAAGGAGCAAATATCACTAGGAAATGCTACACTGCATCTCAGAACAACAGCACACTACCTAGCTTCCCTGTAGCTACTAAAGATGGGTGAGAACAATGGGGAATGCATGCAGAGTTAACTACGAGAAACAGTATGCTCTCACCGTCTCCACCCGAAGCAGCAGCAGCTCCAGCTCGAGCAGCCGCGCAGAAGAGCAAGAACAATGCCCCATTGAGTACCATCTCCGGCTAAACCCGGCCGGCCCCCTCGACCAAGAGCTTATCGACGTATAGCTCTCCCTGCTTTCAAACTGGATGGAACAGAGCTCATGTAGCTTGCTTACTTTACCTGGCGGAATTACTTATAATTAACTGGGAATGTGCCATCCGGCTCCACTTTTTATAGGCCGATCGCTGAGCGCTGAGCGGTCACGTGTACTTATGCTGCCTTCCATAGATTGCGCGGGTGGAACTCGAGGCGCGAAGGTTCCTCTATTCGCATGGTCGGGCGGCGCGAAGCGGGTGACGACTGGCCCATGAGACCTCGCCTGTTCTGGGACCGGGGACGGCACACCTGCCGACCTCGGGAAAGGCTGGCTGGCATTGCAGCTCCAACGCCTCCCGGTAAACGGAACATGCAGGCCCGAATCTGTCCAGCGACGCAACCTCGGACCGGTATGTTTCGGCGAAAAAGGCCCAAAATTGAAAACTGGGTTTGTGGGGCCACTGACAGCCTGCGCATGCGTATGGTGTCCTCACCTGACCCGCCAGGTAGAGACCCATCTCGTCCACTCGGACCATCAATCCCTAGCACACTCCCCCTCCTTGGCTGCGCCCCCATTCAAGCCTCCTGGAGCTACTTCGGCCACGACTGATCTTCCACCACCGGCCACAGCTGCTCCTGTCGTGGGCATAACTCATTAGTTGAAACGAGGTCTTTTGTTGATTCCGAAAAAGGGCTTTAAGAACCGGTGTTAAAAGGGGAGGCCGTACCAGCGTGCAAAAAAGGAGCCCACCCTTTAACACCGGTTCATGCCACGAACCGGTGTTAAAGGTCCCTGCAGCAGTGGCCCGCGCACCCCCTCCCCCTTTAACACCGGTTCGTGGCATGGACCGGTGTTAAAGGGGGGGGCTATATAAGACACCACCCCAGCCCACACACAACCCACTCTTCCATTCTTTCACATTTTGGAGCCTAGCAAGAGGGTGTGAAGAGTGCTAGTTTGTGTTTTTTTCATATGCACAAGAGGTGTTCGGTGAAATGCCCGAGAGCTCAAAATAAGTTTTCTTGTTGCTCTTTCCGTCTCGGTCGAGGTCGGCAACTATAGTTTCATGTGTCATTGATGTACTATATATATAAATGATCATCTCCCTATTATTTTTTGATATATACTACATATTAATGCAGATGAATCGACAATGAATGTACGATGACCGCCGCACTTCCGAGTACATTACGGGCCTCCAAAATTTCATCGTTGTGGCTAATGCAAACCGTGGTCACAATGGTTTTATGTGCTGTCCGTGTGATCACTGTCAGAACAAGAAAGACTACTCAAATACCAGAACCATTCACGCCCACCTGCTTCGATCCGGTTTCATGCCCAGCTATAATTGTTGGACCAAGCACGGAGAAAAAGGGGTTGTGATGGAAGACAACGAAGAAGAAGAGGATGATGACAACTATCATAATATGTATCCTGAATATGATGATAATGCAACGGAGGTAGATAATGAAGATCAAGAGGGAGCAGATGGGCCCGCTGATGACGATCTTGGTCGGGCCATTACTGATGCAAAGGAAGAATGTGAAACTGAAAAGGAGAAGGAGAAGCTGGAGCAGATGTTAAAGGATCACAAAACATTGTTGTATCCAACTTGCGAAGATGGCCACAAAAAGCTAGGTGCCACACTGGATTTGCTGTAATGGAAGGCAGAGAATGGTGTGACTGACAGCGCATTTTAAAAGTTGTTGGTAAAAATGAAGAATCTTCTTCCAAGAAATAATGAGTTGCCCGACAGTACATACCAAGCAAAGAAGGTTGTCTGCCCTCTAGGATTAGACGTGCAGAAGATACATGCCTGCATTAATGACTGCATCCTCTAGCGCGGTGAGAAGTACGAGAATTTGGATGCATGCCCGGTATGCACTGCACTGCGGTATAAGATCAGACGAGACGATCCTGGCGATGTTGAGGGCGAGGCCCCTAGGAAGAAGGTTCCCGCCCAGGTTATGTGGTATGCTCCTATAATACCACGGTTAAAACGTCTCTTCAGAAATAAAGAGCATGCCAAGTTGTTGCGATGGCACATGGAAGACCGTAAGAAAGACGCGATGTTGAGACACCCCGCTGATGGGTCACAGTGGAGAAAAGTCGAGCGAGAGTACCCGGACTTCGCACGTGACGCAAGGAACTTAAGGTTTGGTCTAAGTACAGACGGCATGAATCCTTTTGGTGAGCAGAGCTGCAGTCACAGCACCTGGCCTGTGACCCTATGTATCTATAACCTTCCTCCTTGGTTGTGTATGAAGAGGAAGTTCATTATGATGCCAGTGGTCATCCAAGGACCGAGGCAACCCGGCAACGACATTGATGTGTACCTAAGGCCATTAGTTGAAGAACTTTTACAGCTGTGGGCCAAACCGGGTGTACGTATGTGGGATGAGCACAAAGGAGAGCCATTTGACCTACGAGCATTGCTTTTCGTAACCATCAATGATTGGCCTGCTCTTAGTAACATTTCAGGGCAGACAAACAAGGGATACAATGCATGCACACACTGTTTAGATGATACTGAAAGTGTATATTTGGATAAATGTAAGAAGGTTGTGTACCTAGGGTATCGCCGATTTCTTCCGAACCTGCATCCAGTAAGAAAGAAAGGCAAGCATTTCAAACGTCTGGCAGAACCCCGGAGGAAGCCTGTCCTCCGTACCGGTGAGGAGGTGTTTGGTATGGTCAAGGACCTAGAAGTAATCTTTGGAAAAGATCCTGGCAGTCTATCTGTTCCGAATGACCATGCCGGACACGCGCCCATGTGGAAGAAGCAATCTATATTTTGGGACCTACCCTATTGGAAAGTCTTAGAGGTCTGCTCTTCAATCGACGTGATGCACGTGACGAAGAATGTTTGCGTGAACCTGCTAGGCTTTCTAGGAGTGTATGGGAAGACAAAAGATACACCGGAAGCACGGCGGGACCAGCAACGTCTGAAGGCCCCTGAAGAGCCTATGCATCCTGAGAACAAGAAGGGTAAACGATGCCACTTAACTCCTGCCAGCTATGCTCTTACCAAAGCAGAGAAGGAAATCTTTTTTGAATGTCTGAGCAGTATCAAGGTCCCGTCCGGCTTCTCGTCGAATATAAAGGGAATAATAAATATGGCAGAGAAAAAATTCCAAAACCTGAAGTCTCATGACTGCCACGTGATTATGACACAATTGCTTCCGATTGCATTGAGGGGGCTTCTACCTGAAAATGTTCGAGTACCCATTGTGAAGCTATGTGCATTCCTCAATGCAATATCTCAGAAGGTAATCGATCCAGAAAGCCTACCAGGGTTACAAAAAGATGTGGCCCAATGTCTTGTCAGCTTTGAGTTGGTGTTCCCACCATCCTTCTTCAATATTATGACGCATCTCCTGGTTCACCTAGTAGAAGAGATTGCCATTATCGGTCCTGTATTTCTACACAATATGTTCCCCTTTGAGAGGTACATGGGAGTCTTAAAGAAATATGTTCATAACCGTGCTAGGCCAGAAGGAAGCATCTCCAAGGGCTATGTAACAGAGGAGTTCATTGAGTTCTGTGTTGATTTTATTCCTGACCTTAAGGCGATTGGTGTTCCAGAATCACGACATGAGGGAAGACTGCGTGGAAAAGGCACCCTAGGATGTAAAGCAATGATATGTAGGGACGGGCATTCTCTCAATCAAGCACACTACACGGTTTTACAAAGATCTATCTTGGTTGCCCCGTATATCAATGAACACAAGAATTTAATACGCCTCAAACACCCGGGGCAGTCTGATGAATGGATTATAAGTGAACACATGGCGAGTTTTGGCGGCTGGCTGCAAAGACTTCTCACGAATAACACCACTGTTGGGGATCAGCTGTACTTGTTGGCCAGGACACCATCTTCGACTGTATGTACTTTCCAAGGGTACGAGATAAATGTGAATACATTTTACACGATAGGCCAAGATAAAAAGAGCACCAACCAAAACAGTGGTGTCCGCTTCGATGCAGCAGAAGACAATGGGCAAAAGACCACGTATTATGGGTTCATAGAGGAGATATGGGAACTTGACTACGGACCTAATTTTAAGGTCCCCTTGTTTCGATGCAAATGGGTCAAGCTAACAGGAGGAGGGGTTGAGGTAGACAAGAAGTACGGAATGACAACGGTGGATCTCAACAATCTTATGAAGGTACACAAGAACTTAGACGAACCATTCGTCCTAGCCAATGATGTGGCTCAGGTTTTCTATGTGAAGGACATGTCCTCCAGACCAAAAAAAGAAAAAATATGCAAACGAATACATCATATGATGAGCCAAAGCGTCACATAGTTCTTTCAGGGAAAAGAAACATCGTGGGAATCGAGGACAAGACAGACATGTCAGAAGATTATAATAAGTTTGATCGAACACCGCCGGCCGCGCGCAGAGAGAAGCGCCGCCACCGCCGCCCGTGAGCGTCTCGCCGCCGCCGCCCCCGACCCTCTCTTTTCCGCACTTGACCGCATCGCCCTGACCACCTCTTCCCAGTGCAGGAGCACCGCCGACGCCGCCCGCGCCTCGCCGGAGCACCGCCGACGCTGCCCATCAACGCCGCCCGTCTCCGCCTCTCGTAGGCCACGCCTCAACGCCGACGCCGCCCGCCGCCCGACGAGCCCGCCGCTAGCACCGCCGCCCGACGAGCACCGCCGCCCGACGAGACCAATGTCACCCCACCGGTGAGCGCCACCTGTCTGCCATGTCAGCGATGACACAGCGCCAGTCAACGTTGACTCTCCTGAAAAATAGAAGAAAAGATAAAAATTGCAGAAAATTGTATAATATTCCAAAAATCATATAAAAAGATTCGTAGATCCAAAAATAGCAAATTATATATCAATGAATTCAGAAAATTGAGTAGATTATTAATATCAAGTTGGATTTAACTTTTACAGTATGTGTTTACTGTAATAATTTAATTAGTTTTAATGGTCTTTTAGGTTAATAAATTCATAGTAAAATATCTCCTGGTCCAAAAATCACAAATAATATACCTATGGATTCACAATTGTGTGTAGATCATCAATATGCAAATGGTTAAGCCAAATAATAAAAGGTTTTTCAGCAATTAAATAAATGGTAGAATGGCTTATTTAGAGTAATAAATTCATAAGAAAATAAATAATGTTCAGAAAATTACAAATAATATGTCCCTGGAATCACAACCCCGTGGGGATTATATATCTTATTTTAGTTTGATTTTTAGACAACAGAAACTATTTAAATGATTTAAAACCCATTAAACACTATTTAAATCATAAGAAAAAGATTTGTAACTCTAATTAGGGTGAATCCAACGCCTACTGGTTCGTATTAATGTCCTCTATCCATTGTGACTTATTAAATTGCCATGCATGCATTTGTTTGATCTCTATGTGCTATTGTTTATGTTGTATGAAATTGTTTGCTCGATAGATTGCGAGGAGTGCAACGTGTGTGATTGCTGACTCATCCTGATTAAAACTTGTTTGCTCCATAAATTGTACTACATGCATAGATTAAAACCATTATACAAATTGGACCTCTGACTCATTTGTGTATTTATTTGTGTATTTTTGTATGAATAATATGTATATTTGTGTATGAATCCAAGTCCACTTGAATGTTTACACTCTTACTCTAGATAATATTATTGTTTTAGAAACTATGGATCCACTTAGTAGAAACCTTGAAGAAGAAAAAATAATGGAGAACATTATTGATGAGGACACCTCACAATATCTGAACTTGGAGGGACATGATGACGAAAGCTCAAGTACTAGTAATGGAGAAGATGAAGACTCCGGTGAACGCAATTTAGTGGTTACAAAGTCCGGCGAGGTATATGCATTGATTAATCCTCTGCTGACTTCCACCAACAATCTTCTTCTACATGTATTAATTAACGCTTCTTTCTTCTTTTAGCCCTCTGGATCGACCAGCCAGCAACCATCTTCTTCTACGAAAAAGTGCAAGCGAGGCGCGAGCCAGTGGTTGAAAGATCGTGCAAAGTTCACGATCGAAGCAGTCCGTGTTGATGGCAGGCCGATGGAGCCCAAGAAGCCGCAGAAGGGAGACGTCAGGCTGGAGTTCTTGTTAGGGACCAAATCCCAATCATAATTGAAAATTGGAATAAGCCAAAGAAGGGCGACGGTACCTTTGTCAATGACAGATCCAAAGAAATGCTATGGAATTCGTTGTTGGTAAATTTTACCCTTCCGCCAGAGGAGGATGAAAACAACCCGGTTATAAAGGAAAAGGTCAAAGAGTGGACTCTAAAGAAGATGGCTGACGCTTTCCGCAACTGGAAGACAAAATTGAACAAATTTGTCAAATCTGGCGAGACTCCAAATTTCAAAGACGCATATTATGCGAAGATAAGACCTTACTAGCCCGAATTTGAGACATATAAAAAAGTGCTATAGCTAAAAAGAGGTCAGAAACCAATACGCTTAATGCCCTGAAGAAGGAATATCACCAGAGGACGGGGTCAGGTGGCTACATATCTCAGAGGCCTAAGTGGGAGGAAGCTAAGAAGGCCCTGCACGAGAGAGGGATCACACCCCAGACAGATGGGTGGGACCTACGTGCAAAGACTTGGTTCTTCGGAATCGGGGCAAGGTTGGACCCAGAAACATGATTGTGTATCTTCCCAACCCTCCTTGCCAAACCCGTCACTGAACTCATCACGGCATACGAGGAAACATCCGCCAGGACCTTCCATCCTGACAGAGATAATGACCAGCTCACACGCGCCATCGGTAAAAAAGAACACCCTGGACATGCACGAGGCACGGGGGTATGACGTGGAAGGATGGGTTTGCCGACTGGAGCGACTCTTACAGATGGCGCGGAAGAAAAGAAAAAGAGCATACAGAGCGGATGACACAGATAGAACATGCACTTGCGGCGCTGCAGGCGCAAGTGAATGCACAATAGAGCCATCAAGCTACCGGCCCATCTCAGCGGCACGAAGAGCCTGCATTGGAAGCTGCCGGCGGCCCAGACTCTGCGCGGAAAAGTAGTGTGGCTTCCACGGAGAACGTGCAGCCCACACTTGAAATGACGGGTCCTCGATACCCCATGGATGAGATCACGGAGAGCGAACACGCTGAGCTGCATGTGAGATTAATGGTCTTATCCATTAAGGTGGCTGTCGGCTATGCCTTACCTCCTGTAGCTAGTGGAACTTACCACTGCCAACCGATTCCAGATGGCTATGTTATTGTCGGGGTGGATGAGGTTGTGAAGGAATATGAGGAAGCACAGCTTGACCGTGCTACAGGTGAAGGGGAAACTCAACTCAAATTTGCAGTGAAAACAACCATTCTTTGGAAGAAGGAACACATTGTGCTTCCAAATTGGAGGTCACTGGCACCCCCGCCGTCTCCGCAGCGTCATCAGTCTGAGCCGCTTCAGCTATCTCCTGCGCGGCAGCCATCTCCGGCGCTTCAGCCATCTCCTGCGCGGCAGCCATCTCCGTCCCGTCAGCCATCTCCGGTGCTTCAGCCATCTCCTCAGCGTAAGCGGAAGAGCACTGCCACGAAGAGCATCAGTAGCACTGCCACAAAGAAATCCGCAGGAAACCGTACGCCAAAGAGTTTAAAAAACTACGTCCCGCAGCCTTCCGCCAAGCCATTGCCGGTTTTACCGTGGAATCGCAGTGACGAGGAGACCAATAGGATCTCGGAAGAACAGGTCAAGAAATTCTTTGCACCTAGACGGGCCGAGCCAAAGGAGAAAATAGATCCGGTGGTGGTGGAGAAGTTTTACAAAAATCTTTTGAAACCTGAAACCCCACTTGTGCCGGACTACGAGCGCCATATTTTGAAGGCGGATGCAAGGCGCCGTAGGGAGACTGAAAGTAGCAGTCGTGAGGCACCCCAGAAAACAGTTCCCAGGCTCGGAGAGCAGGAAAACCAATCATGCGCCCCGCTCCAAATGTTCGACACACGGGACGCTCCTCCCGTAAATGATTACGAGGCAGAGCTACAAAGAAAGGCCAATGATATGGGGATGACTTACATTGCATACTTGAACGTCATGGGAGACAACTTGCCCAAATGCGATGCCAACTTCATACAGCCATGGAAGTATGGGAAGAATCTAGTCAAGAAAGAGGAGCTCAAGAATCTACCAACAAAGATGCGAAAATTGCACAAGTGGTACCTTGATTTCTGCAAGACGAGAAAAGAAGAATGGATCACAGCGCATATAAGAGATCAGATTTTCTTGTGCGGAGACGACGCGATCGACTTCAACATTCAAGACTTGCATTTTCTATTCAATCAGAAGGAACTCGACAAATCTGCCATCAGCCTTTATTGTGTGTAAGTACTATTTCTGTAATTTTTATCTCATCTCATTCACTTCATTAATTGCATGTATATATATATGCTCACCATATATGTATATACTATTATGCAGAAAAAGGTTATGGAATGCATGAAAGGAGGCCCTTTTGACATTGGGTTCGTTGACCCAAATAGAGTTCATGAAGAAGTGGTAAGAACCAAACCCGGGCAAACAGAAGATTACTTGCTAAAGTCTTTACTGAGACAACAAACCAAAAGGGAAATACTATTGCCTTACAACTTCTCGTGAGTACTGTTACCCTCTCTCTTGTACACATTCTGTTTGGCTTACTCGATGTTAAGTGTAACTGATGATGAGTTATGCGTGCGTAGGTTCCACTTTATTCTGCTAGTCATTCAACCCGACTTAGGAAAAGTCCTTGTCATGAACTCATTACGAAAAGAAAAAGAGATATGGGCAGACTTTAGAGAGATGCTCCAGAGGTAATTTCAATCATATTATCGCACTAGATCGGAAACTTTCGTGACAACAAGTAATTAATTACTCCTTTATCCATTTTCTTTGCCGGACAGGGTTTGTAAAAGGTTCACGGGCAGGGCCGTGGGTGAATGGTCAGAAGAACTAAAATTTGTAGACCAAAATGTAAGTAATACTAGCTAGCTTCCAATTCCATTATATCATGCTTTATTGATTATTATTTTGATTGAACTCTCTATTCTCGTAAAGTGCGCGCATCAGGGACATGGCAATAACTTATGTGGGTACTATGTTTGCGAGTTCATCCGCAACACGATATGTGCGACGGGCCAAGCCGCACTAGAACAACTTAGAGTAAGTAAACAAAGTCCACAAGATTATTTTATTACCATCAATTGTGTTGAGTTTTATTCTTATATATATTGACAGCCCATTCTTCATATATATTCAGATCGAACGGATGCGGGACCAACTCCTACCATTTGAACGAATACGAGCCATTCAAGAGGAATTGGCGGGGTTCATACTTGATGAGGTCGTCACGCCTGGCGGAGAACTCTTTAGATATCCACCAAAATGAACGATGACGATGTATGTGCCGATGACGATGTATGTGCCGATGACGATGTATGTGCCGATGATGATGTTTGTGTATAATAATAGTTGCTTAATTATTCATGTACTCGTATGTACCGATGACGATTTATGTGTATACCGCTCCCGATCGATTCCCCCTCGCTCCCCCCTCCCGCAGAAATACGCCCAGAACAGGGCAGAGGCAGAAGTCTACCGTGGCAGAGATTTAGGCCGTTTTCCTGCCGCGGCAGCCCCACGTGCGCCACCCTTTATCACCGGTTCGTATAAGAACCGGTGTTAAAGGGGCCCCCCCTCTAACACTGAACCCTCAACAGCGGTTGGGGAACCGCTGTTAGAGGGCCCTCCCAACCGGAGTTAAAAGGGGGGGCTCTGCACTAGTGACCATGGCAGTCGCTACCAGGGGTAGAGATTGAGTTGAAGGAGGGAAAGAGCGGGTCGCCATCCGCGGATCGAGATTGGGAGCGAGACACATGGTTTACCCAGATTCAGCCCCTCGTAGGGTAACAACCTACCTTCTGCTTGCTTGTATTGATGGCATATGAGTTACAAGGTGGGTGAACTCTACGGAAGGGCGGCAAGTCGGTAGCTAATAGCTCGTGAGTAAAAAGGGAATCCTAGGAAGGCTTATATAGGGGTGTCCCGCTAGGGTTTTACAGGATCTCAACGAATCGGTAAAGGTTTTGGGGGTTGCCGAGCTTCATCGCCTGCTGGGCGTGGCCATCCAGGTAATCCCAGTCCCCGAGCGCTCGGTCGCAAAATTTTGGCGATTGGGCGCTTAGAACTTGTGTTCCCCAATCTTCGAGGATCAAGTCGCCAAGTAGTTGGCGGGTCAGGTCTTGAGATATCTTTTTACTGACAATGGCCTTTCTTTTCTGCAGACCGAGGCGGTCGACTGACAGTCTGTGCTGCAGCAGGTGGAGAAGGAGCTGGCCGCGACGCAAGAGGAAGCGTGACGGCTAAAAGCTTCAGTTGGTGAGTGTTTATACCGGAGTCACTTGTAGCCGTGCATGATGATCATGGTGCTGATGGCTGCTTTAATATCTAGAGAACGAATCCGCCAAACTGGCGAAGGCTCGCGAGGGCTATGTACCAGTCGCGGAGCTAAATTTGGTGAAGGCGGCATTGGCTGTGGCAGAAGAAAAGGCGAAGGTGGTAGTCGCGTCCGTGAACTCAGATCGCGTCACATCTGATTCCGTGATTACAGACCTGCAGGCCAACTTCTCCAAATTGGAGAAGCATGTTAAGGAGAGTTGCCACCCCCTCCTTGGTGAGTATTTTTCCTGTACTTCTTAGTAATAGGGGATTCCTAGAGCGGGTCTAGTCCCCGAGTGGGTCAAAGCGACTGCAGCATTGTGTTTGATGTGTCTTGACTTTTGTAGATGTTTTAGGTCAGGGTGACTAGTCTGTGCGGAACTTCACCGTGGAACAGTGCATGAACACGGTGCTGAATGCCACCTCGGAGTCGTCGTCAAGTGTTCGCCAGAGAATAACCTCGACTGAGGTTGTGCCCACACATTTCATGGATGTGTGGCACTATCTGGAACTGGATCCTGCCGAAGTTGGCTGGATGGCATGGTCCTCCTTCCGTCGCGGGGCGACTGCAGCGTTGAGCCTTGGGCTCGCCCACTTCCTGAGGACTTCGACCTGGATGACGTGACGAGTGGGTACTCTTCGATGACTGGGGCGGTGGAGGCTTCCGACGTTGTCGCACTGCAAGCGAAGTTGGCTCCATATGCAGAGCGGGTGCTGGTTATGAATCATCTCTTGATGTATCAAGCGACACAACTAACGCCAGTAACACTGACCCGGAACATCGGGACTTCCCATCGGATCATCCCTTCCGGTGGGAGAGGGAGAAGGCTTTTTACATGTTCCCGATGAAGCTTGTCAAGGTGGCCAAGTCATCGAGCGATGCTTCGCGTTCAAAAACCTGCAAAGTAGGAGGACTAACCATATAATAGGGTTAGTACCGACTGGCTTGTGTAAAGTCTTTTGACTTTGTATGAATGCATTTTGTGTGCATATATGTGGTGGCAATCTCGTGTTTGTTTGTTGTGTTCGAGTTTTGAATTTGTGAATTAGGTTCGTTGGGGGTATCTAGTCCCCGAGCATGTTTTGGTTATTTTTGCACACGCGTGACTAACAATTGTATGTTTGTGCGAGCTGTTTGAGTATCCCTTGGTCGACTTGCCATGGATCGGGGAGCCAGTCGCGTGGCGACCCCAAAGGACACGTTGTACTTGGCGTTTTTCTATGGAATCATACGGGTTCATTCTCGACGAGTCCCCGAGCGTGGTACTTGGCCTTTCGAAGCGTTGATCCTAAGGTAGGAAGGACATGTGTTGCGCTATTTGTTTGTAGCCCGTCATCCCTCATGGCTTGTGGAGCCAGTCGATAGGCGACCCGTGACGAGCTCTGTACTTGGTGTTTTCGCAAGGCACGTGCGGGTCCGTGTCGTTATGAGTCACCGAGCATGCTACTTAACCTTCGATTCGCTGCATCTGACGAGGGGAGACATGGTGTTGTGAGAAGCATGATTGTTTGTCTTGGCCCGGTGGGCCAGTCGAGCGAGGCGACTCCGATGGGGGCTCTCGCTCGGCGTTTTTCATGGGCAACGCAAGGCTCGGGGTTCCCTGATTCCCTTGCACTACACTACTTGGCCTCGTGAAGTCGCACCCAAGGGTTGACGACCGGTATTGTACACATACAATTTACGAGTGCGATTTGCACGCGACGATGAGAGTAGACACGATTTGCAAAATAGTTGCTTTATTCATTGGAGGGAGGTTACACAATTTTTGTTACAAGGTTGGGCATGGAGTGTAAGACTTGCGCCTAGTACGGAGCGTGCTAGGGGTTTTGATACCTTCAATCCGGATTATGGATGTAGTATAGCTATTTTTCCCTAGTAGACGTAGGTTATCGAATCCTCAGGAAGCAGAAATCGTAGCAAAGTTACTTTAATGGACCTTCGGGAGTTTTAGAATTCTTTTTATGTTTTACCGAAACAAGAGTTTGCGATCTTTTGTTGTTTTCGATGGTGGAGAGAGAGGGCCTATGGAATTCGGTTTCAGCTGTAGCTGTGCAAAACAACTGATGGGAATAAAAGATAATAATAAAGTATGCATGTAATTGTTAGAGCAAGATAATTATATGTGGGTAGTGCATTTATAATTGCTATTGCCTCCGCAACTTCTTATAGCAATAACCTACTAGTCTCATCCATTGAAGAAAGAGAACTAATGATGCATAGTAATGTTACCGTTAATCCCAAGTAAATCCCTCACATACAGCCATACTACCCTTTCTATCACTGGGGTTCCCATCCTACAGATTAGTCATTACTCATACTCCCTATACCTGGATCAATCCTTGGGGTCTTGGGTACCTCACAAGTCCTTAGATTGAGGCAAGAGAGGGTACAATAATAATCATGTCATACAAACTAATACGTGGTCCTATCTATGATAAATAACATGCACAAAGCTACATGGCTAGGCCGAAGCCCTCATCCCAAGGAGAATTACTCACACATAAAGATGAAATCAACAATCATAAACATTGTAGTGAAAATCATGAGATTGATAGTAATAGTCTTACAATGTCGCCAATTAGAGATGAGATCTACTATTACAAGTGGTGGAATATGGCTATGATAGAGGAGAAGGGTTTGGAGATTAGATCGAGATCTATCCCTCCGACGGTGTGGTTTCTGATGGCTTGGTGTAATCTGGTGGAGTCGGGGACGGCCTTTATCGTCGCCTGAGGCCTCTTTATATAGGGGTCCCTTCATGAAAGTTGTTCTGTTTGACCTAGCGGTGCCAGTGGCAACTATACGGCTGGAACTATATTGCCAGAATTTTATTCCCGCCGTATAGTTGGTCGTTAAAGCTTCTACCTCCTCTTCACGACCCCTGGTTTCTTTGGGTTGATGGAAATCTCGTATATTTGTCTTTAATGTTGTGATTCCCATCATAAAACGTCGTTATATGCACAGGAAAAAATAGAAAGAAAGGATTGCATACCCCTTTGATCATTAGGCATTAGTGGCAGGGTTTAGAGAGATATTCCATCAAAAGTGTGACTAATATCTAGTTTAAATGCGGATGTGTATGGCTATGTTTCACAGCCATCAACCTCCCGAAGCTTAAACTGGATCGTCCTCGAGCAAGAAAACCAAAATCAAAAAGGAACTCAGTATTTAAACTAAAATAACGAGATGATGATCTTACTCATGATTGGTAGTCTCATGTTTCCTCCGCTTTATTAATCTGGAAAACTTCAGCATATATAGAGTAATGGCAACCATATCATATGGGTTTTAATAAATCCTTATAGCGTAGCTAGATTATTGTTAGCATGGATGATTCAAATGAGTAAACTCTATTTCATGTTATGTAATCAACTGATAAGCTTGCGTTTAAGCAATAAATTATAATCATGTAAAATTGAGAGTGTGAGAGTTTGTCATGAGAAGCATATACACTAAAGTATCTCAATTCTCCCACATAAATAAGTCAAGACTTTTCAAGCACTACTTTTCTATTCATTGTCCTTCAAGAATTTTAGTTCTTAAGTAATTGAGAGCATGCCAAAAAATTTAATTAATTTATCGGGCTGCGATGGACACTCGTGGCATCACCAAGATTTTTTTTCCTTTTGGATAATGATTACTCATATCAGCCAGAGGAGTGATTCCATCATAAACACAGCTACACTAGAATGCCAAGAATCTTACCCATTATAGCATTGCTTCTACATATGTTTAATCAAGTCGTGGCCAAAATCTAGGAGTTTCCTCCATGAAGATCGTTCGTAGGCTAGCGGAGTTGTTGGAATCCCATGAAGTTTGACACGCATAAAGCTATATCATTCTTATGATTTACAAGTAAAACTTTGGCATGCTCAGAACAACCACTAAACATTCATTCAATTGAATAAATCCTTTCAAAGAGAGCTATCAAGTCAACCATTATTTTCTATGGTGTCGAGTGTCTCTAGGAATAAGCTTTCAAGACTAAATACTACAACACCCAAGCCTTCAATTGTGAGACTTTTTCTTATTACACATGTTTAGCAAATTTTTAGGCAAGAATTGGTTAACTACAAGAGCTGGAACAAAACGTACTCAACTGAATACCCATTGAAACAAAATTTTACTCCAATAAAAAGACTCACTCCACCAATATAATATCTTAACATTTACTACTAACTAGTATGGGTTTCTCAAACTTCAAAAGTGGGGAGTCATAAGGCATACCTCTCATGATGGGTTCCACTTCTCTCTTCCCTTTTGATTCGTTTCTTGGAAACTCGAAGTCAATCACTCTCAGGAAAATATGTGATAGCCAGGAGGAGAATAGAAAGAAGAAAGAGGGAAAATAAAGATAAATGGACAAATCCTTTTGTTGTTTTTAAGAGAGGGAATTGAAGAATAGAAAATTGGCGGCAAAGCTCGGCTTTAAAATCTCGAAAACAAATAAAAATAACTAAAGATGAAGTGTTGGTAAAACCAAAACGAGTGCTTATAAACTCAAATTAAAAGCATAAATTCGAAATAAATAAAAACAAATGAACGCCAAATAAATATAATGATGAAACTTCCCCAAGCTTAGGCTTTTGCAAGCCCTTCAAATCATTGTGGAGGCGGGAAAAAGTTGTAACTCCAGTTCGCAAATTGAGTTGATAAGTTACTAGTGGTTTCTCGAAGGTTCATGGAGAGATTATGAATCTCCTCCATAGTTCCTCCAAGTTCTTGGAAGTCTTGATATGTAGTGAACCGGTTTGGTGGCTGCTCCTCTTGATCAGGAACTTCTTGGTCCTCATCTGAAATCTCCTCCTCGGGTTGGTGTTGTTCAACCTGCACATCATATAGCAAACATCCTTCCTCGATAGAGAAAAGACCATTAGGCAAAGGCGCGAGGTAGAGGCGCCCAACTCCTACAATATGCAAGTAATAACCACCACCTATCCTAGTGAGCATTCCACAAGCTTTTAAAGTAGAGAAACAAACACGTCGCTCACCTAGCAATGGTTGCAACTCACCTAGGTAGATGCCCAAGGCAATGGAAAGCACGGTGATGACGCCTCAACATGTGATTGGTCCTTCGCTTTGGGAGGATTGGTGCTCCAGGTAGCGCACAAGAATTGCGCCCAAGTTGAGTGACAAGTTGATATTGTTGAAAGTAGCTTTTAAAGGAGCAAGATGTCCTCCTCATTGAGTCTTGTAAACTCATTTATTGCTTGAAAGGTGTTAGCAATAACATAGAACAAATAGCGAATAGCAAGATGCTGAATATTCTTCCCCTTGTAGACTCTAGAAGTGAAACTCATTCTATTATAATAATGATCTGGGGGAGGGTACATGTCAGCAAAAGATGCACGTAAAGCATTAACACCATTGTTTGGTAAACCAAAACAATTGCACCATTTATCAAGTGATAAAGAATAATTGTTGTTCATAAGTCGGGAAATCATGTCCTCTCCATGCCATGTTTTAACGATGCTTTTCAAAGAACTTAAAAATTTAAGAGTTAATCAGCGATAAGTGGGCACATCTTGGAATACAAAGTTTTATAGGACAACTCTATTGAAAAATAAATTGAAGTCATTAGAAATACTGAGTTGATTCAATATAATGGGACAAGCCCACTTGGTTGTCTTCATTTCTCGGTTATTGATCCTGTTAAAGTGATCATGACAAGGCTCATCCCTAAACTGTATCCCCATGCATTCCTGAGATGCAACCCGAGAAGAACTAGCTGCGGCACGAGCACGAGTTTGGATCCTTGTGTTCATCATCTAAAATAATAATAAAAGACAAAAATAAAACTTTTTGATCCAATAGTAATAAGCAAAACATATTCCTCATCATAGCACACTAAAGAATCTCCTCAAAATAATAATCTAGGCAAGAGAAACATGGAAATTAGTTCATAGTAGGTCTCACCCTATATTGAGAATGAAAATAGATCAGAGATGAATTTACAAAAAGTAATTGGAGGATCATAGGAGAAACATACCATAGATCACTTATGTGCGAGGAAATCGAACGAAATTGAGTAGAGATGAAGATCTCTTGAGGTTTTGAGAGAGTTTGGAGGTAAAAGAGAGAAAAAGGATTGAAGTTTTGGTGTTGGGGGTACCTTCTCGTGGCATTTTTGTGGTCGGACAGAACTATACGGCCGAAACATTTTGTTCCCGCTGTATAGTTGGTCTGACGGCAAAATTCTAGGGTTTCTTCCTGGCGGCGATATCTATACGGCTGGATTTTTATCCCCGCCGTATAGTTGGTCATTAAACCTTCTTTACCTAGGAAAGAAATTTTGAAGATGGCAACGATAACTATACGGTCGCAACTATACGGTTCGAATTTTTATTCCCGCCATATAGTTGGTCTTTAAACCTTTTGTACTCGCCAATTTTTTTTCTTTTCTTCGAGAATCCTTTCTTAACCTGAAACTTAGTGAAACACCGTGTTTTTGACAAAAAATGAAAGTCTAAATTGCCAACCAACATAAACATGTATAAAATACCACCGAACTTCTCCTCCTCAACTAGAATTTTCTAGCACTCTTTATTCAACATGAAACTTAAACTAAAACTTAAAAACTTATCCAAACCTTTATTTCGTACGGGTTGCCTCCCATGAAGGGATCTTTTATGGTTAATATCTTGACCTTGATGTTGCTCACTTGGGCCAAATGAGTGGAACACCCACTCCAAAATAGTTGGCCTTCAAAATGATGGCCTCCTTCTCATCATGGCTTTATTCTTCCTGGGGAAATCAATAACAAAAGGATTACGCAAAGGCAATTGAAGCTTCACGTTCCCTTCATGCAGATTAATCAAAGACTTAATAGTTCTTAAGAATGGACAACCTAATATAATAGGAGCAGTAGCATCTTTAGGCATGTCAACAATAATAAAATCAATAAGAGCGGGACAGCCTTTAATGTATATTAAAGTATTCTCCTTAATTACTATAGCTTGTTTATAGGTGATGGCTACAAGTGCACATATCGTTTGTAGCTAGTTTCGAAGTTAAGATGTCGATCCCATAGGGAGCCCAAAGGTAAGTGTTTATAGGTGGAGTCTCTATCACACCCGAAATTGTCACAGGTATTCGAGTGAATTGACTCCAAGTGTTGGAATAAGAATAGAGTTTGGATTAAACGGAAGTATTTAAATAAAACTAAAATGTAAACTTCAGAAATAAAAAGCATAAAAGTAAAGAACAATTTTGCTGTTGTTTTCTTCAGATGACGAAGTAGGCGCGGGGAGACTCAGTTCATGGTGATAGTGAATGTACCAGGTGGATGAGTGATAAGTGTAACACTGATAATCTTATAAGTTTGCGTGTAGGCGAGCAACCCATAATTAGCCGGAAATCCTCTTGGTAGATTTCATCCCAACTTCAATAATCCTACTAGCCTGTTTACCACAACCATGGTCAGTCACTAGATGATTAAGATCCTTCAGGTTGCTTAGCAATTAAGCTCCTTGGATCAGACGAATGCAATAATCTCGGTGGCTCCTCGTGATCCTCGAGTAAAACTAGTTTCCCATTTATATTCCTGTGTCACTCGGCAGTCACCGGTCTGCTGGCGAATAAGATTCTATCTATGTAGAACAAAGCATCATGTTGTCTGGGTCCTTAATTGGACAATAGGCATTAAGCATCCCACAGATAGTCAAGCACACATAATATTGTAATTAAAATCAACCAAAAACTTAATGGAAATTATATAGGAACATCACATCTCACCAATCCCCTACATCTCCCACGCCCAAGGGAACTTACTCACACATGAGAGAAGAAAGCATCATCGATATAATTAAATAAAGGGAGTTCTTCTTGATATTACCGTGGAGATCCACAATAACAAATAGAAATAAATCCAACACAATTCAAGATGGGAAGAACAATATCAAACCCTAGTCTTGCAAGGTGGAGATCTCTCTCTTTCTCTCAAGTAAAATTAATGGCTATGGAGGTGTAGTGGTTGTAGATCGAAGATCATGGAGCGAGATGAAGAATGTCTTCCCCTTCTTCTCTGGATCTCTTCTTTCACTCTTCTAGATGTGATGGCGGCTCGTGTGTTCTATTTTCGTCCTCAGCCTCTTCACGAAAGTTATCCCTTTTAATAAGACGAAGGAGATGGCAGCTATATGACCGAATAAATATTCCCGTTGTATAGTTGCTCGTTAAAGCTTCAGTAAACTCCCTGAAGGGAATATGCCTTGAGAGGCAATAATAAAGTTTTTATTATGTATATTTCAAGTATATGATAGATGTTTATTTTGCATGCTCTAATTTTATTATTACGGAAACGTTAATACATGTGTGTTTAATAAACAAATGGAAAGTTCCTAGTTATGCCTCTCTCATAAACTAGCTCGTTGATTAACAAGATGATCAAGGTTTCCTGATCATGGACATTGGATGTTGTTAATAACGAGGTCACAACATTATTGGAATGATGTGATGAACATTCATCCAAAGTATAGAATTATGATCAAAGCCATTGTGTTTATATTGCTATAACATCATACGAAGTAATCCTAATCCTTAGACCATGAGATCATGTCAATCACTAACACTAGAAGAATATCTTGATAACATCAAACGTCACACCATAACAGGGTGACTATAAAGATGTGTTCAGTGCTACGAAGGTGTTATGTAGAGGCTCATGGATCAAGAGTGGAATTTGTCCACCCCGGTGATATCACATTAGTTAGTGATGTCTATGCATGTTTCTATTCTTGTAGACAGTGTTGGGCCTCCAAGTGCAAAGGTTTGTAGAAGAGGAGCAAGTTTCCCTTAAGTGGATCACCCAAGGTTTATCGAACTCAGGGAGGAAGAGGTCAAAGATATTCCTCTCAAGCAACCCTGCAATTAAGATACAAGAAGTCTCTTGTGTCCCCAACACACCCAATACACTTGTCAGGTGTATAGGTGCACTAGTTCGGCAAAGATATAGTGAAATACAAGTAATATGGATGATTATAAGTGGTAATTACGATCTGAAATAAAAATGGCAGCAAGCAAACATGTAGAAGGACTGGTTGTAAATAGTGTTTTAATGCTTAGAAACAAGGCCTAGGGATCATACTTTCACTAGTGGACACTCTCAACAATGATACCATAACTGAACACATAAATATCTTCTCTTCACTATGCTACACTGAACTACTCTCCGGTTGGATAACGAACACCAATTCAACGCATAGGGCTATAAAGCACACCTTAAAGTTCGCATTCCCCATCTAGGTAACCCCACACTGTCACCTTGAGCGCTAGATGGTTCCAGACAAACACCACAATTTCATAGAGACATCCAACTCAAATTATAAATCATGATAAGTATTTTTGTAATCTTTAGCCAAAGAGCCACACACGGTGCGCACACTGTCACCTTCACACACGTGGGACAAAGTGTCTCCGGAGATCACATTAATAAAAGCACTTGATTAGCATAATATACTAAGAGTAGCATCTACTTATTCAACTACATTACAAAGCTCATGATCACAATAAGATCACACCATGGAGAGAGAGATGAACACATAGCTACCAGTAAAGCCCTTAGCCTAGGGGGAGGACTACTCCCTCCTCATCATGGGAGTCAGAAACGGTGATGGAGATGGCAGTGGAGTCGATGGAGATGGCTCCGGGGGCAATTCCCCGTCCCGGTAGGGTTCCGGAACAGAGACTTCTGTCCCTCGAATCTCGTCTTCGATGGCGGCGGCGCTACGAAACTTTTTGTGGAATTCTGATATGGTACTTAGGGTTTTCTCGGGGAGGCGTATATATAGGCGGAGAGGCGAGGTCGGTGCAGGATCAAGGGGCCACACCCTAGGGCGGCGCGCCCCCTGGCCGCGCCTGCACAAGGTGTGGCCGCCCTGGGGTGCGTCTCTATCTCTCCTCCGGACTTCGTCTCCATCTTTGAAAAATAGGAAGGTTGGATTTTGCGTCGTCCAATTCCAAGAATATTTCTTTACTAGTTTTTTCTAAAACACAAAAACAACAGAAAACAGGAAACTCGCTCTGTGGCACTTGTTAATATGTTAGTTCCAGAAAATGCATATAAATGCCACAAAGTGTATACAAAAACATAAGATAATTGGTGCAAAACAGGAATGGAGCATAAAAAATTATAGATACGTTTGCAACGTATCAACATCCCCAAGATTAAGTCCTGCTCGTCCTCGAGTAGGTAAGTGATAAAAATAATAATTTTTGAGGTGACATGCACCAACACAACCTTGATCAAGGTATTGCAAAGCATTGATAGCTGGGATCAAAGTACTCTAAACATAAGCATGCAAGATATATTTTTGACAATAAGACTAGCAACTATGTTGCAACATGAAAGGCAACACAAACAGAAGATCATGAATAATGCTTTGGAAGACATTTGTTTGTTTCACATATAGAAAACATAGCAAGAGTGGTATTCAGCTTGTCCTTCATGGAATATCAAAACATTAATGCATATGACACCTTTAAAGTTCATAAGGGTGACTAGATACAAATAATTTAAGAACAAGCAATACCAGAATTATGAATCAATCAACAAGTTTTGGGACAATGCACATTGAACTCAGAATGAAAACTATGATCTCTTAACTGGTGCATAAAGATAGAAGATGGAGATTCAACATAAAAGTAAAATAGAAAGGCCCTTCGTAGAGGGAAGTAGGGATTAAATGGTTTTATAAAGCTTCCAAAAATTATGGTACTTATTAGCTTTGAGTTCTCATTGCCCCTATCATAAGCATCTTGAAGTGATTAAGGTTAAAGTGAGGGAAAATATGAGTTATATTCTTGAAAACTCACAAGTTGAAAATCTCATGCCCCTTGAGTACGAGTATCGAGACCTCATGCTACTCAACTTTGGTCCCACGTAAGTTCTTGTCATTGTAAGTATGTGTATCATAGAGAACCGCCAACGGGGTACCCCTTTCCCCATGACACAGGAGCTATCCCATATCAAAATGACAACGCAACATACAATGAGAATCTCAGCGATCCTTTTATTTACCATGAGAATAGTTTTTTATTGAAGATGCTTCATAGAGTTCTCATTATGGTTATGCTGCAAGTTTCCACCATGATTAGGCATGGCTTAGGCTGGCCGCCCAGGTGTTTCTCTAACACATATATAAACTCCACGAACTTACAAGCTCCCAACTCATTTCACACCGACGGCATCCATAAACAAAATAATATGATATCACCTAAACAGAAATAAGTGCAATGTTGAAAGCGTGACCAAGGACATCATGGTTTTGCTAACTCCCAACTTACAATTTGCAAGCATATAATCATCATAAGATAGTCACAATTGTCCAGGTTTATTAAGTGCAAGAAATAAAATGTTCCGTCAAGTTCGTCAGAGCTTTACTAACTAATTTTCTCATTACAAAAATTTAATTTAGAAGAAGGATAAAATAAACAATTTACTTGAATACCAAATGATGCTATTAGGTAGATATGGTGGACACAAATGGCAAACTTTGGTTGAAGGGAGTTGGATGCACGATGTCACATCCCAAATTTTTCGAAATTTTGAAATGTGAAAATAAATAAACAAAAGAAATAATTGTTGAAATTTAGGGTGAAAATAAACTTTTTGTTTCTAAATGGAAACATCAAAATCCTTCTTGAACAAAATTTGAATGAAAAAGGAATCCAACAAAATTTCAATCAAGTGAAATGCATTCATCAATCAATGTATCTTCAAATTTAAACTTGGGAAAATAAACCAAAACCCTAATGGAAGAAAATCATCTCCAAGATCTCTCTAAGACTATGGATTTGTTCCATATAAAAATTTAGCAAAAAGAATTTATAAATGATAAAAAATGATAAACAAAAATATTATAAAATCATATAAATTGGTTTCATTTAATTTGGAGCCATGGATAAAAACTTATGAATGTAACTAGATAAAAGGAAAATAATTTCCAAGGCTAATAAATCTCCTATCTAAAATCCATACAAAATAATGAGCAAAGTAATCCTAAAAGGATTTGAAAAGATAAACAAATATTAAATAAAATTATACAAATTGGAATCACCAATGTTGGATCTATAAAAAAAGATATGGATTTTATAAGACAAAGAAAGAAAGAAATAATTAAGGAATATTTAAAAGCCAAATTAAATCTTGGCCAAATCCATAAACAAATGGAATGAAAGTTTATTGAATAATAAAAAGGAGTAAAATAGTATTTAAATAAAATCATAAGGATTGAACAATATCCAATTTTATTTAAATAAATACAAATGCCCAAAATAAATAAATATAAAATCATATTAAAATATATGAAAATAATTCAAAGTGAATTATTTAAACACACTAATGAATAAATAAAACCTACTGAAAAAGGTTTGGCAAAAAAATTTGAATTCAAATAGAAGTTCGTAAACATATTTAAAATCTTATTTAAATAAAGACAAATGTCAAATTTAAATAAAATAATAATAAACCATAAAGAGAATAAAAGAAATATTCCAAAATGGACTTTGGAATATATTAATAAATAGTATTAAAACCTACTGAAAGTTGGGAAAAAGATTTGAAAAGAAATCTGAATTCAAATGAGGTTTGAATTCAAAACATAAAAATCAAAAAAGAAAAAAGAATCAGAAAAGAAAAAAAATGAAAAGACCCAGCCCAACTGACCCTAGCCTAACTAACCTGGCCCAGGCCCAACAGCCAGCCCACCTCTCTCCCCGCGAGAGTTATTTTCTTACCCGCGCGTCTACCCCTCACATCGCTGACACCTCGACCCCACCATACCCCCCTCTCATTCACTAACGACGCGAGCCCACCGCCAGCACATCATCGTCATCCCCACGACCTGTTCCTCCCGAGCGTTTCTGCGTTGAATTCGCGGTGTTAAATTCACGTTAATGGCTCAGCGATTCTCGCCGCGACCATGCTTGTTAAAGGCACCTTCCTCCCCTCTACCTTCCCCCCTCACTCGCCAACCCCTCTCTGCCACCAGGCTGCTGCAATCGCAAGCCCGAACCCCACTGTCTCCGGCGAGCCTTCGTCCAAATTCCGGCAACATCAGCCACCCCCGTTGCCCCTGGTTCTCACTAGCTTGCTCCCCATATACCTACGCACTTCCCAATACCTCCCACTTGCCCGCGCAAGCCCCAGAAGCTTGGCGACTACATCCACTCCAGCGACCTTTCCATGTAAGCCCCGTCCTCCCTTCTCTCTCTGGATGGAACTCCTGCCCTCTCTGTTTCTTAGCGCGTCTAAAGCACCCCTTGTTTTTATTTGGAGTGCACCGTAGCCTTGTCACCGACGACACCAGAGCTCGCCCGTCGCCTGGACCAACTCCGATGAGCAATTGTCGTCAACCTCGTGCGCCCCCTGCCCACCGACGACCATGTTGAGCATCAACAACGCGCTACTAACCTGGTGAGCATCTCCTCCCTCTCTCTCGCTTCCTGGAATATCCATAACGACTCAGCCCGAGTTCCGCCGCCGCTCACCGTCGAGTCGCGCCGCCCATCTATGGTTGGCAAGATCTAAACCGTTAGATGCTAATCTAGAGGCTAGGATAGAATAACTAATCGAAGGGGTATCGTGTGATGTGTGCCGTGCGATTTCTTTTAGATCCAACACTCTATATGATTCGATCCACCCGAACCGGTATGCGCCAGTAAGACAGTGACGCATGGCACAGGTTTTGTTTTAAAAACAGAAACTTTTCTATTAGATGAATGATTTGTAAAATTCATAACTATTGTTCTGCTTGGCCAAATTTTGCAAATTTTATATAAATGGATTCACAAAAATGTGAACTTTGAAACCATGCCCTTATTTTAGTATTTTGCCTCTGAAAAATTAAAAGTTTTTGCAGAAACATTTGTAGGTCTATTCTGGTTATAAAATTTATTCTAAAATTGGTTTTAGGGTAAAATATTTTTGAAATGGTTTGTTTTGAACCTACTGACCATAAACACCAAATTTTGGATTTAAAAATATATTTTGTGACACAAAGGAATTATTCCTTGAATAAAAAGCTTTTCTAGTAAAATAAAAATGGTGCTTGATTTAAAAAAATGATTTTTGAGTGAAACCTTTTGAAAATGGATTTTTTTAAACACTTTGACCATAAACACTAACATTTGTGTTAAAAAATATATTTGGCTAACAATACAAAATATTACTTTGATTTAAATCATTCTAACAAAACAAAGATGATTTAAAGTGGCCATTTTCACTAACTTAATTTTAAATGGTTTTGCCACTTCTATAAATGACCAATAGGTGTTTTAAAATGTTTATAACTTATTAGAAATAACTTTTCCAAATAAAACAATATTTTGCATGCTTACATGCATTGTTTTGTTTTCTTTATTTTATGTGATGAATTGTTGAATGCTAGTTTGAATATTTGCTTGCTTGATTGAATTGTATTGAACTTTGAGGAGTGTGACCATTGCAAGATCAAGGAGTGAACTTAGTTTCCCTACAAAAAGGCAAGTGGTGCTTCATACATTTTGTCCTATTATTTTCAATATGCATTGGTGATATTTTGAGTAGGACTTGCATGGAATTTTTACTAAGTATGCTATGCCATGGGAAATCCTTGTAGATGATGCCTTAGTAAAATTTTCCCTAAGTTAAGACTCTTGCTACTATTATTCTTAGCCTAGCTAGTAGAAAACAAGGGTGGATTTTATTCATGCTATGGAAATATTTCTAAGTCTATGACTTGTGTTTTGTTTAATAAAACAACTATGTGGATGAATCACCTGGGTGGAATGGTATGAATGGGATATGTTGAGTGGTTACACAAGGACCAGTGACTGGCAATCTTGTGTATCACACTTGTGGAAAGCCACCCAGGAACAAAGAGATTTGAGATGTCAAATGTTGAGAAGCTTCAAGTGCAACCACATGGTATATGGGCTCTGCCAGGATCACATAGGTTGCAATAACTTAGCCAGATGGACAGAAGGTGGTAAGGGGTGATAGGTTTGGAACACGTCCATTTGGTCTAAGGGAAGGCTTCTGAAAGATCTTGTCTCGATGCATGTCGAGTCTTGTGGGGAAAGTGCACCACCTCTCTAGAGAGTAAAATCTAAGTACTTAGACGTGTCCCCGGCAATGGACAATTTGAGCATCAAGACATGGAAGCTATCAAGGATCTCCTCATCCCAATTTCTAAGTTAAAAACTTGTGGTTGAACAATGGTAAAGGTTAACCAATTCCTATTGGTTGTTCCTTGGGTGATTTGACAAACAAAACTTAGAGTTTTCAACTTATAAGGAAAACCTTATTTTGAGCAAAGCAAGCCTAAGCTCCACTTATACAAATGCATATAGATGATAGATACCACTATTCTACCATAGTATCACTTGCCAATACAATTCGAATGTATTGACCCTTGTGGCTGTATCTTATTATGTTGCAGGTTTGTTTGATGTTAGTGAAGTGTGTTGTATAGGATTACAAGTCTACAACCAACATGATTGCCTGTGGCACTTTGAAGATGAGCTACATTGTAATGAGATAGCCAAATGAGCTATGTAATGAGATACTCCATGCTATATAGTTATTTCTGCTACATTGTAATGAGATAGCCAAATGAGCTATGTAAGATGTAATGAATTATTTTATTCCTGGTTATAAAGTTGGACTATGACTTTTGTTTCTTGATATTACATTTTAAACTGTGGATGCTAGCTATTGATCCAGGGAATAGCATTGTAAACATAGGGATTTCTACCTTATAAAGGTTGGGACCTCTACACACGAGTAGATCTCATACTTAGTACATGTGGAGGCTAGCAAAAGACTGGGAGCAACCAACTAAGAGATCAATAATGTCCATAATCATGCAGAGCGACAAAACATTAATAATCAAAGCATAAAGTGATATCACAAGTCAAAAACTAAATGATCATTGAAGCTAAGGTGACTGGTTCATAGTCATAACATGGTGTAAGCATGTGCCAAGTCAACCCAAATAAAGCATCAAAGGAGAATACCATAATATTATGCTTTTGTATGCTAAAACAACACATGATTATTTCGTGGCTCATTAAGCAATCTCAATTGTTTGAAACTAGTCATGATACAACAATAATCACTAAGAATATGGTTAAAGCAACATCTAACATGACATGATAAAGTCTAAGCCACAATCAAAACAAGCTTCTTTTTGTACCACCATAAGCATGAAACATTCTAATCTTTTCCAACACCAATCAACTTATTTGAAACAACTCACAAATATAATAATCAATAAAGACCAGAGAGCTTGTCTGTAAGACCCCACCTTTATAAGGTAAAGGATCCCTATGATTGCAATGCTAGTCCCTGGATCAAATGCTAGCATCCATATTTTAAGATGAAGTACACAGATACAAAGGTCTTTATTACATCGTCATTCCAGAGATAACATAGTCTTTTACAACTCCATAGCCAAAGGCTAGTACAAGAGTTCATAACATAAGTAAAATAAAGTAAAGTCTTCATCTTCATGTGCCACAGGCAAGCATGTTGAGTGTAGACTCATAACCCTAATCCTCATCAGAGTACCCTACAACATCATAAGTTACGGCCATAGTGGGTCAATACATTGGAATAGTATTGGCAAGTGATACCATAGTAGAATAGTAGTTTCTAACTTCTATATGAATTTGGGTAAGTGTAGCTTAGGCTTGCTTTGCTCAAAATAGGTTTTTCCTATTAGTTGAAAACACTAAGTTTTTGTTTATCAAAACTCCCAAGGAACCACCAATGAATATTGAGGAACCTTTAACCCTTGTTCAACCACAAGTTTTTAACTTAGAAATTGGGATGAGGAGATCCTTGATAGCTTCAATGTCTTGATGCTCAAATTGTCCATTGCCGGGGACACGACTAAGTACTTAGATTTTTCCTTCTCGAGAGGTGATGCACTTTCCCCACAAGACTCGACATGCATCGAGACAAGATCTTTCATAAGCCTTCCCTTAGACAAAATGGACGTGTTCCAACCTATCACCCCCTACCACCTTCTGTCCATCTAGCTAAGTTATTGCAACCTATATGATCCAGGCAGATCCCATATGCCATGTGGCTGCACTAGAAGCTTCTAAACACTAAGTATCTCAAATCCCTTTGTTCCTGGGTGGCTTTCCACAAGTGATATACACAAGGGAGGCCATAAAAATGGGCCCTGGGTAACCTCTCAACATAACCCATTCTTTCCATTCCACCTAGGTGATTCATTCACTTAGTTGTTTTATTAAGCAAAAACATAAGTCAAAAGACTTAGTAAAATTTCCATAGCATGTGTATATAATCCACCCTTATTTACTAATGGTTAGGCTAAGCATGATATCAACAAGTATCTTAACTTAGAGAATAATTCTACCAAGACTACAACTACTAGGATTTCCCATGGCATAGCATATAGATACTTAGCAAAATTTCATGCAAGCCCTATACAAAATATCACTAGTGCATAGTCAAAATAATGGGACAAATACATGAAGCACCACTTTCCTTGGTATTTGGGGGAGTAGCAACAATATTCACAATCACAATCACCACTAGCACCAAAATCTACACATAAAATAATAGCACCAAATTCACATTCCAATATTCAAGCAAAAATATTATGAATGCATGCAAATGCCATGTGATCATTTTTCTATACTAAACTAGACAAGTCAAACAGTACTGAACACAAAACCGATTAAATATAGTCTAAATAAACTTAACTTGGCCTTATAAACATTTTCAAAATAATTTATATAGTCAAAATAAGCCTATATTTGTTTCTGCACAAAATTCCATTTTACAGAAACAAAATACAATAATAAGCCCACAGTAGTGTAGTATTTATTTTTCTGAATCCAATGATATCTTATTTGCATTTTTTGGATAAACAGAACAAAAGACGTGAATTTTACAAGTTTGAAACTCTATTAGATATAAAACATATTTGAAAACAAATCACCAGACACGTGGTTGTGTCTGATTGGACGATACCGCTTCGAGTGGATCGGCTAACGTGGAGCATTGGATCTAAGTCAGATCCAGTGGCCCAGATCTAAAGTTACCGCTTCGCGCTAGGATCTAATCTCAGCCCTATGATTCAGATCTCACGGCACTAGCTCAAACGACCAAAGCCTGGCGGCGCTGGCGATGGCGGCGCTCTGCCAATGATGTTCCGACAGCTATAGAGTTGGTTGGGGGCTATGGTTTGGCTTACCAGACTAGCGAGGTTGCGCTGAAGCTCAAGGTGTCCTTGGTGTGGATGGGGGCGTGTTGTGGTGGCCGGAGGAGCTCGTTGGAAACCTAGCTGGCGTCGGGCACGGCTTGACGGCGATGTTCCCGGCCTCCCTAAGACAAACTAACAACATCAGCGTGTGCGCAAGGACAAAGCGGCCATCGTCATTTGATCCAGAGGTTGGGGGTGGTCACAGCTTACCAGAATTCCTCGCCGGAGACGAGCGTGTCATCGGGTGCTCTCGGTGGTTATCGAAGACGGTGACCTGGGTCAGTATAGGATGACCCAAAGGTAGGGCTAGATGCGCAAGAACCAGAGGATCACGCTCGTGTGGTCAAGAGGCAAAGGCGCATGCTAAACTCACCGGAATAGTTCACCGGAGAGCGTCGGGCAGCGGCGTTACACCTCGAAATTCTAGTAGCCGGGTGGCGGAGATAGTGTGCTGAGTGAGGGGAAAGACTCGCAGTGCAGAGGGACTTAAGTAGGCAGCGTCTCGACAAGAAACGCCTGCGAAATCAAGGGCATTTGTGCCGCGCCATCAACGGAGCAACGACAGCAGCGTCTCGACAAGAAACGCCTGCGAAATCAAGGGCATTTGTGATTAGGGGACTATGATGACTTGGCATGTGGGGCCAGCGCCTCAGTGACTACGGGTAGGGTTGCGCGCGTGAGAGAGAGAAGAGAGGGGGAGGTGGCCGGGTGGGCTTAGTGGGATGCTTCTGCTGCTGGGCTGAATAGGTGGCGCCGGCCCTTTTCCTTTCTTCTCTCTTTTTATTTTTCTATTTTGATTTTCAGGAATCAAATTCAAACAAATTCAAATGGATTTGAATTCAAAAATCCTCTAGGTTTTTGTAGTGTAACCTTGTGATCTGTGAACACTTCACATCGTTTTCCCAAAAGATATTGTCTCCATGTTTTGAGTGCATGGACAACAAAGGCTAACTCTAAGTCATGAGTAGGATAATTCACTTCATGAGTTTTGAGTTGTCTCGGGGCATAAGCCACAACTTTCCCTTCTTGCATCAAAACTCCACCCAATCCTTGGTGAGATGCATCACAATAGACTTGGAAATCTTTCTCCAAATCTGGCAGACATAAGACCGGTGCTGACACTAGTCTCTTCTTCAGTTCTTGGAAACTGAGTTCACATCCTTTAGTCTAGTCAAACTTCTTGTCTTTCTTAAGTAACTCCGTCATCGTCTTAGCTACCTTTGAGAAATTCTCAATGAATCTTCTATAGTATCCTGCCAAGCCGAGGAAACTACGAACTTCTTTCACTGACTTAGGAGATTCCCACTCAGTTATAGCTAACACTTTTGCGGGATCGACAGCTACACCATCTCCCGACACAATATGTCTGATAAATCCCACTTCATTCAACCAGAATTCACACTTGCTAAATTTGGCATATAGCTTGTGCTCCCTAAGCTTCTCAAGTATCAAACGCAAATGCTCTCCGTGCTCTTCTTTGCTCTTGGAGTATATCAAAATGTCGTCGATGAACACGACAACAAACTTGTCAAGAAACTCCATGAACACTTTGTTCATCATGTTCATGAAATAGTCTGGTGCATTTGTCAAACCAAATGGCATCACGGTGTACTCATACAACCCATACCTAGTGGTGAAAGCAGTCTTAGGTATGTCTTGCTCTATAATCTTTAGCTGAAAATAGCCTGATCGGAGATCAATCTTTGAGAACACACGGGCTCCTTCTAGCTGATCAAACATGTCGTTGATTCTAGTCAAAGGATATTTGTTCTTGATAGCCACCTCATTGAGTGAACGGTAATCTATGCATAACCTTTGACTTCTATCTTTCTTCTCAACAAATAGAACTATTGCACCCCAAGACGAAGAACTTGGTTGAATAAATCCTTTCTGTAACTATTCTCCAAGCTGTTTCTTGAGTTCTTTCAACTCATCAACTGACATCTTGTAGGGTCTCTTTGCTATTGGTCCAGATCCTGACAGCAAGTCAATCAGAAACTCTACATCTCTATCTTGTGGCATTCCAGGCAATTCCTCCAGAAACACATCTGAATACTCTCTCACAATTAGCACTGTCTATGCTAACCCCCTTAAGAGAATTTAACTTACTCCCTTTAGATTCAAAATTAGACTTGAACCTAATCTATTTCTTATCCGGTGTAGTGAGTGTGACAGTACGATTGGCGCAATCTAGTACTCCTTCATACTTAGTCATCCAATCCATGCCTAGAATAACATCCAATCCTTGGGAATCTAGGATTATCAAACTAACTGGAAACTTATACTTTCCAAATTCTATCAATAGATCATGACATCCAAGGTTCACTATCATCTCTCCACCGGGAGAGCTTACTTTTATAGGACACCCAATAGTTTCAGTTGGAAGTCCATTTTTATCAACAAATGCTCTTGATATGAATGAATGCTATGCGCCAGTATCAAAAAGAACAAGTGCTGGAAAATAATTGAGCTTGAACTTATCAGCCACAGCATCAGACTCTTCATATATTTCTTCCACATTGATGTGGTTCACTTGTCCCTTCTGGAAAGGGTTGGGCTTGTTGGCTCCTTCAACTTTATTTTCTGGGCACTCATTAGCATAGTGCCCCATATTCTTACACTTGAAACACTCAACCTGACTGAGATCTTTCTTTATAGGTTGACTTCCATTACCACTTCCACTATGGTGGCTCTTGTGTCCACTCTTGTGGTTCTTATACTTGTCATTATCATGACTGCGATGATGCTTGTTGTCATGATGACGGTTGTGGTTGTGGCGGATGTTGTATTTCTCATGCTTGTGGAATCCAGAACTTCCACTATCATCATTATGGGAACGTTTGTGAGACGAATCCGAGCTATGCTTATCAAAGTTATGCTTCCTCTTCCTGTCCTCAACCTGTTTCATCTTGTTTTATAAGATGGTGGCCTTGTCACAGAGTGATTGATATGTTGGGACATAGGAAATAGATAGCTGCAGGTTCAATTCATCATTCAATCCTTTGAAGAAGTTCTCCTTCCTCTTAGCATCAGTATCAACTTCATCCGGTGCATAGAGCCAGATTGTTGAACTCCTCAATGTACTCAGCCACACTGCGGTGATGCTATTTCAGATTGTGGAACTCTTTCTTCTTCAAGTTCATCACTCCGGATGAGATGTGAGCTATACGGAACCCATCTTCAAAAATAGCCCAAGTCACATCCTCAAGGGGAGTGGTGATCTGCAAATTGTCCCACCATGTTGTTGCTGGTCCTTCGAGAACATGTGCTACAAACCGGACTTTTTCCTTGTTGCTACTGCCAACAGTGACTAAGTCCTTGTTCACCGAACGTAACCAGTCATTGGCTACCATTGGATCAGTGGTTCCCGAGAACTTTGTAGGCCTCACTCTCAGAAATATGGTGAGCATGTAAAATGCTGGAGGATTGTTCTGATTGTTGTTGTTATTGTTTGTTTTGTTATTGTTGTTCTAATTCTTATTTTGCATGAACTACGTCATCATCTGCATCAGTTGAGCTTGAGCTGTCATTAACTGCTGCATCTTGGGAGTGACGTTATTGTTGTTGTTTTGGTTGGGATTGGCACAACGGGGAGGCATCTGTGGTTTCAATAAGGATAAGAATGAGATACCCATAGATGCTTAACATGCACAATACATCACATAGAAACAATCACAATAACTAAGCTCAAAATAAACAACAGGTTTTGAAAATGCAAACACACAATAGCAAGCCATCCACATGTTGGATGGTCATTGTGACTCAATAATCAAAGTATGATAGATAAAAGATAGTCGAGTAGTCTACACTACTCCTCCATGTCGACCTCCATGTCAACAAGTGTAAGTCCGGTTGACTCCATGGCTGTCTTGTACTCCTCGACATTGGTGGTCAAGGCCTCGACCTTCGCATGGAGAGCTCTCTTCTGTGAGCGTAGTCTCTCGGTCACTCCCTGCTGGTTCTCGAGCTCGAAGTCCTTGGCCTCTATCTTAACCTTCATCTCCCTGGTCTTCTTGTTCCTGTCTTGGACTCTTTTCTCCTGATTCTTGAACTTCTTGTCCTAGATCTTGAATCTGGCCTCCATCTCCTTGACGATCTCGTCTTGCGCCGCGAAGAGCTTATCCTTCTCCCTCAACTAAACCTGGAGCTCGTCATTTCTAAGCATGACGTTGGTCCTCTCCATGTCGAGGTGTCTAATAAGACCCTCTAGGTCCTGAAGGTATAGACGAACTGGCTCAATCGTCTCTCTAGTAGCATCATCGTACTCTACAGCCTCACCCTACTCGTCACGTCTCCCGAACGGGTGAAAGTAGAGGCCTCTAAGATCGGTGGAGTGCCTCCCAACCAGACGTCCAAGTAACTCCTGCATGACTACATCTAAGCCCTTCTCCTTGTCATCATGCATCAGCTTGAAGGTGATCTCCTCCATGGGTGGCTCCTCCTGGCGTCCCGACTGTGTGACTCTGAAGCCCCACAGGTCCTTCCTCTCAAACTTGGTGAGCTGGAGTGTCGTGATACTAGGAAGTGGAAGGTTGAGCACACTAGTGAGCTCCACAAGACGAGAACCAAAATGAGTTCCCTTGAACTCCTCAGCAGTGCTGATAACAATGTTAGGCATCTACTGTATAATATAGATAAAGGTTAGAATCAATACAATTAGAAAAAATCACAAGACAACAAAAACACAAGCACACTTTTAACAATAAACACACAAGTCATGGAATACAAAAATCCAATACAAACTTTAAGGTACAAATATAAATTAGAAAAAAATTTGTGAGAAAAACGACAAGTGTGGTGGTCCAACTAACGGAGTACATTACAATTCCCACTCATTTGTCAAATTATCTAATAGGGCATCCCTAGAGGCAAACTGTCGATCTTGATCACAAGATTCCAATGTTAAGTCTATGATTTCTTCTCTTAAACGTTGGTTAGCAGTCTCTAAGTCTTGGGTACGCTTCTTCTCTTCTCTAAGGTCATTTTGAGTGTTGAGCATTCTACACTTGAGTCTGTCACCAAGCTCCTTGATGGCATTCCAAGCTGCATTCCTTGCAGAGTCAAAGAATGACTTGTGCATTTCTGAGTTGGTGACCATGCAGAATCCCGACTCCTTGTGGTTGTCTTCCTTGTTTGTGTACAAGTGAAGTTGCACCCACTAGTATTCTTCTCCTTCATCCATCACGGGAAATCCCTTGTACACTGCTGCTCCATGTATCCCCATGGTAACCATAAGGTTCTTGAGTGCTTTGGGAAACTCTGTCTCACACTCCAAAGTCATAGTCATGAGTGGTCCCTTCCTCACAGCTTCGTTGATGGAGTTCATCTACAATGAAGATGAGAAAGAAGATTAGAAAAGTTTACGAGAATAAAAAGACAAGTGTGGAGTTTTTGCAAAGAGTTGTATTTTTCCTTAGTGGTTTTTCTTAGTCTAATCCATCCTAGGGTCATAATCCTACAGGCAACACAGTGCTCTCATACCATCTGTAAGACCCCACCTTTATAAGGTAAAGGATCCATGTGATTGCAATGCTAGTCCATGGATCAAATGCTAGCATCCACAATTTAAGATGAAGTACACAGATACAAAGGTCTTTATTACATCGTCACCCAGAGATAACATAGTCTTTTAGAAATCCATAGCCAAATGCTATTACAAGAGTTCATAACATAAGTAAAATAAAGTAAAATCTTCATCTTCATGTGCCACAGGCAAGCATGTTGAGTGTAGACTCATAAACCTAATCCTCATCAGAGTACCCTACAACATCATAAGTTACAGCCATAGTGGGTGACGAGGTTTGATCTCATCAATGCCCATTGTTATCGACTTGGGTTTTGGAGAAGATGGGGATGCTGGAGATCGCGGAACGGTTAGCAAACAAGCAATACGGGACACGAGGTTTACCCAGGTTCAGGCCCCCGGAGGGAAAACCCTACTCCTGCTTGTCTGCTCTTTGATTACGGCGGAACCGGTGATTACAGGGGTGCGCAGATGCGATCTGGCATGAAGGTGCGTATGCGGAAGTATGAGAGAGATTGTAAGAGAGATCTAGATCTGTAGATCTATTGTGGTCTAGTCTATCGGAGGTGCCCTCCTCGTTGGCCCCTCCTAGCCTTTATATATGGGGAGGCTAGGTCTCAGATACCGATACGAGTAGGTTACAAGTTGTATTCAAACTCTAGTATTGAGCTTTCCTTGTCTTGTGCGCTTGGGAGTCCGTGTCCATATGGGCTTCATAGCAGCCGAACCGTCATAGGCGTCATGAACCCTGGCAGGTCGTCGAGCGGGCCTTTCGTCAGGCTGGACCAGGTATGCTAACATCGGGTACCCGTAGGGTATAACCATGTCAGTATCCCCCGAGTGTTCAGTCGAATCGTAGATTCGGCTGAGGACTCTTCAATCTTTAGGGTGCAACTCTGTCTTTCAAGAGAATGTGTAGGGATTGTTGATGCGTGTGCCTGACTCTCCCGACGAATCAGGGTCAGTTAACTGTCTTAGGACAAAATAATAGGATCTTCTTCAGGTTCGAGTCCCTCGACTCAAACCCGGAACATATGCTGGCGTAATTCGAATCAGGCCGCGGAGGACTTACAGGAGTGGAATTCCAGTGAATTTAAATGATGTACCCAACGCGTCCGTCGGGATTTTTCATCGCGCCTGTTGGCACAGATTCTTACTGGCAGAGCGCAGTCATGTGCGTTACTAGGCCATCATATGATATCTATAGGTCTTATCTTTGTGTCGCAGACACAGCATCCGAATGTTTATCACCGCGGAGGTGTTTCGGGTGGCCAAGGAGGACGTTGCTCACTTAGCGTTAAATGGGGAAGAGTTGCCGAAATTTTTGCATGCTGATTTGAAGGATCGCAGTCGAAGAATTCATAGGGTGCGCGACCAGCGCTCCCTATGGGAGTAGCCCCCGAGTGTCTGTTCGAGTCGTAGACTCGAGAAGAGACTTTGATTCAGCCGCTGTTCAGCTTCAGGTCTGTAGGACACAAATTTTTCGGATCCTTGAATCCACGCTCCCTATGGGAGTAGCCCCCGAGTCCGTAGTGGAGTCGAAGACTCGACGTAGGACTCGAAGAAAATAGGTCATTGGCGTAGTACGCTATTCATGCTTCGAGTGCGCGGCCAGCGCTCCTGATAGGAGTAGCCCCCGAGTGTCTAGTCGAGTCGCAGACTCGAGTGGAGACTCATGCAAGGAGAAACCACTGACCCGGAAGTGCATTGAGTCAGCGTCTCATGCATAAGGAGCCAAGAATCGATGATGCAGTCGGAGTTGACGTGGTGGAGTCGTGCGTCGTTTAGCTGGAAGGACTCGACGTTGCGGATGAAGTCGACGCCGTTTCTTCTGTCGGGTGCGCGGCCAGAGCCACTCTTGTCGATGATTGATGTGGTCATCCGAGGAATGCTTCGACTCGGGTCTTGGCGTCTGTTGACGTGACTAGCGCTGGTCGACTCCGTTGGAGGACCCGATAGAATAGCTCGATGTAGTCGACATCCTTGTAAGCTGCAGAAAACATAAAAAGTTGTGAAGTACTTCTATCTTGTAAAGAATATTTGTCTGTCGGCTTGTATAGTAAGATTCTGGTGCCGATCGAGTCGACACGTTTGCACTATATGCTAGGCCTTTTCGTTAGCTTGATTACCCTTAGTCTCAGTACCTTGCCAAGGCACTCGGAGTTTAAGGATTCGACGATCGGGCAGAATCAGCTACTCGGGCTGTCGCGTATGAGGTGCTCGAGTGCGTGGAGCCGATGGCACATTAGGTTACTCGAAGAGGGCGCAGCCCCCGAGTGTTTCGAGTGCGAGTTAAAGATAAAAGAAATCAGCTCTAAGTAGAGGGAAACTTAGCTTTATTGGTAGTTGTCGTGGACGAAGTTGATGCGGTAGGGGGTCACGCGGCGGACGTAGTCGACGCGGCGAACCACGGTCATAGCATCGACAGGTTCCTGGGGTCGATGGCGGCAGCGAGTTCCGCATCCGAAGATTGTTGCAATCGATGACCGCACCGGGTCACCACATCCGAAGGATGTATCGGGTCATCGCAGTCGAAAACCGCATTGGGTCACCGATGTCGAGGGAGCCCCCGAGTCGTGGTTGCTGAAGCCGATGCAGCTAGTTTCCACAATCGAAGATTGTGTCGAGTCGCCGCATCCGAAGGATGCAGTGGCTCGCCGAATCTGAAGACCGTGGTTGGTCATCGAGGCCGAGGAAGCACCCGAGTGTAGATTCAGTGTGGTCGAGGCGGCGTTCGAGAGTCGTTGCGGCGGACCGGAGTCAACGCGACAACAAGTCGCCGAGGCCGATGGTGGCAGCAGGTCGAAGAAGTTTGCCGTGACCGAAGATTTGTAGCGGGTTGCACGTCAGAGTCGGCGCAATCCCGGACGGATGTGACGGCGGATCCGACGTGGAGGCCGAGGTCGATGTGATGAACTGGTCGTCTCCATGACTTTGGTACTTCTTTTCTTTCGACTGACCTGATCGAAATACTTTTTTCTTTAATTTTCTTGCTTTTTCACACAAGGTCTCGTGGACAGCATGCATTGACTTGTACTAGTTTTTGGTCTTGCCCAGCGTGGAGTATGTTGATTGATGCCTGTACGTTTCCGAAGTGGAGACCAATTTGAACTAAAACCGGCTAATCACTTTTTTCTTTTGTCTTTTGTGCTTCATCGATTGACAGGATCAAGGACTTTTCCTTTTTCTTTGTCACCACGTGATGTAGCAGTATGGACTCCACCCGTGGTTCTTCTGGTTGCTTTTTTAATTTAATGCGTAGCAATTTGACCATGGCAATCCAGCGGATCGCCGGACGCGGAACACAATACTGTGTCGAGTGGCGACTGCATAACACGCCCGGCGACGAGTCGTTCGTGCACACACGATAAAGACGGGACATGTCGTGGCAGATTTGTTGATGATGAAGCTGAGCATGCCGACATAGACGAATTGATCAGATGCGATCCGGCCATCGTTGACAGCGAGGGATCCAGTCTGGATGATGACGCATGGAAGCCGAAGTAGATCTGTTCTCCGGTATTCGTAGAGTTGTAGATTGTTGAATCGTAGATCACGGATGATGGAACCGTCGCGACCGCACAATCAGCGCCCCCAGTTCCCACAGACGGCGCCAATTGACGAGGTTTGATCTCATCAATGCTCATTGTTATGGACTTGGGTTTGGAGAAGATGGGGATGCTGGAGATCGCGGAACGGTTAGCAAACAAGCAATACGGGAAACGAGGTTTACCCAGATTCAGGCCCCCGGAGGGAAAACCCTACTCCTGCTTGTTTGCTCTTTGATTACGGCGGAACCGGTGATTACAGGGGTGCGCGGATACGATCTGGCATGAAGGTGCATATGCGGAAGTATGAGAGAGATTGTAAGAGAGATCTAGATCTGTAGATCTATTGTGGTCTAGTCTATCGGGGGTGCCCTCCTCGTTGGCCCCTCCTAGCCTTTATATATGGGGAGGCTAGGTCTCAGGTACCGATACGAGTAGGTTACAAGTTGTATTCAAACTCTAGTCTTGAGCTTTCCTTGTCTTATGCGCTTGGGAGTCCGTGTCCATATGGACTTCATAGTAGCCGAACCGTCATAGGCGTCATGGACCCTGGTAGGTCGTCGAGTGGGCCTTCCGTCGGGCTGGACCAGGTATGCTAACATCGGGTATTGGCAAGTGATACCATAGTAGAATAGTAGTTTCTAACTTTTATATGAATTTGGGTAAGTGTAGCTTAGGCTTGCATTGCTCAAAATAGGTTTTCCTATCAGTTGAAAACACTGAGTTTTTGTTTATCAAAACTCCCAAGGAACCACCAATGAATATTGAGAAACCTTTAACCCTTGTTCAACCACAAGTTTTTAACTTAGAAATTAGGATGAGGAGATCCTTGATAGCTTCAATGTCTTGATGCTCAAATTGTCCATTCCCGGGGACACGGCTAAGTACTTAGATTTTTCCTTCTCGAGAGGTATTGCACTTTCCCCACAAGACTCGATAGGCATCGAGATAAGATCTTTTAGAAGCCTTCCCTTAGACCAAATGAATGCGTTCCAACCTATCACCCCCTACCACCTTCTGTCCATCTGCCTAAGTTATTGCAACCTATATGATCCAGGCAGAGCCCATATGACATGTGGCTGCACTAGAAGCTTCTAAACACTAAGTATCTCAAATCCCTTTTTTCCTGGGTGGCTTTCCACAAGTGAGATACACTAGGGAGTCCATAAAAATGGGCCCTGGGTAACCACTCAACATAACCCATTCTTTCCATTCCACCCAGGTGATTCATTCACTTAGTTGTTTTATTAAGCAAAAACATAAGTCAAAAGACTTAGTAAAATTTCCATAGCATGTGTATATAATCCACCCTTATTTACTAATGGTTAGGCTAAGCATGATATCAACAAGTATCTTAACTTAGAGAATAATTCTACCAAGACTACAACTACTAGGATTTCCCATGGCATAGCATATAGATACTTAGCAAAATTTCATGCAAGCCCTATACAAAATATCACTAGTGCATAGTCAAAATAATGGTACAAATACATGAAGCACCACTTTCCTTGGTAGTTGGTGGAGTAGCAACAATCTTCACAATCACAATCACCACTAGCACCAAAATCTACACAGAAAATAATAGCACCAAATTCACATTCCAATATTCAAGAAAAAATATTATGAATGCATGCAAATGCAATGTGATGATTTTTCTGAACTAAACAAGACAAGTCAAACAGTACTGAACACAAAACCAATTAAATATAGTCTAAATAAACTTAATTTGACCTTATAAACATTTTCAAAATAATTTATATAGTCAAAATAAGCCTATATTTGTTTCTGCACAAAATTCCGTTTTTACAGAAACAAAATACAAAAATAATCCCACATTAGTGTAGGAATTATTTTTCTAAATCCAATGATATCTTATTTGCATTTTTTGGATAAACAGAACAAAAGATATGAATTTTACAAGTTTGAAACTCTATTAGATATAAAATAGATTTTAAAACAAATCCCCAGACACGTGGCTGTATCTGATTGGATGATACCGCTTCACGCGCGCGGATCAGATAACGTGGAGCGTTGGATCTAAGTCAGATCCAGTGGCCCAGATCTAAAGATACCGCTTCGCGCTAGGATCTAATCTCAGCCCTACAATTCAGATCTGACGGTGCTAGCTCAAACGACCAAAGCCTGGCGGCGCTGGCGACGGCGGAGCGGCGGGGGCGCTCTGCCGGTGATGTTCCAGCGGATATATAGGGGGTTGGGGGCTATGGTTTGGCTTACCAGACTCGTGATGTTGCACTTAAGCTCAAGGTGTCCTTGGCGTGGACGGGGGCGTGCTGTGGTGGCCGGAGGAGCTCGTTGGAAACCTAGCTGGCATCGGGCACAGCTTGACGGCGACGACGACGACGTTCCCGGCCTACCTAAGACAAACGAACAATATCAGCGTGTGCGCAAGTACAAAGAGGTCATCGTTGTTTGATACAGAGGTTGGGGGTGGTCACACCTTACCAGAATTCCTCGCCGGAGATGAGCGTGCCATCGGGTGCTCTCGGTGGTTGTCGAAGACGGCGACCTGGGTCAGTATAGGACAAACCAAAGGTAGGGTTAGATGCGCAAAAACCAGAGAATCACGCTCGTGTGGTCGAGAGGCAAAGGCGCGTGCTAAACTCATCGGAATAGTTCGCCGGAGAGCGTCGGGCAGCGGCGTTGCAGCTCGAAATTCTAGCAGCCTGGTGGCGGAGAGAGTATCCTGAGTGAGGGGAAAGACTCGCGGTACGGAGGGGCGTAAGTAGGCAGCGTCTTGACAAGAAACGCCTGCTAAATCAAGGGCATTTACGCCACGCCATCAACGGAGCAACGACAGCGGCGACGAGGTCTACGGGGCGTGATTTTGGGACGATGATGACATGGCGTGTGGGGCCAGGGCGTCAGTGCTGCGGGTAGGGCTGCGCGTGTGAGAGAGAGAAGTGAGGGGGAGGTCGCCGGGTGGGCTTAGTGGGCTGCTTCTGCTGCTGGGCTGAATAGGTGGCGCCGGCCCTTTTCATTTTCTTCTCTCTTTTTCTTTTTCTATTTTGATTTTCAGGAATCAAATTCAAACCAAATTCAAATGGATTTGAATTCAAAAATCCTCTAGGTTTTTGTAGTGTAACCTTTGCACCTAATTGTGTATAAAACACTACTGTTTAGTCAAATGCACTTTGACACTTTGGAAATAAAATAAAACCTTGCCTTATTGATATATAGATAATAGGCATATAAATGGTTTTATTTGAATTTGGTTTGAAAATTTTTATTCAAGCCAAGGATGCTATGAATGAATTAATGAAATGCAATGTTTTACAAATCATGATTTTTGGGATGTTACATTGTCTCACCTAACTACAGAGAAGAACTAAAAAGTTCTAAGAAAAAAGAAGAAGAAAACTAAAGCTAAACGCAATGCTAGCAAAAGAGAACACTCGTAGAACAATAAGAGTGAAAACTAGAGTGTTCTAAAAAAATGAAGAACGGGGTGTGACTTTTCCAAAATAGGTGTGATGGGGTCCAGCCAACTTATTGTAGCAAAGAAAGCAAAACAAAACTAAAAACAAAAACAAATACGCTCCAAGAACAACACATAGTTCATGAAGCAATTAAAATATAGTGTCTTGAAAGAAGACTTGAGATTTTTATCGATCAAGAAGGGGATGCCTTGGGCATTCCCAAGCTTTGACGCTTGTACCTCTTGAATATTTCTTTGGGTGACACGGGTGGCATACCCAAGCTTGAGCTTTTGTCCATACTTCATCTCATCACATCTTCTATCCCTGCACTTGAAAACTTCCTTCATATAAAACTTCACACAATCTTCATTAGCAACATTAGTGTATGCAAGATAATAAACCTGTGGGTTCAGTTTCAACTCAAGTAAATCATCCATTAAAACATAAGGTACTATAGCAACTTCTTTTAAAAGCTCTTCCGATCAAAAGAACTAAAAAAGAAAGAGATCAAGAGGTAAAAGTAAATAGTGGTAGAAATCTGTTAAAACAGAACATTAGGTAAAGATCGATATTTTGAAGATTTTATATTACTCAAATCGAAAAGTGCAAAACTAACGAAAGTTAGATAATAACCTGGGGCATGCGCACAAAATATTGCAGATCAATATGACATTGTGGGGTTTTTCAAGATTTTTTACAGCGAAGCACATAAATCTGTTTGGGGACAACAACTTCCCCAAATCTTACTTCCCTCTCATTAGAGGCATTTCTTGGCACAAAAACCAAACAAAAAGGATAAGCAGAGGTTATTATAGAGGCGATAACTTCAAAGACTCAACAAAAGAAAAAACTTACTGAAATAAAAATTGGGTTATCTCCCAAAAGTGATTTTCTTTAACGCCTTTCAGCTAGGCATGATAATTTTTATGCTGCTCACATAAGAAATATGAATTGAATTAAAAGAGAGCATCAATAAGAAAATATAAAACAAATTTAAGTCTAACCCACTTCCTATGAAAAATAATCTTGTAAAGAAACAAGTCATGAAAGCACAAAGCAACAAGCATAGAAAAGCAAAACAAGTGCAACTTCAAAATTTCATAAAGAGGGGAAACTTAATATTGTTGAGATACATAAACCATGTTTGCCTCTCTCATAATAACTTTTAGTAGCATCATGAATAAAATTAACAATATAACTATCACATAAAACATTCTTACCATGAGCCACATGCATATAAGAATTATTACTCTCCACATAAAGAGTCATTCTTATTAATTAGGATAGTCATAGTGGGAAGTAACTTGGACTAGTGTCATGCATATGACACTAGTCTAAGTTACCACCTTCATAGTGGGTAGTAACTTATGTCTAGTAACATGCAAGGTCATATTTATTATCTTGTAGACTCATCTTTCTTTGGAGTGTGTGATGTTATGGTAATATAGCTAGTTACCACAAGCCTCTCTTTCATCATTTAATGACATACCACATCATCAAACTTCCTAGTTGGCACTGCATGTAGATGCATGTTACCACCTTAGTTACTCCCACTATGACTAGCCTTATAATGGGAGCAAATTCAACAAAATAGCTATCATTATTATTCTCATCACCATGATCATCAAATATATGAGGCATATTGTAATCCTAGTTAATTTTCTACTCAATAGTAGGTGGACTAAAAATATCATATTCATCATTGTAATCATCATATATTGGAGGTATAGTATCATCATAGCAAATTTTCTCCTCTAAAGCTGGGGAACTAAAAATATCATAAAAACTAGCTTCCCCAAGCTTAGACTTTTCCATAGCATTAGAAATAATGGTGTTCAAAGAATTCATACTAATAACATTGATATTAGCATGTAAATAAAGTTCCATAGGTTTTTTAATTTACTCTTTAAACACTTCATGTCCTAACTCAAGGTAAATACTATAAAGCTCTCTCAATTTTTTGTTGTTTTCCATTAAGCCTAACTAGTGAAAATAAAAACAAGAAACAAAAAGATATAATTGCAGAATCTAAAGGAAATAACTTCTAGCACTCACACACTAGCAACAGTACTAGAATATAGCTTAGTAGCCAGAGGATGTGAGTACCTTTTACCTTACCTCCCCGGCAATGGCGCCAAAAAAGAGCTTGATGTCTACGCATGGTTCTATTCTTGTAGACAGTGTTGGGCCTCCAAGTGCAGAGGTTTGTAGAACAAAAACAAGTTTCCCTTAAGTGGATCACCCAAGGTTTATCGAACTCAGGGAGGAAGAGGTCAAAGATATCCCTCTCAAGAAACCCTGCAATTAAGATACAAGAAGTATCTTGTGTCCCCAACACACCCAATACACTTGTCAGGTGTATAGGTGCACTAGTTCAGCAAAGAGATAGTGAAATACAAGTCATATGGATGATTATAAGTAGTAATTGCAAAATGAAATAAAAATGGCAGCAAGCAAACATGTAGCAGGACTGGTTGTAAACGGTGTTTTAATGCTTAGAAACAAGGCCTAGGGATCATACTTTCACTAGTGGACACTCTCAACAATGATAACATAATGGAACAAATAAATATCTTCTCTTCACTATGCTACCTTGAACTACTCTCCGGTTGGATAACGAACACCAATTCACCGCGTAGGGCTATAAAATCACACCTTAAAGTTCCCATTCCCCATCTAGGTAACCCCACACTGTCACCTTGAGCGCTAGATGGTTCCAGACAAACACCACAATTTCATATAGACATCCAACTCAAATTATAAATCATGATAAGTATTTATGTAATCTTTAGCCTAAGAGCCACACACGGTGCACACACTGTCACCTTCACAGACGTGTGACAAGGTGTCTCCGGAGATCGCATTAATAAAAGCACTTGATTAGCATAATAGACAAAGAGTAGCATCTAATTATTCAAATAGATCACAAAGCTCATGATCACAATAAGATAACACCATCGAGAGATATGAACACATAGCTACCGATAGAGCCCTTAGCCTCGGGGGGATAACTACTCCCTCCTCATCATGGGAGTCAGCAATGGCGATGGAGATGGCGGTGGAGTCGATGGATATGGCTTCGGGGGCAATTCCCCGTCCCATGTCAGAACAGAGACTTCTGTCTCCCAAATCTCGTCTTCGGTGGCGGCGGCGCTGCGGAACTTTTCGTGGAATTCTGATCTTGTACTTAGGGTTTTCTCGGGGAGGCGTATATATAGGCGGAGAGGCGAGGTCGGTGGAGGCTCGAGGGGGCACACCCTATGGTAGCGCGCCCCCCTGGCCGCGCCTAGACCAGGTGTGGCTTCCCTGGGGTGCGCCTCCTCCTCTCCTCCAAACTCCGTCTTCATCTCTGAAAAATAGGAAGGTTGGATTTTGTTTCTTCCAATTCCGAGAATATTTCTTTACTAGTTTTTCTGAAAAAAACAGCATTAAACATGAAACTAGCTCTGTGGCATTTGTTAATATGTTAGTTCCAGAAAATGCATAAAAATGCCACAAAGTGTATAAAAACATAAGATAGTTAGTGCAAAACAGGCATGGAGCATAAAAAATTATAGATACGTTTGCGACGTATTAGTTAGCTTGCAAGCAAGTAATGTGATCACTAGAATGTTATATCACGGGAACGAGAAACAAGTACATGTCAAAAAAAGATCAAACTAGGTATGGAGATACCGATAATCGAATCTCGGACATGTAATATATAGCAAGACAAAGGGATTGAGATACTAGCGTATAAGGTTCTCACGATCACAAGAAGTCATCATTGAATGTGTGGGAGTCAGTATGGATCTCCAGGTCCTACTTCTGATTATTGATCTGAGAGGGGTCTTGATCATGTCCACATTATTTGTGAACCATAGGATGACACACTTAAGAGACACCGACACCATTTGAAACAAATAGTTTCTAGACGAAAAAAGAGCGGGAATTATTTCACTAGACACCGGAATTGTTTTGGGTGAAATTGCTAAAAGTGTTTCTGCATGTGGAATAGATTACTTGCAAGGGGTTTTATGTGAATGTTTTTTTATTAATGTAATTGAAAAAATCTGAATAAATAAATAAAAGGAGTTTTATTTAAAGAGAGATTGCATTAAATTTGGTGGAAATTTAATGGGACTTTTGAGTGGGATTTTGAGTGGAGAAATGGAGGGTCATCTTTATGTGAGTGGAGCTCCCTCCACATGAATGAGGAAGAGGAGGGGGCACCACCCTCCATGGTGCGCCAGCCATGGGGAGGGGCTGACCCCCCTCCTCCTATAAAAGGACCCCCTCTCCCTGTCTCACACTCACACCTCCTCGTGAAGGATCTCTCTCCCCCTCTAGTTTATTCCGCATGGTCTCGGACTAGCGAGATACATGTTCCAAGGGGCTTTTCATTTGGAAAGAGTTGTTGCTTACGCTGCATCGCTGGATCAAGGAGGCGGAGGTTTCTCGGTGGCTTGAATGTGTGTGCAAGCACGGATGAGCCGCTGATTTGCGGCCCTGGGACTTCTTCTCGATCTTGAGATCGTGAAGCGTTCGTCTACATCATCCAATATTACAACCTCGTTAAACATTATCGTTCTACAAGGGTATGTTCTCTATGGATGTATATCCACCCGTTGCTTGTATCTAATAGATAGATCTTGGTACATAGTTGTTCCCATCGTAGGAATTTTTTTGTTTTCTATGCTGCGAACCCTACACTCCCCTAGATTGCTTCCAAAAAGAGACTTGCTTGTTTTTGTCTGAATATTGTGTTTTTGCTATTAAATCCCTCTGTTGATGTTCAGAACGTAAAACACAAATTAAAAACCAAGTTTTCTTTGCTACGGAAGTATTAGCGTTAGGTAAAGCTAGAAAACCATCAAATCCAAATAAAACCACCGATAGAAACCATCAAAAATGTGTCGAATCTCACAGCTACCAACTCCCCCAAGTTTAAATGTTGCTCATCCTTGAGTGACAAGGAAATAAGAAAGGATAGTGGAGATTTGAGACTTAAATAAAAGAACTTACAAGCTCAATTTGGTGTCAAATTCTTTTCTTCAAAATTCTTGCAACCTTAAACATGATCATACAAGTATTCAAAAGATGGCACTGAGTTCACTTCCTAACCATGTATATCTTGCTAGAAAATAAATCATATGCCCAAGCTAGTGTCAAAATTTTAGCTAGGAAAGTGAAAGAAATCTTTTTGGTTTCTCTCTTATGTAGAGATGAAAACTTTTTTGCTCTTGTTCATTTAATTAATTAAGAGTACTCAGGTTGGCACCAAAATCATTTAATTGAAGAACAACACATCTAATCTCACGTCAAAATGTCAAGACTCTCAAAGTACCTTTTTCCTTTCCTTGTTTTTCAAAAACTTCAACTCTTTCATAGAGAAATCATGCCACTGTTCTTAACATGTTAATTGGGACTGTGTTGCACACTCGTGACCATGCCAATAGATAGCTGTTGAGCAATAGTGGATTTGAAGAGTACTACAACTTCACTTGGAACGTAAAACCACAAGGAGACTAAAATTTTACCCATCATAGCATTCCTGCTACAGATGTTTACATAAATCAATAGCTGAAATTAAGTGGTTTCCCACATTTGGATCATTCGTTGGCCAGCAGAGTTAATAGTTCCCAGTGGAGTACGACAGTGTTGTAGTGACACGCATAAAGCAATATCCTACTATAATTATTAGAAAAAGAAGTGGCATAATCTCTACTACTTCGAAGTATCGATTTTATCAAACAATTTCATTCAAGGGTGTTATCGAGTCTATTTACATTAATCTCAATAGGGTTGAGTAGTTTCTAAAATCAAATCCTTTGGGCTAAACATGGACTCAAGTCATCTCTTGGATGCCTTTTCTTGTTGTAAAAATGTTGGAAATATTTTAACCAAGTTCATTTCTCATTGTTTGAAAGCTAAAAGAGGACCCTGGCCAGGGAATATAATTTATAGGATAACAAACTAGGTGGGCATGACTCATGTGCAAGCGAGTAAATAATTGTAGGATCAATTTAAAGTTGTAGAAGGGCTGGTGAAAGGAATGTGATACCTCCTCTTGCTTGCTTCGTTCTCGTACTTGAGTCAAATCCCCTCTATATTTCCCTATTGCCAAGTCACCTGCAATTGAGCAATCTTCGAGAAAAACAAAGAAACAAATTGCAATGAAAGTTACACTAATTTTTTTTGTGTTTTTGGTTTTAAGAATGCAAACTGAAAGTAAACATGCTATTCTTGTAAAAGAAAACAAATCAAAAGAAGAAATACAAATATGAATGCAAGTTTTCAGGTTTTCAAAACCTCCCCCAAGCTTAGGCTGTTGCCATGCTTAATTGTTGTCGTCATTCAGCGGCGAGTGCTGATGCTACTGGTAGTAGTCAGGGAAGTAGGTCATGAAGTTACTAAAGTTGTGAGTTAAGGCACTCACATCTTCACTTACTCCATGCAGAGTCTGGTCGAACGCCCCAATGCGCTAGTTGAGCTGCAGAAAATCTTGGTAGGGAACATTTTTGAACCCCTGCTGTTGTTGCTGGTTGGTCCATTGGTCCCAAGGTTGCTCCTACTGTTGCTGTCCCTCCCAAGAAGGGTTGTATTCCTGCCGCTCCTACTCATCCTGCTGCCCTCCTTCTTCCTCTTCCTCAGAGTCAGGATAGAGTTCCTCCATGATCTCAGTCACTTGATCCTTGGTGAGGATCCAGTTGTCCCTTCCCTGAACCTCGAAGGCTTGCGGGCAAGGCAATGGCACTTGATCATCCTGCACAACATCAAGATAACCAAATTGATAGGCTCGGAGCCTCATGTTAGCTCGGTAAACACTGAGGAAGCCACATGCAGTTATATACTTGACATCCATAAGTATGGAGCCATCTACAGGTTGCGCAATAGGAATTTCAATTCCAAGATATTGGACTAGGTGGGTTACCAATCCACCGATGTGAATATCACCTTTCTTTTTGTTGCTATGGTGGCGGAGGTGCTGGAGGAATAGAGCTGCTGGAGTGGGACCCTGCGGTGCATTAGGGAAGAGCGCCTTGGTGATCATGGCCATGTCTGCATTGGCCATAGAGTCGGTATATCCTCTTTCTAACAAAGTGTTAGCAAGAAAAAAGCGAAGTAACGGATGGTTGGGTTCTGAATAATGGACAGCTTCTGGTAGAAGTCTCTGCCACCATTAACAGAAATAACCTCCCAAGTTACTCCACTTGAGACACTATACAAGTTTGTAACAGTTGATTCCATAAGCCTCACAAAATTGTTGAAAAGAAATTTGATATTGCCGATGGTTAACAGTGAAATTTACCGTGGATGCATTACCTTTCTCCTTATAGTCGTTGCGAAGAAGGAGGCGAGGAACTCATGGGTGAGCCCAACGTAGGTGTAGTGGCTTGCATTGGCGATGTTAGAGGGCCCTGCATTTGCATACAAGTATTCGGAGTCTGCCCAAAACCCTGCTGAGTTGAGAAAGCCGTCATCGGCCCATCGTGTGGGCAGCACCTTGCTCTTGTGAAAAATGCTACCGAGCTTGTTCACCTTGATGCACTAAGAAATTTCAACATAAAACCTTAGGCATATAGTTTCTACATGATATATCAATGATTCTACGTGGAGGAATTCAATCCTAATGTGAGAAATTAAAATAGAAAATCAATCAAGCTTGAGTTCATCCATTAATTCAATTAGAAGATTTCAACCATGGAATTATGAAAATAAAGCATGGATAGGGAGAAGAACATAACGATCTGTTGATGTCCCTACTCAAATGAACGAAATACATGAAAAATTGAGAGTTCTAGAGAGGTTTTGAGACTCTTTGTAACATCCTAGTATTTAGGAACTAACGAAGGGTAGATTTAGGAATTTGGAATGTTGCATGCACTTATCTGTGAAAATGTGGGTAAATTTTTCGCCAAATAAAAACCTAAAGTGATCAAGGTTTCTTTAATACTTTAAGATTAGGTTTAGTCTTAAAGGATGATTTTTATAGATTTTGAAATGATCTTTGTGGAATAATGTGTTTTGGGAAAAAGAAATTTGAATTTAAAACTTGAATGTTTGAATTTATAATTCAAAAGGATTTTGAATAATGTTTGAATCTTGATTTAATTAAGAGTTAACCAATATAACTCATACTTTATCTAAAGAAAGCAATTAAGAATATGAATATCTATTTCATATTTTCATTCATTAAATAAGTTACAAAAATGTAACTTATAATAGTCATCCACACTTTTTAGAAGAGTAAATAAATAAAGAATAATACTTATTTATTGATAATGGTATAATCTTTATTACAAAATAATAAAATGAATATTACAAAAGAATAGAACTAAAATTACAAAAGAATAAAGAAGATTACATTGGACTATTCTATAAAGAAAACCTAAACTAAAATCTTCATCTTCAAATCTGTACCTGCAAAACAAACATAAATAAAAAAATAAAGAAGGTTAGGGTTAGTATTGTTTTACTCTCAGAATTGATAGTGAAGTGCACTGTTCACTTTTTCATCATTGAGTAATTTAAAGGGGCAAGTTTCACCAATATGAAAGAATATATCTTTATAATTCTAAGCCATAAGTCAAATGACAGCAAGGAGGGGAAAGTTTCACCAGTCATGTAAAAGTAACCAGATAACAATCAATCTCAAATTCAGAGCATATCCACAAGTGCACAGCAAGCACACAGGAAGGACACACACCAGATTGCATGGTGTGTGTTGACAGCCTCACAGCAAAAGCTCAATAACACAAAACCATCAACACAGCTGTGGGCAAGCACCACAACCTCATCTTCTTGTTCATACACATCAAACATCGGCAGCCTAGCCACATCCAAACCTGCCAAACTAAACCACAAACCAGATCCTCTCAGAACTCACCAAGATGGTGACATAAGGAGGGGGTGAATCTGGTGCACAACAAGGTCAAGACCAAGCTATTAGGAACCAGAAGGTGGATAGCAAGATCAAGGACCAGTTCCAGAAGCTATAAGTACTAGGTACAACAACAACAGAAGGAACAAATCAAGCTAGCAAGATCAGGCTACCAGATCAACAAGTTGGAACCACAACAGCAACAACAGTTGTGGTGAGTTATATAAAATCCTCACGTGATCTGTTATCATTTCAAATAATCATGTGTTGTTTTATATCTAACCTCTCAGTATTCATCCAAGTGGGATGAATCCATCCTAGAAGGTTTTTAAAAAATTAAAGTCATAATTACAAGATCAACATACCAGTATAACCAGGATCTCAGACCAACATCATTGATCCTGGTTACAAAAGCTAAATCCTATACTTCAATATAGCCCAAAGGAAAGATTATGAAATATGGGCACACCTCTTAAAAGAGTAGCACCTCAGTATCCATAAATCCTATGGATCCATGCAAAATCATTAACACACCCATTGTTTTCCAATTATGTTTCAATAATTAGCAGCTGGTAATTCTACCAGAATATCTCTATTAGGGACAGCCATTAGGAAACTAGTTCCTATGCCTCAGACCAACATCATAGGCAGGAGAATTCAAAGAAGCTTTCATTTTATCTTGCCAGTATTAATCACAAGCACTGTCAGAGCTAAGATCAGGAATGACCAATCACTTGTGTGCCAGTTTATAATGGTATCACAAGGACAAGTTCTAATAAGCTAATTCCAATCTTTACTTAGATTTCACAAGTAAAAAAGGGGCAAGCCACTAAATATCATCTTCCTGAAGCCAAATGCCAGGAATCATCATCAAACTCATCTATACATATACATAAATCATTAACATGTAATGATTATATTCAGTATGCATATTCTCATACAAGCCAACCATTATAATTGCAGTAAGAAATTACTGATAGAACTATTGGCAGTATAAACATCTTGACAGTGGAAAGTTCTCAGATCAAGAACATTTCCATGTAGGGATTTTGTAGAAACACTAACATTGGATCATAGTAAATTACTACTGGAATAAGCCTAACAAGCCACTAGTATCACCAAAGACAACTACAAATAATAATCCACATCAAACAGTCATTCATCATGCTCAAGGATTATCACCACTAGATCCAAATCATCATAAGATATGATCAACAGAGGGATATGAACCCTAATCAGAATAAGAACCCTAATTAGGATATGAACCCTAATCAGAATGTAGGCACTAGGAAAGGGTAGCCACTAGATGCACACAGAGAGATTCATGATGATAGGATGAACTAAGATCCAAAGAGGCAACTTACCTGGGGTCCTCGCTGACGAATTGAAGAGGAAGCGGAAGGGCCGACATGCTCGCGGCGGCACTGGGAGCACCCAAAGGGCGCTGCAACCCGCACCAGCCACGGCGGCGGCCACCGCAGCACACTAACAGCGCACACCACCACAGGAGGGTCCATGGCGGCGGTGGCAGCACCCAACCCAAAACCTAGGGTCCGGAATCAAATCCAGTTGGACAGGAGGAAAGGGCGTAGTCGACAACCTCCTCCTGCACCACGGCAGCGACCAGAACGGTCCACGATAGTGGGAATTGTCGGGGTCAACATCACCGACCATGGGGTCGGGGATGGAGGAGGAGAGGAGTGAGCTTGAGGGTGAGAGACAGCGAGTGGGTGGGCTAAGTTAGGCCAGAACCCTTCGGGGTGACTGTTTTGACTATGTCTCACGGGCCACAAGGGCCCAATAAGAATAAGCCAGCCCAAAAACCTTTAAGGCCTATTTTAATAAATAGAAAAAGACCAAAATTCCCCTAAACTTAATTAAATTCTAGAAAATTAAATAAAAGTCCAAAAACTATAAATAAAATATTTTTGGATCATAATAATCCACACTATCCAAATAAATTAAGAAATAAAATTTTAGACATATAAATTTTATTAAGAATTTTGTAAATTATATAATCCTTATGGAATTTTACAAAATTATTGAAAGGTGATAAAATTAAATAAAAATCACTTTCATCATATATTAATATAAATAAATATTTAATAACAATTTTTGACATTTAAGTAATAATTCTTGAAAGAATTATTAAAACAATAAAAATAAAATAAAATAAAAGAATACAATATTCTATTATAAATATTAAAATTTAATATTTATATAAATCCTTTATTATTAAAAATAATTTTTATAATAATGGGGAAAATGCATATCAAGTTAAAAGATGCATTACATTACTTTGCATAATCATTTTTCTTCTTTAAATATTGTCCTTACCGGGCAATAATGATGTTTTTGTAGACATAGAAGCTCAAGGTCCAGTGCAAGCATCAGAATTCACTACCTTGCCATCACAAGGCAAGTTCATCACTTGCTCATATCCTTTGAAGAGTCTTTATCAAAGTATTTGCAAATTGTGTGTTATCATATATACTCTAAAATAAATAAAATATTAATTTCACAAATAAAGAAATCATATATATCATCCTAAGTGATGATATAATGGAGCAATAGAACTTAGGATTCTATTTGCAACAATGATGATCAATTCGGGACTTAATAACCCCTGACATCAGTGATTCTAGCACCGTATATTACATGTTAACCATGAGATTTGGAATGGGACAGAGAAGTCAGTTGTATCTTCTTCATCTCGCATGAAGCCGGATGTGCAGGTCGTGGTTGTTATCCTCATAGCGTGCATATTAATTGGTAATTCATAGAGGATATGCAGCATATGGGTGGGAACCCTCATCGTCCCACGATAGTTCTGGCATCTAACGATTTGTACAAACCATTGCCGTAATTCATTATGTGGGCATGGTGTACACCAAGGAGGCATGCGAGGTCGCGAAGGGGAAGTGATTGGCTTGGACCAACTACTGGCCCCCACATCATGGAATTGTGGACGGGCAAGTACGCCCGGTTGTGCAACAAGGAGTTGATATCTCATGGGTAAAGTAACGCACCTTTGTAGAGTGTAAGAATTGTAACTTGTTACTCCCTGTTCCGGGAAGGAGCTACGAACGCGGCAGGAAAGGAACTCCACGAAAGTTCTGGTCAACCTGTGAAAGTTGATTGTCATAGATTTTTTTATAATAAAATCGATCTTTGAAGAAAGATTTACAAAAACTGCATAGTGCCAAGGACTTATAGTCCGAGGTGGTAGTTAGAGCATCAAACTTCCCACCTTGCATATAATGAACTTGTTGGGTAACGCTGTTACTCATCCTTTCCTTTGATCCCTTGCTTAGACTCTGAGGATCCCGAAGACGTGCCAATGTATGCAGTTGAATGTCAAGAAGATGTGTTCTATGAGGAGCCTGACCTGTCAGGAGGTGTTGAAGGAGTGGATTACGAAATCCACTATGGTGTCGACGATAACGAATCCAACTAAGTACCCTAGTTAGTAGTAACCAATGGAGCCGAGAAGAATGAACTCTATAGAATAAGCTGCTAAGCTCAACTCCTAGTCAGAGTTGCTACTTTTATATTCCACTGAAACACTTTATATTTTGGTTTGTAAGTTGAACCTTTTGAAGTCTTGAACTTATGGTATTGTAATAATAATAATGTGTGAATGTTTGTAATATGGACCCGCAATGTTTCTGTTGTACCACTCTGAGGGATGTGATATTTACAGAACGGTGTTCTATGAGTGTCATGTCAACGACTATAGTGTACTACACATGCAGTGGTATGCTGGGTCACCGCACTTTTGGAGAGAGAGTTTGAGAGAAATAATGAGAGGAGGAAGAACCCTAACCTGCCCCAACTTGTTTAAGTGGTCATGGCAAACTATACGGAGGGAGATATACGGTCGGGTTAAGTAGCTCCCACCGTATAGTTGTGGCGACGGCGAGGCTTAGGGTATTCCAACACCAGATCACAACTATACGACCGGACCAAATGGTCCCGCCGTATAGTTTGTTGTAAAACCTTCTGTATCCGAACCCCAAGTTTTGAGAATTGTGTCGATAACTATATGGCTGCAACTATACGGCCAGAATAAATATTCCCGCCGTATAGTTGGTCGTTACAACTCCTGGAACATGCTTTTTCACCCAAATTTTTGGAGATGCGCTTTTTTATTTGAACAATGTTATTAGGCTAGTTTCTACATATAAAACTCAAACTTTATTTTCTACACTAAATCTATGCTCATTCAGTCGATATTTCTACTACTTTTTTACAGCTGCATTTTTACGGGCGCGCTTCCACAATAATGTCTGTGAAGAAGTTGTAGGAATGCGATGAACTTTTAATTATTTAACTCTAATTTATTGATATGATGGGTTGACTCCCATTAAGCATTTTTCTTAAGAATGATTGAATATTTCAACCCCTTATCTGTTCTCGAATCCTTACCTTTGGTTGCCCTTTATCAAAGGCACTTACCACATAAACTCGTCTTACCGGTGGGACATACCTTTCTCCTACTTATAGTTTCTTTGGAAAATACTGGATTATTTTAGCATCATAAACATTGAAGATTATTTTCCCTTCAACACAGTCAACTGACGCTCCTCCAGTGCAAAGAAAAGGTCTTCCAAGTATTATGGATAATTTTTCAGCCTTTGGCATTTCAAGGATAATAAAGTCAGTGGGGATAACATGCTCATCTATTCTAAGTAGAACATCCTCAGTCATACCAACAGGTTGTTTAGTGGATTTGTCAGCCATCTGTAAAGTGATAGAAGTGGGGGAATATTCTCCTAATCCTAACCTTTTATAGAGGGGGTATGGCATTACACTAACTCCTGCACCTAAATCACACAAGGCATTATGAATATCAGTTTTGCCTATTGAACATGAAATAGTTGGTATCCCGGGATCTCATGACTTAGACAATAGCCTCCCATAAGCAGGGTAACTAGTTACCATGGCGACGGTTTCAGTTATCTATTTTCTTCTATTAAGACTATCATGGAGAAATTTAGAATAAGAAGGAACTTTTGTTGCATCCGCAAATGGAATTTCTAGACGAAGATCACCTAATGCCTTTTTAAAAGAATCATAAATTACCTCATCTGGTACTTTCTTTTTGCGGTCTAGATATGGAAGTTTCTTACTCTTATCTTTTACCTTTTGTGGAGGATCGGGCTCTTTAGTTGCTTTCTTTGGTTGTTGCTTATCATTTTTCTTATTTTCTATTGCAACGACCTTGTCTTCTTTGCTTGTGTCTTCTTCCTCTCTCAGATCAATAGTCTCTGCATCAGAGTTATAATTGTCATCTTGTGCATCATTCTGCTTCTCCAAGGATTGATCTTGTGTGTCTTGAGCAGTCTCATCTTGAGGATCCACCAATGTATCAACTTCTAAGCTTGCTTTAAAGGACTTTTCCTTTCGATCTTTTTCAGCTTCATATTATTTTGGTCCTAATGGTCCTTTAACAACTACACCTATTCTTGTAACAACATTAGTAGAAACAGGAATATCATATTGTATTGAAGAAAAATTTGATAACCAGATGCTATTTGTTCACATTGAGTTTCAATCATACTAAGGTACTTGTGAAATAATTGTATTTCTTGACCAATTTCCTCATAATTTTCTATGAGTTCGGACAAAATCTTTTTTTGTCTTTGAAATTGCTTATGCAAGCTATTGTAAGATTTGGCATGTCAATGTTTCAATTCTTGAAAAACTTTTCTAGTTTCGTCCTCTTCAGTAAAAACTTGTAGCAAATCTACTTTGTTTTACTTAACAAGTTCAGAAGGTATACCTTTTTTCATGGTTTTACGTACTTCAGGCATAGGATCAGGATTTATACGAAGTATTCCCTTTTCCGGCTTAGTGCCAAAATCAGGATTATATAAATAATCATTCTTAGCCCTAGTAGATATCAATTCCAAGCATGCTTTAACAGTTAAAGTATTTAACGATCCTCCTGCCGATGAATCTAGCAACTCTCTGCATTGGGTATTAAGACCGTGGTAAAATAAGTGGCAAACAGTTGAATCTGAATAACCATGATTAGGAATACTATTGATCATTCCAAAGAATCTTTCCTAGGATTGTGGGTAATTTTATCCCATGTTCTGACTAAAGTTGCCTATATTCTTTCCAATTTTTGTTATCTTTGTAAAAGAATTAAACCTGTTTATGCAATGTAGTTTTCCCAAAATTTAATATAATGGCAAGGGAGAGAATATAGCCAGTCTAGAGTTTTACCTTTGAGATACCAACGAAATAGTTTTAGACGAGAGAATTCTCTAGGCAAACCTTTTGGTCCAAGTGATATTATCACATCGTCGAACTCTCTAAGATGTCTTCCTGGGTCTTCATCTTCCCTTCCAGTGAAAGCTTTTTCCTGCAAAATTTTGATAATGTCACCATCAAATCGATATTCTCTAACTCTAGGATTAGGAAATTCTATTGGTTGTTTAAGAAAAGCAGAACTTGGAGCATTGTATTCTCTGAGAGTCTTCTCAGGTTTCTTGGGAGTTGTCCTATGAATGGACATGATTTCCATGAAGTCACTTAGGTTTTCAACTTCAACTTTATTCGACCTCAAAAGTTTTTCAATATTTTCCTCGCGCCTTTGAGTAGGTACGCGATCAAGATAATCTGGTAAATAAGCCCTACCAGAGCGTGTAGACCCTTTGTCTCCTAGGAAGACCATCTTGTAATAGTAACACCTAAAATATCAAGAGACAAAACACTTAGCACTTAGCTCCCCGGCAACGACGCCATAAAATAGCCTGATGGCTGCAAGTGCACATATCGTTTGTAGCTAGTTTCGAAGTTAAGATATCAATCCCATAGGGAGCCCAAAGGTAAGTGTTTATAGGTGGAGTCTCTATCACACCCGAAGCTGTCACAGGTCTTCGATTGAATTGACTTTAAGTGTTGGAATAAGAATAGAGTTCGAATTAAATGAAAGTATTTAAATAAAACTAAAATGTAAACTTCAGAAATAAAAAGCATAAAAGTAAATAACGATTTGTTTGTTGTTTTCTGCAGATGACGAAGTAGACATGGGGATTTTCAGTTCATGGTGATAGTGAATGTGCCAGGTGGGTGAGTCATAAGTGTAACAATTATAATCTTATAAGTATGCATGTAGGCGAGCAACCCATAATTAGCCGGAACTCCTCTTGGCAGATTTCATCCCAACTGCAATAATCCTACTTGCCTGTTTACCACAACCATGGTCAGTCACTAGACGATTTAGATCCTTCATGTTTCTTAGCAATTAAGATCCTTGGATCGGACTAATGCAATAAGCCCAGTGGATCCTCGTGATCCTCGAGTCAAACTAGTTTCCCATTGATATCCCCGTGTCACTCGGGGGTTGCCGGTCTGCTAGCGAAGAAGATTCTATCTATGTATAAAAAAGCATCATGTTGTCTGGGCCCTTAATTGGACAACAGGCATTAAGCATTCCACGGATAGTCAAGCACACATAATATAGTAATTAAAATCAACCACAAACTTAATGGAAATTATATAAGCACATCACATCTCACCAATCCCCTACATCTCCCACGCCCAAGGGAACTTACTCACACATGAGAGAAGAAAGCATCATCGATATAATTAAATAAAGGGAGTTCTTCTTGATATTACCGTGGAGATCCACAATAAGAAATAGAAATAAATCCAACACACAATTCAAGATGGGAAGAACAATCTCAAACCCTAGTCTTGCAAGGTGGAGATCTCTCTCTCTCTCAAGTACAAGTAATGGCTATGGAGGTGTGGTGGCTGGAGATCGAAGATCATGTAGAAAGATGAAGAACATCTTCCCCTTCTTCTATGGATCTCTTATTTATCTCTTCTGGATGAGTTGGCGGCTTGTGTGTTCTATTTTTGTCCTCGGCCTCTTCACAAAAATTATCCCTTTTAATAAGATGAAGGAGATGGCAGCTATACGGCGGGAACTATACGACCGAAGAAATATTCCCGCCGTATAGTTCCTTGTTAAATCTTCAGTAAAGTCCCTTGGATTGCTTCCAAAAAGAGACTTGCTTGTTTTTGTCTGGATATTGTGTTTTTGCTGTTAAATCCCTCTTTTGATGTTCAGAACCTGAAACACACATTAAAAACCAAGTTTTATTTGCTACTGAAGTATTAGTGTTAGGTAAAGCTAGAAAACCATAAAATCCAAACGAAAACCATCGATAGAAACCATAAAAAATGTGTCGAATCTCCCATCTATCAATAGGTAGAATCTGCTAGATTTAATTTTAACTCAGTGATTTCAAAAGAGCCAAGATTTAACTTATAAAAAAGACCTTTTTGGAATTCTTGAAACACTTGCACCTAAATCACAAAGTACAACTATCTCATTAGAACCAATTTTAATTTTAATAGTATGCTCAAATATATCATCAATCTTAACAGGTAGTTTTTCAGCAATTTTCTTATATTCTTCCTCGAGCCCACGTACCTTTATTGCTACCTGATTAACGAAGTGTTGATACATGGCTTCCTCATTTCCTTCACTTACGGGAATCTTGATATTGATCATTTTCACGAGATCTTCAACCATGTAATTTGGTGAAGGGGCATTACTATAGTCAAGGTCTTCAGGCTCCCCCCTTTGGATTCTTACCATTTTGAGGTCTTCAACTAGATTGGGCTCAGCTTTACCTGCAAATTTAGCTAGAACGAGAGTTTGACTCTTGGTTATCTTACCTAGATGTGCCTCAACAATCTTTGTTCTTTCTTGGAGGGCTTGCAAATCATTCCTCCAACTCACAGCTTGGTTAGACAATTTCCAAGCATATTATCATGATTCTCCATTATCTTAACTAGGATATTGTTTTGCTCATTTTGTGATTCCATAAAGAAGTTAAGAGTTCCTTGGAGACTACCCTTACTTATCCCCTATTATTATTAGAGTTACCTGCAAGACTAGAATAATGTTTCTAGAAAATAGGATTATAGTTCTTCTTCCAAGAAGGGTTATAATCATTACGAGCTATGAAGTATATTTCTTCAATAGTTGATTCTGGGATAGTTCTTACCTGGGTTTCCTTACCTTTCATGGCTAATATGATCTCATCCATATTAGCTTTTAGTTCTTCATTTTCCTGAGGTGTGACGGGGTTCACCTTCTTTGTGTTTGATCTATCCACATGCCATTGGGCAAGGTTATCTTGCATATTGTCTAGCAGTTGCTTTGCTGCGGTAATTTGTTTGCCCATAAATGTTCCTCCAGCTGTAGTATCAAGCATATACTTAGACACAGGGTTAAGAGCATTATAAAATAAATGGAGAATTAACCAATCTTCCATCCCGTGGCTGGTAAAGTTCCTCATGCATTCTTTCGTTCTCTACCATGCAAGCGCTAGTGGCTCATGCACTTCCTGTCTAAAACCAGTAATATTAGATCTTAGTTGCATAGTCTTTGCAGATGGGAAAATTTTAGTCAAAAATAAAGTACATTCCACCCATGATGCAATAATATTTCTAGGCAAAGATAGCAACCATTCTTTTTCTCTTCCTCTAAGAGAGAAAGGAAATAAGCGCAATATGACCGCATCAGGGTCAACATCTTTAATGCACATCATATCACATATTTCAGTGAAAGTGTGCAAGGGAATACTTGTGTCCTCAACAGCAGAGCCTCCAAATTGATTCTGTTGAACCAAACTTAAATAGTGGGGCTTAATTTCATAGTCCTCGGTAGTAATTGCTGGCTGGGTAATAGGAGTACACAAATAATCATTGTTGGGAGTTACAAACTCCCCAATCTTATTTTCAGCCATATTTCCTATGTTTTTAGGTTTTCTTTTAAACAAAAACTTATGATAGTGAAAATAAGAATTTAAATACTAACTATTATTTTGGTTTTTCAAATAAAGACTGAAAGAAAAATAACAAAATTAAAAACAAAAAATAAACTATCAAGGTTCCTACTAACCTTATCAGGGTAGCTAATGCTTCCTCGACAATGGTGCCAGAAAAAGGGTTGTGATACATTGAAAACGTATCTATAATTTTTGATGTTCCATGCTTGTTTAGTATCTACTTTGCTTTGATTTGTCTTTACTTTGAGGTGTTTTTATATGTTTTTCTAGACTAACCTATTAACAAGATGCCATAGTGCCAGGTGCCTGTTTTCTTCTGTTTTTGGTTCCAGAAAAGGCAGAAAATCAAAATTCTCGGAATTGGATGGGACAAAAGCCAAAGTAAATATTTTACCGTGGGGAACACTGAGCCAGAACACGAGACGGAGGGGAGCCACACCCCCTGGCCGGCCTGGGGGGTGCGGCTGCCCTGGGTGCCCCTGCCTCGCCTCTTCTCCTATAAGAAGCCCCTGATACCAAAACCCTAAGGACCCGATCAATCTTCCACGAAACAGTCTGTAGCCGCCACCACCGTCGTCCCTATATCGGGGGGATCTGAAGCTCTTCCAGGCACCCTGCTGGAGGGGAGATCATCCTGGAGGCCTTCTTCATCACCATGCCAACCTCCGGTATGATGCGTGAGTAGTTCCACCTTGGACTACGGGTACATGTAGTAGCTAGATGGTTGTATCTCCTCCTTTGTGATACCATGTTTAGATCTTGTGAGCTCCATTCATGATCAAGATCATCTATTTGTAATCATGCATGTTGTGTTTGCGGGGATCCGATGGATATTGAGATTACAATGCAGGTTGATTAATGGTTTTGTCTTATTGATTCTATCATGTCTGTGTTGTTTGTGATCTTGCATGATCTCCGTTTTAGTATCTATCTTGGCCAAGTAGATGCTAGTGACTCCAAGAGGGAGTATTTATGCTCGATAGTGGGTTCATGCCTCTATTTAATCAAAGGGAAATGATAGAAATATCTATGGTTGTAGATGTGTTGCTGCTACTAGGGGGAAAACAATGGTCTCTTGTTCATGGAATAAGTGGATTGTTTACCTTACACACTTTGCTTAAAGAAGTAATCTGTTGCTTGCAACTTAATACTGGAGTGGGTTCGGATGATAACCTGAAGGTGGATTACTAGTCATAGATGCAGTTGGATGGCAGTCTATGAATCTTGTTGTATTGCCCAATCAATCTCATAGGATCATGAATGTCTAGTATTGCATTTTTATGCCTTGCTCAGTCATGTCAATTGCCCTACTATAATTTGTTTACCCAGCATGCCATGTTTGTTTATCTTAAGGAGAACACCTCTAGTGAACTATGGACCCCCAGTCCAATCTTTACCATTGATACATCTTCCACTATTACTGTTTACTTTTTGTAAACCACTATTACCTTCCACACCTACAGTTAATATTTTGTTTTCAGCAAACTGGTGAGATTGACAACCTCACTGTTCGTTGGGGCAAAGTCTTGAGTTTGTGTTGTGCAGGTTTCCAAGTTCCTAGCAACACCTTTGAGTCGTTTCCTTCCTACTACTGGTTCGATAACCTTGGTTTCTTACTGAGGGAAAACATGATGGTGTGCTCATCACACCTTCCTCTTGGGGAATCCCAACAAAGCTCAACAATCAGCTGATCCACCATCAGGTTGATACCTTCGATCCGGATTATGGATATAGTATAGCTCTTCTTTCCCTAGTAGACCTAGGTTATCGAATCATCAGGAAGCAAAATTCTTAGTAAATTTACTTTAACGGACCTTCGGGAGTTTTAGAAATCCTTTTGTTTTTTAGAGTTTGCGATCTTTTTGTTATTATCGATGATGGAGAGAGAGGGCCTGGGGCTTTCAGTTTCACCTGTAGCTGTGCAAAACATCTGATGGGAATAAAAGATAATAATAAAGTATGCATGTAACTTTTAGAGAAAGATAATTATATGTGGGCAGTGCATCCATAATTGCTATTGCCTCTGCAACCGCTTATAGCAATAACCTACTAGTCTGATCCATAGAAGAAAGAGAACTAATGATATGCATAGTGATGTCACCATTAATCCCATGTAAATCCCTCACATACAGCCATACTAACCTTTCTGTCACTGGGGTTCCCATCCTGCAGATTAGTTATTACTTACACTCCCTATACCTGGATCAGTCCTTGAGGTATTGGGTACCTAAAAATTACTTATATTGAGGCAAGAGAGGGTACAATAATAATCATGTCATACTAACTAATACATGATCCCATCTATGATAAATAACATGCACAAAGCTACATGGCTAGGCCAAAGCCCTTAGCCCAAGGAGAATTACTCACACATAGAGATGAAATCAACAATCCTAAACATTGTAATGGAAATTATGAGATTGATAGTAATAGTCTTACAATGTCGCCAAGATGACATCTACTATTACAAGTGGTGGAATATGTCTATGGTGGAGGAGAAGGGTTTGGAGATTAGATCTAGATCTATCCCTCCGGTGGTGTGGTTTCTGATGGCTTGGTGTAATCTGGTGGAGTTAGGGCAGCCTTTTATCATCGCCCGAGGCCTCTTTATATAGGGTTCCCTTCATGAAAGTTGTTCTGTTTGACCTAGCAGTGTCGGTGGCAACTATACGGCCGGAATTTTATTCCAGTTGTATAGTTGGTCGTTAAAGCTTCTGTCTCCTCTTCACGACCCCTGGTTTCTTTGGGTTGTTGGAAATATCGTATCTTTGACTTTAATGTTGTGATTCCCATCAGTAAACGTCATTATCTATGCAGGGAAAAATAGAAAGAAAGGATTAGCCGCTACCGCGTTGTATTGCGGTCGTGGACCATTGGTGGAGATGGAGGGGTTGTAACCACCAGTTGTCATGGCTCTAGGGGCGGGCAGTTTGCCACGTTGGCCACTGTCTGTTTGCCTGGGCGACTGGACAACGCCGCTCTGCTGTTGGTGGACCGGGAGTAAACCTGCCCCTAGGAGTCTCAGCCCGCGTTCTGCTGCTCGACCTCTTTGGCGAGCAGGGCTTGGGCGTACTTGATCTGGATCATGCCTTCACCCGTGGGGTTTAGGTTTACGACCGCGGCCTGACTCATGATGACGTTGTCCATCGAAGTCGAATATAGGGGTGGCCGTTAGCGTCATATTCTCGTTGCTCGATGCTAACCCGAGGTTGTTCCGAAGGGGACGTTCGATTGGGTGGCGCGGGAGCTCCGTTCGTGGTCGACTCAGCGGGTGAACGACTGCTCCTCGGTGGTGCGTTGTTGCAGGCCTCGCGATCGGCTGGCCGCGTAGGGTCATTCTCGTCGTTGAAGTTGAGGACTCGCCCCTGTGAGGCAAGGTGAAGTCGCCGTGTAACCTGGTTCCTATGGTACATCAAGAGCTATTGTGTTGTTTCCTGCTCGAGGAAGAAATTTTCGCGCTCGGTCTTCTCTTTCTCCTTGGCCTCGTTCAAGGCCAAGCAGTGCCGCTCGACCTCGTCGGCATTTGCATTGGGTGGGAGGGGTGTGGTGAAACGATCCACCGGTGGTTCAGTGTCGTTCGCCATGTAGATGGCATGATGAATGATGGGCAGGCCTCGTCTGGAGACTCTGACCCGAAATTGTAGTCAATGAGTTGGAGGATCGAATCGTCCTCGTAGTTCTCGGCGTTGGAAACCTTGGTGATGGAGCTGTCCTTGGACGCGGGGGCATCGGGCTCTATGACCGGCGTGGGTGCCGCTGAGTCGGTGTCGTCACAAAGGGTGTCCCTGCTCTCGACCAAGCCTTCCTCGGTCGAATCATACTTGGAGGCGAGCAGGGAGATCGAATGGATCTGCTCCTCCAAGAGTAGATCGCGCGGGGCGATCCGGTGCTGGTGGAAAATGCGGTGGGATCCATCGGATCGATGGCATTGGTGAAGACGATGAAGAGGTTGATGGAGCCGACTGGTATTACGATAGCATGCGTGACTGGTCGCGAGGCCGAGACGTAGCTACTCGGCAGGATCTGGAGAAATATGCCGGTGGAAATAATGTGGTCGGTGGCGAAGGGTCAGCGAGTTGGATTAAAGGGTCTCACCCAGATCAGAGGCTTGACTCACCAAGCCCCACGGTGGGCGCCACTGTCGTGGGAATAGACACAGCAGTCGCTACCAGGGTAGCGATTGAGTCGAAGGAGGGCAAGAGCGATTCACCATCTACAGATCAAGATTGGCAGCGAGACACATGGTTTACCCAGGTTCTGCCCCTCGTAAGGTAAAGACCTACTTCCTACTTGCTTGTATTGATGGAGGATGAGTTACAAGGTGGGCGAACTGGGCGTAAGGGTGACGAGTCACTTGGATGGGGGAGCTCATAGCTCCTGAGTACAAAGGGAACCCTAGGGAGGCTTATGTAGGGGTGACCCGCTAGGGTTTTACAGGATCTCAACAGAATCAATAAAGGTTTTAGGGGTTTGACCTAATCCGACGGGGCCTAACTACGGTCTTGGGCCTTCGCGTCTAGTCGTCGGTCTTCTCTGAAGCCTCCTTTCTAGTCGCCACTAGCGCTGGCCCACTCGACATTGGGCCAGTCGCTTCCTACCTTCATGGATACCCTGATTGGCATATCCCCATCATCCCTCGAAAGCCTCCAGCAAAGCTACTAGCTACATCAGCGTGAAGAAATAATTGATGGATGAGCAATGGAGTGAGGAGACGAGGAAGAGGACCGACCGTAGAGAGAAGTCCTGGAGTTGCATTGTCTCTGCCCAAGCTGCCCAGGAAAGGGCCACCGCCCTTGAACACACCGCAGCCGTCTAGGCAAAGGCCAACACCGAGGCCCTCGCCATGCAGACCGCCACCTTGCTTATGATAAAGGAGCATCATCTAGCTGCCTTTGGCGCGACCGAAGCAAGCTTGACCTCATTCACGAACAAGACACCGCCTGTCGATGCGGCCTTCTTTGGGCAAGTCACGGCCATGCCAGAGCTCGTCGGTGAGTCCTCACCGGCTATTCATGCCATTGACCTGAACATGTGTGAGACCCTAGCGCATGGCTCAATAGGATTGATAGAAAACCCATACCAACAAGTTGCAACTTCTTTTCCGGAAGCTCATTCGAAAATAACTCTAAGGTTAAGCGTGCTTGGCCTAGAGCAATTCTAGGATGGGTGACCGACCAGGAAGTGGGTACCGGGTACGCATGAGTGAGGACAAAGTGCGCAGAAAAGACTAGTGTTGGTCTGTGGGGTTAGTCTATAGATCCTATTGAGCTGCCAGAAGTGACAGCCGTCGGTCCGGAGTGACCGGGGGTGTTACAAGTTGGTATCAGAGCCGACCCTTGCGGTTACATGGGAGTGTGCGGGTCAGTGGCGGACATGTGTAGCATGGCGCGTGTAGCCCGGAGTGGACACGGCATGACAATGTGCCGGCACTGGACGCACAGACGTGTGCCAAGAGGGGATGTTCCTGGCTTGTGGTTGATCGACGAGGACGTCGATCTTCTAAGGCTAGGTGTATGTGATACCCTGGTGCATGGATCAATAGGATTGATATGAAACCCATACCAACAAGTTGCAACTTCTTTTCCGGAAGCTCATTCGAAAAGAACTCTAAGGTTAAGAGTGCTTGGCCTAGAGTAATTCTAGGATGGGTGACCGACTGGGAAGTGGGTACCGGGTGAGCACGAGTGTCGTGGTGGTGGCACGGCAGATGCCATGGGTAGGCTTAAGTTGGTGGCCGAATGGGTGCTTGTGGTCACCGGGGAGGGAGTGCATGGTCGAGACATGCACGAAGAACAAGAAGAACTCTCCAGACTTATCAAATCGATTGATACCCCAAAGATTACAAGTGCTCCTTGAGCTGTATAAGCTAGAGTACACAGCAGTAGTTCCCTACTTGGTCCAACCTCCCTCTACTTCTGCTATGCGCCCCCTTATATAGGCAGTGCTAGCTAGCTAATACCCCTTTGGGTTCTAGGGTTTACTGTTTGGATCTTGGTCCCTACCATGTGGGCCGGGTCATGGGCTTGCTCTAAGCCCAGTGGCCCGGTCCATAAAGCTTGACAGCTAACGATCTTCTGGTACGCTGCTTCTTGTTCTTTTTGGCGTCATGCTGTTACTTTGTACGTCAGTGTATGCTTTGGGCGTCACCCGGCTCCTTTTGTGTCACCCGGCGTCGCCCTTATCTTTTGACCATGCGTTACCATGGTCCCTCCTAAACCTTACTCGGAAAGGTGCCACGCGTCCTCCTTGACTCGGCCCTTCCTCGGTCGACTCGGCTCGTTGGTTCCTGCAAGGGTTACAGCTTTGTCCTATGTGGGCCGACATAGTTTGTATGTCGGCTTTCATGCTTCTCTTACCCAGCCGTTCTTACCCGGCCTAGTTCTTTCCTTACTCAGAGACAACCCAGCTGCGCTATGTTTCCCCTCTCATGACCCTACCGGGGGTTATCCCCCCGACATTAGTCCCCGAAGCTGGTGAGGTCTAGCAGTTCAAGCTGTTAGGCGTCTCCAGGTTCCTTTTGTGTGAATGGAACTTAGTTTTTTTGTCTTTATCTGTCGCAATTTTGCACCTTTCCGGGTCAGTCTGACAATTTCCGGGTCGACTCTTTGACTTCTTGGCTCATTCTTTCTTCGAGCCGAGTTACTTTGGCCAATTCCGAGTCATTTTCGGCGTGCTTCAGTCACTAACAGTAGGTAATCGTGATTACTTGCCTTAATTTTTGTTCCAAGCTATGGCGACACAGTGATGGCTGCGTAGTTATTCCCCGTCACTGTGGCAGTCCCATCGACATGCGCCTCTTGTCCTTCTAGTCATGACGTGGCACGGGATTTTTCGTGTATCTTTGGCTACGTGGAGCTTCCTGACTGGCTTTCCCGGCGTGGTACACGGCCACACGCTGGTCGCACGGCACAGATAGATCCCACGACCGGGGTTTTTACTGTCCTTAAGTAGGGGTTGGGGGTTTCCATTTCCCCCACGCCCGTTCAGTTTTCCCTTGGCCTTTCTTCTCCCTCACGCCCGCAAAATCGAACTGCCCCCTTTGTGGTTCCTTCTTCCTCCTGTTCTTGTGTTGCAATTGCCCCTTTCTTCTTTCCATTCCAGCACGGGTCCATGTTGCTCCAAGCCTCTTCCAACCGCGGAGGAGACTGACTCTGCTAATCTCATGGATGCTCGCGACGACGCTGATGCTGCTGAGGAGCAGGAGATTCCCGCCGACGAGCGCGGGGGCTGGGAAGGCTCGGAGGTCTCCACCGAAGAGGTGGAGTGGCTCCGCTCCACCAGACGCATTCCGCTGCAAGTGGATTGCCGTCTCCCCTCCGGTGAGATTTCTCCTAAACCTCAAGCTGGCGAGCGTGTGGTTTTCCTTTCTCATTTTGAACGCGGTTTCGCTCTTCCTGTGAGCACCTTCTTCTCCTCGTTTCTTTCCACCTTCCATCTACAGACCCACCATCTTCCTGCCAATGCGATTGGCTCTCTTTCTTGCTTCATCTCTGCTTGTGAAGCCTACCTTGGGATTTGGCCTACAGTTCTTCTATGGGCCAAGTATTTTAGATTTAGGGTTCAAGTTGTTCCCCAGCCCGGTGCTTCCCGTGCCGAGAAGAAGCTGACTCGGTGCGGTGCTGCTAGCATCACGCCCAGGAGAGACTCCATCTTTCCTCGGGTTGCTGGGCTTGATTCTTGCAAGAAGTGGCATAGAACCTTTTCTATGTCAAAAACAGCGGGTCCACTGATAACATCCGGATCCCCCCTTTCTCGGAGGAGGTCCCCAACAAGAAGCACTAGCAGCTTGACCCGTGCGACCAAGACGCTGCGATAAACGAGGCTAACGCAATCTTGGAAAGGTTGCTGTCGCCGGATGAAAACTTTCATCTTGCCGACTCTGACCTCATGTGCACCTTTGTCTCACGCCGGGTAAGCCCCATCCAATCGAGGAGCCACAAGATGTGCTTCATGAGTGGCTCTCACGATCCCACTCAGCATTCCACTAAGGAGCTCACCCATGACTCCATTGCCCGCCGAGTAAGCTCAATCTTTAAATTGAACTTGGCGGATGATTGGGCTTGGAGTTGCCCACCGTTTAGCCGGGTCAGGCCTGTCCCCTGGGTAAGTATTCTGAATCGCTTTCTCACCGAGTAGGCTTTAGCTCTTTTGCCACTCTTAGTTTAGTTTTTAGTTTCTCATTATGTTTGTCCTCCGTAGAATCTCCTTCACCAGGTTGATGATAGTACTGTCCCTCCTGCTGGTTATCATGGGGACCTCTCCGACTTGGATGAGGTCAAGTATGACCTGGAGTGCTTCATGCCCAACCCGCACACTGCGGCTGCTTCAGCTTCGGGTAAGAGTCAATCTCGCAATCCCTTTCAAGATTGGTCTGACTATGATGAGGATGATGATTGTACGCTTTTGGAGGTATATGCCTTGTGACCTTAATCTCTTTGCTTATCCGAGTAAGCCCATTATTTACTTATGCAGCTGGCCAGGTACATGACGCTCCTCCTCTCGCCGTGGGCGGAGTTGACAAGATCCCTGTTGCTAAGCCGAAGCGACACAGAGCCTCCTCCAGCACTCAGCCGGCCAAGAAGAACAATCCCACTCCAGCAGCTGCTGCTGCCAGCCTGGGTGAGACTCGCCAAGCTGCTGGGCGCCGAGTCACACGCCGAGTCGTCCGTGACCCGGTTGTCATCGGGTAAGCTTTTTGTACTCTTCTTTCTCCGTTCTTTTCTTTTTTGGCACTGGCGTTCTCTTATATGTGTGTCCCGTTGTTTTCAGTGCCACACCCTTGACGGCGAGCCAGGCTGCTTCTAGCATTGCCTCGCCGCTTAGGCCCGCGCCTCCTCCAGCTGACTCAGCGGCGCCGAGTCCTGTCCGGGTTGAGGATCACACTATTGAGGCTCACGCTTCTCGGTGTCAGTCAGACCGGGTGGGTCATTTGGCTAGCGCCCCTGGCGCTGGCCAGGAAAAACTTCCTGATCTTGGTGCCCGTGAATCTGGTGCCGAGAAACCTTCTGCCACCAGTTCCTCTGGCATCAGCCCTCAAGCTGATGTGAATGAACAACTTCCTGATCTTGGAGCCATCAAAACTGCTGAACCCAGTCAGGCGGCTCCACGTTCTTCTCCAAATCCTTCTGCACGCTCTCCAATTCTGTCAAAGGGCCAGACCCAGCCCAAAGCTTCTGGCTCTACTCGCCCCTCATCTGGCAAATCCACTTCCTCCAAGAAAACAACGCTAGTCTACGCTTCGGGTTCTGCTCCTCAGATCCGGCCTCCGACGTTGGCGACAATGATCGCTTCAACGGGTAAGGGGGACGAATCCGCGGCTGCCGGGTCAGGTGACGGCTCCAGGGCTGTTATTCTCCATACTTCTGCTGCTGCGACCATGCCAATGTGGGAACCTCCCTAAAAACGGGTCAAGTTCTCACTCAGACGCTCAGTGGGAAAAGCCTTGGTTCGGCTGAGCCTTATGCCGTGGCATGGAATGCAGCTGGCGAGCAAGAGGTCAGCACCCGAGCCCGCAAGAAGCTGAAGCTGGGCCTCAAGGCCGTCTCCGACATGACCCAGCAGGCCATCACTTTGATGGCCCGTGCCGACGAGGTGAACGAGGTAAAGTAACTTCTTACTCTTTTGTATTATTGAGTATTTCCTTTTTACATATCATCTAGTCCCCGAGGTTATGACCGAGTAAGGCACTTACTTGGCCGTAAGCTCTTGTTAATCACTTTGGTCTTTGAATCCCAAACTTGCATGTTAGAGCTTCGATCCCTAGCCCACGAGGTTACTGTTGAGTAAGAAACTTACTCGGTTGTAAACTCTTAAGCTCTTTGATTTCTTTATGCCAAACTCATGTTAGAGCTTCAATCCCTAGCCCTCGAGGTTACTGTCGAGTGAGGAACTTACTCGGCTGTAAGCTCTTAAGTTCTTTGATTTCCTTATGCCAAACTCATGTGTTAGAGCTTCAATCCCTAGCCTCAAGGTTATTGTTGAGTAAGAAACTTACTCGGCTGTAAAATCTTAAGCCTTTTGATTCGGCCGGCTGCTTGACTTGACTCTTCCTTATTGTCTGTCTTCTTTGATTAGCTCACGCATAATGAGCGCACCAAAGTGCACCAAGCTCTCGTTCTGGCACATCGCAAGCTCGAACTTGCATATGAGAAGCTACAGACTGATACCCACGGCCAAGGTAATATCCTTATCCGTCCTTTTTATTTTTAGTGTTCTTTTCTTTGGTTCATTATCTCAATCCTTCCTTGTTCTTTTTTTGTAGCCTCCGCTCAATCTACCATCGAGGCTCTTCACTTGCAGATCAGCGAGACCGAGAGTAAGTTCTTTGTCTCATCGTTGTAATAACTGAAATTTTCTGTTGGTGCTGACAAATAACTTGTTCCAAATAAGCAGAGAAGCACCAAGCTAAACTCTAGAAGGAGCGAGATGAGGTGACTCGGCTGAAGAAGCTGATGGCCGAGACGGAGCAGAAACACTTGGCCAAGGTGAAGGGGCTAAGGGAGGAGCTTGCCGAGAAGAACGAGCAACAGGCTGCCAGCACCGAGAAGACCAAGAAGTTGCTCGACGAGGCCGAGTCATTGGTCGAGTCTATGAACTTCGATACCCTCCAATCCAAGACCAAAACATGGCATAGCAAGTTTGCCACCATCAATTTCTTTCTCGGTAGTGAGTTCTTAATCTTTGCACACTGTATGAGTCCTTTCTGGACCTCTTCCATCTTCCATTGTTATTTGCTAACTTTCTCTTTTTGCTTGCAGAGAATTTTCTTGAGGCCAACATGTTTGCCATCCTAGCCATGAAGAAAATGAGGGCCGAAGCTGGTGCTCCTGCTGATGGCGAGGTATCCATGGAGGAGCTCCTCGAAGCGGTGTCTGAACAGGTTAGGACCCTCAAGTATTGCGGTGTGGACTTGCTCAAGTTAGCTATCCATGTGTTTCGCATGCTCTGGACGGATGAATACCCACCCAAACTCATCGAGCCACTTGCCGAGAGACTGCTCCTTACTGAAGACCGGCTGGATCAATGGCGTGAGTCAGCCGGCCGAGCTGCAGCGGACAAGGCTCTCTCCTTCGTGCTTTCATGGTATGAGGACATCAACCTTGATGTTCTTGGTCGCATAAGGGGGGATGGCAAATGGATGAATGAACCGGAGCTGATCAAGAAGCGCTAGGAGAGAGCTTATGCCATGATCGAGTACACCATGGTGCACGCTTGGTGTGAAGGGCCCAGCTTCCTCGACCTTGGCGACCCGCTCGTCGAAGTTGCTGATGAGGAGGGTGGGGACTGCGAAGCAACCGAGTCAGATGATCCGGATGACCCAGCCACAGATGCCCCTCACCCGGCCGATGCTCCAAGCACTACACCTGGCTCCGAGAGTGCTCCTCCGAGTTCTTCCGCTCCTTAGGCTAAGCAATACTCGAACTTTTATCAGATCCCCGGTATGCCGGGTACATATGTAACATACATTGCACTTTTAAGTTTGATTATTTGCCTTTTGATAAGCTTTATATGTTTGCATTATTCTCTAAGTGCGAATCATTCAAGGGCAAGCCCCCGAGTTTCATTTTGCCGTGTCACCTTTCCTAGCCTTTGGCCCTTGTCTACCTTTTTCGGTGTTCGACATTAGGGTCTCAAAGTACGAACGAAATAGTTAGCAGGTATGAAACTTGGATAACTTGGCCGAGATTACTCGACATGTAGTATAACACGACCTGCAAAGAGTTAGGAAAAAAACTAAATTCGACTCGCGTTTCTCCTTTGCCTTTATCCGGCGTTCGTGTTTACCCGTCTTACATCTTTTTCTCTTGCTTGCCATGAATCCGTGTTTTCGGAAAACAGCATAGTCGAAGAGTTGATTTCTTCCGAGTAAACACTACTTGTTCTGAGATAATTTTCAGGTATCATGCCAGCCGACGTAGAATAATTGAAATAGAAAACTTAAGGGATAGTCCCCGAGTCAGTTTTTCGAATCATACCATTTTATTATTAGCACATAGCCGGCAAACACGTCCGACATATGAGAGTTCGAGTGATTCATGCACTGCTTCTCCTAAGTATAGAAGGGACGAAGTAGTGCCACATTCCATGGACTTTTGGTTTCATCTCCTGACCTGCCCGCCTTGTTCTTTTGCGCTTCACGAGCATCTATGAGATAGTAGGAATCATTGTGCAATGCTTTGCTTACAATGAATGGACCTTCCCATGGAGGTGATAATTTATGCATTCCTGCTGTGCGCTGCACCAGCCTTAGCACCATATCTCCTTCTCGAAAAATGCGAGGTTGCACTTTCCGGCTATGGTAGCGTCGGAGATTTTGTTGATATATAGCGGATCTGGATAGTGCCAGTTCCCTTGCTTCTTCGAGTAAGTCTAATCCATCTTCTCAAGCCTCTTTTACCTCGGCTTTCGAGTATTTCCTTATCCTTGGCGAGTCATATTCTATGTATGAGGAAAAATGGCGTATAAACAGTTGACCGATTTGGAGTTGTTCTTAGGATCCACAGTACTGAGGGTAGTTCCTCTATCTAACAACCAGGTGATCTCTGGAGTGGTTCCATTAAGCGGGGTTTTATCCCTGACAGAACTAACCCATTAGCTCGTTCAACTTGTCCATTTGATTCTGGATGGGCAACTGATGCTACATCGAGTCTTATTCGGTGTTTCCCACAGAAGCGAGCAAAAGTCCTTCGGCAAAGTTCGTGCCATTTTCAGTGATCACACTGTGTGGGTAACCGTATCTGAGGATTATATCCCTTAAGAATGTGACAGCTGTTTTACCGTCCAATTTCTTGATTGGTTTCACTTCTATCCACTTGGTGAACTTATCAATCATGACCAAGATATGAGTCATGCCTCCCCTTGCTGGTTTGAATGGTCCTACCATATCTAGGAACCATACTGCAAAAGGCCAAGTGATTGGTATAGTCTTCAATTCAGACGCTGGTAAATGCGACTTGGACGCATAGTGTTGACAACCACTGCATCTTCCGACTAACTCTTGCGCTTGTGCTAATGCGCTTGGCCAGTAGAATCTATGTCAGAATACCTTGGCCACCAATGCTCTTGACGATGCATGGTGTCCGCACTCTCCTTGATGGATATCCAATAAGATCTCCTGGCCTTTCTCTGGGCTGATACAATGCTGCAGTACACTTGTCACACTTCACTTGTAGAGTTCCTTGTTGATTATGGTGTACTCTTTTGCTCTTCGTGCTGTTTGCCTTGCCAATGTTTCATCACTTGACAAGGTCCCATCTTTCAAATAGTTGAATATTGGTTGTGCCCATATTGGTATTAGTGGTTCCGGGTCTGCTTCAACATCAATATCCATTGGTTCCGCCGACATATGCTCTGCCGACATGACCTGAGGAGTCCCCGAGTGTGATTCGATGATCCCTGAATTGAACGGATCAGTCCCCGAGTGAATCGAACCTACCCCTGAGTCGATGTCCATTGGCACTGCCTCTGATTCCTGACTCGCCGGGATGACCCTGATTGATTTGGACTCTCGTGACGGCTTGATCGATGGCTTCCTGAGATGCTCCAGCACTACCCCTGGTGGTATTGCTTGCCTAGATGATCCTAGTTTGGATAGTACATCAGCTGGCTCATTTTCTGCTCTAGGAATGTGATGAAATTCACAACCGTCAAAATATCCCGAAATTTGTTGCACGTGGAAACGATATAATGCCATGTTTGTGTCAAGCGCATCCCAATGTCCAGACACTTGCTGAACCACCAAATCCGAATCGCCAAAACACATGATCCTTTTGATACCAATTTCCTTGGCTACTTTAATGCCATGGACAAGTGCTTCATACTCGGCAATGTTGTTAGAAGCAGCAAAATGAATCTGCAACACGTACCTCAGTTGATCCCTCTTTGGAGATGTGAGCATTATCCCGGCGCCCAGACCCATTTTCGTCTTGGACCCATCAAAATGCATTTTCCAGTAATTCAGATCTGGCAGTGGTGGTTCGTACTGCATTTCCATCCATTCTACAAAGAAATCTGCAATAGCTTGAGATTTTATTGCATCTCGCCTATCATATTGTAGAGTGTATGGTGCCAGTTCGATGGCCCATTTGGCGACTCGGCGGCTGGCATCTTTGCTGCCCAATATATCCGAGATAGGTGCCTCGCATATTACCCGGATTGGGTGTTCTTGAAAATAATGGTTCAGCTTCTTTGCTGCCATATATACCCCATATGTCATCTTCTGATAATGCGGGTAATTTAGTTTCGAGACAGAGAGCACTTCACTCAAGTAATACACCGTTCTTTGGACTGATTTGCCCCCTTCTTCATGTTCAACAACTATTACTGCACTTACAAGTCTGTTGGTTGCGGCGACATAGAGCAACATTGGCTCCTTGGATAATGGTGATGCTAATATTGGTGCTGTTGCCAACATTTTCTTTAATTCATGGAAAGCGCTATCAGCTTGCTGTGTCCATGTGAATTTGTCTGATTTCTTCATCACCTGATATAGTGGTAGGGCTTTTTCACCTAGCCGACTAACAAACCTGCTCAACGAAGCCAGGCATCCAGTAAACTTTTGGACATCATTGAGGGTTTTTGGCTATTCCATTCTTTCGATGGCCCTGATCTTTGTTGGGTTGGCTTCAATTCCTCGGCTGGATACAAGGAATCCGAGTAACTTGCCAGCCGGGACACCAAATGTACATTTTTCTGGGTTAAGCTTCATCCGGAATCTTCTCAAGTTTGTGAATGTTTGACGCAAGTCCTCAATTAGAGAATGACTTTTTTGGTTTTTATTACCACATCATCAACGTATACTTGAACATTTTTGTCCAATTGATCTTGCAAGCATTTTTGCATGCATCTTTGATATGTTGTGCCTGCATTTCTCAATCCGAATGGCATGGTGCAATAGCAATAAGCCCTGTACGGGGTGATAAAAGCTGTCTTTATTTGATCATTTGGATTCAGTAGTATCTGATGGAATCCTGAATACGCATCCACAAATGACAACAACTCACACCTAGCAGTAGAATCTATGACTTGATCGATCCGAGGCAGAGGAAATGGATCTTTTGGACACGCCTTATTGAGGTTCGTGTAATCAATACACATGCGACATACCACTGCCACGTTCGGGTCATCTTTTTTCTTCTCAACCAAGACTGGATTTGACAACCAGTCCGGGTGCAGTACTTCCATGATGAATCCAGCAGCTAAAAGTCTGGCAATCACGGCAGCTATTACTTTCCTCCTATCTTCAGCGAAGCGGCGGAGGGGTTGCTTCACCGGCTTGGCATCTGGTCTTCCATGAAGAGAGTGCTCAGCCAGCTCCCTCGGAACTCCTTGCAGATCTTGAGTGGACCATGCAAAGATGTCCTGATTCTCATGGAGGAAGCTGGTGAGCTCGCTTTCCTATTTGTCTGTAAGGCCAGCCCCAATGGTAACTGTGCGCTCTGGGAAAGTTTCATCCACCTACACCTTCTTGGTTTCCTTGGTAGCTTGAAATGACACACTGCCATGCGGGTTGGTGAGGCCGACATGGACACTTGTGCTGCTTTGGCCAATGCTGCCACTTCTAACATCTGACTTTTCTCCTGTGCTATGACGAGTGACTCGGCCAGTGAATATACGGTTGAGGCACAAGCAATAGATCTTTTGTAGTCCCCTTCAACTGTGATCACCCCACATGGGCTTGGAAGCTTCATCTTAAAATAAGCGATGTGAGGAGTAGCCATGAACTTTGCCATAGCCGGCCTGCCGAGTAAGGCATGATATGAGCTGACCAAATCTACCACCTCGAACTCTATAGCTTCAGTGCGACAATTTTCACTGTTGCGGAATAAGACGTCGACCCAGATCTTGCCAATTGTCTCATAGGACAGTCCTAGCACGATACCGTGGAAAGTTGTCTTAGTCGGCTCCAGCATATTCATGGTAATGCCTAACTTGAGCATGGTATCCTTGTACATGATGTTGATTCTACTACCATCATCGATCAATACCTTTGAAAATTTCACCTTGATATCTGGGCCCATGAATGTCGGATCAAAACCAGAGCGTATCCTCTAGGGGTTGGCATGAAATTGGGGTGATCTTTTATAATCCAAGTTATTTCTTGCTCAGACCAATTCATGTACTTGGGGATTGCCGGCATCATGGCATTCACTTCCATCATTCGTCGCTGCTGGCTCTTCTTGTCATTTGGCTCTGTGACAAAGACAACATAGCTCTGGTGATGTTCTCTGTACTCATTTCTGGTTCTGTGGCTGACATGAGCGTCGTCACCTCTTGGATTGTGCACCTGTTGCACAGCTTCTCTTCTTTCTTGATTCTGATACCTCGGCTGCCTGTTTTCATATCTGTTATATGCTCCCACTTCCTGAGCATTTCCTCCTGTAAGTGGTGGAGGGGAAGGTGGTGGAAGCTGCTTATTCGGCGAGTCCACTCTATCTCCTTTCTGAAACCAAGTGCATTGCCTCGTCGTGTGATTGGCTGGTTTACTCGGACTAGGCGTGTGAAACTTACACGGATGATCCAGCATCATCTCATAGGTGTATTTTTGTCGGTCTTGATACTACTTCCTCTGATCGTATGGCCTTTTGCCGTCATTCTTTGGCACCCATTGTTGTTGTCCATTTCTCCTTTGACGCTGACTGCTTCCAGCATCTAGATGATCCTGACTCACAGCCGCAACCTGAGTCGAACCATACCTGTAATCTGGTCTTTCGTCTCTTTTCTTGCTTTTGTATTCGGATCTTTCCTGGCGCCTTTGCGACCCGGCAGCATCATAGATCTGAGTCTCGGTCATTCTGTCTACCGACATGAGTAGCGGCTGAGTCGGATCTCCTAACGCATGCGAGTCGGTGATTCTTATCGTCTCTTCCAGGCTTGCCGGCATATCTCTTTGTAGCTTTTGCCACAGCACACTTCCATGTCTACATCCTTGTGCAAACCATGCGATTGCTTGTGACTCGATTACCCCTTCATAAGAATTTCGCATCGTACACCACCTTGTGAGGAATTCCCTGTATGTCTCATTCGGTCTTTGCTTGCACATTGCCAGTTGTTTTGGGCGATTTGGCCTCTTGTAAATGCTCGTGAAATTGCTCACGAAAGCGTCGTGAAAATCGATCCAACTGTTGATGCTTCCGGGTGGCAAATTGTTCAACCATACCTGAGATGGTCCTTCTAGCATCTGCGGAACGTAACGTACTACCCATCTCAAGTTTCCCTGCGCGATCTTCACTGCGGTTCCATAATCTATGAGATAGTCCTCTGGCTTTGTGCTTCCATCATAGGTTTTTGTCCCTCCGGCCAGCTGGAAATTTGGCACCGGTGGCTCCTTCATGATCCTTGGGACAAAGCACGATGGACCCTACGGACCTTGCGATTCAATTATCTCTGTTATTTTTATGCGGTCAAGCTTTAGACTTGCATCATCCGGCTGAAGGTTCCTGCCTCCGAATCTTGCTCCCATTGCTTGATATGCATGATCTGGAAGTTCATACCCGTCATTTACCATAGCCGAGTAACCATCATTATACTTATTCGCGTTCGGGTCAGCAGGCTGTTGAACCGCTTTTCCCGTGCTTTGCTGTCTTCTTTCTGGCTGAGCTGGTGCGTTATTCGGAGCTGGATTTCCTCCTCCTGCTTAGTGAGTTCCGTGCCTGGCATGAGGCGCAAAATTTTTCCCTCCGTTGTCATTTCTTTTCCCAACTTTTTCCTGGTTTTCATTTCCTTGGGGATTATTTCTTTTTGCCCCTTGCGCATGCGTCGGGTTTCCTTGAACCACTGTTGGATCATAGGCGACCATCTGCTTGTTTCTTCCAGAATCCACACTTTTTTCTTTTCTCGGCCTAGGCGCCACTACGGGTGAGGATGCTGTATTCCCAACCGATCTTGCTGGGACAGGAGTTGCCGAGTGAACCAGCTGTGACCTCCCTTCTATACCCGGATTTGCTCTGTAATACGCCTCATTCAGCATGCTGGCTGCTTTTACTAGTTCATTGACTCGTTCTTGATGCCTTTTCTTTGCTTCCCCCTCCAAGTGGGGTAATTCTGCCATTGCTGCTTCTGCTGCTCGCAGATTAGCTGCTACTGTGTTATATGTTGGACGCATGGCTGTCTCGTTGCTGTTCTCTGGTGTTATCTTCGGTGTCACATCTGCCAGCTCTTCGTTGAGGTTCCTTCCTCTCAATCTTGTTGCATCAAGCCGGGTCTTCGCGCCCTTGACTCGATTTGCCGAGTTAAGCTCTCGGATGGTGATATCCACGTCCTGTTGTAACTGTGCTAGCACTTTGGCTTTCTCCAGGACTTTTATCCTGGCTTCCTCCAACTCAGCTTGCACACATGTTGGGTCAGTTGCATGTGCCACTGGCTCTGCCAACTTGTCTATCACTTCCTGCAGCTCCTTATCCCTCTTGCTCCTAGCTATGTTCTCTGGTTTTTCCAGCGGCGCCTTTGCTGTTCTTGCAGCCCTTGGCGTTTCCTCATGATTTCCTCCTTATGCGTTCTCATTCACTACTGGAACTACTGGCGGATCTGCGGGGTTTGGGGCTATCATCATTACCTCCATGGAGACGAGTTGGTGTGGTTTCCCAGCGACAGGAACCGTTGGAGGATCCGGCGCCAAGACGACGTGCTCAGGATATGCGCGCTCCATGCGCACCGCGACGTAGACCTGGTTCTCGCCGAACTTGATGAAGCGACGACCTCCAGGGAATGGCTTGGTCCCGAAGCAACCCGCGTTGTCGCTGACGAAGTTGAGCACTCCAAACCTCTGGATGAGGCCGGAGTAGACGCGCTCGCCGGTCTTGGCGATGATGTTTCCCGTCCGGATGAAGACTCCATCAAGCACCTGCTTCTGCCCCACGGTGGGCGCCAACTGTCGTGGTGGTGGCACGACAGATGCCATGGATAGGCTTAAGTTGGGGGGCGAATGGGTGCTTGTGGTCACCGGGGAGGGAGTGCACGGTCGAGCCATGCACGAAGAACAAGAAGAACTCTCCAGACTTAGCAATTCGATTGATACCCCAAAGATTACAAGTGCTCCTTGAGCTGTATAAGCTAGAGTACACAGCACTAGTTCCCTACTTGGTCCAACCTCCCTCTACTTCTGCTATGCGCCCCCTTATATAGGCAGTGCTAGCTAGCTAATACCCCTTTGGGTTCTAGGGTTTACTGTTTGGATCTTGGTCCCTACCATGTGGGCCGGGTCATGGGCTTGCTCTAAGCCCAGTGGCTCGGTCAATAAAGCTTGACAGCTAACGATCTTCTGGTACGCTGCTTCTTGTTCTTTTTGGCGTCATGCTGTTACTTTGTACGTCAGCGTATGCTTTGGGCATCACCCGACTCCTTTTGTGTCACCCGGCGTCGCCCTTCTCTTTTGACCATGCTTTACCATGGTCCCTCCTGAACCTTACTCGGAAAGGTGCCACGCGTCCTCCTTGACTCGGCCCTTCCTCGGTCGACTCGGCTCGTTGGTTCCTGCAAGGGTTACAACTTTGTCCTATGCGGGCCGACATAGTTTGTATGTTGGCTTTCATGCTTATCTTACCCGTCCGTTCTTACCCGGCCTAGTTCTTTCTTTACTCGGACCCAACCCATTTGCGCTATGTTTCCCCTCTCGTGACCCTACCGGGGGTTATCCCCCCGATAACAAGTGAGGACAAAGTGCGTAGAAAAGACTAGTGTTGGTCCGTGGGGTTAGTCTAGAGATCCTATTGAGCTGCCAGAAGTGACAGCCGTCGGTCCGGAGTGACCGGGGGTGTTACAACACGGCACCTGTCAGCGTGATACGTCGTAAACGTATCTAAATTTTTTGATGATCCATGCTTGTTTTGTACCAACTATCTTATTTTTTGTCTACACTTTGAGGCATTTTTATACATTTTCTGGAACTAACCTATTGACAACATGCCGCAGTGCCAATTGCCTATTTTCTATTGTTTTTGGTTTCAAAAAAGCTAGTAAAGAAATATTCTCGTAATTGGACGGAATAAAAGCCGAAGTCAATATTTTTCCTGGCACAACACGGAGACCGAAGGGGAGACGAAGAATAGCCACGAGGCGGCCACACCATAGGGTGGCGCGGGCCTACCCTAGGCTGCTCCAGCCCAAGGTGTGGACCCCTCGAGGCTCCACCGACCTTGCCCTTTCGCCTATATATACGTCTCCTCGGGACATAAACCCTAACGCGGGCAGAAATTCACGAAAAGGTCCACAGCGTCGATGCCATCAAAGAGGAGATTCGAGGGGACAGAAGTATCTGTTCCGGCACCCTGCTGGGACGAGGAATTGCCCCTGGAGCCATCTCCATCAACTCCACCACCATCTCTATCGCCGTTGCTGATTCCCATGATGAGGAGGGAGTAGTTCTTCCTCGAGGATAAGGGCTCTACCGGTAGCTATGTGTTCATCTCTCTCTCTCTCTCTCTCTCTCTCTCTCTCTCTCTCTCTCTCTCTCACTCTATGTGTGATCTTATTGTGATCATGAGCTTTGTAATCAAGTAGATTTACTATGCTACTCAAGTTCTTTAATTGTAATCTCAGGTTATGCCCACGTGTGTGAAGGTGACAGTGTGCATACCGTGTGGCACTTAGGCTAAAGATTACATAAATACTTATCATGAGTTATATTTCGAGTTGGATGTCTCTATGAAACTGTGGTGTTTGTTGGAACCATCTAGCGCTCAAGGTGATACTGTGGGGTTATCTAGATGGGGAATGCGAACTTTAAGGAGTGCTTTTGTAGCCCTACCATACATTAGAGTTTTCCAATCAGAGAGTAGTTCAGAGTAGAATAATGAAGAGAATATATTTATATGAGAGTGTCACTAGTGAAAGTAAGATCCCTAGGCCTTGCTTCTAAGCATTGAAACACCGTTTACAACTAGTCCTGCTACTTGTTTGCTTGTTTCCATCTTTATTTCAGACTACCTTTAGTCTCTTCCTCCCCGTCAAGCTCTTTTCTGGCACCGTTGTCTTACAATCACCCATATTACTTGTATTTCACTATCTCTTCGTCGAACTAGTGCACCTATACACCTGACAAGTGTATTGGGTGTGTTGGGGACACAAGATACTTCTTCTATCTTGATTGCAGGGTTGCTTGATAGGGATACCTTTGACCACTTCCTCCCTGAGTTCGATAAACCTTAGGTAATCCAGTTAAGGGAAACTTGCTGCTGTTCTACAAATCTCTACACTTGGAGGCCCAACATTGTCTACAAGAATAGAAGCGTGTGTAGACATCACAGCGGAGGCTCTTCATGCAGCAGCAAGACCGCGAGGACCATCCCTGTCAACAGCATGCCCGATCCTAGCAAGTTGTTTGCTGATATGCCATCCCCAACTTCGACCCAGGTATCAACCTATGTCCCTGGTCCCTGGTCTTTCTCAGAGTGCATGATCCAATGATACACTCATGCCTTGCAGGATCATCCCAGTCCTGGCCTTGGTACCCAAGAAGATGCTATCTCTATTGACCAAGAGCCTTTGTTTGGGGACGAACTAGTCTGACAAACAAAAGGCGGTATCCGAAGGACCATATCATACACATCTCAAAAGGACGAGATGCTTTGTAGGCATGGATGGAAATTGGGCAAGATCCAATAACCGGTGCCGAGCAAAAGGGTGGGGCATTTTGGAACCGAATATGGAAGTACTTCCATGAGCAAAAACATTTCCGTGAGCATCCGTTTGAGAGTTCTCACTACGATAACTCTCTTACGAAGCAGTGGGAATTAATGTATGAATAATGCACAAAGTTTTGTGCTTCTTATGACCATGTGAAGTCAAGGCTCGTGGGCGGCATTGGCATTGGAGACATGGTACGTTGCTACATAACCATATGTTTTCATTCATACGAGCATACATGTTGTAGCATTCAAACTTGAACTGGTTGGTTTAGGTGTGGAAAGTATTGGAGCACTTAAATACTTGCCATGAGATGAAAACTTTCACATTGGCGCATTGTTGGACAAAGCTCAAAGATTGCAAAAATGGAAAGAGCTATATGCGGGAAGTGCAAAGGAAGGAGGCGCCGGAATCATCATCAACGAGGAAGGGCTGGCTACCAAAAGGCTGAGAGGAAGGACAAACTCCAAGCTAGATGTCAAGCGTGAAGCTTCGAAAATTTCCATTCGAGAGATGTTGAAAGAGTTGATTACCGAGAAGGAGGTGTCCTCATACAAGAGTGAAGAGAGGAAACGCAGGGAAAGGGAAGATGCAGGGAAGAACTACTATGAGATGCAAACGAAGCATCTCGAAATACAAGAGATCAATGCCCAGTCTAGAGAAAGTAAGGTACAACTCAAGCAAAAGGAATTCGATCTCTCCATACTCGCCTAAAAAATCAGGTCATGACTACGGATCTCACCGACATGGACCAAATTCAACGGGGTTGGTTCAACAGGAAGAGGAAGTTGATCTACGAGCGAGATGTATATATTGCTAACTATTATCGAAGCAACTAGGTGCTTTGATGCCCAAAGTCATCTACGAATGCAATATTAATATTATCAAACTATCAACTGCGGTCGTCGTTCTGATTTCAACTAGTACCTCGCTTCGTTCTACTGTTCATGTCTCGGTTGTCTTCCTCGCTAGCTAGCTCGAGCAGAATGGAGATGAAAATGAGAAATAGCACTACCTGACCCCCCCCCCCCCCCGACGATGCATCGTATACCCATCGCTGTGGAGCGTAGAAGCAACAGGACGACCTGGTCGTAGGGTGGCGCGAGATCCAAGGCATCAGCGTCTGAGAGGGGCTCCTCAAATTGTTGGATTCGCTGCTCCATTCTGAGTACATCGACTAGGGCTGTTTTGTTTAGTGGCTATCCACTGGATGACAAGGGATATCCAAAAAAATTGTGGTTATCCAGTGTTTGGTTTAAAGGGTAAAGGGGATATGGATAACCACTTTTGGTTCAAAATAATGATTGAGCATATCCCACAAAAGAGTTGGATGAGCTCAACCATCTTTGGATAGCTCCTCCAAAATGTTTTCTTGTTCGTTCACTCTTTCACTTTTTGAATGGCTACCCCTAAACACTTTTTATCTCACTTTCGCCAAACAAAAAAATAGCTACCCATAACCAACTGCTTAGAGATATAATCATCCCCTAAATGACATCCTCTAAAACAGCCTCTAAATCGCAGGGAATCCACCGCCTAGTGTGTATATTGTGGTGGACCCTGTTTTTTCTTACAGGCATCACACACGTTGACCGGTGGCTCAATTATTTTTGAGGGCACCGAGACTAATGAGGCACTAGTGTAGAGCGGCCCATGTGTCCCAGTTGGTAAGGGCCTTTAGTCCCGGTTCCCCAATCGGGACGGGGCAATCGGGACTAAAGCCCCAACCTTTAGTATCGGTTGCCCCACCAACCGGGACAAAACAGCGTACACGTGGCCGCTGCTCCGCGCGAGGGGGGGAGCAACCGTCCCGTTTCGTAACACGAACCGGGACAAATAACCCTCTGCCGCGGCAGACATTTGGCACATTTCTCTGCCGCGGCAAAGAATTCATTTTGGCACCTTTTTTTGTCGTGACAGCATTTTGGCCACTTTTTGTGCTGCGGCAGAGAATTCATTTATGTTGTTTTATTTTTTTATTTTGTGTTTTGCACTCATCAATGAAGGAACCATTATATTACACAAGATCATCATGACGACATAGATCCAAGTGTCGAATATATTACATTCGATACACGGATTTCGTGCACTACATACAAAATTAGCTCTTTGTATAATCCCTATTGCTTATACACACTGCATAGTATTCTCCTTTTGGGTCTAGGACTTCTGCATCCAAGAATCCCGCCAATTCCTCCTGAATTGCTCGTACGCGATCCTTTGGCAGAAGACCGTCCCGTAGACGTTCGAGCTGATTTAAAAAAGGAGTCAACCTATATGAATGAAACTAAAAACAATTTGATGGTAATAAAAAACTATAGAAATTGTTTATGTACGTGGAGTTGGTCTAAATTTCTGCCCTTCTCATAGCATGTCTGAGCATGAACTCGCAAACATATTATCCACTTAAATTGTTCCCTGGTCCCTACGTCAGGCACTTTACGAGAACATAGTTCAATCAAAATAATAATCAAGCATGATAATAACGGTATCAAAACTAGAATCAAAGAGATGTGCGGATATAGCTAGTGGTGCTTACATCTAGTGGTTTAAATGTAAGCTCCTCTTCCCAAACACCCATAGCCTTTTTGGTGAACCGTTTCCAAGCGCTCCCCGGTGAAGAAAACGAATAAAAGAAGTTATTAATTACTTTATATCATAAAATTCACAAACGTTGCCCGATATAGTGTCATAATGATTAGAATTACCGCTGGAGAATCATCTGCATGTCCTGCCACGTGTCAAGGGGTTTATGTTTCGAGTCCATCACTAGTTCCCGCCCTTTGTCAGGTTGAATGATTAACAGAATATAGTGGAAGCTGCACATGCATAACTCATCAATTATATACTTAACGTTGAGTAAGCGAAATAGAAAGTGTATACAAGACAATAACACTCACTCGAAGTTGTAAGGAAAGAGTATTTCCCTTCTGGTTTCTTGAAACCTTAAGGCGTGTACTATATTATCCTTCGTATCCTGGGGGTTTGTTTTGAGATGTGCAATGACAATTGATGGGGATATTCCTACCGGGGTATACCCAGCAGGACGTTTCCGACTGGACCAGGAACTGGTGAGTGGGCCTGCAGGACGGCGACTGGATCAAGACCTGGCGTGGATCCAAGCGACTGGAAGCTGAAGGCCGAGGAGAGTAGATAGGCCCAGTCGGATTAGGTTAAACGAGTGCCGAAGCCTTAACTGAATCGGTTGAGATATGTAAACCCTAGGGGGTGAGTCTATATAAACCTCCCTATAGGGCGTGTAGAGGATACGTTCCATCATCCACCCAAGCGACTCGCCGCCTAGCCGTCGAGCTCGCCCCATTGTACTTCCATCATAATACAATCTAGCAGGAGTAGGTCTTTACCCTCCGGGGGGCCGAACCTGGGTAAAACCCTGTGTCTCCGCCCTCATCTCGCACCGCAGATGGATGGCCGCCCTTGCCCCATGTTCTACTACTCGCTGCCGATTGCAGCATTTGTCATGGTCATTCCCACGACAGTGGCGCCCACCGTGGGGCCCGGCCGGTCTGGCCGATGTTCTGCGGCGAGATCCAATCTGCCCATCAACGAGTCGGTCGCCACCGGGCGCATGATAGCGATCGGCGAGATGCTCCAGATCTTGCCGAGCAGCTACGTCCCGGCGGCGCGACCCGTCACGCACAACATGATCTTGTCAGTCGACACGATCAGCCTCTTCGTCGGCCTCACCGACGTCATCGTCTCGGAGTACTCGGCTCGCATCCGCGAGTCGCCGCCACGCGACCGGCTCTCCGAGAGTCAGGTCCGCACGATCCACCGCCTCGCCTCCGAGTACAACTCGGCCCACGGCGATGTGGCCGAAACCACCGCAGCCGCGGAAGACGCAGCCCTCAACGATGACGCCGACTCGGTGGCCCCGGCGTCACTCGCCGAATCCATCATCGCGGCTTCGCCCGCGGGCTCCATCACCCAGGTCTCCAACGTGGGAGACTTCAAGGATCCTCCATCCTTGGGATCTTTGACTTCGACTCCGGATCGGAAAACTCCGCCGATCTTCGCGACGGGACCGGTCGCCACGCCGCGACCTACATGGCGACTAGCACCGACCCGCCGGAGGATCCTTTCTCCACCCTGATCCCTCCTAACGCCACGGCAACAGAGGTCGAGGAACTCCGCCTGAAGCCGGCGGAGGCAGTCCGCAAGGAGCAAGCCGAGCGCGAATTTTTTTGGCTCGAGCAGGTGACGGCGCAGGAGCTGTCACGTTACCACCAGCAGCGAATCAGGTCGCGCCTGAACCCCACCGTCCAGGGGCGCGCCCTAAACTTCGATGATGAGAACGACCCGGCCCGCGTGGCCGAGCGCGCGATCTACGAGAACGCGCCACCCGGAGGAAGCGCCCGGCCCCCGCCAGGGTCGATGGCGAACGGCGCCCCACCTCCACCCAACCGCGCAGCCCCCAGGGACCAACCGCAGATCGTGGTCTCCTCACGGGAGCGAGATGCGAACGGCCTACCACTGTTCTCCACCCTGATGGACAACCTCGTGGCGGGCCGAGCGGCGGCCGACAACATCGCGGCCACCGGTGACGGCGCCCTACAGATCCAGTACGTCAAGTCCTTGCTCGCAAAGGCGGTCGAGCAACAAAACGCGGGCGTCGACTCACAGGGTCGGATGTACTCGCGTTCATCGGGCAGCAGAGCGGCCTCAAGCGGCCGTCCATTGGCGGCAAACACCCTCAACTGCCCGCCACCCGAACCACTACAGCTCCAACACCGACCCGCGAACGCGGCACTCTCCACCAACGACTACAGGCCAGCGACCAAGTTCGTCGCCGCCAACGGTCAGCCCGTCGACGCCCGCACCCACATCATCAACAACCAAAGCTGGCGCGCACGCCAGCCCGACGACCTGCGACACACCCTAACCAATCGCCGCGACGGCAAGCCGATGGGGTCTCTAAGCCGACTCGGGCCCCGATGCTTCAGACCGATGATCCGAGGCGAAAAATACCCGGCGAACTTCAAAGCTCCGAAGGAAATAGAGAAGTACGACCCTTCGTACGACCCATCCGTGTGGCTGGACACCTACCTCATGGCGATGGGGATCGCTGGCCACACCGACCTGCTAGCCGCCCGCTACCTCCCCCTGATGATGGAGGGAGCGTGCAGGCAGTGGATCAACACTCTCCCCCCGGATAGCATCGATTCCTGGGAAGAGATGCGCGACGCCTTTGTCAGGCACTTCGAGGGTTCCTACACCCGCGCCACCACCATCGAGGACCTCGAACGATGCGTCCAGGGACCCCGCGAGTCGACCCGAAGCTGGGTCCAATGGTGGCAAGAACTATGGTACAACGCGGTCGGCATCCACCTGGACACCGCGATCCACTGCTTCAAGACCTCGTGCCGCTACGAGCCCTTGGTCGCCAAGCTCAAACGAGCATATCGCACACTCGACAACATACCGGACCACCTTGAGATCGCCAAAAGATACACGGAGGAAGACCCAAACCAGGAAACCGACGACGAGTAGGGTGGTCAACGCCGCACAAACGGCAACGACAACGGATGATGGTCCGACCTACGCTACAGCAACACTCGCCTCACCGGCAAGCGCCGCAGTGACGGGCGAGTCGACTTCATCGCCAACGCTGGGCACGCGCAGCGCAAGCCCAAGAGCTTCCGCCGCGATGGAGGGCAACGCCGCGACGGCGGCAACTACGAGGCGAAACCAAGGTTCGACCCCGCGACCCTCCTTAACCAACCTTGTGCGTTTCACAGCAGGGAAGGGAAGCCCGCCACGCACACGACCGCCGACTGCCACTCTCTCAAGGAGATCGAGAAGGCACGGCGAGCGCGGGAGGACCCTGACAACAACCCGCCAAATGGCGGAAAATTCGGCAGCGTGGTCTGCTCGCTCCACACATTCACAGGCTTCAACACGAAGCATGAGAAGAAGGTCATCGCCCGCGCCGTCGCCGTCAACGCGGTGGCCCAGGTGGACGTTCCCCAGTTCCTCAACTGGTCGGAGCAACCCATCACCTGGAGCCGCCAGGACCACTCGCCACGCATCGAGTACCCAGGCCGAGTCGCCCTGGTGGTCAAGCCCAAGGTGGGAGACTACTGGCTCCCCAAGACATTGATGGACGGCTGCAGCTCCATCAACATCCTGTACCTGGACACCTTCAGGCGACTGCGGCTCCCACAGTCGATGGTCGAGATGACCTACACAACGTTCCACGGCATCGTCCCCGGTCGGAAGGCGTACCCGATCGGCAAGGTCACGCTGCCAGTCACCTTTGGCACACCAGCAAACTTCTGCACCGAGCGGATCGTCTTCGAGCCGGTGCCCTTCGACAGCCCCTACCACTGCGTCCTGGGGCGCCAGGCGTTCGCCAAGTTCATGGCGGCGCCCCACTATGCGTACAACGCGATGAAGCTCCCCGGACCGCGTGGCGTCATCACCATACACGGCGACCCCGACATGGCCGCCGAGTGCGAGGCCAAAGGAGCCGAACTCGCCGACGCCGTCATTGCGGCTGAGGCCAACCACGCCGACGAGCTCGCCAAGTACGCGAGCGGGGTCAACAACGACGACCCCACTATACTCAAGAAGCCTAACTCGGAAGGCGGCAACACCTCAGCCTTTGAGGCAATGACGCACACCCGCACCGTCGAGCTGGTCCCAGGCGACTCTAGCCAAATGGTGACGATCGGGACGGGCATGAGCCCAGCATAGGAAGGCGCGCTCATCGAGTTCCTCCGTTAGAACAGGGACATCTTTGCATGGAAGCCCTCTGACATGTCCGGTGTCCCTAGGGAACTTGCTGAGCACAAACTCAACGCCGACCCCAAAGCGCGACCTGTCAAGCAGTCGTTGCGGCCCTTCAATGAACAGCGCCACCGAGCCATCGCCGAGGAGGTGTAGCGTCTACTCGCTGCAGGCTTCATCCGGCCAATCAAATACTCCAAGTGGCTGGCAAACCCAGTCCTGGTCGAGAAGAAAAATATGACCTGGAGGATGTGTATCGACTACACAAACTTAAACAGCGCCTGCCCGAAGGAGCAATTCGTCCTCCCGCGGATCGACCAAATAATCGATTCCACCGCGGGCTCGGAGTCGCTGTGTTTCCTCGACGCCTACTATGGGTACAACCAGATCAAAATGGCTATCGAGGACAAGGAAAAGACGGCGTTCATCACGCCATTCGGAGCCTTCTTCTACACCGCCATGACCTTCGGCCTCAAGAATGCCGGGGCAACCTACCAGCGGTGCATGCAGGAATGCCTTGCGAGCCAAATATGCCGCAATATCCACGTCTACATCGATGAAGTGGTAGTGAAGTCTGCTCGCCAGAGCGACCTACTCGCCGACCTGGCGGAAACATTCGCCAACCTGTGGAAATATAAGATAAAGCTAAACCCAGGCAAATGCACCTTCGACGTACCAGCAGAGCAACTACTGGGCTACGTCGTCTCCAAGCGTGAGATCAAGGCGAACCCCACCAAGATCGACACGATCGCTTGACTCGGCAAACCCGAGTTCCTGCGCGACGTCCAGAAGCTGGTCGGGCGAGTCGCGGCTCTCAGTCGCTTCATCCCCCGATTGGGCGAAAAGGCGATGCCCCTATACCGCCTGATGCGCAAGCACCCCACCTTCCAGTGGGAAAAGGAGGCGGACGACGCGCTCCACGACCTCAAGAAGGTGCTACTCGCAGCACCGCTACTCGCCGCCCCCGTCGACAAAGAACCCATGCTGGTCTACGTCGCGGCGTCCGAGCGCGTCGTCAGCGCCGTCATGGTCGTCGAGCGGCCAGAGGAAGGAAAGGAACGCACAGTACAGCGACCGGTGTACTATATCAGCGAGGTCCTCACCGAGTCGCGCCAGCGATACCCGCAATACCAGAAACTGGTATACGCGGTCTTCAGAGCACAACGGCGACTGCCGCACTACTTCCAGGAGCACCCGATCACGGTCGTCTCCTCAGCACCGTTGCAGGCCATCATCTGCAACCGTGAGGCGACCGGGCGAGTCGCCAAGTGGGCCGTCGAAATCGGCGTCCACAACATCAAGTATGATCCACGCAAAGCGATCAAGTCATAGGCTCTCGCGGACTTCATCGCCGACTGGGAGGAGGTCCAGCAGCCGGAAAAGCTGCCGTACCTCCACTATTGGAGCCTGCACCTCGACGGCTCCAAGAATGCAGACGGCGCAGGAGCAGGGATCGTGCTGACTTCCCCGAAGGGCAACAAGCTCCGCTACGTCCTCTGCCTCGACTTCACCCCCTGCACCAACAACATGGCCGAGTACAAGGCACTACTCCACGGCATGCGAGCTGCCAAGGAAATGAATGTCAACCGCCTACTTTGCTACGGAGACTCCAACCTCGTCTCTGGGCAAGTCGCTGGCACCTGCGACGCCGTCTCCCCCACCATGGCGGCATACCGCCAAGCAGTGGACAAGTTGGGCGGACACTTCGCGGGCTACTCCGTCGAATGGATTGACAGGCGGAAGAACGAGGAGGCCGACACACTCTCTCGCATCGGCTCGGCTCGACTCGCACCACCCGCCGGCGTCTTCCTCGACACGATCACCAAGCCGTCTGTCTCTCCCCCAAGGGAAATCGACATCGGAGTCCCGCTGCAACCAGAGGCATCCCTGGTTGCACTCATCACCGAGCCAGAAGACTGGACTAGGCCGTACATCGCCTACCTGGAGGGAGGCACCTTGCCAGCAGACGAGACAGACGCCCGGATGATAGCACGCCGCTGCAAATCCTTCGTCATCATCGACGGCGAGCTCCACAAACGCAGCGTGACCGGCGTGTTCCAACGCTGCGTCCAACCTGCTGAAGGACGCAAAATCCTCCACGACATCCACTCTGGCGACTGCGGCCACCACGCCGGCGCCCGCTCTCTGGTCGCAAAGGCTATGCGACACGGCTTCTACTGGCCCACCGCACACGCCGACGCCATCGACATTGTCCAGCGGTGCGCCGGGTGCCAAAAGTACGCCAACCAGACCCACGTGCCGAGCTCGGCGCTCAAGACAATCCCCATCACCTGGCCGTTCGCCGTGTGGGGTATGGACATGGTAGGCCCTTTCAAAAAGGCCCCCTCCGGCTTCACCCACCTCCTGGTCGCGGTTGACAAATTCACAAAGTGGGTGGAGGCCAAGCCAGTCCGGAAATGCGACGGGAAGACCGCCACCAAGTTCCTACGCGAGCTCATATATCGATACGGGTTCCCCAATAGCATCATCACGGACAATGGCACCAACTTCGCCAAAGAATCCATGGCCGAGTTCTGCGAAGAACATCACATCCGACTCGACCTCGCCTCAGTCGCCCACCCGGAGCCCAACGGCCAGGCGGAACGGGCCAACCAGTGCATCCTCCATGGCCTAAAGCCACGGCTCCAAGTACCACTCGAGCGCACCGCCGGTTGCTGGGTCGAGGAGCTACCCTCCGTCATCTAGGGCATCCACACCTCGGTCAACAGGTCGACAGGGTTTACCCCTTCTTCATGGTGTATGGCGCCGAGGCAGTCATGCCCACCGACCTAGAGCACGATTCGCCAAGGGTCGTCCACTACACGGAGGCTGCGAACGAACTCCCACGCCAGGATGGAGTCGATCAACTCGACGAGGCACGTGACCTAGCTCGCTCCCGCACTGCCATCTACCAGCAAGGACTCCGCCGCTACCATAGCCGGCGGGTGAGGACTCGCACCTTCCAGGAAGGCGACCTGGTGCTACGCGTCATCCAGGACAATAAGGGCATGCACAAGCTCTCCCCCCCCCCCCCCGTGGGAGGGACCATTCGCCATCGGGCGAGTACTCGGCAACGATGCCTACTACCTCAGCAACGTCCGCGGAGACGGGAAACTCGACGTCAAGCGACCGTGGAATGTAAACCTCCTATGGAAGTTCTACTCCTAGAACTCCATACATATACCCTCCACTAGCTATGAAATAAAATATATCGGTTACCGCAAATTGCGTCTACTCTCTGTGTCTTGTGCCACTCGCACTTGTAATAACAGCGTCAAGCTAACTGCAGAAGTCAACCTCTGGTACAACGACCGGCACGGCCAAGTAGTGCGTTACGAGGGCACTGGGTTACCCCAGGACTCGCTACATCCACGAAAAACGCCTACCCGGAGCCCCATTGGAGTCGCCTAGCTCGACTGGCTTAACGAGCCAAGACAAATGCCTTCGCTCCTCACAGCGACCACGATCCTCCGCATCCTCGACACAGCGACTCGAACGGCCAAATACCACGCTCGGGGACTGACGACCAGTCAAGCACGAGCGGCTAGGGAAAAACGCCAAGTACGAGAGCGTGCCCAGGACTCACCATGCGACTGACCCTACGGGCCAGGCAAGAGTGATGCGCTCACTCTAACGCGCCCAGTCCTCACCCACCCTAGAGCCGCGACTAGAACCACAAAGTACCACGCTCGGGGACTCGGCTACCCGACCTCGTTCGCGCAAGGGAAAACGGTGAAGTAAAGAGCACTCATGGGAGTCGCCCGGCGACTGGCTTTCCAAGCTCGGGCGAGTCGACCTCAATAACAAAACAACCGACAAAACGCTCGAAAACACAAACACATAAGAAACGAGGTAAACCCCATAAAAGGGCGGACGCACTCGGGGACTCGTTCAATCATCAAACACAATCGCAAGACAACTCACAAAATAAACGCGAAATCCCATTATAGCAGACCAAAGTCGTTACAAAATGCAAGTTGCGCCCAATGGCCGAACTGCTACTAATGCCACATGGCACAATGTTTTATTCCGCCGGCTTCGATGACGACTCGCCGCCACCTTTGCGGATGCGAATGAAGGGAGTGTACGGGTTCAATGGGTGCGTCGTCAGCTCACCCGCCATCGCCGCATGGAAGGTCTGTTCGATCTTGAAGTCCCGGTGCGGCGGCTCGAGATTGTTGGGCGCGACGATCGTCTCCTGATAAGGAAGGAGGTCACCCATCGCCCAGACACGATCGGAGTATACCGTGGCACGGTCCGTCAGCTTCAGCACCTCTGCAATCTCCACCGAGCCCGTCGACGATGGGTAGCCACTCGTCACGTCATCTAGATTGAAATCCTCCGGGAAGTGGGCGAGCCCAAGGCTAAGCGCCGTCGCCGCCCCGCGCCGGAACGCCGACCGCGTCATGAACTCGACGACTGACGGCGCCTTCTCCAGATACCTCCACACTTCGACGAGGTCGCTGGGAATCACTTCCGTGGGCGACATCTCCTGAAGATACGCCCGAATGCAAGCCGCAGACAACGTGGCCGAGTCGACCAGAGTGGCCACACACTGCCGCACGTCGTACGACTGCGCCTCTTCCGAGTTGTCGATAATCCGACCTGTGGACAGAGGGTGGCAGTGGGTATAACAAAGATCACGCAATGCAGCTACTACAGGCAGAGGCAGGCACACTTACCAATCAAAGGATGGCAGAGACCCGTGATGAAGATTTGAAGAGAGGAGTAGTCGTCTTGTAGCCCAGCAACGAGGGCGTCAGAGACCTTCCGCTCTTAGCGGTGGCCGTAACAGCAGCCTTGGCTCGCCCATCCGCTAAACTCGCCTCCTCCTTCGCTTCCTTAAGCTCGCGCTCAAGGTAGGCGATCCGCTTCTCAGCCGAACTCAACGCAGATTGAGCCGCCGTCAGTTCACTCGCCAGGACAAGGCCCTGGCGGACCTCCTCTGCCTTCGCAGCAGTCGCCTGGAGTCCCTTGTTCTCCTCTTGGACGGCAACAAGTTCCTTCTCCGCGCGACACTTCGCAGCAAGCCGGTCGGCTGATTCACGCTGCAAGCCCTGTGCACAAGTCAAACAGTTAACAACAATGGAATCCTAAGTGCCCACCCGCTGAAATTCAGCGACTGGACACTCGGGGACTGGAGATCACAAATCCTAAGTGCCCACTCACTGAAATTCAGCGACTGGACACTCGGGAATGGAGATAAAAAATCCTAAGTGCCCACCCGCTGAAATTCAGCGATATGTGCAATCGGGGACTGGGTGCTAGAAATAAAAACAAAACACCAAAAGAATCTGACCACTGAAATTCAGTGGCCCGATCCTCGGGGACTGGATACCTGGATGGCTGCGCCAAGCATGCCATGGAGTCGTAGCGCGTCCACGGATGCGAGAAGAGCCGGAGTGTGCCCGTGACGCTGCTCGATCTCCGTTTCGGCGACCCCAGGTACGCGGCTCGATGGCGTGGTACCACTCGCCGTAGCCGCTCTAGCCATGAAGCGGGGGAAGGTCGCGGTGGATGCGCCTGCACCAAAAGAGGCCGGCTCGGCCACCCCAAGCGAGGAAGCACCCTCCTTGATCTTCAAGGCCGCTTCCATCACAGGATCACTCGGAGCAATCGTCGTGTCATCAGACACCGTGATGACATCGTCGCCCTTGGCCTTCTTGGCACTATCTGCGGGGGCAGCAACCTCATCAGCCTTCCTATTCCGAGAGGGGTCCTCCTCGGCGACAACTGGCGGCACTTTGGCCACGGACGGGTGGCCTATCTTTTTAACTCCAGTCCTGCGAATTGGTTACATGAGCAAAATGGTCCGAGTACAACGAAAAGCAAGGCAGGTGAACAAAACTCACTTGGCGACTGGTATGAACCGCAGCCCTCTGCGGATGCTGGCCGGCTTCTCCAGTTCGGGGCCCAGTTTCCGACTGAGGCACATCTCCAAAACGTCATGCGCCCAAGACATGGAAGGCCTCTTCGTTGACGAGGCCGCGACAGGAGCCTCCGAAACGATTTCGGCAGGAGCTCTCCTAGGAGGCGAAGCTGCCGCGGCTGGAGCAGCCCCCAACCCAGAAACTGGGGCGAATGGGGGGAGCGAGGCCAGAGGTACCTCACTCAGGGCGGCAGTGGCATCCGGTGCTTCCGTCGTCTGCGGCGCTTCATCCCTGGCCAGGCTGGTGGCGTCGGAACTACTCGCGAATGAGGCGGAGATGCCTGTTTCGCTGGCTTCGTCTTCCTCTTTGGTGGGGCCTTCACTTCCTTCTTCTTCAGGCCGCGGATAGTTTGAAGCATCTCATCCACGACCATCCGCTGGTCTACTGGGAGCTTGTCGACTTGGAGTCGGTGTGGTTCGGGCCGGTCGGCGGAGTACCTTGGGATCGCCACCTCGCTGTCTGGAGTCGCCTCGGTGACGTAAAACCAGGACTTCTTCCACTCGCTCGCCGCCTTGGCAGGTAGCATCAGGTCAAAGAAGGAGGCCTTCGACTTCAACTGAAATGCCAGGCCACCCGCAGCAAGCATTGGGCCGCCTGCTTCTTCGCGACTGATCCTCCCGTGGAACAGATCTTGCCATAGGGGGAAGTAGGGCCTGCAGCCCAGGTAGCACTCGCAGAACGCCACGAAAATGGCAAGCTGCTCGATGTTGTGAGGGCCCAGGTCCGACGGTTGGATCCCGTAGAAAGCGCAAAAGCGCCGGAAGAAGAGAGATGTGGGGAACCCCAGCCCCCGTTCCAGATGGCTGGTGAAGCAAACAAATTCTCCCTCGCGCGGATCCAGAGTCACCTCTCCGGCCGCGTGGATGTGCCACCTGTCGGCGCGCAGGATCCCGGCCTCCTCAAAAGATGCCAGTAGCGCTCTTGTGCACTTGGACCTGCCCCATGGTTCGGTGGAGGGGGCCATTGGCGGAAAGGTTCGTGGAGGTCGGGGGATTTTGGATCGATTGGATCGCGATGCGGAGGAAAACGAAGATGGGCGAAATCGGAGGAAATGATGAAGGAGTGGTTCCCCGATCGCCTACCATTTCCTTTATATAGCGGTTGTTACCCGCCAATTCCGAGAGCCGTTTCTACGCAGTGATTACGCCAAAGTTACCGTTGGATTACCCCAACGGCTAGTTTTGACTGCGTCTGATGGTCCAACTTCATCCATTCGACTCGCCGACCCGATCACTACAACAGTGACTAAATATTTCGCTGACCCGTTCGCCAAGCTGCGACCCGATTAATCGCTGTCATTGCGACCAGATAACTAGTTTTTTCCTTTATTCAGGAGCCCGCCACCGATCCGACTGCCAACGAACACCTGCGACCAATCGATGACGGCCTCGGGGACTACTGATGGGGATATGCCTACCGGGGTATACCCAGCAGGACGTTTCCGACTGGCCCAGGAACTGGCGAGTGGGCCTGCAGGACAGCGACTGGATCAAGACCTGGTGTGGATCCAAGCGACTGGAAGCTGAAGGCCGAGGAGAGTAGATAGGCCCAGTCGGATTAGGTTAAACGATGCCGAAGACTAAACTGATTCGGTTGAGATATGTAAACCCTAGGGGGGTGAGTCTATATAAACCTCCCTACAGGGCGTGTAAAGGATACGTTCCATCATCCACCCAAGCGACTCGCCGCCTAGCCGTCGAGCTCGCCCCATTGTACTTCCATCATAATACAATCTAGCAGGAGTAGGTCTTTACCCTCCGGGGGGCCGAACCTGGGTAAAACCCTGTGTCTCCGCCCTCATCTCGCACTGCAGATGGCTGGCCGCCCTTGCCCCATGTTCTACTACACGCTGCCGATTGCAGCATCTGCTGTGGTCATTCCCACGACAACAATGGAGGACAATCGTACATATATGTAGTGAGAAATGGCGGGAAGAAAACTGCGGGAAAAGAAATGGCGTAAGAGAAATGGCGGGAATAAAACTGTGGGAAGAAAAGGTGGGAAGAAAAATGGCGGGAAGAAATGGCGGGAAAACTTCCTCCTGCAACATTGTTCTCCATCCCAATGTCCACATGCATGCATAATATGGGCACAACATCACAAACTATGCTGCGATTCAGCACATAACATCGGTCATTTGGATCGAAAGCCATGAAACCTCGAACATGATAGGTCATTTTGTGAAGGTTTTTTCGAGATATGATCAATATACCAAGTCTGGTATTTTTCCTTGAAACTATGTCACATAATATGACACCACGCAAAGGATTTACATTGTTTGGACTTTTTTGAATTTCTTATGCCTGTTTTGAATTTTTCCCTTTTCGAACTATGGTCGAACCGGCGTGCATGAAGATAGGGGACGAGCATCGCTAGAACTTGCATTGGATCTCCGAAGAAACCACATATTTCGAGTCTAAAAATGATTTTTTCAAAAAATCACGGGCGTTAGATCATGTACCTGTAGTACAAACCGGACCCACTTCCTACCGATTCAGCAGACATTTGTCCTTTTTACCCAGGATGGACGGAAAGGTTTGAGATGTCCCGGTTGGGAGATAGTCCATGTAATCTGGTCTAGTCTTTTTGAAAATTGGGACGGTAGCATTATGAAATAGCATTTTGGTGGTTGCTTCACAAAACGACCCATTTTTTGCGCTCGGAAAATGGAAAATGGCTTTTCCGTGCAACAAAAAGGAAAACTTCCTCCTACAACATTTTTCTCTATCCCAATGTCCACATGCATGCATAATATGGGCACGGAATCATAAACTATGATGTGATTCAGCACATAACATCGGTCATTTGGACCGAAAGCCATAAAACTTCGAACATGATAGGTCATTTTGTGAAGGTTTTTTCGAGACATGATCAACATACCAAGTCTCGTATTTTTCCTTGCAGATAGGGCAGACATTTTTCCTTTTTACCCGGGATCTTTAAATAGAGGGAAAGACCTATAAATAGAGGGAAAGGGTTCATCTTTAGTCTCGGTTGGAGGGATTTTGGCAGGCTGGGCCAGGCAACACTAATGATAGGGGTGAGTGTCGACATTATATCGTGCAGCTTGTACCTTGTTCCGGATGGTGTCACCAACCGGTACTAAAGATGAACCTTTAGTTCTGGTTGGAGACACCAACCGGGACAAAACACGAGTCAGCACTAATAATAAGGGTGAGTGTCGACATCATGTCGTGAGTGTCGACACTATGCCGAGCTGCTTGTACTATAAATAGGCATCCTTGTGAGTCCAGTACTCCAGACAGATTGAGGCATCTCCAAGATGGTTTTTGAGAGCAGGGACACCACTACGACCAGTTTCAGGGAGATGCCATCGGATCCCAGTCCTCCGGCATCTCCAAGAAACTGGTCATAGAAGCACTCACTAATATGTGAAATTAGTTAGCTCCCAGGCGTATCGATCTAGTTAGAGAAGTTACAAGCTGCAAGATGGTGTGCGGGAGCAGGGACACCACTAGGACCAGTTTGAGGGAGATGCCGCCGGAGCCCAGTCCTCCGTCATCTCCAACAAACTGGTCATAGAGGCACTCCCTAATATGTGACCACGCGCGTTTGGGGATCAGATCTTAATGGTAAGTACGAATCAGGACAACTTCTTCATAGTTCGGGAAAGTCGTTCTACGAATCGGGACTAAAGGCCCCCTTTAGTCCCGGTCCAGCCACAAAACGGGACTAACACTCAAGACATTTATTAATATTAAAAACCGAGACTACAAAATCGGGACTAAATGCCCCCCTATATATATTCCCGGTCAAGCCAGAAACCGAGACTAACACTCAATACATTTATTAAACTTAGAAAATTGCAAACATCATAAAATATCCTTCACCATACGAGCTATCATGTATCATGGCATTTAGGTTCACAATATGCAGCCGACCGGCCAGACATGAACTAGAGGTACACAATATGAGCATAAAACTTCTTGGTGTATGTCCTTCCTTATGATCGCTTCAGACGTAACCATGGAGCATCTTCTTTACTTAACGGAATGCTTGGGTCAGTTTTCACTGTGAAGGGCGGAATCATCAAACTTATTATAATCTTTTGACATGTCTGTCTTGTCCTTGATTCCCATGATGTTTCTTTTCCCTGAAAGAACTATGTGACGCTTTGTCTCATCATATGATGTATTCGTTTGCATATTTTTTCTTTTTTTCGGTCTGGAGGACATGTCCTTCACATAGAAAACCTGAGACACATCATTGGCTAGGACGAATGGTTCATCTCTATAACCAATATTGTTGAGATCCATTGTTGTCATTCCGTACAACTGGTCTATCTTTACCTCTTCCCCATTCAGGTCAACCCATTTGCAGTGAAACAAAGGGACCTTAAAAGAGACTCCATAGTCAAGTTCCCATATCTCCTTTATGTAACCATAGTATGTGTCCTTTTTCCCATTCTCGTCCGTTGCATCAAAGCGGACCTATTTTGGTTGGTGCTCTTTTTATCTTAGGCGATCGTGTAGAATGTATTCTCATTTATTTCGCACCCTTGGAAATTCAATATAGTAGAAGATGGTGACGCAGCCAACAAGTATAGCTGATCTCCAACAGTGGTGTCATTCAAGAGATGTGTCCGCATCCAACCACAAAAATACTTCATGTGTTCATCTGTAATCCATGAGTCAGGCTTCCCCGGGTTTTTGGAGCATACAATATTCTTGTGTTCCTCGATATACAGAGCTGCCAAGGTGGAATTATGTAGAACTGTGTAGTGTGATTTAGTGAAAGAATCCCTGTCCATACATATCATTACTTTCTTTCCCAGTGTGCCTTTTACACTTAGTCTTCCCTCATGCCGCGAGTCAGGAACACCAATCGGCTTAAGTTCAGGAATAAATTCAACACAAAACTCAATGACCTCCTCTGTTCCATATCCCTTGGAGATGCTTCATTCTGGTCTAGCACGGTTATGAACATATTTCTTTAAGACTCCCATGAACCTCTCAAAGGGTAACATATTGTGTAGAAATATAGGACCGAGAATGGAAATATCTTCCACTAGGTGAACTAGGAGATGCGTCATAATATTGAAGAAGGATGGTGGGAACACCAACTCAAAACTAACAAGACATTGTACCACATCCTTCTGTAACCTTGGCAGAATAACTGGATTGATTACCTTCTGAGATATTGCATTAAGGAATGCACACAGCTTCACAATGGATACTCGAATATTTTCCAGTAGAAGCCCTCTCAATGCAATCGGAAGCAACTGTGTCATAATCACGTGATAGTCATGAGACTTCAGGTTTTGGAACTTTTTCTCTGCCATATTTATTATCCCCTTTATATTAGATGAGAAGCCAGACAGCACCTTAATACTGTAAATGACTTCAAAAAAGATTTCCTTCTCTGCTTTGGTAAGAGCATAGCTGGAACGACTTAAGTGACGCCCTTTATCCGTCTTGTTCTGTGTACGCATGTTCTTTGGGTCTTTCATAATTTGCTGGTCCTCCCGTGCTTCAGGTGTATCTTTTGTCTTCCCATACACGCCTAGGAATCCTAGCAGGTTCACGCAAAGATTCTTCGTCACGTGCATCACGTCGACAAAAGAGCGGACACGTAGGACTTTCCAATATGGCAGCTCCCAAAATATAGATTTCTTCTTCCACATGGGTGTGTGTCCTGTAGCGACGTCATTCGGAACTGATTGACCGCCGGGACCCTTTCCAAAGATTACTTCTATGTCATTGACCATACCAAATACATCATCACCAGCAGGGAGTTCAGGCTTCTTCCGGTGATCTGCCTCGCCTTTGAAATGCTTGCCTTTCTTTCTTATGGGATGATTGGTCGGAAGAAATCGTCGATTCGCCAGGTACACAACCTTCTTGCGTTTATACAAATATCTATCCTCAGTCTTATCTAAACAGTGTGTGCATGCCTTATATCCCTTGTTTGTCTATCCTGAAAGGTTACTAAGAGCAGGCCAATCATTGATGGTTACGAAAAGCAACCCTCGTAGGTCAAATGGCTCATGTTTGTTCTCATCCCACACATGTACACCTGGTTTGCCCCACAACTGTAAGAGTTCTTCAACTAATGGCCTTAGGTACACATCGTTGTCGTTGCCCGGTTGCTTCGGGCCTTGGATGAGCACTGTCATCATAATGAACTTACGCTTCATGCACAACCAAGGAGGAAGGTTGTAGATACATAGAGTCATGGGCCAGGTGCTGTGACTGCAGCTCTGCTCCCCAAAAGGATTCATGCCATCCGTACTTAGACCAAACCATAAGTTCCTTGCGTCACCTGCAAAGTCTGGGAAGTCACTCTCAATTTTTTCTCCACTGTGACCCATCAGCAGGGTGTCTCAACTTCCTGTGTTTCTTACGGTCTTCTTTGTGCCATCACAACAACCTGGCATGCTCTTTGTTTCTGAACATGCGTTTCAACCTTGGTATTATAGGAGCATACCACATAACCTTAGCAGGAACCCTCTTCCGGAGGAGCTCTCCCTCAACATCACCAGGGTCATCTCGTCTGATCTTATACCGCAATGCATTGCATATCGGGTATTTATCTAAATTCTCATACTCCTTACCGCGGTAGAGGATGCAGTCATTAATGCATGCATGTATCTTCCACACATCTATTCCTAGAGGGCAAAGAGTCTTTTTTGCTTCGTACTTACTCTCGGGAAGTTCGTTATGTTTTGGAAACTTTGGCTTCATTATTTTCAGCATCTTTTCAAATGAGGAGTCAGTTAGACCATACTCTGCCTTCCATCGCAGCAATTCCAGTGTGGTACCGAGCTTTGTGCTGCCATCTTCGCAATTTGGGTACAACAATTTTTTGTGACCTTCTAACATGCCCTCTAACTTCAACTTCTCCTTTTGTGTTTCGCAGTCTCACTTTGCATCAGAAATGACCCTACCAAGTTCATCAGCGGGCTCATCTGATGTCCGTTCTTCACCTCCTTCCTCTTTATTGTCTTTCATTGCAGTATCACTGTATTCAGGAAACATATGATGATAGTTGTTATCATCTTCTTATTCTTCACTGTCTTCCATCATAACCCCTCTTTCCCCGTGCTTGGTCCAGCAATTATAGTTGGGCATGAAACCTTTCATAACCAGGTGACCGCGAATGATTTTCGAGGAAGAGTACTCCTTATTGTTCCGACATTGAACACATGGACAACGTATAAAACCATTCTCTTTGTTTGCCGTAGCCACATCGATAAATTTATCCACGCCTTTAATGTATCCGGGTACATGCCGGTCACCGTACATCCATTCCCGACCATTCATCTGCATCATATAATTAAGTTTATCAAAAACGGAACATCATAAATAGTGAAATGATCAATTCACATCGACACATGCATTGTATCAATGACAGAGAAAATATAAGATTGCTAACCTCGATCGAGGGAAATAAAGAGGAGAAAGCTCAAGTGTGTCTCGGGCACCTCCTATATTTTTATTCTGTGAGAAATTAAACGAGATCATTCACTCAAACATTTTATCAAACACCTTGAATGCATGCATAGAAAAAAAATAAACTAGCACACCTCTCACACCTTCCACAAGAAAAAACAGAGGGGAGGCAGAGGGCTGGGCGTCGTATTTATAGAGAGCGGGATCATACGTCCCGGTTTGTACTAAAGGTGTGTGGCAGGCTGCCCAATCTTTAGGGACGCATTATCCCTCACGAACCGGGACGCATATGCCTCCGGCCACCGTGCCAGCTTGAACCGGGATGCGTGCCAGCATTAGTCTCGGTTTGTGGCGCAACTGGACTAATACTGTTAGGAGGCGCGAATGGATAGCTTGTTTTCTACTAGCGAGGTGGTGACCTTTTGAGGTTTTGGGGGTATCGACCACATTGTGGAAGGTCCGAGGAGCCACCCACAAGTATTCCAAGCACTCCTCACTGTCGCTAAGAAAAGGAAAAACACACGCACACAAAAAAGGGCCTTCCAGCACACCTGGAATTAAAAAGGGGTAATGACCGGCCGTCGGTTTCTAAATTGCGTTATCGAAGCAACCGGCGAGCATGCGGTTGTGGGACGCAGACAAGCGAGACGTGGTCGATGACGGGCCCGCAGAGCGTGCCGGTGCCGTCGGACGTCATGTGGTAGCCCGTGCTGTAGAACACCACTCGCGTGCGGTTATGTTGCGCCGTGAAGTCGAGTGCGTCGCGCTTGAACCCGCCCGTGCCCGCCGAGTTGTACTCCACGCTCTTGCTCCCTCCCGCCGTGGCTACCTGCACGGACATAGGCGACGCCGCGCACCGGTCGGCGGCGTCCCCGACCGAGAACTCCAGCCTGCACGAGCTTCGGGGCACGGTGTCCACCTCCTGGACCAGCGCGACCTCCAGGCCGGCCACCAGCTCCACAGCGCGGGTTCCGTGCGGCACCCGGAAGTGCTCCGCGTCGATGTACTTGACGACCTTGGTGTCCGACATGATCATCCACCCCGGCAGCGGCGAGACGTCGTCTTCGTCCATCGGCGGCACAAGGACCCCCCACGGGGAGCCCGGGGTGATGTACGGCCCCTCCTCGAAGTCCCCGTTCTTCAGCAAGTTACCGGAGGTGTCCCGAGGAGGGTCGTTGAGTGTTCTGATGGCGACGGCGTCGATGATGGGGCCGCACGCGGGGTCGTCAACCTGGTCGTCCCCATGGTGTACGACGAACGACACCACGTCCTGCGTGGCCCTGAAGGCCCAGGAATAGGAGTCCCAGCCGCTGCTGGTGTACACCGTCTGGATCGGGAGCTCGCCGGGCGGGTCGTCGCCGGGGACGATGGACACGTTCACCTTCTCGGACTGGGCGCAGGTGCGCGCCGCGCTGAAGGTGATGGAGTAGTACTTGCCTCGCGTCACGCTGAGCTGGTGCTGGATGGAGGACTCGGTGCCCAGCCGCACGGCGTGCTTTCCCTCCGGCACCGCCAGGACCATGTCGCCCTGCATCGCCCCGGACTCGATGTACTCCACGAACCCGGTGACCGTCCAGTACGGGATCGCGTGCTCCCGCATCACCCTCGTGCCGTTCATCTGGCACCGGTTGGGCTTGTGCTCGAAGTTCCCGTTCAGCAGCGGGCCTGCGGTTTGCATGATCAGATTGACTAATTCCTATATATCCACGTTAGCACGCAGGTCCGATCTAAATTGCCATGGCATCTTATCATGGATGGAACTAATTAACATGTCAAAGCCTTCATTTTGGCACTTTAGTAGTTTCAATGCAACGGAGGGCCGTTATCCTTTTTATCTTGCTACTTCAGCCTATGGACCACTTTGATAGGATTAAGAAAATCAATAACTCACCCTCTTGATTACTATGCACCAATAGTTATACATGCGTGAGATAAAAGAATGAAAAAAAAGACCATGCATTGGTTGAGAGATGGTAATAAATAAGAAAGTACTTGTAATTTCTAACATTTAAAAAAAATCTTAGACCTTATAATGTCTAACGGAGAGAGTAGCACTGACACTCAAGAAGTCACTGAAGGAGTAAATGCTACACTGCATGTCACAACAGCAGCACACTACCTAGCTTCCCTGTAGCTATCAAAGATTGGTGAGAACAATGGGGATGCAGTGTTCACTAGAGATGGCACACCGACGTAAATTTCAATGCAACGAGAAACGGTAGGCTCTCACCGTCTCCACCCGAAGAAGAAGCAGCAGCTCGAGCAGCCGCGCAGAAGAGCAAGAAGAACGCCCCATTCAGCACCATCGCCCCCTCAATCCCGAGCTTAGCTCTCCCTGATGCTTTCAAAGTCGATGGAGTTACTTATTATAACCTGGCGGAGTTACTTATTAAGTGGGAAGGTGCCATCGGGCTCCTCTTTTATAGGCCGACCTCGCCTGCTCTCGAACTGGGGACGGCACACCTGCCGACCTCACCAAAGGTTTGATGGCATAGTAGCAGTGGCACTGAGAGCCAGGAATCTCGCCTGAACCATCTTAGCCATTTTGACCAATTTGATCTGTTTGCAGGTTGGAGGACAGCCGCTCTGTTCTGGTCCGTGCAGCCAACGATGCCGATCACTGGCCAGTTTCGCATTTTCATCCATTTTAGCTATATATATCACACATTTTGTACATATTAAAAATAGTTTAAAATTTAAACTAAACATCTTAGTTTACAAAAAAATAAAGAATATGTGATCCGCACATTGTTTACACAATCAAATTACATTAAAAAACGATAAATCGAGGAAGATGACTGGCCGTTCCCTGCAAATGCCCACTTATGGTCAAGCAAATCATTTTGAAGGTTGTTGAGAATTCCCGGATCACACGGATCTCATAATGCACCTAAAGAAAACGCCCAAACGAAGTTGGTGGACCAGGCTCGGGTGCAACCAATTTTTTCTGAAATTTCTAACCTTGGTCGTGTATGCCTTCATCACGCTACTCTTCGGCGATGATCACACAAGCAGTTACCACTTTCCACCTGTGTTTCTTACTCCATGTTCTAGCAGGGTGCAACATAATAGCCCAACGAGATTGGAGCACACCAAATGTGCGATCCACATTCTTCCTAGTGGCCTATTATTCTTTTGAAGACCTCTTGTATTTTCTTCTGTCGGCTTGCGAATGGTTTTTACAAATGTAGACAAAGCAAGATAGATACGTTCATCTAGATAGTTTCCCTTCTTGTATGGGTGGAAATTGACAAAAAAATTGACGGGGGAGCATTGCCGTCCCCAAGCTTAGGAAACACAAGAGACCTTTGAATGACACATATGTCATTGTGGTAACCACCCATGCCAAATAATGAATGTCAAATCTAAAGATCACGTGATGCAACGGCCTTAAGTATGACTGTACATCATTTAACATGTCCTTTATATTGGCCATGTTAGTCAACACTACAAAAACCTCGTGCACGACCCTTTTTTAGGACTCACAAGCGAGAAGTACATGCAACAGTTGATTACAAGACAGATGATCAATTGCAACACTTTTTTCGCGACGACCACTTATATGCCGTGAAAGACACGATTTTTTTGGAAAAGAGTATATATTAATATCACAGAGATACCAATTACACCCAGCCTCTGCAATAACGCATGTCCTATCGGCCATACGGATGCACACAGACCAGAAAAAAAGAAAAAAGAATTACAAAAAATAAAAGTCTCGCTACAGAGAACTAATCCTCAAAATAACGATAGTGACACCATCAGAACAATACCAGTAGTCCTCCACTCCAATAACAACGTCTTCAAGAAGAAAACAGTGCCCAAGCGTCGTCGTTGCGCGATCAAAGATCATAGATTTTCACCCTGAAGAAAGTCCTTGCTCATAAAACAATGCCTTCAACAAGATTATTGCCAGGCACAACCAGTTAAGGCCAGATCTTAGATTTTCACCCTGCAAGATAAGACTGGGACTCCCCCTGTGTTGTCTTCCCGCATCAACAGTCGCTGCAACGAGTCTTCACGCAGCCAGTTCTCCGTCGCCACAAGAACAAAAATCAATATTGTTGCCCTCATATTTTCGCTTTTCTAACATTCTCCGCATTTGACTTCACCATGGCTCTAAGAATGACACTTGGTGGGAACAAACAACAGAGCTTCGCAAAGCTCCCGCTGAAACCAAACGGCCAGAAAAACAAATTGCGCACGACCGGATACCTTCCAATCCAGCAATCTCCAAGCATGATACGTCCATGGGAGTTCGCCGGCGGAGCCTTCCGGAACCCGCCTCTCCAGACCAAATCAACGAGGGCAGACATCAATCAGATCTTCGTCATCGTACGAAAGAAATCAAATGACCACCTCCTTTATTAGATCCGACACAGCGATCCTCATACCGCCGGCCGGTTTCCGAAGAACGGATCGAGCAGGAAATTAGGGACAGAGAGCCGAAGAAGAGCTAGCTCATCATCTTAAGCGCATGCACCGCAGGCCGTCATGTGCGGCCGTTTGTGTGGACGGTTGTGCCGCAAGGACAACTCGATCTATGGGTTGGTGCCGATCTATTGGAGGCGAAGCTAATCTAACCAACACACCATTTGTGCAAAAACGCTGGATCCATCGAGTGTCATACTAATAAGAACCAGATTTGTAACACCCTCAGAATCGACCCTATGCAAGTTTTAGCGAAACCCGCCAAACCCGCATAGAAACGATTCAAAGGTGCCCACCAGGCACTTTCGTGCGGGTGGAAAACGAAGTAATAACATTACACAACAGTCCTCGATGGGACCCACAAAACAGATATATACAACAGCGACTCAAAGAGTCAAGAATACAGATATAATATACAAAGATCCAAATCACCTTGAAAATGATAGAGCGTCCGACTACGGACAAGATGCAAATGGGGCTAAGAGCCCTGAAGAATAACCAATGGCGTCCATAACCCTGCCCAGGCCAAGCCGGAAGGGTAACCCTGCTAACGACGTTGATCTCAAACCTGCTTAAACAAAAGGGGTGCCGACAAAGGGCAAAAGAAAAAGAAGGAGCGTCAGTACTGAGGCCAGTACACGGCGAGGCTAGAATTCGGCGGTCCTCGCCTACATAGGTATGGTGGACTGAGCGGCAGCGGCAGCATGCACTGAACACCCTATAGAGAATCGATACAACTGGCGGCAATCAGAGAGGGGTAAGAAAGACCTATTCGGAACCAACCGGATACTACCACCAATCAAACCCATCTTGGCGTTTCCCCCTCGACACCGATCGAGGAAGTCAACCGAGGAACTCACACCGTTGACATTTTTATTTATTCAGTTATCGTTGTAGCAATTACTAGTCAGGTATAGATAATCATCCTGATAAATTAAGCAGTGGGCACTTTTAGTTAACCATTCCGTTGTAGTTGCGACACTTACTAATCAGATACAATTAGCATGAGATAACCCCAAAACCCAGCAGTTGTTGGTACTTTTATTTAGCCATTCCGTTGTAGTTGCCATACTTACTAGTCAGATACAATTGTCGCAAGCGACAAACCAAACAAGCAATGGTGGGCAGTTTTAGTTAGCCATTCCGTTGTAGTTGAAGCTGATTACTAATCATATCAGATACAAGTCAATTTCTGAGAGTAAACTTTAGTTATAGTTGTCTATGATCGAGATACTGTGCTCCAAGTCGTCCATAACCGCGGACACGGCTTTCAGAAAGTTTTAACCCGGCCGGGGTGCACAAATAGCAACACACACACGATCAACCTCGGAAAAACCAAATCAAAACCCAACGAGGTCTTCACGACAGAGTAATCACAAGATTCAGAAATATTTTAGGGGGCCACCCCATTGAGTAGACCCGCAACGAAGTAAGCAAGCTCCGAGACGGACTCAAGGTTTGCGTCAGTGGCTGTAAACGACTGGGAACCCGAAAGTGTGACTGGGCTTGTCGATACCGCGAAAACACTCCGCTTACCTAAACAGTACAGTGTGCTCCTCGCACAATCGTAAATAAATCCGTAAAGCATGGCATAAGTACAGGATCGTAAATAAAACATCAAACTAGTTTGTGGCCCCAAGAAATAAGAATGAATCAAGCTCTGGCTAAGGGGGGTCCCATAATTCTCCGTATGTGGATAGTGCGATAAATCAAGGAACATGTATCAAGTACTCGGGGTCCTACGGGACACAAGTGGGCGGTCGGAAACCAAATATTCTCTATCACCCACCGATGCCTCTGCTTACTTACTTCAATTTTAGTTATTAAACAGGAATTAAAGTGAACGATAAATAAAGCCGCGATCAACTCCAACATCAAACATGTGGCAATACTCCAACAACTGTGGCACTCGACGACATGCAACAGCACTTGAGCAAGCGACTACGACGCGCAAGTTCAACTATCTACCAAACAACAGGTGATAGGATGTGTCCAAGGCAATATAAGGCTGCAAGGGATATCACGGGTACGGAAACTAGGGCATCGCAACACAGATAGCAATAGATCAACAGGAGGGAAATAAATACTATAAAATTAAGATAGGTAGAAAGGGGGAGATGCTCGCCTGAAAACATTGTCGAAGGTTCAACCGAAGATCGGGTCGAAGCTCACATCAACTCAACGGCCTTATCCGCGAAGAAGCAAAACACTAGAATAAACACCGGATGCACTATTTAATACAATGGCAGAAGATCGGCATGATGCATGTATGAGGTATGGCATGGCAAAGATGCGATGCAATTAGGTCATATTAAGTGGAACCAGGGTCCCGACAATTATTTAGGTGGTTCATGTTATTTAGATACCCCGCATTTTAAATGTTGTTTTAGCATGGCAAAAGATAGCACCGGTTCGCTACACAAATTTAAATGAGGCCAATATGAGACTAGATTTGCCCGCATATGGGCCCCATATTTAATTAGAGGTGAATCGGCATAAGGCCCCCAAACCACACAAATATGCATGCAAGTATGGCAATTAATATGCATCAAGTTGTTATTACATTATAAAATAGGGTTTCGGGAGGGGTTCACACATTAGGGGGTCTCGGCGAACTTGGGGTTCCGGGGTTCGGTCTCGGGGTTCAGGGTTCGACGGGACCGGCGGGATCATTCTCGGATAACTGTGGTATATCTTGTCGCTTCCGGGAGGCAGGACTTGGGTCGGCGTCAGGGCGCATCGGGCTCGCCCTGGTCGGTGTCGATCTGGCCTTTGCGAAGATCTTGTCGGTTCGTGTACCGGGAAGTAGTACTTGTCTCATCTGGGGTGAAGTACTTGGCATGCTGCGTCGGCGATCTTGGTGTCTTCGTGTTCGGGTCTTCGGGGCTCATGAGGCGAACTTGGCGTTTCTGACCGGTCTTCGGGGTCGCGTAGCATACCCTGTGGTTCCACATCGAAGGCCTTGGGGATTCCGCGGCGAAGGTCTTGGTGGTTCTGATTTCACTTGTCGGTGCCGGACCCGGTTGCGGTAGATCTTGGCCATGTCAAAGATGTTGTCGGAGGTTCGTCGAGTGTCCTCGGTTCGGCGCCGAAGGCCGTTGGCGAACTTGGGGTGCCTCAAGACGGGCCATAGGGAACATTAGCATATTCCCATGGCACACATACACGAGCACACGCAGACGCGCACACGGGAGGCAGGGCCCACAGGATGACGGTGGCGGGCCAGGCGAGGTGGGGCCGGTTACTGGGGCGAGCTTCTTGAGGCGGAGAGGAGGCGATGGAGGTCGCAGGGCTGCTGCGGACGGCGGCGGGCGGCTGCAGAGTGCTAGCAGGCGGTGGCGGAAGGGACGCCGGCGGCGAGCTCGGAGGCGAGCGGCGGCGCTCCGGGGAAAGGCGGGGGTCGCGGTGGCGGTGGACGCCGGAGACGGCGACGGCGGGTGGTCTGCGGAGGGGGAGAGGCGTGGGCGCTCGGAGGAGGCACGGAGGCGGCGGCCGGGGTTGGGGCAGAGCCGGAGGAGGCGGGGCCGGAGAGCGGAAGGGAGGGGGGTCGCGGTGGAGAGGGCCCGCGGGCGGCGGCGCTCGCGGGAGGGAGGGCCGGCCCTGGCGGCGGCGGACGGAGGTGGTGGCGCGGGACCACGCGGAGGAGGGAGGAGGCGAGCGGCCGAAGGTCGGGGTCGCGGCTCGCCGGAGGAGGAGAGGCCGCGGAGGGGACGGCGACGCTGGGCGAGGCCGGCGGCAGGCCCGCGCTGCGGAGCGAGGAGGCGGGCGAGGGGAGGCGGGTCCGGCGGCGGCCGGCGGGCGACGGAGAGGGAGGCGGTTGGGGGAAGACGCGGGTGGCGGCCTGGGAGGGAGAGGGAGGAGGAGGGAGAGGGGTGTGCTGCGGGGGAGGCGCGCCGGCGGGGTGGAACTAGAGGGGTCGAGGCGAGGGGGTGGTTGCTGCGGTGGCCGGAGGGAGCGGCGGCGGTGAGGGCGGGCTCGGGCGGCGGGGTCGGTGAGCGGAGGCCGGCAGAGGTTGGCGGCGAGGTTGCGCGGCGGTGGGGGGGCAGGACGGAGAGGCGGGGCGGGCGCCTGGACGGCGGGGAGCCAGGGACGCGGGCGGGGGAGGTTGAGGAAGGAGAGAGGAAACGGGGGGAGGAGAGAGGGGTGACAGCGCGTGGGGGGAGAGGTGGGGTCGGTGGTTGGGGTGGGACGCGCCAGGTGGGGGGCGGGATCCCGAGGTGGGGCGCTGGGCGGGAAAAACAGGTGGGGACGGCGGCAGGGCTGCTGGGTGTGTGCGTGAGTGCATGTGAGGGAGGGGAGAGGGAGAGAGGCCAGGTGGCAGCGTGGGATTGGGTAGAGGGAGGGGAGAGGTGAGGTGTCAGGTGGGGATTGGCCGGGGTGAGGTGGAGGAGGGGTGGGTAGAATAGGACTAGGTAGAAAAAGGGTTTGGGGCGGACCGTTTTAATTCCTGGGGGTGGTCGTTTGGGCCGAATCGGCCCGTTCGACTGCCCCCACTAAAACAATTTAATATTTTATTTGTTTAAAACAAGGCTTCTGCAAACCGATAGCAGACAAAACAAAATAATCCGGAGACCCGGGTTTTGTGTTTGAATATAGACGGGGCGTTTTAGAAAACACAAAATAGGTTTTTCTGCAAATAGTTTTATGCAAGCAAATGCAAGATGATGACGATGCTCAAATGCAATGTGGCATGATGACATGAGCATGCGGTCATGACGATGCAATGCACAAAAACGACGCGATTTTCTAGTAGTGGTTTTGCGGGATGCCACAATTCGACACCACTAACAATGGATCTCGCCCTCGAGATCCGCCTCATGGTACCGGAAGGAAGGTCGGCGATCTGAATCTTCTCGCATCGTGTAGATCCTCACGACACCACTAACAAGGATGCTTTCTTCGTCTTGAAATCGGCGACACCACCAACAAAGGGTCGTTGTTCACGTTCGTCAAGAGAGCACTCCGGATAAACAACGGACGAAGTTAAAGGTAAGGCCACCTCTAACTTCAGCGGAAGGAGTAAATTGCATCGATCCACCATTCAATGTACAAAAGCGAATGATAAGAGTAGTGGTATGGTCGTGACTCCATCCCGCACTCAAGGCATTACTATGTACACGAATAGACAGATTATGCAACCAACCCTCAGGATTCAGACTGAAGATCTCGACAAGCGAGGTTCGGAAACAAAGGAGTGATGCAGACTCTGCATCGGATCTAGCGTAGAGGATGTCGTCGCGTCGGAAAACACCGGAAGGCACAAACAAGGAACAAAGAATGGTACCACATATAAAGGACCACTCAGGCAGCATGAACACCGGATGGTAGAACACCGTTATCAAAGGAGGAAGCGAAACCCTGAAGGTACGACGGAACCCAACCACGAGAAATCCTGGACTCGAAGAGAGAGAAGAGAGCGGATTCAAAACACGTAGAGGTAAGAGGAGAATAGCAGAGAGGTAAGGAGTAAAATCAGACCTAATCAGAACTATCCAACCGAGTTTGCAAAAATAGTTTTGACACTCTACTTCGGCCGTTAGCTAGGGTATCCTACAGGCTGGACTTGTGGGGTACCGCAACTGCTGAGCTCTGATACCACTCTGTAACACCCTCAGAATCGACCCTATGCAAGTTTTAGCGAAACCCGCCAAACCCGCATAGAAACGATTCAAAGGTGCCCACCAGGCACTTTCGTGCGGGTGGAAAACGAAGTAATAACATTACACAACAGTCCTCGATGGGACCCACAGAACAGATATATACAACAGCGACTCAAAGAGTCAAGAATACAGATATAATATACAAAGATCCAAATCACCTTGAAAATGATAGAGCGTCCGACTACGGACAAGATGCAAATGGGGCTAAGAGCCCTGAAGAATAACCAATGGCGTCCATAACCCTGCCCAGGCCAAGCCGGAAGGGTAACCCTGCTAACGACGTTGATCTCAAACCTGCTTAAACAAAAGGGGTGCCGACAAAGGGCAAAAGAAAAAGAAGGAGCGTCAGTACTGAGGCCAGTACACGGCGAGGCTAGAATTCGGCGGTCCTCGCCTACATAGGTATGGTGGACTGAGCGGCAGCGGCAGCATGCACTGAACACCCTATAGAGACTCGATACAACTGGCGGCAATCAGAGAGGGGTAAGAAAGACCTATTCGGAACCAACCGGATACTACCACCAATCAAACCCATCCTGGCGTTTCCCCCTCGACACCGATCGAGGAAGTCAACCGAGGAACTCACACTGTTGACATTTTTATTTATTCAGTTATCGTTGTAGCAATTACTAGTCAGGTATATATAATCATCCTGATAAATTAAGCAGTGGGCACTTTTAGTTAACCATTCCGTTGTAGTTGCGACACTTACTAATCAGATACAATTAGCATGAGATAACCCCAAAACTTAGCAGTTGTTGGTACTTTTATTTAGCCATTCCGTTGTAGTTGCCATACTTACTAGTCAGATACAATTGTCGCAAGCGACAAACCAAACAAGCAATGGTGGGCAGTTTTAGTTAGCCATTCCGTTGTAGTTGAAGCTGATTACTAATCATATCAGATACAAGTCAATTTATGACAGTAAACTTTAGTTATAGTTGTCTATGATCGAGATACTGTGCTCCAAGTCGTCCATAACCGTGGACATGGCTTTCAGAAAGTTTTAACCCGGCCGGGGTGCACAAATAGCAACACACACACGATCAACCTCGGAAAAACCAAATCAAAACCCAACGAGGTCTTCACGACAGAGCAATCACAAGATTCAGAAATATTTCAGGGGGCCACCCCATTGAGTAGACCCGCAACGAAGTAAGCAAGCTCCGAGACAGATTCAAGGTTTGCGTCAGTGGCTGTAAACGACTGGGAACCCGAAAGTGTGACTGGGCTTGTCGATACCGCGAAAACACTCCGCTTACCTAAACAGTACAGTGTGCTCCTCGCACAATCGTAAATAAAGCCGTAAAGCATGGCATAAGTACAGGATCATAAATAAAACCTCAAACTAGTTTGTGGCCCCAAGAAATAAGAATGAATCAAGCTCTGGCTAAGGGGGATCCCATAATTCCCCGTATGTGGATAGCGCGATAAATCAAGGAACAGGTATCAAGTACTCGGGGTCCTACGAGACACAAGTGGGCGGTCGGAAACCAAATATTCTCTATCACCCACCGATGCCTCTGCTTACTTACTTCAATTTTAGTTATTAAACAGGAATTAAAGTGAACGATAAATAAAGCCGAGATCAACTCCAACATCAAACATGTGGCAATACTCCAACAACTGTGGCACTCGACGACACGCAACATCACTTGAGCAAGCGACTACGACGCGCAAGTCCAACTATCTACCAAACAACAGGTGATAGGATGTGTCCAAGGCAATATAAGGCTGCAAGGGATATCACGGGTACGGAAACTAGGGCATCGCAACACAGATAGCAATAGATCAACAGGAGGGAAATAAATACTATAAAATTAAGATAGGTAGAAAGGGGGAGATGCTCGCCTGAAAACATTGTCGAAGGTTCAACCGAAGATCGGGTCGAAGCTCACATCAACTCAACGGCCTTATCCGCGAAGAAGCAAAACACTAGAATAAACACCGGATGCACTATTTAATACAATGGCAGAAGATCGGCATGATGCATGTATGAGGTATGGCATGGCAAAGATGCGATGCAATTAGGTCATATTAAGTGGAACCAGGGTCCCGACAATTATTTAGGTGGTTCATGTTATTTAGATACCCCGCATTTTAAATGTTGTTTTAGCATGGCAAAAGATAGCACCGGTTCGCTACACAAATTTAAATGAGGCCAATATGAGACTAGATTTGCCCGCATATGGGCCCCATATTTAATTAGAGGTGAATCGGCATAAGGCCCCCAAACCACACAAATATGCATGCAAGTATGGCAATTAATATGCATCAAGTTGTTATTACATTATAAAATAGGGTTTCGGGAGGGGTTCACACATTAGGGGGTCTCGACGAACTTGGGGTTCCGGGGTTCGGTCTCGGGGTTCAGGGTTCGACGGGACCGGCGGGATCGTTCTCGGATAACTGTGGTAGATCTTGTCGCTTCCGGGAGGCAGGACTTGGGTCGGCGTCGGGGCGCATCAGGCTCGCCCTGGTCGGTGTCGATCTGGCCTTTGCGAAGATCTTGTCGGTTCGTGTACCGGGAAGTAGTACTTGTCTCATCTGGGGTGAAGTACTTGGCATGCTGCGTCGGCGATCTTGGTGTCTTCGTGTTCGGGTCTTCGGGGCTCATGAGGCGAACTTGGCGTTTCTGACCGGTCTTCGGGGTCGCGTAGCATACCCTGTGGTTCCACATAGAAGGCCTTGGGGATTCCGCGGCGAAGGTCTTGGTGGTTCTGAATTCACTTGTCGGTGCCGGACCCGGTTGCGGTAGATCTTGGCCATGTCAAAGATGTTGCCGGAGGTTCGTCGAGTGTCCTCGGTTCGGCGCCGAAGGCCGTTGGCGAACTTGGGGCTCAAGACGGGCCATAGGAAACATTAGCATATTCCCATGGCACACATACACGAGCACACGCAGACGCGCACATGGGAGGCAGGGCCCACAGGATGACGGTGGCGGGCCAGGCGAGGTGGGGCCGGTTACTGGGGCGAGCTGCTTGAGGCGGAGAGGAGGCGATGGAGGTCGCGGGGCTGCTGCGGACGGCGGCGGGCGGCTGCAGAGTGCTAGCAGGCGGTGGCGGAAGGGACGCCGGCGGCGAGCTCGGAGGCGAGCGGCGGCGCTCCGGGGAAAGGCGAGGGTCGCGGTGGCGGTGGACGCCGGAGACGGCAACGGCGGGTGGTCTGCATAGGGGGAGAGGCGTGGGCGCTCGGAGGAGGCACGGAGGCGGCGGCCGGGGTCGGGGCAGAGCCGGAGGAGGCGGGGCCGGAGAGCGGAAGGGAGGGGGGTTGCGGTGGAGAGGGGCCGCGGGCGGCGGCGCTCGCGGGAGGGAGGGCCGGCCCTGGCGGCGAACGGAGGTGGTGGCACGGGACCATGCGGCGGAGGGAGGAGGCGAGCGGCCGGAGGTCGGGGTCGCGGCTCGCCGGAGGAGGAGAGGCCGCGGAGGGGACGGCGACGCTGGGCGAGGCCGGCGGCAGGCCCGCGCTGCGGAGCGAGGAGGCGGGCGAGGGGAGGCGGGTCCGGCGGCGGCCGGCGGGCGACGGAGAGGGGGGCGGTTGGGGGAAGACGCGGGTGGCGGCCTGGGAGGGAGAGGGAGGAGGAGGGAGAGGGGTGTGCTGCGGGGGAGGCGCGCCGGCGGGGTGGAACTGGAGGGGTCGTGGCGATGGGGCGGTGGCTGCGGTGGCCGGAGGGAGCGGCGGCGGTGAGGGCGGGCTCGGGCGGCGGGGTCGGTGAGCGGAGGCCGGCAGAGGTTGGCGGCGAGGTTGCGCGGCGGTGGGGGGGCAGGACGGAGAGGCGGGGCGGGCGCCTGGACGGCGGGGAGCCAGGGACGCGGGCGGGGGAGGTTGAGGAAGGAGAGAGGAAACGGGGGGAGGAGAGAGGGGTGACAGCGCGTGGAGGGAGAGGTGGGGTCGGTGGTTGGGGTGGGACGCGCCAGGTGGGGGGCGGGATCCCGAGGTGGGGCGCTGGGCGGAAAAAACAGGTGGGGACGGCGGCAGGGCTGCTGGGTGTGTGCGTGAGTGCATGTGAGGAAGGGGAGAGGGAGAGAGGCCAGGTGGCAGCGTGGGATTGGGTAGAGGGAGGGGAGAGGTGAGGTGTCAGGTAGGGATTGGCCAGGGTGAGGTGGAGGAGGGGTGGGTAGAATAGGCCTAGGTAGAAAAAGGGTTTGGGGCGGACCGTTTTAATTCCTGGGGGTGGTCGTTCGGGCCGAATCGGCCCGTTCGACTGCCCCCACTAAAACAATTTAATATTTTATTTGTTTAAAACAAGGCTTCTGCAAACCGATAGCAGACAAAACAAAATAATCCGGAGACCCGGGTTTTGCGTTTGAATATAGACGGGGCGTTTTAGAAAACACAAAATAGGTTTTTTGCAAATAGTTTTATGCAAGAAAATGCAAGATGATGACGATGCTCAAATGCAATGTGGCATGATGACATGAGCATGCGGTCATGACGATGCAATGCACAAAACGACGCGATTTTCTAGTAGTGGTTTTGCGGGATGCCACAAGATTGCAAGACGCCCAAGTGTGCATAAATTAGATCTCTGGCTGATCAGAAGATATCCTGCTTGTTGATTTTTGTGGAAGAGAACTGCCGGGCATAAGAAAGAAGACGCGGGGAGGCACCCACCACCGCCGTATGCCGTCGGGCGGCCTCCTCCGGCGGCGGCAGGGTGAACGACACGACAGGGACGATGCTCTCTGGCTAATCTGACCAACGACACGACATGGCCGTGAAAGACACGATATCGGCACATGTATGTGTTGTGGTAGGTGGCACGTAATGGTGATACTTTTTAATGTCACGCTTGGGGAACAGAGGCGTTCACAGTTGTGCCATGCATTCTAATTGTCGCTAAATATGGGCCAATGGTCAAGCACGTGTCAATGAGTGGTGCCAGCTCATTAGGTCTCAATGGTCTTGTACTGCTAAATTCTAAGCTTGTCAATAAAATATTTGTTTTTGTTAATGTTAAGATGAGCTAGGGATTTTTAATGAAATTAGGTGAAAACGAATAATCGAGAGTTAGCCGGGTCGCCAACTAATTGGACTCACCAAATATACCCACCGGAGTGGGCCTCTATGACCTATGGGCCTTTGATTAAGCGAGGCACAAAGTTATGTCTCACTTGAGCGCCCCATAAAGAAAACATTATCCCTCCCATAGTTCCCCTATATAATACAGGGAACACTTGCCCTCTAACCACAAGTCGCACTCCCTCTCTCCCTTCTGAACCCTAGATCTCGCAATAACACAAATTCTCTCTCTCTCTCTCTCTCTCTCTCTCTCTCTCTCTCTCTCTCTCTCTCTCTCTCTCTCTCTCTCTCTCTCTCTCTCTCTCTCTCTCTCTCTAGTATCCACTAGAGTTGATTACTAATTCAAGATCCCATATCTCCCGGCTGGTGTGCAATACTATCCCAAAGATTCCATCATCTGTTCCCGCAAGTAGTGACTAAGAAAAAGTGTTGTAGGTTGGCGTCAGGCGATACCGTGCCGCCCGATATGCTCATTCCGTGCCGGAGGCTTCTACCGCTGTTATCATTCTACAAGTCTCTTCTTCATCCCTTCTAAATGTTTTGTTTGTCTTGCTATCTCTTTGTTATCGATTTTATTGCTCTTTCATATCCGCTGCGAAGAGGCTGGCTACTAGATCCGCTCGGATGAGGCTGGCTACTACATCTGCTACGCGAAAACCGACTGCTAGATCCGCTCAGATGAGGTCGGCTGCTAGATTGCGAGGAGGCCAGATTCTAGATCCGCTCGGATGAAGCCGTGCATATCGGTAGCAGGTTATTTGTATCAAGAAGATCTTGTAACCCGGATCTTGTAAGTGCACAAAATTTGAAAAAATTTCATAAGAGTCTTTTTTTTGAATTTTATATCTTAAAATTTATGGAAGTTATTATTTATTTGTTCTTGAGAAAAAGATTTGTTAACGATTGTTGTCATTAACTTTTGTGCTGCTTGTGTATCAATCATGGTAGAAAAATGTGACGCACCTTATCTTTATACGATACTAAAATTATGTTGTTTTCTGTAATGTACAGAGGCACATCAAGTGTGGTGCCGTGCTAGTGCTATCTTGGGAGATTACGATGTGCCATGAGAAAAATAGCGCGCATATGCACATCTTTTGAAATAGTTATTTTGGTTGTTTTTTCCCACACTAGCACGAGCGCGATGATTAGGCGTGTGTACCAGCGTTTAAAACCGCCAGGACCCGTCGTCCATTTTGTAGTGAAAATAAAAAGTTCTTGCACTCCTAATGCCCCTAATCATACTTGAAACCATCTGACCTCACCTCATTGAATGCCAACATTCATTCAGTGTCGTCGGAAGCATTTAGTGGTTTGAAGAATTCTCCACCAAATACCTCCACTACTACTTTGCAGAACTTATACATTAACTCTAGGTAGGTGGACTCGCTCGTGCGCATGTACTTGTTGACAAGATTAGTGGCTACACCATAAACAAGCATGCAGATAGCCGCAGTATATTCCTAATAAGAAGTGAAGCCGAGCTTAATAGTGACATCTTTCATCAATGTCAAGTAGTCATCATGAGCCCTCACTCCATGAAGAAGGAGCATGAAGATCTTCCTTGACATTCGAAATCAGCACCAGAAAATAGTCGTACCATACAACAGGTTGGTGCAATTGAAGTAGTCCCGGTACAATTGCTCGTGGCCGACATCTCAGTTACGGTCTAGAACGACTATGTGGACCTTTACTGAGCCACGGTACTTTGGCAGCATGGTCTCATTGTGCTCATGGCTGTGCATAGTTGCAGACATCTAAATGTAATTGTCATTTTCGGATGGGTCAGGTGATGACATAATGAAAGTCTTCAATTAATACCCGTCCGAACTATCGGCCCTGGTCTATCTTGACCGGGCAAATGGTCAAACAGGTCATCTACGGACGCCAAAAAGGCTGAGTTCGAGGTCCTGGTCAGCAAGACCTTCCTGTCCTGGCTGGTTCTCGTACCACAAACAGCCGCCTGAGATCCCAGAGCAACGACATGTCTGGATCTAGGACATGGCACCGATCGAGCAAGAAAGGTCGCGGTCAATGATGACTGCATCGCATTGGGTATTTCGGCACCAGTACATAGGGCCAAAATACGATGGCACTAAGCCTAGATGGTGTTTGGTACCATCAAGATAACGGGTCCCGACAGTGGCCAATCTGGTGTGGGTGGAAGCGCAGCGGCGGTGCAAGTGTGGGAGGAGGGTGTCGAACTAGCGAGAAGGAAGGAGACGGAGATGTGCGGCTGATTGGTGGGCCTCGGTGGGACAAGGTGAGGACATGCTCGGACGAATGGTTGTTCGTCCCACCACAAACCTGACCCAAAATTGTGCCGGAGATGCGCCAAAACGGACCGTTCCAGGGTGCGTGCTATGTTTGCGAGTCGCCATTCGGTCGTCTCCTCGGTCATGATGGATAGGATTGGACGTGGGACGATTTCTTTGCGGGCTGCTGTCGGATATGCCCTGAGACGGGAGGAAATGGCACGCCATTGCCCTTCTCTTCCCTGGTCCACCTCTCTGCTAGGAGTCCATATGGGCAGAACAACTCGGAAAGCAGACAGGAGATCGAGACATCTTTGTCCTAAATGGCCCTTTTTGGCTCATTTTTTCATACATTTGGCCATTGAGAAAACTTATTGCTAGTTATGGCCCCTGGAATGATGCTATTTGATCTGACCAAACTGAAGCCCATGAATGGCCAGTTGAGTTGGCTAGACTAAAATTACTTAGCCATTTTGGTCCAAAAAACAAGTAGGTGACGCTATTCTGGTGGGCTAGACTACAAGATCCTAGAGGATTTGAGAATGATTTGAGATCCTCTAGTTTGAAAAAGCAAACAACTGGGTGATGCCGATCAAATTGGTGGGACTGAAACGACTTAGAAAAGTTTTAGCACTCGGAGGATCGTGTATCATCATCTCAGATGGTGTGACCTACACTTCGATCTAGCTAAACTAAATGGCGTTACCATAGAGGACCATAACTAGAAATAAGTTTTCTCAATGGCCATGTTTAGAAATAAGTGTGGTAAAGGGCCATTTAGACAAAAGACTTAGAGATTGGTCACTGATCTCAAACTCAACTCAAGAAAGATGACCCCTGATGGATGACGAAGACTAGTACCACGACACACGTTGACATGTAGTAAGGTCATCAAACATGCATATTGTAGGATCTAGCAACAAATTTCACGTACCTCACTACATAACATAACAGCATCTATGATTTCCAAGTTGTGTAGTCAGAATGAAACAAAGGGGTTTTGGTCTTCTGCCGTATTTGGGGATGTTTCCATGTGAAATGCGTAACATTGACGATTATGACTTATGAACATAGATAAACTGTTGTGTTTGTCTTGCGAGAGCATCTACCTCTACGCACCTCAAACGGTGTTCGACAACAGCATCGAATGGATAGTATGGTGGGGTGTGTTGCCACTAATGCCCAGCTACGTTCCCATAGGATCCTCTAAGTAGGTTTTGTCCACCATTTTTTAGCATTTTGGAATCAAAACACAAAAAATCTCGATCATAATTTAAAATATCGAGCAATTTAGTAGTATGGCTGCATATTACAATACATAATGCATCATGAAAATCAATTGGAAGAAGGTTCCTCGACCATGTCCGTGGTGTTGGAGTCTCTATTGCCGGTTCCTGCCGGATGCCCATTTATTGCAGAATGGTAGTGTGAATCATCAAATGTGCTCCCTTCACCTCCTCATCCATGTTTGACATGTCAATCATCAACAAAGTGAAGTCTTCTTTTTTTCACTACAACTTTCAATATCTCAAGATCGGTCTTATTGACTTTCTTATCCATTATAACGGTCCACCTTGCATCAACCTCTTGCCTCCTCAAGGCCGAGCTCGATGATACCTCGACGAGGGACTTATCGATGGAAAATTGCACCCTCTCTGATGATGCCGCGAAGGAAATGGCTTCCTGTTCCTTCTTGTTGCCAATGGGGGCATACCTTTGAGGTTGTTGAGGGCACATCAATATCAATGATGCTACCGTGGACACCCTTCTTGAGTTGCTTCCGCACGACCTTCCATTTCTTTAGATTTTTGTGTTTCACGTAGAAATGCATCAACTTGAATGGCTTCTCCTTGTTTCACACTTTATATACTTATAGCGTCGTTACCAACTGAGAAAAAAGGTGCAAAAAGTCACCCGAGGTCAATTTTAGCACTTACTTGATCTACCATGTTCATGCCGGTCTCTAGTCTTGTGAAACTATTATCAAGAAACCACAGAATTAGTTCACCGCGTGTTGTTGATATAGACTTTTGTCCCCTCTTCATGTGGATAATGGCACACTCGTGGTTGAAATCTTGCTTCCATCAAATTCAATTTTGATTCTCTTCCAGTAGGCACCACTAGTTTTATTGGTACTGGTGATAGGATCAAGCAACACAACCACTCAAGAGTCACATAAGCATTTATCCTCCAAGTCTGTACAAAAGGGTCCTCGTAACCCTACACTCGGCTTGGCCTTTTCTTTCTTCCACTCCTCATATTTTTCATGCTCCTCCTCATTATCTTCATCTCCGTCTCCCTTTTCCTCTTCGTCTTCTTCAAATGAATGTTGTGTGGTCACATCGGACTCATTGATCATACCGTTCATGGAAGAGACCACATGTTCTATCTATGCACATAAACACAAGGTCTACGTAAGACTGCAGGTCATTGTATGCACAAAAAATAAAATACCAGTGTTCACATACCACGTAGATGCCCGGGCCACCGGGTTACATTCTGCCGAACATGTGGTAAGTGTATGGGCCGGGAGCGCTGAACAAGCTACGACCGTGAACTCACTAGGAGCATGGTACCTTTGGGCCTAATAGTCCATCGACAAACCCTCATATGTATCTTTAAGGTCGATGGTGCTACCATACACACCATGGTGATATCGGTGATGATCGGGGAAAACACCTAGTTCAAGTTGAAACCACCATTTTCCCTCTCAATGTACGCGGGGGGGAGGAGGGTTGCGACTGCTCCTTTTTGGAAAGTATCCTCGGGTCGATGGCCACCCATTCCTCTAATAGAAAGATTATGTGGTGCTCCCTTGACTTCCGTCGACCCCGGCAGCGATAGTGCCCATTTTGAGCCCTTGGGTTGTGATGACCCACAAGTATAGGGAATCGCAACAGTCTTCGAGGGTAGTATTACCCAATTTATTGATTCGACACAAGGGGAGACAAAGAATACTTGCAAGCCTTAACAACTGAGTTGTCAATTCAGCTATACCTGGAAATAGTCTTACTCACAGTTGTTTATCGGTAGCAACAGTTTTGTAGTAGCAGTAGCAAAGTAACAACAGTAGTAAAACAGAGGCAGTAGTAACAGTAGTAGCAAACAGTAGGATACGAGTACGGTAGGCATAGGGATGGATGGACGGGAGTTGCATGGACAAGTCTAAACATGTAACTTCAAGATCTAGGGAAATTGCAAATAAATAAGATAAAGCATCCAAGTACTAAACAATCATAGACATGTGTTCCATATATAGTCATACGTGCTCGCAATGAGAACTTGCACAACATCTTTTGTCTTGCCATCCCGTTGCAGCGGGGCCTCAAGGGAATCACTAGCAATTAAGGCACTCCTTTTAATAGAGCACCGGAGCAAATCATTAACACTCCTTGAACACACGTGATCCTCACATCACAGCCATCCCCTCCGGCTGTCCTAATTTCTATCACTTCGGGGCCTTTGGATCCGGACAATGATATGTGTACACAACTTGCAGATAAGATCACAAACAATACTATCATCATAAATCAATAATAAGTTCAGATCTGAGATCATACCACTCGGGCCCTAGTGACAAGCATTAAGCACAACAAGTTGCAACAAAGTCAAATAGCACTAATAGAGATAGTAGGCACCATGCCCTAACAATCTTATTCGATTACATGATAGAACTCATCCAATCCCTACCATCCCCATAGCTTATAGCGGGGGATTACTCACTCATGGATGGGGGAAACATGGATGGTTGATGGAGAGGCGTTGTTGATGATGATGTCGATGATCCTCTCCAAATTCCCCGCCCCGGCAGGGTGCCAGAATGGAGTTTCTGATTCCGAATCGCAGTTTCTCGTGGTGGCGGCGCGGCGAAACTCTTTCTGGAAAAACTTCAACCCCCCCCCTGAGTTTTTAGGTCAGAAGGAAACTTATAGGCGAAGAGGGAGGCTGAGGGGGTGCCCGAGGCGGCCACATCCCTCCCAGGCGCGGCCTGGCCTATCCCTCGCGGCAGGGGGTGTGGGCCCCTCGAGGCCCACCTCTGCCTCGTCTTCTGGCTCCGTGAGTCTTCTGGTGAAATAGGATTTTTGGCATATTTTCCTGGATTTTTCCTGATAGTTGATTTTCTGCACAAAAACTAGACACCAAGGTAATTCTGCTGAAAACAGCGTCAGTCCGTGTTAGTTGTATCCAAATCACACAAGTTTAGAGGAGAAACAATAGCAAAAGTGTCCGGGAAAGTAGATACGTTTTGGACGTATCAACTCCCCCAAGCTTAGCTTATTGCTTGTCCTCAAGCAATTCAGTTGAAAACTGAGTGCGATAAAAGAACTTTCACGAACACACTTGCTTCATATGATGTAAATATTCTCAGCACATGAGTAGATACTTAGACAATTCATAATAAGGATTATGCAACTAAGTCTACTTAATAGTCATTGCAAGCTATGAAGAGATTCTAACTCAATAATAGTAAGTAGCTTGAAACATAAACATAAGCAACATTGCAATGCTCATAAGAAGGTATAATAGAGTGGTATCTCGCTTGCCTTTGATGGTGGAGCAAAACATGAATGCTAGGCACCTCTGAAGTTCAAGTGAAGACTAGAAGTAAAGATATCAGAGATACAAGCATCAAAGTTATGATATAATTAACCAAGTTTTGAGACAAGCACATTACACTAAGAATGACAAATATGCTCTCAAGAAGGTGCTCATAGAATACGTGGTGACTCAACAAGGAAGTGAAAAGGTTTTGAAAAGTTTGAAATGCTTCCAAATGCTGACAGTATGGTACTCATTAGCTTTGAGCTCTCATTTCCCCTATCATAGGCATCTTTAAAATGGTTAAGGTGAAAGTGAGGTTCAATATGAGTTATATGCTTCACAGACCATAAACTGGAAATCTCATGTCCCTTGAGTACGAGGGCCGCTCCTCATGCTTCTCAACTTTAGTTACCGGTAAGTTCTTGTCATTGTAAGTACATGTGTATCATAGAGAACTGCCAATGGGGTACCCCTTGCACATGATATAGGAGCTATCCCGTAATCAAAATGACAAGGCAAGCAGACAATGATCATCTTAGCGATCTTTTTATTTGCTATTTGCATAGGTGTTTATTGAGGATGCTTCACAGATTGCTCATTATGGTTATGCTGCAAGTTTCCACCATGATTAGGCATGGCTTAGGCTAGCGGCCCAGACATTTCTCTAACACATATACATAACTCCATGGACTTACAAGCTCCCCTTTTATTTCACACTGACGACATCCGTAAACAAAAGAGCATGATATCAACTGGGTATAAAGTACGGGTGCAATGTTGAAAGCGTTCCCCGTGACAGCACGGTTCTGCTAACTCCCAGCCTATAATTTGTAAGCATATAACTTTCATGGACAGTCACAATGGTTCAGGTTTATTAAGTGCAAGAAATAAAGTGTGCCATCAAGTTCGTAAGAGCTTTACTAACCAACTTTCTCATAACAAGCAAACATTTTATTTGGAAGAAAACAAGGCATAATGGATATGCACGGAATAGCAAATGATGCTAGTAGGTAGGTATGGTGGACACTTTTGCAATATTGGTTTTGGGGACTAATTATGGCATGAAAGTGATACAAGAACTCTGAGGAAAAATAAATCATCGAGGCTTACTGGCTATTGTTCAGTCATATGCATGCGTGAGCATGTGCCAAGTCGATTCACATGAAATATTTAGAGGAGGATACCACAATATCATACCAAGTTATGAATAGAACAATGCAAGCAGACATTCATGTGACGTGCTACAACCTATTAGCAAGCTGGATCTAATCATAAGAAAGCAAGAACTACTAAGCATCCATAAATAATATACACCTTACATGAACAGACTAAGCATGCCCACAATGATGAGTATATGTACAAAAATGAAAACAAATAGAGTTCATTACCAGCCTCTTACCACACCTCAAGTTGTCATTAATCTTCATTATTGCTCTTCACTTGTGTGGCTTGAATAATGACATAAAACCAAACTCCACTAAGGATTACTGAACCCTTCAAAGAACTTCACAAAACCAAGGAATAACAACAAATATTTTTGGTGTTTTCGAGTTTTTAAAGCAAGCACTCAAAGAAAAACAAACAAAGCAAAAATCTTTTTGGATTTTTCTTAAGGCAAACCAAAGCTGAAAACCAAAAGAAACAAACCAAGAGAAACAACGAAAATATTTTTGGTCTTTTTGCGTTTTGGGAAAGCAGGAACAAAACCAAAAAGAAAGTGAAACATGGATATACAAAGAACCGATGAAACATGATATAAAGATGAGTGTGATGTCGGTATACCTCCCCACAAGCTTAGGCTTTTGGCCTAAGTGGGGCTCAATCCCATGGTGACCAAGAATGTGCGCCTTCGTACTTCGACGAAGAGGCCCCTTCGTCCTGGTAAGTGATCGAGGACGCCCCTGTGTAGTGCACAGAGTGGTCGTAAGAGGGCGCGTCCGCCTGGTAGTGTCCGTGGAAACCACTAATGCGTAGCTGCTCATCCATCTCCTCCTTGGAGCATGACCAAGGTCCCTAACAAATACTGAACAAAGTGGTTTGTGGAAAAGGAATTTCTCTCTCTTCCCCGTCAGTAAACATCATCCTGTAAACCAAACTCTCAATGGTAGAACTAGCAGTGACAAAGTGATGTGCTTTCATGGCAGCAAGATCAAGCCTCTAAGGAGCCAAAATTGTATCATTTGGATCAACAGAAAGTCCTAAGGCAGTAACTACATGTGCAGCAATAAAACCCCCATAAATGGGTCCTCTAGCAGCTAAGCGACGAGCAATGAGATAACCAATATTATACCTGGTTTAATTGTTGAGTGCAGCAGCTAGAAAGGCCAAATGATAGTTGGAAATATTGCTAGTGTTCTCCCTACCAAGAATACTAGTGGCAAGATAAAAAGCAAAATATCTGATAGCTGGGAGTTGAATATTTCTTATCTTTCCGCACTGGGCTCTGCGGTCATCATCATTAGGTACCCCGTAGTAGAGCTCCAACAAATTCGCAGGTTGAGCTGGAATCTTCTTCACTGACCAGCCATGCCAATACCCAAAAAAATTCAAAATTTCTTCAATGTTATGGTGAAGGACCTATTATAGATTTTGAATAACACCTCTGACCTGAAAGGTTTGTTAGTAAAAGAGAAACTCTCCACAAAAGTTTTGGTGAGCATAGCATATTGCTCACTCTCATCCTGCATATAACTAGTTAGACCAACCCTCCTAATAAGAGTTAGGAAATCATTGAGAATCCCTACAGCCTGCAAAAAGATAAAACAAGGGAAGGTATAAGGATGCGCATCCCCCTCATCTCCCTCATTGCCAAAACACGGTGTAATAAGATCCTCATTGTATGATGGATTAGCTCTGGAGGATGATCTTGAAGGCCTTGTCCTTCTTGGTGCATCACTCTCAAACACTTCTCCAAATGGGTGGTTGTCCATGACACTCTTTTTCAAGGAGCAATCCCTCCAAAAATCAGCAGGAAAGATGGGCTGAGCAAGGTGATCGAAAATCGGGAGCAAGAACAACAGGAACTCGATCTTGAGAAAAAATTTCGATGTTTTTCGGGAGAGATAAATAAGGTGGTTGGGAGGAGGCGTCTTGGAGGGTCATAGGTGGGCCACACCCAGGCAAGGCGCCACCTGGGCTGGCCGCGCCTCCAGGGGGTGTGCTGGCCTAGTGGGTCCCCCCTGGGACACTCCAGGTGTCCCTCTGCCCCTTTTTTCGAGGAAAAATTTAATATGAATTTTCTGGAATTTTTCAGAAAACTTTATTTTTGGCCAATTTTTAGGGTATGAAAATTGATTTTCTCGCAGAAAAAGATTTTTTTAGAAGAAGCAAAAAAGCAAACCAAAACCAAAACTACAGAAGTTCTAATACACTCCAAAAAGTAAACAACTAGCAAAACTAAAACTAACAAGAAGAAGAGCAAAGACTAGAAAGGAGAAAAATAAAAGTGAGCAAGTATAACCATTGTGAAAGCATTGTTTTTTCCATTAAAATCCTTTTGTTAACAAGGTTGATCAAGTCTTGTTACCAAAACAATTTCAAATGAGACAAAACTTTGCATTCCACAAAATGATTATGTTACCTCCAACTTGATAGAAATAGTCCCAATCATTATAGTTTCAAAACTTTCTTGTGGAATGGGACAATATATTTCTCCAACTTTCATGCTCTCAATATTTTCAATGGAATTCAGGCAATAGATCTTATCAATCTTCTTGGGTAAATAGACAGTATTCTCTGTGTCATTAATATTAAAAGTTACTTTTCCTTGATTACAAATTGATGACAGCACCTGCGGTATTAAGAAAAGGTCTCCCAAGAATAATAGACATATTATCATCTTCAGGCATCTCAAGCACAACAAAATCGGTTAAAACCAAGCAATTATGATCCACTTGAACAGGAACATCCTCACATATACCAATAGGAATAGTAGTTTACTTATCAGCCATTTGCAAAGATATATCAGTTGGTATCAACTTTTCTAGCTAGAGTCTCTTGTAGAGAGAGAAAGGCATAACACTAACTCCAGCTCCCAAATCACACAAAGCAGTTCTAACATAATTATTCTTAATAGAGCAAGGAATAGTTGTATACCTGGATCACCAAGTTTCTTTGAAACCTTACCATTGAAGGAATAATTAGCAAGCAAATTAGAAATTTCCTCATTAGGAATCTTCCTTTTATTAGAGACGATATCCTTCATATACTTTGAATAAGGAGGCAACTTAATAGCATCAGTCAAAGGAATTTGCAAAAATAAAGGTTTCATCCACTCACAAAACTTGTTATAGTGTTCTTCCTCCTTTGACTTGTGTTTCTTATTAGGAAAAGGCATAGGTTTTTGCACCCAAGGTTCTCTTTCACTACCATGTCTATTAGCAATAAAATATTTCTTAGTGTACCTAGTATTCTTAGTGTGCTTCTCAGGTTCTTCCTCAACTTCCTCCTTATTAGGAGTATCATTTTTATCATTACCACTTTTAGTTTCAGCATCAGAGACAGGTATACTATTAGGATCTACAGCAGGTTCAGGTGGTTCCTCAACTATTTTGTGTTTCTTTTTCTTTCTCTTATGAGGATTACCACTACTTTCACCTTGTTGAGAATCCTGCTCAATTATTTTAGGGTGTCCTTCAGGATATAAAGGATCTTGAGTGGCTATAACACTCCTAGTTCTAATTCCATAAGCATATTTATATCCAAAAGCATTAACTAGCATATCCTTTTGTACCTTAGAAAGTTGATCAATTTGGGTTTGAACCATTTGAAAGTGTTTACAAAACATTTTAACATCATTAGTAGTTCTTTACACAATACCTTTCAACTCATTAATAGCTCTATAGTTTTCCAATAAATGATTCTGAACTTGTTTATTAAAATCACCTTGTTTAACAATAAAAATGTCAAGTTCCTCTAAGCATTGAGCAGGAGGTTTACCATAGGGAATATCACCTTCATCAAAGTGTTGGAGAGAGTGTAACTCAATAGTAGATGAATGGGGAATTGGCTTACATAATTCTTCTATAGGAGGTAGATTCTTCACATCTTCAGCTCTAATACCTTTCTCCTTAAGACATTTCTTAGCTTCTTTCATCACTTCATTATTTAATGCAATCACTCCCCTCTTCTTTGGTGATGGTGTTGAAGCTGGTTCAGGCACAATTGGTTCAGGAGTAATAGGCTCAGGTGTATTTAGCTTAGTTGAAGTCCAATCATCATAATTATTGCTTATTTTAGCCATTAATTCTTTAGCTTCTGCAGGAGTTCTTTTCCTGAAAACACAATCAGCAAAACTATCTAGGTGTGTCCTAGAATCATCAGTTAGTCCATTATAATAAATATCAAGAAGCTCATTTTAGCCAATGGACATCCAAGATGTGCATGAATCAACGCACAAAACCTTGTCCATGACTCAAGAAATTTCTCTTCTTCTCCCTATTTAAAATCAAAAAGTTTCTGCAAAGCAGCATGTCTATCACTAGGAGGAAAGTATTTCTGGAAGAAAGAATCAATCAAACAATCGGGGCTATCAATGGATCCAGGAGGTAATCTATTAAACCAAGCTTTAGCTTCTCCTTTTAGTGAAAAAGGGAAGATCTTTGTAACAATGTACTTGCGCATCTTAAAATCATCAGAGAATAAGGCACTCATAGTGGAAAGCTCATTCTTATGAGTTACAACACTTTCATTTTCAGTCCCACAAAAAGGTTCTTTCTCAAGAATGTTTATATAAGATAAATCTAGAGAGAAATCATAATCTTTATCTTTAATATCTATGGGAGAAGTAGCAAACTTAGCATCAAAAGATAGTTTAGGAATAATGGTACGTCTCTCAAGGAGACTCCTAATAGCACTAGCACCATGTGTGTTTTGGTACTCTTCAATAAATTCATCAGTCATTTCAATGTAACCATCATTAATATCATATCTCTCTCTAGACTCAGGTGAGCTAATAGGTATAATAGTGTCTTCACTAGGAGTTTCAGTGTTCCCCAAAATAGTTCTAGCAATAGTAGCGTCTAGGAAAGGACCTAATGAACCACTTACATCAAGCATAGTAGAAGTAACATTATGAGTATCAGAAGCAATTTCAGATTCAACAGTAGTAGCAGTGTGTGTGGCATGAGTATGTGGTGGTGGTGTAACAAGCTTACTTATAATAGACGGTGAATCAAGAGCAGTAGAGGTGTTTACGACTGTACCTCTTCTTGTAGTGGATGGTAAAATACGAAACTTTCCATCACGAGACTTTCCCATGATGAAAGAAATAGCAGTGAACAATAATAGATCCAAGTGAACTTATAAATAAAGCTATGCTCCCCCGCAAAGGCGCCAGAAAATAGTCTTGATGACCCACAAGTATAGGGGATCGCAACAATCTTCGAGGGTAGTTATTGATTCGACACAAAGGGGAGACAAAGAATACTTGCAAGCCTTAACAACTGAGTTGTCAATTCAGCTGCACCTGGAAATAGTCTTACTCACAGTTGTTTATCGGTAGCAACAGTTTTGTAGTAGCAGTAGCAAAGTAACAACAGTAGTAAAACAGAGGCAGTAGTAACAGTAGTAGCAAACAGTAGGATACGAGTGCGTTAGGCATATGGATGGATGGACGGGAGTTGCATGGACAAGTCTAAACATGTAACTTCAAGATCTAGGGCAATTGCAAATAAATAAGATCAAGCATCCAAGTACTAAACAATCATAGGCATGTGTTCCATATATAGTCATACGTGCTCGCAATGAGAACTTGCACAGCATCTTTTGTCTTGCCAGCCCGTTGCAGCGGGGCCTCAAGGGAATCACTAGCAATTAAGGCACTCCTTTTAATAGAGCACCGGAGCAAATAATTAACACTCCTTGAACACACGTGATCCTCACATCACAGCCATCCCCTCCGTCTGTCCTAATTTCTATCACTTCGGGGCCTTTGGATCGGGACAATGATATGTGTACACAACTTGCAGATAAGATCACAAACAATACTATCATCATAAATCAATAATAAGTTCAGATCTGAGATCATAGCACTCGGGCCCTAGTGACAAGCATTAAGCACAGCAAGTTGCAACAAAGTCAAATAGCACTAATAGATATAGTAGGCACCATGCCCTAACAATCTTATTCGATTACATGATAGAACTCATCCAATCCCTACCATCCCCATAGCTTACAGCGGGGGATTACTCACTCATGGATGAGGGAAACATGGATGGTTGATGGAGAGGCGTTGTTGATGATGATGTCGATGATCCTCTCCAAATTCCCCGCCCCGGCAGGGTGCCAGAACGGAGTTTCTGGTTCCAAATCGCGGTTTCTCGTGGTGGCGGCGCGACGAAACTCTTTCTAGAAAAGCTTCACCCCCCCCCTGAGTTTTTAGGTCAGAAGGCAACTTATAGGCGAAGAGGGAGGCTGAGGGGGTGCCCGAGGCGGCCACATCCCTCCCAGGCGCGGCCTGGCCTTTCCCGCGCGGCAGGGGGTGTGGGCCCCTCGTGGCCCACCTCTGCCTCGTCTTCTGGCTCCGTGAGTCTTCTGGTGAAATAGGATTTTTGGCATATTTTCCCGGATTTTTCGTGATAGTTGATTTTCTGCACAAAAACTAGACACCAAGGTAATTCTGCTGAAAACAGCGTCAGTCCGTGTAACTTGTATCCAAATCACACAAGTTTAGAGGAGAAACAATAGCAAAATAACAGTAGCAGTAAAATAGAGGCAGTAGTAACAGTAGTAGCAAACAGTAGGATACGAGTGCAGTAGGCATAGGGATGGATGGACGGGCGTTGCATGGGCAAGTCTAAACATGTAACTTCAAGATCTAGGGCAATTGTAATAAATAAGATAAAGTATCCAAGTACTAAACAATCATAGGCATGTGTTCCATATATAGTCATACGTGCTCGCAATGAGAACTTACACAACATCCTTTGTCTTGCCAGCCCGTTGCAGCGGGGCCTCAAGGGAATCACTAGCAATTAAGGCACTCCTTTTAATAGAGCACCGGAGCAAATCATTAACACTCCTTGAACACACGTGATCCTCACATCACAGCCATCCCCTCCGGCTGTCCTAATTTATGTCACTTCGGGGCCTTTGGATCCGGACAATGATATGTGTACACAACTTGCAGATAAGATCACAAACAATACTATCATCATAAATCAATAATAAGTTCAGATCTGAGATCATAGCACTCGGGCCCTAGTGACAAGCATTAAGCACAACAAGTTGCAACAAAGTCAAATAGCACTAATAGATATAGTAGGCACCATGCCCTAACAATCTTATTCGATTACATGATAGAACTCATCCAATCCCTACCATCCCCATAGCTTACAGCGGGGGATTACTCACTCATGGATGGGGAAACATGGATGGTTGATGGAGAGGCGTTGTTGATGATGATGTCGATGATCCTCTCCAAATTCCCCGCCCCGGCAGGGTGCCAGAACGGAGTTTCTAGTTCCAAATCGCAGTTTCTCGTGGTGGCGGCGCAGCGGAACTCTTTCTGGAAAAACGTTGAACCACCCCCTGAGTCTTTAGGTCAGAAGGCAACTTATAGGCGAAGAGGGAGGCCGAGGGGGTGCCCGAGGCGGCCACACCCCTCCCAGGCGCGGCCTGGCCTAGCCCGCGTGGTAGGGGGGTGTGGGACCCTAGTGGCCCACCTCCGCCTCGTCTTCTGGCTCTGTGAGTCTTCTGGTGAAATAAGATTTTTGGCATATTTTCTGGGATTTTTCCTGATAGTTGATTTTCTGCACAAAAACTAGACACCAAGGTAATTCTGCTGAAAATAACATCAGTCTGTGTTAGTTCTATCCAAATCACATAAGTTTAGAGGAGAAATAATAGCAAAAATGTTCGGCAAAAAGTAGATACGTTTTGGACGTATCAGGTTACCAGCAGGTTCATTGTCGCCATGGTCACCTTCTTCTTCATGGCATGGCACCACCCATTGCGTTCCTCCATGGCATTCCTCATTCATATGCAGTGAACCGCCCACACCAATTATGTTATCAACACCATCTTAACCTTTGGCATCGTCTTTTTGGGAGGCTCGACAAAGGTCCCCTTTAGCCCTTGGTGAGTCCCTTTGCCTTCGGTGCCTTCATTGGTGATGGTGTGGGTTGGGAAAACGGGGTTCCCAGCAAAAATGGCGTGGGATGTGGAGGTAAATAGGATAAAGAGGTAAGGAGAAATGAAATGTAAGAACTAAAAAGGAGCCGGATAGGGTTCATCTATTCCACTGTCGGGGTTGGCATGCTCCTACGCGGCTTGTGTCTGATGCACCTGCAAGGCTCCGTGTGGATTAGTATGTCCTAGGAGCACCAGACATAATGCAACTTTGGAGGCTGCGAATGACAAGGGAATACCTAATAGGGTAGGCCAAGTAAGCGAGTCGGTGCATCGGAGGTATCCCATGGCATACCTAGGATCGCCTACGGAAAATAATGGGCCAAACTCGGAAGCCCAAGTGGACTCTTCTTGACAGACACCATGAGGCCCATCAGAGGCACGCATATCTCAGAGTCCCAAACCGACTCAGATTCATCTTGTAAACGGCTAGTTTTTTTATAATTGAAATATATTTATATCAGAATGATACAATTTCAAAAAAATATCAGAACGATACCAATTATACTCAGCCTCTGTAACAACATGGTGTCAAAAACTAGTCGAGCCATCACAGGTGCACACAACTAGAAGAGAAACAAAAAAGAACAAGTAAAAAAGAACAATGTCCTCCTAAAGAAATCACCAGCTCGCAACTGTATATTACAATATACGAATCTCAGGCTCACAATCGGTGGCAGACTTAAGTTTGACATAGACATAGTCATGCTAGCAAAGCCATATTCACGCGATGGATTGTGAAGCAGCATATTCTCCTCTTGCATTGTGCACTCCTAGAGCTAACTGCTCGTGTGCATGGTCTTGATATGGACATTCCCACGTGACCAAAACTATGGCGACCAAAGGCTCTTTGACAACCTAGCATCTTTATTTTCCATTTTTGCCAACACTTAATACCAAACTTGACTTGAGACATGGAGATATTTTTTAGCATTTCAAGCGCGGGAATATACTTTTCGTGGTCGACGTGTTGATGGTGCTGATGAAAGGCTATATTTTGTGTCGTCTAGGCACACATCAATCACATCACCAACGTCATGTCCTAGGATGGTTTGGACATGCTTGCTAGCGTAGGACCATAGCCTGCTATGCGCTAGTAGCAGCATATCCTTCAGGCCTAGGTGCCCTCCTGATTGGGCAGGTGGAGCAGACACAAATTAGATCCTCTTCATGCCAAGGATTCTCTGACTAATGCAAGGATGACTGGGCCAGATCCCAAGTGTCGGCTGGTGATTTTGGATGCTCTCCATGCTAGTGACTCGATGTACTTCCAATCTAGCGCAGCCAACTTGTCCATATCCAAGGCACGACCAGATGCATGACAACAACGAATTAGATCAAAGAAACTCTTGTGAGGTGGAAAAGGAAAAACTATTAAGTAGGTTTTGTCCACCATTTTTTAGCATTTTGGAATCAAAACACAAAAAATCTCGATCATAATTTAAAATATTGAGCAATTTAGTAGTATGGCTGCATATTACAATACATAATGCATCATGAAATTCAATTGGAAGAAGGTTCCTCGACCATGTCCGTGGTGTTGGAGTCTCTATTGCCGGTTCCTGCCGGATGCCCATTTATTGCAGAATGGTAGTGTGAATCATTAAATGTGCTCCCTTCACCTTCTCATCCATGTTTGAGATGTCAATCATCAACAAATTGAAGTCTTCTTTTTTTCACCACAACTTTCCATATCTCAAGATCGCTCTTATTGACTTTCTTATCCATTATAACGGTCCACCTTGCATCAACCTCTTGCCTCCTCAAGGCCGAGCTCGATGAGACCTCGACGAGGGACTTATCGACGGATGATTGCACCCTCTCTGATGATGCCGCCACGGGAATGGCTTCCTGTTCCTTCTTGTTGCCAATGGGGCATACCTTTGAGGCTGTTAAGGGAACATCAATATCAATGATGCTACCGTGGACACCCTTCTTGAGTTGCTTCCGCATGACCTTCCATTTCTCGAGATTTTTGATTTTCACGTAGAAATGCATCAACTTGAATGGCTTCTCCTTGTTTCACACTTTATATACTTCTAGCGCCTTTACCAACTGAGAAAAAGATGCAAAAAGCCGAGGTCAATTTATACCCGAGGTCAATTTTAGCACTTACTTGATCTACCATGTTCATGCCGGTCTCTGGTCTTGTGAAACTATTATCAAGAAACCACCGAATTAGTTCACCGTGTGTTGTTGATATAGACTTTTGTCCCCTCTTCATGTGGATAATGGCGCACTCGTGGTTGAAATCTTGCTTCCATCAAATTCAATTTTGATTCTCTTCTAGTAGGCACCACTAGCTTGAATGGTACTGGTGATAGGATCAAGCAACACAACCACTCAAGAGTCACATAAGCATTTATCCTCCAAGTCTGTCCACAAGGGTACTCGTAACCCTACACTCGGCTTGGCCTTTCCTTTCTTTCCCTCCTGATATTTTCCATGCTCCTCCTCGTTCTCTTCATCTCCCTCTCCCTTTTCCTCTTCGTCTTCTTCAAATGCATGTTGTGTGGTCCCAGCGGACTCATTGATCATATCGTTCATGGAAGAGACCCCATGTTCTATCTATGCACGTAAACACAAGGTCTACGTAAGACTGCAGGTCATTGTACGCACAAAAATTAAAATACTGGTGTTCACATACCACGTAGATGCCCGAGCCACCGGGTTACATTCTGCCGAACATATGGTAAGCGTATGGGATGGGAGCGATGAACAAGCTGCGGCCATGAACTCACCAGGAGCATGATACCTTTGGGCCTAATAGTCCATCGACAAACCCTCATATGTATCTTTAAGGTCGATGGTGCTACCATACACACCATGGTGATATCGGTGATGATCGGGGAAAACACCTAGTTCAATTTGAAACCACCATTTTCCCTCTCAATGTACACGGGGGGAGGGGAGGGTTGCGACTGTGCCTTCTTGGAAAGTATCCTGGGATAGATGGCCATCCATTCCTCTAATAGAAAGATGATGTGGTGCACCCATGACTTCCGTCGACCCCGGCAGCGATAGTGCCCATTTTGATCCCTTGGGTTGCCACAAGGTTCATTGTCGCCATTGTCACCTTCTTCTTCTTCTTATTCATGGCATGGCACCACCCATTGCGTTCCTCCATGGCATTCCTCATTCAGATGGAGTCAACCGACCACACCAATTATGTCATCAACACCGTCGTAACCTTTGGCATGGTCTTGTTGGGAGGCTTGACAAAGGTCCCCTTTAGCCCTTGGTGAGTCCATTTGCCTTCGGTGCCTTCATTGGTGATGGTGTGGGTTGGGAAAACAGGGTTCCCAGCAACAATGGTGTGGGATGTGGAGGTAAATAGGATAAACAAGAAAGGAGAAATGAAATGTAAGAACTAAAAAGGAGACGGATAGGGTTCATCTATTCCACTGTCGGGGTTGGCATGCTACTACGCGGCTTGTGTCTGATGCACCCGACAGGCTCCATGTGGATTAGGATGTCCTAGGAGCACTAGACACAATGCAACTTTGGAGGCCGCGAATGACAAGGGAATGCCCAACAGGGTAGGCCAAGTAAGCGAGTCGGTGGATCGGAGGTAGCCCATGGCCTACCTAGGATCGCCTACGGAAAATAATGGGACAAAATCAGAAGCCCAAGTGGACTCTTCTTGACAGGCACCATGAGGCCCATCAGAGGCATGCATATCTCAGAGTCCCAAACCGACTCAGATTCATCTTGTAAACGGCTAATTTTTTTATAATTGAAATATATTAATATCAGAATGATACAATGTCAAAAAAATATCAGAACGATACCAATTACACTCGGCCTATGTAACAACATGGTGTCAAAAACTAGTCGAGACGTCACAGGTGCTCACAACTAGAAGAGAAACAAAAAAGAACAAGTAAAAAAGAACAATGTCTTGCCAAAAAAATCACCATCTCGCAACTGTATATTGCAATATGCGAATCGCCAGGCTCACAATCGGTGGCGGACTCAGGTTTGACATAGACATAGTCATGCTAGCAAAGCCGTATTCACACGATGGATTGTGAAGCAGCATATTCTCCTCTTGCATTGTGCACTCCTAGAGCCAACTGCTCGTGTGCATGGTCTTGATATGGACATTCCCATGTGACCAAAACTATGGCGACCAAAGGCTCTTTGACAACCTAACATCTTTATTTTCCATTTTTGCCAACACTTAATACCAAACTCGACTTGAGAAATGGAGATATTTTTTAGCATTTCAAGCGCGGGAATACACTTTTCGTGGTCGACGTGTCGATGGTGCTGATGAAAGGCTATATTTTATGTCGCCTAGGCACACATCAATCACATCACCAACGTCATGTCCCAGGATGGTTTGGACATGCTTTCTAGCGTAGGACCATAGCCCTCTATGCGTAGTAGCAGCATATCCTTCAGGCCTAGGTGCCCTCCTGATTGGGCAGGTGGAGCAGACACAAATTGGATCCTCTTCATGCCAAGGATTCTCTGACTAATGCATGGATGACTGGGCCAGATCCCAAGTGTTGGTTGGTGATTTTGGATGCTCTCCATGTTAGTGACTCTATGTACTTCCAATCGAGCACAACAAACTTGGCCAGATCCAAGGCACGATCAGATGCACGACAACAATGAATTAGATCGAAGAAAATCTTGTGAGGTGGAAAAGGAAAAACTATTAAGGAGGATGAAGGAGAAAAACAACAAAGATTCTATCGGCGTCATCCGCCGTTGGATGGCCATATCCGGCGGCGACGAGGTGAACTATGGTGGCGGGGGAGGGCTTCTAAGCTGGTGGCGGCAGGGAACTCCGAAGCGTATAAGGCAACCCGAGAGGCTATGGAATTCAATAAATTGTTCTGCCCGAATATGGCATACACGCAAGTGATCAGCGGGAGCGTGGTGCATGTGCAGACATGCACGCCAAGATCATGACTGTTGGCGTGGCACAACAGACTCGGAATGGCCTAGTGCCGCTAAGTCAGAGTTGACTCTCAAACAAGGTTTTGGTTACCAACCCATTTACCACGGTTACCGACCTATAACCCATTTAACCCCCCCCCCCCCCTGCGCGCGCGTAAATGGACCTCTTGGGCAAATAATTTTGGCGCTTTTTGAACTCGGGATGATTACATGGCTCAGTCGAAACCCTATCTATCATGAGCTCCCGATCCCGTGTTTGACTATGTATCCCTCGTCTTGCTCCCTTCATGTCTCATGCTCTCCTCTATAGGCGGCGGCGGTTTCACCTCCCACACGGCCACACCTCCGGCGGGTGGCGGTGGTTTCGTCTCCCACAACAAGAAGTCGGCGGCGGTCGTGGTTTCTCCCACAGCTTCGGCGGTGGTGGTCGAATCCTAGATCTCTGGAGGCGGCGATGGGTTCGTCCACCTTCGTGGCTACGTCTCCCACCACAACAAGCCGACGACGGTTCAGGGCGATGCGGATGACGTGTCTGCGCCTGTGCCGTGGTAAGATGGTGGTGGTCTCGCTGACCACACACGACCGTCCTTGTCAGTGTCACGGCCATTGACGACAGTGATGCAAACCCGCTAGCGTAGGTACCTCTCTTCCTAATCCTTGCCTAAACCTCGTCATGAGCAACACTGGTGCAGATAAGATCAGTAGAAAGGAAACCAAATCGAAGGGCGTTGTAGCCATCACTGCTATGGAGGGGACAAGGAGCATGCTCGTCTCCATTTGCCGGGGCAAAGCTAATGCGGTAGGTGATGTTGGTCCGGGAAGGGGCAACACGGCTCCTTCCACTAGCAGGGGAAACACGGGCATCTCCGTCAGCAGGGAAACACGATGGCCTCCATTGATAGGGGAAAAACCGGCGCCTCCTCCGCCCAAGCTGCGGAATCACTAGCTATTAGGGCCAGTGTGAGTGGCTTTGCAGCCGACATAGCCGGAGATCATCTCCCGAGCAGAGGCTCGGAGGTACTACTGTCGGTGACAAGTCCTGCCATTGGTAATGAAGAAAGCATTCTTTATAGTTCTTAAATTAAAATACTGTGATGTTTTAGTTCAAGCAATGTTCTTTGTAGTTCAAGCAATGTTCTTTTTAGTTCAAGCAATGTTCAATATTGTTATGTTTTAGTTAGAATTTGTACAACTTGTTACCCAAAGTACCAAACAACCATTGGCATAGAATTTGAACTTATTTTATGATGTGGCAATTGCAATCTCAAAATATAATTAATTATTAGATTGAGTGATTGAAATACTAGATAGTGGATACTATGTACCCAAGTTATATATTTTTTATAGTTTCTCCTTTGCACCTTGTAGTATGTGATAGTGGAATTTGAATTCCATGGTGATGGTAATACTCACTGCCTATTTATGTATTTTGTATTGAAATTGAAGGTCATGTAGGAGATATCAATAATATTTGGTGCCATGGTAATCCAGTACCAGGAAATGCATGGACTTGTGGATACTGTGGTGTTACAAGGCACGTTGGTGGTGCAACTCGATTCAAGGATCATCTTGCTAGATTAAGTGGTAATTTCTAATCTTGCTTGATTGTGCCCCATCATGTAGTGAGGGTGTTTAGGGAGATAATTCCACAAGGCATGGTTTTTACGAGGAGGAATAAGGAAGCAAAGATAAGAGTCCAAGAGGAGGTTAATTTTGAAAACAATCTCGACACGATGATATCGATGTCACGATGAGGAGAACCATCCAAGCACGCATTGATCACAATAGGTAATTTTATTTTGGCATTGCTATCTATAATATTGCAATTGTCATTTTATTTGATATAAATTTCTGATTTGAGTTCTTGCAATGAGGTTGTGAGTTGTTTGATCACACTCCATGTGAATGAATGTTCCCATGATATTTTTCTAGTAACAGTGTGTCTATTTTTCATGGATGTGAAGAACATGTGTTGCCGTGTATTGGGTTGCTTGCCTATATATTTTAGCTGCCATTTTTACCTAAGACAATTCTGCAAATCTTGAAGCTTTTATTGACAATTATTTGCAAATTAATTGTGACAACAATGAAGCTAGTTATAGCAATGCTCATGGAACCAATGCGTTGGGCCAAACAAATAAGTTTAAAGGCTACTTTGATAAGGAGTTAGCATATGCCAAGACTAGGAAGCAACAAACTCTATAAGTCTACATTAAGAAGTCTGAGTATGTAGAGAGGCTTGGGAAGGTTTGGTATAAATGTTTTCATGCCAATGAAAATCTAGGGCACAAGGCCAACTGTCCATAATTCATTGGTGCATTGAAATTGACACACGATCTTGGAAAATGTGTTGTTTCCCCTAAAGGTTCAGAGATTGATGGTATCTATCTGTAGTCCAACTATGAAGAACTACAAGAATATGTGTCAAAGTTCAAGGATGATTGGGCCACACATGGCATAAATCTTAATACAGATTCATGGACTGGCCCTACAAGAATGAGTATAATAAACTTCATGATCTTCTCCAACTGGCGTATGTACTTCCACAAATCAGTCAATGCCATGGAAAACAATCAGAATTCTCAGTTCGTATATGGGCACATCAAAGAGGTGATTGTCCGTGAGATAGGTGTAGCAAATATTGTTCAGCTTGTAACTGGCAATGGGTCCAAATTCAAGAAAGCATGTCTTGACCTCGTGGAAGAGTATCCACACATCTCATGGCAGCCATGTGCGGCTCACGCAATCAACTTAATGCTAAAAGATATTGGATGCTTCCCTGAGATAGATATTGTGGTCAGAAATGTTAAGAGGGTCTGCAGGTTCTTGTACAACCACTCTATCTTGCATGTTGAGATGTATCAAAAAATTGGTGGTGAGTTAGTTCGACCGAACTCCACCAGATTTGGAACCGTCTTCATGTTCCTGGAGAGTTTCTAGGACAAACAAGAGCATTTGAAAGTGTGGATGACATCCCCGGAGTGGCAAAATAGCTCATGAGGTAGCGAGGAAGACTATGACTACACATATGATTGCTTGACAAATAGGAGATGGCGGGAAAAATTGAAGTGGGTGCTTGATGCCGTTAAACCACTATACATTGTGCTAAGGTATATATTTCTTAACTTGTTTTTATATTGTGCCTAGGTATGCATGATAGTTTGTTCATTGCATATATATATATATATATATATATATATATATATATATATATATTTCTTACATCTTACCTTATTTTTATATCGTGCTAATGTATGATTGATAGTTTGATCATTGCACATATATATTTCTTACCTTCTTTTCATATTGTGCCTAGATATGCAGATTCACAGACGATTGGCACTCTCTCTTGATTTTATGCCAAAGTTGATGGCTGCTAGGAAGGAGTTGTGTAGCCTTTTTCCGAAAGGATCTATAGAGCATGAAAAGTACTTAAAGGTGGTGGATAAAAGGATTGAAAATCTATGCAAGAACAATTTAATAGTTGCAGGTAAGATTGTATGACATCTTTGCTGTCCAAAATATGTAAACTTCTAATTTTGGTATTGCTAGTACAATTTATGCCATCCTTGCTGTCTAAAAATATGTAACTTATATTTTGGTATTGCTAGTAGAATTTTATGCCATTCTTGTTGTCCAAAATATGTAAATTCTAGTTTTGGCATTGCTAGTACAATTCTATATATGCCATCCTTGCTGTCCAAAATATGCAACTTCTAGTTTTGGCATTGCTAGTACAATTTGTGTGTCCTTGCTGTCCAAAAGTATTTTGCATTGCTAATAAGTTTTTCATCCTCTACAGCAACGGCTCTCGATCCTAGAGGGAACTATAAATTCAACTTTGCTAAGAAGCTAACCTATGTAAATTAACTCTCTAGTGCACTTAAGAAGATGGCATCTTAATCCGAATACATTAAATTAATTCCACAAATGGCCAAGTACATCGACTATAGAGGCTCCTTTGATTCATTTTTGTCTCGTGAGGCAGCCCTGAATTTGTCCCCAACTGAGTGGTGGTTGACATTTGTAGGAGAAAATGAGCTTCTTCAAAAATATGCTCTTCGAATTGTGTCGCGGTGTGTATCATCAAGTGGTTGTGAGAGAAATTGGAGCATGTTTGCCTTGATTCATACAATAGTGAGGAACCGTCTTAGCTTTGAGAAGATACACAAAATAGTATTCTACCACTACAATCTACGGATGCAGATTCGTCAAATTCTTGATGAAGCTATAGATAAAGAAGTTGATACATGTGCGATGTTGATGGATAGCTCCCTATTTGATAGTGAGATCCCAACCTACGGATAGTGAGAGCCTATGATGGACGAATATGATGGTTTCAACCAGTAAACACCTGCTCCGACTGTCGTTGGAGTGGTACAGAAAAGGGTAAAAAGGAAGAGGTTTGTAGCAGATTTGGATGATCAGGATGAGGATGGGGATGAATATGAGTATGAGGATGAAGAAGAGGAAGAGGAGGAAGTTGTGGAAGAAGTGGATGATGATACTCACACCAGTGTTGAGGGCGAAGGTGACTACATTGTTCTATAGCTTACTTTTGATTTTTTTTATGTGATTCATCATTAGTGCTATTATGTGAAGTTTTGTAGATGATGATTGTGCCGAGTTGCCTCTCTGTGCTTTGTGCAAGTCAACTAGGAAGAAAAAGAAGATCCTCAAGGTGTTAGCAAGCCTGTGCGACAAAAAAGGTAATAGTTGTTGTTGTTTTAGTTCACTTGACTAAGCTGACATAGATATCAATCATATGTATTGTTGTTCCAGTTTTATTACATAAAGGTATTCAAACATTTAGACCGTGTGTTTTTGCCTACATCACGACATTAATCAGTTCTTGTGTTGTTTCATTAGAGTATAAGTTTCATTAATATGCATGTAATTTGTGTATTTATCTCATCCATATTATGCAACTTGACTATTAGATGCTAGTAGAAGCCGGGAAGTTTGAAGAACTGGAAGTGTTCCCTTGAACAAGACTATTCACTTGATTTTGTGGTGGTTGCTGCGTGTCGCGTTGGACAGTTGGAAATATCTTTTTGTAGTGGATCCAATTAAATCCAGTTTGTTGTAGTGCCTATGGACTCATTCATGAACTGTGCACTATTTATGTGTTAAAACTATGGACTGTAATCTATTTATATGGATCACTTGCTGTTGGAGATTATATTTATAATGCTAGACTGTAATCTATTTATATGGATCACTTGCTATTGGAGATGATAATAATTTATAATGCTGGACTGTAATCTATTTATTTGGATTGCTTGATGTTGGAGATGATAATTTATAATGCTGGACTGTAATCAATTTATTTGGATTACTTGCTGTTGGAGATGATATTTATGATCCTTGGATATGTTAATTGTTGTACCATGTGTATATAATCTGTCGATTGTAGGTTTAGAGGGAAAATGTTGTCAATTTGTTTTAAAAAATGCATGTTAAATACAATCTTTTGTAATTTTGGGAAAATAGACGGTTACCGCTCGATAACCAGGCGGTAACCTTGAGGTTACCGTATGTTTTAAAAAAAGTCATTTCTATATTCAAAATTTGTTTAAAAATTTCATCTGGTAAATTCCGGTAACCAACCGGTAACCATGTTTACCAGAAATATCGAGCCCCGCCATCTCCCACACACACATGTTAAAAAAAGCCAATCCGGTAGCCAAATACTTGCTCTCGAACACAAATGTGCAAACGCGGGTTTTTAAGTTGGGTTTTGTATCGAAAAAGTTATGGAGGTTTTAGGTTTACAAACAGATTAAAATACATACATACGTGGAATTAGCCACTGTAAAGTCAGGATGCAATAGTACTTTTGTGTCATAAAATGAAATGAGAGAGAAGGTTGACCCATGTGTACGCTATCGTCTGGTTCATGAAATGGTACTACTTTACATGTACGTAGCGTTCAAGGTGGCAATTGGTTTTTCCCGTACCAATCAGTGTCAAAAATATAAAATTAAATGAAACTTAACAAAACTTACAATCTCAAAGAACGAAACTCTTAGTCAAAAAAGAATGGTCCGTATCAAAGTTGGGCAGCCAAGATGGTCACTGCCACTACTCTCAACCTACCTACTAGCGCATTAACGCAGCAACCGGCGAGCCGGCGGCTGCGAAACACAGACGAGCGAGATGTTGTCGACGACGGGCCCGCAGCGGGTGCCGCTGTTGTCGGACTTGGTGTGGTAGGCGGAGCTGGAAAGCGCCACCAGCGTCTTGCTTCGGGTGGGCGTGAAGACGAGCGACGCGCGCGTGCTCCCGCCCGTCCCTGTCGAGCTGTACACCACGGTGGTGGTGCCGTCCGCCGTGGACGCCTGCACGCGCATGGGCTGCTCGTCCTTGGCCACGCACCCGTTCGCGGCGTCCCCGACCGACAGCTCCAGCGTGCAGGAGCTCCCGGGCACCGTGTCCACCTCCTGGACCAGCGCGGCCTCCCCGCCGGCCACCAGCTCCACGGCGTAGGAGCCGTGCGGCACCGCGAAGCGCGGGGAGTTTATGTACTTGACGACCTTGGAATACGACATGACCTTCCACTCGGACAGCGGCGAGACTTCATGCCCGTCCCTCCCCGGCGCCAGCACCCCGTATGGTGATTCCGGGGCGATGTACGGCCCCTGCTCGAAGTCACCGTTCCTGATCAAGTTATCTGCACGTACAAAACATAGGTACAGCCATGTGATGTGATGTGATGTACGTAGACCTGACAACATATATGTCAGAAAGATCATGAGGCCGGCTGTGCCTTACCGGCGGGGGCCTGAGGAGGGTAGAGCGTCTTGATGGCGATGGAGTCGATTATGGGGCCGCAGGCGGGGTCGTCCTCGTGGATGGGGTTATGGATGACCAGCGAGACGACGCTGCCCGTGGCCTGGAACGCCCAGCAGTAGGAGTCCCAGCCGCTGCTGGTGTACACCGTCTGGATGGAGATGCCGTCGGGCGCGCCGCCCGGGACGACGGACACGTTCACCTTCTCGTTCTGGGCGCAGGTGCGCGCCGCGCTGAAGGTGACGGAGTACTGCGTGCCGGGCGTCACGGAGAGCTGCTGCTGGATGTGGGCGTCGTCGCCCAGCCGCACAGCGTGCTTGCCCTCCGGCACCGCCAGCACCATGTCGCCCTGCTTCTGCCCGGACTCGATGTACTCCACGTGGCCCCACACCTTCCACCGCGGGATCGCGTCGTCCCCTGTGACCCGCGTGCCGTCCATCTTGGATCTGTCCGGCGAGTCCTCGAAGTTGCCATTCGGCAGCGGGCCTGCAACGGATAACATGACGTACGTGTTAGCTAGGCACAACATATACTACTTGTATTAGTATCATAAACCAAGAGAATGTGTACGTGATAGAGTAGAGGCCTAGAAGCTGCCATTCCATCGGCTGATAGATCATGATACACTACGATCGAGGCGGCCGTTGGAAATTTTCTAGTGCTACGAGTTACGAGATCAAGAAAGCATGCATCTAGATCTCATCTCACGTGACGATGAGATTCTGCACTACCAATGCACCACGTAGTCGTATCCCAGTTGTCTGAACTACACATCCATTAATTGACCCCTTCGCACGTGAGAAGAAGGTAGTAGATCAGAGCTTAGCCCTGATTGGATTTCTTTCTGCGTCGCCCTATGGCGGAACTAGCACCAACAGTTAACTCTCTGGCAAGTGGCATTTTTGGGAGAAGCGACGCAAACAGCCTGCATTTCAGTAAATCTAAGTCTAACTATCACTGTACACTAGTATATCTGATGCGTAGCTCTCACCATCGTCGGCCGAAGCAGCTCGAGCACCAGCGCAGACGACCAAGAAGAACAACACGAGGCGACCTCCTCCACCCACCATCATCGACTCACCCTCCTCGAGCTTCTACCTAGTACCTCGAACTCTTCCCGGTCTTGGGAGCTCTGGAATATTACTCCACGCTCTCGAGCTTCTACCTGGGACAGTGCTTACCTGGGAAGTCACTCTTCTGCTCCACTTATATAGGGAACCTGGGGACGCGTCCGCCCTGATCGATCGATCGATCGATCAGTGCGCGCGGTGCGGGCCGGGGAACGCGCCGGGTCGTCGCGCGGGCACGAGGCCACGAGACGGGCCTGCACCGCCCTCCTCCTGATGCATGATTCGAGATCGGTTCGAGTCAGCGCAACGGCCCTGCTGCGTGCGGTCATGTGGACGTCTACAGCCGTTGGAATGAAAAGGATTCCACAATGTCCCCTGGATCTGCCAGGCGCGCGGCCAGCGTACGTGTTCGTCGGTGTCATTATATAACTCATGTGAAGAATAACATGAATGGGTGGTCCATGAGCTCTATCGATAAGGTCAGCTCTCTGTTTGTGCCTACCTGTACGTACTTGATCAGGTTTTCTGTGTTCCGCGGGGTAGCTTGACCAGGTAGTTCACGTGGATTTGATTTTCAAGGAGTGGCATCATTTACGACTTGCCGCAGTTTCAGGCTACCTGTATAGGTTTTGAAAACACATGCTAGTGGCTGAATTAGGGGTGGACACAAAGTTCGAGGCTCGAACAAGGCTTTGGCTCGGGGTCGGAGATTGGAAAAGCGAAATCTAAACCTTAGGCTCGACAAGACAGCTCGGTGAAACTCGCAAGCCGACTTGAAGGCTCGATGGAATTGAAAATTTCATCATAAACTTTGCTAAAAATGTAAACAATTCACAATTATAAACAACAATTGTACATGCATATATCCCTATCATACCATATAATGTTAGAAATAGTGGGCTAAATCTTTAGACCCATGTGTGATTTCAGATTTTTCCTAAATCTCAAAGCCCATGTATGTTGAATCCCATATATGATTTGGTCTAAGTTGGTGGCAATTCACATATATGTGGCAAAAGCCACTGGCCGAGCTATGCAGGGGCCGAACCGGGCCATGGCCTGCCCAGGTTTTTTGCCAAAAGAAAATTAGGTATTAGTAAAGTAGTAATCAAAAGCCCAGCCCACAAAAATGCCCAATCTTGCTCGTCAGTTGTCTCCAGAACAGACTTGTTCTTTCTCGACTAGAAAACACATGAGAGAGATCGAGAGAGAGACACGCGCAGGCACGCGGCCATGGAGATGCGGCGACTCTGCTTTACTGCTCGCTAGTTCAGGAATTGACAATGGAGGTGGAGGCGCTTAGCAGCAGCCACACATCGCTGCCGGCAGCCGGACTGCCGGAGCCCGGAGGTCGCCCGTCGCCGGTCGTCACAGCTCTCAGGCAAAGCTGCAAAGGCAGGGGATCTGCTACGTACGAGCCTAGTCGCGGAAGCAGACGACGGCAAGACCAGCTACAAATCGAGCCAGCACTCTCCCCAATTTCTCTATTTAGGTATTTTCTTTTCTTTCTCCAAATCCCTAGTTAGCAATTTGTGAATCTGATACTGGATTGGACTGTTTCGGTGTTTCAATTGATTTCAATTTTAGAAATTACAGAGTCATGGGGAAGGTCACTCCGAAAAGAATTGATTTTATGCTGAAAAGAAAACGAGATGACATAATTGAAGAGGAAGAAGATCCTCGGGAACCAGCAACTAATCCTTTGCCCTTGCTTGAATTGGAACAACACCAACACATCCATGACCAAGCACAATCAAATGAACCTGTTACTTTTCAAGGTATCGAGTTCTTGCAACGATACCCTGGATTGCGTCCTCAGATTTGGCAATATCCGTCGGAGCAAAGAGATATTGTGAGGAGAGCATATTTGATGTTAGGTCCTATGCAACCTCATCTTCAAAATTATAGGCCATCCGGTGAACAAGGGCATCGATGCCGCTTCCAGTATAGTTGGTTTGGTCTTTTTCCATCCTGGTCGGAGTACTCTGAGGACAAGCATTGTGCATATTGTCTATTTTTCTTTGTGTCCAGCAACAAGGAGAATACATGAGGCGGTTCTCATGTCTTCGCGGTGGATGGATTTAATAGTTGGAAGAGGGTTAATTATGGGAAACATTGTGCATTTCTAACTCACATTGGTTCCGGACCATGCTTGCCACACAAAACAATGCAGCCACGAATTGTCGCGACTTGATGCAACAACTATCCCACATAGAAAATGTTATAGCAGTGAAGGACAAGGAGAAGGTGGAAAGAAACCGTTTGCGGCTACGAGTCTCAATTGCCACCGCCAAATGGCTTGCATTTCAAGCTTGTGCTTTTAGAGGGCATGATGAGAGACCTCAATCGAAGAACAAAGGAAACTTTCTGGAAATGATAGACCTTCTTGCTGAATTCAACCCTGAGATTGCCAAAGTTGTGGGAGGGAATGATCCATACAATTCAAAATACACATCACCTGAGATTCAAAAGGAGCTCCTGGGTATGTTTGCATTGAAACTTAGGAAGCATATCCGTGATTAAATTGGGGATTCTAAGTTCTATATTCTAGTAGATGAAACATGTGATGCATCAAAGAGAGAGAGAAAATGGCGTTGGTTCTCAGATTTGTTGATAAAGGTGGTATTTTGCAAGAGAGATTCTTTGACTTGATACATGTGGCAAACACAAGGTCTTTGACACTCAAACATGAATTAAGCTTTTCTTTATCAAACCATGGTTTTGATATTTAAAACCTTTGAGGACAAGGGTACGATGGGGCTAGCAACATGAGAGGTGAGTTGAATGGATTGCAAGCTCTTTTTCTCCAGGAATGTCCATATGCTTATTATGTTCATTGTTATACCCATCGATTGCAACTTGCTCTAGTTGATGCATCTAAAGAAGTGGTTTCTATTTCCCAATTCTTTCAAAAGTTGATATTTGTCATAAATACTGTCGACTCCTCTTCAAAGCGCCATGATGAGCTTCATCACGCTCAAGTAGTTGAACTATAAAATGGAATATCTAATGCTAGCATTGAGACGGGTCAAGGGGAAAATCAGATCCGTTCACTTAAGAGACCGGGAGACACAAGGTTGGGTTCTCATTTTGCTGCAGTTTACAGCCTTATGAAGATGTCTGGTGTCGTTTATTCTAGTATCCAAGATATGGCTGCCGATGGATCACCGGGGAGTATTCGTGCTGATGCGGACACTTCTTTCATCTACTTGTCATCCTTTGTGTTCATATTTAACCTATGTTTGACAAAGGAAATATTTGAGATAACTGAAGTGCTTGGCCAAGCTGTCCAAAAAAAGTCACAAGATATTGTAAATGTCGTCCGTTTAGTGTCTTCAACAAAAGACTATCTTCGGCAACTCAGATCAGACAATGGCTACCAAGTATTTATTGACAAGGTTATTGAATTTTGCGTGAACCACTCCATTGACATTCCTGACTTTGAGGACACATACATCCTGCGAGGTGGTCGTGCCCGTCATCAGCCTGATCAGCTCATGAAGGAGCATTATTTTCGAGTGGAGATTTTTCGTGCAACACTGGACACTCAACTATTTGAATTAAACCGAAGGTTCCGATAAGGTAATGGATCTTCTATCCACTAGTGCCACCTTGATTCCTAGAAACAAATTCAAAGGATTCAAAGCTAGTGATATATGTGACATGGTGAAAAAGTATTACCCTGCAGATTTCCCCCAAGATATTTACGCATTACAACAACTAATTTTTGCTGTTGTGGATGCTTCCAAAGATGAAGAGTTAAAAAATATATCAACCTTAATTGATCTTTGTCGGTGCCTTGTGGGGACAGGAAGACATACTATGTACAATCTGATTGATAGGTTGCTTCGTTTGCTTGTTACTCTTCCGGTTTCTACGGCAAGTGCTGAACGCGCATTTTATAGTATGAAGATCATTAAGACAAGGTTGCGCAATAAGATGGAGGATGATTTTATTGCCAATAATCTGTTAGTTAACATAGAAGGTGATATTCTAGAGACATACAACTATGAGGATGTCATCACAGACTTTGGAAGCAAAAAGGGTCGAAAAGTTGACTTGTAGTATACAGTATGTATGTCTGAACATCTATGATCTAACTCCTTAGGTAGCATCTTTTGGTATAGCTCTTTTGTAAGTAATGCTGATATGTAACCAATGACCATAACAATATTTGAGTAATTATATATGTCATGTGAAGTGGTATGATTGAGAACAAAAAATTTGTGGTCTTTTCTAGCTTGGCCCGCCCATAAATTGCTTCGTAGCTCCTCCACTGGCAAGATCAGTGGGAGCTAAAGTTTAGTCCTACATGGAAAGTTGAAGGAGAGTTGTACCACCTTATAAGATGGAGTGTTACACCACTTTGTAAGTAAGTGACAATAAGAGAGCTACACGCGTGCTCCTCCTCCGATGACGCCGCCATCGCTCGCCTCGCCTCGTCACGTCACGTCAAGTCACGCGCCGCGGGTTACAGAAATCTCGCCGAGCCGTCATAAGCTATCTGTAACCGATCCAAACGTGCGTGACATGGGCTTGGTCCATTTCGTGTCCTGTACGGGATTTTCGAGATGCTCTATATAAACGCCTGTGCGGCTTCCACGATGCACGATACCAAACCAATCTAGGGTTTTGCCATCCTCTCTGCTTACGCCGCCACCGTAGGCTACTCCATCCCGCTTGTCGGCGTGCACCCACAATCAGGAGAGCAGGTCTCCGAAACCATTCGTCTTTGTGATCTTGTACGCGAGAGGGCGAATAAGGTTTTGGGAAGCGCTCCGCGCGACTGCTCAAGTTCGTCATCACGGCGCGTCTTCCCGGTCGTCAAGCCGAACCTACTGCACGTCGACTTCTTCGACAGGCTACTGCAACAACGACGACTACATCGACAACCGATCAGTACGTACACCGTCATCAGATATGTTGTTTTACTATGGTTGTTAGTGCGTATAATATGCTACTGTTCATGTTGATCAATACATCTAGTATGTTAGAGGTTCACGTGATTGTAGCTGTTGTTGTCATGATTTATCTTCTGAAATTAATCGTGGAAATTATTGCTAATAATCCAACAATCCAAAAACCTTATTACAGGCAATTTCCTGAATTAAACATGGGACACTTGGCCGATGCTATGAAGCCAGAAAAGTTTACCGGTGTTCATTTTAAGAGGTGGCAGTATAAGACCACTTTGTGGCTACAAGCTCTGAAAGTATTCGAGGCTAGTTAGGGTTTACCTGAAGGAACTATATATGACGAGGTTCAGAACAAGTTCAAGAAAACCAATCTTTCTTTTGTGGGATGTGTTCTGAGTGTTCTTGATAACAAGCTGTTTGATGTGTACATGCACATCAAAGATGGAAAAGAGCTCTGGGAGGCACTAAACGCTAAGTTCGGTGTAGCAGATGCTGGCAGTGAGCTGTACATCATGGACACCTTTTATGATTACACGATGGTTAACAATCGTTCTGTAGTTGAGAAAGCTCATGAGATACAGTGCTTCGCCAAGGAACTTGAAATCCTCAAGTGTATTTTACCCGACAAGTTTGTGGCTAGGTGCATTATTGCAAAGTTGACTTCTTCGTGGAGGAACTTCACCACAACTCTCAAACACAAGAGACAGGAGATATCGGTTGAAAACCTGATAGCGTCTCTTGATGTTGAGGAAAAGGCTCGGGCTAAGGACACTACTGAGAAAGGAGAGGGTCATGCTACTGCTAACTATGTGCAGAAAGGCAAATCCTTCGGCAAGAATAAAGGGAACTCTAAGCCCTCGTTCAACAAGGCTGAAAAGACTATAACCTTCAAGAAGAAGAAGCCGAATAAGGCCAAGCTATAGTGTTACTCATGTGGAGAGCTCAGCCACTTTTTCAAGGACTGCCCAAAACGTGCAGATCGCAGAGGGAAAGGTGGGAAGACTGTCAACGTCATGACCGCTAGCAACATTGATGGGTATGGTAATTCATTTACTGTTCTTTTAGTATTTCAATCACCATGTTTTTGGATTGATACGAATGCTAATGTTCATGTGTATGCTGACATCTCTATGTTCACTTCTTATCAGGTCGCTCGGGATTCATGAAGGGAATATGCCCTGAGAGGCAATAATAAAGTGTTTATTATGTGTATTTCAAGTATATGATAGATGTTTATTTTGCATTCTATAATTGTATTAATACGGAAACGTTAATACATATATGTTTAATAAACAAACAAAAAGTTCCTAGTTATGCCTCTCTCATAAACTAGCTTGTTGATTAACAAGATGATCAAGGTTTCCTGATCATACACATTGGATGTTGTTAATAACGAGGTCACAACATTAGTGTAATGATGTTATGAAGATTCATCCGAAGTATAGCATTATGATCAAAGTCATTGAGTTTATATTGCTATAACAGCTTACGAAGTGATCATAATCCTTAGACCATGAGATCATGTCAATCACTAACACCGGAAGAGTTTCTTGATAACATCAAACGTCACACCGTATTTGGGTGATTATAAAGATGGGTTCAGAACTACTAAAGTGTTATGTTGATGCCCATGGATCGAGAGTGGAATTTGTTCATCCCGATGACGGATAGATATGCTCTGGGCCCTCTCGGTGATATCACATTGATTAGCTTGCAAGCAAGTGATTCGATCACTAGAATGTTATATCACGGGAACGAGAAAAGAGTACATGTCAGTAACGAGATGAAACTAGGTATGGAGATACCGATGATCGAATCTCGAACATGTAATATATCACGAAACAAAAGGATTAAGATACTAGCGTAAAAGGTTCCGACGATCACAAGAAAGTCATCGTTGAATGTGTGGGAGTCGGTATGGGTCTCCAGATCCCACTTCTGATTATTGATCGGAAAAGGGTCTCGATTATGTCCGCATTATTCGCGAACCATAGGGTGGCACACTTAAGAGACAGCGACATCCAATTGGAGCAAAAGTTTCATGCCGGAAAGAATAACAAACACAGTAATTTATTTCACTAGATACCGAAACAGGTTTTCGGGTGAAATTGCAGAAAGTGTTTTTGCATGTGAAATGAAATACTAGCAAGAGGTTATATGTGAATGTTTGTCATTAAAGTACTTGAAAAAATTATGAATAAATGAAAGGAGTTTTATTTAATGAGAGTTTGCATTAAATTTGGTGGAAAATTAATGGGAATTTGAGTGGGATTTTGAGTGGAGGGAATTGAAAGGATTTTTGTGAGTGGAGTGTCTACCCACATGAATGAGGGGAGGGCAAGGGGCAGCCCCCATGCGCCAGCCACCCCCTTGGGGTTCACCCTCCCCTCCCTCCTATAAAAGGCACCCCCTCCTCACTTCTCACTCACACCTCCTCATGAAGGATCTCTCTCCCCCTCTAGTATTTACCCCCCATGGTCTCGGACTAGCGAGATACATGTTCCCGGTGGCTATTTGGCAAGAAAGAGTTGTGTTTCCGCTGCATCGCTGGAGCAAGGAGGCGTAGGTTGCTCGGTGCCTCGAACGTGTGTGCGAGCACGGATGCGCTGCTGATTTGCGGCGCTAGGACTTCCTCTCGATCTTGAGATCGGCAAGAGATCGTCTACATCAACCACGAGTTTGACTCGTTAAGCTTTGTCGGTCTTCAAGGATATGTTCTCTACGGATATACATCCGCCCGTTGTTTGTATCTAGTAGATAGATCTTGGTAGTTGTTCCCATCGTAGGAAATTTTTTGTTTTCTATGCTACGAACCCTACACTGGTATCAGAGCCGGATCTATGCATAGATGCTTTACACGGGTAGTACACATATGAGTATGTGGGCGATGATGATCATTTTATTGCTTCTTGGTTATACTTTGGATATTTCGTCCCGGGCAAACTTTACATGTCCTCGCACATGAGACCTGTTCCACGCTTGACATGCAACTAGTTTTGCATAAGTGGCTAGCGGGTGTCTGTCTCTCCTACTATAGTCAATATCTAATTTGCAACGAGTTGTCAAAAATTTGGTTATCCTCATTGTGGTTCATGTTCGTAGGTATGAACGGTTCTATCTTCTAAAGCCCTAAGCCACGTAAAACTTGCAATGGATAAATTAGAGGCGTCTAGTTTAGATTGTTGCTGGGCTAGTGTTATGATATGGTGATGTTGTAAGTAGAAGTATGAGATGATACTCTTACAACACACATAAGGTGTAAGTTCCATAGACCTTGGCCTTACACATAAAGGTATGATAGTGATCATACCACGGTGCACATGATGGAGATCATATGAGGGAACCATATCATTTCACTTATAAACATGTGATGTTTAATTGCATCTTATATTGCTTGTTTGGCATTTTATTAGCATAATAAGATGATCCCTCATTTAGATATCAAGATAAGAATGTGTTCTTCCTTAAGTATGCACCGATTATGTTTCGTCGCTCCAAGACATCACGTGATGATCGGGTGTTCTTGGATCCACGACCATATTTCGGGTGTAAGACAGTTACACACGCGAATACTATTGTTCTTACTTAGAGAGCCTAGCATGTACATACATGGCCTCGGAACACGGACCAAGAGGTTAAGCATGAGTCATATAGTATATATGATGCCCATTTGATGCTCGCCTTTGAAGCTACACCGACTCACGTGATGATCGGACTTGGTGTAGTGGATTTGGTTCATGTAATCATCAAAAAGGCACGAGGGATGTCGTGTTTGAGTAGGAGTTCATTTATAATGTGGATTAGTTGAACTCAATCTATCATAAACTTAGTCTAAACTTTACAAATTCTGTTGTAGATGGCACCACCCGCTTTTAATTTTAATGTGTTCATGGAGAAAGAGAAACTTGCAACGAACGGTAGAAACTTTACCAAATGGGCCATGAATTTTAGGATTCTCCTCTCTGTTGCACAAAATCAATATGTGCTAGAAGCGCCGCTAGGCCCCCACCGTTCGATGATGCCCCTAAGGAGGAAAAGAATGTCTATCAGACTCGTAAGGAGGGCCACAACTTAGTTCATTGCGGCATATTGTATGGGCTAGAGCCAGAACTTCGAAAGCGTTTAGAAAACGGCAATGCATTTGATACAATGGGTGAGTTGAAAATGATTTTCGACACACATGCTGCTGTAGAGAGCTACAATGCTTCAGAAAAGTTCTTTAGCTGCATGATGGAAGAGCACAGCTCCGTAAGTGAACATGTACTCAAGATGTCGGGTTACGCCGATAAACTTGTGTCCTTGGTAATATCGATTCCCATTGACTTAGGCATCCATCGTGTTTTGCAGTCTCTGCCACCTAGCTATAAGAGCTTCGTGATGAACTATAATATGCAAGGCATGAAGAAGTCTCTCCCCGAGCTTCTGTCAATGCTTAAAACTTCAGAAGTGGAGATCAAGAAAAAACATCAAGTGTTGATGATCAATAAGAACACTGGTTTCAAGAAAGACGAGAAGGGAAAACGGAAGGGAAGTAAGGGCGGCAAGCCGGTTGCCATGCCTGAAAAGAAACCCCTAGTTGTACCTAAGTCTGATACCGAGTGCTATTATTGTAAGGGGACTGGCCACTGAAAGCGCAACTGCCCCAAGTATTCGGCAGACAAGAAGGCTGGCAAGGCAAACAAAGGTATATATGATATACATGTTATTGATGTGTACTTGACTAGTACTCGCAGTAGCACCTGGGTATTTGATACCGGTTCAGTTGCTAATATTTGTAACTCAAATCAGGGGCTGCGGAACAAGCGACCGCTAGCAAGGGGTGAGGTCAAGATGCGTGTCGGCAATGGATCAAGTGTTGATGTGATCGTCGTCGGAACGCTACCTCTCCACTTACCGTCGAGATTAGTGATAAACTTGAATAATTGTTATCTGGTGCCTGCACTAAGAATGAACATTGTATCTGGATCGTGTTTGATGCGAAGTGGTTATTCATTTAAATCCGAGAACAATGGTTGTTCTATTTACATGAATGAAATCTTTTATGGTCATGCACCGATGATGAATGGTTTCTTTTTTTTGGATCTCGATAATAGTGTTACACATATTCATAATGTCAATGCTAAAAGGATTAAACTTAATGATGATATATCTGCATATATGTGGCACTGCCGTCTAGGTCATATTGGCGTTAAACGCATGAAGAAGCTCCATTCAGATGGACTTTTGGAATCACTTGATTTTGAATCATTTGATACATGTGAGCCATGCCTTATGGGCAAGATGACTAGAACATCGTTTTCTGGTTTAATGGAACGGGCGACATATTTATTGGAAATCATACATTCTGATGTATGTGGTCCAATGAGTGTGTCAGCGCGAGGTGTATATCGTTATTTTGTTACTTTCACGGATGATTTGAGTAGATACGGTTATATCTACTTGATGAAACACAAATCTGAAACCTTTGAAAAGTTCAAAGAATTTCAGAATGAAGTGGAAAATCATCGTAATAGAAAGATCAAATTTCTATGGTCCGACCGTGGAGGAGAGTATCTAAGTTACGAGTTTAGCACTCATATGAAAGAGTGTGGAATTGTTTCACAACTCACACCTGCCGGAACACCACAGCGAAATGGTGTGTAAGAACGTCGTAATCGTACTTTATTTGATATGGTTTGGTCTATGATGTCTCTGACGGACTTGCCGTTGTCATTTTGGGGTTGTGCGCTAGAAACTGCTGCATTCAGTTTAAATCGGGCACCATCTAAATCGTTGAAAAGACACCGTATGAATTGTGGTTTGGAAACAAACCTAAGCTGTCATTTCTTAAATTTGGGGATGCTATGTTTATGTGAAGAAACTTCAACCGGATAAACTCGAACCTAAAGCGAAAAATGCGTCTTCATAGGATACCCTAAGGAAACTATTGGGTATTCCTTCTATCACAGATCCGAGGGCAAGGTTTTGTTGCTAAGAATGGATCCTTTATAGAGAAAGAGTTTCTCGCGAAAGGTGTGAGTAGTCGGAAGGTAGAACTCGAAGAGGTTACTGAACCTTCTCTTCAAAGTATGGCGAGTAGCGCAGCGCCGGAAGTCGTTCTGGAGTTGGCTTCACCAGTTGAAGAGGGAACTAATGATAATGATCATGAAACTCTGAAAGAGAGTACTACTGAACCTAGCAGGTCTAGCAGGACGCGTGTAGCTCCGAGCTGTACGAAAATCCTCTTATGAATTTCATGGTTGATGAAAATGATGACCATGTGACGTATGAAGAAGCGATGGTGAGCCCGGATTCCAACAAATGGTTAGAATCCATGAAATCCGAGATGGAATCCATGTATGAAAATCAAGTTTGGAACTTGGTGGACTTACCTCATGACCGCAAGGCCGTGGAGAACAAAATGGATTTTCAAAAGGAAAACTGATGCTGATGATAATGTGATCGTCTATAAAGCTCGACTTGTCGCAAAGGGGTTTCGACAAATTCAAGGAGTTGACTATGATGATACATTCTCTCCCGTAGCGATGCTAAAGTCAGTTAGGATTATGTTAGCAATTGCTGCATATTTCGATTATGAGATATGGCAGATGGATGTCAAAACCGCGTTCCTCAATGGTAATATTGAAGAAGAGTTGTATATGATACAACCAAAGGGTTTTGTCGATCATAAGGATGCTAACAAGGTGTGCAAGCTTCAGCGTTCCATCTATGGACTGAAGCAAGCATCACGAAGTTGAAATCTCCACTTTGATGAGGTGATCAAAGAGTTTGGATTTGTCCAAACTTATAGAGAAGCTTGTATTTACAAGAAAGTGAGTGGGAGCAATGTGGCATTTCTGATATTATATGTGGATGACATATTATTGATCGAAAATGATATAGATCTTTCAAACAGTGTTAAAACCTATCTAAACAGGAAATTTTCGATGAAGGACCAAGGTGAAGCGTCATACATATTAGACATAAAGATCTACAGAGATAGATCTAGGCGCCTAATAGGGCTATCGCAAAGTACATACCTTGATAAGATTTTAAAGAAGTTTAAAATGGACGAAAGTAAGAAGGGGTTCTTACCTATGTTGCAAGGCAAGACATTGAGTAAGACTCAAAGTCCGGCTATGGTGGAAGAAAGATAGATAATGGACAAAGTCCCCTATGCTTCAGCCATAGGCTCTATAATGTACGCCATGCTATGTACAAGACCGGATGTGGCACATGCTATTAGTTTGACTAGTAGGTACCAATCTGATCCAGGTTCGAAACACTGGATAGCGGTCAAGAATATCCTTAAGTAATTGCGAAGAACTAAGGATATGTTTCTTATGTACGGAGGTGAAGAAGAGCTCGTCGCTAAGTGTTATGTTGACGCTAGCTTTGACATCGATCCGGATGAATCTAAGTCTTAATCCGGATACGTATTTCTCATGAATGGCGGAGCGGTTAGTTGGAGCAGTTCCAAACAACCCATTGTGGCGGGATCAACAACGGAGTCTGAATATGTTGCTGCTTCGAAAGCGGCTCAGGAAGCGGTTTGGATGAAGGAGTTCATATCCGAACTAGGTGTGGTTGCGAGCGCGTTGGACCCAATGGTGATATATTGTGACAACAATGGTGCCATTGCCAATGCCAAAGAACCAAGGTCTCACAAGTATTCCAAGCATATTAAGCGCCAGTTTCACTCCATACGTGAACATGTCAAGGATGCAGATATAAAGATTTGTAGAGTACATACGGACCTCAATATAGCAGATCCGTTGACTAAAACTCTCCCTAGAGAAAAACATGATCAACACCAGAACTCCATGGGTGTTAGATTCATCGCTATGTAACTAGATTATTGTCTCTAGTGCAAGTGGGAGACTGAAGGGAATATGCCCTGAGAGGCAATAATAAAGTATTTATTATGTGCATTCCAAGTCTATGATAGATGTTTATTTTGCATGCTATAATTGTATTATTACGGAAACGTTAATACATGTGTGTTTAATAAACAAACAGAAAGTTCCTAGTTATGCCTCTCTCATAAACTAGCTCGTTGATTAACAAGATGATCAAGGTTTCCTGATCATAGACATTGAATGTTGTTAATAACAATGTCACAACATTAGTGTAATGATGTGATGAACATTCATCCAAACTATAGCATTACGATCAAAGTCATTGAGTTTATATTGCTATAACAGCTTACGAAGTGATCCTAATCTTTAGACCATGAGATCATGTCAATCACTAACACAGGAAGAGTTTCTTGATAACATCAAACGTCACACCGTAACTAGGTGATTATAAAGATGGGTTCAGAACTACTAAAGTGTTATGTTGAGGCCCATGGATCGAGAGTGGAATTTGTTCATCTCGATGACGGATAGATATGCTCTGGGCCCTCTCGGTGATTTCACATTGATTAGCTTGCAAGCAAGTGATTTGATCACTAGAATGTTATATCACGGGAACGATAAAAGAGTACATGTTAGTAACGAGATCAAACTAGGTATGGAGATACAGATGATCGAATCTCGGACATGTAATATATCACGAAACAAAAGGATTAAGATACTAGCGTAAAAGGTTCCGACGATCACAAGAAAGTCGTCGTTGAATGTGTGGTCAGTATGGGTCTCCAGATCCCGCTTCTGATTATTGATCGGAGAAGGGTCTCGATCATGTCTGCATTATTCGCGAACCGTAGGGTGGCACACTTAAGAGACACCGACATCCAATTGGAGCAAAAGTTTCATGCCGGAAAGATTAACAAGCGCACGAATTTATTTCACTAGATACCGATATAGGTTTTCGGGTGAAATTGCATAATGTGTTTTTGCATGTGAAATGAAATACTAGCAAGGGGTTATATGTGAATGTTTGTCATTAAATTAATTGACAAAATTCTGAATAAATAAAAGGAGTTTTATTTAATGAGAGTTTGCATTAAATTTGGTGGAAATTTAATGGGAATTTGAGTGGAGGGAATTGAAAGGATTTTTGTGAGTGGAGTGTCCACCCACATGAATGAGGGGAGGGCAAGGGGCAGCCCCATGCGCCGGCCACCCCCTTGGGGTTCCCCCCTCTCCTATAAAAGGCACCCCCTCCTCACTTCTCACTCACACCTCCTCGTGAAGGATCTCTCTCCCCCTCTAGTATTTATCCCCCATGGTCTCGGACTAGCGAGATATATGTTCCCGGTGGCTATTCGGCAAGAAAGAGTTGTGCTTCCGCTGCATCGCTGGAGCGAGGAGGCGGAGGTTTTTCGGTTCCTCGAACGTGTGTGCGAGCACGGATGCGCTGCTGATTTGCGGCGCTAGGACTTCCTCTCGATCTTGAGATCGGCAAGAGATCATCTACATCAACCACGAGTTTGACTTGTTAAGCTTCGTCGGTCTTCAAGGGTATGTTCTCTACGGATATACATCCGCCCGTTGTTTGTATCTAGTAGATAGAACTTGGTATATAGTTGTTCCCATCATAGAAAAAAAATTGTTTTTTCTATGCTACGAACCCTACATATTCATCTGTCCTAATGGGGAATGGATCACATACTTCTGTTCGTGGTGTTGGCACGGTGGATCTGAAGTTTACTTTCGGAAAGATCGTGCAACTAAGGAACGTGCAACATGTCCCTACTATGAACAAGAATCTCGTTAGTGGCTCCCTTCTATGTAGAGATGAATTTAAGGTTGTGTTAGAGTCCAATAAAGTCATTGTTTCTAAACATGGACAAAATTTATTGGTAAAGGTTATGAGTTCGGAGGCTTGTTCCGATTTTCACTTTCAGAGTTTTGTAATAAATCCGTGAATCATATTTGTGTGGTGTTAATGATGATACCGATGTTTGGCATTCTCGTTTATGTCATATTAATTTTGGTTTGATGTCTCGAATGTCCAGTATGAGTTTAATTCCAAATTTCACTATTGCCAAAGGTTCATTGTGTGTAATCAAAGCAACCTCTAAAGCCTCACAAGGCTGTCGAGCAGAGAAACTTGGCACCTCTAGAACTCATACATTCTGATCTATGCGAGATGAATGGTGTGTTGACAAAAGGTGAAAAGAGATATTTCATGACATTGATAGATGATGCTACTAAATTCCTCTATGTTTACTTGTTGCAAACTAAAGATGAGGCTTTAGACTACTTTAAAATTTATAAGGCCGAAGTTGAAAATCAACTAGAGATAAAGATCAAGCATCTTAGGTCGGATCGTGGTGGTGAATATTTTCCCAAAATATTTGACGATTTCTGTGAGGAACATGGAATTATTCATGAGAGGACGCATCCCTACTCTCCCCAATCAAATGAGGTTGCCAAGAGGAAAAACCGCACGCTGACTGACTTGGTGAATTCCATGTTAGCCACTGCTGGTTTATCAAAGGCATGGTGGGGGAGGCTTTGTTGACTTCATGTCATGTCTTGAATAGAGTTCCTAACAAGAATAAAGAAAAGACCCCTTATGAGGAGTGGGTTGGGAGAAAACCATCAATTTCGTATCTACGCACTTGGGGGTGTTTGGCAAAGGTCAACATACCGATCCCCAAGAAACGCAAGCTCGGACCCAAGACAGTGGATTGTATCTTTCTAGGATATGCTCCACGGAGTGTAGGCTGTAGATTTCTAGTAGTTAAATTGGAGGTATCAGATATGCATGTTGATACTATAATGGAATCTCGTGATGCAACATTTTTTGAGAATATGTTTCCTATGAAAGAATATGCATAGCACTGGTAGGATTTCTTCTGAAATACTTCTTGAATCTAGTGCATCTATTGAGAATTCTGAACAACCATATGAGGAATTCCTTGAGAAGGATGACGATGAACCTCTCACGAGGAGTAAGAGATAGAGGGTTGCAAAATCCTTTGATAATGACTTCATCGTGTACCTTGTGGATGATACTCCCAGATCAATTACTGAGGCATATGCATCCCCTGATGCAGATGATTGGAAAGAAGCTGTCCAAAATGAGATGGACTCGATTCTTTCTAATGGAACTTGAGAATTATCAGAACGACCCTATGGTTGTAAACCTGTGGGATGTAAGTGGGTGTTCAAGAAGAAGCTAATGCCTGATGGTACTATTGATAAGTACAAGGTGCGTCTTGTAGCTAAGGGCTACACACAGAAAGAAGGCGAAGATTACTTTGACACCTATTCACCTGTCGCTAGACTAACCACCATTCGAGTACTAATGTCCCTGCCTGCCTCTTATGGTCTTCTTGTTCATCAAATGGACGTGAAGACAACTTTCCTTAATGGAGAGTTGGAAGAGGAGATCTATATGGATCAGCCGGATGGGTTTGTGGTAAAAGGTGAAGAGACAAAGGTGTGCAAGTTATTAAAATCTTTATATGGCATGAGAAGTTTGACAGAACTCTACTTTCTGTTGGCTTTGTCATTAATGAGGCTGATAGGTGTGTTTACTATCGCCATGGTGGGGGCGATAGTGTTATATTATGTTTGTACGTGGATGACATTCTAATCTTTTGTACAAACATGAAAGTGATAAATGAAGTCAAGTTTTTCCTGTCAAAGAGTTTTGATATGAAAGATCTAGGAGAAGCTGATGTGATTCTAAACATCAAGCTTATTAAGAACATGAATGGGATTACTTTAACACAATCTCATTATGTTGAGAAGGTATTGAGCCGATTTGGCTTTACTGATGGCAAGACTTCTCCAACACCTTATGGTCCTAGTTTGACACTACGAAAGAATAAGAAGGAACCAACAGATCAGCTGAAATATTCACAAGTTGTTGGTTCTCTTATGTAGTTAGCAAGCGCTATAAGACCCGATATCTCTTTTGCTATGAGCAAGTTGAGTAGGTTTATGTCTAACCCGGGTATTGATCATTGAAATGCACTTGAAAGGGTCATGCGCTATCTATGTGGTACAATGAGCTATGGGATTCACTATTTAGGGCACCCTGTTGTATTTGAAGGATATAGTGATTCGAACTGGATCTCTGACATTGATGAACTCTACGCCACGAGCGGGTATGTGTTTACCCTTGGAGGTGGTGCGGTGTCTGGAGATCCCGTAGACAGACCATATTGACGAGGTCAACTATGGAAGCAGAGCTTACTGCTTTAGACACATCCACTTTGAGTCAGAATGGCTGCGTGAGATTTTGATAGACTTGTCTGTGGTTGAGAAACCTGTGCCGGCAATCCTTTTGAATTGTGACAACCAAATTGTTATTGTCAAAGTGCATAATTCTAAGTATAACACGAAGTCATCAAGACACGTGAAGAGACATTTGAAATCTATCAGGAAATTGAGAAGCTCCGGAGTAATAATTGTTATGTATATTCAAACAGACAAAAACTTGGCAGATCCCTTTACAAAGGGATTATCACGAAATGTGATAGAAAGTGCATTGAGGGAGATGGGGTTGATACCCATGGATGTCACACCTAGTGGTAACCCAACCTATGCGATCGGAGATCCCGTGATTAGGACTTGGGAAGAACAAGCTAGTGGGTGGACTGGGGAGCGTATTTTGTAACCCTCTCTATGTAAAGATACATAACACTCATAATTTGTAAGGCAGGTTGGCAACATGCCTTAATGTGTTTATGTTGGCTTTAACTAGCAAAGATGCTATCCTATAAGGCATTCTTGAAAGAACACACCTATACAAGCTCGACTGTAAACGTCGCAGTCTATGAGATTTGGATGATCTCTAGTAAACTCATGAAGAGACCAGGGAGTATGACGCATATGCTCCAACCGCGGGGTAGGCTACTGGCAGCCAGGTACTAGTTATGATTTTGAGTGAAATCTATTGGCACCAAACTTGCAATTCAAGGTTAGTCTATTGTTCAAGTTATTGATAGACCTAGTTCAAGATTCTAGACGAAAGTTCAACTTAACATTCTTTGCTGAAACACTGGTATATAAATAAGTATCGAGGATTGGTAAATCTTCAAATTGGTATTTGATATCTGGTTGGGGATTGTTAGAAATAATGGGCCAATTCATTTAGGCCCATGTGTATTTCAGATTTTCCCTAAATCTCAAAGCCCAGATTTGTGGCATCTCATATGTGTTTGTGGCAGCTCACATGGGAGTGAAGTGGGAGATAAAGTTTAGTCCCACATGGAAAGTTGAAGGAGAGTTGCACCACCTTATAATGTGGAGTGTTGCCCCACTTTGTAAGTGAGTGACAATAAAAGAGATACACACGCGCGCTCCTCCTCCTTCGACTTCTTCGACATGCTACTGCACCAACGGCGACTACATCGACAACCGATCAGTACGTACACCGTCATCAGATCTGTTGTTTTACTATGACTGTTAATGCGTATAATCTGCTACTGTTTATGTTGATCAATATATCTAGTATGTTAAAGGTTCACGTGATTGTAGCTGTTGTTGTTATGATTTATATTCTGAAATCAGTCATGAAAATTATGCCTAATAATCCAACTTATAAGTCATACCGAGTATCGATAACAATAACAATAGCACATATCATAAGTTCACAACACAAGTATATGCGATTAGTCCAATGGAGAGTATCATACGTCACAAACACATTCACTTTTTTGCGGTATTTCAATCAAAGGACGTCCCTTGACATGGAATTCAAAACATGTGAGCTCTAAGTTTTATAACTATGAAGTTCAAAATAAAAATTCACTTCAAAATCTATAAAGTCAAGTGACCCATAGGTTGTGCCTAATAAGTAAAGGCGCGGTGTTGTGGCACTTGGGTGCATATGCTCTCTTATTTGAAATGTATCTTAAATGCATTTTGAAATATCAAAAAGTCTAAAAAAATGTCGCATTAATCTCCAGTTCTAAGCGCGCACATAGTCGTTCATGAAAATTCGACTTTTTGTGTGATACTTGTAAAAAAGCCAAAAGTCGGTGCTAAAATAAAACTCTTCACAAGATATTTCTTTGTCTTTTTACACGAGTCCAAAGTATATTTTTTTCTTCGTGAAACTTTATGTGAGCATATAAAATACGAAGAAGCACATGTGAATACTCTTTCCCTTTATTTAACAATTTGAAACTTTCTCAAAAAAAAAAAATTGAAACATGTGTCAGAGGGACGCGTCTGGAATACTAGGAGTAAATAGACTGGGCTTGAGAAAGTCATGCGGCCTATCAACACGAGACATGGGCTTTGCTGAGACTATTAAGGGAGGAGGAAAAATGAAATTTCTGGATCAATGATAATAAAAAGGAAAAATGAAAGCCCGCCCCTCTCTCACCTCCCGCATCGCTCCCGCGAGCGACCGGGGGAAACCCTAATCCCGCCACCGGTGCCCCCCCTCCGCTCTTCCCTCCCCTCGCCGCCGCTAAGGCCCGCTGACGGGCAAAGCCCGACCAGCGTAGGCGGAGGCGGGGCGTTCTCTCCTCTCCACGCGATGGGGGCGGCGCAGGCCGTAAATCTCGGGTGGAGCTCCACGGTAGGCGTGGGGCACGGAGCCGCGACAGCATGGTCGGGGACTGGTGGGCGGCAGGGAGAGCTACGTGTGGGGGTCGGCCTCTGGTGTGGTGGTGACCTGTGCTCGCCCTAGGTCTGGCGGCGGCGAGCCGATGGCCCGGTGGCGGCATTGCGAGTCGGGGGGGGGGGGGCTCGGCCGGCGGTGGAGGTGCGGCGGCGGTCTCGCCCTCGTCAGCTCCTGGACGACACGGTGTGGCTCTTTCTCGGGTGGTGCCCTAGGGCCGACTCCGGGACGACCTGCGATGGCGGTGTCATTTTCGGTGGCGGCGGAGCACGATGAAGGACGGCTCGGTGGTGGTGGTGCTGGGAGGGCGCTCTCTGGGACTCGTTCGGCGGCGAGCCCAAGGCATAGCAGCGGGGCTGATATGGGCCATATCTGGGCCCGCGGGGCCTGCAGGCTGATCTGGGCCTGAGTCTGGTTGATCAGCCTTGCCGCTGCGTCCGGACGGCGGTCACTTCGGGTGGTGGTGGGTAGTACCCCACGCTTGGGGGCTGCGCAGACTAACAGCCACATGCGATAGCGCCCGATCACCATACCCATTCTGGCAGCCTTTTGAGTGTGATGCTGGTGGTGGTAAGGAATCGAGCTCGTGGACGTCGGGGCGGCGGCCTCAGAAGATGGTCGGCTTCGACATCCCTCTAGCGGAGGCGGCTTCGGGAGGTGAAGTGAGATCCCCAGGCCGGCGGCGGTCTGGTAGGCCCGGGGGAGCTCGGTGGCGATGGTGTTGTTACTTGGCAGCCGAGATTTTCCGTTGCGACGAATCTCCTAGTGGGAGGAGGAGTTGGGTCTGGGCCAGCGGTTGGCATGTTCGGTGGCACCCTTGCTGCAGGGCGGCGGCGGGACTTCACGAGCCTCCGCGGGCTCGGTCGGGCCTGGTTTGTCTTGCTGCTACATCCGGTCGGCTACCACCTGCTGGTGGTGGAGGTAGTTCCCTCCCGCGTACTGTTGGCATGCCGGCCATCGCCAAAGTCTCTGCTCTCTCGGACTACCGGCTTCGCTCCGTGGTTCCCGGTGTGACGGCGGTGGCGACTTCAAGACCAGGGTGGCGCGTTTTCGTGGGTGACGTGTTTGGTGGAGCTTTACAAAGTTCTCGGGTAGGTGGTTCTGGAGGGGTCGGGAGAAATCCTTATATGTTGACACTAACACGGTGATGCCCGCGGGTATCACCTTCTTCTTGAAGGTTGTCGGAGGCCTCCCTTCCCCACCCCCAAACCTCGTTGCATACCGGGGGAAACCCTAGGCCTCGGCCGGACAGCAGTGTCGTCGTCACTCCCCTTCTTGGAGGTGCTGTCTTGGTACGCAGGAGCTTTGGACTGCGGGATGTGTGGTGGTACTTCTCTGGGGGGCGCGCTGTTTCCGTTTTCGGCACACCGCTGTTCTCAGCTTTTTTTTTTCTTCGTGTGTTTTTTGTAGGGCTTGGGTTCTTCCCAGCGCCTTGTATCCTGTGGTGTTTGTTCCTTTGGCGATGTGCTATCTGGCCCAGTAGCGATCTCACATGTGTGTTTTATTTATAAAGCGGGGCGAAAGCCTGTTTCGAGAGACATATCACATAAAAAGACAAGTTAGAAGAAGCAATGTACTCCACATAATTTAGAAAAAAAATCAGGATTCATATCAATATTTGAGGCTCTAAAATATATCAGCCCAGGTTGTAGCAACCCATGACTAACTACATTGCACGTCCCTTAACACAATCCTCGTTCTTGTCAACAAAAAAATCGTTCCCATTCAAATAGACAAAAACTGGAAAAAAAAAGCACCCGCGTCTGGTGCCCCGCACCACCATCGAACATGCACAGATCCATTCACCGCAACACGCGCCCTCGCCCGCTGTCTTCCCAGGTCTGGCGTGATGGTTGGAGTCTAGGATGAAGTGTTCCTTCCTATCGCCCAACTGCTCACACTTCTTGGGCCCCTTGGCAGAAACGACACGAGGCAACCTGGTTGAGGGTTGCTAGTCGCATGTGGGACAGCGCACAGTGGAGTTGGAGTCCGAGGCAGTGGCGGTGGGTGAACATTATGGCAGGAGCATGTACAATAGAGTACACTCAGCAGGCTATAAACAATTTTATATTAACAAAATTTTAGCTGGATGAGAGAGATATGAGGTGAGAGAAAAGAGCCGACGCTTTATATATGTTGAAATGTTGAAAGTAGGAACGAAGAGCCAAAGTGAGAAAAGGACAGTCACTATTCATTGATGAAGTTGTACAATTTTATAGGTGTGAACCAAGACAATGGCGGTTCTAGAGGCGATGCTTCATACGTCGGTTCTCCACGTGCAGAATACAAGCAGAGATTAACCATATAATTAAAGGTTAATTAAATTCTAACACTCCCCCTAATCTATGCTTGTCCTTGTGAATCTTCATCATCTTTAAATAGTCTTCTCCAAAAACCCTGTGAGAAAAATGTGAGGAGTTGAGTAGGATATGCTGTTAAAACTCCTTCAAAGCCATTGGGAAAATAAGAAGAAAATGACATAGCATATAATGATTATTGCCTCTATTAACTAGATATGAAATAAATTCATAGAATATAGAGGTCAATAAATATGTCTTTTATACCTTCCTAAAAAAACTCCGGTGAGGAAAACGGATAGTATGACATACTATAATCTTATATTGATATTATCTCATTAAAAATCTTAATGAGAACTTGAATAGTAAACTCATCAAGGGAAAAAGAGTATAATATGATGCTTTGAACAGGATAATTCAGGAAGACACTCCCCCTGATTCTTGCAAATCTCGAAGCCGTCGCATACCAATTTCATTAATATATTTCTGGAATGTTGAAGTTGGTAGAGACTTCGTGAATAGGTCAGCGAGATTATCACATGACTTTACTTGCAAGATTTTTATTTCCCTGCTCTTTTGGAGCTCATGGGGATAAAACAATTTATGGGCAATATGCTTAGTGATATTGCTCTTATATCCTATTTGCATCTGTGCAACACAAGCCGCATTATCCTCATAGACAATGGTAGGTGATTCGACAGAACTAATGACTGTTGTATGTGGTTTATTAAGAAACAGTAAAATAGAATTACCTACTAGCCACCACAGAGATTTGAGGTTTTCAGCCGTACGATTATTATGTTGAACGTCTAGGATGGACCGGTCGTTCCACTAAGCATCCCTGGGTCTTTGTTACCCTGCCGCACACTTTTATCGGCCCGCTGCTCTGAAAGTCAAGCTGGGTGACCTCTTATGAACCGGGCTGATTTCATCACCTAATATTTTTTGATGGGCCGCTGCTCCAGAATCTGCTCTCTGTGGGCTCTGTTCACTAGGACGAGCACCTTCTCAGATGTCCAGTTCTTTCATAGGAGACGGCATCGACGGAGTAATGACCAGGAAGCTCGGCATCGCCCTTCCGTTACTATTTTTGGGAGTGGATCAGCGTTACTTTCCGTCTGCCTTCCTTTTGATGGGTTCCTCGGTTCCCTCCTCTATATATGGTGCGTCCATGCACTTCTTTTCTTTCTTTCCACCTCACCCCTCTGTTCCTCGAGCAGTTGTTTCAAAAATTGTTGATCTCACTGGTGCGAATTGTTCTATTGGTGCGTGAGGAGCCGAGGATGCTGCAGCTTCTCGATGCCCCATTGCCGCACCTCGATCTGGTAATTTCTGCTTTGGTTTCTTTGTCAGTAGCTGGATCAGGGGTTGGGCTGCACCGGTACCTGTGGCCTCATGGCGCTCCATGCCTCCATGGGAGATTAGTCTTGCAAGCAAGCCATGACTACGTGAGAATTCTCTTTTTGTCCTAGATACTCCAACGTTACGTTGATAGAGATATGGTGTCAAAGAGTTACACATGCAGCCACTTGTTAAATGTTTATGGGGCATTGTTCTGTAGATAATACTAATAGAGATAACATTAAGAAACATCAACTGTTTGAATATCATGTAGTACTAAATTGTGCAAAAATAAATTCAGACAAAGCTAAAAAAATAGCCGTATTACATTTGTACAAATGATCCCTGGTAGTTATCTCAGGCGAACAACGGAGTTCTGATTTCTGTTTGATTATATTATGCTAGAAATGACTTGTTTTCCTACGTAATTCTGTAGGTGATACAACCTTTTTTTGTGGATGTTGGGGAATCATGAGACTCAACAGATCAATATAATTACAGTAAGATTTACGAAGAAAATCATAGATAGGAGAAGGCCTGGAGAAGTATTATTTCCCTAAGTAACCAGCTTACATATTATTTCAGCCAAAGTAAAAGGGAAGAGAGATTTGTTTTTTCTCAGTCACAATGGTCGAAACATAGAAGGTTTGTATGAATTATTACATAATGTGTGTTCTTGCGTGAAGTCTATCATTTCATGATATTTGTAACATTTATATCTATTCAAATTTATTTATGGGTCATGTCTCAACATGGACGGGCGCGGCAACGCGTGCCTTAATGGTCTAGTCATTCTACGAAACCACACACATTCGCATGATGCCTCATATAATGCAATTATTTTAGAATGATTGGTAGATGTTGCAACCAGAGTCTGTTTCAAAGACTTCCATGATATAGCAGTTCCACCATGTAGGAAAACAAAGCCGGTCTGTGATCTGGCATTATGGGGATCAGATAAGTAGCCAGCATCATTGTATCCAATTATACCGGAGTCCAGATTTCTCTGAAACTGAAAGTATAGGCCAAGATCCTTTGTGCCTTGGAGATATCAAAGACATTCTTGACTCCCGACCAATGGCGTTTGGTGGGAGCTGCGCTGTGTCTAGCAAGTAGATTCACTACAAATACGAGGTCAGGTCTCGTACAATTTGCAAGATACATGAGCGCACCAATGGCACTGAGATATGAACCTCGAGTCCCAACATCTCGTATCCATCATCCCTTGGCCTGAACGGATCTTTCTCTACGTCTAGAGAACGAACCACCATGGGAGTTTTAGACAGATAGGATTTGTCCATAATAAATTTCTCTAATATTTTCTGGATATAGGTAGCTTGGTGTACCATTATTCCTGAGGGAAGGTGCTCGAGTTGAAGACCCAAGCAAAAATTGGTTTGACCCAAATACTTCATCTCAAATTCTGTCTTTAGATGATTGCGTGCTTCATCAATATCTTGTGTGTTGCCAATGATGTTGAGATCATCGACATACACTGAAATGATGCAAAATCCTGAAGAGGACTTCTTGATGAAGACACATGGACAGTCATGATTGTTGGAGTAACCCTTCTGAAGAAGGAACTCACTAAGTCAGTTGTACCACATCCGTCCCGACTTTTTCAAGCCGTATAAAGAATTGTTCAGTTTTACACAGTACATGTTGCGTTTAGAGCTTGCATTCGGGACAGAGACTCCATCAGAAACCTTCATGTATATGTCCCAATCTAGTGACCCATAAAGATATGCGGTCACGACGTCCATCAACTGCATAGATAGACGATTTTTCACTGCGAAAGATATAAGATATCGGAAAGTGATACCACTCATTAGAGAATATGTCTCATTGAAATCAATGCCGGGTCTCTGCGTGAAACCCTGTGCTACGAGCCTCGCTTTGTATCTCACCATCTCATTGTTCTCATTCCATTTTCGGAGGAAAACCAATTTGAATCCCACAGGGAAAACATTGGGAGGTGTTGGTATTGCTTCTGTGAATACCTTCCTTTTATTGAGCGAAGCAAGTTCTGCTTGTATTGCTTCCTTCCATTTAGGCCAGTCGGAGCGTTTCTCACACTCAACGATAGTCCTTGGATCATGATCATTGAGAAGGGTATCAGCAATTGTAGCAGAAAAATAAGTGTCGACAATCGTAGACTTACGGTTGAATGATTCTCCAGAATCAATATAGTTGGAAGATATCTCATGCACCCTTGATGACTCTTCGTGATTTTCCAATACACGTGAGTCTAGGTGTTCCGATGTCTCAGCCAGTGTGTGCAAGCTAGAGCTGGGTTGTGGAGGTTGCCCTTCCACTGGGTGTATACTACCCATAAGGTGTTCGTCAACGTTGAGCTGACTTGCATTTACTGGTTTGGAGGATTTTCTCCTCTCTCTCCTTTGTTGCTTGCGAGAAGCAGGTTCCGGATCAGAGGCCGTACTACTCCCACTCTTTTTAGGATCAAGGAGTTGAGTGGTTTTTGTTGGTACCTCCACTCTTTCGGGCGCATTTCTAGCCGGTTTTCAGGATTTTGTAACATCTTTTAGATCAATAAATGAATCTGGCAGATTATTTGCAAGATGTTGCAAGATTATCTGCAATCTAGTAAATATGGCATGTACAGTGCCAACAATTACCGTATCGCGTCCAGCGATAGTCAAAATATCTCCAGTCATCTTTTTCAGAGTCTGAAAATGTTTCAACTCCCTCAGTATGGAGTTTGTGGTAGCACCGTCTACAAGGCATAATTCCTCTTCCATCGGATTGTCCCCGTAGATAGCTATATATAAAAATAAAGAATTTTCAATAAGAAAACCTTATTTAGATACATAGAATACAATCTTTATTATATCAAAGTGCTGATATAATATACATGACAACAACAATACTTATGTTCTTATTACAACATCACAAATGGACATAAAATAAAGTGATCACTAAGGAGATAGTGGGACTAGTCGAAGTCTCCAAATACGTCGTTTGAGGCGTACTCAATCATCATGTTCTCCGTGCTCATAGGCTCCTCGGGTTGCTGGAGAGTCATGGTGTTGCTACGTCTAGGAGGAGCATCTTGCGAACAACCAGCTCCATTGGTGCCATCTGGATGAAGGTTGAAGTTGGCTTCAAACCTTTTCCCTTGAGGTGCCTTGCGTCCTTGGGATTGCTAGTAGAGGATTGCCAGATGCTTTGGGGTCTTGCATTTGTTAGTAGGATGCGATGTAGCATCCACACTTATCACAAAGCCTAGTTTTGTCATACTTTGGCTTTGTGGTGCCTTTCCCATGATCCGAGTTTCGAGGCTTCCTGTTCCGGTTGCGCTTATGCTTACCCTTGAAGTTTGGTTGGTTACCGTTGAAGGCATCACCAAACTTTCTTCCGTTCGCAAAATTCATATAAACTTCCGACAAAGGTTGGGAACCAATCAGGCGCTGAGAGCCATTCTTAGCAAGAAGCTCATCATGCTTTTCAGCCTGAAGTAGGATATGAATAAGGTCTGAATAGACCTGAAGTAGTTGCGAGCGCGGTTTTGCTGCTGGAGGAGCCTTTCAGATGGGAGCATAGTGGATAGCGTTTTTTCTATCTTTTCTGCATCTGTAGGTTCCTTCTCGCAAAACCGCAGCTTGGAACTTATCTTATGAACCTCTTAATCCCCGACGGACTTAAAGTCCGGGAATCAAAGATGAGTCCAATCATGAAGTGCTTCGGGCAGAACAACTGTCTTCTGCTTTTCATACCTCGTTTTGAGGGCCAGAAACAAAGTAAATGGGGATTCCTCCTCCAAATACTCGGACTTAAGATCCGGGTGAATATGATGCCTTATAATGTACAAGGCAGCATATTTCCGCTCTTCTCTCAGCGGTGTGGCTCCAGCCGGAAGGGGGTCGTCCGGGTTCTGGATGGCACGCACTATCCCACGGGACGCAAGAGCGATCTTGATGTCCATGGCCCATGTAGGGTAGTTGTGGCCATTAAGCTCGAGTGAATCGAACTCTTTTCCAAGCATCGGTTACCTTTTCTCGCTGGAGTTTGCGGAGGTTGCTCTCGCTGGGAGCGTGCGGATAACGTGTTGAAAGTAGGAACGAGAGACAAAGTGAAAAGGACAGTCACTATTTATTGATGAAGTTGTACAATTTTATAGGGGTGAACTGACGCCGACAATGGCGGTTCTAGAGGCGACGCTTCATACGTCGGTTCTCAACGTTCAGAATACAAGCAGAGATTAACCATATAATTAAAGGTTAATTAAATTCTAACAATATACGGCCGGATGCAGCACATGCATCAAGAAGTACAGCCAACATGCAGCCTATAGGGGTGGCTCTGGTTACTTATGAGTCTTGCATGCAAACACACATTAAATACTTAAATATTTGATAGAGCCAACCTAGTAGCCAACTTATTGTATGAGTGTTTATTCAAAAAGACTTTAGGTGACTTGGCAATGTTATATAGCCAACAGTTGGTTGTGTTATTGTGCTTGCTCTAGTAGGGAAAGGTGGATCTACTTGTATACAAATGTTAAAATGAAAAACTTGTAACATAAAAGTTGTTGTTAACAGATAGTCTAAGATAGCCTAGTTATTGTTTATATCTCTAACTGATTCGGCCTGATCTTGCTATTTCTTTTTGTGCAAGACATGCGCTGGTTGTAGGCTATTTATAGCAACGATTCCTATCAATGAAATTAGTTGCCCCAAACCGAGTCTTCTCCTGTCGTTCGTAGTCTAGGCTCCTTCATGATATCAGATACCTAGATCCAATCTCCCCACAGCTTCCGCCGCCACCCCTCTCCCTCGCCGCCATGAGCTCGATCGGCTACAACTCCGCCTCCTCCTCGGACTCCGACGATGATACCTTCGAACAATTTGGTATTCCCGTCGCAACTCAAACTCTCCCCACCCCAAAGCTGCAGGCTCTCAGCATCCGTGACCACGTCCTCGTCACGCTGGATTACGAGAAGGAGAACTACGGCCTCTGGAGCCGTCAATTCCGCACCGCCCTCTGCAAGTTCGGGCTCCGGGATCACATCGACGGCTCCCCCGCCGAGGGCATCTACGACTGGGCGCTCAACGACTTCGCCATCGTCTCGTGGTACGACGCCACGGTCACGCCCGCCACTCTGGCGATCGTGGAGCCGCGCAACGCCACCGCCCTCTCCCTCTGCGCGCTATCCGCAGCGTCTTCCGCAACAATCGCGACACGCACGCCACCTACCTCCGTGACGAGTTTCACGGCTTCAACCAAGGCGATCTCTCCATCGTCGAGTATACCACCAAGAAGAAGGAGATGGCGGACACGCTCGGCGACCTTGGCTCTCGCGTCCGCGATCGCGAGCTCGTCCACAACGTTCTTCGCAGCCTCAACGAGCAGCTTCAGCATGCCGTTCCGCACATGACGCGCGGTCGTCTGCCTACCTTCATCAAGCTCCGCTCCTTCTTGCTCCTGGAGGAGCAGCGCCTCGGTCGTCGCGCTCGCGTCGTTGCCCACAACGCGTTCCTCGCCCAGGCTCATCTCGCGTTTCAGGCCGCCGGCGCTCCCATGCCAGCCTACACCAACCCTGCTCCGCCCCCCTACTTCAACCCGACGCCAGCGGGCTTCTACGATGCGGGTGCCACCCACGCCGGCTCTTCAACCGCTCCCGGTCACGGCAAGAAGAAAAAGAAAATGGGGGCCGCTCCCGGCACCCCTGCTCCGTTCGCCCCTCCCGCCGCGGGTGCCCGTCCGCTCGCTCCGCGCCCGTACGCGCCAGCTCTCGCTGGGACGTTCCAGGCCTGGGCCGGTCCCGGCATCCTCGGTGCCGCTCCCGGTGCACGTCCGCCTACCCCGACCGCGCCCCACGGCCTCGCCGTCCACGCCGCCCCGGCTGCACCAACCTCTCCTCCGACTGCTCCTACAACACAGTGGGACCAATCGGCCCTAATCGCCGCACTGAACCAGCTGGCCCTCCAAGCGCAAACCGGACAAAACAGCGAGTGGGTCTTCGACAGTGGTGCTTCCTCTCACATGGGCTCCGGTTCCGGTATACAACTCTCTCCTCGTCCTCCCAATTTTCCTTCTTATATCATTGTCGGTGATGGCTCCTCTCTCCCTATCACCGGTACTGGTTCCGTTCATTTTTGCACCTCCACTCGCCCTCTCTCCCTTCTTAACATTCTTATTTCTCCTAAGCTCATCAAAAATCTAGTGTCTGTCCGTGCCTTTACACGTGATAATTTTGTTTCCATTGAATTTGACACTTTTGGCTTTTCTATTAAGGATCTGGCAACAGGACGAGTTATTCACCGATGTAACTCCACCGGCGACCTCTACCCCTTCGTGCAGCCGTCCCAATGTTTTCTCGCCACCGTCTCTGCAGCATTGTGGCATCAGCGGCCCGGACACCCGTCGTTGAAGCATTGGCAAACGCCTCCAAATATTTCAAATTCAGTTGTAATAAAAGTTTACGCACGCACTGCGATGCATGTCGTTTGGACAAACACACTAGACTCTCTTTTTCCTCCTCTACCACAACAACATCTGCTGCTTTTGAGCTTTGTCATTGCTATTTATGGACTAGTCCTGTATTAAGCATCTCGGGTTTTCAATACTATCTTGTTATCTTAGATGACTTTATGCACTTCACTTGGACTTTTCCCAGTCGTAAAAAGTCTGAAGTTCATTCTCTTCTCGTCGCGTTCTATGCTTATGTTCGCACGCAGTTTTCGTCCTCTATTAAAGCCTTTCAGACCGACAATGGACGAGAATTCGACAACACTGCAAATTCGCGCGCTCTTTACTGCAAATGGCACTATCCTTCGCCTCACCTGCCCATACACCTCCCAACAAAATGGCAAGGCCGAACGTATTCTCCGTACACTCAACAATGGCGTCCGTACTCTCCTTATACACGCGTCCATGCCATACCCATGGTGGGCTGAGGCTCTCGCCACCTCTACCTACCTCGTCAAATGCCGCCCGTGCAAAGCCAACATCATCACATCTCCTTAAGAGCTTCTTCACGGCCGCGCCCCCGATTTTCGGTCTCTTCGAGTTTTTGGTTGTCTGTGCTATCCTAATCTGACCGCCATCACACCTCACAAACTCGCACCCCGTTCTACTCCTTGTGTCTTTCTCGGCTATCCGGATGGACGCAAAGGTTATCGATGCTATGATCCCGTGTCTAGGCGCATCATTTTTTCACGTCATGTTACTTTTGTGGAAAAAGTGTTTCCTTTCAGCTCTCTGGACTTCAGCATCGCCCCGACATCACCTCCACGTGACAACGACGACGAGCCTCCTCCAGCTTACGTCGATCACGTCGCGCCCGCTGCATGCCACAGTGACGGTCCATGCAGCCCGTGGCCGCGCGGATCGTCCTCGGGCCGCGGCTCCACCTGCGCTGGTCCGTGCAGCCCTCCCGGCCCCTCTCCACCAGCCTCGGCCACGATCGCATCACCAGGCCACGGCCCATCGTCTTCTACGCACTCTGCGGCTTCCTCGGCCCGCGACCGTGCGCCCTCGTCGCCCGACGCCGCCCCCTCCAGCTCGGCCTCGCCCGCTGCTCCATCGGCGCCTGCCGTGTCGCCCGCCCGTCACCACATGGTGACTCGTGCTCGGCACGACATCTTCAAGCTGAATCCTCGCTACGCCCATGTCGCCACCACGACGGTGTCGCCCCTTCCCTCCTCGGTTAGGGAGGCCCTCAGCGACTCCAACTGGCGCGACGCGATGACAGAGGAATTCGACGACCTCCCGTCAAACAACACCGGGACGCTGGTTCCTCAGCCTCCCCACACCAACGTCGTCACCGACAAATGGGTCTTCCGGCACAAGACACGCGAGGACGGCTCCCTCGAGCGGTACAAGGCTTGCTGGGTCGTTCGTGGCTTTGCCCAACGTCCCGACGTCGACTACGGTGAAACCTTCTCGCCAGTCGTCAAACCGGCAACCATCCGCACCGTGCTCACCTTTGCGTCCTCCCGGAACTGGCCTGTGCACCAGTTGGACGTGAAGAACGCCTTCCTCAACGGCATCCTCGACGAGCAGGTCTACTGCTACCAGCCGACCGGGTTTGTTGATGCTCAACTCAAGGATCACGTCTGCAATCTTGTCAAGTCCCTCTACGGCTTGAAGCAAGCCCCGCGGGCCTGGTTTCAGCGCTTTGCCACCTTCGCCGTCACTATTGGCTTCACCGCCTCTCGCTCTGACGCCTCGCTGTTCATACTACGGCGGGGCGCCGAATTGGCGTACCTCTTGTTGTACGTCGACGACATCGTCTTGACGGCCTCCTCCTCGCCACTGCTCCGCTCTCTCATCGACAAGCTCATGCTCGAGTTCGCGATGAAGGACTTGGGGCCTTTGCACTACTTCCTTGGGATCCGTGTGCGTCGTACGCCTCGTGGCTTCTTCCTCAGCCAGGAGCAGTACGCCGAGGAGATCCTACAGCGCGCTGGCATGGTGCAGTGCAAAACGGCCACCACACCCGTTGACACTCTGTCCAAGGTCGCCGCCGATGCTGGTGCCCCGGTTGCCGATCCCTCCGAGTACCGCAGCATCGCCGGTGCTCTCCAGTACTTGACCATGACGCGTCCTGATCTTGCATATGCCGTACAACAAGTCTGTTTACACATGCACGATCCGCGTGACGGTCATCTCGCCATCATCAAACGTATCCTTCGGTACGTCTGTGGCACCACGAGCTCTGGCCTCCTGCTCCACAGCTCCTCTCCACTCGACATCGTCGTCTACTCGGACGCGGACTGGGCAGGCTGCCCGGACACCCGGCGCTCTACCTGCGGCTACTGTGTTTATCTCGGCGGTGCTCTAGTGAGTTGGTCCTCTAAGCGCCAACCCACTGTCTCGCGCTCGAGCGCAGAGGCTGAGTATCGTGCCGTTGCTAATGCCGTTGCTGATTGCGTATGGCTGCGGTAACTCCTCGATGAGCTCGGTTCCCCTCCCTCCAAGGCCACGGTGGTTTTTTGTGATAATATCTCAGCGGTGTACATGTCTACCAATCCAGTTCATCATCGACGAACAAAGCACATTGAGTTAGACATTCACTTCGTGCGCGAGAAGGTGGCTCTCGGCGAACTTCGGGTCGTCCACGTGCCTATTACTCAGCAGCTGGCTGATATCATGACCAAAGGACTCCCTACGGCGTCGTTTCAGTCATTCTGGTCCAGTCTATGCGTTTTGCCAAGCGTCAACGTATCGACTGCAGCGGGGTGTTAACAGATAGTCTAAGATAGCCTAGTTATTGTTTATATCTCTAACTGATTCGGCCTGATCTTGCTATTTCTTTTTGTGCAAGACATGCGCTGGTTGTAGGCTATTTATAGCAACGATTCCTATCAATGAAATTAGTTGCCCCAAACCGAGTCTTCTCCTGCCGTTCGTAGTCTAGGCTCCTTCAGTTGTGTGAAACGGTAAGGTGAAGCTGCTACTCAATGAAAATTTTAACGGTTGATCGTGCGATACGAATTTGACAAAATTCATCCAAAAAGGGTACAGACATGAACACGGAATAGAACTCTAGAACTTCAAGGAAACTAGAAACTGATAGCGGAAATAAAATCACAACATCGATGAACATTTTTTTCATATAGAGCTTATCTCAAACCGGAGCACCGTTACGTAGATTAGAAGGGCTTATGTGAAGTAGATTACAGAGCCAAAAGATTAGCTATTTTGTCTGCACTCATGGAGCAATGAGGAGGCCTTTTTGCGCTAGCTAGGGCCTGTATGCGTAAAAATGGTCGATTTAAACATTATTAGTCCTCAAATACGCCCTATGGTTTTTCAAGAACCGTGTCGTGTAAAGATATTTTATCATGGGCTAACAAATAGCTGCAAAAAAGTTTAAAAATTTGGCTCCATAGAGCCTCTTTGAGTTTCCATGGGCAACCAAACAGCCTTTATATTTTTTTTGCATGTATTTGGTGGTATCCGTGAGATTGTGACTCGTTGTACTAGGTGTTATTGTGAAATACAAAATAGTAAATATCATTATAGGCCTAATTCTCAGCTTACAATAATTTTGCATTTTTCATAACACTAACTTTTTGTATCCGATCATTATAAGTACATTGTTCAGAGGTGCTAACACAAAACCTAAATAGCCAACCCCACATGTAAGGACATATCTAGCATAAGAGTGATGTTCTTTGATATGTCGTAAACGTATCTATAATTTTTGATGCTTCATGCTTGTTTTGTATCAACTTCCTTATATTTTGTCTACACTTTGAGACATTTTTATATATTTTCTGGAACTAACCTATTGACAAGATGCCACAGTGTCAGTTGGCTGTTTTCTGTTGTTTTTGGTTTCAGAAAAGCTAGTAAGGAAATATTCTCGAAACTGAACGAAACAAAAGCCAAAGTGTCAATTTTTCCAGACGCAACACGGAGCCCGAATGAGAGACGAGGGGGAGCCACGAGGCGACCACACAATAGGGTGGCGTGGGCCCACCCTTGGCCACGCTAGCCCATGGTGTTGGCCCCTCGAGGATCCACCGACCTTAACCTTTCGTCTATATATATACTTATCCCCGAGACGTAAACCCTACACGGATCAGATCTCCACAAAAAGTTTCGCAGCGTCATCGCCAACGAAGAGGAGATTCGGGGGACGGAAGTCTCTGTTCCGGCACCGAAGAGTCAGATCATACGGCTTTATTGATTCAAGTGGCTGTGGAGGGGAACTCTAGGAAGCGTGATTCAGAAAGGAGATTCATGTTTGAGGAGATGTGACTCTCTCATCCATCTTATGAGGAAATAGTTTTGAATGCATGGCGGAACAGTGCAGTACAAGAGGCAAGCATGGGAGGGTTGTGTCAACGGCTGAAGGATGTAAGTTGTTCTCTGAAATAGTGGGGCTATCACACTTTCGGTTCAGTTAAAAATAAGCTGAAACGCCTTAGAGCTGATTTGGAAAAAGCCAAGGCCAGATCGCGTGTCTCAGGTTCCTCACAGGAGGTACTCGAGTTACAGCGTCAGCTGCATGAGCTCTATAAATAAGAGGAGGTGATGTATCGTCAGCGTTCCTGTTAGTAGTGGCTGAATGCGGGAGATAAAAACACGATTTTTTTTTAGAATAGAGCCACACACAGGAAGCGCAACAACACTATATGTTTTCTGCAGCGAGAGGATGGAAGTCGGTGTGATACTGATGTTGGTATGCGCGCAATGGCCAGAGATTTTTACCGCTCTTTGTACACTTCGGAAAGCTCGTCTCACATGGACCAAATTCTGGAGAAAATTGATAGTTTTGTCTCACCGGAGATGAACGCTAAACTCAATGGGCCAGTCCATGACTCTGAAATATAGACAACTCTTTTTCAAATGGGACCAACAAAATCCCCGGGTCTGGATGGGCTACCGGCCCTTTTCTTCCAACGCCACTAGGCTGTTTTGAAATCGGCAGTGCGTAGCGCTGTGAGAGATTTTCTGGCGGGAAACAATTGTCATGAAGATCTGAATGACATGGTGTTAGTCCTGATACCGAAAGTGAATGCACCGGAATTTCTCGCACAGTTCAGGCCAATTAGTCTCTGCAATGTATTGTACAAACTATCTTCAAAAGTGTTGGCGAACCGACTAAAGAAAATCCTCCCAATTATTATTTCAGAGGAACATAGCGCCTTCGTATCTGGGAGACTAATTACCGACAATGTGTTCGTCGCCTACGAGTGCACCCAAGCGATTAGGACGAGGAAGCGGAAGCGGAAGACTCCACTGCGTTGTCAAGCTGGACATGGTCAAAGCTTACGACAAAGTTGAGTGGATCTTTTTGGAGAGAATGATGCTCAAGATGGGGTTCTCGCGGGCTTGGGTGGCTATGATCATGAGATGCCTGACGTCTGTTAGGTTTTCAGTCAAAGTTAACGGAGGTTATTCGGAACCGTTGTCACCTTCAAAGGGTTTACGACAGGGGGATCAGTGTACACACCATGTGAAAGTAAGGAGGACTCATTTCAGTGGTTGGAAGGTCACTTGAAATGAGGGAGGATCAGTGTAGATGGAGTGGTGGACTCCAGGGTTTTGGAGCGAGTTGTTCGTGAGCGTTGCTTCTGCTTATGTGCTATATGTATCTCTGTCTCTCCCTTCTAATCCCACTTTTGTTTTGGGAGTGCCGAATAAGAATCAGCTAAGGCTATGAAAATCTAAAAATTGGTTTATATATGTATAAGAAAATATTCATGGCCATATAGTAATAATTTGTTCATGTCATGCAAAAAACATGTAGTATTTGTTTCAGAGTTCCTTTTTTGCACGGATCTCAGAGGATTTATCAGTTTTCAGCGTCGAATGAGACTTAATAAATTCTCAGTCTACTGAAAAATTAACAAAAATGTGTTTATTTTTCTTTAAACTGTCGAATGACCCAGTATTTCCACATTGCGCAATAGGTTCGAAAATTTTGTTAGGTCCATTATTGTCCTAGTGGCCACGCAAAAGTCTTCCTTTGTAGACTGATCACGGAGTCATACTAGTGTTGTTTACTGAACCCGAAGGGCATCAACTGATTCGCAGAATCCAGATCCAGACTGACGGAATTGACTCACCAGCCAGCACAATACACGTACCAGCCGGGTAAAGGCAGCACTGATCGAAGTGGGACACTCACGCCGACGAGCAACTGCGTCTCAATTTTCCAAATTCCGGTATGGTGCCACAGCAATTGCAAGGACGTACAGGGTACGTCGTGCGCGCGACACTAAGCGTAGAAAGGGGACAGCAAGTACAAGAAAAGTCCTGGTAGATGATGCGCGTGATTTCTTGACCAATTATGCTTGGCCGCTTGGGGTTCTGATCCAATCGAATCGTTGACGCCGAAACTAAGTCGTCGCCAAGATCAGCGTCCACTGTCTATATAAGCCGCTCGCCACCACCTTGACATGCAGAGCCACCTGTCTAGTAACCATAACAAGCAGAGCAGCAAGAAACAGACCTTAGTAGTAATTCGATATGGCGAACTCGCCCATGGCGACGTTCACCTTCTTGACTCTCGGCCTAGCGGCGCTGCTCCTCTCCGCCGCAGGCCCGGCGGAGGCGCAGAACTGCGGCTGCCGGTCGAACGAGTGCTGCAGCCAGTACGGTTACTGCGGCACCACCAGCGCCTACTGCGGACAAGGGTGTCAGGCTGGCCCGTGCTCGGGGAGCGGCGGCGGCGGGACCGGCGTTTCCGTGGAGAGCGTCGTCACCGCGGCGTTCTTCAACGGCATCAAGTCCCAGGCCGGCAGCACGTGCGCCGGCAAGAGCTTCTACACGCGCCAGTCGTTCCTGGACGGTGCCAAGGCGAACCCAAACTTCGGGAAAGGCAGCTCCAAGGACGACTCCAAGAGGGAGATAGCCGCCTTCTTCGCCCACGTCACGCACGAGACCGGACGTAAGTTTATTCAGCCATGGATGGATCAGATGCATAACTAAGCCGGTATATAATGTAACCCACGATTCTGGATACAGATTTCTGCTACATCGAGGAGATCAGCGGGGCGAGCAAGGACTACTGCGACGAGAAGAACACGCAGTGGCCGTGCTACCAGGGGAAGGGGTACTACGGCCGCGGGCCGCTGCAGCTGTCGTGGAACTACAACTACGGGCCGGCGGGGAAGAGCGTTGGCTTCGACGGGCTGAGGAACCCGGAGAAGGTGGCGCAGGACCCCGTGGTAGCGTTCAAGGCGGCGCTATGGTTCTGGATGAACAACGTGCACCAGGTCATGTCGCGGGGGTTCGGCGCCACGACCAGGGCCATCAACGGCGGGGAGTGCGGCGGCGGGAACTCTGCCGCGGTGAACGCGCGGGCGGGATACTACAGGGACTACTGCAAGAAGTTCGGGGTCGACCCCGGGAACAGCCTCACTTGCTAGGTGTCCATGAACTTATGAGTGCACATGTGCGTGCACTTATGTGTGGATCATAAGATGTTCGGCGTGTGCATAACGTACACGTCTTAAGCAGTTAAGCTGTCTAAGCTAAATAAAAATAAAAAAGCGACACTGTTTTCTGGAAAACAGCGATGTTATGCAATATGGTCTAGATATCCCTATATACTCCCTCCGTTTTTAATAGAATCGCGTTCTAAGATTTATTACATAGAAAAATATCAATACTCAAGATATTAAATATATATATTATGGAAATATACTTTATAACGATTCTAATACTATAGGTTTTACATTTTAGATATTTTTATGCTTTGCTAAATATTTGATCAAATTTTAAAAAGTTTGACTTTGTTTAAAAACCTAGAACGCGATCTAATTGTAAACGGAAAAAATACTGGCATAGTAAAATCCGGAGTACAACAAAATTCTTGACACCACGTAGGCCTAGGTAGAAAAAGGAATATAGCCCAAAGTGATAGAAAGGAAACAATGGGCACTTCAAGCAGGAGTAGAAAATCCCAGGTTAGTGTGTATAGTAAAGGGACGTCGTCTTTTCTGGCTAGTGTTTAACGCGATGTCGGTTCCTATGGAACATTCGTAATAAGATCACTAGTGAAAAACATGTCTTCGGTTTGATCTGAACAAAGCCAGCAGTCCTGGCCTGTCACGCACTACGACTAGTGCTAGTCCCGGACCGTGAGGCCTCCGACGGCTAGAAATGGCCGTAGACGCTAGTCCCGGGCCGGACCAAATCTCTAGTCCTGGTCCGTAATACGGCCCGGGACTAATAACCTGGAGCGGGCCAGCTACTCTTTTCGTGGAATATTAGTCCCGGGTCATATCACGGCCCGGGACTAGTTGTCCATCAGTATATATACAGCTTCTTGCCACCTGCCCTAAACCATATGGTGGCCATTTTACTCAAAGAAGCAAGCTGAGTTCATGCCATTTTTTTCTCAAGATTTGCCAAGATTTAGTTTGCAACCCCTAAATCCAAAGTTTTAAAAGGTTAGAACTTCATTCTTTCATCTCTTATTGCTAATTTAGCTCTATAATTCTCTAGAAGTATAGAGATATGGATCAATGCATGCATGCTCTAGAAGTAGAAGGATTTTGATATGTGTGACAAAATTTGATTAGGCACATAGTTACTGAAAATTTAAATGTGTAATTTTAGAGTTTCAAAGCTTAGAATGGAATGAGGTTTTCACTGATAGAACAATAATCAAAAACTCCACATTTATCATGTTAATTGTTTTCTCCAATTCATAAATTGGTGCATGTAAATTCTTCAAAATTCAAAATTAATGCTCTAGAAGCTCTCAATAAAACTTGTAATAATTTTATCATGTTGTGTAATGGTTTTTGATATACTTTTACTATAATGCAGATGGTCCAGGAATGGATGTATGGTACCGACCGACGCTCTGGCGAGTTCATTAATGGCGTGCATGAATTCATCTGTGTTGCTGATGCAAACAAGCGCAATGGTTTTGTATTCTGTCCATGTAGTGGATGTAGGAATCAGAAGGATTACTATAACTCAAAAACCCTTCACAACCACCTGTTGAAGTCCGGATTCATGCCCAATTATAATTGTTGGACCAAGCACGGAGAGAGATGGGTTATAATGGAAGACAATAAAGAAAAGGAGGAGGATGACAACTATCATGGTTTCCCTGAGTACGGAGATACTTCCACAGGGGATGCTGAAGGGGAGGATAAAAAAGAGACACATGATGAACCCGCTGATGATCTTGGTCGGACCATTGCCGATGCATGAAGAGACCGTGAAAATGAAAAGGAGAGGGAGAAGTTCAATCACATGTTAGAGGATCACAAAAGTTGTTGTACCCAAATTGCGAAAATGGTCTGAAAAAGCTGGGCAGCACACTGAAATTGCTGCGATGGAAGGCTAAGTGTGCTATACCTGACTCCTCATTTAAAAAGTTGCTGAAAATAATGAAGAATATGCTTCCAAAAGATAACGTATTGCCCGCCAATACGTACGAAGCAAAAAAGGTTGTCTGCCCTCTAGGTTTAGAGGTTTAGAAGATACATGCATGCCCTAATGACTGCATCCTCTACCGTGGTGAGGAGTACGAGAATTTGGATGCATGCCCGGTATGCACTACACTTCGGTATAAGATCATACGAGATGACCCTGGTGACGTTGAGGGCGAGCCCCCCGAAAGAGGGTTCCTGCCAAGGTGATGTGGTATGCTCCTATAATACCACGATTGAAACGCTTATTCAGAAACAAAGAACACGCCAAGTTGTTGCGATGTCATAAATAGGAACGTAAGTCAGACGGGATGTTGAGACACCCCGCTAATGAGTCGCAATGGAGAAAAATCAATAGGAAGTATCCGGACTTTGTAGATGACGCAAGGAGTTTAAGGTTTGGTCTAAGTACATATGGCATGAATCCTTTTGGGGAGCAGAGCTCCAGTCACAACACCTGGCCCATGACTTTATGCATCTATAACCTTCCTCCTTGGTTGTGCATGAAGCGGAAGTTCATTATGATGCCAATGTTGATCCAAGGTCCGAAGCAACCCGGCAAAGACATTGATGTGTACCTAAAGCCATTAGTTGAAGAACTTTTACAGTTGTGGCACGAACCCGGCATACGCGTGTGGGATAAGCACAAGCAGGAAGAATTTGACCTCCGAGCGTTGCTTTTCGTAACAATCAATGATTGGCCTGCTCTTAGTAACCTTTCAGGACAATCAAACAAGGGATACAATGCATGCACGCACTGTTTAGATGAGACTGAAAGTATATATTTAAAACATTATAAGAAGAATGTGTACAATGGGCATCGTCGATTTCTTTTGGCCAAGCATCCCTTAATAAAGAAATGCAAGCATTTCAACGGTTTGGCATGTCACCAGACGAAGCCTAAGGAGGGTACTGGTTCTGATATATTTGATATGGTCAAATATTTGGATCAAATAGTAACCTTTGGAAAGGGTCCTGATGGAAAATCTGTTCCGAAGGATGCTGACGGACACGCACCCATGTGGAAGAAGAAATCTATATTTTGGGAGCTACCATATTGGAAATTCTTAGAGGTCCACTCTGCAAAAGATGTGATGCATGTGATGAAGAATCTTTGCGTGAACCTGCTAGGCTTCTTGGGCATGTCTGGGAAGACAAAAGATACACCGAAAGCACGAGAGGACCATCAACATATGAAAGACCCATATGGCCTGCATCTAGAATGGTTCCAAGTTCATGCCAGCTACGCTCTTATCAAACAAGAGAAGGAAATATTTTTTGAATACCTGAGCAGTATTAAGGTCCCGTCTAGCTTCTCGTCGAATATAAAGAGAATAATAAATATGGCAGAAAAAAGTTCCAAACCCTAAAGTCTCATGACTGCCACGTGATTATGACGCAAATGCTTCCGATTGCATTGAGGGGTATTCTACCGGATAATGTTCAAGTACCCATTGACTCACATTATATTTATGGTTTGCGGGAGAAACTAGAGCCAGATCGACCAGCGCATACGAGCAATTCAAGAGGAGCTGGCGGGATTTATGATGAAGGAGGTTCTTGATATACATGGAGAGCATTATGCGGATAACGTGGAACTCGATATGCCTTAGTGATCTCCATGTAGTTGATATGATATATATATCATCAATGACCATGTAATTTCAAAACATTTCTTCCTTTTGATATGATTGATTATATGTATGCTTGCAAGCGACCGGTAATTTATATAGATGCATCAACATGTACCGTGTATGTAGTATCGTAGAATATGTGTACTGAAATATATGTTTGAAATTATAGTGAAACACAAAACGAAAAAGGAACGAAATGGCAAAAAAAAAAGGAAATACACAATCTCTGTCGCGGCAGAGCAACACACAATTCTCTACCGCGGCAGGAAACCGTATAGTCCCGGGTGGTGTTATGGCCCGGGACTAGAGGGTTTCTGCCCCCGCCTCGCTAAAACAACCATGTGGCTGTTATCAGTCACGGGCCGTAGCGATCCGGGACTAGAGGGGGGGCTCTAGTCCCGTTTTGGCAATCTCGGGCCCAAAACCGGGACTAGAGCCAGTTGCGGCCTAGGACTGGAGGAATGTTTTCGACTAGTGGATGCTTATTGAGAAGATCCTACCACGGCGTGCCTCTGACTCGGTTTTAAAATCCCTGGCATCCTTGCAGCTCTGGTACCTGCTTTATAGACAGCGGGACAAGGCGAGGCCGGACAAGATTCTTCGGTGTCTCTTGGAGGTGGCTTCCCATATAGCTTTTCCTATTTTTTTGGTGTTCTCTCACTTGGCGAGGTGGTCTTTGTTTCTCGTTGGGTCGTCTTGTGTTGTGGCCTCAACAGTTGCTATGTTGTCGTTCCGAACCTTGTAATTATTGTGGATGATAGCTTTATTTATAAAACGGGTCAAAAACCTGATTCGAGAGTATGTATCTGATGTCTTGCACAGTTTATGTGAGCCTGTTGGGAACCCAAGAGCAGGGTGTGAAGCAGTACAGCAACAAGTTTTCCCTCAGTAAGAAACCGAGGTTATCGAACCAGTAGGAGGAAGGAAACGCCACACAGGTGTTGCTGGCAACGTGGAGACCTGCACAACACAAACTCAAGACTTTGCCCCAACGAATCAGTGAGGTTGTCAAGCTCACCGGTTTGTTGTAACAAAGGATTACACGTATGGTGTGGAAGGTAATGGTTTGTAGCAAGTAAACAAGTAACAGTGGGAGATGTATCAATGGTAAAGATTGGACCAGGGTCCATAGTTCACTAGAGGTGCTCTCCTTAGATAAACAACATGGCATGAAGGGTAAACAAATTACAGCAGGGCAATTGACAGGAACTGAGCAAGGCATAACAATGCAATTACTAGTCAGAAAGATCCTATGAGATTCGATTGGGAAATACAACAAGATACATAGACCGCCATCCAACTGCATCTATGACTTGAAGTCCACCTTCAGGTTATCATCTGAACCCCCTCCAGTATTAAGTTGCAAGCAACAGACAACTTCTTTAAGCAAAGTGTGTAAGGTAAACAGTCCACATGTTCCATGAACAAGAGACCGTTGTTTTCTCCCTAGTAGCAACAACACATCTAAAACTGAAGAGATTATTGTCACTTCCCTTGGAAACTAGAGGCATGAACCCACTATCGAGCATAAATACCCCCTCTTGAGTCACTAGCAACTACTTGGCCAAGATAGCTACTAACAATGAAGAGCATGCAAGATCACAAATAACATAGACATGATAAAATCATAAAGACAAAACCATTAATCAAACCAACATAATAATCTCAATATCCATCGGATCCCCGCAAACATAACATGCATGATTACAAATAGATTAGATCTTTATCATGAACGGAGATCACAAGATCTATACATGAAAGCACAAAGGAGGAGATACAACCATCTAGCTACTACATGGACCCATAGTCCAAGGTGGAACTACTCATGCATCATACCGGAGAGAAGGCCTCTGAGATGATCTCCCTTAGGTAGGGTGCCGGGAAGAACTTCAGATCCCCCGATCTAGGGACGATGGCGGCGGTGGCTACAGACGGTTTCGTGGATATTTGATCGGGTACTTAGGGTTTCTACATCGGGGGCTTCTTATAGGCGAAGGGTGATACGCCCAATTTGCATCACCATTTTATATCATAATTTACCTCTATTCATTGATATTTGTCTTATTATGAGGTATTACTTATGGCTTTTCATCTGTTTATGCATGTTGGATGATTCTTGGAGGATGGACTGTCGGAGTCTGGATTCTGATGGAAAATAAGGCGTTTCAGTGCAATTTTGCGAAGATCGGAAAAATACCAGAAAAATATGGAAACATATTATTTTACCTGAGGACGAAAGAAGCCAGAAGGAGGAGCGAAGGGGGGCCACAGGGGGCCCACACCCCCTAGGCGCGGGCCCACCTGAGGCTGCGCCTAGGGAAGGTGTGGCCCACCTGCCTGGCCTCTGACTCTCCCCCTTCGCCTATTTCTTCCCTATGGAACCCTAAGCCTCGAGGAGCGACCACAAATAGATTTCCACCGCCTCTGGGGGCGGAAAACACCGAGAGATAAAGATCTCTCCGGCAGGCATATTTCTGCCGAGGGAATTCCTTCCCGGAGAGGGGAGATCGTCGCCATCAACACCATCGTCAAGCTAGGCTTCATCATGATCATGATCATCATCCACACCATCGTCTCCACCAGCACCATCATCACCACTCCATCCCGCTGTAACAATTGTGTTGGATATTGCTTTAGTTCTTAGGGGATATTGCTTTAGTCCCCTTCAAGAGCGTGTACCACGTCATATTCGGCCGCGACATATTCCACACCTTCATGGCCAACCCATGCTTCGTCTACAACAAACTCAAGATACCCGGACCAAATGGTGTCATCACCGTATCCGGAAGCTTTACCAAGTCAAGGGACTGCGAGATTAATGAAGCAGCCTTCGCAGAAGCTGTCCTCTACAGCGAAGAATTCTAAGAGATCCAGAGCAATGTCGATGACTCAGAGATGCCCGCGTCGAAGAAGCAGATCTCCGACTCCGCTCCTGCATTCAAGGCCGCCATCAAAACCAAGCCGGTGGAACTTGTGGTAGGCGAAGCCTCCAAGACCACCGCCATTGGGATGAACCTGGATCCCAAATAAGAAAGCGCGCTCGTAGAGTTCCTCCGTGAGAACAGGGACATCTTTGCCTAGCAACCTGCCGACATGAAAGGTGTACCTAGGGAACTTGCCAAGCACAGCTTAAACATTGATCCAAAATGCAAACCAGTGAAACAACCTCTACGACGCTTCGGAGACGAGAAGAGACGCGCCATTGGTAAAGAGATAGCTAGGTTACTTAAGGCTAGATTTATCCGAGAAGTCCTTCACACCCGATGGGTGGCCAATCCTGTACTTGTCCCCAAAAAGGGAACCAAAGAATTAAGAATGTGCGCTGATTACACCGGCTTGAACAAAGCATGTCCCAAACATCCGTTTGCTTTTCCTCGCATTGACCAAGTCATTGACTCGATGACTGGCTCGGAACTTTTGTGTTTTCTCGATGCATACTCAGGATACCACCAGATCAAGATGAGGAAGTCAGACCAATTGACCACTTCGTTCACTACCCCATACGGCATGTTTTGCTATGTTACGATGCCCTTTGGGCTGAAAAACAAAGGTGCTACGTACCAGCGGACAATGCAACGTTGCCTTCACGACCAAATTGGTCGGAACGTTCACGCCTATGTGGACGACATAGCGGTGATCTCTAAAAAGTCAAATGACTTAATCTCCGACTTAAAAGAAACCTTTGATAATCTCCGGAAATACAACATGATGCTTAACCCTAAGAAGTGCGTCTTCGGGGTTCCAGCCGGCAAATTGTTGGGCTTCATCGTTTCCCAGCGTGGAATCGAGGTCAACCCGGAGAAAATCAAGGCCATCTTAAACATAAACCGCCCGACATGCCTAAAAGACATTCAACAGCTAACAGGTTGTGTTGCAACAGTTAGTCGGTTCGTCAGCCGACTTGGAGAGAAGGCCCTGCTGCTGCACAAGTTGCTGAAGAAGGCGGACAAATTCACGTGGATGGATGAAGCAGATGCAGCATTGAAGCAGCTCAAGGAGATTCTTTCCTCATCGCCCATCCTTACAGCACCCGAGCCTGGGGAGCCCCTGTTAATCTACATGGCTGCAACCAACCGGATAATCAGCATCGTCATCGTGGTAGAGCGTAATGAACCAGGCTACGAGCATGGACTTCAAAGACCAGTTTACTATGTAAGCGAGGTCTTGACAGAGTCCAAGCAGCGTTACCCGCACTACCAGAAGATAGCTTATGGAGTATTCCTTGCTTCTCGGAAGCTGAGGCACTACTTTCAGGAGCACCCAATCACAGTGGTGAGCAAAACTCCACTGTCCGACATTATAAACAACAGCGACGCTACAGGAAGGGTCGCGAAGTGGGGCATTGAACTTGCCGCCTGTGATCACCTACAAGAGACGCGACGCTATCAAGTCACAAGCCTTGGCGGATTTTATTGCGGATTGGACGGAGATGTCAGATGCTACTCCGTTGTCGGAACCAGAGTATTGGGTGATGCACTTTGACGTATCAAAGCTACTCAACGGCTCCGGGGCTGGTGTATTGCTACAGTCACCAACTGGTGACAAGATACACAACGTTCTGCAAATCCACTTCGAAGCTACGAACAACATGGCGGAGTATGAAGCACTCATTCACGGACTACGCGTAGCCAAGGATATTGGCATCAAGCGCATAGTTTGCTGTGGAGATTTTGACTTGGTTGCCCAGCAGGTGGCTGGCACCTGGAATGCGCAGAACCCTGTGATGGTGGCATATCGAGACGAAGTGGACGAGATAGCCAAGAGCTTCTTGGCCTACGAAGTGAAGTATGTGCCTAGGGAGCAAAATGAGGTGGCTGATCTGCTATCTAAGCTCGGATCAGGGCGCAAACGAATTCCCCCAGGAGTTTTCCTAGAGCATCTACGAACACCATCCATGAAGGGAGCCGACATCGACAACCCGAATAGAGATGACTCTTTCGTCCACATGGTGGCAAAAGTCCCTCCTGCTTGGACAAAACCGTTCATGGAATATCTCCAACACGGAACTTTGCCCGACGACGAGGTCGAAAGACGGCAAATAGTATGACGAGCAAAGGGTTATACCATAATCAATGGACAACTCTACAAAAGGAGCACTACTGTTGTATACCTAAAGTGTGTTTCCCAGCTAGAAGGTATTGAAATCCTATGTGAAATCCATCTCGGAGATTGCGGGCATCACACCGCTCCTCGATCGTTGGTCGCGAAAGCTTTACGACAAGGATTCTACTGGCTGACCGCGGAGGCGGACGCCGACAAGCTGGTTGAGACATGCATGGGATGCCAGTATTATGCCCGACAACCACATGTTCCCGCTGAAGAATTGCGAACAATGCCAATAACTTGGCCGTTTGCAGTCTAGGGGCTAGACATGGTGGGACCGTTGCAAACGGCACCATGTGGGTTTACGCATCTGCTAGTGGCAGTTGATAAATTCACTAAATGGATAGAAGCTAAACCCATTAGAAAGCTTGATGGGGCAACTGCCCTCAGGTTTGTCCGGGATCTAGTGGTGAGATTTGGTCTCCCACATAGCATTATCACCGACAACGGCAGCAACTTGTCACTCGGAGAAGTGGAGGCTTATTGTTGGGAGAAGGGCATCCGACTTGACCTTGCATCAGTGGCACATCCACAATCCAACAGTCAGGTCAAGCGAGCTAATGGATTAATTCTGCAGGGAATCAAGCCACGTCTTGAGGCACCGCTATATAGAGCAGCTGGAGCCTAGGCGGAAGAATTGCCATCTGTGTTGTGGAGTTTACGAACTACACCCAACAGATCCACCGGCTACACCCCTTATTTCATGGTATATGGAGCAGAAGCCATCCTACCTTCCGACATACTTCACGATGCACCAAGGGTTGCCGCCTACGACGAATATGACGCTGAAGAATCCAGATGCCTAGATGTGGACCTTCTCGAGGAGGAGCGCGTTTTGGCATGCCAAAGATCCGCCATCTACCAGCAGAAGCTACGCAGCTACCATAGTCGTCGCGTTCGGCATCGCTCGTTTAAAGAGGGGGATTTGGTGCTCCGACTTAAGCAGAAGAAGTCACACAAATTATCCCCGCCATGGGAAGGACCGTTCATCATAAGCAAGGCGCTACTCAACGGGTCTTACTACCTCGTTGACAATCATGAACTAAAGGATAGACCCAACGAGGATCATAAGCGTAAGCGACGTGACCTGGATGATGACTACCCGGAGCTTGATCGGCCATGAAACATAGCACAGCTACGTCCTTTTTACACTTAGCATTTTTTATCTAATTGTGTACCTCTTATATGATCAATGAAATAAAGCTCTCTGGTTCACTCATATTTCTGAGTCTTTTACCTCCTTTAGTGTTCATTTTTGGATCATATAAAACCTTTATGCACAAGCTTTGCAATTGCACTTGTGAAAATTCCGCCTACAAGCGTTAGCTTAAGTTTTCTGGTCTACACATTCTTTGTCGTTTTTATGTGGATTCTGGAGTAGTGACTTTTGGCACTTATTGCCGGCGATTTTGTGCTTAGGTTATTGACGGTGCCATTCGGCATCATCGCCTGAGCGCATGGTTCCGACAACGAGTCTTGTGATTCACGAAAAGTCAAGCATAAGAACCAAAGTAATGGATAAGCCAGCAGTTGCTTAAAAAAATATATACATGCTGGAACTAGTTCTTAAGTAGCAGGACATACATCATTGTTTTCTGCCTTAAGTTAATACATAGTTTTTTCCGCATACGCATCAAAGATGAAACAAATATTACAAGTTATTTTATTACTTTGGCGCAGGCGACTTGGAAGCAGCGTGATCGGCAGCAGGAGAATCACCCTCGAAGTCAGCAGTGTAAAGAGACTCGGAGGAGCTTTGGTTGCCGCCATCGATGGTATTCATCGTCACGAAGACGTTGACATCGACTAACTCGGCAACTCTGGTGTCATAACCTGCGAGTGACGACAAGATGGACTCATGGTTTATCTCCTTGCCATCGTCATCTACGTCGAGAATGCCAGAGGTTACCGTGTCGATGTTGGCATCTTCGTAGTGTGCCTTTACCATGGACAGCGCCATCCTTGCACCGGCCCATGCACATGAAGCTTTCCAGCTTGTGATACACTCGGGGGCTCGGCGCAGGATCTCCGAGAACTTCGCCATAGAGTCCGATGCCTTGATGTTGATCTGGAGGGGCTTGGCAATCTCTTTGGCTTGCGTGATGGCAGTGTTGATGTAGTTGCCGTCAAGAACCATGCATTCCTTTGCTGGAGGAGGTGACCGGGTTAAACCCATAGGAGCTGAAAATTCCAACAAGGAGCACATGAGTTCAAAAATTCAAAGTATCCAGCTTATAGAAATCCAAGACGGAGAATCACTTACTGAAGATGCTAGCCTCAGCTTGGTAGAGGGTATCCGCCATGGAGTCCCGTTCTTGTCGGAGGAGTTTGTACACTTCATGACGGCGTTGATTTTGCTCATCAGCAGCTTTCTTCTGCTCTTTCAAGATAGCAATTTCCTCCTTCAAGTGGTTCATCTCCTCGGTGGCGGAGTCCTGCAAGGCTTTCATTGACTCCTCATGCATTTTCAGCATGTCCTTCCTCTCCTGCTTAAGGATATTGTTCTCGCTATCCAGCTCTTGAATGTGCTTGGATTGCTCGACAATGTCCTTAGCCTTGGCAATGGTTTCTGCAAGTCAGAGAAATCAAAGTACACAGTGAGTACTCAGAGAATACACAAGTTTAAGTCGGAATATGAAAAAGAAAGGAAAAACAGACGCTTGCTCTTGATGATCTGTTCCTTCAAGACGACTGTTTTACCCTTTTCGGCTTCCAAATCCGCGCGCATCTTCTGGTACTTGTCGTTGGCCATGCCCCTCCAAGAATTCTCGTTATGTGGAAAAAAGAACAATTAAACGTTGTTTGGTCTACTTGGAGCATCTAGCCAGAAAATTTCCACCTAGACGCTCGGGGGCTACAACGAGAGTTTTTAACTTAGCAATATGCTTAGTCTTTCTTTAAGCATCTAGTCGGAACTAATTCAGTTTTCGATTAGAAGCTTGGGGGCTACAGTATAAAGTTTTTAAACTCGGATGTATGCTTATCTTTTCTTTAAGCATCTAGTCGGAACTAATTCAGTTACAACTAGAGGCTTGGGGGGGCTATAGTATTGAAATTTATAAACACTGTGTATGCTACTCTTAAAGCATCTAGTCGAAATAATTCATTCCACCTATATGCTTGGGGGCTACACTGAGAAGTTTTCTACTTTAGTCACTCTTAGAGCATTCATATGCAAAGACCTATGGTTTTCCATTTAAATCCTCGGGGGCTACAATGGGATACTCATATGAAATAAAAGGCACATAAAACTTACAAGTGCAATGATCTTGAGGTTGGTAGCACTCTCGTCCAGCAGCTTGCCAAAGGATATACTGTTTCCTTGCAAGATCTCTGCTTGTCGGAGGAGCTCCTCTAGACTGCACGTCGGATATGTCGATGCCGCACCAGGAACCAGAGCAGTGCTACCCGGTGTAAGTACTGGATAGACTATCTTAGGATACTCTATGGTTTTCTTGGGCGCGGGGGCACCGCCTTCGGCAGAAGTACCATCTTCCACCACCGCCATACCGCTACCGATGGCATCCTTATCCGGAGCTTCGGCCATTTGGTGTGCGACACTCTCCCGTGTCGCCTGCTCGCCGACGACAGCAATCTCGGTAGAAGCACCTGATTCCACTTCCATGGCGGAAGGGCCAGATGATTCCTTAGCTTGTGAGCTTGTCGACGCGGATGAGGGCTTACGATGGGAGTGACAGGGGCGATGGCGGGAGATGCGTCACGATGCAGCATATCCTTGATGGTTCTAGAAGCCCCCGATGTTTTGGAGGTCTTTTTAAAGCTGGTCGTGGCTTTCTTCCTGAAACGTGCAAAATGCATAAGTACGGGAATAATACATACAAATAGACAATGTCGGAGAGAAAGAATCTAACACAAGTGGGGATGCTTTGGCAAAGGGTATCCATGTAGTCTTTATTTTCTCCGCCTCCAGGGCGGCGGTAGTCTTTTTGGAGGCTCCACCCTCCGTCTTCTTCTTCTTGCCTCCGTCAGCAGCGTCAGAGGTGGAGCTCTTCCGCTTTCGCGACAACGGAACATCGTCGTCGAACACGATCGTGACTTCCTTCATCTTCGGATCATAGATTTGGACAGCCATGCTATCCTCCTCTAGATCGCTAAGATGTTAAGTGAGAAGTCACCGTGTTATATGAGATGGAAATGGCTAGACGGAAGAACTGGAGTATATGTCATACACGGAAGATATGCAGTTACCTCTGGGCACTTGCTCTCTACGAATATGTCGTAGGTGATGGTGAAGCCACACTTCTGGTCCTTCACCTTGACGATGTCCTTGAGGCGAAGCTTGACGGAGTCGCTCGAGAAGTTGTCAACGGAGATGCAGAGGCTATCCCTTCTATCGTTGGTATACTCGTGCATCAGCTTCGCGCGATGCTGCAGAGGCTGGATTCGCCTGATGAACCAGCACATGGATAGGTCCGAGTCGGTCAAACCCGTCTCTACGAACCATGCTATCCACCTTATTGTGCGGGAAGCTTCGATGTCGGAGGGAAGGGAGGACTGGGATCTCTATGTCGAGGCTTCGGCGGCGGATCCATCGACGAAGTCCGGGTACGTTACTTCTCGGTTAGCCAGACGGATATCTGGATCGTAGAAATAAGTACGATGCCAGTTCTTACAAGACTCGTGGCCGACGATGTCGGGGAACCGCTGGCCAGGACGGATCTTGAAGCTAATGGTGCCGCAATTTCTAAGTTCATCCTTGCTGGCCCCGGCTTCATGCTTGACGGTGAAGAAATACACAAAGAGATCTAGCCTAGGCCTAATCCCTAGGTAACCCTCGCAAAGCGCCGCGTAATTGCTAAGCGCTAGGATACTGTTGGGAGAAAGGTTTTGGGGCTGTACTCGGTAGTGGTTCAAGACGGCAAGGAAGAAGTTAGAGATGGGCAGGGAGACGCCGCGTACCAATTGTGCTTTGAGGTACACCTTTTCTCCGGCTTGGGGAGAAGGTGTGACCTCGCCGACCGGCGCCGCCCGCCAGGCGAGCCCCTCCGTCGTAGGGAGGTAGCCTTCGACGACCAGCTCCTTGATGTCACGGTCTGTGATGTCCGAACCACGCCAATCGCCTTTGAGGGAATCGTTGTCCTCCTCCAGCAGCTCCAGCGCCGCTGGAATGTGGTCATCGCCGGTGGTCTCGACCACCGCAGAGACGGGGATGACCAGAACCTCTGGGGGCACGACGATGGAGCTTGCCGGCTTCGCCGCGGCTTCGCCCGACGCCGCCATCGAGGGAGAAGAGCTGCTGCTGGCCATTGCGTGTGTTTGGAGGAGACTAGTGAGATTGGGAGTTAGGATTTTTTGCGGGTTGCGCGGAGAGCTCTAGGGGGCGCTCGCTGGAGGAAGAAGATGATGCAAGGAGAGAATGAGGTGAAAAGTAAATATTTTCACCGCGGTTACTATTTATGATCTCCAGCATCAAGATTCGTGCAGCTTGATCGGACGGTTGCCGCGTAGACAACGTGTGTGCGGATGTGCACGGAAATTTCGCCACGTCCCAACCGTCGCCGCCAACGGTTCGTATCGCTCGCGCGGGAAAAGTGGACATGATTGCGTTCTCTACATGTGTGAGTTACGAGGCGTCGCTGGACTATGTCTGCGTCACCCTAGCTGTCATAGGAAGATGAGCCATCACATCAGAAGATTCCGGCATGGATGGATCCAGTCCGGCTACGGAAGAGTACGATGGAAGATTTAGTAATTCTCCGACTTACAAATTAAGGACGGAGAAAACCTTGCAGGGTTCTTTGGGAGGACTACAAGATATTGCTTGACGATTTGCCGACATCCATCTAGACGGAGCATTCCACATGAAGAGGCAATATGGCGCAAGATCTCGGAGTTCTCCGGGGGCTACTGTTGGGGATATGCTATATGGGTATCCTCATAGCATGTCCTCTATCCGGATAACCCGGGTGGCCCACAGTTGGTAGCAAGGCCCATGGCCTGCTGGGCGGCCCGGTTAGATGGATCCAGAAGGGAGGCCCATGTTGGATAAAGGAAGGCTATGGTGGAGTCACCGACGTATCCGGAGCCTTGGAGTACAAGACACGCAAGACTAGTAATAGATGGTGTAGGACTCTGTAACCTGTCTGGCTAGGACTTTTCCCTATACCCTAGGACCTGGCGAGTATATAAGTCGGGCCTATGGGAGCCTTTGGGGCACAATCATAGACGACCAAGTAGCGATTAGCACACACCTCGCACAGCGAACCTATCTTTGTAACTCGGCGTATTGCCATTATAGTGATTTATAGCAGGAGTAGGATTCTGCCACCATTGTGGGTTCTGAACCTGGGTAAGCTGTGTTACCTCGTACCCGTCAACCGTCCGCCTTCCCCCACGTCTCTAAACACGCACTGTGAGGACCCCTCCATGGCGTACTCGTCGGCAATACCACGACAACCGGCTTGTCCTTTGCTAAGAAAGGATTGGGCCACTTGCTCTGTTTGTTCGTTACTTCTGTTACTTGCTCTTTGTTTTATTTCCTTGTTAGAAAACCACTAAAAATATGTTTGCTAAGTATTCACAGGGATTTCCTACTCCACACCACTGTTCATCACCTTCTGCTCCTTGTTGGGATCGAAACCCCTATACTTGTGGGTCATCAAGACTATTTTCTAGCGTTGTTGTCGGGGAGTGAAGCGCTATTGAAGAGTGTAACTGGTAAGGGAAACTTTCACTGTGAGTATTGCTTTTGTTACTGCTTGTTACTTTGTTTCCAATATGGATAACCCACTTGGTTTTCTGTTTGGGAAAACTACTACCACTGCTAGGGTAGTAGATGAACCACCACCTGTTGAGATAGATCCTTTTAAGATACCTACAAGTATTGTTAATCGTGTTATGGATAATTATTATTTTGGGGATGGAACTGTGCATCCTGGTGATCACTTTATTTTTATCCATGAATTATGCGGTTTTTTTAAGTGTGCAGGTATCACAACTGAACAGGTGAAGAATAAGTTACTCTCCATATCCTTGAAAGGGACAGCTGAAGAATGGTATAAGCTGCTGAAGAATGGACAATCCATGGAATGGGAGGAGATTTCATCTCTATTTTACTCTAAATTTTATCCTCCCAGTGAGATTCATAAGGATAGAAATCTTATATATAACTTTTGGCCTCTTGATGGAGAGAGTACAACTCAAGCTTGGGGGAGATTGAAGTTACTAATGCTTAAATGTCCTATTCATGAACTCCCTAACAATATTATTCTCAATAACTTTTATGCTAGGCTTTCTCTTCATGATAAAGATTTACTAGATGCTTCTTGTGCTGGATCATTCACACGTATGAAGGAAGAAGCTAAATGAGATTTACTAGACCGTATTCAAGAGAACACTGAAGCTTGGGAGAATGACAAAGGAAGAAAGTCAGGTATAAACTATGATTATGAATGCATTAAATCCTTTATGGGAACTAATAGCTTCTGTGATATTAGAAGTGAGTTTGGTCTTGATTCCCAGAGTATTGCCAGCTATTTTAAGGCATTTGCCTCTTACATTGAAATTTCCAAGAAGAAGTGGAATAAGTACCATGCTCCGTATAAAGATGTTGTTAGTCATGCTCCTATTAGAAGTACTCAAGTTTGTACTACTAATCATATTGTGCTTGAACCCCATGTTGAGAAAATGCCTTTCCCAGCTAAGGTAAAGGAGTATTCTACGATATTAGTGCAAATAAAAAAGGTACAATGAAAACTGTGGAGCCTGGTAAGCATTTGAGTGATGAACCTGTGGTAGCTATTGTGAAAGACACTGTCACTAGAAATATAGAGGATGAGCACATTGTCTTTTGTGAAGACGCTTCTAATATTATGTGGCATCCCGCAAAACCACTACTAGAAAATCGCGTTGTTTTGTGCATTGCATCGCCATCATCTTGCATTGTTTGTCTGCATTATTTTCGAAAAGTCTAGTTCTGTTTGTACAAACACCCCTCTTTATTTTTAAAGGCAAAACCCCGAGCGTATCGGATATTTTGTTTCCCTAAAAACTACTTTGCAAAGTGGATTTGTTTTAAATTGAACAGAACCAAACAAACACAAAAACTAAAACAGCCCCCTCTAAAACCTATCCCCACCCAATCCTAATCTACCCACCAACCAAATCGTGCCACCTCACCCTCCCCCAAACTTCCTACCCACCCTGCCACCTCACCAATCCCTCTCTTCCCCCCCCCCTCTCTTTTCTCACCTAGTCCCTTCTACCCTCTCTCTCTTACACCCCCGGGCCCCACCCCGCAGACCCCAGCCGGACCCAACCGTCACACCCCACCAACCCCAGGCCACTCGTCCCGGTCCACCCCCCTGCCCACGGGACCCGCCTGCCCCAACCTCTCTCCTCCCCACCTTTCTCCTACCTCTCGCCGCGCGCGCCCACCACCGACCCCCGACCTCGCCTCTGCCCCGCTCCCTTCTCCCACAGCGCCGACCCTGCCTCCTCCCTCGACGCGTCCCCGCCCTTTAGCCCCATCCGCTGCGCCTCCCCTCCCCGAGCCGGAGCTCCCTCTCACCGCGCGCATTGCCTCGCCTCCTCCCGGCTCCTTGCTCCGCCGCCGCGGCCGCGAGCCCCGCCAGCCGCCCCTCCCCGCGTCGAGCTTCATCCTCCGCCCGGCTTCTCCTCCGCCCGCTCCGCCGCCGGCGTTCCCCTCGTCCTCCCCGCCTCCTCCTCTCCCTCGCCGGCCTCGGGCGCCCCGCGCCGACGAGCTCGCCACCGCCCGCCTCTGCCGTGCTCGACGGCCCGCCTCTGCGGCCCCCTCGCCGCCTCCACGACGCCCGCGTCCGCCTCTCTGCAGCCGCCCCAGCCCGTCGCCCTCCACCCGGCCGCGACCACCTCGCCCCGCGCAGGCCACCCTCCCGCGCCGTCGGCGATGCTCGCCTCGACCGCCGCGTCCGCCGGCGCCTCCCTGCAGCACCGCCGGTCCCGTCGTGTGCCAAGGCCACCTTCCCCCTCGTCCTCCCGTGCCGCCGACGTTTCTCGCCTCACCATCGTCCCCGCGGCCCGAGCCCGCAGGCGCCGCCCGCTCCTTCCCGCTCGAGCTCGCCCGCCGCCGTGCCCGACCTCGCTGCGCAGCCCGCTGTCGCCCATCGACCTCCTCCTCGGGTCCCTGCCGTCGTCACCCTGTTTTCCCTGAGCATGGTGTGCTTCTGCTCTCGCTTCTGTTGCATGCCAGGTTGCGGTACGATGGGTGGTTGTTCGGTCAAATGCCTATTCGACTCTGCGTCATCAAGATCTTCTTCGGTACCGAGGACGCGAGAAGTTCGAACCACCAAAATCGACATCATCGGCCAGATCCGATGAAATCCCCGACGCCCACACGAGTTTGCCATCGACAACAAAGTCGGAGTCCAAGTTTTCCTTCATGGAAGCCAAGCACACCGAACCCGGAGTTTGCCATGCAGATGCCAAGATCTCCTGACGCCGAGACTCAAGTCCGACACCGACAATCGAAGCCGGAACCGACAATTTTACCTACCCGGACACCGTGCGACAAGTACTCCTTCCCTCGGACGCCGAGCCCGGACCCGATGACCGCCAAGATCGCCACGAGAACGACAAGTACTTCATCCTGAATGCCAAGACCGACTCGATGGCGCGGACTCGACAAGACCCTCGCAACGGCAAGCTCGACCCCGTGGGACCCGACAAGATCCGCATGACGACAAGAACGACAGCGACCAGGAGAATCCGATGCGCCCTGACGCCGAACCAAGACCTCCTTCCGGAACGCCAAGATCTACCCCAGTAATCCGAGAACGCTTCCGTCGACACCGAACCCGTCGAACCCTGGACCCTGTCGAACCCCGAACCCCCGGATCCCCAAGACCGTCGAGACCCCTCAATGTGTGAACCCTTTTCCGAGAACCCTATTTTATAAATGGTCAACTATACGAATTGTTGCATATTTAATTGTCACCTCGCATGCATATCATTGGGTTGGGGGCCTTATGCCGATTCACCTTATAATTAAATATGGGGCCCATATGCGGGCAAATCTAGTCTAATATTGGCCCCATTTAAATTTGTGTAGCGAACCGGTGCCATCTGTGCCATGTTAAGACAACATTTAAATTGCGGGGTAGTTAAAAACTCGAACCGTTTAATTAATTGTCGGGACCCCCGGTTCCGCTTAATATGACCTAATTGCATCGCACTTCTGCCATGTCATACATCATACATGCATCATGCCCGATCTTCTGCCGTTGTATTAAATATTGCATCCGGTGTTTCTTCTAGCGTTTTGCTTCGCGGATAAGGCCGTTGAGTTGATGCGAGTGTCGACCCGACCTTCGGTTGAACCTTCGACGATGTTTTCAGGCGAGCATCTTCCCCTTTCTACCTATCTTACTTTTATAGTATTTACTTCCCTCCTGTTGATCTATTGCTATCTGTGTTGCGATGCTCTAGTTTCCGTACCCGTGATATCCCTTGCAGCCCTATATTGCCCTGGACACATCCTATTACCTGTTGATTGGTAGATAGTTGGACTTGCGCGTCGTAGTCGCTTGCTCAAGTGCTGGTGCGTGTCGTCAAGTGCCACAGTTGTTGGTGTATTGCCGCATGTTGATGTTGGAGATGGTCATAGTTTTTACTTATCGTTCACTTTAATTCCTGTTTAACAACTAAAATTGAAGTAAGCAGAGGCATCGGTGGGTGATAGATAATATTTGGTTTCCGAACGCCCACTTGTGTCCCGTAGGACCCCGAGTACTTGATACCTGTTCCTTGATTTATCGCGCTATCCACATACGGGGTATTATGGGCCCCCCTTAGCCAGAGCTTGATTCAGTCTTATTTCTTGGGGCCACAACTAGTTTGAGGTTTTATTTACTATCCTGTACCTATGCCATGCTTTACTGCTTTATTTACGATTGTGTGAGGAGCACGCTGTACTGTTTTGGAAGCGGAGTGTTTTCGCGGTATCGACAGTCCCCGTTTGGGGATTTGCTGTCGTTTACAGCCATTGTCGCAAACCTTGAGTCCGTCTCGGAGCTTGCTTACTTCGTTGCGGGTGTACTCCAAGGGGTGGCCCCCTGAAATATTTCTGAATCCTGTGATTGCTTTGTCGTGAAAGCCTCGTTGGGTTTTGATTTGATTTTTCCGAGGTCGATCGTGTGTGTGTTGCTATTTGTGCACCCCGGCCGGGTTAAAACTTTCTGAAAGCCGTGTCCGCGGTTATGGACGACTTGGAGCACAGTGTCTCGATCATAGACAACTATAACTAAAGTTTACTGTTATAAATTGACTTGTATCTGATATGACTAGTAATCAGCTTCAACTACAACGGAATGGCTAAATAAAACTGCCAACAATTGCTTGTTTGGTTTGTCGCTTGCGACAATTGTATCTGACTAGTAAGTATTGCAACTATAACGGAATGGCTTAATAAAAGTACCAACAACTGCTGGGTTTTTGGGGTTATCTCATGCTAATTGTATCTGACTAGTAAGTGTTGCAACTATCACGGAATGGTTAAATAAAAGTGGCCCACTGCTTATTTTATCAGGATGATTATCTACACCTGACTAGTAATTGCTGCAACGATAACTGAATAAATAAAACTGCCAACTGTGTGAGTTCCTCTGTTGACTTCCTCGATGGTCTCGAGGGGGAAGCGCCAGGATGGGTTTGTTTGGTGGTAGTATCAGGTTGGATCCGAATAGGTCTTTCTTACCCCTCTCTGATTGCCGCCAGTTATGTCAAGTCTCTATAGGTTGTTTAGTGCATGCTGCCGCTACCGCTCAGTCCACCATACCTATGTAGGTGAGGACCGCCGAATTCTAGCCTCGCCGTGTACTGGCCTCAGTACTGACGCTCCTCTTTTTCCTTTGCCCTTTGTCGGCACCCCTTTTGTTTTAAGCAGGTTTTGAGATCGACGTCGTTAGCAGGGTTACCCTTCCGGCTTGGCCTGGGCAGGGTTATGGACGCCATTGGTTATTCTTCAGGGCTCTTAGCCCCATTTGCATCTTGTCCGTAGTCGGACGCTGTATCGTTTTACAGGTGATTTGGGTCTTTGTATCGTATGTCTGTATTCTTGACTCTTTGAGTCGCTGCTGTATATATATCTGTTCTGTGGGTCCCATCGAGGACTGTTGTGTAATGTTATTACTTCGTTTTCCACCAGCACGAAAGTGCCTGGTGGGCACCTTTGAATCGTTTCTATGCGGGTTTGGCAGGTTTCGCTAAAACTTGCATAGGGTCGATTCTGAGGGTGTTACAGAGTGGTATCAGAGCTCAGCAGTTGCGATACCCCACAAGTCCAGCCTGTAGGATAACCTAGCTAATGGCCGAAGTAGAGTGTCAAAACTATTTTGCAAAATCGGTTGGATAGTTCTGGTTAGGTCTGCTTTTACTCCTTACCCCTCTACTATTATCCTCTTATCTCTACGCGTTTTAAATCCGCTCTCTTCTCTTTCTTCGAGTCCAGGATTTCTCGTGGTTGGGTTCCGTCGTACCTTCAGGGTTTCGCTTCCTTCTTTGATAACGGTGTTCTACCATCCGGTGTTCATGCTGCATGAGGAATCCGTCTACTGTGCCACCATTCTTTGTTCCTTGTTTGTGCCTTCCGGTGTTTTCCGACGCGATGACATCATCTACGCCAGATCCGATGCAGAGTCTGCATCACTCCTTGTTTCCAAACCTCGCTTGTCGAGATCTTCAGTCTGATTCCGAGAATGGTTGCACTCTTTTCTACTGATTGTGCAGGGTAATAGTTTGGGTGCGTGATGGATTGGCCCCCATGCCGACTACCCTTTCTATTCGCTTTTGTACATTGAAGTGGACGAGAATGCATCGGTTCCCTCTTTCCATCGAAGCTAGAGGTGGCTTTATTTGTTGATACCTCTACCTTCGACCTTTTTGATCCTGGAGTGCTCTCTCGGCGATCACGGACAACGACCTCTTGTTAGTGGTGTCGCGAGGATCTACACGAAGCGAGAAGACGCAGATCGCCGACCTTTCCTTCCGGTACCATGAGGCGGATCTCGAGGGCGAGATCCATTGTTAGTGGTGTCGAATTGTGGCATCCCGCAAAACCACTACTAGAAAATCGCGTTGTTTTGTGCATTGCATCGCCATCATCTTGCATTGTTTGTCTGCATTATTTTCGAAAAGTCTAGTTCTATTTGTACAAACACCCCTCTTTATTTTTAAAGGCAAAACCCCGAGCGTATCGGATATTTTGTTTCCCTAAAAACTATTTTGCAAAGTGGATTTGTTTTAAATTGAACAGAACCAAAGAAACACAAAAACTAAAACAGCCCCCTCTAAAACCTATCCCCACCCAATCCTAATCTACCCACCAACCAAATCGTGCCACCTCACCCTCCCCCAAACTTCCTACCCACCCTGCCACCTCACCAATCCCTCTCTTTTCCCCCTCTCTCTCTTTTCTCACCTAGTCCCTTCTACCCTCTCTCTCTTACACCCCCGGGCCCCACCCCGCAGACCCCAGCCGGACCCAACCGTCACACCCCACCAACCCCAGGCCACTCGTCTCGGTCCACCCCCCTGCCCGCGGGACCCGCCTGCCCCAACCTCTCTCCTCCCCACCTTTCTCCTACCTCTCACCGCGCGCGCCCACCACCGACCCCCGACCTCGCCTCTGCCCCGCTCCCTTCTCCCACAGCGCCGACCCCGCCTCCTCCCTCGACGCGTCCCCACCCTCTAGCCCCATCCGCTGCGCCTCTCCTCCCCGAGCCGGAGCTTCCTCTCACCGCGCGCACTGCCTCGCCTCCTCCCGGCTCCTTGCTCCGCCGCCGCGGCCGCGAGCCCCGCCGGCCGCCCCTCCCCGCGTCGAGCTTCATCCTCCGCCCGGCTTCTCCTCTGCCCGCTCCGCCGCCGGCGTTCCCCTCGCCCTCCCCGCCTCCTACTCTCCCTCGCCGGCCTCGGGCGCCCCGCGCCGACAAGCTCGCCACCGCCCGCCTCTGCCGTGCTCGACGACCCGCCTCTGCGGCCCCCTCGCCGCCTCCACGACGCCCGCGTCCGCCTCTCTGCAGCCGCCCCAGCCCGTCGCCCTCCACCCGGCCGCGACCACCTCGCCCCGCGCAGGCCACCCTCCCGCGCCGCCGGCGATGCTCGCCTTGACCGCCGCGTCCCCCGGCGCCTCCCCGCAGCACCGCCGGTCCCGTCGTGCGCCAAGGCCACCTTCCCCCTCGTCCTCCCGTGCCGCCGACGTTTCTCGCCTCGCCATCGTCCCCGCGGCCCGAGCCCGCAGGCGCCGCCCGCTCCTTCCCGCTCGGGCTCGCCCGCCGCCGTGCCCGACCTCGCTGCGCAGCCCGCTGTCGCCCATCGACCTCCTCCTCGGGTCCCTGCCGTCGTCACCCTGTTTTCCCTGAGCATGGTGTGCTGCTGCTCTCGCTTCTGTTGCATGCCAGGTTGCGGTACGACGGGTGGTTGTTCGGTCAAATGCCTATTCGACTCTGCGTCATCAAGATCTTCTTCTGTACCGAGGACGCGAGAAGTTCGAACCACCAGGATCGACATCATCGGCCAGATCCGATGAAATCCCCGACGCCCACACGAGTTTGCCATCGACAACAAAGTCGGAGTCCAAGTTTTCCTTCATGGAAACCAAGCACACCGAACCCGGAGTTCGCCACGCAGATGCCAAGATCTCCTGACGCCGAGACTCAAGTCCGACACCGACAATCGAAGCCGGAACCGACAATTTTACCTACCCGGACACCGTGCGACAAGTACTCCTTCCCTCGGACGCCGAGCCCGGACCCGATGACCGCCAAGATCGCCACGAGAACGACAAGTACTTCATCCTGAATGCCAAGACCGACTCGATGGCACGGACCCGACAAGACCCTCGCAACGGCAAGCTCGACCCCGTGGGACCCGACAAGATCCGCATGACGACAAGAACGACAGCGACCAGGAGAATCCGATGCGCCCCGACGCCGAACCAAGACCTCCTTCCGGAACGCCAAGATCTACCCCAGTAATCCGAGAACGCTTCCGCCGAGACCGAACCCGTCGAACCCTGGACCCTGTCGAACCCCGAACCCCCGGATCCCCAAGACCGTCGAGACCCCTCAATGTGTGAACCCTTTTCCGAGAACCCTATTTTATAAATGGTCAACTATACGAATTGTTGCATATTTAATTGTCACCTCGCATAAATATCATTGGGTTGGGGGCCTTATGCCGATTCACCTTATAATTAAATATGGGGCCCATATGCGGGCAAATCTAGTCTAATATTGGCCCCATTTAAATTTGTGTAGCGAACCGGTGCCATCTGTGCCATGTTAAGACAACATTTAAATTGCGGGGTAGTTAAATAACTCGAACTGTTTAATTAATTGTCGGGACCCCCGGTTCCGCTTAATATGACCTAATTGCATCGCACTTCTGCCATGTCATACATCATACATGCATCATGCCCGATCTTCTGCCGTTGTATTAAATATTGCATCCGGTGTTTCTTCTAGCGTTTTGCTTCGCGGATAAGGCCGTTGAGTTGATGCGAGTGTCGACCCGACCTTCGGTTGAACCTTCGACGATGTTTTCAGGCGAGCATCTTCCCCTTTCTACCTATCTTACTTTTATAGTATTTACTTCCCTCCTGTTGATCTATTGCTATCTGTGTTGCGATGCTCTAGTTTCCGTACCCGTGATATCCCTTGCAGCCCTATATTGCCCTGGACACATCCTATTACCTATTGATTGGTAGATAGTTGGACTTGCGCGTCGTAGTCGCTTGCTCAAGTGCTGGTGTGTGTCGTCAAGTGCCACAGTTGTTGGTGTATTGCCGCATGTTGATGTTGGAGATGGTCATATTTTTTACTTATCGTTCACTTTAATTCCTATTTAACAACTAAAATTGAAGTAAGCAGAGGCATCGGTGGGTGATAGATAATATTTGGTTTCCGAACGCCCACTTGTGTCCCGTAGGACCCCGAGTACTTGATACCTGTTCCTTGATTTATCGCGCTATCCACATACGGGGTATTATGGGCCCCCCTTAGCCAGAGCTTGATTCAGTCTTATTTCTTGGGGCCAAAACTAGTTTGAGGTTTTATTTACTATCCTGTACCTATGCCATGCTTTACTGCTTTATTTACAATTGTGTGAGGAGCACGCTGTACTGTTTTGGAAGCGGAGTGTTTTCGTGGTATCGACAGTCCCCGTTTGGGGATTTGCTGTCGTTTACAGCCATTGTCGCAAACCTTGAGTCCGTCTCGGAGCTTGCTTACTTCGTTGTGGGTGTAATCCAAGGGGTGGCCCCCTGAAATATTTCTGAATCCTATGATTGCTTTGTCGTGAAAGCCTCGTTGGGTTTTGATTTGATTTTTCCGAGGTCGATCGTGTGTGTGTTGCTATTTGTGCACCCCGGCCGGGTTAAAACTTTCTGAAAGCCGTGTCCGCGGTTATGGACGACTTGGAGCACAGTGTCTCGATCATAGACAACTATAACTAAAGTTTACTGTTATAAATTGACTTGTATCTGATATGACTAGTAATCAGCTTCAACTACAACGGAATGGCTAAATAAAACTGCCAACAATTGCTTGTTTGGTTTGTCGCTTGCGACAATTGTATCTGACTAGTAAGTATTGCAACTATAACGGAATGGCTTAATAAAAGTACCAACAACTGCTGGGTTTTTGGGGTTATCTCATGCTAATTGTATCTGACTAGTAAGTGTTGCAACTATCACTGAATGGTTAAATAAAAGTGGCCCACTGCTTATTTTATCAGGATGATTATCTACACCTGACTAGTAATTGCTGCAACGATAACTGAATAAATAAAACTGCCAACTGTGTGAGTTCCTCTGTTGACTTCCTCGATGGTCTCGAGGGGGAAGCGCCAGGATGGGTTTGTTTGGTGGTAGTATCAGGTTGGATCCGAATAGGTCTTTCTTACCCCTCTCTGATTGCCGCCAGTTATGTCGAGTCTCTATAGGTTGTTTAGTGCATGATGCCGCTGCCGCTCAGTCCACCATACCTATGTAGGCGAGGACCGCCGAATTCTAGCCTCGCCGTGTACTGGCCTCAGTACTGACGCTCCTCTTTTTCCTTTGCCCTTTGTCGGCACCCCTTTTGTTTTAAGCAGGTTTTGAGATCGACGTCGTTAGCAGGGTTACCCTTCCGGCTTGGCCTGGGCAGGGTTATGGACGCCATTGGTTATTCTTCAGGGCTCTTAGCCCCATTTGCATCTTGTCCGTAGTCGGACGCTGTATCGTTTTACAGGTGATTTGGATCTTTGTATCGTATGTCTGTATTCTTGACTCTTTGAGTCGCTGCTGTATATATATCTGTTCTGTGGGTCCCATCGAGGACTGTTGTGTAATGTTATTACTTCGTTTTCCACCCGCACGAAAGTGCCTGGTGGGCACCTTTGAATCGTTTCTATGCGGGTTTGGCAGGTTTCGCTAAAACTTGCATAGGGTCGATTCTGAGGGTGTTACATATTATCTCTCATCCTGGTAAGGTTAGAAAAGCTAGTGTCCCTGTGCTTTCTGTTAAAATTGGTGAACATTGCTACTATGGTTTATGTGATATTGGTGCTAGTTCTAGTGCTATTCCTTATGAGTTTTACAGGGAAATTATGCATGAGATTGGTCCTTGTGAGCTTGAGGACATTGATGTGGTCATTCACCTTGCTAACAAGGAGACCATTTGCCCCATTGGCATTGTAAGAGATGTGGAGGTTCTCTGTGGTAAGATTAAGTATCCTGGTGATTTTCTAGTGCTTAATTCAGCAGCTAGCAAAAATTGTCTTATCATTTTTGGTAGACCTTTCTTGAATACTTGTGGAGCTATTATTGACTGTAAGAAGGAAAAAGTTTTAACTAAGTTTGATGGAGATTCTTATGAGTTTAACTTTTCCAAATTTTCTAAAGCTCCTTATGAAAATAGCTTGCCTAATAAAGATTTTAGGATGGAACAACTTGCTTCTATTGATCCAGTCTATGACCTTGGACCTCTTTTTGATGACTGCAAGTATGCTTATTCTGATGATAAAGTTGTTTTAGCGATAGTTATATTGTCAACTTTATTCAGAGTGTTACGAAAAGTTATTACGAGAGAGGGAAACATGGTTTTATGCATCTCAATGATGTTAAGTTTCCCCGTTTTATGTTGAAAGCTTTAAAGTTGCATCTTTTTTGTCTTCCTATGCTTTTGACCTTTTGTTTCAACAATTCATTTTCTCATGATACCCCCATGCATAGGAAGTGGTTTAGACTCAAGTGTGTTGTTTATTTGCTTCTTAATGCTCTTTTTCACTCCAGATACATATATCCTATGTGAGCATCTTTGGAAGTTTCAAGCCTAACTTAAAGGCATTAAAGAAAAGTACTTCTTGCGAAATAACCCAAGAGTTTTGTCGAGTCTTGGAAGTTATTACCTCAGTAATAACCGCTCCTTATCCTTTTGTTTTGGTTTTTGGGTTAAGTTCAACTACTTTTGTGAAGTATAGGAGTTGTGAAAAGTGGCTGTCCTGGGACAGATTATTGTGCTATATTGTAAAAATTCGTGAGGAAGCTCAGTACTTCGGGTTGAGCTGCATTTTTCTGAGCTTGTTCTCCAGGTTGTTACCCAATTTTCATCAGTTTTGCACTTTTTATTTGAGTAATAGAAGGTCGTCAAAAAATCAATCTTTACCTGCTGGTCTGTTTTGATAGATTTCTGCCATCCTTTGCATTTGCCTCTTATAGAAGCTTTTGTTTTGATGGGTTTTCAGTTGAAGTGTGATATTAAAGGTTATTGTTTTGCTTATATTAATGTTGTCATTGAGTTTGTGCAAAAGTTTTGTATGAAGGAAATTCTCAGGAGAAAGAGAGAAGGAATCTGCAGAGTTCGTCTTTGAATAGGTAAAAGAGGCGAAAACAGAAGGTTCGTGAAACCCCAATCTTTTTATATTTTTTATGTTTTTAATACATAAGGGAGGTTACGAGACGAAACCGAAGAGGAAACGGAGCCCGGGGTGGACAAACCCACCCCAGGCGCGGCCAGGCTGAGGGGGGTGTTCCCCCCTCGAACTCCGTCTCCGCCTCGTTTCCGTGTCAAAACCTTCCTTATGCATTGAAAATTCGTAATATATAACCCCCCCGGATCCCCCGAGGTTCATGCGTCGTGTTCTCATCGTGTTTTCATTTCGATCTATTTCTGTCAGGAAATCTTCTCAAGTTTAGAGCACCATGGCCTCCGTCGACGACAAAGGAAAGAAGCCCGAGGAAGAAGAACCTAAAGTCCCCAAGGAGGAGGAGACTTCAGTTGGATATGAAGGTGACATGGAGGAGGACAAGAATACGGACACCCGCTCTACCGTCGCAAGCATTGGTTTGGTGGCGCGGCCTACCAAGCTTAAGAGGACAACACATATGTCTACAGGAGGGAAACCTCCACGTCTCTTCTACAATCCACAGTCATCTCCTCCACGTAACAAGAGACCCTTCCATACACTTATACGTGAATATCAATATCAACATGTGCCCCAAGGGAATTTGCCCTCGGTTTGTGATATGCGTCGTTCTAACAATGCAGACAAGGATCATGCTAAGGATGAATAGTGGGGAAAGAATAACAAAAACTAGGATTCTTGGACTGACATGATCATGAACCGTATAGAGCAAAACTCGGAGCTAATCCGTACTCTTACTTTTGAGTTCGAGGAGTTGAAGAAACTTATTGAGGAGCTTATCAAGAGAACACCACCACCACCGAAGGAGTAATTCGTCATCAGGTTTGGCATCCCCTTAGCTTGTTCCAAGCTTGGGGGAGTGTCGCGGTATCACCACCATTATCTTTTATCTTTTACCTTTTTAATGTATTCATATCTGTGGTAGAGAGGTTATCTTATAGTTTGGTTTGCATGTGGAAGTATCTCTCCTCTAGTTGATTATCTATGTATCCCTTGGTGTGAGTGCCTTTATTGGATTATTAATAAGAAATCTCATCTTTTACTTTCTGCACTACTTATTTTTAGTTTGCAATCTCCATTATATGATGGATCTTGTTGTTTAGTATTGGCACCACTTTGGGAGCATCAAGTGGATCTAAATTGGTTTTGGCAAACCGAGTTCTGGTCGGTGGCATTAGTTTGAAAGAAAAAGAAAGAAAGAAAAAGCTTACAGGTATTTGGTATCATTTGTTTTCTTTCTTGTTGGCTCATACGCTTAGTATTCTTTATTTAAGATCTTTTGCATCTTCAAGGAAGATTGCATGTTTGGCTTTATTACTTGTATGTTTGCTTATTTCTTTCAACTCTCTTGCTTGCTACCCAGCCTTGCTAGCCAAAAACCTGTTTTGAGAAGGCATACTTCTCATGTTTCCAAATCCCTTTGAACCAAACTTTTGCCACTTGTGTCCACCATATCTACCTAGTAGCTTTTGCTATTCCAAGCAAATTCTCAAGCTTCATCTACCTTTCAAATTAAAAAGTATTTTGTTATGAGAAAACTAGTTAGTAAAGCTCTCACGAACTTGATGGCACACCTTATTTACTTTCCCCTAATAGACTTGAACCATTGTGAACATCGAAGTTGTATATGCTTGCATCTATATTTTGGAATTAGCAGAACCGTGCTATCACGGGGAACGTTTTCAACATTGCACTTGTACTCTGTACATAGTTGATATCGTGCTCTTTTGTCTATGGATGTCAACGGTGTGAAATAAAGAGGGAACTTGTAAGTCCATGGAGTTTGTATTCTGTTTTAGAGAAACGCCTGGACGCTAGCCTAAGCCATGCTTAATCATGGTGGAAACTTGTAGCATCACCATAGTGAGTCATCTATGAAGCATCCTCAATAAAAAGCAATACACATAGTAAATAAAAATATCACTGACATGCTCATTTTTTGCTTGCCTTATCATTTTGGTTATGGGAAAGCTCCTGTACCATGTGCAAGGGGTACCCCGTTGGCGGTTCTCAATGATATGCAAATACTTACAATGAAAAGAACTTGCCTGGGACCAAAGTTGAGTATGCATTTGGAATGGCCCTCATATTCAAGGGACATGAGATTGCCAACTTATATTTCGTAAAGCATATACTCCATCTTTGTTCACTTTAACCTTAACCATCTCAAGATGCTTATGATAGGGGCAATGAGGGCTCAAAGCTAGTAAGTACCATAATCTTTTGGAAGCTCTTTATGACTTGTAATCCCTGCTACCCTCTAAGAAGGGACCTTTCTCCCAGTTACCAGTTTGAGTCAGTAAACCTACTTCCTCTCTATCTCCAGCAAGCTTTTGAGTTGTTGTGTTTCAAGGATTTATATGGTGATTTATTCAATCATGTTCTTTATCTTCCTTGTTTGCACAAAACTCTTATCTATTGAGTATTACTTTGAAAGCCTTCACTTGTGAAAAACCTTTTTGAGCAAAGTGTGCTCCTGTTTTGAAACTTCTACAAAAAGCTTTTGTGAAACTGTTTGCTAGGTGTTCTCTGACCAAGAACAAGTTTGCTGATTCCAATTATGATTTATCTTTATGAATCTCTATTGTGACTGTTGTACTTGGTTGCAAGCTAAGTTATAATGGTGAGTTGCTTTCTTCTATGAGTTGTGAAATGGTAAGTGTGATGCTTCTTGTTCGTATTCTTTTATCGACACTTCACTCCATAAACCTGTGGACATGTTTACTGAGCTCGGTATTCGCTTGGGGACAAGCTAAGTCTAAGCTTTGGGGAGTTGATACGCCCAATTTGCATCACCATTCTATATCATAATTTACCTCTCTTCATTGATATTTGTATTAGTATGAGGTATTACTTATGCCTTTTCATCTGTTTATGCATGTTGAAAGATTCTTGGAGGATGGACCGCCGGAGTCTGGATTCTGATGGAAAAGAAGGCATTTCGGTGCAATTTCGTGAAGATCAGAAAAATACCAGAAAAATATGGAAACATATTATTTTACCTGAGGACGAAGGAAGCCAAAAGGAGGAGCGAAGGGGGGCCGTAGGGGGCCCACACCCCCTAGGAACGGGCCCACCTAAGGCCGCGCCTAGGGAAGGTGTGGCCCACCCGCCCGGCCTCCGACTCTCCTCCTTCGCCTATATCTTCCCCGCGGAACCCTAAGCCTCGAGTAGCGACCATAGATATATTTTCGCCGCCTCTGGGGGCAGAAAACACCGAGAGAGAAAGATCTCTCCGGCAGACAGATTTCTGCTGGGGGAATTCCTTCCCGGAGAGGGGAGACCATCGCCATCAACACCATCGTCAAGCTAGGCTTCATCAGGATCATCATCATCATCATCCACACCATCATCTCCACCAGCACCATCATCACCACTCCATCCCTCTATAACAATTGTGTTGGATATTGCTTTAGTTCCTAGGGGAAACATTCCTGGTGTTAATTACTATTGTAGTTGATGCTTTTGAGTGGAACCATTGGATTATTGTTTACGTTTAGATTATTATCCATTATCATATCATCTTTGATCTTGGTCCATATGATGTCTTGTGAGTAGTTCGTTTAGTTCTTGAGGACATGGGAGAAGTCATGTTGTTAGTAGTGGATCTGTGATGAGTTATTATTCAATGGTTTAGTATTTAAGTTGTGGTGCTATTCTTCTAGTGGTGTCATGTGAAAGTCGACTACATGATACTTCACCATTTATGGGCCTAGGAATGCATTGTGTATTTGGCTACTAATCGCGGGGTTGCCGGAGTGACAGAAACCTGAACCCCCGTTAGGACACCTTTGCACAAGGGAGCGTAGGATCTCAGAGTTTATGGTTGTGGTTAGATTTATATCTTAATTACTTTCCTGTAGTTACGGATGTTTGCAGGGGGTTTAATCACAAGTATGTATTAGTCCTAGGAAGGGCGGTATGTTAGCACAGGTTCACCCACACAACACTTACAAACACCAGAGAAGAGTACTCAACTATTTGAAGTGAAAGCACTTGAAAGTATTCCCATGTGTCCTCGAGAACGTTTGGTCCTTATAAGTATTTCCACCGTCTTGTCCTTTGCTAAGAGTGGATTGGGCCACTTGCTCCGTTTGTTCGTTACTTCTGTTACTTTCTCTTTGTTTTGTTGCCTTGTCAAAAAACCACTAAAAATTTGTTTGTTAAGTATTCACAGGGATTTCCTGCTCCACACTACTATTCAGCACCTTCTACTCCTTGTTGGGATCGACACTCCTATTTATCGAAAGTACTATGATACACCCCCTATACTTGTGGGTCATCAAAGGGGGAGGCCGAGGCGGTGGCCAGGGGCGCTAAACCTTAGCCAGTCACGGGCCCACCTGTGGCCGCGCCTGGGGTGGGTCTGGCCGCCCTGGCCGGCCTCTCTGTCTCTCCTCCGGACTTCTTGTTCCCCAAGGAAAGTAATTGACTTTGACGTTTGTCCCTTCCAATTCCGAGAATATTTCTTTACTAACTTTTCTGAAACCAAAAACAACAAAAAAATAGGCATCTGGCACTGTTGCAACTTGTTAATAGGTTAGTACCAGAAAACATGTAAAAGGCACCTCAAAGTGTAGACAAGTAAAGCAAAGTAGATACAAAACAAGCATGTAGCATAAAAAATTATAGATATGTTTCCGCCGTATCAACATCCCCAATCTTAACTCCTGCTCGTCCTCGAGTAGGTAAGTGATGAAAAGAATAATTTTTGAGGTGACATGCACCCTCACAATAAATATCCAACCATTTGCAAGCATTGAAAGCTGGGATCAAAGAACTCTAAACATGTGCATGAACTAATGGAGTTCTAACGATAGGACATAGTAACTATGCATGCAACATGAAAGGCTACAAACAAAGATCGTGAATAACATGCATGGAAAAATGTTTGTTTGTTTCACATACAGAAAACATAGCATAGTGGCAATCAGCTTGTCCCTCATAGAGTAGCAATATAGATGCATAGGACACCTGCAAAGTTCACAAGGGTGACTAGAAACAAATAGCACAAGAACAAGTAATAACACAATATGCATCAATTAATAAGCTTTGGAACACTGCACACAGAATGACAACTATGCTCTCTTAATGGTTCCTAAAGGTAGAAGGTGGAGACTCAAATAATGGTGGAAAGAAGGCCTTTTGTAAAAGAAGCAGGGATTACAAGTTTCAAAAGGAGCTTCCAAAAATTATGGTACTTGTTATCTTCCAGCCCTCATTGCCCCTATCATAAGCATCTTGAAGTGGTTAAGGTTAAAGTGGCATAGGTGGAGTATATGCTTGGCGAAGTATAAGTTGGCAATCTCAAGTCCCTTGAATACGAGGGCCACATCTCATGCATACTCAACTTTGGGTCCAGGTAAGTTCTTGTCATTGTAAGTATTTGCATATCATTGAGAACCGCCAACGGGGTACCCCTTGCACACGGTACAGGAGCTTTCCCATAACCAAAATTACAAGGCAGGCAGACAATGAGCATCTCAGCAATCTTTTTATTTACCATATGCATAGCTTTTTATTGAGGATGCTTCATAGATAGCTCACTATGGTTATGCTGCAAGTTTCCACCATGATTAGGCATGTCTTAGGCTAGCGGCCCAGGCGTTTCTCTAACACATGATACAAACTCCATGGACTTACAAGTTCCCTCTTTATTTCACACCGGTGACATCCATAGACAAAAGAGCATAATATCAAATGAGTACAAAGTACAAGTGCAATGTTGAAAAAGTTTCCCGTGACAGCACGGTTTTGCTAATTCCAACTTATAAGTGCAAGAATATACAACAAATTTGTCACAATGGTCCAAGTTTATTAGGGGCAAAGAATACAAAGTGTGCCATCAAGTTCATGAGGGCTTTAATCACTAAGTTTTCACATAACAAAATAGTTTTTAATTGGAAGATAGATGAAAACAAGAATATACTTGGAATGGTGTAACACACCATGCATAGGAGTTTATAGTGTACACTTTGGAATAAATTGGTTTCTTGGGGGTTGGAAGCATGAGTAGAACTTACTCATACAAGTTGAGGCTAGCAAAATACTGGGAGCAACCAACTAAGAGAGCATAATGGCCATAATCATGCAGAGCAACAAAGCATACTAATCAAAGAAAAGAGTGGTACTAAAATTCAAGGACTAAATGATCATAGAGGCTAATAGTGACTTGTGAGAGTCATAACATGGTGTAAGCATGTGCCAACTCAACCCAAGCAAAGCATCAAAGGAGAATACCACAATACTATGCTTTTGCATGCTAAAACAACGCATAATTTCTTCAAGGCACACTAAGCAATCCCAATTATTTGGAACAAGACATGCTAAAGCAATAATCACTAAGCATAATGCTAAAACAACACCTAGCATGTCATGTTAAAGTCTAAGTCGCAGTTAATGCAAGCTCCTCTTGCACTTCAAGCAAGAACTTACTACTCCTTTCCAACACCAAGCAACTTATTTGCAAAACAACACAGCGAGAACGGGGGTCCAAACTAATTTATTCGAGCAAACTCAACAACCTAAGCAAAGAAAACGAAAACTAAGACGCTCTAAGAACAACACAACTGTGCATGAAACAATAAAAACGAAGTGTCTAGACAGACCTGAGCTTTTTATTGATGAAGAAGGGGATACCTTGGGCATCCCCAAGCTTTGACGCTTGTACCTCTTGGATATTTATCGGGGTGACACCATGGTGGCATCCCCAAGCTTGAGCTTTTGTCCATTCTTCATCTCATTGCATCATTCTCTCTCTACACCTGAAATTTTTCCTTCATACAAAACTTCACACAATCTTCATTAGCAACATTAGTGTATTCAAAAGATACTAGACCTCTTGGAAAATCTTTGGAACATCAAGACTTTTCACTAAAAACACGAGCTACTGTAGCAACTCCTTCAAAAAGCTCAACTCACCCAAAGAGAACTCAAAAATGGATCAATAAGAAGCAAATGCAAATAATGGCAGAAATCTGTCAAAACAGATCAGTAGGTAGAAACCAATTTTTTCGAACATCTTCTGTTGCTCAAATCAAAAAGTGTTTAACTAACGAAAGTTATCTAACATACTGGGGGATTGATTCGTAAATTTTGAGCTCAATCAGAGTTACAGAGAATCTTCACGAATTTTTATGATGGAGGACAGAAATCTGTTTCGGGGCAGCAACTACACAAATCTTACTTCCCTCTCATTAGAGGTCATTCATGGCAAAAAAAGAAAACAAAAAGGATAAGGAGAGGTCATTACTGAATTAATAACTTCCAAGACTCAAAGAAACTCTTGGGTTATCTCCCAACAAGTACTTTTCTTTAACGCCTTTAAGTTGGGCACAAGAAGGAAGAAGAATCAAGTATTTTCAAATGAAGAAGCATTAATATCAATACTTGCAAAGTCTTCAACTATGAAAGGTATCTCATCCAAATGGGTTTTGGGGGATCCCTTCTCATCTCTCTTTGGTCTAATACTTTCATAAAAAAGATTTTCAGGAGCAATCCAATCAAAATTCTTTTCAAAGGCCTCATGCATTCCAACAAGCTTAAAGGGTATGGGTATCTTAAATTCTTATCTAGGCTTAGTTTCATCTTAAATACCCACAACATCTACGCTTGAGCCTAGCATATTGAAATGCTCAAATACCTTTTTGGCTTCCCTAGCAACATCATGAAATTCTTTTGATAAGGTTTCAAGGATGAATTCCCTCTTTTCAGCATTCTTTTCTTCTTTTAGTTTTAGGAACAAGAATTGTATGAAGGGGTTAAGGCTAACAAACCTAGCCTCCAACATATGAACTAAAGAAGATAAATAAATTTTATAATTAGGAGCAAGCTCTTATATAGAGATATCCTCAATATCCTCATGCTTGCTAACATAATTAAAGAACTCTTCAATATTATCTTTCCCAATTATGGAGCCACTGCCTATTGCAAGATCTTTCAGGGCGAACTTGGGGAGCAACATGGTGAGCTAGAGCAAGGTGGCAACTAGAGCAGGGACTAATTTTTTAGTGTTTTTGAATAAAGCAAGCAAACCAAGATAAACTATTTTTTTGGGTTTTTTGAAAAGAGGCAAACAAAACCAAGCAAAAGAAACAAAGCAGACTAAAAACAAAGTAAAGAGAAAGGAAGTGAAGGACTCCCCTTGTGAAGACGTCCTTAGCCTCCCTGGCAACAGCGCTAGAAAAGCTTGATGGCTTGCACAGCTTATGTGAGCTTGTTGGGAACCCCAAGAGCAGGGTGTGAAGAAGTACAGCAGCAAGTTTTTCCTCAGTAAGAAACCGAGGTTATCGAACCAGTAGGAGGAAGGAAACATCACACACGTGTTGCTGGCAACATGGAGACCTGCACAACACAAACTCAAGACTTTGCCCCAACGAATCAGTGAGGTTGTCAAGCTCACCGGTTTGCTATAACAAAGGATTAAACGTATGGTGTGGAAGGTAATGGTTTATAGCAAGTAAACAAGTAACAGTGGAAGATGTATCAATGGTAAAGATTGCACCGGGGTCCATAGTTTACTAGAGATTCTCTCCTTAGATAAACAACATGGCATGAAGGGTAACCAAATTACAGTAGGGCAATTGACAGGAACTGAGCAAGGCATAACAATGCAATTACTAGTTAGAAAGATCCTATGAGATTCGATTGGGCAATACAACAAGATACATAGACTGCCATCCAACTGCATCTATGACTAGAAGTCCACCTTTAGGTTATCATCTGAACCCCCTCCAGTAATAGATAACTGCTTTAACTGCAAGATGGAAGAGGGCAGCTCCGTCAGTGATCACGTGCTTAAGATGTCTGGGCATGCAAGCAAGCTTCAAAGCTTGGGTATAGTGATTCCTAATGCTTTGGGGATTCACCGTGTCCTCCAATCACTACCACCAAGTTACAAGAACTTTGTGATGAACTACAATATGCAAAACATGGAAAAGTCGTTGCCAGAACTCTTCTCCATGTTGAAATCTGCAGAAGTGGAGATCAAGAAAGAGCACCAAGTGTTGTTGGTCAATAAGACCACCAAATTCAAGAAGCAAGGCAAGTCTAAGAAAAAGGGAAACTTCAAGAAGGGCGGTAAGAAAGTTACCGCGCCGGCGAAGAAGACCAAGGCTGGGCCTAAGCCTGATACTGAGTGCTTTTGCTGCAAGGGAGAAGGTCACTGGAAGCGGAATTGCCCAAAGTACTTGGCGGATTTGAAGAACGGCAACATCAAAAAGAAAGGTATATCTGATATACATGTTATTGATGTGTATCTCACTAGTACTCGTAGTAGTGCCTGGGTATTTGATACTGGTTCAGTTGCTCATATTTGTAACTCGAAACAGGTGTTGCAGAATAAACGGAAGCTAGCAAAGAACGAGGTGACGATGCGCGTAGGAAATGGATCAAAGGTTGATGTGATCACGGTTGGCATGCTACCTCTTCATCTACCATCGGGATTAGTTTTATACTTAAATAATTGTTATTTGGTGCCTGCGTTGAGCATGAACATTATATCTGGATCATGTTTATTGCGAGACGGTTACTTGTTTAAGTCTGAGAATAATGGTTGTTCGATTTATATGAGTAATATGTTTTATGCACATGCACCTTTGATAGATGGTCTATTCTTATTGAATCTCGATTGTGGAAATGCACACATTAATAACATTGAAGCCAAACGTTAGAAATTGAGCAATAACTCGACCTATATGTGGCACTGTCGTCTTGGTCATATTGGAGTGAAGCGTATGAAGAAACTCCATTCCGATGGACTTCTTGAATCACTTGATTTCGAATCACTTGAAAGATGCGAAGCATGTCTGATGAGTAAAATGACTAAGACTCCATTTTCTGGTATGATGGAGCGAGCTATGGACTTATTGGAAATCATACATACCGATGTGTGTGGCCCAATGAGTGTAGCATCGCGCGGTGGTTATCGTTATGTTCTTACCTTCACAGATGACTTGAGTAGATATGGGTATATCTATTTCATAAAACATAAGTTCGAAACTTTCAAGAAGTTTAAGGAATTTCAAAGTGAGGTAGAGAATCAACGTAACAAGAAGATTAAATTTCTATGATTTGATCGTGGAGGTGAATATCTAAGTTACGAGTTTGGCGAGCATTTGAAGAAATGTGGAATACTTTCACAATTGACACCGCCGGGAACACCACAGCGTAATGGTGTGTCCGAACGTCGTAATAGAACTCTCTTAGATATGGTTCGTTCTATGATGTCACTTATAGATTTACCGCTATCGTTTTGGGGTTATGCATTAGAAACAGCCGTATTCACTTTAAATAGGGCACCATCTAAATCCGTTGAAACGACACCGTATGAATTATGGTTTGGGAAGAAACCTAAATTGTCGTTCCTTAAAGTTTGGGGTTGCGAAGCTTATGTAAAGAAGTTACAGCCAGACAAGCTTGAACCCAAAGCGAAAAAATGCGTCTTCACAGGATACCTGAAGGAAACTATTGGGTATACCTTCTATCATAGAGCCGAAGGCAAAATCTTCGTTGCCAAGAATGGATCCTTTCTAGAGAAGGATTTTTTTCTCGAAAGAAGTGACTGGAAGGAAAGTAGAACTCGACGAGGTTGTTAAACCTTATCTCAAACTTGCGAGTAGCGCAGCACCAGAAGTAGTTCATGTGGCGCCTACACCAATAAGAGAGGAAGCTAATGATGTTGATCATGAAACTTCGGTTGAAGTTGCTAAGGAACCTCGCAGGTCGACGAGAACTCGTACCACTCCTGATTGGTATGATCCCGTTATGAGTGTCATGTTGGTGGACAACACCGATGACCCTGCGACATATGAGGAAGCGATGATGAGCCCAGATTCCAATAAATGGCAAGATGCCATGATATCCGAGATTAGATCCATGTATAAAAACCAAGTATTGACTTTGGTGGACTTACCGGATGGCCGAAAGGCTGTCGAGAACAAATGGATTTTCAAGAAGAATACAAATGCTGATGGTAATGTTACTGTCTATAAAGCTCGACTTGTCGCAAAAGGGTTTCAACAAATTCAAGGAGTTGACTACGATGAGACTTTCTCACCAGTAGCGAAGCTAAAGTCTGTGAGGATTATGTTAGCAATCGTTGCATACTATGATTATGAGATATGGCAGATGGATGTCAAAACGGCGTTCCTCAATGGAGACATTGATGAAGAGTTGTATATGATGCAACCCAAAGGTTTTGTCGATCTTAAAGATGCTAACAAGGTATGCAAACTTCAACGATCCATATATGGATTGAAGCAAGCATCCCGAAGTTGGAATCAACGTTTTGATAAGGTAATCAAAAGCTTTGGTTTTATACAAACTTATGGAGAAGCTTGTATTTACAAGAAAGTGAGTGGGAGCTCTGTAGAATTCTTAATACTATATGTAGATGGCATATTGTTGATTGGGAATGATGTAGACCTTCTTAATAGTGTCAAGGATTATTTGAATAATAGTTTTTCAATGAAATATCTTGGCGAAGCAGCTTACATATTAGGCATAAAGATTTATAGAGATAGATCGAGACGCCTAATATCATTGTCACAGAGTACATATTTGGACAAAGTTCTAAAGAGGTTTTGAATGGAAGACAGCAAGAAAGGGTTCTTGCCCATGTTGCCCAATACGACCTTGAATAAAACTCAAAGTCCTGCAACGGCAGAAGATAGAGAAAGGATGAGTAAGACTCACTATGCCTCAGCCATAGGATCTCTTATGTATGCCATGCTATGTACTAGACCCGACATTGCATATGCTGTTAGTTTGACTAGCAGATATCAAAGTGATCCAGGAGTGGATCATTGGACATCAGTCAAAAACATCATTAAGTACTTGAGAAGAACTAAGGATATGGTTCTTTCTTATGGAGGTGATGAACATCTCGTTGTTAATGGTTACACCGATGCTAGTTGGAACACCGATCCGAATGATTCTAAATCTCAATCTGGATACGTATTTACTTTGAATGGTGCAGTAGTTAGCTGGAGGAGTGCAAAGCAAAGCGTTGTGGCGAGATCTTCAACTGAATCGGAATACGTAGCTGCTTCGGAGGCTTCACAGGAGGCGATATGGACGAAGGAGTTCATTACAGAGCTTGGTGTGGTTCCAAGTGTGCTGGACCCAATGTCTATCTATTGTGATAACATGGGTGCCATAGCCAATGCGCAAGAACCAAGGTCACACAAGAAGCTGAAGAACTTCAAGCTACGTTTTCACGCTATTCGAGATCATGTCCAAGATGGAGACATAAAGATTTGCAAAGTACACACAAATCTGAATGTGGCGGATCTGTTGACTAAACCTCTCCCGAGGACAAAATATGACCAGCACCAAACCGCCATGGGTGTTCGGTATATTACCATGTAATCTAGATTAGTTGACTCTAGTGCAAGTGGGAGACTATTGGAGATATGCCCTAGAGGCAATAATAAAAGTGGTTATTATTATATCTTTGTGTTTATGATAAATGTTTACATTCATGCTATAATGGTATTAACAGAAACATTAATACTTGTGATTTGTAAACTAAATTAGAGTCCCTAGTAAAGCCTATTTGTAATACTAGCTTGTTGATTAATAGATGATCGTGGTTTCTCGATCATGAACATTGAGATTTTATTAACAACAAGATCATATCATTAGGAGAATGGAATGATGGACATACTCCTATAGATAAGCGTAGCATCAAGATCAAGTCATTTCAATAGTTCGTTTGCTATAAGCTTTCTGATACATAGTAACCTAATTCCTTCGACCATGAGATCATGTTAATCACCATCACCGGAAGGATGCTTTGATGACATCAAACACCACACCGTAACTGGGTGGCTATAAAGGTGGCATTGAGTGTTCGGAAAGTACGGGTTGGGGCACATGGATCAAGAGTGGGATTTGTCCATCCATATGACGGATAGATATACTCTAGGACCTCTCGGTGGAATGTCATCCAATTAGCTTGCAAGCATGTGACTGGCTCACAAGGGATGACATATCACGGGAACGAGAAAAGAGTACTTATCGGTAACGAGGTTGAACTAGGTATGCAGAGATACCGACGATCAAAACCTCAGATAAGTAAACTATCGTGAGACAAAGGGAAATTGGTATCGCATGTAAGTGGTTCATTCGATCGCAAAGTAATCGTAGAAATATGTGGGAACCATATGAATTTCCATATTCCTCTATTGGTTATTGATTGGAGAAGTGTCTCGGTCATGTCCGCATAATTCACGAACCGTAGGGAGACACACTTAAGGATTCGATGTTGTTTAGTAGATATGGAATGTTATTAGGGATACCGAATGTTGTTCGGAGTCTCGGATGGGATCTGGGATATCACGAGGAGATCCGGAATGATCCGAAGAATAAGATTCATATAAGGAAAGTCCTATTTCAGAGTTCGGGAAAGTTTCCGATGTTTTCATCGAAGAGGTTCTAGAAGGGTCTAGAAGGTTCACCGGTCCGGAAGGAGAATGGTCCATGAATGTTTCATGGGTATGTGGAATGATTGGATCATATCCTAGGTCACTTGGCGTTGGCATTTGCAAGAGAGAATTAAAGCTCTAAATTGAAAGTCAAACGGGAAGTTTGAAAAGTCAAACTGGAACAATGGTTTCCTAGTGGAAGAAGAAACAAGTCCTTCTCTCAATCCAACTTGGGTTTGGGTTTGGATTCAAACCCACCCCTCCCAAGGCTGCCCTCCCTCTCATAAATAGAGGGGGAGGGCTTCCCCAACACCACAAGCCCTAGCCTCTCTCCACGAGCCACCGCCGACCCGCCACCGCCGGTCCGTCGTCGCCGCCCTAGCCGCCGCCGATGCCTCCTCCTCCTCCCGATCATCTAAACCCTAGATCTCCGGGAAACCCTAATCCACCATAACTCGCACCGGCTTAGGCGAAGCCCTGCGGGATCTTCCCTCTACCTCCGACACCACGTCATCGTGCTGCCGGAATCGCGAGGGGAGAACTACAACCTCCGCTGCCTGCTGCAACAAGGGAGAGGAAGGTCTTTATCGAGTACCGAACGTGTGACCGACTGCGGAAGCGCTGCCGGAACGCAACGCCGGAAGGATCGTCTACGCGATCTTGAGATCGGCAAGTGTACGACTACATCACCCACGAGAATCTGCTCTCGTTAAACGCTTTGGAATCTTCGAGGGTGAGTGCTTCTATCGACTCGTTGCTACAATCTAGTAGATAGATCTTGGCTTGTTTGTGTGCATGCGGTAGAAATTTTTTGTTTTCCATGCTACGAACCCCTACAATACAACCATCTATCTACTACATGGACCCATAGTCCAAGGTGGAATTACTCATGTATCATACCGGAGAGAAGGCCTCCGGGATGATCTCCCCTTCGGCAGGGTGTCGGGAAGAACTTCAGATCCCCCCGATCTAGGGACGATGGCGGCGGCAGCTACAGACGGTTTCGTGGATATTTGATCGGGTACTCAGGGTTTCTGCATTGGGGCTTCTTATAGGCGAAGGGGGAGGCTGAGGCGGTGGCCAGGCGCGCCAAACCCTAGCCAGGCATGGGCCCACCTGTGGCCGCGCCTGGGTGGGTCTGGCCGGCCTGGCCGGCCTCTCCGGATCCCCTCTGGACTTCTTGTTCCCCACAGAAAGTAATTGACTTTGACGTTTGTCCCGTCCAATTCCGAGAATATTTCTTTACTAACTTTTCTGAAACCAAAAACAGCAGAAAATAGGCATCTGACACTGTTACAACTTGTTAATAGGTTAGTACTAGAAAACATGTAAAAAGCACCTCAAAGTGTAGACAAGTAAAGCAAAGTAGATACAAAAAAAGCATGGAGCATAAAAAATTATAGATACATTTCCGACATATCAGTATCATGCACACAACCCCATACACGGTATGGGCCAGATCCGTTCTACATTCTTTCTCCTTTTTACCGTGTTTTATGTTTTTTACTTTTTAATACAAATTTCCAATAAATGTTCAGATTTGAAATTGTTTTATATTTAAAAATTGTTCATATTCTAAAAATATTCACATTAAAATGTTTATTTAAAAAAATAGAAATATTTAAATTTGTGATTGTTCAATTTTAAAATGGTCATATACATTTAATCATCAAATTTTAAATTGACGGAAAGAAGAATTTAGGATTCCCTCAATTTAAAAGCAGAATATGTGTGTATTCTCCTTTTAAATTAACGGAAAGGAGAATTTAAAATGGTCAATTTTAAATTGATGAAAAGTAGAATACACTTTTTCGATCACCCTCTTGATCTTAGGGCCTATTTGATTCAAAGGATTTCCAAATGAATTCTATATAATTCCAATCCATACAAATTTTGCCTACACAGTGTGTTTGTTTTAAAGGAATAAATCTTAAAAAATTCCTATACATTGCTTTTCTACACTACAATTCTATAGGATTATTAACAAGAGGTGAGACCTCGTGGACAAATTCCTATGAGTCTATGACAACTATATCATGTACTCAAACCCTACAAAGTTTTCCATGTTTTTCCTACGGTGCAATCAAACAACTTATTTTACTAATTCCTATATTTTTTGTTCATATAGGATTTGATTTGAGTGTCATGCCATTTTATTCCTGTATTTTTCCTATTCCCATATTTCACAAATCCTTTGAATCAAACAAGCCCTTAAGGATTCCATTTTACGGTAGTCGAAAAATCTTATGGAGGACATTTGATTAGTGGCACGACACAGAAATTCGTCGCCACTGGTATTTACGCAAAATACTAATCCTTACTAGTAGTTACCTAAAATACTAGTAATTTTTTTCAAATTCTAGCTATAAAGCATGGAAAGAAAGGAAAGAAGACTGACACAATCTCTACAAAAATAAATGAAAGATAACTTCGGTCCCGAAGGACCGAGAGAGTGCATTAACTTTCAGTGGTGGCAACACATTTTATAAAGAGGACCCCATAAAATGGAAAATTACGACTAGGCCTTGCTATATGCATCTAGGACCTGGGATCTACCACATAAACATGATCAGGCTTGACCCCCACTTCCACCATGCCGACGAAGCTTGTTTTCCTAAACCACGACCACACCCAGGGACTAGACCACTTGGGTCGCTGTAGCAAGAGCCAAGCAAGACATGATTGGAAGGCCTGCAAAACAGGAGGTAGATTTCGCACTTGATTTGGCCATCACAAGCCAACGGAAAAGAAGGGAGTGGCCGCACTTCGGCCGAAGAAGTCGATGGTGTGGTCGTCGCCAAAAGAGCACTCCCAGGGACTGTGTCGCTCCATGGGCGGCTGCTGAAAGCTGCACAAGAACCCCACTTAAACACCTTGTCACAGCCCCAGTTGAATCCCCACCAGATCCAGATCCAGACTCATCCAAAAAGTCCTCACACAAGCAGCTCTCCTCGACACCATTACAGAAAGATTTGGCGTCGAAATCTTCCAGAGCTGGAGCAACCATGGGCTTATTCTTCGTGGAGGGAGAGGAAGACACCCTGCTCACATTCGGCTTTGCCCACCAGATCAGCTGCATTCCAAGCCACGAAGCACCGCCCGAGAGCCTCGACCACCAGAAACTCCATCGACATGGCGCCAGACTAGGACACAACCCAAACCCTAACCCTACACGGCCTACCACTACGCCTATCTACAAGGGGCCTGGCCTCCCCTCCCTCGTCCCCTACGGCCAGTGAGGCTGTCAGAGAAGAAAGGGAGAATAGTCGGGGGAGAAGAGGAGACTCTCAACAGGGAGAGGGATGAGAGAGACAAAACACAAGGCTGAGGTATGCATAGTAGATAGGTGTGCATGATGTCGACGTGGGCTACTTAAAGACGGGAAAGAAGACACCGCAAGAGAAAGCGAGCATGAGGGTGGCATCAATTCCTACCGAGGACCATTTGGGTCTTAGTTTTCCAAATTTTTGCATAACTGCCATGTGGCAATTCAGATCTAGAAAACAGTTGTTAATTTTATTTTTTTCTCTATTTTGAACAGTTCGTAGAAGTTGGTCCACACCAAGTACAAGGACGTGGGAGACTAAGGGTGGAAAGTAGACTTAGGTGGCTACTAAGTGCAAGGACAGCATAGCGCAAGAAAAGTCTTCACATATGAGCCGCGTGAATTTTTGACCAGGTACAGTTGAACGTTGACGTCGAAAGTCGTCTGTCACTCGTCACCTCCACTGTCTATATAAACAGCTCGCCACCACCTCGACATGTACAGCCACCTAGTCAACAAGCAGCGCCCCAACAGATTGAGATAGACCTTATTACTAGTAATTCGATATGACGAACTCGCCCATGGCGATGTTCACGTTCTTAGCTCTCGGCCTAGCGGCACTACTCCTCTCCGCCGCAGGCCCGGCGGAGGCGCAGAACTGAGGCTGCCGGTCGAACGAGTGCTGCAGCCAGGATGGTTACTGCGGCACCTCTAGCGCCTACTGTGGAAAAGGGTGTCAAGCGGGGGCGTGTTACTGTTCGGTGATCGGCGGGATCGGCGTTCCCGTCGAGAGCCTCGTCACCGCGGCGTTCTTCGACGGCGTCAAGTCGCAGGCCGGCAACGGGTGCGCCGGCAAGAGCTTCTACACGCGCCAGTCGTTCCTGGAGGGCGTCCGGGCGAACCCAAACTTCGGGAAAGGCCGCTCCAAGGACGACTCGAGGAGGGAGATACACTACACCACAGATTATTATTTGAGGCACAAGAAATTGCCTTAGAAAATACCAAAAATGCCTCCAAAAATCTTTAAAGGCAATAAAAAAAGTGCCACATCAAATGGGGTAGGGAAAAACCATTTAAGGCACTATTGAGAAGTGCCTTTAAAAATAGATTTTTTAAGGCACTTTTAAAAGTGCCTTTAAAAATTAGATTTTTCGAGGCACTTTACAAATAGCCTTAGAATATAATTTAAGGCACTATTAAGCAATGCCTCTAATAATTTTTGTTGGCACTTTTTAAAGTGCCTTAAAAAATAATTTTGGGCACTTCTCAAAATGCCTTAAAAAAGAATTCCAGGCAATATACAGTAATGCCTCAAATAATACTTAAGGGCAATAATTATTTTAGACACTTTTCGTATATATTATGACGAACAACTAATGATTCTACATAATACATAGCATTTTATTTAATCCATTCAAAACATCACTCAAGTTCCATCATTTGCACCATTCAATACAAGTTAGATAATTGAATTCATTCATATGGAACTACAGAATTCTGAATTGTTGCAATTGTAAATGCTTCATGTTAGTATCCAACAACATATAAGCCCAGCAGCCCTGATTTGAGCTCTCTCCAATGGCTGGCCTGCTCCGCGCTCGGGAGTCCTCGACCTCGACCTAACGTCTTCGCCATGTCCGCAGCTCTGATGAGGCGAAACAGATCAACTTGATCATTTCATACTTCTGCAATCAAAAGCACAATAGATTTTGTAGGTTCGTGTGTTCATGCTTGAATTGCTTCCTGCTTCCTGCACATAGTAGACAAATGTTCAATATAGAGGCACCGTTTGTTTATCAGGTTCAGATAGCATCAGGTTTAGAACAAGGACCAGTGCTAGAACCAATTATTCTTGTACTCCAGAATACTTGATTCAATCTTTGGTAAATATCAACTAAGATGGATTGCAATAATACTTGATTCAATCAATGTGGGAACAATAAACAATGTACTGTGTAATTTAGCAATCGATCGATGAAGAGATTAAATGGAACCGATGTAAATCACAGCTTGCTAAATAGGAGTACAACAATTACAGTGGTACTAACCTAAAGAAAAAAACATGTCCAGTGGGTTGGTAGTCAGATAACTAACATGAGCATTGACTAAAATAAGAGAATAAGTATCAGCAAACAATATTTCTGAACCATAACTTCAGGAATCAAGTGCTCCGTAAAAGAAACAAACACCCACGTTTAACTTGCCCATAATTGCTATATTAGCCTATTTATAAACAGAGATACTAGCACTATCATTGTGTCAAATTTATACTGCATCTATACCGTAAGCTATATGCAGTCCCATAATTCCCATAATATAACAGCCGTACTCCATCTATATGCAGTCCAAAAAAAAAACAGCAAGTACACTGAACCGCACCGCAAGAGTAATATTTAGAGTAGCTAGAGTGCTAGACCTAGAGATGATACTCGATATCCACTCAAAATTCAGAGTACATTTGTCCAGGACACTTCAATTTTATCAAACAAGCAACCTGATTACTGCAAACTGATTAACAAGTAGCAACTAGTATCCTCATCCAACCTCAGAACACTCAGCTAATTCATGTATAAAACTTGGAAACGTACTCAGTTGATATAAGCTTTGGGCCTTTGGCGATGCATCTTGATCCTAATCTCCATTAAAATTAGATCTTGACCATCCAGAAATACCTTAATTTTGGATTTGAACAAGTAGCACTTCAAAACGAACAAATCAGTATATAGGCAGACTAGGTTCTAACAAGTATATAAGCAGTAAACTACCTTACAAAATAAGTTAACCTATGACAATTTTGGTGAGATTTTCTCCGAATGCCACAAAACATAGACGATTGCATGATCTTATATGAACCTCATGCCAGCAGGTTTACACTTAAATTCAGTAAAAAAAATCAACCCCATCGTTTTCACAACCCCGGCCCAACACATAAAGAAATAAACAAATCAGCTCCCTAATCTACACGGGGACGGAGGCCACATAGAGGGAAATCGCTCATACCTGAAATCGATGAAGACCATATAGTGGTTCCTCCACACCATGGCAAGCGTCAGTCTAAACTGCTGCCGATTGAAAATATTTTGCCCCAAATCGCACAACCAAAAAGTCCGTGTGTGTACTTGTATGTCGTTTGGAAATACGTCAAGGAAGGGGGTATAGGACGTACCAGAACAGATGCTAGCACATGAGGATGTGGCCGGCTTGCCCGAGAAGAAGCCTCCGCCAGCGACATGATGCCTGAAACTGCAGATCCCGATGCAGTTACGTTGGAGATGAGGACTCCAGAATTCGGCTGCTCGAGGACGAACCCCAACCCTGCGCTGCTAGCGCGGCGGTCGTCATTCGCAATCGACGAGGAGATCCAGATGATGTCGCCTCCGCCTCTCCCTCTCCTCTCTCCCTTTCGCACTGACACCTATCCCTCGCGCATAGGAGCCTCTCCGCCTCCCGCACCTCGCTTCCTGCTCCCCTGATACATGTAGTGGCGAGACGTAGCGACCGTCGAAGACGGAGATGACAGTGAGTCGAGATCCTTCTCCGTCGGTGACCCACGAGGTGGGGAACTGAGTCGGCGGCTTTCGCACGGCGAGGGAGAGGAGTCGACCAGCTTCCCCCACGGACGGTGCAGAAATCGGCGACCTGCAGCCCTCGGAGGAGATGCAGGACGAGCCCGCCGGCGAGAGTGGGCGGCATCTGGGAAGCCACAGGGGGAGCGCTGAGAGATCGGCGGTGGCGGGGGCGTTGGGGATTAAGAGGAAGATTAGACAGAGTGTGGGGACTGCGGAGTGCTGACCGTTTTCTTTTTTCTTCCGTCTCGTACCTAGGGAGCTTGCACTTCAAAGCGAGAGGAAGGAAATAGTACTACCGATTTTTGCCGGCAGTTTTGATAATGCCTTAAAAAATTAGATTATTGCAGGCATTCTGAAAAGTGCCTGAAAAGATCGGATCATTACAGGCATTATATAAAAGTGCCCCTAAAAATCTAATTTTCACGGGCAATATAAAAAATACCCCCAAAAATCAGATTCATGCAGGCATTATTCAAAAATACCTTTAAAAATAATTATTCTAGGAACTTTTAGATGTGCCTCTATGAAAATGCCCCGAAATATCAACTGTGACATAGTGATAGCCGCCTTCTTCGCCCACGTCACCTACGATACCAGACGTAAGTTCACTCTTCACCCACGCATGAATGGATCGGAGCAGTGCATTACACTAAGCCTACATGTGTAATAAATCTATAAAAATTCCGTCTACAGATTTCTGCTACATCGAGGAGATCAACGGGACGAACGGGAGACGGAGTGGCCGTGCTACGCGGGGAAGGCGTACTACGGGCGCGGGCCGCTGCAGCTGTCGTGGAACTACAACTACGGGCCGGCGGGATCAGCGTCGGCTTCGACGGGCTGAGGAACCCGCAGAGGGTGGCGCAGGACCCCGTAGTGGCGTTCAAGGCGGCGCTATGGTTCTGGATGAACAACGTGCACCCGGTCTTGCCGCAGGGGTTCGGCGCCACGACCATGGCCATCCGCGGCCTCATCGAGTGCGACGGCGAGAACTCCGCCGCGGTGAACGCGCGGGCGAGCTACTACAAGGACTACTGCAACAAGTTCGGCGTCGACCCCGGGAACAACCTCACTTGCTGAGTGTGCTGGGTCGGACATGTGCATGCATTACGCACGGATGGTGTGTGTGGAGAATAAATGTCGTCTTATTAAGCTACCTGAGCAAGAAATAAAGGGCGATGATGTGCACTGTGGTCTACATTGACCGCAGTAAAATATGGAGTACAACAAAAATTCTTAAGCTTGGTATCCTTGATCTGAATTTTTTTTGCTAAGGGCTCTCAGACTAAGATGGTTGTGGATGGAGTGGATGACTCCGGAAAAGCATTGGGTGGGCTTGGAAACGTCTAACGACGACATTGATATGTTAATCTAACTTTGTAATGAGACTAGTGTAGAGTTACCAATAGCATGTACCTTGCCTTTCTAGATCGAAACAGAGAGAGAGGGAGGGAGAGATCCGAGAGGGCAACTACCCGCTCCCTGGCTCGACAGACATGAGCCAGAGGGGATGCCGGACCTTGTGCCGGAGCTGGAACCGCCGTCGTTGGCCATGGGGAATAGGGGCGAGAGTGTGGCGGCGGTGGTGCTTCCCGTCGGCGCAGCGCTAGCCTAGATCGGATTGGCTTGTAGGTGGGGCGGCTAGGGCACGGCTGACCTCGTGAGGCGTGCTGCCGGCCCCCCACCTCCTTTATATAGCGTTGGCGACAGGGGCCCACCAACCAGATAGGGTTGGGCGCCCCCGATCAGGGCGCGGATAGGGGCGTGACGGGCCGTTGGGCCTAATCACGTTTGAGATCTATCTAACATTCTCCCCCTAGATCTCGCCTTTACTATTAACTTTGTACTTTACTTATTTCATCACAGATCGATACATACAGCATGTTTCATCGTCTCAGCTCAATTGTCGATAGAATCAGACAGTCACTATATACCTTTCTGTTTTGAAACAAATCTTGTTACTTTAGGGTCTCTGTAGTCCAGGAATCATAGGCTTTTCATTAAACCCATTCCGGCTATGTGTTCCTTGAACACACTGGGTGGTAAGCCTTTCGTTAGCGGATCCGCAAGCATATCCTTTGTCCTTATATGCTCGAGTATTATAATTTGATCCTGGACTTTGTCCTTCACAACATAATACTTTATATCTATAGACTTTGTAGCATTACTCGACTTGTTGTTGTGAGCATAGAATACTGCGGGCTCGTTGTCACAGTACATCTTTAGTGGCCTGCTAATGCAGTCAACCACTTTCAAGTCGGGCAAAAATTTCTTTAACCATAACGCCTGTCTCATGGCCTCATAACATGCTACAAATTCTGCATACATCGTAGATGATGCAACTATCGACTGTTTGGCGCTTCTCCATGAAATAGCACCTCCTGCGAGAGTAAAGACATACCCTGTCGTAGACTTTGTGTCGTCTTTATCTCCCGCAAAATCCGCATCTGAATACCCTTTTATCTCTAGGGAATCAGATCTTCTATATGTTAGCATGAAGCCTTTTGTGCCTTGCACATAACGCAAAGCTTTCTTTACCATCTTCAAGTGCTCTATGCCTGGATTCTCTTGATATCTACCGAGTACCCCGGTGATAAATGCTAAGTCAGGGCGAGTGCACACTTGTGCATACTGTAAGCTTCCAACAGCCGAAGCATATGGTACTGACTTCATTTGATCGATCTCATATTGATTCTTTGGACATTGGGATTTCCCAAAACTATCGCCCTTGACTATGGGAGCAGGTGTTGCATTACTCGCATGCATATTGTATTTCTTTAAAATCTTTTCACAATACGCTTTCTGTGACAGTCCTAACACTCCATTCTTTCTATCTCGGTGAATTTCTATGCCCAAAACATAAGAAGCTTCACCAAGGTCTTTCATGTCAAAATTTTATGACAAGAACTTCTTTGTCTCTAGTAGTAGACTAACATCACTGCTAGCAAGCAGGATGTCATCCACATACAGAATTAGGAAAATATATTTCCCACTTTTGAACTTTGCATAAATGCAGTTGTCCTCAACATTTCCCTTGAATCCAAATCTTTTAATTGTATCATTAAACTTTAAATACCACTGCCTAGAGGCTTGCTTTAGCCCATAAATAGATTTCTTTAGGCGACATCTCATATGTTCCTTCCCCTCCATGAAAAAACCCTTGGGTTGTTTCATGTAAACATTTTCTTCTAAATCTCCATTTAGAAATGTCGTCTTAACATCCATTTGATGCAATTCTAAATCAAAATGTGCAACTAGTGCCATTATGATTCTGAAGGAGTCCTTACATGAGACCAGAGAAAAAGTCTTATTGTAATCTACGCCCTATCTTTGCGTAAAGCCTTTTGCCACAAGTCTAGCTTTGTACTTTTCTACATTTCCATTGGAGTCATATTTTGTTTTGTAGACCCATTTGCATCCTACTGTTTTGGCTCCTTTAGGAATTTCCTCTAAGTCCCAAACATTGTTGGAACTCATTGATTTCATTTCATCTTCCATTGCCTCCACCCACTTGGCTGAGTGAGGGCTACTCATGGCTTCTTCATATGAGGTAGGATCGCCCTCCATATGAACTACGTTGTAGACTTTGTAAATTTCTTTGATGGCTGGTCTTCGTTCTCTTTTAGACCTTCTGAGTTCATCAGACTCTTGCTCATTTCTTGCCTCGGGTTCAGGCACATTTACAGTATGAGGCTGTTCTGGCTCCCTTTCGTGCTCAACAGTGGGATCAGGTGGCTCCTGATGGACAGGTTCCGAACTTTCGCCCATTGTTGTCACGTGTGGAGTCACGACAGGTGTCGGCACCACAATCTCAGGGGTTGTCGATGGTGGCACAACAGGTAGCGAGAAAAATGGCTCCTGAGTCATCGGATTAGGTGCATGCACCCTCTTCTCATCAAGATCAATTTCCCGAGCTACCGTGCTCCCCCTCATCAATTCGTCCTCCAAGAAGACTGCATGTCTCGTTTCTACAAACTTTGTATATCTGTCAGGACAGTAGAAACGATAGCCTTTTGACTTATCTGGATAGCCAATGAAATGGCAAGATACTGTTTTGGGGTCTAACTTTGCAATGTTTGGATTGAAAACTTTTGACTCAGCTGGGCTCCCCCAGACCCTCAAGTGGTGCAGAGAGGGGACTCTGTCTGTCCACAATTCATACGGTGTTTTGGGCACCGACTTACTTGGTACTCTGTTGAGAATGTGAATGGCGGTTTTAAGCGCCTCCATCCACAATCCCAATGGGAGGGTGGAATATCTCATCATGCTGCGCACCATATCCATAAGGGTACGGTTACGCCTTTTAGCTACTCCGTTTTGCTGAGGTTCGCCCGGCATAGAATACTGGGCGACTATTCCATTTTCCTGCAGGAACCTTGCAAAGGGTCCTGGTACTTGACCATATGGAGTATGCCGACCGTAGTACTCCCCCCCCCCCCACGATCGGACCGAACTATCTTAATTCTTTTATCATGCTGATTTTCTACTTCAACTTTGAAAATTTTAAATTTATCCAATGCTTCAGATCTTTCTTTAATTGGATAAATATAACCATATCGGGAGTGATCATCCGTGAATGTTATGAATGAATCATAGCCATCCACACTTTTCACTGGAAACGGTCCACAAATATCCGTGTGGATTATTTCTAGTGTAGCTATACTTCGGTTTGCACCCTTTTTAATTTGTTTTACATACTTTCCTTTAATGCAATCTATGCATTGTTCTATGTCTGAGAACTCTAACGGAGGAAGAATGTCATTTTTAACGAGGCTTTCTATTCTTCCCCTCGAAATATGGCCTAATCTGCAGTGCCATAACTTCGATGAGTCAAGAGTTCGCTTTCTTTTCTTTTGTTCTTTGTTCGACAAGGGAACTTGTTCATTCACATCACACACAGAAAATACTTTCTCATGCAAAGATAATAAATATAGCTTGTCATATAGGGTAGCAACACCCACACAAATATCTTTTAACCAAATGGCACATTTGCCATGTCCAAAATAACACTCATACGAATCTTTGTCCAAGAACGATACACTTATTAAATTTCTATGAATGGAAGGAACAAAAAGAACATCCTTAAGCAAAAGAGAAGAGCCATCAGCCAGCTCCAGAGGAATGTCGCCAACAGCCTCCACTTCTACTTCAATCCCATTCGCCACTTCAATGAGTCTTTCTCTTTTTGGCAAAATCCTTGTCGAATGGAACCCCTGTAAAGAGTTGGCAACATGAACAGTTGCACCAGAGTCAATCCACCAAGTAGATCTAGAAAACTTTTCATAAAGAGATTCATTAACAAAAGAGACTATATCTTTACCGTTTTTGGCCATTATGGACTTCAGCCATACTGGACAATCCTTCTTATAGTGGCCAACCTTTTTGCAGTGGTGGCACTGGTCTTTTTCCCCAGGGGTGGACTGCTGGTACTGGTGCTGCAGTGGTCTCTTGCCATGTGGATTGGAAGGTGAGCCACCATGGTTACTATTGGTGAAGTTCCTCTTCCTATTGTCCTTCACGAAGTTCAAGGAACCACCGTGAAGAGCCTTCAGCCTTTCCTCCTCTTGGGAGCACATTCCAATGGTCTTTTCAATGTCCCACTTTTCAGGGGACATGTTATAGTTTATTACGAAATTCTCGAATGGCTGTGGAAGAGAGGCCATCACCAGGTGCACCAGAAGTGCAGGCTTTAGCTCGAGGTCCTCATCCATGGGCTTCAGCTTGGCCGCCATATTTGACATCCTCAAGATGTGCTCTCTTATGACGTGTGGCCCTCCCGTGTACTTTTCTATCACCAGCTGTTTAACAGCTGGGTTGCATACATCTTTGAAGAGCCAGTAAACTGGCTCTTTATCTTTGCAAGGTATTCGCCCACGGAGGCACACTCTCCAATTGAGCCCACTATAGCGTTCTCAATTGTGTTCTTTACAAAAGCCAAACATTTTTTGTTGGCATTCACCCACTTTTGATTGTCTATCGAGTAGGCCAGCTCCAAAGGAGCATGGTCCCTCTTCCTTTTTTCAAATGCAGCACTTTCCTCAGCATCACCCCTCACAGGGTCAGCGGGCTTGAATGGTTGCTTGGTGTCAACCACCCAGTCCACTTCGACGCATACAAACGCCAGATCAACCTTTTTCCTCCATTCGGAGTAGTTGTCCCCCCTTAGCAGCGGGATGTCCTTCAAACAGCTCATGAGGTTGAGACCTCCTGAAAACCACAAAAGATGTGAGATCACTAAAGAAAACAATTGTATGCATTAATCCAACGTTGGTATAAATTAAGCATGCAATTGTTTGTGCCATTTAAAATTACATCACCGTTAGGTAGAAATAAAATTAAATGCACCTTTAATACTCAATGAAAAAGATCATGATCATGCTTATTAATAACGTTGGTCAATTAATAACATGGGAGACAATCAACTTTAAATTACTTTATCACATCTTCTAAAACCAAAATTAAATACACTTTATTGCATTCTAGCAATTTAAATAAACTTTTTGCAGCGGAAACATTTATAATAACTTTCATAACCTTTAAACTTTACAGAAAAAATTCTGCCTCTTTCATATTCTCTAGTCAAATATTCACTGAAATAAATAGACTAGAAAAAACTATATAAAAAACTGTCCAAAACTTGATATAAAACATCAAAAAACAACTAATATAGCTCCTGGAAAATAAAAAACAGAAGCTACTACATGGGCCTGCGTGGCCCAGTAGCCTGGCGGCTATCTGCCGCGCGGGACGCTAGCTAGAGCAGCCGGCTGCCCGCGCGCTTGCTAGCTTGTGCGCCGCCCACGCGCACTCGCTAGCGGCCCAGCCGCAGCCCGCCAACAGCCCGCTTGGCCTGCTCTGGCCCGCCAGCGCCCGCAGCCACCCGCGCCGCCAGATCGCAGCCGTCCGCTCCCTCTACCCTAGATCGGACGGCTGCCCGCGCCCCTCGGAGGCATAAAAGCGCCTGCAGCCGCAGCCCCCTTGAAACCCTAGCTCACTTCCCCCCGCGTCCACCCCGTGTCCTCTCTGTGGCGGCGCCGCGTCCACCCCGCGTCCCCTGGGTCCTCTCTGTGGCAGCGCAGTGGAGGATGGCGAGGCGGCTGCGCCGCCCGGCAGCGTTGCCGGCGGCGAGACCCTCCCTCCCCACGCCCCCTTCTGCCTCGAGTCCGCGCCGTGAGCAGCGGTGGCCGGCGGCAAGCTTTCCGGCGGTGTTAGGGAGGCAAGGCGACCGTCCGTCCGGCAATTGCGCCGACGACGGTCCCCTCCCTCTCCTCCATCGCCACCCCTTTCTCCTTCTTCCCCTCTATGGCGGCTCATGCGCGAGCAGGCGAGGCGAGGTGGCCGGCGCTCCGGTGGGCCCCTCCCTCTGCCCCACTCTCACGTTGGTCGTTTGATGCGGGCCAGAGGAGGTGAGGTGGCCGCCCTGCCCGGCGTCGCCGCCGCCGGAGGCGAGCCCCTCCCTCCCTCATGTATTGTCTTCGGCCGAGGCCACGGCGCCTCACTGCCCCCCTTGGCGGCGATGCGTCCACCCGTTTGTGGGCGCACGACCGTTAAGCGGCGCAGCGGCGGCGCCCTTTGCCGGCGCACGGTGGCGGCCGGTGGGTTCCCCCCTTTTTTTGAGTTTCTTTTGGGGATACATCTATGGGGAAAGTATGGTTAGGGTTGAACTTTTCGATATACTTAGCTAGATTCGGGGTGGGATCTGGGGAAAAACTGGGGTTTCTTTTCTTTGCTTTAATTTTCTTTGCCCTCCGAGGAGGGTGTGTTCTTCTTCCGACGCCTCGGCATGCCGATGCGCGTCGAGATAGAGAGGAACGGTGCGGCCAGAGGGGCAAGCGCACTTTAGATCTAGGGTTTTACTTTTGTTTTCTTTGGACTTTTGCTTTCTACTTTTGCACCGAAAAATCTAACAACTAGTGGCTCTGATACCACTGTTAATTTAACTTTGTAATGAGACTAGTGTAGATTTACCAGTAGCATGTACCTTGCCTTTCTAGATCGAAACAGAGAGAGAGGGAGAGATCCGAGAGGGCAACTACCCGCTCCCTGGCTCGACAGACATGAGCCAGAGGGGATGTCGGAGCTTGTGCTGGAGCTGGAACCGCCGTCGTTGGCCATGGGGAATAGGGGCGAGAGTGTGGCGGCGGTGGTGCTTCCCGTCGGCGCAGCACTAGCCTAGATCGGATTGGCTTGTAGGTGGGGCGGCTAGGGCACGGCTGACCTCGTGAGGCGTACTGCCGGCCCCCCACCTCCTTTATATAGCACTGGCGACAGGGGCCCACCAACCAGATAGGGTTGGGCGCCCCCGATCAGGGCGCGGATAGGGGCGTGACGGGCTGTTGGGCCCAATCACGTTTGAGATCTATCTAACATGATAGACAGCTCTTTAACGCTGCAACAAAAGTTAGCAATGGAGATTGGAATAAAGCTTCTTTCTGGAATTTCTCTTGGCTAAATGGAAACTTCCCTAGGTCTTTGGCGCCCCTGATTTTTTCTGTTTCAAAAAGGAAGAAAAGATTTGTGCACTAGGCCTTTCTGAACTACCAATGGTCAGAACTCCACCGCCCAGCACCTTGCCCAGTACATCACCCTCTGGGAGCTCTTGCAGAATACTCAGCTCACTCCTGGAATTGAGGACTCAATCATTTGGATCCTAACGGCCTCTAGAATGTATACTTTAGCCTCTGCTTACAAAGTCCAGTTCCTGGGTTTCATTCCTTGCTCTTTTGACAATCTAGTTTGGAAGGTTTAGGCGCACCCAAGTGTTGTTTCTTGTCCTGGTTGGCAGTGCACAATAGGCTTTGGACCTCAGACCGCCTGGCAAAAAGGGGATGGCCTCACCAGCCGGCATGTCCGCTTTGCTCTTGCCATGGGGAGACTGCTAGGCACATCCTTTTTGAGTGTTGATATTCCAAAAGGGTCTGGAGAGCTGCCGCCTCCTGGCTTGGTTGCCCTTCATTAGTCCAATGCATTGGTTTCGACTGGCCTACGGTCCTCTAGTATTTGGGAGACAGCCACGCAGACGCCTTCGACTTGCCCTCAGGGACTAAAATCAGCTGTCACGCTTATCACTTGAGACATTTGGAAGAAGAGGAATGCTAGAGTTCAATAACAAGTATGCAACGCCTGCCGTTATCATCCAAAAAATCAAGGACGAGAGCAAATTAGCCGGTGCAAAACATCTTTAGGAGATTACAAGCTAGGTTGTTGTATCCCCCGCATGTGGTTTTTTTACTGTGGCTTAGGCCACATCCATTTGCTCTTACTTTATTAATATAAAAGGCAAAACTTTTTGCCTCGTTTCAAAAAAAGATCTTTCACACTTTCCTCTTTTAGGTTTTATAGGATAATAATAATAACCCTCCGCTTTACTAATATAAGATATTTTAGATATTTTAAAGTGGACTATATTTTTTAAAATAAGTGAATCTAGACATTAAAACATAAATGCATACATGCGTGTCAGAGAAAAGCTTACGGAGAGTATCTGTTTTTAGTTAATCTTGCATGACAGTGAGCCGCCACATAGGCCCATAGTAAGAAGAAGGAACATAGCCCAAAATGATAGAAGAGAAACAATGGGCACTCCTATATATTTATCGTTTAAAAAAACTATATGTATCGTTTCAAGTGACACCAAATTGACATGTTGCCTGGAGGGACTCCTAAATGGGTCGTATTTGGCCCGGCCCATTGATAGGTAGGTTTTCATTTTTATAATCTTATAAAACTATATGTATTTTTTATAAATTTAACTGTATACCACAAAAATGTATATTTTTACAAAAAGAACTCGTGAAACCTAGGAAAAGCATCAGCCTTACTGCATTTAAACCAGCGGGGAGGCTCCCGGTAGGACAAGGTATGGCGCCCTAAAATTTTCTACACCAGCACACATACGTATGAGCAATGCTACACCTATGGACTCTTTTCTTATGGAAATAGCTTACGCGCTGACGTGGAGATTTACACCAAAAGCACGTCCTTGAAATCATGGAGGCGAAACAGATTTACACCACCCATATGCATCCACGTCTGTCCGTAAAACTGCTCCGTAACAAAAATTCCGTAGATCTAGCATTATTGCATACATATAATCCGTATCAATTGAATTGTTAGAGCCAAAGAAAAATAGACTAAGAAAACTAGTCCTCGTGGGCCGTGTTATCATGGGCCTTACACGCAGGGATTGCTTACGTGTTTTCTGGGAACTGGCCAACTCGTGAACTGCTTACCGATCGCGATCCACAGATCACAGAACGAACGAGAGAACATAGACGGCGTGACCTCAGGCGATCGGCAGATCAGGATCTAGATCGAAGGAAGCCAGACAGGGTACTGACGACGGAGGAGGTATCGCCATCTCAGCCACTCGCCAGGTGCCATGTGTGCCGAACACCGAACTGCATCACACTTCTCTTGAGGTCTCGGCATCTCAAAAATCTTGGGCTTGACTTTTAACGAGATCGAAGATGAATAGAAAGGGGAAGGGGCCAGCAAAGTGGAGAAAGGTACATTCTGTCTGAATGTTTGTATTTGGGTAGAACACTAGTGTTTATTTAATGAATTTATTTATCAATTGTGAATTGCAGATTTGACAAGGTATTTCATGCCACTTTCTAGAGGAAGCAACTCTAAACCAATCGTACATGAGAGTGAAAATGTTACGGATCTTATTGTACATCAAGAGCAAGAGCAAGAAGTGGAAAAGGAGATAGAAAATTCTAGCGGCACCGGATAAGTTGAAGAACATATTTAAGATTCAGCCAAAAGCTGTTGTCGAAGAGAATGTTATGTTCAAAAAGATGAAAGTATAACTCATTTTGGTCTAGATGACATCAAATTTGATCTAGCACTTCACATTCCAATTGATAAATTTCACCTTATTATTTGAGATGATGTTATATTTGATTACCTATAGAAGAGTTTGTCCGACCCAAAAAAAAATCATCCTTCGCCACTGATTTAAACATAAGAACTTCGGTTTGTTAGGCTCCCACCCAGACGCCCAGCTGCCCAACCATGCCGGTGTGAATACGCTTTTTCGATCACCCTCTTGATCTCCATGGCTCCATCTTCAGGTCTTCTTATTTTTTTAATAAAAATTAATCTCAGGAGATATCAATTACACAGCCTTTATAACAATATAGTGCCCTAATGGCTTATGGATGCACACAATTTAAAAAATAGGAAAGAAAAGTCTTGCTACAGTGATATATTCCTTTTAGCAACAGTATTAACACCATCAAAACAATACTAGAAATCCAACTGCTCCAATAGCGACGCCTCCAAAAGAAAACAACGCACAAGCACCGCCGTCGCCCGATCATAGATCATAGATTTTCACCCTAAAGAAAGTTCTTGCTCATAAAACAACATCTTCAACAAGGCCATTGTCAGACACAATCAATTAATACCACACCTAGGTTTTTATCCTGAAAGGCAAGACTATGAACTTCTCATGTGTTGTTCCTCCCACTTTCAATACCACTACTACGAGTCACGAATCACTAATCTAGTTTCTCATCGCCACAAAGACTCGAATCACCATTGCTAGTCCTCATATCTCGGCTTTCATGATATTCTTCGTCTCTGACTTCACCATGGAACATGAAAGACGTGTCCCATGATGGTAACAGACAACAGATCGAGCTTCAAAACCATCCCTCTAAAACCAAATGGTCATAGAAACATGGGTAACACGACTGAATTTCATCTGATCCAGCAATCTCCTTTAACGAAAGAAATAACCCACCTTAGATACCATAAGAATATAGTACTCCCATGATTCATAGTAAGTGTCACTTATTTAGTACAAAGTTGTACTAAATCAAAGATTGGGGGAGTATTATGCTTTAATTAACATTTATTGGTAGGTGCACACACATTTTTTACATATGGATAGAACTAAGCCTTGCATTGCTCCTAGGAGGGGTGGCTCGGGAGGAACCCTAGAGCCACCTCCACTCCCTTCCCCTCCACCCCCGCCACACCTACTGCCTCTGAATGACGCCCCCGGCCAAAGCCGCATGGATAACGGTGGTGGCTAGCTCTAACCCCCTAGCTTGACTAGTGGTGGCAGGGGCCTTATCTTCCTCGTGTGACGAGATCTACGGTTGGAGCTTCCCGGCGGCCCTGGAAGGCGTGACTCATCCAGCGAAGATGGACGCCTAGTTGATTGTCCTGGACTTCTTTGGCGACTTTGAAAGATTTTGTGGCTGCGAGGGCGGCATGGTGGCTGGTTCGGGGGACTCGGTGCGGCTCTGCTCCTCATATCTGCATGGCCAGGGTGGTGGCGGAGTACCCACTAAGATCTCCTGCTTGTTGTTGGGAGCTAGCATATGGTCGTGTGGGGGCCTGCCGATCTGCCTAATAAAGGAGGCAGTTCTACGGTTCTTCTCGCGCCAAGACAGTGTTCTTCTTGATGCTTGCCCTCATTGATCTGGCCGATGACGAGTTCCAGAAGGCTCCACCAAAAACCTCCATTGGGATACTGATGCATGTAGATTGCTGAATCGGATGAGATTCGGTCATGTGCACCCATAATTCTTGTCATGCGGCTTGGGGAGGGAATGACACGAAGCTTCGTTGTCTGTTCTCATCATGGATATGTCGGTGTTTCGATTTTCATGCTAAAGACAGTGGCAGAGAATGCCATGCAGTTGAGGTCTATTAATGGTGGACTAAGGATGGCAATGGAGCGGGTTTGGACGGATATACCAAAACCAAATCCAGATCCAAATCCATAAACCTCACTCTAGCCCGCCCATGAAGATATCCATGGGCATGGATGTCGCCCCAAATCCAAACCCATCGGATATCCGAGTATCCATGGATATCCATTGATTATATGCTATATACATAAACATAACAACAACCAACATAACAACGACACCACAACAATATTTCAGTAGTATTTCACCAATAGTTTGACAATGCTTCAGCAATTATTACATGGATGGCCACCATTGGGTCGCCATGTGGCAGGAGGACTTGAGGAGGAAGAGGAGTTGTAGGGATAGTAGTGATTCCACACCGGTGATGTTGTTGGGTTTCTGCCTACAAGCATCCGAGGAAGGAGATGTCAATGGCGCCCGTCAGCTTCCTATTTAGTGTGTGCGTAGCAGCCAAGGACATGTGGGCCTTTGGGTGGTTCGATCTTGGAAGTGGGAGCTTGGGCCTTTTAATGAGTATGACATATGTAATAGTTATTGGTTAGAAAATAATATCTCGCACTTGTGGGTCCCATGTGTCAAATGGATATTCCTTGGATATCCGTGGAGCGAAACCTCTGTCCATACCCGCTTCATGAGTTAGTGGATATCTGCCCCATGAAATCCATGAGTGTAAGTAGCCCTCCATATCCTTACCCACCGGGCTAGATATCCGTGGATATCCGGATCCATGGATAAAATTGTCATCCTTATGGTGGACCAAGTCTTCGAGACGATGAGGACTTTACTTAGTGTTTCTTGACTTTAACAGCGATATCAGCAAGCGGGAGAGACATCACAAGAGGATTATAGAGTCTTATCTTTCAGGGTGAAAATCAAAGATGTGATCTTAATTGGTTGTGTCTGGCAATGACCTTGTTAAGGGTATTATTTTAAGAGCGATGCCTTTCTCCAGAGTGAAAATCTAAGATCTTTGATCAAGCGGCGACGATGCTTGTGCACCGTTTCCTTCTTAGAGGTGTCGCTTTTAAAGAATTTGGACTCCAGTTATTGTCTTGGCAATGGTTTGTATTGTAGTTACAACGTCTTGATCACTATAGGATCTTTTGCTTTTTGTTTTTCTTCTTTTTGTTGTAGGGCGGCGTGTATCTGTAATGTCTTTAGAATATTTCATTGTTGCAGAAGCCGGATATAATTGATATCTACTCGATATTAATTGTGGAAAAGAAAGATGCACCACATGTGATATTTCTTCTAATGAAACGAATATGTCCAGAAGGTCGCACCAAAAGAAAAATAAATAGTATACTACCAAAAAAATTGCAAGGTAATAACCAATTACGGAATAGGTCCTCCAAAAAGAGACACTTATCGGCGGCCGTCGTTCGGGACCGGAAGGTCATCACTGTATCAAAAATCACCAAAAACGAATATGAAACGGATACGATACGAAAACAGACATTTGTCGGAGTATAATAGTGGCATAATATCTTGCTCGGTACACCAAAATGAACACATAACATACCAGGAATATCGCACAACTTTGACTAACGACAACTAAACATGAAGTAACATATATAGTTCAACAGATCGACAAGCGCGTAAGTTCAAGTAGAAAATTTCACATAGACGCTAAGATACTCATTTGATTACTATGCAGCATGTGATGGTTTCATGTATCATGTAAACCCTGTATATATTATATGGCCCAACAAGAGCAAAAAAAATCACCGACGTAAAGTAATATTTTATACATGGACTGACTGGTTATATTTTTGAAAAGTTTCAATATTTTTTATTTGGATTTTACTTACCATTTCTGTTTCCACTAGAAATGGCTCCCTCGTCATTTAGAATATTCTGTTTCCATTTCTTTTTCGCAAATTATTCTTTCCGTTTTATTTTTAGCTCTTCATTTCCCTTTTTTTCGAAAACGAGTGAAAAATTTCTTCACCATTTTCAACCCTACTACATCCTTCCTGTTGTCCATCATATGTCCCGATATATAAACCCTCTCTCCGTAAGACGAACATCGACCTCAAGCAGCACAAGCACATGCAGGCCCACACAGACACCTAATTTTTTCCAGGCCACCGACCAAGCACAGATGGCAAAGCTGGCGATGCCGCTCGCGACGATTTTGCTGGTTGTGCTCTTCCTGTGCGCCGCCGGTACAGCAGCCGCACAGAACTGCAACTGCCCACCGGACATGTGTTGCCGCCAGTGGGGCTACTGTGGCACGGCCCCGACTACTGTGGCACCGGGTGCCAGTCCGCGGGCCGTCACGGTGACTGTGAGTACTAGTACTAGTGCCACCACCAGGAAGGCATCCGGCCCACCAGGAAGGCGTCCGGCGATGAGACCACGAGGAGCAAGAGCAACCACACCCCCTAGGCACGTATGGTAGTATATCTACTCCTAGGCATGAAGGCTGAAGTGATGATCAGATGATTCTGTTGTATTTAAGTGATCTATAATTTTGTGTGATCAAATAAGTCAAATTAAGGTTAATTTAGAGGTTGTTGATAACAGCCATTGGATGCCCTGATCAGGAGCATCCTGACTGTCCATCCTAAGATGCTGGTTCTCCTAGTAAAGGTGCTATAAAAGGATCTCTAGGGTTTTGAGGTGAACACAACCATACACATAGAGTTGTGCTCTCTCTCTATTCCTCTGCTCACTGATTAAGCTAGCACCTAAAGCACTAGGAAGATCCATTCAAAACTACTTTAACTAGATTCAGTTTTTTTTTTGAACAAGAGACGGGTGCAGAGCACCCGATAATCTTCTTTTTAGCTCAGAAGCATTGTACATCCATGATTACAAGCCCTTCATGAACTATGTTCACGATTGTTGAGACAACAGGGCAGAAAGAGTTGCTATGAGATAAAGTTTTGCATGAGTTAGTAGGCATAGATCCTATTGATCTAAATGCCTGATGAGCACAGCAGTGAGCCACTCCGTTGATTTCTCTAGAGATATGATAAATTTGTGAGTCCATGTTTTTTTTCAGTTTGTGAAACTAGCCCAAATGATTTCGAATTTCCCACGGTACCACCTGATCTCGTACATCCGAAGCAGCTGCTGCCAAAGTGAGATTCCTGCAGTCAGAGAAAAAAACAGGTTTTTGTATGTCGAGCTTGTGCGCAATCTCTGCTGCCAAAAGGAGCGCTTCAGCCTCTGCTTGTATTGGTGATGGAACATCTCGTTTTGAGGCTAATACGAAAATAACTGCAGGTTTTCCTTGTATCTGCCAACTTATGAAGACTCCTAGACCTGCATCAGTGTGAGTACAATTTTTCTTTTTTTTCCAACTAGCATCAATATAGATTTTTGGATCTTGAAAAGGAAAATCTGAGGTCACCGTCTGTCCCTGGGGGTGGTTACTAGATTTTTGACTTTCTTCTCAGGCTGTTCATCCTTTTTATTAACAGTATATGCTTCCTCTATAAGTGCTTGTGCCTGAAAAAAGATCTGATGTGGCTTGATCTGTTTTGATCTGAACAGCTCTTCATTCCTGCATTTCTAAATGCACCACAAGAAAGAACAAATAGATTCCAGATTTGCATAAGGGTGCTCATGGTTTAATAAGGCATTGATTATTAAAGTTATAGAGTAGCTATTTCTAACAAAATAGTCTGTCTTTATATTCCAGGGTTTTAAGTACCAGGCTGCTCTGGCAAAAGGGCAGGAAAAGAATATATGCATGTCATCTTCAATCAGGCCACACCTACAGCAGTTCTTATTTATATGTTTGGAATAAGAAGAAGCTCTGTCACCTGAAGGTAGCGCTTTTCTTAGAAGCCTCCAAATAAAAGTTTTTATCCTTGGTAGAATTTGCTTGTTCTTCCAAATCTTGTTTAATAGCTTTCTGGTGTCTTCCTGAACTGGATGCGGTCTTGGAGTACCTGCATAAAAAAGAACCCGCAAACAAGCTTTATAAGCTAGTTTGGTATTACACTTCCCATTTGGAGCTGGTCTCCAGCAAAGAATATCACCTTGAGTTTCCGAAGGAATGATGGGTGTGTTTTTAATTGCTTGGGCCATAGGTTGGAGAAAAAGTTTATCAACCAAGGGAAAATTCCAAATTTTTGTGCTTGGAAGCCATAAGTCTTTGACAATAGAAGGATAGATGTAAGGAGTGTTTTGGATAATTAGTTGATCATACACATTGTTCCAAGTTGTACACCAAGGGGTACTCCATGTAGAAATGTTTCCATCCACTAACTGGTAGAAAGAGTTGTTTTTAAGGATAGGATGAATTTTGAGAATGGAGGTCCAAAAAGCAGATTTTGGTGTATTGGGTTTGGGTCTCCAGAAAGACTCTTGAGGGAAATATTTTGATTTTAATATGTTGTGAATGTAGCTGTTTGGTTTTTCTGCTATTCTCCATGCAGCTGCTAGAATAAGACCATGGTTAATAGCTTGGATGTTACGAATCCCTAGACCTCCCTCGTTTTTTGGAGCGCATATGTCCTTCCATGCAGCCAGATAAAGAGGCTTAGATTTTGGGTCTGTGTTGATACCAGTCCACCAAAAATTCCTGATGATAGTAGTTATTTTCCCTATGAACTATTTTGAGAAAATAATATTTGACATGTAATAGACAGGGATGGAGGAGAAGACTGATTTAATAAGTTCTAATCTTGCCGCATGGGACAGAGAGTTTGCTTTGTAAGTTGACAGCTTATTTCTGAATTTATCTAGGACAAAACCGTAAGCTTCTGATCTGTTTTTGGCTGGAAGAATGAGAGGGTGCCCCAAGTGAATAAAAGAAGAGTCCATAATTGGAACAGGAAAGAGATTAAGAATTTCCTGTTTATCTGCTTGATCAACATTTTTACTAAAGAGGATTCCGGATTTTGTCCAATTGGGAAGTTGGCAGAAGCTTTACAAAAAGTGTCAAGGTACTTCATGATTGTAGTAACCTCTAAAATTGTGGCTTCACCACAGATAAGTAAGTCATCAGCAAAAATGAGAGAGTGTATGGGAGGGCAGTTTGGTCCAAGGGAGACTCCAGAAAGATTTGCATGGGTTAGAGCTTCTTGTAGAGACAAGGAAAGCTCATTTATTGCTAGAACAAAAAGGTAAGGCGACATAGGGCATCCTTGTCTAATCCCTCTTTGGCTGACAAAATTTTCATAAGGTTGGCCATTGATAATAACTGAGAATTTTGGAGAGGAAATGCAGGCGTGAATGAGCTTAATGAAATGACCATGCAGCCCTTTCCTAGCCAGAGCATTAGCAATGAAGTTCCACTCTAATCTATCAAAAGCTTTTGCAAGATCAATTTTTATCATCAAGGATTTATTTTTCCAGGAAGACAGTTGGAAAGTGTGAGTAATTTCTTGGGCTACTATAATGTTATCACTGATTCTTCTGCCTTCTATAAATGCTTGCTGGGAAGGGTGAATATAGTCAGGGAGGTGTGGTTTTAGTCTATTTGTCGGGCATTTTGCTATAATTTTATAGATCACATTGCAGAGGCTTATAGGTCTATAGTCAGTTGGCACTAGGGGGACAAGCTTTTTGGGGATTAGAACAATATGGGTGTCATTAATGTTTCTTTGGAGCTTAGCAGTATAGAAAAAGTTTCTTACTAACTCACAGACATCATCCCCTATCCAACTCCAGGTAGCCAGATAGAATTCAACATTAAAACCATCTGGACCTGGGGAGGCATTCTTTTTCATTTCTTTAAGAGTGTTCAATATCTCCTCCTTGTCTGGAATTGTGTATGTGAAATCATCTGTAACAGGAAAGCCATTGTAATTCTGCTGCTGGTTATTTGTGGAGCAAGCAGAAGAGAAGATATTCCTGAAATAAGAAACGAAAGTGTTTGCAATACGGTCAGGCATAAAGTGGATGTTATCATTCTCATCTTTGATAGAGAAGATGGAATTCCTTTTCCTTCTTTTCGCAATTGCTCTATGAAAGTAGGTAGTGTTCCGATCACCATATTTTATCCAGTTCTTCTTTGCTCTCTGCATGTAAAAATCATTAAGTTTTGCATTGTTCTGCTCATACCTGTTTATTAGCTTTCTTTCTTTGCCATGGTCCTGCTCCTGTAAAGGCTGGCATTGAATCTTGCTAATTTGAGCCTCCAGATCTTTCAACTCTTCCTGCAAAGGTTTTTTCTTCCTGCACCAAACTTTTAATTGTCTACCCAGAATGTTAGTTCTTTGATAAAAAGATTGTGCCTGGGATTTGTTCCAACAATTTTTCGCTACTTCTTGAAAATCATTTTCTCTAATCCACCAGTTTTCAAATTTGAAAACATTTTTCCTTCTTATATTTGTGCCATTTGTGGATAGAAAAATGGGAGCATGATCACTGTAACAGTAAAGAAGGGGCATATTATAAACATTTGATATGGGGTACTGTAAACACCAATCATGATTTGCTAAACATCTACCTAAACGTTGGAAAAGTGGCTGTGAAGAAAAACGTCTGTTCGTCCAAGTGTACGCAGGTCCACTATAACCAAGATCAAATAAACCATAATCTTTCAGAGTATTACAAAAATTAAGCATACGACTATGGTTTATATTAGGGGAGCTCTTATCAGAGTCATACAGGATATCATTTAGGTCACCCATACAAAGGATCGGCAAGTTGCGATTATCATACACAAAGTTTGCAACTTGCTTCCAAATAGCATCGGTATGGCGGTGGTAGGGATCTCCATAAATACAGGCTAGACCAAACTCTACAACATTAGACTTATCAGTAGCTAGGGCTAATATTACATAAAGCGACGAAGAAACAATGGAGAGCTTGAGGTCGTCAGTCCATATCAACCATAAGCCTCCGGATGTCTTCACCGCAGGCACTACAAAGCTATCATGCATGTTAAATCTTGAGCAAATATTAGAATTTGTAAATTTTGCATTTTTTGTTTCAGATAGGAAAATTACCTGAGACTTGGTAGATGTTATCATCCTGGCAAGGTGACACATTTTTGAACTGTCAAGGCCCCTGCCGATACCCTGACAGTTTCAAGTCATGGCTCTCATGGCACCCGTGGCGCTTTGAAGGCTGGCGCCATTGCCTGATCTTGCTGCAGAGAGATATGGCTTTGTGGTACATCATCACTGTCATTTTTGCTAGTAATCTGCATACCCATCTGAGAAACAGCAGCATCACCTGCAGATTGATTCTCGGGTCCACCATCTGCATTGAAACTGGTGCTATCATTGAAATGATGATCATGGCCAGCCATGTAGAGTTCCCCAACCATTCTAGGAGGAGAGAAAGCCCCCATCCTAGAATCATCTGACCCAAAAGATAGAGGCGATGGAGTACGGAGAGGCCAGGGGTCATAGTCTGCCGTGTTGGTGGACCTTGCTGGAGACTGACGGTTAGGCGTCGCAGGAAGGGAGTACTGATCCATTCCCACAGGAGAGCTCCTGCTGCTGCGCAGAGGGCTGCCACTACCCATCTGACTGGTTCCTCCCGCACGGTGCCAAGTGGAAGCACCAGGGCGATTGATAGTAAATCCCCTAGGAGATCGGTGGTTACCTCTAACTTGAGTTGCTGCAGTTGTGTACCATCTAGACCTTCTGATACGAGGCCTAACCTCTGTAGTGGTGGTCTTCCCTTTGGCAGTCGCTTCTGGTTCTTCTGAATAACCTGCATTGGAGGTTCTTCCACTCTTAGGCTGATAGAGAATTGGGGCTCCTTCTGCTTGGCATTGAAAAGGGGAGGCTCTGCATGCTTCCTCTCTCCCTTGCATGGTGGTAGTATGGGCAGTGAGTTCCTGCGTTAGGCCCTGACTTGATTTCCCCAAGCCTGCTGTTGGTATCTGGACTGAGGCTGCATTGATATCGATCGGTGGAGATCTTCCTCCCTCTCCATGGCTTCCTATCTGTGCCTGTTTCTTGCTTGGTGGTTGATGAAAATTCAGAGGATCCTCCGATGCTTGCCTTTTCCAGATGGATTAGGGTTGGAAAGCAGAAGGATGTGTGGTACAGGAGAGATGGGGTTCATCGATGGCAGGGATGTTTTCTCTGGTAGGTAATTGCTGAATGAAAGCATCAATATTTCTTTCGAGGCTTGGTTGATTCATGGGTTGCTGAGGAGTAATGGTGTCAGTAGGTAGGCAGGGTGAATTAAGCAGAGTGAGTTGTTGGCATTTTGGAGCCGAAGGCAAGGTGGCATGCAGTTCCAGGTGGCTGTTCTGCTTAGTTGTCAGGCACTGAACATTTGCTGAGCTGGGGAACACTGCATGTTCCTTGAATGGGCCTAATAGGCCTTTTCCTTTTTCTTGATTAGGCTCTAACAGGGTGCTGCTGATGTTTTCATGTAATTTCATGTTTCTTCCTGGAGTTTCTGATGTGTCCTCTGCTTTTTTTTCAAAGTTTCCCACCTGAGCTGGGTAAGATCTTTCCACTTCCATGTTGTCAGTGGCTTCTGGAATAAGTGTGCGATTCCTCCAAGTTTCCTCTCTGTCTCCAGGAGCTTCTCTGCAGAATTGACTAGCACTTTTGATTGCATGGTCCGTACGTGTCCTCTGATATGGGCCCTTCCCTGCAACATGGCCTTCATTTCTTTCTCGTGTGAATCTGCTCTTCTGGGTTTTGACTGAGAAAAGGTTGGTGAACAGTGACTGCACATGCATGCACACTTTCTTGAACTGTTGCTAAACTTTCTTTATTTCTAATACTAAATCCCCCTCTATTTTTTTCCATCTTTCTTAAAATTTCTAAAGGAGATATTCCTTACCTTTGTCCTCTCCTTTTTTCCTGTGTAGCAAAAACTGCATTGAATCTGCTAAGTTCATTGTGTTGGAAGGAACTGAAAATGTGAGCTCCTTTGTTAACAGAGGATTCAGGGATTTTCTGATCATTAATCATCCAATCTCCATATCTCTGAAATGGAATTTGTGTCTGATCTTGCATGGATCTCATATTTTCTGCAATTATACTCTTCCTCAGTTGACAGTTTGTGTTTGAATGGAACATAACTCCACAGAAAAGACAGATTCTTCCTATTTTTTCATAGTGAAAGTAAGCCATTCCTTCTTGATTCTGTCCGAAACTTAACTTAACCCTATCAAAAACTAGGTTGCAGACTCTGTGCTTTATGACTGCCCAAACATACTCTTGATGGCTAAATAGCATGTTTTCCTTTAATTGATGAAACTCTGAAGGAGTGCCAATGATTCTAATCAGCTCCTCTAGCATTGAGATGCTCCTATTATTCCAAGGAATTCCATATGCTCTTACTGTGACAAAGATATTCTGAAACATGTATTTTGGCATATTTTTGGTTCTAATAGAGTTTTCCTGCTCTATAATGTATCCTTCTCCTTCTGGGTCAGCTAACTCTAAGAGAATAGTATCTGATCCCACTGACCATGGTTGATGCTCAAAGACCCACATCATGGACTGGAAATTATGAAAACTTGCTTTGAACACATATTGGTGTACCTGAGTTATTTCTCCATAGTTTGCTCTCCATGCTCTTTTCATGTGCTGCTGCATCATTGCTAGAGAGATTTGTCTTGGATTCCCTCCTGTTTCTGCAATCTTCATGTAGATTGCATACTTGCTGCTTTCTTCTTCCTCTTGTTGTTGGCCTGAGATCGACATAGCCTGCAGGTTCAGAGCAAGATGAGGAATTTCTGGTGCCTGAAGAGTTGGTGGATTGTGGGGGTGCAGATGAGCTTCCATCTATTCTCCTTGGTGATATTGGCGGGGAGGGCTCTAGGCTGTCAAGATCTGCCATCTTCCAATTGTGGAAAGACTACCAGATCTCTCTAGCCGGCTAGCAGATGGTGATAGAACGGTGTGATGATGTTGTGGGGTGGATTGCTATGGATTTTTGCAGGTTTGTAGAAAGATTGGAAACTATTGGTGAGGTGAGTGGAGGAGGGAAGGAGGGAGGGGGAAGGAGAGCGGCATCACGCCATACGCCACTAGGGACTCCCTCTTCGAATCAAATTCAGGTGAAGTGGATATAAAGGAGGCCATGACTGGACCTTTAGATCAAGGTAGACAACTCTGATCTCTTTATTTGTGGCTTAAGCTTCAGCTAGATGATCCTAAGGACCTCACAGATCCCAGTTATATATAGAATAAGATAAGTACTGGGAGTTAAAAGGAAATTAGCTACCGTGTAATAAGAATACAGCTAGTACCTACTCGGTACCCCCTGGATGATCGGACAGTATCGTCGACCTTACTTTGTATGAAAAGTACCATAATTATATGCAACGAATCAGGACCCGTTCGCAACTAGGAGTACGAGCTTTGGTAATTGGTATAAGACGAAATATAATACTATCGAGTTTCATTGAACGCTCTATTTCACACAAAGTCCCTGTAGACTAGTACTACAGAATATATGATAAGCCCCAAGCCTCTAGCTTACACACTTTCTTATGACCAGGGAACCAAGGTTCCTTGCACTTATTGCAGAGTCCCTTCAGTGTGGCATCTTGAATGGCAGTTGCAGGGGCTGTATTGGCGGGTTTCTGATCGAATTGGACTTGCCTCCTGACAGGATAGGACTGGCTAGTGTAAGACTTTTTGGGAGGGTTTTCCAGTTCCATTCTTCTTGCTAACCACATAGCTTTCTGTAGATCCTCTGGTTTATGACATTGGACATGAGCTTGTATGTAATCACTCAAGCCAGAGATAAAACTACTGACATAGTAGTCTTTAGGTAGGCCAGGGTTATCTCTTTTAAGAAGTTTCATTGCTGCCTCAAACTTCTGGATGTACATAGCTACTGTGGATGTTTGAGTGAGGGAATGAAATGCTCTTACATTGTCACAAATTGAGCTGACAGGAAACATGTCCCCAATATATCTGCAAAACCTGTGCCAAGGTAGGTTATAAGCACTGTAATGAGTTCCTCTCCACCACTGCATAGCATCCCCTTTGAGATAGGTTACTGCTACCTCTGTTCTTTATTCCAATGGAGTTCTGGCCGCATCGAAGTACATTTCTATTGTTTGTATCCAAGAATCTGCATCTGTGCCTTCGAATTCAGGTATATTCATCTTGGCCAGCTTCACTGATGGCATTCCTTTTCGCACTTCCAGTTGGTGCTGATTTTGCACTCTATGCTTGTTGTTCCTCATGTTTCCATCGTCAGGTAACTCTGGAATTGGTTCCAACTGGACAGTTTGATGGTGGTTCTTGGTGTTGCTGTCAGCACCTGCTGCTTGCTCAGGGAGTAGTGTGGTAACCTGACCAAAGCTCGGGTGCCTGTATGGAACCTTTGGGGTCCCATCTAAGTTAAGCTCTCTCCCATTGTGATCCTGCAGAGTGCTACGGCCAGTTGTTGTATATTTGGCTGCTGATGCTGAACTGAATTTGCTGACAGCATTCCTTGGCGAGGTGGAGTCTCTGGTGTGCTGCCCGCTTGTTCAACAGCTGCAAGTTTCCTTTCTGCAAAGAGCTTCTCGAAGTTGCTTTGGATACTGGTGAAGTTGTTCTGGTTGCTAACAAAGTTGTTTCTCACCGATGTAGTGAAATCCAGGAACTCTTATTTATCTTCTTCGCGATACCTTTGCAACATCTGCGCATCCAGCTGTAGTGATTCCAGCTTCAACATATCCGTGTCTACTGATTCATTAGCCATCCTTGCAGTGTGGGATTTTACCGACAAGCAGTGTGCTTTGCGAACCACAAAGCAAATTTGATCAACACTGGCAAGAGGGATTTACGCAAGCAGAGATGGCTACCTGTCTTGTTGTTGTCGATCCTGCTGCCGCCGTTCCCGTCGCCTTCACCGCCCGTGATGCACGGAAAAGGGTGGGAGGGTGGGATTTTACCGCTGACGAATTGCTCGTCAACAACCACTTCCAAGACCCCAATCTGCACCCGATCGATTGCCGCCGCCGCCAAGCTGCCACCAAGGACTGCTTCCCGCCGCCGGAATCAAGAGGAAAGCTGAGGGATTTTATGGGAGAACCCAACCTCACCTTGCTCAAGATTCAGCTCGCCTCCGAGATTCGTCTAGCTTCTGATACCAATTGACAGGCCCCAAGCCTCTAGCTACTGAATAAAAGCAGAACTGAAGATTCAGACAGAGAAATAGCACCGAATTCAGAGTTTATATTGCTGGGGAAAAGAGTGGATTACACGGTGCTTATAGGCCAAACCACGAACAGTGGCGGCTGGGGGTATAAACCCTAAAATTGTGATGCTCCTCCTCTACTCAGGGCTAGGATTAAATAGAAGGAAAGAGCTAAGTGACAAACAACAGGGTGGTTGAAGCGATAAGATGAACAACTGTAAAGCTAAGACGATGGCGCGAAGCAGTATCGGTAAATCTGGAGCGTTGATGGCTATTTGACGGCTGATATCCAAGTTGACTGGGTCAGAGGGCATGACAATATACTCACTCCGTCCCAAAATAAATGTCTCAAATTTGTCAAAATTTGGATGAATCTAAACACTATTTAGTACTGTATATAGATTCATCCAAAATTTGAAAAACCTAAGACATATATTCTGGGACGGAGGGAGTACAACAGTTTTGCAAAATTGTGATGAGTCATTAACAATAAAGGAGAACATAAATAGCTTCTACTGGAGTAACCAGTGCTGAAACATGATCGAGACAACAGCTTAGTGATCACATATATATCATATATACTTGTCCCTGGATATTACTTCGAAGAAATCCATGGAACACACTGCATACTATTGCAAAATCCAGCTTCTGGCATGGAGGATGGGGATGAATCCGACCAATCCGCACATGACAGCAGAATGCAGGCTTGCACATTACTTTGCAAACTTCACTAATCCATGACATGGTGAATCACACACCCTTCTGTTTACCGAAGTAACATACCGAGCATATGTGATGATTCAAGGTGAAACCAGATCAACCATTGGCTCAACGCCTACCGTTGGCGTCGCGATGCGTTGATTGTGCCGGTACACATACTTCTTGGCCCAGTACAGGTAGTTGAAGAAGCCAAGCAATCCGACTACAGCCACAACCCAGTAGAACCAGTCAAGGTGGCTGCTGTTCAAAGTTGTCCCCTCGAGCCAGCCTCGCTGCTGGCCATGCCTTGTTGCCCTGTTCACGGCGTCCACCAGAAATGTGGCCATCAATGACGCGAGCCCTAGATCGCACCAGAACAATGCCGTGCCAATTGACTTCATTCCCTGTGGCGCTTCACTGTTGAAGAACTCCAGGAGCCCAGTGAACGATGTTACGTCTGACATACCAAGCAGCAAGAACTGAGGTGCAAGCCAGAAAATGGACATCTGCACTACAGCTTCCTTTCTTTTTTTCTCAACAACCGCCGCGATGACCGAGGCAAGTATCATGGCGGCGAAGCCTATACCTATGCGCTGCAAATGGGTGATGCCACCAATGTAGCCTGTGCGCCTTCGCAAGAATCGCACGATGAATTGATCATAGATGGCAAGCATTAGCATCTGGAATATTATGGGAATGACGAAGAGCGTCGCTGGTTCAACATGGATCTTGCCCAGCCTTGTGTTTGTCATGCCACCTTGCTGCACAGTGAATGTGAAGAGGATAATGTTCGATATATATCCAATCACGGAGCTTATGAAGATAGGAAGAAAACGGAGCACAATCTTTGTCTCCTCCACTTTCGTAGCACTGCACACTGACCAGGCTCCATTCTTACCACGGTTGATGCAAGCTTTGTTGAGAAATCTGGCAAAGATGCGTGAAATAGTTTATAATAGGGAACAGTACTAAAACTCTACAGTGTACTCTTTATGGCACAGAAGAAAGAATAAGTTTTATTTCAGCGAGTCTTACTTCAGACTATTTGTTTGAGAGGGTGCATCAACAAAACCTGTCCCCGCCTCAGCATTGATTTTCTGTGCTTCTTCCAGATTTTCAGGAGCTTCAAGCTTCATGTTCCTGAATGTAACCACAAGAACCTGGGAGAGGCAATATTGAAGTCAAACAATAGTTCTAACATATTTGTTGGGAACTGTGATGAAATTTTACGTTTTGAGCCAGGAACTAGCACAACCTGCAGTATTCGGGTTAGAGGACTTCCTTCTGGTACTTGGTTACGGTAGAAAGGGAGACCAGCAGTAACTATGAGCAATCCGAGAATAATTAGGGCGGCACATAAGCCAAGTCCGATATCCCACCCTTTGTAGTTTTCGAGCCACACTATGAGAATCAGACCTACAAAACCTCCAAAGGAGATTCCAAAGGTATACCAGTTAAAGAAGCTGGACTGCTGGCGAGACTCAGTGGGATCTTCATGGTCAAATTGATCGGCTCCAAGGGAGGACAAGCAAGAACGTATGCAACCATCACCAAATGCACTCATATACAAGCCTATGTACAGTAAGGCAGAGTTCCTGCCGTGGACCTCTTTGCAATTGTTAAGCTCCGCTTCAACATTGCAAGGTGGTGGATGGAGGGAGGGTAAGTGGGCTTGTAGTGCGAGCAATCCGTATCCCTGCACAAATGCATGTTTGATTAGACTCTACAATAAAGTCACATATTTAGTTTCCTACAGAAGGTGCATCAAATGGCTGTTAGCTAGGGTACAATTCCATGGCAAAAAAACAGAGAAAAGATCCATTGTCATTTGATTAAGGACTACAACATGACAAGTTACCTCATTCCTCAAAAAAAAAGACAAGTTATAAGGAAGTTTTAAGTTTCAGAATCGGGTCAGTATGCTAGAGACACATCGCTGTTTTAGTTTGTGTATTTAGATCCCATTCTCACCTCAGCACACCCCTTATAATTTCTTACACCCAAAAAAGGACTGTTTTTTATGGCGTCAGTTAGATGCCAAGCTAAGTGGTTGCATGACATTTCATCATTTTTTTTGAACAATTGTAGTGATTGATTTTGTTAACAAAATTGGGTTTCTAAGGGTACCTTTTAAGATTTAAAGTTTCTTTGCAAATGTACTTCCGAAACTCAGGCACCCGTTTCTTCAAAGTTGGTGAGACCACATGACAATAATTACAATAAAAAAATTCAAATTTATGATACTCTGGTTAGTCATTGTTAGCACTTATCTAAGGGCAGTTTTTATGATAATATGATTTATATTCATATTTTTAACTGATATAGCCGTTTGTCTTTAAAAAATAATTGATAAAAACACACACACAGGTAATATTGCCCTCTCTATAATTGGCAGGTTCTAGTTTAAAAAAGCAGAAGATGTAAATTAGAAAAGAATATTTCTCATGGATCATGAGAGAATTAGAAATCACGTAGATAACTGAACAGACGAAGATGCATATTACCAGAAACATAAATGGACCGAAGAGAAGTATAGTTCGAGAGCGAGTAATATAGGAGTCCGAGAGGAAAGCTCCTATCATTGCAAACCCAGATGTGGCACCAAAAAAATTAGCGGCTGTAGTTACAGAGCCTGAAATCCCCATATGCATTGTTCCGTGGAAATAAGTAACCATATTCAGCACATTTGGGACTATAACCACGTTTGTTACCACAGTCAGAACTGCAAGGGGAAACAACACACAAAAATGCTTCAATGTTTTAAACTCTGAAGCTTACAGTGAGATATTGCATGCCGCATTTGTAACAATGCATGCAAATAAGGACTCAGTGTGTAGTGACTTAATTACCATACAAAAACCATGCTGCTCTGACTCCGCCGTGCACCTCTTTATTGATGGTGTTTCCCCTCCAATCCACAAAGACTCCAAGTGCCATGGCGCTTCTTCTTTTTCCCCCTGCTTACTGCTTGTCTGTCTACCGGCGGCATGCCTCACACTAAGAGGGGTATATATTAGCAGGCAGATATTCATATTCAAAGGAGTGATAGCATCAGCAGGATCGATCAAAGATTCTTGACTATTTCATGCTACTTGCTACTTCCTACGGACTCAAATTCGGTATTACAAAAGGCATTCAGTAACATCAAAGTAGAAAAAGAGGCAAGTGAGACTACAAGTCCACAAGTACCAAACACTAGGATATATTGCTATCAGTGTGTGCCATCATCCTGAGAACAACATTTTGTAAGTTAGCTCATAATCCATTAATTGTTTCTAGCTCAAGTCCTTTTTATGAGCTAATTTACTTCCAAGTAGTGCACATTAATCGACTTATGAATTGGAAAGCTCATGTCTAGAACAAACATGATAACAACATAAATAATACTCATAAGTACAAAAAAATTATTTACTTTTTCTCAACCACACATCATATTAGAAGAAGAATGCTGAGAAGCGCCACAACTATAAGGACACACAAAACAAACAAAACTGCATGCAGATGCCAAAAACAAAAACCTAGGCGGCTAACTAGACCAACCAGCAGAAAGAAAACAAGCTATGCTAAACTACAGGGAGGATTAAAGAATCTGGCTGCCATGAATGTGGCGTCATCCTCCTCAGAAATAAATTTACCAATCAACCAGTGTTCAGCACGTTGGTTCGTAAGGAAAAAAACCATAATTCATATGTTTGAAAATTTAGGACATAGCTTGACTGTCGAAGTTTGAACTTCGAACATAAAATACTGGTACACCATTGAGTTAACAGTTACAAAACGCCACAATCGTTAAAAGTAGTTTTTCTTCTTTAACATGCATCAAAATGTGTGTCATTTTGTACTAGGTGGAGCACGTCCAAATGACAGGAAGCTAAGCAAACAGACAAAATCAACAGGCAAACGAAAGAAAAAAGACAGCAAAGAAATAAGAACTAACTAAGTAGCTAAGTAAGAATCAAAACGTACTTCCACATATGAGTTCAACCGGTACCAGTTTTTTGTAACATACTAACATTATTGGATCAATTGTTGGTCAGAAGCTCGACCTTGGATAGTCAAATTACACCCTGTATTTCCAAACAAAGAGAGCATTTTTTTAATGGTTAATCACAAGAAGATGTAATTAATACATTTGCTAGAAAGGAATATTAAGGTGATAAGAAATAAAGTCCAAATTCAAACATCACCACCATACCAGAGTAGAGAAGTGAGTGAACTGCAATCGGTATTAATACCCACTGGTTGGATATTGATTAATTCTGCTTCCAATCTGTTAACGAACAACATCAAATCTCTTTTCAGCTTACAGTTTTCGGGATTTTGTTCATTTTTCTATTGTTAAATGACATGGCGCAACAATCTCTGCCATTTTTACGAACCATGCGTATGATTGTTTTGGAGGGACCAGACATGCAGATGCTCTTGTAACTCCATAAAGGATCCACGTGCAGAAAGTATCCAACAGAGGACAGGTACTACTTCCCAAAAAAGTGATCTACATAAGCTCCAAGAGCAGAAAGTATCCAACAGAAGAGACATAAGTAGGCTCCATTTGCTCCATAAAAAACCCCTCACGTAGTCATAGACTGACTAATCTCACAATGATTGGTATGGTGAGTCCAGTTTTCCATCAAACGAGGTTAAAAAAACTAGTGTCACCTTCCATGTAAATTGCAATGAAGAGGCTATATGCATCGACCGATGCAGAGGCCGGGGCTTCCCCCTTTTCGAAAAACATAAGATTAATTCCAAATTTCAGATATTCTTCAGATTAATCTTCTACCATGTGTTCGACAAAGAACCAAAATTAATACTTCCTACTTCTCTTCCAATAGTTGAAATTTGAATACCCAGGCGTAAAGGTACATCACGCAGTATATCACGTTATCGTTCCTAAAATACAAACAGACGGTAAATGTAGAGAAATTACCTAATTAATTCTCATACTATGATAAATTAAACTGTAATAGTAGTCCACCAATGTTTGAGACCTAAGCCCCAAAGGTGGTCAGGCTCATTGAGCAATAATTGGAAACGTAGTCAAAGGGAATGGACACAAAGTTTAAGAAATACATTAGACGTATCGATGTAAACTGCATACAACCAAACAAAATCACCCAAACCCTCCAAACGGCTAATTACTAAAAGGGTCAGTGCTGTTGTCCGAAAGAAACGAATAGGATAAATAGCTGCCGTCCTTGCTAAACGTCAGGAACTCATGGTCTAGTTTAAAGAGGAATCGTAATCTGCGTGAAGTAAGATCTCACAAAGATATCCCTGCACTCATCTGGGGGCTGGCCGGCTGCGGCAAGTGTTCGACCTCGGCCTGATGGAGAAACTTCGGAGCCTTCGGATGCGTGCCTGAGTGGCGGGATCCCGACGGGCGCCGAGGGCCCGAGGCTGGCGATGAGGCCATGGCCGAGTACGGGGAAAGAATGAGGTCCGGAAGAGGAAGGGGACGACAGCAGAGCCAGAGACGGGATACACTTTCTTCCCCCGGCTTTTCCGGTTGCTTTCTGATGTTGTTTGGGAGTAACCAGAAAGTTTTTAATATGAGTACCACTGCTCCTTCATTTAAAAAAATTAAATAAAAATTGTATAGCTTCTAAAAATATCTGAAAAAATTCTAGACATAATCAATGTTGTTTTCCACAAGTATGTAAAATTACGATGCGCTTTGTATTGTGGGCTATACAAAACTCTTTGTATTGTGGGCTACACAAAAATTACAAATCTGATAAAATTTGGGGATTTAAAAACATACTTGTACAGATCTACACTTTGTCATTTTTGTATAGCTTAGAGTACAATGTATTTGAAATTGATATTTTACACGTTTATGGAATAAATCACGGGCTACATCCGAATTTTTTAAACTCACAAATATGATTAGAATTCTTTAAAAATACTAGGAACACGGGAGCCAAAAATCTCAACTCATGTTACTCCCAAAATAAACTTTCTGATGTTGCTCTCGAAAATCTTTTTTCTGTTTATTTCTTGATTTTGGACTATTTTTTAGAATATTAACAACAGAACTTCTATAAATCCATTGACCGACAATAAAATGGTCTACGGACCCACACTGCTCGATTTATTGAAGGAAAACTAGGAAAAAAAGTGAACAAAGGCAATCCACACCTAGCTAGAATAGGTTAAAACACCACAAAACAAACAAGACACATGTACAATAGAATACAGACACACAATTGCGCACTTGAGTATCGCACTGCTTCCATAGTACACTCCAAAAACCGTTGTATCGACATGATTTGACATGAGCATTTTTGCCAACCTTGACAACGCCGAAGAGGGAAGGCATGCCCGGAAGAGGAGGACATATGTCGCTCTGAACCATCAAGAATGAATAACATGGCTCATCTAATGCTTCTTGCATTAGCGAGTGCTTCTACTGCCCTCCACTGCCTCACGAGCAACGAGTCCCTTTGAACGGATTCATCTCCAAAACGATGCCCCACATGGGAGCCGAGCAAAGCTGCTATCGCTGCCATCGTTCGATCTAGGAGAGACCATGTTGTTTCTCGAATTGTGCATGTGGATAGATATGGCGAACACTTGTTGGGCACCAAGTTGGGAGGAAGGGCACACCACACAAGTAGGCAACTATGAAGATGTCGACTCGATTGAATCCTAGGGATTTCCTCCTAAGCCATCCTCTCGTCGTTGGAACCTTGCTGATTGTCTCTGTGACCATGCCCAATGCCGGCATTGCCATGACCGGTGCGCCCAAGGTGCTCGACATCATGCATCAAGAGGTGAATTTCATTTGCTTCCAGTTGTTTTTATTATAATTTGGTTTGATTTGTGTATGATAATTGAGTGAAACTGAATATGTTTAGCCCAAAAATGTGTAAACTTGTAATTTTTGTGAGTTGTGTTATGTAGTGGTGCTCAAGATTTATTTGTTCAAATAAGAAAGTATACCATCAACATTGATAATATCTAGTTACCAAATCCATTTGAGGTTGTCGACAAGGACGTTTTTGAGGTTCATGATCCAACCACATCGAAGAAAGGCCTAAGACAACCAAATTACTAAAGACAAGAAGATGAGACTCTGGTGTGTGCATGGAGAGTTTGAGCCTTGATCCAATCCAAGAAAATTGACAAAGCACTAACACACCTTGCAAAGCATTCATGGTCGTATATGTGTGACTACAAGTGTAACTTCGTCAATATACTTCTTGTGACGTTGTTGGTATATGATTTGGTATTTGTAAGAACATGAAGAGTTTATCCAAGTGATGTGCCCTATCAAGATCAAGTGATTGGTTTCCAATTGTTGTAGCAAATTCTACATTTGATAACCTCTTTGATCATTATCTGTATCATGTGCTCAATATGATAAAACAACATTTATTAGGAGTTGCACAAGTATAAACAAGAGAACAAGAAAATTCATTTTGGCATGCTACGATTCTATACCCTATCAAGAACAATGAGAAGTGAAGGAGAAGTTGAGTTCCATCAAAGAAGCAAAAGTCAAGAAATTACTCTGTCCAAAATATGTTGATGTACAAGGTATTGGTGCTGAAGGATATGATGAGGGGATAATTATGACTCCAATGAAGACGATGCCTCTAGTGGAATACAAGAGAAAAATAGGTTGAAGAGGGGATGAGGGGGTCTTGTGTACAAGCAGGCAAATAAAGGAGCTTGAGGAAGGTAATGCTGCCATTGAGAATAAGTTGAGGGCCAAGGGAGATGCAGTGATGACCAACAAAATGGGACAAGAGTAGGAAATCATTTTCATGGACACTGCTACCCTTGATGAACAAAAGAGAGCATATGCGGAAGTAATGCTTACACATATCTTGGTCTTAAAGAAGGGTAGGTTTATCGGCGACAAGATGGTCGTCAATGTTGATGTGTGAATTTCTATGTTTGAGCATTTTGGGTGAACTTTCAATTTGAATATACAATCTTACATATCGAAATGTTGTTGAATTTTTGTGCAGATAAGAAATAAAATTTAAATTATTGTGATGTCAAATATTAGTTTATATGTTTTTCATATGTACTATAGGAGATAAATAGAGGGAATGTATGATGGCGCCTAGTACTTGTCGTGGGACGCTTCGTTGGAAACCCCAAAAGCAAGGTATAGAGCAGCACAACAGTAAGTTTCCCTCAATAAGAAACCGAGGTTATCGAACCAGTAGGAGGAAGGAAATGTCACACATGTATTGCTAGCAACGCGGAGACCTGCACAACACAAACTCAAGACTTTGCCCCAACGAATCAGTGAGGTTGTCAAGCTCACCGATTTTCTATAACAAAGGATTAAACGTATGGTGTGAAAGGTAATGGTTTGCAGCAAGTAAACAAGTAAAAGTGGAAGATGTATCAATGGTAAAGATTGGACTGGGGTCCATAGTTCACTAGAGGTGCTCTCCTTAAATAAACAACATGGCATGAAGGGTAAACAAATTATAGTAGGGAAATTAACAGGAACTGAGCAAGGCATAACAATGCAATTATTAGTCAGAAAGATCTTATGAGGTTGATTGGGCAATACAATAATATACATATACCGCCATCCAATTGCATCTATGACTAGAAGTCCACCTTCAGGTTATTATCCAAACCCCCTCCAGTATTAAGGTTCAAGCAATAGACAACTGCTTTAAGCAAAGTGTGTAAGGTAAGCAGTCCACATGTTCCATGAACAAGAGACCATTGTTTTCTCCCTAGTAGCAATAACACATCTACAACCGAAGATATTATTGTCACTTCCCTTAGAAATTAGAGGCATGAACCCACTATCGAGCATAAATACCCCCTCTTGGAGTCACTAGCAACTACTTGGTTAAGATAGCTACTAACAACGGAGAGCATGCAAGATCACAAACAACACAGATATGATAGAATCATAAAGACAAAACCATTAATCAGACCAACATAATAATCTCAATATCCATCGGATCCCCGCAAACACAACATGCATGATTAGAAATAGATTAGATCTTGATCATGAACTCACTACTAGAAAACTAGCTATAGATAGACAGACCTTCTGTGGCGCATGATCCTAACCATGCGCCACAAAAGTTGTCCAGTGGCGCATTTTATCAAATGCGCCACAAAAGTCTTTACACTTATGTGGCGCATATAGGAAAAATGCGCCACAGAAGTTGGAACTTTTGTGGCGCATATGTCCACATATATGAACATATGCGCCACAGAAAGCTCGGGTGGACCCTACCACAGAATCTCATTGACCGTACTCTGACCAACATTATGTGGCGCATATGACCATATGCGCCACAGAAGTTCATCTTCTATGGCGCATATAGAGGCATGCGCCATAGAAGTTGGAGTATGAAAAAAGACTCTACCCCCCCCTGTGGATCGCCTTTTTAGCCTTGCAAAAAATAATAGAAAATGAAAAACACTTCAAAAAATAAAATCCTTTCACATAGTGATAGGTAATATGGTATAGTTTGTAGGAAAATTAACAAACATGCATTTCGACTTTTTATGCAAAAAAAAGTTTATGCCACGGTAAATCGGCTGTAACTTTTGAATACAATGTCGTAGAAATACGTATAATATACCAAAATATGTATAATATACCAACATGTTCTTCGGGGTCGGATAATCCGCCCCTTGGTGGGACCGGACTATCCGTCCTGGGAGATGTGGCTACAACTTGCTCTTCCTGAGAGTGCCTGACAGAGCTGGGAGATCCAGGGTCGGATAATCTGCCCTCGAGGGCCGGAGAATAAGGCCTGGAGTCTTCTTGGTTGTTCTCTTCTTCTTCTGATCCCCTGGGACGAGTTGGAGTGCCAGGGGTGGACTATCCTCCCCTTGGAGGGGGCGGATAGTCCGGACTAGGACTACCATTTTGTCCAGGAGACCGATGAGCTTCAGAAAGTTGTGGTGTTGGTGCAGAGTTTTCTCCAACAGTAGGAGCTTGTTGATCTTGTGTAGATGAGGGCTCCACTTGAGTGGAGCATTGTACTTCTCGATCCACCACAAGGGGTTCCTCAATGGGGCAGAAAAATCCCACGCCCATTCTTCTTATGGCATCTTGGGGTATTTCAACATCTGCATCACAAACATCAACTTGCCCCACATAGGAGCCGTTATTTTCATTGAAATCCACACTACAAGATTCTACAACAGTCCCGGTGAGCTTGTTGTAGACTCTATAAGTGTGGTGTTCAGCACCGTAACCAACAAAAATACCTTCTAAAGCCTTGGACTCAAATTTAGACAAGCGGACACCTTTGATAAGAAAGAAACACTTACACCCGAATACCCTGAAGTATGAGATGTTGGGCTTGTTACCGGTAAGTATTTCATACGGAGTCTTGTCCAAGATTTTCTGGAGGTAGAGCCGGTTAGATGAGTGACAAGCGGTGGATATGGCTTCAGCCCAAAAATTGTAAGGAGACTTGAATTCATCCAACATTGATCTTGCCATATCCATCAAAGTGTGGTTCTTCCTCTCGGCTACACCATTTTGTTGAGGGGTGTACGCAGCGGAATATTGATGTCTTATCCCCTCTTCACTTAGAAACTCATTCAAAGTGTAGTTCTTGAATTCGAAGCCGTTTTCACTTCTTATTGCCAAGATAGGAACATTGTGTTGACGTTGAACTTCATTGGCAAAGTCAATGACCATTTGTTGAGTCTCACTCTTTAGCTTGAAGAAATACACCGATGTATATCTTGAGTAATCATCGACAATGACCAAGCAATATTTCTTCCCACCGAGACTGGCATGAGATGGAGGACCAAATAAATCCACATGAAGTAATTCCAAGATTCTCTTTGAAGACACAATAGTCTTCCTCTTGTGGGGAGAGTCATGCATTTTGCCTTCAACACAAGCCCTGCAAACATGATCTTTGGCAAAGGTGACATTGTCTTTTAGTCCAAAGATGTGTCCACCCTTGTGGAGACTTTGAAAAGTTCTCATGTTGACATGGGATAAATGGTGATGCCATAACCAGCCCACCTCGGCCTTTTCGAATAGGCATATCGGACCCGAAGTGGTTTTCCCCGAAAAGTCCACCACATACAGGTCATTTTCGACGTACCCAGCGAAAGCGACCTTTACAGACTTTCTCCATAAGAGTACCACCAAATCATCATCAATAAAAACAGAAAAACCCATCTTGCCAAGGGCACGAACAGAAAGAAGGTTGTAACTGAGGGTCTCAACAAGCATGACATCCACGAGAGATATATTATGGGCAACCACAACCTTGCCAAGACCCAATACCTGAGATTTAGACTTATCACCATAGGATACTGTAATATTATCATGATTGGGACGCATCTCCGTGATGATCTCCTTGCTTCCGGTCATATGACTAGTGCATCCACTATCCAGCACCCATTTCGACCCACTGGAAGCATAGCCCTGCAAGAGAATTACTTCTTGGTTTTAGGTACCCATTTTTCAATGGGTCCTCTCATGTTAGTAACAAGGGTCTTTGGAACCTAAATAGACCAAGCAACATATTCATCAAAAGGACCAACATAATAAGCATAAACATTGCCATAATAATCACAAAAGAGTTCATAATTTGGATTGTGAGACCCTACAAAACCAATATTGTTAGTTTTGTCTTTTGTGACATTCTTCTCAGCGGTGCTTGTCTTTGATTGTACATTCTTGGTCTTGTTCTTCTTGTTTTTCTTCTTCTTGGACTTGGTGACATACCCAAGTCCCTCTTTACCAAGATTTGATGTTTGCTTGCCAAGAACCTCATCAAGAACACCCTTATCTTTGGGAGTGATGTCCTTGACAAATTCTTCTTCCACACTAGCATTTTTCCTATGAATATATGTTGACTTGGATGTGCTAGGAACATCATACTTGTCCAATCGAATTTGGAGCTAATCATGTGACTCATTGAGAATGGAGAAATCGCTTTTCAACGCCTTGTGAGCGATGTCAAGTTTCTCCAATTCCTCGGAGAGTCTATCATGAGCAGCCCCAAAGTCAATCTTTTCCTTCTTTAACTTCTTTGCTTTGGCGACTGCATTGTCACGTTCCTTAACAAGCTTAGCCACTATTTCTTCATGTGACTCCTCAATGGAATCAAGCCTCTCTTCAAGAGAAACCTGATCCTCTTCTTCTTCTAGAGCATTTTTTAAGGATGCAATGGCCAGCTGGTCCATAAGAGCCTCAAAACGTATTTTGTGCTCACCTTGCAAGTTAGTGAAGAAATAGTCCAAAGCAATAATCTCTTCTTTAACCTTAAGACTAGTAGGATCATCCATGTCAATCATAGCCTTAGGAAAAGAAGAGTTAGAAGTAGTTACCTCGGAACTTCTTGCCATGAGACAAGTAGCATTCTTGTTGATGACGTTTTCGTTCGGAGAGTCGAAGAGTGATGTTGATGTAGATGTGGTGACTATAGAAGCCACCTATTGAGAGCTATCATCCTCGTCCTTATCTTCACTTTCCGAAGAATATTCTTCTTGAGCCACTAGAATAATCTTTGGTTGCTTCTTGAAAGGAGCATTCTTTTTTACAAACTGTTTATTGCGTGGAGCCTTTGACTTGTCTTTGAAAATAATCTTCCTCCGTTATCTTTCCTACTTTGATATGGACACTCAACTACAAAGTGCAGCTGGTCTCCATAGTTGAAACATGTTCTTAGCTTGGGATCATTTTCCTTTCTTCCATAAGCTCCACTCTTGCGTTCTAGTTCAGCTTTAGCCTTGGCCGGGTCTTTCCAAAAGTTTCTAGCATAAAGAGCCAGGTATTGTCCGTGGATCCTTTTTATATCCTCGGGACAGTCCATACCTTCTATGGCATATTCATCATGATCAATCACACTAGTCTTCAAGGCCATGTTGACCCCCTTTTGCATCCCCATAGCTCGTGCACAAACATCTTTGGCATTCTTGGCAGCCACTTTGAAAGCGACCATTTCTTGCATTACCTCATTGTATGTCATAAGGTAGTAGTTATGCCTACCTTGGAGACTTTTCAAATCTGTGGGCTCAAATGGCATAAGAGCACTGACATACTTGCGCTTGATCCATGCATCATCAACGTGAGAGGCACCATGATTCCTGAAGGTGGTGACTATTGCCTTGAACCTCCTATACATGTTGACATGGTTATACCCCGCGGGTACATGATCTCAGCATACCTGGTCCAGCCCAAGGAAGGCCCACGGCAAATATACGCCGGCCCATGAAGACTTTCGGGTGGCCCAGGCCCATGACGCCTTCGGATCCTTGGAGAGCAAGACTAGAGTAGATAGGAAATTCAAAGGGGTAAAACCCTAGAACCTGTAACCGACTAGGTCTATGCCCGGGACCTGCCTACGTCTATATAAGGGCCAGGAGGGCACGACCTAGGTCTCTCGACTCATACTTTCGCATACACACCTCCATGCCAGATTGCATCTGCGCACCCCTGTAACCTTCGGTTCCGCCGTAATCAAGAGCAGACAAGCAGGAGTAGGGTTTTACCTCCGGGGGCCTGAACCTGGGTAAACCTTGTGTCCCCGTGTTGCTTGTTTGCTAACCGTTCCACGATCTACAGCATCCCCATCTTCTCCAAAACCCAAGTCCATAACAATGGGCATTGATGAGATCAAACCTCGTCAATTGGCGCTGTCTGTGGGAACTGGGGACGCTGATTGTGCGGTCATGACGGTCCCAACCCGATCGATCTACAAATCTGTGGCGACGGAGAGTCACCTCCTCTTCGGCGCTTTCGACTTCACCGCCCACTCACCGGCCACCATGAAGGACTTCGAGCCCGTAGGCGACAGACTCGAAATCCTGTTTGGGAGTTTCTGCTTCCAGGTGGGGCAAACTGGCACCCTCCGCCTCCCTGAGCGTGTGCCCCTGCCATCAATCAGGCCCGCTTCATGGACCCCACACCCCGTGCTACGCACAACATCATCAACAGATGATTCCTACTACAGCAGCAGCTGCAACTCCGATCTGTGCGATCCGCCATCGGGTGCAGGGACCTACGGTTCTGGATCTGAAAGCTGCGGCAGCAGCAGACCAATCTACGAGCGCTACCAATGCGCCGTAGTCATCCAGAGCGACGCGGATCAGCAAACACCCAACCCGCCGCCTAACCCGCCTGAACGAAAACGGTGGGAAGAGAAGAAGCCAGTCCCCCCCACCCGAAGGGGAAAACAACGGCCATGTCATCCGCCTTAGCAAAGAAGGATGGGCCCAGGTCCGCAACGCCGTGCCAGACAACATAGTACTGCCTTCAGACGCCTCCCGGGATATGCTGATGGCCTACCACCTGCTCCGGATCGAGGAGCACAAGAAGCAGGTCAAGATGCAGGAGGTGCTTGACAAACGCAAGCAAGCATCTTCAGAGTCCAGCGCGCGACGAGCCGCGCTCTCCGCCATGGGCATCGGCTCCAGCTCGAACGCCAACCAAGGCAACAAGCACCGCTCTCGGATGGAGAACATGGATCCCCAGGAGCGCCGTGAGGTGACGCGAACTCTCCACACATCCTTCATGGAGATGGACGCCGACGGCAACGTCATCTCGAAAACGCCGCAGGCCGCGATCATGGAAGCCACTGCGTACCTCGCGGCCCACCCACCTCCGGAGGGGGACCCGAAGAGGGCCATGCACAAGTCCGCGCTAACCGGACTCGGATTCGTCGGAACTGCGCTCCACCAGGAAGCTCCCATGGAGCCGAAGAAGAAAGCTCCGGTCAGGTTCGACCGCAGCCCCACCCCTTCATCCGAAGAAGAGGAACATGACCTTCCTCGAAGGAAGAAGAGTTCGCGCCACCGAAACCGCGACTATGACGCCAGAGACACGCTCACGCAGCGCAAAATCGACAAAGCGCGAGCTAAGCGCGCATGCTCGTCTAAGTCCGAGATGGACGAAGACGAAGGAGAACTCTACGGAGCCCGATGCTTCAGCAGATCTGTTCGGCGAACAAAGATGCCGCGCAATTTCAAACTTCCTTCGGATACTCCGAAGTTCGACGGCACACAAGACCTAAAGGCGTGGCTCAGTGACCACCTATCATCCGTCAAATTGCACGGCGGAAACAAGGAAACCGCCATGCAATGCCTTCAGCTGCAGCTGACAGGAGCGGCCCGGATCTGGCTCAGCAGCCTATCTTCAGGGACCATCTGAAGTTGGGATGAGATCGCTTACAACTTCATCCGAAACTTCAAGGGCACCAGCAAGAGGCCCGCCTCAATCGAAGAGTTGCGAGCCTGCACTCAACGAACAGGCGAATCCATTCGCTCGTACATACTACGCTGGTCCAACACAAAGAACTCCGCAGCCCACATCTCTGAAGAGAGGGCCATCGACGCCTTCAGGGACGGCGTCAAGCGCCAAGACTTCAAGGAGAGCTTGGGCGCGTCAAGCCCAAAACACTTGACCACCTCATGGACATCGCCAACAGGTGGGCTGACGGTGAAGATTCCATTCACCGAGCACAATCGGAAGAAGAAGACGACTACGATCGACGGCGAGAGCGCCGTAGCAAGAAAAGATCGCGCGTCTACGACGATCGCGACGGACCCGACATGGTCGCGGCTGGCTACGCCGATCGCCGCAACGACGCCAACCGCAACAGCGGAGGATAACGCGGAGGAAACTTCCGCGACGGGGGACACCCAGCACAGTCGTGGCAACGCCGCGACCGCGATAACGGACCCTCAGCATACGAAAAGCTTTCGGGTCCATGCACCATCCACTTCTACATCGACAAGCAGGATGGCAAAAAGAAGGCGAGCCACATGCTCAAGGACTGCCGCGAGTTCCAGAAACTCAGCGAAAGCATGGTGCAGATGAGGCAGCAAGCCCCAATCCCTGCATTCGGAAACACACCCGCGCCAGGTGAAATAGCGCATGGAGCTCCTCCACCGCCACCTGTTGGAGGCCCGAACCAACCAGTCGCACCAGCACAGAACAACGCTGGGAACGGGTATCCCCAGCCGAAAGGAGCACTGATGATTCAGAAGGGGCGCCCCACGAATAGGGTGCAGAAGAAAATCACCCGACAAATCAACCTGGCCGTGGCAACTCCACCCGCCATCCCTGAGTACCTCAGCGGATCGGAGTCCTGCATCACGTTCAGTCGTTCGGATCACTCTTGCCAGATCCCTCGCCCAGGTCACGCTGCCCTGGTGCTAGAGGCGCAGATCGGAGGCTTCGAGATGAGTCGTGTCTTCATGGACGGCGGCAGCGACATCAATCTGATGTTCGCAAGCACTCTATCAGCAATGCGGATCCTGCAGTGCAGCCTGGAACAATCAGACACAACGTTCCACGGCATCGTTCCAGGGAAGGGCATATTCCCCCTGGGCAAAATATGGCTCGACGTCATCTTCGGCAAGCCGGACAACTTCCGACTGGAATGGCTTGAATTCGAAGTGGTGGACTGGCCATCACAGTACCACGCCATCCTCGGGTGTGTAGCATTCGCAAGGTTCCTGGCTGTCCCACACTATGCATACCTGCTACTCAAGATGCCAGGACCGAAGGGCATCATCACAATCCACGAGAGCTTCACCCGATCGGACCAATGCGACAGAGATTTCAATAGAATCTCCCAATCATTCGGCATGCAGGAGGAGCTCCTAAGGCTCCGCGAGGTAATGGACAATGGGGCACCCCCAGTCGCACGACAAAACACACCCGACATGTATTTCGACTCCACCGTCAACACAAAGAAGGTGCAGGTCCATCCGACGGATACCTCCAAGACGGCGCTGATCGCCAACGACCTCAGCCCCACATAGGAAGGCGCGCTCGTCGAATTCCTCCATGAGCGCTGGGAAATCTTCGCCTGGTGTCCTGCGGACATGCCAGGAGTTCCCAGGGAATTCGCCGAGCACGCACTCAACGTCTTTCCAGACACCAAGCCCGTCAAGCAGTCCATCCGGAGATTGTCCGAGCCACGAGCCGAAGCTATCAGCAAAGAAATCAACAGACTACTCGCTGCAGACTTCATCAGGGAAATCAAAGAAAGCGAGTGGCTTGCAAATATAGTGATGGTCCCAAAGAAGGACACAGACATCCTGCGGATGTGCGTGGATTTCACGTCGCTAAACAAGCATTGCCCAAAGGACCACTTCCCTCTTCCTCGGATCGATCAGATCATCGATTCGACTGCAGGTTGCGAGAAACTCTCCTTCCTCGACGCCTACTCAGGCTACAACCAGATTCGACTCAAGGTCGAAGATCAGGAGAAAACGGCGTTTATCACACCGTTCGGAGTGTTCTGCTACAACACAATGCCCTTCGGGCTAAAGAACGCAGGTGCCACGTACCAACGATGCAAGCAGGCATGCCTCAAGGACCAGATCGGTCGCAACGTTCAAGTCTATGTCGACGACATAGTCATAAAAACCAGGGAGGCAAGAACACTTATCGACGATCTCCGCGAGACGTTCGACAACCTCGATCGCTACATGATCAAACTCAACCCCAAAAAGTGCGCCTTCGGCGTCCCATCGGGTCAGCTGCTTGGGTACTTCATCTCTCAGCGAGGGATCGAGGCGAACCCGAAGAAAATAAGAGCCATCATGGCGATGGAGAAGCCGAAGAACCTCAAGGGTGTCCAGCAGCTCGCAGGACGAATAGCAGCGTTGAGCAGATTCATCAGCCGCATGGGCGAGAAGGCCCTGCCATTCTACCAGATGCTACGCAAGGCAGATAAATTCGAGTGGACGCCCGAAGCCGACGATGCGTTCGAAAGCCTCAAACGGCTAATCTCCACCTCGCCCGTCCTTGTCACGCCAAAGGAGCGCGAACCTCTGCTATTGTACATAGCAGCCACACACCAGGTAGTCAGCACCGTGCTAGTGGTCGAACGACCCGAAGAAGGCAAGACCCACGGGGTCCAACGCCCAATATACTGCCTCAGCAAGGTACTGACGCCAACAAAACAGAGGTACCCTCACTACCAGAAACTCGCCTACGGCGTGTTCATGACGGCTCGATGACTGAGCCACTACTTCCAGGAGCACCAGCTGATGGTCGTCAACGAGGCACCCCTGAACAACATCCTGAATAACCCAGAGGCCACAGGACGCGTGGCCCTATGGGGCATCGAGCTGTCACCTCTGGACATCGTCTATGAGAAGCGACTCGCAATCAAATTTCAAGTCCTCCCGGACTTCCTTGTACATTGGATGAAGCTGCAGCTGCTAGACACCCCAGACATGTCGCAGTCATGGACAATGCACTTCGACGGCTCCAAGCGTGAAGCTGGAGCGGGAGCCGGGGTCATACTGACCTCCCCGCAGGGCGATCAGATGAAGTACGTCCTCCGGATGAAATTTCGAGCTTCCAACAACGAGGCCGAGTACAAAGCCCTCATCCACGGCATGAGGATGGCAAAAATCTGCTGCGCAACGCGCCTGGTCATCTACGATGACTCCAACCTCTTCGTCCAGCAGACGATGAACAAGTGCGACGCACACGCCGAAAACATGATCGCGTACCACGCACTCTACAACGCACTCGAAGGAGAATTCGACGGCTTCGAGCTTCGGCACGTTGGAAGAGAAAGCAACGAGGAAGCTGACAGACTCGCCAACATCGGCTCCACCTGCGCAAAGGTGCCACCGGGTGTGTTCCTAGAACAGATCTGCGTGCCATCCATCAAGCGGAAATTCCCCAAGGGATCACCCGAAGAAGAAAAACACTCGGGGGCTACGCTGCCCGAAGGACACGCAGGACCCGAGAAACTGGACACAAAGGTCGCTATGGTCAACCTGATGCAGGTCATGGCAGTCGAAGAAACTTGGACGCGACCGTACCTCTAGTTCCTGATAAACAGAGAACTGCCTGACAGCCCGACAGATGCCCGACGCATATCTCGTCGGTCAAAAGCCTTCACCATCATCAATGGAGAGCTGTACAAGCGCAGTATTACGGGTGTACTACAAAGGTGCGTCACCATCGGTGACGGGAAATCCATCCTCCAAGACATCCACGAGGGCATCTGCGGCCATCACACAGGCAGCCGCTCCCTTGTCGCCAAAGCTCTACGAGCCGGATTCTACTGGCCAACGGCCATGAGCGATGCAAAGGACATCGTCTGAAGATGCAATGGGTGCCAACGGTTCGCCGACAAACCGCACGCACCCGGGTTAGAGCTCAGACCCATACCTATAGCTTGTCCCTTTGCTCAATGGGGCCTCGACATGATCGGCAAACTGCCAAAGTCCTCGAAAGGGGGGCACATTTACCTCCTGGTCACAGTCGACAAATTCACCAAGTGGGTCGAGGCCATGCCGGTCACCAACCAAAAGGGCAAGACTGCCGTCAAGTTCTTCGAATCCATTTTCTACAGGTTCAGCGTACCGCACAACATCATCACCGACAATGGATCGAACTTTATCTCCAAGGAATTTCAGGACTTCTGCGAAGGCCTCGGGATCAACATCACGTACGCCTCAGTGGCACACCCGCAAACGAACGGGCAAGTGGAAAAGGCCAACGGCCTAATCGGCGCTGGCATCAAGAAGCGCCTCATGAGTCCACTCGAACGGAAAGCTGGACCCTGGACAAAAGAGCTACCATCCGTCCTGTGGAGCTTACGGACTACGCCAAACAGCTCCACCGGCTACACGCCGTTCTTCATGGTGCACGGAGCCGAGGCCGTGCTACCAGCCGAAGTACGCCACCAGGCCCCCCGGGTCGTCGCTTACAGCGAAGCCGAATCCATGGCTGCACTCGAAGACGCCGTCGACACACTCGACAAATCAAGAGACGTAGCAGCAGCTCGATCAGCGGTGTACCAGCAGAGTCTCCGCAACTACCACAGCCGATGGCTATGCCCAAGGTCCTTCGTCGAAGGAGACCTCGTCTTACGGCTCAAGCAAGAGCGGCCGAAGAAATTCGAGTCGCCATGGGAAGGACCCTACATCATCACCGAGGTCATCCCAGGTGGCGCCTATCGCCTCAAGCACGTGGAGTCTGGAGTCGCATACTCCAACCCATGGAACATCGCACACTTGCGGTGATTCTACCCATAGTTACCTACCCCTTTACTTTCAATAAGGCTTTTCAGCCAAGGCTATTCAGCCGAACAATGTACTTCCTTCATTACTATATAAATAAAGCTAAGTGTCTCGCCCCAAAAATCTCGTTCGCTACTTGAAACTTTACTTTATGCTACAAATGCACTCGGGGGCTACCCCCACCTCACGATTTCATCGATCGAGGATCACATGTGTACACCTGAGTAGCTGACAACGTCAGGCAAACGAAAAGGACACATACTCAAACAAAGCACTGCGTGCTCACAACAAACAAACCTTTATAACAAAGGGCACAACACGCCCAGTCAAAATATACAAATTTTACATCTATCTCTTTTACAGGTACTACCTATCCTGAAGAATAACTTGAGCACGCTGCTCAAACAAATCTACAACCTGTTCGGCATACTGCCTTACAGCCGCATAATGCGGACGCATATCCCACTCTTCACCATTCGGTCGAGGAGGTGGCCCAGCCGCCACAGCAGACAAATCTACATCAGGCCGGTGCAGCCTCACAAGGGACAAAGCAACCTTCACTCCTGCGACGAGTTGTTGCCGCACCAGCTCCTTGACATTACTCACGCTACGAAACTTCGACAGAAGACCCGCAAGGCTTGTCGGCACGACATCCAATGGAAACATGACATGCAACACCGATGCAAGCGGCGTCTGCGCCTGACGAAGCACCCGTGAAACCTGGTGCACACGATCCTGCACCGTCGCCAGAGCCATGGCACGGTCACGATCCATCCAGAAGAAACCCCCAGCCTCCATGTCTTGTTGAGTCAAGCAATTGACCCGAACAGCGACACACTCTTTCTCCTCCCTCGGAGCAAGATTAGCACCTGCGACACTCGGACAAAATAAGATGCAAGGCCAGCAGGCGCATCCGAAGAACTGAGCTGCAGCTCGAAAAGAAAGAACAACTTACATTGAAGCTGCTCAGACAGCCGAAGCAGTTCCGCCATCAAGTACTCCTCTCTGGCTGCACCGCGATCTGCCTTGGACTTCCAAACATCAGCGTGACCACGCACCGCAAGCAACTCCTTCTCAAGACTACGAACACGGTCTCGAAGAAAAGCAAGTTGCGATGAATCATCCAAAGATGTCCGCTGCCGCGCGACAGTCAAGGTGTCAATGGGATCAGCACCCGAAGGAACCTAGAGCAGCAGAACAGAAAAAGACATAAACATTCAGACGAAGAAGAGCACAACTCAACAAAACTCATCAAGCATATAAAGGCCACTTCATGGCACAAGGATTTTTGTTCCCCAACATAATTACAAGCAAAAGAAGACTACAAACTATCCTACAGCTACAACGCCTAAGACGCGGCACCCTGAGTAGCCTCGGAGCCGGATTGCCTCGCCTTGGCCTCCCCTGCTGCCGCAGTGCATACTCAGACAGCATATCAATGAGCTTTGGCCCATGTCGCTTGCAGCGAGCAGAATAGGTAGCAAAGGCTATCTCGGATCCATCCGCGATCGTCGACATCCGGGAGGTGATCTGGGGAAGGTCCAGCTCCGCTCCAGCCGCCAAGGCCATCGCCAGCCCGACGGATGCGCCGATGCCCTTCTGCTTGCGCTTGTACGCCGCAGGCGCTTCGGCCGACAAAGCCTCTGCCAGGGCGTCAACATCATCAAGGGCCGCGCCCTTGGGGACAAGCTCCTTGTAGAAGCGGCCAAGGACCTCCTTCGCCTTGGCAAGGGAGTTTACGACTTTGCTGCAGCGATCTTCGACCACTGCAGTAGCATCATCTAGAGCACTCCCGTGCTCCAGAGAGCCGCGGTTAAACTCGATGCCTGCGGCATCTGAGACAAAAAAGAGAAGGAATGAAGACAAGCAAACGAAAAGAAGGGAGCAAAAATAAGGCACTCACCCGAAACAGCCTTGGCAGCAGCCATGAGCTTGCCCGCCACCTCTTTTTCACGCATAGTTGCAGCCATGGCAAGCTGCTCCTCGTGGTCCATAGCCTCCTGCTGCAGACACTCCTTTGCTTCGGCTGCCTTGGCTAGCTCCAGCTTAAGGCGCTCTTTCGCACCAGCGGCGTCCTCAGCCTTCTTCTCCGCTTGACCAAGGCTCTTCTTGAGAGCATCAATCTCACAGAGGGAAGTGTTATGCTCCTCTACATTCAAAACAAACAAGCGTCAGAAATCAAGATAATAATGCAAAAAGAAAGAAGCACCAAAAACATTCAGGTACCTTGAAGCTGTCGGAGGTTGACCTCCAGCACCAGGTGCTCCTACACTAGTCGCTTGGCATCCTGTACAAAAGGCTGCAGGAAGAAGAACTACCAGTAAGGAAAAGGACTTGGGGGCTGCGCCCAACACGAAAGAACAAAAGCAAAATTCGCACATGAAAACGCTCGGGAGCTCCCCCCGAAGACTCGAAGAAAGAACAAGACAAGAATTTTTTTTCAGACGCTCGGGGGCTCCCCCCGTAGCTGGAAGCAGAAGTACTTACATGCTCCGATGGCGACTCCGACGGCCCGCTCGCAGCCTTCTGAGGCGCAACCACCTGAGCCTCCTGCGGAGAAGGGACCGGCGCAGCACCCTCAGAGGTAGCCACCATCTGCGGAGGAGGAGGTGCAGCCTTCGACTCTCCCATCATCTCCCGAGCACCATCGCTGGAGGAGTCATGGGAGGAGTGCCTGCACACAAAATATTTAGCACAAGCACAAAAGTCAACAGGAACAGGACAACAGTATAAAAGAAACTTACGAGTCCAGTGAGCTCAGGTCGAAGACAGGAGGAGTCCTTCGGACTCTCTTATCCCCTTTCTTCTCTTCCTTCTTTTCTTCCTTCTTCCGCTTCGCTGGAAGGTGCGGCGCTACAGCCCGCACAAGAATGGCAGGAAGAGGAGAGGAAGAGCCTCCATGCCCGTCACTGTGACGCTCAAGGCATAGAGGGTTCCTAAGAGTCGGAGGAGTCGAGGCATCCGAAGACTCGCTGGAGCTCCGAGATCATTTGCACGTGTGGTCCTCGCTCGACTCATTGGCATCTTCCGCCGGAGATCGCACCGACGGCAGCTCAGACACGGAATCCACCATGTCATTATCCGGAGCATCCGGAAATAATTCAGGCAATGGCGGCACCATGCCCGGCACCTTGAAGCTCTGCAAAAAAGAAGGAACTTTGTTAGCAAACAAAGGAAAATAAATACGCGGTCGACGAAAAGCGCCACACGCACGAATCTACACCTGTGGAACGGCCAGCGTCGAAGAAAATGCAGGAGTCAGCGACTTCCCCGGGATTTTTTCTCCGGCCTTGAACTTCAGCAGCAAGCGAAGGGCCCTGTCAAGATCTCCCTCGGAGATTTTCTCAGCCGAAACTCTCGTCGGATCACGGCGCCCAGAATAAAGAAACATCGGGTGCGCCCTAGCCTGGAGAGGCTGCACCCGACGCTCGAGAAACGTGCGGATAATATCCACGCCGTTCACTTCCTTCTCCAGAATCAACTGGAGATCCTCCACCCGACGGTAAAGGGCCTCTATCTCAGCTGACTCGCCATCCAAGATCTGGTTTTTCCAGGACCTTTTCGGCTTGATTATCTGGGAGGAGTCGAAAGGAGCAAGACCAAAATGCTGCCCAGCCACTGTGGAGTCGCGAATGTAAAACCACTGCCTCCGCCAGTACTGGACAGATTCAGACATAGAGAAAGAAAAGAAAAGAATATTGGCCTTGAGGGAGATGATGCAACCCCCAATGGGATACACACCATCCGAACCGGATTGCCTCTTCACGGAATAGAGTTTTCCGGAAGAGACCAAAGTGCGGCTCGATGCCGAGCCAGCACTCGCAGAAAGTGATAAAACAAGCAATGTGAAGAAGGGAATTGGGGGAAAGATGATGCAGCTGGATGCCATAGAGGAAGAGCAGCCCACGAAGTAAGTCGTGGACTGGGAAGGAAAACCCACGCATAACGAAGGCGAGAAACATAACCCGATACCCAGGGGGGACGGGGGATTACCTCGTTGCCGGGGAGTCTGACGACCTCCCTATCCCGCGGGATCAAGCCCCGCTCGCGAAGTTTGCGGAGGTCACTCTCCCGCGTCTCTGATCGCCGCCAACCACCATCGGTGACACGGGTAGCGGTAGCCCCTTTCTTTCCTCCGGCGGCGCTGGTACCAACCGCAGATGATGACTTCTTCGGTTTCCCCATCGCGCTACGGCGATGCCAACGGTGAGAGCGCAGAAGGGAAGACGGAAATGTGAAAGGATATTCCAGCGCGCAGCAAGAACTGCTAGAGCACAAGGAGGAAGTGAAAACAAGAGTAGATGCGGTGAAAACAAACTGCAGCTTTCCCAATGATTATAACGGCAAAGACGATGCACGGCAACCGTCCATCAAGAAGACCTAACACCAACGGAAGATCTGGCCATACACGTGTCAGCATCACAACGAACCGTCGTTACCACTCCGTCCACTACGCGCGGAAATTGAGGAGACGCCGTAATTATCTCCACGCCGCGCGTGACCGGTCAATTCAAGGTCAGCAAGTGGGACCCACGTTCGTCCAGTCAAGTCATCTCTGGCGCAACAGGCGCTTGAGGTCATTGATCGTCAGCACTGATGTCATCAAAAGCTATACTAGCACCAACTACAATTTCTTCGGCTTCAAAGCTAGGAGTACTCACTCGAATCTACGATTCGACTAAATACTCGGGGGCTACTCCTATTAGGAGCGCTGGCCGCGCACCCGAAAGATGAATAAAAACGAACTGTTTCTTCGAGTCCTATGTTGAGTCTACGACTCCACTACGGACTCGGGGGCTACTCCCATAGGAAGGATGGATTTAAGCATCCGAAATTTTTTGTGTCCTACGGACTTAACAACTGAACAATGTTTGAACTAAAGTCTCCGCTCGAGTCTACGACTCGAACAGACACTCGGGGGCTACTCCCATAGGGAGCGCTGGTCGCGCACCCTATGAATTCTTCGACTGCGATCTTTCGGATCAGCATGCAAAAACTTTTCGGCAACTCTGCCCCAACAAAACGCTGAGTGAGCAACGATCTTCTTGGCCACCCGAAACACCTCCGCGGTGACAAACATTCGGATGATGTGTCTGCGACACAAAGATAAGACCTACAAATATCATCTGATGACCTGGCAACGCACACGACTGCGCTCTGCTAGTATGAACCCGTGCCAGCAGGCGCGATGAAAAATCCCTACAGACGCGTTGGGTACATCAATTAAAATCACTGGAATTCCACTCATGTAAGTCCTCCGCGGCCTGAGTCGAATTACACCAGCATATGTTCCAGATCCGAGTTGAGGGACTTGAACCTGAAGAAGATCGTGTTGTTTCGTCCTAAGACAGTTAACTGACCCTGATCCGTCGGGTGAGTCAGGCACACGCATCAACAGTCCCTACACATGAACTATTGAAATACATAGTTGCACCCGAAAGATTGAAGAGTCCTCAGCCGAATCTACGATTCGACTGATCACTCGGGGGCTACTGACATGGTTATACCCCGCGGGTACATGATCTCAGCATACCTGGTCCAGCCCAAGGAAGGCCCACGGCAAATATACGCCGGCCCATGAAGAATTTCGGGTGGCCCAGGCCCATGACGCGTTCGGATCCTTGGAGAGCAAGACTAGAGTAGATAGGAAATTCAAAGGGGTAAAACCCTAAAACCTGTAACCGACTAGGTCTATGCCCGGGACCTGCCTACGTCTATATAAGGGCCAGGAGGGCACAACCTAGGTCTCTCGATTCATACTTTCGCATACACACCTCCACGCCAGATTGCATCTGCGCACCCCTGTAACCTTCGGTTCCGCCGTAATCAAGAGCAGACAAGCAGGAGTAGGGTTTTCCCTCCGGGGGCCTGAACCTGGGTAAACCTTGTGTCCCCGTGTTGCTTGTTTGCTAACCGTTCCACGATCTCCAGCATCCCCATATTCTCCAAAACCCAAGTCCATAACAATGGGCATTGATGAGATCAAACCTCGTCACATGTCCTCGTGGTTTTATCCATCCAACATATAAAATCCTTCAGCTTCATTGCTCAAAGCATCATATCTATTCCTTCTCGTACTTTCATTTCCGATGAAGAGCTCGGTGAGAGCATTCCAAGCTTCCTTAGATGTACTAAGATGCTGAATGTGTGGCATGTCTTTGTCACCCACACCAAGTTGTATCATGTGTAGAGCTGTAGCGTTGAGTTGACTATCAACAACCTATCTTCTTGTTAGATTGTTGGGATCTCCAACATGAAGACCATTCTCGATAATTTTCCACAACTCAATGGAGGAACTGCACACATGAGACTTCATCAAAAATTGCCATTGAATGAAAGTAGATGCTGAAAGTTTGGGTGGATCACCCCTATTATGTATATGTGGGTGAGGGATAGGTGGATCAGGAGAATACACATGGGAAACCTCATTGTATCCTTCCTTACCACTATCCTTTTTCGAGGAGGAGCTCTTGCTAGTGCCATCACCAACCACTTCGGTATCTTTGGAATCGGTTTTACCCGTTTCCTTGGATTGCAGAGTGGTAGCCTCAGAGTTAGATGGAGGTGATGTTGCAGATGTGGAGAGACGCATTATCAATTGACGCATCTCTTCCATCCTAGCCTCCATTGAACTCACGAAGGTTGTTTCCAATGTCTTGAGATCGTTCATGGTGACTACCTCCGGAGCATCACTCCCATCTCCCTTGGAACCCATACTTCTCTTAGGCGGTTAAGCCCGAATTAAGAGCCGGGGCTCTGATACCAATTGAAATGGATCATATGGGCGCCTAGAGGGGGGGGTGAATAGGCGCTACTCAATTTTTAGTTCTTTTTCAATTTTAGGCTTGGCATAAAGTAAATTCTCTAGATATGCAACCACGATAATTTCCCTATATGCAAACCTAGCTACTAAGCACGTAAAGAGAGGATCGAGGGAACCGTAGTGGAGCACGCGGAGACACATGGATTTGTTTTACCGCAGTTCCTTCCTTGTTAAGGGAAGTACATCTGCGTTTGAGGGGTGGGCGGTTCTAAGACCACCACACCACAATAGTCCTCACCCTATTCTCCGATGGATCTCGCCATGAAAGGCCCGATCCACCTTCTCCACTATTGGTACCCTTCGAGGTGGGAACCAGTGCCTTTACAACTCTACCGGGGCACACACCCACAACTGAATTGGGGGCTCTCGTAATGACAACAAGCTATCACAAGAACAAGGATGATCAATATAATCAAAAGCAAGGATCTAGATATTTGTAAGAAATACTAGATCGGAGATTCTCCAAACGAATGGAGAGGAGATGAAGCGCTTGATTGTAGTTATTGAAGATCGAGTCCTCCTCCTTCGATTCCCCAAGGGACGGGGCCTTTGGGTGGATCTAGGTGGAGCTCTCTTGGATGAAGGTTGTAGATCAGATCTTGACTTTTTCGAATGAACCAAGAGGTCTGGCAGGAAGGGAAGGCAGGCTTAAATACCCCCTGCCCAGATCTGGCCGTTGAAGAATTTTAGGGGCAGATTATCCGCCCTGGGGAAAAACTCCGCCCCCAGGACGGAAACTCCGGGGGAAAATCCGCCCCCCATACAGAGAGCGACGCAGGTCCAAACTTGGCGAAATTCCTCTAGGGGCGGATTATCCGCCCCCTCCAGGGGCGGACTATCCGGCCTAGGGGAAAACTCCGCCCCCGAGCCAGAAAGTCCCGGGGGGGGGGGGGGGGGAATCCGCCCCCATACAGAGAGCGACGCAGGTCCAGACTTGGCGAAAATCCTCGAGGGGCGGATTATCCGCCCCCTCCAGGGGCGGACTATCCGCCCTTGCCGGAAAATCCGGCCGATTCTCCACCCCCTCTCTGGGGGTTGCGCCCTTCTGGATATGGGGTGGGGCGGATTATCCGCCCCTGGTAGGGGTGGATTATCCGCCCCCCAAAAGCAGTTCCCTTTTCCTTTTTAATGTAAAGATATGTAGCACTTCAACACACATTAAATAATCCTTGATATTGTTATCTAACACACAAAACACTAGGGATTATGGAATGTTCTTTCATAAGGTGGAACTACTCACGCATCATACCGGAGAGAAGGCCTCCGGGATGATCTCCCTTCCGGCAGGGTGCCGGGAAGAACTTCAGATCCCCCTGATTTAGGGACGATGGTGGCGGCGGCTACAGACAGTTTCGTGGATTTCTGATCGGATACTCAAGGTTTCTGCATCAGAGGCTTCTTATAGGCGAAGGAGGAGACCGAGGAGGCGGTCAGGGCCACCAAACCCTAGCCAGGCACGGGCCCACCTGTGGCCGCGCCTGGGGGGGTTTGGCCCCTCTGGACGGCCCCTTCGGCTCTCCTCTGGACTTCTTGTTCCCCACGAAAAGTAATTGACTTTGACGTTTGTCTCGTCCTATCCCGAGAATATTTCTTTACTAACTTTTCTAAAAAAAAAGCAAAAAACAAGCATCTGATACTGTTGCAACTTGTTAGTAGGTTAGTAGCAGAAAATATGTAAAAAGCACCTCAAAGTGTAGACAAGTAAAGCAAAGTATAGGCATGTTCACTTAGAAGTGTTTGATATTTTTGATAAAATATACTTCCTCCGACCCATATTAGTTGACTCAACTTTATCTAGATTTATATGTATCTAGTTAATTATCTAGTCTAGATGCAACCGTACCTAGATAAAGTTGAGTCAACTTATATGAGTTGGAGAGAGTAATAATAAATCCATTGTATTCATTTTTATATTCAATTTATTTACTTTATTATAAGAATTACTCTAAAACAATTTCCATTTCCGTGAAGAGATGGTACATGAATATTAAATTGCATCAATGTATTAGAACTAAAAAGAATAATAAATATAAATATAGCATAAAAATAAGGAATATAAGATCACAATTTGGAAAAAAGATGGAAATACAGGAAAGCAAGAATTAGAACCGAAAAAGAAAGAAACACATTTTTTTTGGTTGGGGTTTAGGAGCCACCAGGCCGGCAGGGCCCATACCACACTGGCCGAGCTCCCCTCTCCTCCCTCGCCGCCGTCAACACCCTCGTCCTCGCGACGAACCATCCCCATCGAGCCTCGCCAACGAATCCTCTCCCATTCCGCACTGGTTCCCCCGGCTCTCTACTGTCTCCGCACAGCGGGAAGGCGCTCTCCACCTATGGCCGTGGCAGACGGCGCCACGGCGGTGGCGGAGGCGCGTGTGGCGATCCGCCCCACATTGTCCGGCACGTCCAGTCCCCGCGTGATTCGCCGGAGACTCACGGCGGTAAGGTTTTCTTGCTCCACACCTGAACTGCTATATCTCTTTTGCTTCCGAGCACAGCATTTCGTGATTAATGTGGCTTTTCACGCCGATGAGGTCTCCAGCGAGTAATGACTTTGGGTACATCAGCAACTAGAGAGAAATTTTCCCATCAGCGAGATTCCACATTCATGCTTGTCCAATCTGTGGATGACTGGTGTGGTGCCGCATTTGTTTCCCACCGAAAGAAAACGTAGCTACATGTCTGCATCTAGAGAGACAGAGAGAACACCACTACATCAGTATGACACATTCTATAGATAATTTGTGCTTTCTAGCTACTACTGATCGGTGGATATTACAGTATTTCTCTGGTAAAATCTGCATAGCCTAGACGGACTAACTAACTCAAATTCATTAAGATCCATTGGTCTCTACGAACTAACCTATCACCTACGCATCTCACTATATGTAGGCCTGTGGCTAGTTAGTTTCCTGATCTGTTGCCGGCTAATCCGTCAGCACTGCTCCGTTTTCTGTTGGCATATCTCCTTGCCCAGAAAGCATAGTTGATCAGTGCCACCAGCTCGAAGGCTGCCAGTACCAAAAAGAAACGATCAAGTCGTGTCCTGTTGAAGTTTGTTCCGTCCAACCAACCTCTTCCACTGTCTCCATGCCTTGTTGCTCTGTTCACTAGATGTAGGAAGGCGCATGCCAGCAAGGCTGCTATTCCAGCAATAATGGATTGCATGTCTGGCGCTAACAGCTTCATTTCCGGAGATGACTCACTCTTTATGAACTCAATCAGTCCACTGAAGGATGCTGCATCTGCGATGCTTAGCAGGAAGAATTGCATCACCAGCCAGAACACGGACATGGGGACACCTACTCCTGTTGATGTTAGTCCATGCTGTTCTGCGATTGTCAGTCTTCTTGTTTCCACTAATGTGGCAAGGCATGCTGCTGCTATCCCGCATGCGGAGCCAGAACCAATACGCTGCAGTGGGGTGATTCCGTGCGTGTGGCCCGTGAATCTTATTAGGCACGGTGTCAATCTCTGCCTGTAGCATGGTTCCATAAACATGTGAATTGCTGTTGGGATTGCGATGAGAGAGGCAGAGGATATCTGGATCATGCCTATCCCCCTGTCCATTGTGCTGCCGACTTGTATGGTTAGTGTCCTTAGCAGCGTGAATGGCAGGTAGATCAGCAAGCAGCTGATGAAGATTGGAAGCATTCGGATGATGGCCTTTGTTAACTCCTCGTCTCGAGTGGTGCTGCAGAATTAACATGGATTGTTTTCTCCATCAGATGTATTCTAGATTTGTCCAAGAATATGCTAGAAAGATTATACTGCTTAAGATAGTATAGTATCAAGATATAGCTATGTCCAACCCACAGCGGTTTGATTCTTTATATTTTCCATATCCTAGAGATGCAACTCTCATATGTTATTTCAGAAATGTACGTTATTTCAGAAATGAACATACAGTAACAATCTGCTAAAAAAGTAGGGTTTCAGGAATATTTTATCACTATAAGGAAGTAAGGAACTTACCCAGTGATCTCAATGTCAGATTTTCCCTCCACATCAACACACTCTGCTCTGCCAATCTCTTGCAGCTCGATAACATCTACGGTGGCAGCCTGCCTCTTCTTTGATAAAGGGACAAGAACCTGGAGAGGATAGCTTGAAAGTTGAGAACCATTTGCTTGTTCAGTTTTCTATGTTGATAGATGTACGTCCAAATTTAGTTTTTGTTGATACCTTTATTGTTTGATGATGATTAATTAATATGCTAGTTGGGGATATGACTTGGCGGCCTTTCAGGATAAAAAGAATGAAAGATTGAGTAATACAGTGCATTGTGATTAAGCAAAACTTTATTCGACCCTGTAAATCTTTGCCTAGTCTATAATTGTGTTCCACCAAGTTCACTTGGAGTATGAAAGGTGAAACTGGACTAACTGCTTTCTAGGACCTTTATAATTAACATGCATACTGATACTGGCAAATGCGTGTGCTGTGTGAACTTTTACCTGCAATATTCTCGTTAAAGGACTTCTGTTAGGCTTCTTTGTTATATAGAAAGGCAGTCCACTGGCTGCGACAAACAGCCCTACAAGTACAATAACTGCAGATATCATAAAGCCAATGGTCCATCCCAAATTGTTCTCGATCCAGACTAAGAATATCAATCCCACGAGCGCTCCAAGGGAGTTTGCAAACTTGAGCCAGCTCAAGAACGTACCCTTGAGTTGTGTTTCATTTGTTTCATCATTGCTGAACTGATCTCCACCGAGGAATGGTATGCATGCGAGCATGCAGCCTTCTCCAATGGCAAAGAGTAATAAGCACAAGAAGAGTAGTGTTACGTTCCAACCTTGAGCTGCCTCACAATTGTTTGGTTCCTTGTTTATCTCACAATCCAGCGGATGTAGTGAAGGCAAATATGCCTGCAATCCTAGCAACATATAACCCTGTGTTGTTGAACAAAAAAATGTTTATAATTAGAATATTGTCATCTACTTTTTCAACCTCAAAAATATAATAATTGAAACACAGTTACTATCATGTATACTCCCTCCGTTTCAAAATATAAGCTTTTTCTGAAACACATGTATCTAGACAACCTACACACAAAAAGTGTCTAGATACATGTGCTTTAAAAAATGGCTAAAACATCTTATATTTTAGAACCGAGGGAGTATATGGGGACATGATCATACACTGATACGCATGGCGGAAGTTATCCTAGTTGTCAGTGCATTGGTTAATCAAGGAAAATTTGGCCAGTCACTGAAGCAAAAGACTATAATTCCGTTGGTGCTTGCTCTTGTGTTTATTGTTAGAATAGATTACTAAATCATATCCTGTCTTATACAATAACTGCTGTAGTCGGTTGCCAAAAGAAGGAACTTAATTCTAGATGCTATGCTTCACTATAACAGCTCTACCTTAACCTAACATCCAAAACAGAAACATGACAAGCCTGAGACAGACTTAAAATTTCATGATGTATTTGGTAGCACTAAAATAGTTAAGATATTTTAAAAACTGTGACTCCAGCTATAGGTTTATTGGCTTCAGGAATTTAAGGGCGAAGAAGAATTACCAGGACCGTGAAGGGACTGAATACAAATATAGTTGTGGTTCGCTGGATATATGCACAAGAGATGTAGTTCATCAGGACAGTAAAGAATGACACGGCGCCGACCAGATAGGTGATCAAAGTTGACGATGTCACAATATCCAGATGCAGTGTCCCATGGAAATAAGCCACAAGACTTAAGTTTGCGCTGCTAGGGCAGCTTCGCAGCATTACTAAAACTGCAAATTAACATAAAATTCAGTTCCAACAGTTTGTTCGGTTCTGGTTCAAAATGTAGGCAACACTATGGATCAGGAAGAGAGCAACAAATGAATTTGAAAGGTTCGTCCAAACCATATATGAGGTTCACCCAGTTTACCAAGCTGAGAACATTGCGGTGCAAAAGAGTTATTGTTCAGAAACAGTAGCTTACTTTATCCAATCGAGCCCAGACTTAGCTTGTCCAGAAATTGAGTTGCTAGTAAAACCATCTTGAGTTTGTTTTTCTCGCAAATGTCTTATCAACAAGATATGTGTCTAGAGTAATTTTCCTCATGCAACACACACCTTGTTCAAGCAAAGAGTTATTATTCATGTGGCGCCGAGTCAAAATTAAAGCGTCAAACTTGTACCTCTACAGCTCTACCAGAAGCCAACGTACGTAGAAGGTTGTTGCACTTGAACGGATGATATGTACCCAATACTTTGAGAGATGTGGCGTGTTTTGGTTTTATTTCAATATTTGTCATAAGAAAGTAGTATGTGCCTTCTGCTGTTGCATTCCACTAAGTATAAAATCTTTTCCTTTTCTTCTTTTTATTTTTTGGGAATCACATTTTCTCTTGGTCATGATGAACTAGCATTTGGCTGGCTCTAAAACTTTGTCCATATTTCTTCTTTAAGACTTGAGTCATGAATTATTTGTCCCTTGTGAGATTTTATTTGATATTCTATTATGTTTTGGCAGTTGTCTCTTTTATTGGCTGTAGACCTCCCGATTTATATATTTTACCTGTCACTCTCATTATCTGGGTCTATGAGGTGACATTTCTAGCTAGCATACTATACTATACCAATTAAAAGACATACAATTTATTCGTTATGTTTCCATAGTATTTCGGCATAAAAACTGACTTTCTTATTTTGAATTGAGCAATAGGGGCACATTGTCTTTCACTAATATAAGCTACAGCTGTTTGTTTATTGGATGCATGCGGGGAATCTTCTGTGTAGTTAGAATTATTCTATTTGGCGAGCTTGCTTTTGATTATGTATTATCATCTGAATCATCTGTGTAGTTAGAAATATTCTATTGTGGGAGCTTGCTTCTGATGATGTATTATCAATTTCTTTATGATGAAGTAGCAGAGGAGAATCAAGTCAGTTATTATGTACAGTAGGTGTAAAGATCAATAGAAGATTTTGAATGAATTTAATATCGTTTGCATTGAGTTTAATATCCTGACCTAGAGTGCTGTCATTTTGCATGTCTTAAAGTTCCGAGTGCAATCGAACAGCTACATACAATGTTTATTTATGTTTGAAGATCTACCATTTGTAAGTAAAAACACTTTGTGCTTCATGACAAACTGAATGGTTACAATTCAAAAGGACAATCACGCGGCCATAAACCTTGTATAATTTTACCGAAAAATATTGCAATGCATACCTTCGTTCTGAGAAATATAGTTTTTGCACCGACTTTTTGTAATCTTCATGATTTCATCAAACACAAGTACCTCTTTGTAGGTACTTAACTAGATTGCTGAACTATGTGTAGTAGATATTAGCTGGATACCGTGCATTGCAGCGGAAAGAAAAAGTTATTGAGCATGTTGCTTCAGAAAACAAGAGATGCTTAGAGACATTTCAGACATATGTATGTAGCTAGCCTACCTGGAGAATTAATCGATATTTCTAACTACACAGATGATTCTAGCAATACTTCTTATATTCTAGCTACACAGATGGTTGTGTTATCACGTATGGAACTACATAATCGATATTTCTTTTTTTTTTGAAGGGATAATCGATATTTCTAACTACACAGATGGTTGTGTTATCACGTATGGAACTTAGCAATAACTACACAGAACTTGAAGTATTGCAGTTTGTTTGCTAGAAAACAACCTTCCCTTTTTATACGTGTTTCCAAAACTTTGCTGGTTACTTCTTTCTTTTGTAAATAGAAATGAATCACAACTTCACTTTGTAATCTTAGTCAATACTAGTTTCTTTTCTTTCTTTACTACCTTCCTTTTCTGTGGTGAGATGGGAGAGACTGTATAGTTCACAGATAGAGAAGTATGTACTCCGCAACCACTCTCACCATACCTGGCCTTGAACACTGTACGTTCTGTTTCCAACATGTAACCACGTGGAGGTGATCAAGTACGGTCAAGACAAGAAAGAGAGACAACACACAACAAGAAGCATAAAAAAATATTCCAAGAACAAGTTAATTGGATGCTTATTCCAGAACGAGAAGAACCGAATGCGCATACGTGCCTGATAAGTGATAACACAACCATATCTCTAGCAATACTTCTTATATGGAACATCATGTACAATCAAGCTAAGTTCCATACGTGATAAAAAGAAATAATAAACCCTTCAAGTTTCATATGTGGTATATGCAAACAAAGGTATAGTGTTAGGTGCTCACCGTAGAGAAAGAGTGTGGCCTTCATGCCACCATGCTTCCTTGCATCCACAGCATTCCCTCTCCAATCTACAACTCCAGCTTCAATTTCCATATGTAACTAAGAAGTATATGGTCCTCAATATTAGCCCAGGCTAATTAATCCAGCTGAAACTAGTTCTAATCCTCTCTCACTCTTTCAGGCACTCCATCCATGGATGCTAGCTAGCTCATATATATATATATATGAAGTTACAAACACATGATCGAGTAGTGCTCCTTAGAGAGGCACGCAAACAGAAGGAAAGCAGCCTGCATCTCCAGAAGTCAAGTGACCGGGCGCCTGATTAATGAAGCTTGCTAAACTCACGCGGTCGTGTATGCACGTTTTCTCCAGGTGACGCCGCGTATAGACCCCGCACGCGTGGGGCAAGGTGATTACTTAGTTTTGTGGATCGCCTGCTGTCATTTTGTGATTTCGGGGAGATCTTGTACCTAGACATTGTGATCACCCACATCGATCAGTGCATCAGTAATGCAAGTAATCAAATATTGAGAACTGACAACTGTGTAGGCACCATCGATGATAGATGGGTTACGACATGGTTCAGTTTTTTTTAGAGCCAACTTCCATGATACAATTATGCAATTCTCTTTAGCGCACATGGGATATTTGACTACCTTTTGTTTGGACTTTCCTGGCACATGATGCTCCTTCATTTAACAATGTTTTTTGTGCATCGCGGCTGGGGATATTCTGATTCAACTAATGTATTATTAGTTTTAGTATTTTGCTAGTTTGATCCTGTTTGCTCACTGCTGTCATGATACTATATTTTGTACAGCAACAATAGTTTTGCTTAGTCCTTGAAGATTCATGAGATCATCAGAATATCCTCCCTGATAGGTAAACTAGGGCAAGAAGGATATGTACTTGTGATATACCAGCATGCAAGGCTTCCTATTTTGTTATAGTGAAATCCACCTTTTATGTCTTATTACTTGTGTATTTTTTGTGACACCAATTGCGCCATCTAGTGAAAATTCGTCCTGGTTACTCCAATTAACAAACTTTGGAGTTTAATAACCTCAACATACTTAATCGAAAATAAAATCATATAAACAATCTACACCATTACATTGAGATGAAACAACATTAAACAAAGGTCCTAGATGATTTGCACCTACTTTTCATGTTAAAGGAATGCAACATTCAATTGTCCCTTGTATAGAATCAGTACACATGGCACGAAAACTGCAAGTGGTGTATGTGAGAATGTGAGTGTGAGATAAGAGACCCATTAAGGTCAAGTAAAAAATGAATTTTGTCTCATTGGTCTTAGAGAAAATAAAGGAAGATAGAGAATTACATATTTTTTAACTCAATATAGAAAGGGACTTCTTAGAGGAAAGCAGTCATTGTCATGAACTGGTTTTGATTTTAAAACATAGTTGAGAGATTGAGAAGGTATAGATTGCATCAACTACTAAATAATGTGCGGCTCCACTAACCTATCATCAATGTATTTTCTTTCATTCACTATGTCACATTTGTTTTATCTACCATTCTTGATTTTAGTGGATTTCTACCCTCATCTTTCCAACAACCTTGGTTGCAATTGCCGAACTTTACCCGCCTCTCCTTTTCTTCCGTATTTATCTTTTCTGAAGCACCTATCTATGAGCAGGCAATGCTACTCTCTACTTATTCTTACTTCTCTAACCTAAAGGGTGGTTGCATCGTCAAGTTCATGGAAAGAACTTCCACACCTACTACTTCATGACCTACAAAAAAATTAATTAAAAAAATTGGCGTGATGACAATTTACTTAGAATGATAAGGATATAACATAAATAGGAAAATGTATATTACGTGGACACAAACGGAAATTGTTGCTTGAATGGATTTGGATGTACAAGCAAACATAATATGCTTAGTATGAGAAACGCTAGCAATAGGGAGGAAGACATGGTACTAAAATAAAAAACATGTGATATGCGTCATAATGCATTTTAATATCACAAAATATTTTTCAATTATAGAAAAAACTTTCAATAATGAATATGAAATAACTAAAAATCAACTAAAGACACTTGTTAAATACCTTTCATCATTAACAAAATAATATGCAAATGTAAAATGATGATGTATCACACCTCAACCAAGAAGTTCATCTACTTTTGCCTTCCTAAGAACTTCAGAACAAAATGTTTCCATTATTCCAAACCAACCATTTTGACTATAAAGAAATAAATTGACGGGATTTTTAATGGTAGTGTCTAGGAAATAGAAAACCAAGACACTCCAAGTCAAATAAGTATATAATATTGCAAAAATAGGGATTTAAATTTCTCAAACCGGGAGGGGTTAATGTAGTAGTGGGTATCCCGGAGTATCCCCAAGCTTATGGTCTTTTCCATTCTTCATCATGTTCGGGCCTCCACATGCTTAGGATTTTCACCATTTTCACCTTTGACTAACTTATATCCTGGAATAAAAACTTCACACAAAACACTCTACCGGCAATATTTAAAATTTTAAAGTCAACCATATGGTATCTAACACCACTATCATAAGTAAACAAGATGGTACCACCTCCATACCAGTTTATTGGGCTAACACGGAGTTCAAGAAAAAATGACAATAAATTTTTTCAATAAAACATGAACTATATTAGATTCATATTTAAAAGACCATTCTAATGATATAGTTTTTGTGACATATGATTCATATTTTATTGGTCAAATTTGTATTCAAACATTTTTTTTAGAACTCCGTGTTAGTCTAATAAACCGGTATGGAGGAAGTATCAAACACCAGTATTGAACTCAACAGTATATTGAAAGCCAAAATGCCACTTTTAGCAAAGAATATATCTAGCACCATTATCAAACTCAGCGATAAATTTGATAAATAAAAAATTGTGCCACTACAATGGGTAACATCCAAAAAATAATTTAAGAACCAAAACAAACAAATTGAAGCCAAAAAACCAATTTTACGACAACAACACATAATCAGTCTTGTCTCATATATCGCACCATAAAGAACACTTTTGAAAGCATATTTGGACTTGTAAAAAAATCTAAAAATTGGAGTAGGCATAGGACATATTGATGCTCAACCAATAGGATTTTTTTAGCTTCTCTAAAATGTAAATAAATTGACAATGAATAGGAAACAAGATAGAAATATCAACTCCAAATAATAGAACATAAAATAAACCTCTAAGGCTAAACTTGTCACTTTATTTTTGAAGAAAGGAGAAAAAACATTTAAGCCTCTAAAACAAGGGCAAAGAAGTCATCAAATAACATTTAAGACTCAACCTCTTCCTATGCATAGGCATTTTATAAGCAAACGGGGTGTGTTGGAAAGAAATAATAAAGTAGAGCAAGATAGAAAATGGAATTTTGAATATTTCAGCAAATAGAGAGGACATTTAAAACACCAAGGTAACATTATCCTTACATCCCTATCTCAAAACTATTTCAAATAGTGGAATTGAACTCTAAGATATACCCACAAAAAGATGCAACTTTTTGAAAATAGAGAAAATCTTTAGAACTATCAAGGCAAACAAATACACACTTTCCCACTCAAAACATTTGCAGGAATTAATAACAAGTCGACATCATAGTTTCTTCTAGACTTATCATAGACACGGTCCAATTGCAACCCACATAAATAGTCCTCAACATGAGCATACTTATCTACGGTAAAGTTGGAAAAGTTCAATAAATAGGGATACCATATGAAATAAGACCAATATCATCACAAGAAAGTGACTACCTTTGATCTAGCTTATGATGTGGTAATAGCTCTTCTTCCCTAAAGACCTAGGAATTATCAAATCTAGGAAGTGATTATTCTCAGAAAGGTGCTTTCTTCAAGTCTTTGTAACATAATCATTTTTGTATCCTAGACCAACCCAAAAAGATTATAGTGGTTATCAATATAAAAGAAATAGGCTAGCATTATTAACCCCTCATGGTGAACTTGCGGTGGTAGGATGACACCCACTTTTGATGTGGTGGTAGGTTAACACCATACTGGTAGGATGGACTTGTGATGATACTTTTTTGGTAATGTTTCATGCATGTTGATGTTGGTTACTGATATGGTGTGATCTTGTGATGCTTGTTATCATGGTCATGAATGGTTGTTATGATGATCTTGTGATACTGGTGTTGACATGTTGTTCTTGTGTCTTATAGATGAACTGATATGTGGTGTACATAGGGATACTTCCAGTAGTCTACAGTTCTTTGCGGAGGTGCCATGAACAAGTGACTAGTTTCAAGAACAATTTCTACAAAAGATTTGACACCAGGGAGGATGCATAGGAGGATTACTTCAAGTTCGTGGTCCAAGAGAAGACCAATAAAGTTGTAGGCAAAGGAGCAAATTGGGTCCGACTAAGTACACTCAAATACATTATAATCATTGTCCATTTTATTGTGATCGTGAAGCTCTCATTTTCTAATTGCTTTGTATGATCATTTGCATATAACATGCAATGACACAGTGCTACAGTTGAGCTCATAATCTCTCCACATTGGATGCAAGATAACCACATTAGGTCTCATGTGGGCTACCAAACACCACCAATTTGCATCATCCGAACCAAAATGACACACCTGCAGCCTACCAAACAATGAGGGTGGTAGTTGCTTCCCTACAGCAGCCTACAAAACATGTGACACAAGGCTGCATTTACCCTGACAAACCCCAACTGGACATGTCTTCAAAATCAGGTGCAAACCTTGCATGCTACCAAACACGCCCACAATCTCGTAACCTGAAGTTACTGCCCGAAGAGTGCAATTTTAGCAGAATTACACTCTCCAATCAATGTATTATATATAGAGAGTGAGGACAAAAATGGTTGGATGTCGATTCAAATGCTCATATAGAAGATTTTTGGGATTTAAGGAAATACTAGACACAATAGAAATAGATAGCATCATGGCTTCTACCAAAGTAACTAATGTTGAAAGATATGAAAATTGGACAGTTCACACATGTAACATATTCATCCCTCGATTTCAATTTGTCACGGAGAAGTATCGATGTTACACAGTGGCCTAACCTATTTCTTTTGGCTAGTACCTAGGACATCAGAATACAATTAATCAGCACACGACAGCAGAACACCAGTACATGCTTGTGTATTCCTTTGCACACTTGACCAATCCATGGCATGGTCAATCAGAAATTCCCTTTCTTGAAGCAAAAAACCATGAAAGTTGCAAATGTGATATTTCAAGGCAAATCCTGATCAACTGATTGCTCAGGCATGCGTGGATTGTGCTGGTACACATACTTCTTCGCCCAGTATAGGTAGTTCAAGAAGCCAAGCAGCCCGACAACAGCCACAACCCAGTAGAACAGATCAAGATGACTGTTGTTCAAGCTTGTACCCTCGAGCCAGCCGCCCTGGTGACCATGCCTTGTCACGCTGTTCACAACATCCACCAGGAATGTGGCCATCAACGACGCAAACCCTACCTCACACCAGAACAGTGCCGTGGCAATTGACTTCATGCCCCGTGGCGCCTCACTGTTAAAGAACTCAAGGAGTCCGGTGAACGATGTCACGTCTGACACACCAAGCAGGAGGAACTGAGGTGTAAGCCAGAACAGGGACATCTGCACTACAGCTTCCTTCCTCTTCTTTTCAACAACCGCAGCGATGACCGAGGCAAGTATCATGGAGGCGAAGCCTATACCGATGCGCTGCAGATGAGTGATGCCACCGATGTAGCCTGTGCGTTTACGCACGAATGGCACAATGAACCGATCATAGACGGGAAGCATTATCATCTGGAATGTGATGGGGATGATAAAGAGAGTCGCAGGGGAAACGTGGACCTTGCCCAGACTTGTGTTGGTCATGCCACCTTGCTGCACAGTGAATATGAAGACGACAGTGTTTGATACATATGCGATCATGGAGCTGAAGAAGAGAGGAAGCACGCGGAGCACGATCTTTGTCTCCTCCACCTTCTTTGCAGTGCAAACTTCCCAATCTCCATCCTTGCCACGGTCGATGCAGGCTTTGTCAAGGAACCTGTCGAGAATCATGAAAGATGGTATTAGGCAACACAACTAAACACTCTCTAGTCTCTACTCTCTTCGACCAGTAGCCCGCTCAGAAGATGGTAACATTTGACCGGAATCTTACTTCAGACTTTTTGTTTGAGAGATTACTTCAACTGAGCCTGTCCTAGTCCTAGTCCCAATAATGCTTTCATGTGCTTCCAGCTTCTCAGGAAGTTCAAGTTTCATGTTCTTGCATGCAACCACAAGAACCTGGGAGAGGAAGAGATGGTAGTTATTCAGAAAGCATTTGTTCATAATTTATATGCATCTTATGTTTCAAGTATTAAGCCAAGAAAGAGCACAAAACCTGCAAGATTCGAGTTAGAGGGCTTCCTTCTGGCACTTGGTTGCGGTAGAACGGCAGACCAGCAGCAACAACAAGCAATCCAAAAAGAATTAGGATTGCACACACCCCAAGTCCGATGTCCCACCCCTTGTAGTTCTCAAGCCACACAATGAAAATTAGCCCTATAAATCCTCCAAGGGAGATCCCAAAGGTATACCAGTTAAAGAAGCTGGACTTCTGGCGGGACTCGGAAGGATCTTTATGATCAAATTGGTCAGCTCCGAGGGAGGGCATGCATGAGCGAATAAAACCATCGCCAAATGCATTGATATACAAGGCTGCGTACAGCAAGGTAGCGTTCCAGCCATGGACCTCTTTGCAGCTGCTTAGGTCCGCTTCAATATTACAAGATGCAGGATGAAGTGACGGTAAGTGTGCTTGTAGCGCAAGCAATCCATAGCCCTGCACAGATGAATGTTTGATCATACTATCATAAATAGTTGCCCAGAAAGTCAGCTAGTGGACATTTGACTAACAACTCCACAAACCAGTTACGATTTCCTACAGGCAAACATTGTGAAGTCTTAACAGGACAAGAAAAATAAAGAGATCAGTATTAGCCTTTCTACACCAGTCACGTTCTTTCACATCCAAATCAGATGGATCCTATGGTCAAAGGATATGCAAGAGTAGGTTCCTATCCTTGTCAGTACTGAGCTGTATTAAGACATGACAAGTTATAAGTCAAAGTTAGAAGCACACCATTGTTGAAGTTTTTCTTTCTTCAATTGCAATAAATTCGTATATCTTTCCTAGATAGGGATGCTTGAAGTACATCCTCAACTAACCATGCTCCCTAAAATCATGTAAACCCACAATCATTTTATATGTATCAGGACTGACCTACTGCTTTGGAGTACTTCTGAGACACAAACTGTCATCTGTTTTCTTTGGTGAAATCACAGCAGAATTAGAAAAACACAAGAGAAAATCAAACTTACAAAAATCAGCATGGATTTTTCATATTCAGAGTTTTTTAGCAGTGACCTGAGGATACTAAGTTTTCCTATTCACTTCTTCATTTGACAGAGCTGTGTATGTTTCAAATATATCTAATAAAGCTGCAAAGTGTCATCGCCTATAGCCTTTCTCTATTGTTAGCAGGTTCTCATCTTAGTGAACAGCATGAGCTTTTGCAAAAAAAAAAGTAAACAGCATGAATATATGTAGATAACACAAGAATGTTTTCCTTGTAACATGATAGGAATCCTATAAATAACTGAAAGACAAGCAGGCGTATTACCAGAAACATCAATGGACCAAAGAGGAGTATAGTTGTCGAGCGCATGATGTAAGAGTCTGAGAGGAAAGCTCCTATTAATGCAAACCCGCATGTGGCACCAACAAGATTAGTGACAGTAGTTGCAGAGTCTGAGACCCCCATATGCATCGTTCCATGGAGATAAGTAACCAGATTCAGCAGATTTGGGACAATAACCATGTTCATTACCACGGTCACAACTGTGTAAGGAGAAACAAGGTACAAAAATGCTTTAATATTTCGAACTTAGAGAAGAAGCTTGAAAAACAAGGAAACTATCTGCAAAGTAGGGACTCACGTATCGGACTTACCATACATAAACCATGCTGCTCTGACTCCTCCATGCACCTCTCTGTTGACAGGGTTTCCCCTCCAGGCCACAAAGCCCCCAATTGTCATGGTGCTTCTTCCTCTTGATTTCCTTCTTGGTTCCCGTTGCGTCCCAAAACTGTGAGGGGTATAAATAAGCAGGTGGATAATACATATTCAACGGAGTGATGACAGCAACTTTGATCATCAAAGACTGTTGCCTATTTTGTGCCATTATATTATTGCAAGCACTAGTACCAACTACAATTATTGCTACTTCCGAGTGACTGAACTTGGACATACAACAAGTATTCTAACATTAAAGAAAAAGAAACAGGGATAAGGACAATGATCGAGTATAAAAGTCTGCAAGGACCAACAAATAGCATGTATTGCTACCAGCGCATCATTCTGAGAAGAATATTTGGAATGCTAGCTATCTGTTAATAGCGTTAGTTCATAATTAACAATTAGTTTGAACTGTTTCTTCCGGTAGATCTTTTGAGCACTGGGTGATGAATTGTTTTGTTGTGGTTTTGAGTTTTGATATTAGAACCCAGAATAAGGTGCTTTCAGACCTGAGCATTTTGTTCATAACTAAAGACACACTACTTCTAAGGAAATTATCTTATCAAAAGACTGTTCGAAATAATTAATGAATTAAGAGCTAGAGAGGTACATAAGCAGAAACGTGAAAATCTAGTTCCAAATCAACCATCACCATCAGCCATCAAAGAATTGAAAATCCATACACCTGCAATCAATATCTGAGAACTGAAGGCTAACAGTCCTGTGGTTCTTAATCATAATTCTCCTGTTAAAGTACAGTACATAGTGCAAGCACCTCAGCTAATTTCACAAAATCGGTCATCGGGTTGGAGGGACAAGGTTCTCATCTCACATTGCTAGCCTACTTGCCCAATATAAGTAGTTCAAGTAGTTAGGCTTCATGTGCAGACTGTGTCCAACAGAAGAGACAGAAGTAGGTTCCACTTGCTCCCTTAACAAACCCCTCAGACAGTCATAGACAGACTAATGTCACAACTTTGGTAAGACCAATGAAAAAAAAGATCCAGATTCCCACCAAAATTTGAAGAATCCATACTATCTACTCCCTCCGGCCCATATTAATAGACTCAAATTTGTCTTGATTTGAATGAATCTAGACACTATTTAGTATATAGGTTCATCCAAATTTTGATAAATCAAAGTCAATTAATATGGATCGGAGGGAGTACAAGATTTTCTTGAGTACATGATGTTCAAAAGATAGTATCAAAAGCCACAACCAATCATAATATGCTCAAAGGATATTAACCCTCCTTGCCTGGTGAACTTCCTCCATCTCAAGTCTCAACTATAGAACAGGACCTTAATTAATTGCCAGGCCACTGATTTAGCACATGATTTAGCACAGATGACAAAGCTAGTAATGTCTCCTGTGCCGGCATCCTGGCATTTTGGCCAGCGTTGCTCCTCCTCTCCACCACCGGCCCTGCGGTCGCAAGAATTGCAACTGCCCACCACACTTGTAATGCAGCCTGCAGCCGGTGGAGTTACTGCGGCACGAGTCCCTGACAATAAGAGGGGTATATATTAGCAGGTCAAAAGACATTCACTAATGTCAGAAAAGATCAGAGACATGTACACAGCCACCAGTACTAACAAAAAGATATTACTATCAGTGTACCATCATACGAGAGCGACATTTTGCAACTTAGGTCCTATTCGTTGACTGTGTCAATCACAAGTCCTTTTGATAAGCTAAATTCCTTCAAAGTCGTCTGAAAGCAACATGATAACTAATTATATAGAAACTCAGAAGTACAGCAAAATAAATTATAGACGAGTGCTAAACACATTGGTCCATAGGACAAAAGGTACTCCCTCTGTTGCACAATATAAGCCTTTTTGACAAGCTGTTTTAGTTTGCTAAAAAGACTTATATTGTGGAACGGAGGTAGTATAATCTATTCGGAAATGTAGGACATAATTTGACCGTCCAAGATTGAACTTTACCTGTAAAATCTTTGTACTATAACTTCTTGCACACAATTTTGCAAATAGTTACAAAACCACAATCATAACAAGGTGCGTACGAATACGAATCCAATGGTACCAAGATTGTGCAACACAACCCACAGATTATTAGATTAAATTTTGATCAGAGCTTGAACTTGGGGAATCGAACGCCATGCAGAACTACAACTGCTCACCGGACTTGTGCTGTAGCCAGTGAGGTCACTGTGGTACTACTGCACTGTGAGCCTGCCTCAACACTCCCAAGCCTGAAGTGGTGAACTTGTAACCAGTTTCCGAAACACAAGGGATGATCCGAGTTTAACCGATAAAATAAGATGAGAAATGAATTGCAGGAGTAAAGCAAAGACACCATGTAAGGTATATGACTAATAAGCATGGAAGGTGAATGATATATACACTTCTTACAGGAGTGACCAATGTTGAGATATGACCAGGATGACAACTCGACTGTTACTTTGCCAAGAACTATCCTGGTTAGACAGTGTTATGGCAAAAGTCGTTTATTTCGGTGATTTCAAAAATGGAGTATCAAGGATTAGCCCAACCAATAAGCATGTGTGAGCAGAAAAATGGTACAGGCTTATACATTGCTTTGCAAATGGACTAATAATGTCCTGGTGACATTATTCTCCTTTTCCTGAAATGATCAAAGTGAATCCTGAACGGCAGATGTCTCAACGACACGCGGATTGTGCTGGTACACATACTTCTTCGCCCAGTACAGGTAGTTGAAGAAGCCAAGCAAGCTGACAACAGCCACAACCCAATAGAACAGGTCAAGATGGCTGTTGTCCAAACTTGTACCATCGAGCCAGCCCCCCTGGTGCCCACGCCTTGTGGCTCTGTTCACAATTTCCACCAGCAATGTGGCCATCAATGACGCAAGCCCCAGATCACACCAGAACAATGCAGTGGTAATAGACTTCATGCCACGTGGTGCCTCACTGTTGAAGAACTCGAGGAGCCCAGTGAATGATGTCACATCTGACACACCAAGCAGGACAACCTGAGGTGCAAGCCAGAACATGGACATCTGCACTACAGCTTCCTTTCTCTTCCTCTCAACAATCGCTGCGATGACCGGTGCAAGTATCATGGAGGCGAAGCCCACACCAATTCGTTGCAAATGAGTGATGCCACTGACATAGCCTGTGTGTCTACGCAAGAATGGCACAATGAACTGGTCATAGACAGCAAGCATTATCATCTGGAATGCGTAGGGGATGATAAAAAGTGTCGCAGGGGAAACATTGATCTTTCCCAGCATTGTGTTGGTCATGCCACCCTGCTGCACAGTGAATGTGAAGAGGATAACGTTTGAAATATATCCAATCATGGAGCTGATGAATAGAGGAAGCACATGGAACACAATCTTCGTCTCCTCCACCTTCATCACACTGCAAACTGACCAGGGGCCAGCGTTGCCATGGTTGATGCAAGCTTTATTGAGGAATCTGGCACGAAGCATGAAAATAATTTATAATAGCGAACACTATTAAAACTCTACACTCTAGAGTGTCTATTTTCGATGCCACTTGATAAGTGGTCCACATAGAAGTGCAAAAAATCGTATTAATTCACTGAATCTTACTTCAGACTACTTGTTTGAGAGAATGCGTCAACATAACTTGTCCTCGTCCCAGTACAGCTTTCCTGTGCTTCTTCCAGTTTCTCGGGAAGTTCAAGCTTCCTGTTCCTGAATGCAACCACAAGAACCTGGGGGAGACAAGATTGTAGTCAACTAATGTGTGTAACACATTTTCTGAGAATTGGGATGGTATCTTATGTAAATTAAGACAGGCAGTATGTAGCACAACCTGCAATATTGGAGTTAGAGGACTTCCTTCTGGTACTTGGTTGCGGTAGAAAGGGAGACCAGCAGCAACAATGAGCAATCCGAGCAGAATTAGGATGGCACACACCCCAAATCCGATATCCCACCCTTTGTAGTTCTCAAGCCACACTACGAGAATCAGCCCTACACAAGCTCCAAAGGACATTCCAAAGGTATACCAATTAAAGAAGCTGGACTGTTGACTGGACTCAGAGGGGTCTTCATGGTCAAATTGATCTGCTCCGAGGGATGGCAAACAGACAGAGATAAATCCATCACCAAATGCATTCATGTACAAGGCTGTGTATAGTAAGATAGCATTCCACCCGTGGACCTCTCTGCAATCGTTTAGCTCTGCTTCAATGTTGCAAGGTGGTGGACGGAGTGAGGGAAGGTAGGCTTGCAGTGCGAGCAATCCATATCCCTATAGAAGGTGCATAAAAGAGCTGTCAGGCAGTGTACATTTGATTAAGCGTACAGCTCAACACAACAAAAAACGAGAAAACACCAAAAGACAAAAGGAAAGAAAGGCAAAAGCTATAGCTGAAGGCAAGAATAGAACAGAAGCTACAGCGGCCAGGATAGGCTGTCCAGACCCGCCGCTTCCTACGCAGGAGTCTGCTTCAGTGGTGATGGTGTCTATTAAGTTTAATGCACCAACCAGTAGAACCTACAAGTGCTTGAAAGAGGGCTATGGAGAAGTACTTCAGCTAAGCAGTTAACAGTTTTCCTCAACGTTAGTGAGGCCACGTCTCAATTAGGAGAAATCACAATAAAAGAAAATCAAACTTATGATAAATTCTGTATCAATTGTATAATCATTTTAGCAATGATCTGAGGGAAGCAAGATATTAGGATTTCATATTCACTCCTTTAACAGGCATAACTGCTTATATTTACAAAATAAGTGATAAAGCCGCAACAGGTATTACCGCCCCTCTCAATTGCTGGCACAGCTTATCATTATAAAAAGCAAGAGCAGACGTAAGTAACATAATAATAATTCCCCTGGATCATAATAGAAAATAAGAAATCATGTACATAACTGAACTGAGGAAGATGCATATTACCAGAAACATAAATGGACCAAAGATGAGCATTGTTCTAGAGCGGGTAATGTAGGAGTCGGAGAGGAAAGCTCCTATCATTGCAAACCCACATGTGGCACCAAAAAAGTTAGAGACCGTAGTTGCAGAGCCCGAGACCCCCATATGCATTGTTCCATGGAGGTAAGTAACAAGATTCAGCGGGTTTGGGATAATAACCACATTGGCTACCACAGTCAGAACTGCAAGGAGGATACATACAAAAATGGTTCAAAGTTTTGAACTCTAGCAGAAGCTTGAAAATGGAAGCGAGATATTGCATGCCCGCATACAAAAACCATGCAAAATAGGATACGGAACTTACCATACAAAAACCATGCAGCTCTGACTCCCCCATGCACGTCTTTACTGATGGGGCTTCCCCTCCAGTTCACAAAGCCTCCAGGTGCCATGGTGCTTCTCATTCCTCCTGATCACACTGTCTAGCTGCCACCCATAACATCCTTGACAAGGAGAGGGGTATAAATCAGCAGGTGATATTCACATTCAAACAAAGGGTGACAACCATGGTTTTTAAGGCGTAAGGGAAAAGAGAGGGGAGAGACACAGGAATCTTGACAGGCAGAGGAAAAGGAGAGAATCTCGTCTCTTCTCTGTCTGCCCTCCCTACTCCTGTTTCTGATTTCCCGTGGCTTCTTGCTCTCTTGTGTATGCCGTGCTGCTGCTACTTCTGCTGCTGTGTCTTGTAGTAGTAGTAGCTGCTGGCTTTGTCTGTTAGCTGATTAAGTAGTAGCAGCTTGCTGGCCCCTGTTAGATGTTGGCATTTGGAGGTTAGCTGATTAAAATAGTTTCTGCTACCCTTTGGAGGTTAGCTGCATGTTGGTTAGTTGATTAAAATTGCATATGGCATCGCCTCTTTATGCTTTAAGTGCCTAAGCGGTGAAAAGGTTCCGGGCGCCTTACTGCCTTAAAAACCCATGACAACATCGACAGGACTATTTCCTATTTAATGCCATTGTTACCAACTATCAAAATTACTTTGACTTCCATTGCACCAACTATTAACTAACTTGATTCCCATCATTACTATATCCTACTGACCCAAATTTGGGCATTACAAAAGACATTCAGTAATGTTGAAGTAGATTAGGTATATAATATGCGATGGGACTATTGAAGTCCACAGGTACCAACCACTAGCAGATATTGGTATCAGTGTGTCATCAGGATGGGAGCGACATTTTGTAAGTTAGCTTCTAATTATTAATTGTTCCAAGAACAGGTCATTTTAATAAGCTAACCTCCTTCAAAGTATTGCACCTTATGAACTTGAAGGATCGCATCTAAAAGCGACATGACAACTATATTTATAGGAACGCGGAAGTAGAACAACATAATTTTTTGATCAGTGCTCAATACATTGAGCCATAAGCCGAAAACCATACTCCTGTTTGGGAATGTAGGGCGCAATTTGGCTGTTCAAGTTTAAATTCTGAGGTGCAAATTTTCTGTACACTATTTTGTTAGTAGTAAAAAAATCAAAATCATAAGTAATAAGGTGTTTGAATAGGAATTCAACGGTTTCAAGTTTGCGTTTATGTATTGTTGTACTGATTGCTGGAAGTGCTTGAACTTGGACAGTCAAAACTACGCCATATGTTTAGGGGATATTTTCTAACTTTTATTCATTATATAACATAATTAATAGATCAGCGATTTACCAGAAACTAGAGTCACATTAAGGTAACAAGAAAAAGTTGAAATCAAATATCTTCATTGGCTATACCAGATTAGAGAAGTCAAAAAGAATGGCTGTCAGTATTATTTCCTGGTAAATTTTTGATTAAATCATTTTCTAGACTGGTACCATCCCCATACCGTTTTCATTCCTACCTAAGAATACAGCTCCCTTGTGAGGTATGGTGTATAGCTGGATGCTGATGTCCTGATTCCAGTGAATCAGTACTTGCAGATCACATTGTAATATGCTTGCTACAAAAATGTAATTTGCATGTGACCTGTGACAGTTGATTATTGTAGGCTAAGAAGAAAGGCTTACATTTTTTTGTGTTCTTATCCACTTCGCTCCTGTTGGACATACCATAACCGCCTCGGCCATTTGCAAGAGCCTTGTTAAACATCAGTTTGGAGGGGCCAGGTATGCAGGTGCTCTTCTGATTAATATTTTATTTGTAAATGCAAATGAATTCCCACCAAAATAGGCAAACAGGGTAGCACCATCTTCCATAATATGCGCGAAAATAAGCCTGTAATATTGGAGAACCATGCACATAATATGAGCATTTCTCTCAGAGTGGAACATCTGTTGTACAGTAACATTTTTCTGAACAACGAGATGCCAAGAACAGAAGGATGTCATCGACAATCAAAAAGCATAGGACTCGAACCATCTGAATTCTGAAGAATGGTCCCCTCCTTGGCCTGGGCTATGGCACAGGCAACTCACAGCCAATGGAAATTCCATCAATCCCTCCCTACTTTCTTCAGACACTTCAGAAACCAAAATAAGAATGTGCATTAAAAAAAGTAACTGTATGATTTCCTATTTTTCCTAAAATAGGAACAAAGAACAAATGTAAAGGAATTGCCTAATTATCAAACTATCGACAGCTGATCTGTCAGGGATGCATTTCTAGTGTGAAGAATCACTACAGGAGGCTACATGAAGTGAAGCGTACTAATAAAGATAACCTCCTGCGTTCTTCTGGGACAATCGCGGCTTGCGTATATCTCCACCTCAATCTGGGCTCGAAGGGGAGAATGTCAGATCCTCGGAGGCGGGGGCCGAAGGCTTGAGAGTCTGGCGCTGTTGTGTTACACTTCCACCGAGTCCCTTCATTGCCCCTTCCGCAGCCAACGGCGATCCGTCGCCGCGGTCCGCGTCCCACTCCTTAATCCCGTGGCCCTCGGGCGCAGCTTCTGCCCGTGCGTGCCTCGGGGTCCACGATACGGCGCTGGAGAACTGCGATTGATCAAGGGGAAGATGAAGTTTATGGCTCACTCACTAGAACCGCTAGTAATAATTACCTTAAGCAAGATGTTCCCCGCGTGCCAACGGTGTGGGGTGAGGTGAGAGTGAGATTGGATTGGCGAAAGAGAGGAAAGGGAGGAAGAACATGCTGACGGGTGGGACCCACCGTAAGTGTGACCCATAACGGTCTACCTGGCATATACGCCTTGGTACTACTGTAGAAGTTTCTACTTTCAAGGTGATTAAAGGAATAATCCCGTGGGTGTAACACAATCTATTAGACAGGAGTAGTGTATTCAGTGCCTCGGTTGGGATTATAAGTCACACACGGTTAACTAGGTTGCTAATTTGATTAATAAAATTTAAATAGAATAGCATAAAAATTAGAACATTGCTACACAACGACCGTTCTAGGAATTATATTTTATGGCGGATTGGACAGCCGTACTACCAAGCAAGCTTCCACGCGTGAGTATATTGGACATACACTAATTAACTTTGATTTTGTCACTAAAACAGAGCTAATTAATGGTGATTTGGTACCTAGTCACAAACCGACAAACATACTTACGTTATCAGAATCTACTACGGAAAATAAAATTCAAAATGTTTTGTAGATCAAATCGTTTATTCGATTTAAAATCCGTTTTTACTGTTAACTAGTCGCGTCGAAATCTTCGAAACTAGATCCCATGTTGATATGTTTTAACGACTTTTTCCCGAACCCAACAGGTTATCCACATGTAACACATGAGTTATCCAGGCTGCACTATATAAGTTACCTACCGATAATACATAAGTTATCCACCATACGAATGATGTGTTTTTGAGTTTTTGTAAAACACAAATGTGAACCCCGGTTTAGATCAGTTTTCACTGAGTCGACGGTGACGGAGTCTCGCTGTTCTAATACCTAGGCTACATTGTCCAAATCTAGTAAGTTTGAACTAAAATAGAAATAACCAGGACTTAAATATATAGTAGCCACAAAGAGAACTAAAGTTATCTAAAAATTATCCAAAGTTATCCACAAAGATAAATAAAAAGTTTATCCATGACTTTATTCAATAGTTATCCAGCAGTAACATGAGAGTTATCCATACTTTAATATGTAAGTTATCCATCCAATAGTATATAAGTTATCCACCGCTATAAAAGTTACCCATAGATAAAATACAAAAGTTATTCTAATGACTCGGCTTCGTCGTTTGTCGTAGCGAGCGGTGTACGGGAGACTCAATCACGAAAATCTATTGCGTCAAACATCAATCATAATTTTTTTAAAGGAATTAAATTTAACCTTAGTTTGCATATGATATAATAAATAGGCTCTTGTGCTCCACCAACCATCCTAAATTGTATTGAATAAATATATCATGGAACCAGTAGTTCAGCAACTCGGTTTTATTGTCCGTCGCCGCTATCACAACATATAAATGACTAAGCCTCGAATGATGTAAGGATACCGAGCCTTTATTGCCCGTTGATGCTAACACATCGACGTCAACAAAGTCCTGGTACCCTAACAACTAGGCTAGCGCATTCCAATTAAACTAACTCGTAGTTCACATTTAATTAACTAAACTAAAATACATGGACAACCCAGATTTTATGATACAAAAAATACAAAAGTTATCCACGTGAGAAATATGAGAACGCCTCGATCCAACATGTTTATATGGCGGGTAACATATATGTTATAGGATGGATAACTTATATACTATGTCATGGATAACTCACGTGTTAGGGGTGGATAACGTTTTGGTCCGAATTTTTTTTCACCGAAATATATCAACATGAGATCTAGTTTTGAAGATCTCGTCGCGATTAGCTTAATGGTAAAAACGGATCTTAAATCGGCCAAACTGTTTGACCTACAAAACATTTTGAATTTTCGATTTAGTCCTTAGCTGACTCAGATTCGTATGTTCATACTTCGCGCCTCGCACTTCCCTACGGTCGATCCCATATAATCAAACAGTAAGTGTTAGCCCGCCATGTTTTACAATCCACCGAACGGTCTAAAAATAGATTTCCCCAAAAATTATACCATTAGAATTTTAGATGTTATATTTTCTAATGATATAATTTTTTTTGCTATATAACTTATATTTTATTAGTCAAATTAACAACCTAGATATACGCGTAGGACCTACAATCCCAAACAGAGAGAGTATTGTAGAACATACATTAGATTTCGGAAAATTTAAATTCTATAAAAAAATAAGGATAGAACCGTCCCAATACACTTGAACTAAATAGGATTTTAGAAAGAAGTAGGTATTTGGGGTTTGATTGGGATAATCCCCTTAAATGTCTAAAATTTACACTTAGTATTGTTGTTATAATTTTTTTAAATGTTATAAAAATTATATTGAGAGTAACATTGGAAACACCAACATGGAGCCCGAGCTCTGTGGAGCCTTTTAAAAATTGAAACTAATATCTAAACTTTCAAAAAAAAAAAATCTTAGATATAGATAATATTGTACTTTAGCAATGTTCAAATTCTCAACTCCAAATATTTTACATTCAGCGCTACATAAGAATGACAAAATATGATAGATTTGAGAGGTTTAAAATTTTGCACGGCTCAACACTTTAAATGTCAGATTTTGTCATTTTCTCGTAACCTCGAATATATCGCATTTTGAATTGAGAATTTTTATGATGGTAAATACAACATTATCTATGTCTAGGTATTTTCTTCAGATTTTTTAATCTTCAAAATAGGTTTTTGAATTTTTTAAAATATGGCTCCATAGAAGCCAAGCTCCATTTGTCCATGCCCGAGTAACAGAGATTAGTATCATGCATAGTCCATATTAGTAGCTAATAGTGCAGGGAATCATAATATCTAAAATGTTGCATATATTAGCATGTAGAGTATCTATTTCTTGTTTAATGATGTGTCATGTTGTTTGACAATATAGTGAAAGACCAAACCTCCATGTCATGAAATATATAACCTCTATTAAGCATCTCGATATTTTAACCCTCCTACCATTCTTTAGGAAAATGGTACAACGCAGACACTCGTAAACATACACTCACTCATACGAATGCACGCAAGTACGTCCTACCCCTAGAACATCTCCGAGAGACTAACCGGAAAATCTTGAGGTTGCCAGATTCACCACTGGCTTCTTACTACTAATGGGCACTCCACCCACCACCAAAAGAATATTAACGGTTTGATCTTGAAATAAATTCATGTAAATATAGGCACCATGCCAAGTCTAAGGTTTGAACATTAGTAAATCAGTTCTGTTGTTTAACAATATATGTTTAGATCACTTCGGGCAAGGGTTGGGACTTTATGGTCTGATTTCATTCCCCTTCGTCTGTGAAAGTCTCTCTCTTTGTCTCTCTCAGAGAGAGAGAGAGAGACGTTTTTTCTAGAGATATTCATTTTATACTATTGAAGAGATTTAACATTTCCTAGCTGTCTAGGTGTCGTCTGAGAGCTTCCAAACCAGGGAAAAAGCCTCGAGCAGGTTTGTGAAGGTTTGGGGATCACTTCAAGATCGTCCACGGGTGATTGACAAAGTTCTGAGAAACTTGAGCTCAAGGAGATGAAGGAAAAGTATGCTGGCGTACTTCAAGGCAGGAGTGCCTAACATCTCTAGTGAAGATATTGATTTGTTGCCAACAACTTGAACTTGTCTTCGCACTTGCACTTCTTTGTTTGCATCTTATTGCTAGATTGAGTTTATTTCATGTTGCTTTGGCCTTATTAGTTTCTCTATTTGGAAGTATTTTTTCAATAATCTCGTGTTCACCCTCTTCAGAAGATAAACCTCGATCTTTTACACAAGAGCCTTGAGAAGCATATACGTCCTTATCTTCAAGGAACGACAGACATGGGTTTATATTGTTCTGATATACGTAGGAGAGAAATATTTAGTTTTGCAAATGCAAGATATCTGTCTAATCCCACATAATGGCCGATCAAACCTGATATATGGTTTCATGTATGTGGTGCATCTATCTTATGGGGTTCAATGTAGCAAACTATTGGCTACAAATTCAGTTAACCATGTAGAGGATATTGACAATCCATGAAGCAATCAAAAGATGTGTATGGTTGAGTATGGTCACATTGTACTCGTAAAGAGTGTGACTTGCAATTAGACAAAGTACCTACAATCATAAATGAGGGAAATATGGCTTGCCTAACTCAACTCAAAGATGAATACATCAAAGGAGTTAGAGTGAAGCATATCTTACAAAGTTTTTGTTTACTCAAGATCTTCAAAAGGAAGGTGTCATAACAATTCAACGAATTCGCTCAAGCGAGAACCTAGAACTATCCGCGGTGTTGGACTACGACGAGTCAATACTATTAAGTAATATTATCTTCACGAGGTGTGAATATGCTGACATCCAAGGGGAGTGTTATGAAAACTATATTTATGTGGATACCCATAACCTCTATTTCATCAAATCAATAACCTCTATAGGCATCAATAATGTAACTCTCCTAGCATAGATTCTTGAAACTCTTTTGAATGAATGATCCCCTGGTGTATGGCTATACATGAAGATCTTGTATGCATTGGAGACAATAAGAAACAAGATTATTTGTTTTTTATCTTTCACTCTTCTACATTTGTTATACCACACCGTGATACTCCCTCCATCCGCAAATAAGTGGACATTTAGAAATTCTAAGACAAATTATGAGATGGAGTAAAAAGTGCATTGAGAATGTGTTAGCTATATTCTCTCTCATCTTTAATTTTCTCACCTCCAATGATGTAAGTGCATGTATAAAATAAAGAGACTATTTGCTAAATATTATTGGGCTTGATTTTCGTGAAGCATTTTTTTCTGCTTTAAAATGCATTGGGAGGGTAGAAATACACTCTTTTGTGGACAAATTTTAAACCGACACGTACACTTATTTGTGGACAGAGGGAGTAGTCAACAAGTAGTCATAGTTTGTAACAATTGCAAGTACCGACCACACCTGTTACTACTTCTGAGTGATTGAACATTGGACATTACAACAGAGATTTTTCCTCTAGCGATTTCACAAATGGAGGATCAAGGGTTAACCCCACCAATAAGTACGTGAGAGTAGAACACTGGTACGGGCTTATACATAACTTTGAAAACAGGACCAAGACATGTCCCGGTGCATCAAACATCTTTCTCCTTCTTCTGAAATATATAGAAACCCATGGAAATGCAATATCTCAAAGACTCAGAGCGAATCCTGATCAGCAGATGTCTCAACGATGCGTGGATTGTGCTGGTACACATACTTCTTGGCCCAGTACAGGTAGTTGAAGAAGCTAAGAAATCCAAGAACAGCCAGAACCCAGTAGAACAGGTCAAGATGGCTGCTGTTCAAGGTTGTACCCTCGAGCCAGCCTCCCTTGTGCCCATGCCTTGTGGCGCTGTTTACGATTTCCACCAGCAGTGTGGCCATCAATGACGCGAGCCCTAGCTCACACCAGAACAGTGCAGTGGCAATAGACTTCATTCCGCGTGGCGCCTCACTGTTGAAGAACTCGAGGAGCCCTGTGAATGATGTCACGTCTGCCACGCCAAGAAGGAAGAACTGAGGTGCAAGCCAGAACAGGGACATCTGCACCAGAGCTTCCTTCCTCTTCTTCTCCACAATCGCTGCGATGATTGACGCAAGTAACATGGAGGCAAAGCCTATGCCGATGCGCTGCAAATGAGTGACTCCGCCAACATAGCCCGTGCGTCTACGCAAGAATGGCACAAGGAACTGGTCATAGACAGCTAGCATTACCAATTGGAATGTGGTGGGGATGATAAAGAGTGTTGCTGGGGAAACATGGATCTTTCCCAGCCTTGTGTTCGTCATGCCACCTTGCTGCACGGTGAATGTGAAGAGGATAACATTTGATATATAACCAATCATGGAGCTGACGAAGAGGGGAAGCATACGAAGCACAATCTTTGTCTCCTCCACCATTGTCGCACTGCAAACTGACCAGGCTCCATTTTCGCCACGGTTGATGCAAGCTTTATCGAGGAATCTGGCAAGATGCATTAAAGAATCTATAATAGTGAACAGTATTAAAACTCTTTACAGTCTACTCTCTATGCAAACTTGATAAGTATTAAGTAGTACACACAGAAGTCACAAAATGGCAGTATGTCGCTGAATCTTACTTCAGACTATTTGTTTGAGAGAGTGCGTCAACAGAACATGTCCTTCCCCTAGTACAGCTTTCTTGTGCTTCTTCCAGTTTCTTAGGAAGTTCAAGCTTCCTGTTCCTGAATGCAACCACAAGAACCTGGTAGAAGCAAGATTGCATTTAACTTATGTTTCCAACAAATTTGATGAGAATTGGGATGGTGTCTTATGTTTTAAGCCAGGAAGAATGTAGCACAACCTGTAGTATTCGGGTTAGAGGACTTCCTTCTGGTACTTGGTTGCGGTAGAAAGGGATACCAGCAGCAACTACGAGCAATCCAAGAAGAATTAGGATGGCGCACACCCCGAGTCCGATATCCCACCCTTTGTAGTTCTCGAGCCACACGATGAAAATGAGCCCTATAAAACCTCCAGAGGAGATTCCGAAGGTATACCAGTTAAAGAAGCTGGACTGTTGGCGGGACTCAGAGGGATCTTCATGGTCAAATTGGTCTGCTCCGAGGGATGGCAAGCAAACACGGATAAAACCATCACCAAATGCAGTCATATACAAGGCTGTATACAATAAGGTAGCATTCCATCCATGGACCTCTTTGCAGTTGTTTAGCTCTGTTTCAATGTTGCAAGGTTGTGGATGGAGTGAGGGAAGGTAGGCTTGCAGTGCAAGTAATCCGTATCCCTACACAAATGCATGTTTGATTATACTACAATAGCATTACATATATACTTTCCTATAGAAGGTGCATAAGAAGCTGTCAGCCATTGTAGATTTGATTGAGAATTTAATGCTACAATTTAAACCTGTTCTAAATCATGGACATCCTTACAACGAAATTTTAGGAGCTGAGAAAACTATAGCATAATGTATAATTTTTTTCATGAAAACATCGTAAGGAGTGTTTACATAAGGCTTTATTAGTTCAGAACAAAGAAGATGTCAATTCTAACAGTTTACACCAAAAAGTATCCCTACATATCCACTTTAAGTTGATATTATGGTCAAGGATATGCCTGAGTATTCTTTGTCATACAAGTCATAAGTCAGTTCTGGAGAACCGAGTCACCCGGTTAGCTAGCGGTATGTGTGTTCATTCAGCCCACCTGGGTTTTGAAGCCTCGCCTTCCCGTGGTGCCTCACAGTTGTTTTTCTCAATAGAAATTCCACATGTGCTAGTTATCTGTTGATCGAGATTTTTTAATTATAAGGCAGTTTTAAGGTTTATCATTTGCTCATTATGTTAGAGGCGCATCACTGTTTTAGTTAAATATTTTTAAAATTCTATTTTCACCTCACCCCTTATAATTTTGTATATCCATGTACTTTAGCTACAGAAAAATATTTCAGCTAAGCAAGAGTAAACCGCCAGGTTTGATGCAGTTATAGCCGATTGGGGACGATGAAAGAAACAGGGGAAATAAGGTAGAGCTAACAGATGGAACCCATGTCCAGCTCAGCGTGCCTCCACATGGGCTTCCGAGTCAGGGCTGACAGACGGGTTCCACTGATAAAAAAAGCTGTCAAAGCTTCATCAGACGGCTACAGCCTACATGTGCTATTTCAAAGTCATGCTTCTCAACTTAAAAGTATTTGAAATTTCTAGAAGTGGTGGTAAACCATAATAGCTGCCACAAATGTGGTGGTTTAATGGTTTCATAGAATTGACTCTAGCTAAGCAGATAACAGTTTTCATCAGTTGGGAGAATTACAATAACAGTAACTCAAACTTATGATAAATTTTCTGAAGTGTGTAACCATGTTTAGCACAGATTTGAGGGCAGTGAGATAGTATATTCACTCCTTTAACTGGCACAGTCCCTATGTTCCGTAAAAAAGGTGTATAAATTTTGTCAAAAGCCAAACCACGTAAAGTTTGATCAAACCTTTACACATAACTATCAACATGTACAATGTCAGATCAATCTTATTGAGGAAATTACAAAAAACCACCACAATTGGGGTCACTATAACAGAAAACCGCCACAATTCAGATTCGTGACAAAAAACCACCACAATTGAGGAAAAAACCATCACAATTGGGGCAAAAAACCACCACAATTAGGTCTATTGTGGTGGTTTTTTGTCACGAATCTGAATTGTGGTGGTTTTCTGTTATAGTGACCCCAATTGTGGTGGTTTTTTGTAATTTTCTCAATCTTATTAGATACATTATTAATATATATATTTGTATTTATCTATATAGTATTATAATTGATGATATTTTTTTCTACTCCCTCCATCTGAAAATAGATGTCGGAAATTTGTCTAAATTTGGGACGGAGGGAGTATAAAATTAGTCAAACTTTACATGGTTTGACTTCAGCTTCTTTTCAGTGACTGAGGTAGTAGCTGATTATGTTTGAATAATTGATAAATCCGCAAAGGTATTATTGACAATCTCTTTTGTTGGTACAACTTCTCATTAGAAAAAGCAAGAGAAGATGTAAGTAAGTAAATAGTAGTTCCTTGTAACAGAAAATCAAAAATTATGTACATAAATGAAGAGAGAAAGATTCATATTACCAGAAACATAAATGGACCAAAAAGGAGCATAGTTCTAGAGCGAGTAATGTAGGAGTCGGAGAGGAAAGCTCCTATCAGTGCAAACCCGGATGTGGCACCAAAAAAATTTGTGGCTGTAGTTGCAGAGGCCGAGACCCCCATATGCATTGTTCCATGGAGATAGGTGATCAGATTCAGAAGGTTTGGGATAATAACCACGTTGGTTACCACAGTCAGAACTGCAAGGGGGATGCATACAAAAATGCTTCAATGTTTGGACTCAGAACAGAAGCTTGAAAAATAGGAACAGTTAGATATTGCATGCCCATCTATACGTAAAAATGCCGGCAAAGTAGGATTCAGCTATCATGACTTACCATACAAAAACCATGCTGCTCTGACTCCACCATGGACCTCTTTATTGATGTCATTTCCCCTCCAATCCACAAAGCCTCTAGGTGCCATGGTGCTTATTCCTCCTGATCACTGCCTGGTTGCCTGCCTGTAGCATGACTACAAGAGGGGTATATATCAGCAGGTGATATTCATATTGAAAGGAGTGACAACATCAACGAGATTAATCAAAGATTTTTGCCTACTTAACGCCACCGTTACCAACTATGCAGATTAATTTGACTTCCATTGTACCAACTACAAACACTAATTTAACATCCATTGTCAGTATCCCTACTGGCTCAAATTTGTTGAAGTAGAAAAAAAAATATTAGGTGCATGTAAAATGAGGCTATTGAATTCTACAAGTAGCAACAACTAGCAGATATTGCTATCAGTGTGCCATCATCCTGACAGCGACACTTTGCAAGTTAGCTCCTAGTTCAATGATTGCTTTGTCCTTCTGACGCTTCCTTCAAAGTAGTGCACCTTAACTTATGAACTGCTAAGCCTGCGTCTGAAAGCAACATGACAATTATTTATATAAAAATCTCAGAAGTGGAGATAAAATATTCACTGATCAGTGCTCAATAAATCGAGTCATAAATCGAAACCATACCCCCTCTGTTCGGAAATGCAGGGCATAATTTAACTGTCCAAGCTTGAACTTGAGTGTAATTTTTCGTACGTTATTTTGTTAGTAGTTGCAAAATTAGTCATGAAAAGTGATGTATCCACAAATCCAATGGTATCAATTTTGTGTTTATATTATTGTATTGATGATTGCTGGTCAAAGGTTGAACTTGGACAGTCAAACTAAGCCATATATTTCCAATCAGAGGGAGTATTTTATTTCATGAGCTAACATAATTAATAGATTTACTGGTTTACTAGAAACTAGGCACATACAGGTAATATGAAAATAATAGTTAAATTCAAATATCTAGAGCAGAGAAGTAGAAGAACTGCAATCAATATTACTTGCTGATTAGCCACTGATTAAAAATCCTCTTCCAAACTGCTAACGAAGAATGACATATCTCTTTACAGCACACACGCAGGGGAGATATGAGCTTTTTGGTATATTTACCATTCCTATATCATCTTCACTCCTATCCAAGTATCCAGCTCCCGTGTGAGGTTATGGTGTATTCCTGATTCCAGTGGATCAATACTTGCAGACCACGGTGTTCCATGCCTACTACAAGAATGCGTTTTCTAGTGACATATGAGAATTGAAGGCTAGGCTTACAGTATTTGTGTTCATTTTGCTCTTACTGTAAATACTGCGATCACCTCTGCCATTTTCACGAGTCTTCCCAAAGGATGACTGATGTGCTAAATTTGTCAGCGATGCATGTCTAGTGGAGGCTTACATGAAGTAAAGCGTGTAAAGAGTACCTCCTGCATTCTCCCGGGGCAATATTCTCTCAGCGGTTTGCGTGCACCTCCACCTCAATTTAGGATCGAAGGGGGGGATGTAGGAGCCGCGGAGGCGGGGTGATTGGCCGCCGGGCCGGCGCCGAGGGGCCGAGGCTGGCGCTGAGTGTGTTCCACGGAGTCCCTTCATCGCCTCTGCCGCAGCCAAAGGCGGCGGCGCCTCCTGGAGCCGCAGCCGCGGCGGTCCGCAATCCTTCGTCTCGTGGCCCTCAGACGCAGCTTCTGCCCGTGCCCGACCAGCCGTGCAAAGGGGGAAGAGGAGGAGAGGAAGAAGAAGAAGATGATGCTGACAGGTCAGACCCACTTGCAAGTGTGATGAGATCTCAGGGCGTGACTGATTAATTGGTCCCACATGGCATAATAAACTGGACTTCCCACCGGCGCCGCCGCCGTCGCCCCGCCCTCGCCTCCCCCTCCTCCGCACCAATTGCACCAATCCACCACCCTCTCTCGCGCACTGGCCGGTGGCCGCCCACCTCCTTTACAGTTTCAGGTGCAGATAGCGGCGGCGGAGGCGCGTGCGGTGATCCTCCCCGCATTGTCTTCGCCGGACACTCGCCTCGGTAGGTCACTCCTTCCAGCTCCACATCTGAACTGCTTTATCCCTTTTACTTCCGACAACCGCGTGTGAGTGCCAGGACGGTGAAGTATCCAGAGGGAAGCTGCGACGGTAGCGACTTCATGCTTCACCGATCTCTCGATTACTTAGTTTTTTTGAGGCGAATTGAGGTGACACTTTTTTTACTTTCGCTGAAAGAGAACATAGCTGCATGTCTGCATCTAGACTCTAAAGAGAACATCTGCGTGAATGTCACACGACCACTTCTGCTCGATCAAAATTGTAAGATTTCTCTATTTACAATCTATATATGCAGCATTGGCAGACTACTCGAGCAAAATTTCATCAATTTTTTTTTGCTCTCTACAACCTATGTATCACGCATTGTGTGGCTATTTAGTTGCAGAGCTGTCAGAACTGCTATTTGTAACCTAATTTGCTGAGGTAATGCAGTGACTAATAGGATCTTGTCTAATCTCATGAGCACGACTTGATCTATGCGGAAATTAGGTGTAGTAGTAGTATAAAGAAACTCCGTCTGGCGATGCTATATGAAACAGAGTCTGAAATCGTTGAAGGAGATGAAGAAGTGTAATCATTCAGACCACCTCGGATTTATGGTTGTTCTTCACGCAGCGCCTCCATTTTGGTTTTGTAGTGAATTTCGAAAGGCAGTTCTTCCCTAAGTGATACAGTGATCGTTAGGTGATAGGTCTTCCCTGGTGCCCCCTTATAAATATTGTGCTGCCTTTGACCGCGGGACCAACCATACTACTAGCGAAATTTGCCCCCAATCATGGTCGCTTAGCTAATCGCCACTTAGTTAGGCTTAACCATGTAGTATTAATTAATGGGCGGGCCAGCTTTTTACTTAATGGCTTCGACATTTTAACCGGTGGATCACTTAAAAATCTAACATTCTCCAAGTTAATGAAATGGTTAACATCATCAATTCATGCTTCAACAAAGCATTAAACCAAGGTAATGTATTCACACCGGAACCACATTATCTATAACGTAGTACTCCATCTCAACATGAATTATTATTTAGTTATGGTCAAGAGAATTCGTATGTGCATGTAGATATACTCTTTACATGTGTCCTTGTTTATTTCTTGATCATCATGTGCACTTAGTGACTGAAACAAACTCTTTGGTTGTTTAGATCAAAATTCAAATCTCGTCAACATAATTACCCCCCAAATCATAGACTTGTAGTTGATCTTAAGTGGACCATACTGCACCATAATGAAGTGAACCAGAAAACCATCTCCATATACATCCCCTTAATTTTGTGGACATATCGTTCGTAGTTATTATATGTTTTCTAACCGGATTCCACCATCATACTTAGTTGTGAGCATCTGCATGATCAATGTGACAGCATAAACTTTTGTGGAGCTTCGAATTGCTCCTCCACTAACACCAGGTAAGTCCTATTGTGCTCTTCATGATCATGAGGGACATGTGATTGGAACACTACCATTTCTCCTTATTGACATCATAAAGCTTAGTTTTCTCAGCAAGGTTTCATTATCAGAGGACAGAGGAATGGGAGTTTTTCCCATATTAATTACTTATTGCATGAATTAACATAGCTTAGGCACGAACGTCGATTAGCGAATTAATTCATATAATTAGATCCAACACCATTATAATGCCAAATGTAAACTAATTTTCCAAGATAATGCAATGACTAATACTTGATTGTTAATTATGATATCCATGTTATTTATGTTTTTATATTCAGCTTTGAACCCATCGGATATTTGAACATCTCATTGGGGCATGCACATACAAATTTCTGACCATAGTTAAATACTAATCCATGCTAAGATGAAGTATTGTGCTATAGATAATGGGTTTAATGATTATGATGTTGATGTGAATGCATTACCTTGGTATGGAGCTTTGTCGAAGAAAGGATTGATGATGTGAACCATTTGGTCAAGTGGGAGAATGTTAGATTTTTAAGTGATCAAATGTTTAAAATGCTAAAAGCACATTAATTAAAAGCTGATCCATTAATTAATATGAGACTTGGCCCAGCTAAGTGCCTCTGATTGGGGGCAATCGCCACTTAATTAGGCTTGATCCCATATTGATTAATGGGCCAGCTTTTACTTGATGGGATTTTGGCATTTGAACTGTTTGATCACTTCAAAGGCTAACAAACTCCAAAAAAAAATTGAAATTTAACACTCTATTGCTTGTTGGCATATCTCCTCGTGCAGAAAAGCATAGTTGATCCAGGCTACCAGCTCAAGGGCTGCCTGAAATTTGTTTTGACTTCCATCCAACCAACCTCTTCTGCTGTCCTCGTGCCTTACCGCTTTGTAGCTACTATAGATCGATGGATATTATAGGACTTCACTGTTACATTCTGTATAAAATAGGCAGACTAACTAAAACAAATTCATCAACATCTTTGGTCTCTATGAACTATCCTATCACCTATGCACTGCTATGTTGCTTGTTGGTATATCTCCTCGCCCAGAAAGCATAGTTGATCAGTGCCACCAGCTCGAAGGCTGCCAGTAACAAGAAGAAACGATCGAGGTGTGTCCTGTTGAAATCTGCTCCATCCAGCCATCCTCTTATGTTATCTCCATGCCTCGTCACTCTGTTTACTAGCTGTATGAAGGCACATGCCAACCAGGCTGCTATTCCAGCAAGAATGGATTGTACTGCCGGTGCTATCAGCTCCATTTGTGGAGAGGACTCGCTCTTTATGAAATCGATCAGTCCACTGAAGGATGCTACATCCATGATGCTTAGCAGGAAGAATTGCATCACCAGCCAGAACACGGACATCGGGACAGCTGCTCCTGTCAATGTTAGCCCATGTTGTTCTGCGACTGCCAGTCTTCTTGTTTCCACTAATGCTGCAACACATGCTGCTGCTATCCCGCATGCGGAGCCAGCACCTATACGCTGCAGTGGTGTGATTCCATGTGTATGGCCTGTGAATCTTTTTAGCAGCGGTGTCAACATACGCCGGTAGCATGGTTGCATAAGCATGTGAAATGCTGTTGGGATTGCGATGAGAGAGGCAGAGGAAATATTGGTCGCTCCCATCCTTCTATCCATCGTGCTGCCTACTTGTATGGTTAGTGTCATTAGCAGCGTGAAAGGCAGGTAGATGAGCAAGCAGCTGATGAAGATTGGAAGCATCAAGACGAGGACATTTGTTTCTTCTTCAACTTGAGTGGTGCTGCAGAATGAACATGGATTGTTATCTCTATCACATGTACTCGAGAATGTGTAAAAACATCATAGTCAATACACTATCATGGATCATGCTATTGATATGTCTGACAAAAAGAATCGTTTTTTTTATATTTCCATTTCATAGAAATGCAACTCTCCCACAGTTTTTCAGAAATATAATGCAGTAGCAATTTGCTGAACGAAAGTATAGGTAACTTACCTAATGATCTTTCTGTCGGATTTATCTTGTCCATCAACACAATCGGCTGTGCTGGTTTCTTGCAGCTCAATATCATCTACAATGGCAGCCTGCCTCTTCTTTGATGAAGTAACATCCTGGTGAGGTACCAACGATGACTTCAGAACAATTTTGTTTTCAGGTTTCCTTATTTTATCTTGATAGATATACCACATGAGATGGTTTACATATTAAATTTTTGTTAGTTTCATATATGGAAAAAAAATGTTTTGATTCCTTCATTGCTTTAGGAATAATAAGCAGTCTGTAAGGATATGACATACTGACTTTCGGGATGAAGCATCAAAGAACAAGCAATGTAATGCACTGTAAAAAATGTATGCAACCCTTGGACAGGACCTTTAGTCTAAGCTTGTGTTCAACCAAGTTCAGTTTGTATTTAACATGCTGGATCCTTTATAATTATCATGCATAATGAATTATAATAACATATCTACGTGTCATGTGAACCTTTACCTGCAATATTCTAGTCAGATGGCTTCCATTAGGTTTGTGTGTTTTGTAGAAAGGCAGTCCATTGGCTGCCACAAACAGCCCTACAAGTACAACGAGTGCCGATACCGTAAAGCCAATGCCCCAGCCCAAATTGTTTTCGATCCAGACTAAGAATACCAATCCGATGAGCGCTCCAAGGGAGTTTGCAAACTTTAGCCAACTCAAGAACCTACCCTTGAGCTGGCTTTCTTTTGGATCATCATTACTGAACTGATCTCCACCAAGGAGTGGTACACAGGAGCGCATGCAACCTTCTCCAATGGCAAACACTAATAAGCTCACGTAGAGCAGTGTTAAGTTCCAGCCTTCAGCTGGTTCACAGTTGTTTGGTTCTTTGTTTATCTCACAATCCAGAGGATGGAGTGAAGGCAAGTGTGCCTGCAAAGCTAGCAACATATATCCCTGCATTATTTGAAAAGAAAAATGTTTAGAATTCAAAATGTTGGCATGTACTTCCCCAATCTGAAAAGTGTAAATAATTCATATCCATTAATATTATGTGTGGATGTTTGGAGCTCGGGCTACATGTAGCCCATTTTTTGAACAATTCGAAAACAGCAGTTCAAAGTTTTAAAAAATATGAAAAAATAATTCTAGATGTAGAAAATAATGTACTCTACCAACCTGAACAGCTCACAGCCCGAAATACCCAGAATTTTAAGATACAGAAAAATGACAAAATCTGACATATAAAGTAGTGAACAGTGCACAAATTCAATCCTCCAAAATCTGTCAGATTTTGTCATTTTTGTTACGCCTAGAATATAAGGTATTTCGGGTTGATTTTTTCAAGTTGGTAGAGTACATCATTATCTACATCAAGAAAAAAAATCAGAATTTTTTGAAACTTTCAACTGGTGTTTTCGAATTTTGAAAAAACCGAGCTCCATGTAGCGCTCGAGCTCCATGTAGCTCGAGCTCTAAAAGGGTTTTTTGATATTTTTTGAACAGAGGTTTTTTGATATGGGAGCATCATAATACACAGATAGAAATGGCCTAAAATCCTAAATTGCCCAAGTTGTTGACAGATTGGTCAACCTAAGGGCCGTAACTCTCTTGAATTTTATCAGTTACTGAAACAAAGAACTATCAATCATTTGGTGCATGCTGTTGTGTTTATTGTTGGAATAGATTACAAATTATATTGCTAATATTATAAATAACTTCTGTAATCAGGCACAAAAAAGGAACGTAATTACTAATGATATGCTTCGCTACAGCAGTTCTATTCTACCTGGTAACCAAAAAAAAACTTGGCAAAAAAGTATAGATGTATTTGATAGCAGGACCTTCATAGTGAAGAAAAATACTGCAACTTTATCATTATGATTAATTGACATTTTTCTCAACAGGAATTCAATGGGAGAGGAGAATTACCAGGACCACAGTTGGGCCGAATACAAATATGGCAGTGGTTCGCTGGATATATGCACTGGAGATAAAGTTCATCAGGGCAGCAAAGAATGAAATGGCACCGACCAGATAGGTAATCAGAGCTGACGAGGTCACAATATCCAGATGCAGTGTCCCACGGAAATAGGCCACAAGACTGAAGTTGGCGCTGCTGGGGCAACTTCGTAACGCCATTAGAACTGCAAATGAACATGAAATTCAGTTCCAACAATTTGATAGATTCGGTTCCAAGATGCATGTAGCTCTGTTATTCCAGTATCAGGAAGAGAGGAACAAATCATATTTATCTGGTTAGGCTAAGCGATGGAATCTTTTGTGAAGTTGGAACTTTTTGTAAGCTCGAGCAGAGACCCAGTTTCTTAGTAGCTCAATACAAAAAAAGAGTGATCTCTAGGAGGAACCCAGGATAGCTAGCCCAGGATGGATAGATCTGAGATTCGAACCCAGGATGGCTAGCCCACCATCCATGGTGCTAACAAGTACTCTCTTTGTTAGGGATTATAAGGCGGGATTATAAGGCATATGGACCACTTTGATAGGATTAAGAAAATCAATAACTCACCCTCTTGATTACTACATGCACCAATAGTTATACATGCATGAGAGAAGAGAAAGAAAAATAAGACCATGCTTGAACGAGAGATGATAATAAATGAGAAAGTACTTGTAATTCCTAACATTTTAAAAAATCTCTTAGGTCTTATAATCCCTAACGGAGGAAGTAGTAAGACCCTGGGTGAGCGAAAAATGGTTTTGGCACCCGAGCTTCATGGAGACTTTTTAATTTTTTTTGGAAAACTTGATTTCAAAGTAAACTATATTTCAAAGTTTTAGAAAATTTGAAAAAATACCTAGATGTAGTAAACTATATACACTACGAGCTTGCACATTTTTAATGTGAAATGGTTTATATATTTTAGGCTCAGAAGAAAAGACAAATTTTAGATGATTCAAAAGTTGCACCCTTCATGCTCACAGCTCTTCATTTTTGTCACTTTTGCTGAGCATAGAATATATTTTGTATTGAAAATTTACACACCGGTAGAATAAATCATTGACTGTATTCTGGTATTTTTGTTGAATTTTTTGAAGCTTTTAATTTGAATTTTTCGAAGTTTTCGAAAATGGGCTCCATGGAGCTTGGATGCCAAAATGCTGCAGAGTTCTCAATACGGTTATGTCCTGGAGGCATCGAAGAAAACAGAAGATTTTGGATGGTCACGCATCTTGTAAGTTTATAATATCCTGAGTGCTCTCTTTCTGCGTTTTCTGTTGTTTCCTGCCTAAGTGTGCAACTAAATAATAAAATTTGACAATATCTCTACCACCTGTAATCTAAGTAATAACTACTTGGCACTTCAAGACAACATGCAAATGGTAATGGTTTTGTGTACACAGCCATAAACAACGTATACTTATGCAACGATGTATCACAAATTCACAATGCAATTGTACTTTTTTTTTTCTTTCTTTCAAAAAAGGGTATATGTTAATATTAGGATGATACCAGTTACATTCAACCTCTGAAACAACATGATATCAAGAGTTGATAATGCACACAGTACTTGTCATTGGTCGACGTCTTGCCTTATAACAAATAACATAAGCGTTAGAGGTCGCTAAGCACATTTCCAGGCACATGCGCTGCAGTACACCTTGCGGATCCTTAGCCTCATCTGTTGCGTCACAATTATAATGGAAAGACTCACGCTAGCTAATTAAGAAAACATTAAAGAAGACACACAAATATTGGCAAATAATTAATGCACAGGATCAGATGACTCGCTACATGGCCGTGAACACTCCGTTTTATCACCAAGACACCAATATAGTATAGCTCAGTGGAGATGATAGAAAATAGGTACAGAAGAAAGAGAGAAGCATAAAAAAAACAAGAAGCATGAAACATCTACAAATAACATGCTCATGTACTTCCTCCGTTTAGAAATATAAGAGATTTTAGATTTGTGACATGAATGTATCTAGACGTCTTTTAGTATGTAGGTTCACTCCGAACCTCTACGAACCTATACACTAAAAGAAGTCTAGACATATTCGATTCACAAAGCTAAAACGTCTTATATTTCTAAACGGAGGGAGTACGTCTTAAGCTAAGACTGCAGCGAAAACACACATGGAACACGAGCCAATCAAGCCAAATAGGTAGAGAGATCAAAAACAAAAGCATAGATACATGGCAGAAGTAGTTGCTCACCGTAGAGGAAGAGCGTTGCCTTGATGCCACCATGCTTCTTCTTTCCAGCATCCACAGCCACAGCATTCCCTCTCCGATCTACATGCCCAGCTTCAACCTCCATAACTAATTATGCTGCTCAATTAGCCCAAGCAAACCCTATAATCTCGTATCTCTCTGCTTCTCCTATGCACGCAATGGCAAGGGGGGCAGAACACAGCACGAACTCCTCCTGGATGGCTAGCTCCTTTATATACACATAACCCATGAGCTAGCAGTGTTTTCTTGGAGGCAGAAAACAAGCGAGAAGTCAGGCACTCTCATGTCATGTGTGGCGACCGAGTTTCTCGAGGCACGGTGACGCCGCGCGGCGGGGACGTGCAGCTCAGCTGGGTGATTAGTTTTATCATGGGCCGCACGCCGCGCGCCGAGATCATGTCGATCCTGTCTATCGACCGTTTACCCTGGGGATTGTCCTCTAGCTAGTTCCAGTTAAGATGGAGAGCCACACAGCTTGCAGCCACTATCTCTCGCTACCTTTCTCATCAGATCCTTCCAGTTTGGGCTTTGCCTAACTGTACTGCAGGTGTTTGTGTCATACTGTCCAAATCTGTATGTTGATGGCATGAGAACTACTAGCTAGCTTGATGCAGATACATCTTTCCTATTCTTTCCAAAGGTCTTTTGCAAGTGAAGTGTTGATGAAGAGATTGTTAATTCAGCATTGACGTGCACTTAATGCAATGCAGGGCGTGTATCCTTTTACAGCTGTATGCACAGGAGCAGATCAGGTGGCATCGTAAAATCAAGGAAGTTCTTTAACACAAGGGATTAGGCATATGCCAGTTGACCATCTTCTGATGCTAGTAGTATATGCAGATAACTAGATCTCCCAGCTGGTGCACTTAATTAACAATGCTTTGTGTTGTGTAAAGCCTATTTCGAGGAATTAACAATGCTTTGTGTTGTGCGCCAGATAGTATATAAAACAGTTTGCCAGTTCATTCTACTTCGAACGGCGATTAATTACTTGTCACGTATCAGATTCATAGATCATCTGACAACAAAAGATATGCACAATTAAAATAACAACCACGAAATCCATCTCTCTCTTTCTCGAGCAACCCGCGGGAGCACTCCAACTCAACTTATATCGGAAGAAATAGAGTTTGTTGTAAATATGCAGAAAACCCAGGTGAGGTTGTTTACCACATTGCGACATGCGGACTACTACTCCCTACATACCGGTTTATTGAGCTAACACGGAGTCCAAAAAATATATTTAACTAAAATTTTGACCAACAAAATATGAATCATATGTCACATAAATTATATCATTGGAAAGAGCTTTTAAATATCAATCCAATGGTATAATTTTTATGACATATAACTCATGTTTTATTAATAAATTTTATGATCAATTTTTTTCTTAAACTCCATGTTAGCCAAATAAACTAGTATAGAGGTAGTAGCATAAATGGAAAGCATGAGAGTAGTGGAAGTACATGTCCGCCATGGCCCGACCCACCATCTCACCATAGGTTTGCCTCCTCCCGCATTGAGAACCCAATGGTTCCTCTCCTTTCAGATGTTCTAAGTGGTGCGTGTGAGATAGGCATTATGTTGGTGGGCCCATATGTCCAAAGGGGGCGCTGGTAACTTGTCCCACGATCGATTTGTGTTTGTGTGATGGTACTATCAATGGTGGCAGTCGGAGGCCAAGGTGTACATTAACTCATTCAACACCTCATGGAAAAGGGTAAATCTTTGCATAGAAAACCAGGTGAGGTTGTTTACCACATCACGGCATGCAGATTACTACCATAAAAGGAGATTGCTAGACTAGTGGAAGTACATGTGATCACCCACAAGTATAGGGGATCGCAACAGTCTTCGCGGGTAGTATTACCCAATTTATTGATTCGACACAAGAGGAGCCAAAGAATACTTTCAAGCCTTAACAACTGAGTTGTCAATTCAGCTGCACCTAAAAATAGTTCTTGCTCACAGAAGTTTATCAGTAGCAACAGCAAAGCAATAGCAACAGCAAAACAGGAGCAATAGTAACAGTAACAGTAAATAGTGAGATTCGAGTGCGGTAGACATAGGAATGGATGGACGGGTGTTGCATGAACGAGTCTAAACATGTAACTTAAAGATCTAGGGCATTGCAGATAAATAATAACAAGCATCCAAGTACTAAACAATCCTAGGCATGTGCTCCAAATATAGTCATACGTGCTCGCAATGAGAACTTGCATATCTTCTGTCCTGCCAGCCCGTGGCAGCGGGGTCTCTAGGGAACTACTGGCAATTAAGGTGCTCCTTTTAATAGAGCACCGGAGCAAAGCATTAACACTCCGTGAACACACGTTATGCTCACACCACAGCCATCCCCTCCGGTTGTCCCAATTATTATCACTTCGGGGCGTTTGGATCCAGACAATAATATGTGTACACAACTTGCAGATAAGATCACAAAAAATACTATCATAATGATTCAATAATAAGTTCAGATCTGAGATCATGGAACTCGGGCCCTAGTGACAAGCATTAAGCACAACAAGTTGCAACAAAGTCAAATAACACTAATAGAGATACTAGGCACTATGCCCTAACAATCTTATTCGATTACATGATAGAACTCATCCAATCCCTACCATCCCCAAGCCTACAGGGGGGATTACTCACTCATGGATGAGGTAAACATCGATGGTTGATGGAGAGGCGTTGGTGATGACGATGGCGATGATCCTCTCCAAATTCCCCGTCCCGGCAGGGTGCCAGAACGGAGTTTCTGGATCCGGATCTTGGTTTCTGATGGTGGCGGCGGATCGGAACTCTTCTCTGGAAAACGTCGACCCCCCTCTGTTTTTAGCTCAAAGGGTAACTTATAGGCGCAGAGGGAGCCCGAGGGGGTGCCTGGGGTGCCCGCAGCCCCCTAGGCGCAGGACAGGGCCCACCCGCGCCTGGCAAGGGTGTGGGCCCCCAAGGCCTCCACTCCGTTTTGTCTTCTGGCTCCGTGGATCTTCTGGTGAAATATATTTTTTGGCATATTTTCCGGGATTTTTCCTGATAGTTTTTTTTCTGCACAAAAACTGGACACCAAGGTAATTCTGCTGAAAACAACGTCAGCCCGTGTTAGTTGTATCCAAATCACACAAGTTTAGAGGAGAAACAATAGCAAAAGTGTTTGGAAAAGTAGATACGTTTTGTATTTATCAACTCCCCTCAAGCTTAGCTTATTGCTTGTCCTCAAGCAATTCAGTTAAAAACTGAGTGCGATAAAAGAACTTTCACGAACACATTTGCTTTATATGATGTATATATTCTCAGCACAGGAGTAGATGCTTAAACCATTCATAATAATAAGTAGCATGAAACATAAACATAAGCAACATTGCAATGCTCATAATAAGGTATGATAGAGTGGTATCTCGCTTGCCTTTGTTTGTAGAGCACAATATAAATGCCAAGGCATCTCTGAAGTTCAAGTGAAGAATAGAAGTAAAGACATAAGAGATATAAGCATCAAAGTCATGACATAATTAACCAAGTTTTGAGACAAACACAAGAATGACAACTATGCTCTCAAGAAGGTGCTCATAGAATAAGTGATGACTCAACATGGAAGTGAAAAGGTTTTGAAGAGTTTGAAAGGCTTCCAAATGCTAAAAGGAAGATACTCATTAGCTTTGAGCTCTCATTGCCCCTATCTATTTTTAACCTTTAACAGGCATTGTCATTTTGGGGCTATGCACTAGAAACTGCTGCTTTCACTTTAAATCGGGCACCATCTAAATCCGTTGAAAAGACACCGTATGGATTGTGGTTTGGAAACAAACCTAAGCTGTCATTTCTTAAAGTTTGGGGATGCGATGTTTATGTGAAGAAACTTCAACCGGATAAACTCAAACCCAAAGCGGAAAAATGCGTCTTCATAGGATACCCTAAGGAAACTATTGGGTATTCCTTCTATCACAGATCCGAGGGCAAAGTTTTTGTTGCCAAGAATGGATCCTTTCTAGAGAAAGAGTTTCTCGCGAAAGGTGTGAGTAGTCAGAAGGTAGAACTCGAAGAGGTTATTGAACCTTCTCTCCAAAGTATGGCGAGTAGCGCAGCGCCGGAAGTCGTTCCGGAGTTGGCTCCACCAGTTGAAGAGGGAATTAATGATAATGATCATGAAACTCCGAAAGAGAATACTACCAAACCTCGCAGGTCTAGCAGGACGCGTGCAGCTCCCGAGCTGTACGGAAATCCTGTCATGAATTTCATGGTTGATGAAAATGATGACCCTGCGACGTATGAAGAAGTGATAATGAGCCCGGATTCCAACAAATGGTTAGAAGCCATGAAATTCGAGATGGAATCCATGTATGAAAATCAAGTTTGGAACTTGGTGGAATTACCTCACGACTGAAAGGTCGTGGAGAACAAATGGATTTTCAAAAGGAAAACTGATACTGATGGCAATGTGACCGTCTATAAAGCTCGACTTGTCGCAAAGGGGTTCCGACAAATTTAAGCAGTTGACTACGATGAGACATTCTCTCCCGTAGCGATGCTAAAATCAGTTAGGATTATGTTAGCAATTGCTGCATATTTCGATTATGAGATATGGCAGATGGATGTCAAAACTGCGTTTCTCAATGGTAATATTGAAGAAGAGTTGTATATGATACAACCAAAGGGTTTTGTCGATCCTAAGGATGCTAACAAGGTGTGCAAGCTTCAGCGATCCATCTATGGATCGAAGCAAGCATCACGAAGTTGGAATCTCCGCTTTGATGAGGTGATCAAAGAGTTTGGATTTGTCCAAAATTATGGAGAAGCTTGTATTTACAAGAAAGTGAGTGGGAGCAATGTGGCATTTCTGATATTATATGTGGATGACATATTATTGATCGGAAATGATGTAGATCTTTTAAACAATGTTAAAAGTTATCTAAACAGCAAATTTTCAATAAAGGACCTAGGTGAAGCGTCATACATATTAGGCATAAAGATCTATAGAGATAGACCTAGACGCCTAATAGGGCTATCACAAAGTACATACCTTGATAAGATCTTAAAGAAGTTTAAAATGGACGGAAGTAAGAAGGGGTTCTTACCTATGTTGCAAGACAAGACATTGAGTAAGACTCAAAGTCCGGCTGCGGCGGAAGAAAGAGAGATAATGGAGAAAGTCCCCTATGCTTCAGCCATAGGCCCTATAATGTATTCCATGCTATGTACAAGACCGGATGTGGCACATGCTATTAGTTTGACTAGTAGGTACCAATCGGATCCAGGTTCAGAACACTGGATAGCGGTCAAGAATATCCTTAAGTACTTACGAAGAACTAAGGATATGTTTCTTGTATACGGAGGTGAAGAAGAGCTCATCGCTAAGTGTTATGTCGACGCAAGCTTTGACACCGATCCGGATGACTCTAAGTCTCAATCCGGATACGTATTTCTCATGAATGGCGGAGCGGTTAGTTGGTGGAGCTCCAAACAACCCATGGTGGCGGGATCAACAACGGAGGCCGAATATGTTGCTGCTTCGGAAGCGGCTCAGGAAGTGGTTTGGATGAAGGAGTTCATATCCGAACTAGGTGTGGTTGCAACCGCATTGGACCCAATGGTGATCTGTTGTGACAACAATGGTGCCATTGCCAATGCCAAAGAGCCAAGGTCTCACAAGCATTCCAAGCATATTAAGCGCCGATTTCACTCCATCTGCGAGCATGTCAAGGATGGAGATATAAAGATTTGTAAAGTACACACGGATCTCAATGTAGCAGATCCGTTGACTAAAACTCTCCCTAGAGCAAAACATGATCAACACCAGAACTCAATGGGTGTTAGATTCATCACTATGTAACTAGATTATTGTCTCTAGTGCAAGTGGGAGACTGAAGGGAATATGCCCTGAGAGGCAATAAAAAAGTGTTTGTTATGTGTATTCCAAGTATATGATAGATGTTTATTTTGCATGCTATAATTGTATTAATACGGAAACGTTAATACATGTGTGTTTAATAAACAAACAGAAAGTTCCTAGTTATGCCTCTCTCATAAACTAGCTCGTTGATTAACAAGATGATCAAGGTTTCCTGATCATAGACATTGGATGTTGTTAATAACGGGATCACAACATTAGTGTAGTGGTGTGATGAACATTCATCCGAAGTATAGCATTACGATCAAAGTCATTGAGTTTATATTGCTATAACAACTTACGAAGTGATCCTAATCCTTAGACCATGAGATCATGTCAATAACTAACACCGGAAGAGTTTCTTGATAACATCAAACGTCACACCGTAACAGGGTGATTATAAAGATGGGTTCAGGACTAATAAAGTGTTATGTTGAGGCCCATGGATCGAGAGTGAAATTTGTTCATCCCGATGGTGGATAGATATACTCTGGGCCCTCTCGGTGATATCACATTGGTTAGCTTGCAAGCAAGTGATTTGATCACTAGAATGTTATATCACGGTAACGAGAAAAGAGTGCATGTCAGTAACGAGATCAAACTAGGTATGAAGATACCGATGATCGAATCTCGGACATGTAATATATCGCGAAACAAAGGGATTAAGATACTAGAGTAAAAGGTTCCGATGATCACAAGAAAGTCATCGTTGAATGTGTGGGAATCAGTATGGGTCTCCAGATCCCGCTTCTGATTATTGATCTGAGAGGGGTCTCGATCATGTCCGCATTATTCATGAACCGTAGGGTGACACACTTAAGAGACACCGACATCCAATTGGAGCAAAAGTTTCATGCCAAAAAGAATAACAAGCGCAGGAATTTATTTCACTAGATACCGAAACAGGTTTTCGGGTGAAATTGCATAAAGAGGTTATGCATGTGAAATAGAATTCTAGCAAGGGGTTATTTTTGAATGTTTGTCATTAAAGTAATTGACAAAATTCTGAATAAATTAAAAGATTTTTATTTAATGAGAGTTTGCATTAAATTTGGTGGAAATTTAATGGCAAGTTTGAGTGGGATTTTGAGTGGAGGGATTTGAATGGATTTTTGTGAGTGGAGTGTCCACCCACATGAATGAAGGAGGGGAGGGGGCAGCCCCCATGGCCGGCGGCCACCCCCTTGGGTGCCCCCCTCCTCCTATAAAAGGCACCCCTCTCCTCACTTCTCACTCACACCTCCTCGTGAAGGATCTCTCTCCCCTCTAGAATTTATCCCCCATGGTCTCGGACTAGCGAGATACATGTTCCCGGTGGCTATTAGGCAAGAAAGATTTGTGTTTCCGCTGAATCGCTGGAGCGAGGAGGCGGAGGTTGCTCGGTGCCTCGAACGTGTGTGCGAGCACGGATGCGCTGCTGATTTGCGGCGCTAGGACTTCCTCTCGATCTTGAGATCGACAAGAGATCGTCTACATCAACCACGAGTCGAACTCGTTAATCTTTGTCGGTCTTCAAGGGTATGTTCTCTACGGATATACATCCGCCCGTTGTTTGTATCTAGTAGATAGATCTTGGTACATAGTTCTCATCGTAGGAATTTTTTTGTTTTTCTATGATGCGAACCCTACAGTGGTATCAGAGCCAGATCTATGCGTAGATACTTTACACGGGTAGTACACATATAAGTATGTGGGCGATGATGATCATGTTGTTGCTCCTTAGTTGTAATTTTGGATATTGGTGGCATAGTGGGATGAAGTGGCCCGGACAAACTTTACATGTCCTCGCACATGAGACCTGTTCCACGCTTGACATGCAACTAGTTTGCATAAGTGGCTAGCGGGTGTCTGTCTCTCCTACTATAGTCAATATCTATTTTACAACGAGTTGTCAACAATTTGGTTATCCTCGTTGTGGTTCATGTTCGTAGGTATGAACGGTTCTATCTCGAAATCCCTAAGCCACATAAAATTTGCAATGGATAAATTAGAGGCGTCTAGTTTAGATTGTTGTTGGGCTAGTGTTATGATATGGTGATGAGTATATGTACTAAAATGAAAAACAAATAGAGTTTGTTACCAGCCTCTACCACACCCCAAGTTATCTTAATCTTCATTATTTCCCTTCACTTGTGTGACTTGAATAATAAAATGAAACCAAAATCCACTAAGGAAGGCTGAACCCTGCAAAGAACTCACAAAACCAGAGAAGAACAACAAATATTTTTGGTGTTTTTGATTTTTCAAACGAGACAACAAAGCAAAAACAAACCAAACAAAGCGAAATCTTTTTGGAATTTTCGTTTAAGGCAAACCAAATCAAAGAAACAAAGAAACAAACTAAGAGAAACAACGAAAATATTTTTGGTATTTTTGTGTTTTAAGAAAGGAGCAACAAAAACCAAAAAGAAAGCAAAACAATGGATATACAACGAACCAACAAACAAGATATACATATGAGTGTGATGTCGGTATACCTCCCCCCCGAGCTTAGGCTTTTGGTCTAAGTGAGGCTCAATCCCATGGTGCCCATGTAGGTGTTGGAATTATGCCCTAGAGGCAATAATAAAGATGTTATTATTATAATTCTTGTTCATGATAAAGTTTATATCCCATGCTAGAATTGTATTAAGTGGAAACTTTAATACTTGTGTGGTTTGTGAACAACACCGTGTCCTTAGTAGGCCTCTATGGACTAGCTCATTGATTAATGATGGTTAATATTTCCTAACCATAGACATGAGTTGTCGATTAATAATGAGATCATATCATTGGGAGAATGATATGATGGACATACCCAAACTAAGCGGAGCAATTAGATCGTGTCATCGTGTTCATCTTTGCGAAGCTTTTCTTATGTCAAATATTGTATTCCTTAGACCATGAGATAATACAACTCCCTGGTATCGGAAGAAAGCTTTGAGGTCATCAAACATCATCCTATGAGAGGGTGATCATAAAGGTGTCTCTCAGGTGATCGGAAAGTACCTGTTGGGTTGTATGTATCGAGATGGGATTTGTCCCTCCCAAGTCGGAGAGATATACTTCGGGCCCACTCGGTAATTGATATTAACACCGCTTGCAAGAATGTGGTTAAGGAGTTAATCACAAAGTGATATTGGATTACGGAACGAATAAAGTACTTGCTGTGAACGAGATTGAACTAGGTATGACGGTACCGACGATCAAATCTCGAACAAGTAAAATATCGCGAGACAAAGGGAATATATATATGGGATTGATTGAATCCTGGCATCGTGGTTCATCCGATATGATCATCGATGAATGTGTGGGAGTCAATATGGGTTTCCAGACCCCGCTGTTGATTATTTATAGAAGATCATGTTTGCATGTTCTCGAACCCGAAGGGTCACACACTTAACGTGTCTTGACGCTAGGATAGATTGGATAATTGGTTTATGAGTTTTTGTTCGGAGTCTCGGATGGGATCCGGGACATCATGAGAGGTTCCGGAATGGTCCGGAGAATAATATTCATATAAGGCAATGCAGTTTTTGGAGTTCGGAATTATTTCGGGTTAATCGGTATTGTACCGGAAGCTTCTAGAACCTTCCAGAGGGGGACCAACGTGGCCCCACCTGCCGGGAGGGGGCATGGGCCTATGAGGGAGTGCCCTGGCCGCATTGGGCCAGGGGCACAAGGCCCCATAGGGCCCAGCCGGCCAAACCTAGGGGAAACCCTAGGGGAGCTTCTAGAAGGGGGGAAACTTGCCCCCCACTCCTTCCTCCTTGGCCGCCGGCCCTAGGGCTTGGGGGAGGGGAAAGGGCTGGCCTCCCACCCCTCTATATAAAGAGGACTAGGGGCACACCCCCTCCCACACCTCCTCCTCAAGCCCTAGCCGCCCTGTTGCCCTCCTCTCTCTCCCTCCCGACTGCACGTAGGCGAAGCCCTACTGCAGAAACTCTCCACCACTTGCACCGCGCCGTCGCGTTGTAGATCCAATCCGTCTCTCCACCATACTTGCTGGACCGAGGAAGGAGGAGACGTTGAGGTGCCGCACGTGTGCATATCTCGGAGGCATCGCCACTTGCGGTGTTAGATCGGATCGGATCGCGAGGAGGAGAAGCGAGTACGACTACATCACCCATGTTCCGACGAATGTTCCGCTGTGCGAATATTCAAGGGTATGAAGATCTCATCTAATCCCCCTCGTTGTTTGCATCTCCTAGATTAGATTTTGGATTTCCCGTTCGCATCCGTAGAATTTTTTTGATTTACTATGCTGTGAAACCCTTCAGTGGTATCAGAGCTAGATCTATGCGTAGATGTGTTTCACGAGTAGAACGCAACATGGTTGTTGCGGGCGTTGATGTTTTCTGTTGCAAGCCTCTTGTTTGTGTTCTTCTTATGACGCGGGATAGTGAGCTTGAAGCGGTCCAGGCCAACCTTACGCGACGTCGTTCGCGAGACCGACTCCGCACTTGACGTGTGGCTTGTTCCACACATGCGGCTGGTGGATGACAGTTTCTCTCACTATAGTTGTCATGGGATTTACACCGGAGTTTGGCAACCATAATATCACCGTTGTGGCTTTCCGTATATAAGAATCGTTCTTAGCTTGCTACTCCCATAAGCCACGTAAAACATGCAACAACAAAGTAGAGGCGTCTAACTTGGTTTTGCAGGGAGTGTTTTCTGTGATATGGTATGGCCCAAGATGTGATGTGTATGTTGTATGCAATGATCATGTTTTGTAATGTTTCACGACTTGCATGTCGATGAGTACACAACCGGCAGGAGCCATATGGTTGTCTTTATAATTGTGTATGACCTGTGTGTCAACTTCTTATACGCCATGTAATAGTTTCACTTTATCGCTAAGTAGTTAGCAATAGTTGTAGTTGCTATTCGTGGTGGAGGCAATCATGGTGGAGTGATGGAGATCATGCCGGCACGCACAAGATGGAGATCATTGCGCGAAGATTGGCTATACCATGTCACATAAAGTTATATGCATGTGATGTTTATCCTTTCATGTATCTTATTATGCTTAGATCGCGACGGTAGCATTATAAGATGATTCCTCACTTAAAAGATCAAGATAAAACTGTGTTCTCCCCATGTATGCACCGTTGCGAAAGTTCGTCGTGTCCAAGCATCACGTGATGATCGGGTGCTATAGACTCTACGTTCACATAAAACGGGTGCAAGCCAGTTTTGCACACGCAGAAATACTTGGGTTTGACTTGACGAGCCTAGCATGTACAGACATGGCCTCGGAACACAAGAACCGAAAGGTTAAGCATGAGTCATATGAATGATATGATCGACACTTCGTTGTCCACCATTGAAACCACATCTCTTCTCGTGAAGATCGGATTAGGTGTGGTGAATTTGGATCATGTTCACCAAACAACTTGAGGGATGTTGAATTGAGTGGGAGTTCATCTAGTAATTTGATTAAAGTTGAACTAGTTATCATGAACATAATCTAATTTGTACTTGAGAACAGTGTAGATCAAATGGCTAAGTCCAACTTCAACTTCAATGTTTTTGCTGAGAAGGAAATGCTTAAAAACAATGGGTCTAACTTCACCAACTGGTTCCGCAATCTGAGAATCATTCTCTCTGGCGGTCAAAAGGACTATGTCCTTGAGAATGCACTAGGTGACGCCCCTGCTGTAGATGCGCCGGCTGATGAGAAAGCTGTCTATCAGTCGCGCAAAGATGATTATGGTGTGATTAAGAGCACCATGTTGTTTGCTATGGAATCGGACCTTCAAAATCGTTTTGAAGACTATCCCGGGCCCTTTGAGATTCTTGAGGAGCTGAAAACTATGTTTCAGACTCAGGCCCGTTCTGAGAGATATGAGATCTCTGAGAAATTCTTTAACTGCAAGTTGGATGAAGGGAGTTCCGTTAGTGAGCACGCCATAAAGATGTCAGACTACACTCAACGCCTTGAGCAACTGGACTGCAAGATTCTAGAGGAGCTCAAGATTGACAAGGTTCTGCAATCACTCCCTCCCAGCTACAAAAGTTTTGTAGTGACTCATAATCAGATTGGTTCCACTGATACGATCACCGAGCTCTTCACAAAGCTGAAGGCTGCGGAGGTGGACATCAAAAAGGATAATCATGTGTTGATGGTCAACAAGCCCCCCACCTTCAAGAAAGGTAAGCGTGCAAAGAAGCCCTTCAATAAAGGCGGCGGCAAGCGCGTTGCCCCTGCTGAGAAGAAGCTCAAGTCTGGACCTAAGCCGGACACTGAGTGCTTCTATTGCAAGGACAAGGGTCACTGGAAGCGCAACTGTCCGAAGTACTTAGCGGACAAGAAGGCTGGCACCATCAAAGGTATATTTGATATACATGTTATTGATGTTTTCCTTACTAGCCCTCGTTGTAGTGCCTGGGTATTTGATACTGGTTCAGTTGCTAATATTTGTAACTCGAAACAGGAGCTACGGAATAAACGGCAGCTTGCGAGGGATGAGGTGACGATGCGCGTTGGCAACGGATCAAGAGTTGATGTGATGGCCGTCGGCACGCTCTCCTTAGTTTTACCTTCGGGATTAGTTTTAAACCTTAATAAGTGTTATTATGTGCCTGCGTTGAGCATGAACATTATTTCTGGATCGTGTTTATTGCAAGACGGTTATTCATTTAAATCGGAGAATAATGGTTGTTCTATTTATATGAGTAACATCTTTTATGGTCATGCACCTTCTGTGAATGGTTTATTTCTTCTGAATCTCGAAAGGGATGAAACACACATCCATAACATTGAGGATAAGAGATGCAAAGTAGATAGTGATAATACTACTTATTTGTGGCACTGTCGTCTAGGTCATATTGGTGTAAAGCGCATGAAGAAACTCTATTCTGATGGACTTTTGGAGTCTCTTGATTTTGAATCATTTGACACATGCGAACCATGCCTCATGGGCAAGATGATCAAAACCCCGTTCTCCGGTATGATGGAGCGAGCAACAGACTTGTTGGAAATCATACATACCGATGTATGCGGACCGATGAGTGTTTCAACATGCGGTGGATATCGCTATTTTCTCACTTTTACCGATGACTTAAGTAGATATGGGTATATCTATTTAATGAAACATAAATCTGAAACATTTGAAAAGTTCAAAGAATTTCAGAATGAAGTGGAGAACCATCGTAACAGAAAGATTAAGTTTCTACGATCCGATCGTGGAGGTGAATATTTGAGTTATGATTTTCTCACGCATCTTAAAGCAAGCGTAATCGTTTCGCAACTCACGCCACCCGGAACACCACAACGCAATGGTGTGTCTGAACGCCGGAATCGAACCCTATTAGATATGGTCCGATCAATGATGTCTCTTACTGATTTGCCGTTATCAATTTGGGGTTATGCATTAGAAACCGCTGCATTCACTTAAATCCGTTGAGACGACACCGTATGAACTGTGGTTTGGTGCTAAACCTAAGTTGTCGTTTCTCAAAGTTTGGGGATGCGAAGCTTACGTCAAAAAGTTGATGCCGGACAAGCTCGAACCCAAAGCGGAGAAATGCGTCTTCATAGGATACCCTAAGGAAACTATTGGGTATACCTTCTATCACAGAACCGAAGGCAAAGTGTTTGTCGCAAAGAACGGTTCCTTTCTTGAGAAGGAGTTTCTCTCGAAAGAAGTGAGTGGGAGGAAAGTAGAGCTAGACGAGGTTGTTGAACCTTCTCTTGAGTTGGAGAGTAGCGCAGCACTTGAAATTGTTCCAGTGCCGCCTGCACCAACAATAGAGGAAGCTAATGACAAGGATCATGAAACTTTGGACGATGCTGCTACTGAACGTCGCAGGTCGACAAGGTCGCGTGCCCCTCCTGAGTGGTACGTCAACCCTGTCTTGACTGTCTTGTTGGTAGAAGACAGTGAACCTACAAACTATGAGGAAGCGATGATGAGCCCAGACTCTGAGAAATGGCTAGAAGCCATGAAATCCGAATTGGGATCCATGAGCGAAAACCAAGTATGGACTTTGGTGGACCCTCCTAGCGACCGAAAGGCCGTTGAGTGCAAATGGATCTTCAAGAAGAAAACGGACACGGATGGTAATGTTACCGTCTATAAAGCACGGCTTGTCGCGAAAGGTTTCCGACAATTTCAAGGTGTTGACTACGATGAGACTTTCTCTCCCGTAGCGATGTTTAAGTCCATTCGGATTTTATTAGCAATTTCTGCGTTTCATGATTATGAAATATGGCAGATGGATGTCGAGACTGCTTTCCTCAATGGCAACATTGATGAAGAGTTGTATGTGATGCAACCCGAAGGTTTTGTCGATCCTAAGGATGCTGATAAAGTGTGCAAACTTCAGCGTTCCATTTATGGACTGAAGCAAGCATCTCGGAGTTGGAACCTTCGTTTTGATCAGGTGATCAAGAGCTTTGGATTTGTTCCAAATTGCTACGAAGCTTGTATCTACAAGAAAGTGAGTGGGAGCTCGGTGACATTTCTGGTACTATATGTGGATGACATATTGATTATTGGAAATGACATTAACATGCTTAACGATGTGAATAGTTATTTGAACAAGTGTTTCTCAATGAAAGACCTAGGTGAAGCTGCTTATATATTGGGCATCAAAATCTATAGAGATATACAAAGACGCCTGATAGCTTTAAGCCAGAGTACATACCTAGACAAAGTTCTGAAAAGGTTCAGAATGGATAAGTCAAAGAAAGGTTCAGTGCCTATGTTGTCAGGTAAGATATTGAGCAAGGCTTAGTGTCCAGCTACGGTAAATGATAGAGAAGCTATGAGCAAAGTGCCTTATGCCTCGGCCATAGGTTCTATCATGTATGCCATGATGTGTACTAGACCAGATGTGTCCAATGCTCTTAGTTTGACGAGCAGATATCAAAGTGATCCAGGAGTGGAACACTGTACAGCCGTGAAGAACATCCTAAAGTACCTAAATAGTACTAAAGAAATGTTCTTAGTCTATGGAGGTGATGAACAGCTCGTCATAAAGGGTTACGTCGACGCTAGTTTCGACACCGATAAGGATGATTCTAAATCTCAGACAGGATGCGTTTATATTTTGAATGGAGGAGCTGTGAGCTGGAGAAGCTGCAAGCAAAGCGTGATCGCAGGATCTACAGTAGAAGCGGAATACATGGCTGCTGCAGAAGCGTCAAGTGAAGGAGTTTGGATCACGAACTTCATCACTGAGCTTGGCGTGGTTCCAAGTGCATTGGACCCACTGGAGATATTGTGTGACAACACTGGCACCATAGCACTCGCTAAGGAACCAAGATATCATCCAAAGACCAAGCATATCAACCACAAGTTTCATATAATCCAAGATTATATAGCAGATGGAGATCTGAAGATTAGCAAAGTACATACAGATCTGAATGTCACAGATCCATTGACTAAACCTCTTCGACGTGTAAAACATGATCAACACCTTAGTGCCATGGGTGTGAGATTGTTGCCAAATGTAAACTAGATTATTGACTCTAGTGCAAGTGGGAGACTGTTGGAATTATGCCCTAGAGGCAATAATAAAGATGTTATTATTATAATTCTTGTTCATGATAAAGTTTATATTCCATGCTAGAATTGTATTAAGCGGAAACTTTAATACTTGTGTGGTTTGTGAACAACACCGTGTCCCTAGTATGCCTCTATGGACTAGCTCATTGATTAATGATGGTTAAGGTTTCCTAACCATAGACATGAGTTGTCGATTAATAATGAGATCATATCATTGGGAGAATGATATGATGGACAGATCCAAACTAAGCGGAGCAATTAGATCGTTTCATCGTGTTCATCTTTGTGAAGCTTTTCTTATGTCAAATATTGTATTCCTTAGACCATGAGATAATACAACTCCCTGGTATCGGAAGAAAGCGTTGAGGTCATCAAACGTCATCCTATGAGAGGGTGATCATAAAGGTGTCTCTCAGATGATCGGAAAGTACCTGTTGGGTTGTATGTATCGAGATGGGATTTGTCCCTCCCAAGTCGGAGAGATATACTTCGGGCCCACTCGGTAATCGATATTAACACTGCTTGCAAGCATGTGGTTAAGGAGTTAATCACAAAGTGATATCGGATTATAAAACGAGTAAAGTACTTGTTGTGAACGAGATTGAACTAGGTATGATGGTACCGACGATCAAATCTCGGGCAAGTAAAATATCGCGAGACGAAGGGAATATATATATGGGATTGATTGAATCCTGGCATCGTGGTTCATATGATATGATCATCGATGAATGTGTGGGAGTCAATATGGGTTTCCAGACCCCGCTGTTGATTATTGATAGAAGATCAAGTCTGCATGTTCTCAAACCCGAAGGGTCACACACTTAACGTGTCTTGACGCTAGGATAGATTGGATAATTGGTTTATGAGTTTTTGTTCGGAGTCTCGGATGGGATCCGGGACATCATGAGAGGTTCCGTAATGGTCCGGAGAATAAGATTCATATAAGGCAATGCAGTTTTTGGAGTTCGGAATTATTTCGGGTTAATCGGTATTGTACCGGAAGCTTCTAGAACCTTCCGGAGGGGGACCGACGTGGCCCCACCTGCCGGGAGGTGTCATGTGCCTATGAGGGAGTGCCCTGGCCGCATTGGGCCAGGGGCACAAGGCCCCATAGGGCCCAGCCGGCCAAACCTAGGGGAAACCCTAGGGGAGCTTCTAGAAGGGGGGAAACTTGCCCCCCACTCCTTCCTCCTTGGCCGCCGGCCCTAGGGCTTGGTGGAGGGGCAAGGGCTGGCCTCCCACCCCTCTATATAAAGAGGACTAGGGGCACACCCCCTCCACACCTCCTCCTCAAGCCCTAGCCGCCCTGTTGCCCTCCTCTCTCTCCCTCCCGACTGCACGTAGGCGAAGCCCTGCTGCAGAAACTCTCCACCACTTGCACCGCGCCGTCGCGTTGTAGATCCAATCCGTCTCTCCACCATACTTGCTGGACCGAGGAAGGAGGAGACGTTGAGGTGCCGCACGTGTGCATCTCTCGGAGGCATCGCCACTTGCGGTGTTAGATCGGATCGGATCGCGAGGAGGAGAAGCGAGTACGACTACATCACCCACGTTCCGACGAACGTTCCGCTATGCGAATCTTCAAGGGTATGAAGATCTCATCTAATCCCCCTCGTTGTTTGCATCTCCTAGATTAGATCTTGGCTTTCCTGTTCGCATCCGTAGAATTGTTTTGATTTACTATGCTGCAAAACCCTTCAGTAGGTGCACCTCCGTAGTATGACGAGGAGGCTCCCTCGTCCTGGTACGAGCTCGAGGACTCCCCTGTGTAGTGTACAACGCGGTCATATGAGGGCGCTTCCTCCTGATAGTGCACATGGTAGGTATGAGAGCGTATCTTGTCATCCATCTCCTCCTTGGAGCATGACAAAGGTCCGTGAGAAATACTGAATAGAGTGGTTTGGGGTAGAGGGATCTCTCTCTCTTCCCCGTCAATAAACAACATTTTATAGACCAAGTTCTCAAGGGTAGAGCTAGTGGTGGCAAAGTGATGCTCCTGCATGGCAGCAAGATCAAACTTCTGAGGAGCCAAAACTGTATCATTTGGATCAACAGCAATTTCCAAGGCAGTAGCAACACGCATAGCAATAATTCCCCCATAAATGGGTCCTTTAGCAGTTAAGCGACGAGCAATGAGAGAACCAAGATTGTACTTAGTATCATTGTTGAGCACAGAAGCTAAGAAGGCCAAATGATAGCTAGAAATATTACTAGTGTTCTCCCTACCAAGAACACTAGTGGAAAGATAGTAAGTGAAGTACCTGATGGCTGGAAGTTGAATGTTTCTTATCTTTCCCCGTTGAGCTCTACGGTTATCATCATTGGTTATTCCGTGGTAGAGCTCCAACAAATCAGCGGGTTGAGCTGGAACCTTCTTTGATGACCCAACTGTACCAAGTCCCAGAGCCTCACAAAATTTCTTCAATGTCATATGGTAAGACCTGCCATAAATTTTGAAAGAAACATCTGGATTGAACATGTTGTTAGTAAAGGAGAAGCTCTCCACAAATGTTTTAGTGAGCGTATCATATTGCCTGCTCTCATCCTCCATAAGGCTTGTTAGTCCAGCCCTCCGAACCAAGGTCATAAAATCATCAAGAATCCCAGCATCCCGCAAGAAGGTTTGGCAAGGAAAGGCGGAGGGGTGCGCATCCCCCTCATCTCCCTCGTCGCTGAATTGCGGAGTGATGAGATCCTCATTGTATGAGGGCCTAGCACGGGAGGATGATCTTGAAGGCCTTGCCCTTCTAGGTGCATCACTCTCAAATATCGCTCCAAATGTGTGGTTGTCCATGACCACTTTTTTCTGAATTTTTTAGACAAACATCAAACCAAGTGATTTCCAAGTTGATAAATGATGAGCAACTACTATAGGAACTTGCTAGAGGGCTACACATGCATCAAAATGAAATCTCTAAGCATAGAACAAGCATGAAAGCTCACACAACCTGTCACCTATAGCAGCAAAATACTCAAAATACAATCTACCAATCACAAATCTAATTGGACAAGTGGAGGAGGCACATACCAAGGAGCAATCCCTCCAAAAATCAGCAGCAAAGATGGGCTGAGCAAGGAGACCGAAAATCGCGAGCAAGAACAACAAGAACTCGAGCTTGAGAAAGTTTTCCAGTGTTTTTCAGGAGAGAGAGAAAGAAGATGGCTGTGAGGGGCACCTTGGAGGGGCCCAGGTGCGCCAAACCCCCATAGGCGCCACCCATGGGCAGGTCGTGCTTACCTGGGGTGTGGGCAACCGGGGTGGCCCCCTGGGTCACTCCAGGTGTCCCTCTGCCCCTTTTTCGAGGAAAAAATTATTTTGAATTTTCTGGGATTTTTCGAGAAACTTTATTTTTGGCCAATTTCCAGGGTATGAAAATTGATTTTCTCGCAGAAACAGTTTTTTCAGAAGAAGCAAAAGCAAACCAAAAGCCAAACTACAGAAACTCTAAGACACTCTAACAAGAAACCAACTTGCAAAGCTAAAGCTAAAAAAAGAAAGAGCAAATATTAGGAAGGAGAAAATTAAAAGAAAGCAAGTATAACCACAGTGAAAACATTATTTTGTTCATTAAAATACTTTTGTTAACAAGGTTGATCAAGTCTTGTTACCAACACAATCTTATATGACACAAAACTTTGCATTCCACAAGGTGATTATGTTACCTCATACTTGATAGCAATGGTCCCAATCATAATAGTTTCAAAATTTTCTTGTGGAATGGGACAATATATCTCCCCAACCTTGATGCTCTCAATATTTTCAATGGAATTCAGGCAATAGCTCTTAGAAACCTTCTTGGACAAATCGACAGTATGCTCTTTGTCATTAATATTGAATGTTACTTTCCCTTGATTCCAATTAATAACAGCACCTGCAGTATTAAGAAAAGGTCTCCCAAAATAATAGACATATTATCATCTTCAGGCATTTCAAGCACAATAAAATCAATTAGAACCAAGCAATTATGAGCCACTTGCACAGGAAAATCCTCACATATACCAACAAGAATAGTAGTTGACTTATCAGCCATTTGCAAAGATATATCAGTTGGTATCAACTTTTCTACCTGGAGTCTTTTGTAGAGAGAAAAAGGCATAACACTAACTCCGACTCCCAAATCACATAAAGCAGTTCTAACATAATTATTCTTAATAGAGCAAGGAATAGTTGGTATACCTGGACCCACAAGTATAGGGGATCGCAACAGTCTTCGCGGGTAGTATTACCCAATTTATTGATTCGACACAAGGGGAGCCAAAGAATACTTGTAAGCCTTAACAACTGAGTTGTCAATTCAGCTGCACCTGGAAATATTTCTTGCTCACATAAGTTTATCAGTAGCAACAGTTTGATAGTAGCAACAGCAAAGCAATAGCAACAACAAAACAGGAGCAATAGTAACAGTAACAGTAAACAGTGGTATTTGAGTGCGGTAGGCATAGGGATTGATGGACGGGTGTTGCATGGACGAGTCTAAACATGTAACTTCAAGATCTAGGTCATTGCATATAAATAATAACAAGCATCCAAGTACTAAACAATCCTAGGCATGTGCTCCAAATATAGTCATACATGCTCGCAATGAGAACTTGCACAACATCTTCTGTCCTGCCAGCCCGTGGCAGCGGGGCCTCTAGGGAACTACTGGCAATTAATGTGCTCCTTTTAATAGAGCACCGGAGCAAAGCATTAACACTCTGTGAACACATGTGATCCTCACACCACAACCATCCCCTCCGGTTGTCCCATTTATTGTCACTTCGGGGCCTTTGGATCCGGACAATGATATGTGTACACAACTTGTAGATAAGATCACAAACAATACTATCATAATGATTCAATAATAAGTTCAGATCTGAGATCATGGCACTCGGACCCTAGTGACAAGCATTAAGCACAACAAGTTGCAACAAAATCAAATAGCACTAATAGAGATACTAGACACTATGCCCTAACAATCTTATTCGATTACATGATATAACTCATCCAATCCCTACCATCCCCAAGCCTACAGCGGGGGATTACTCACTCATGGATGCGGGAAACATTGATGGTTGATGGAGAGGCATTGGTGATGACGATGGCGATGATCCTCTCCAAATTCCCCGTCCCGGTAGGGTGCCAGAACGGATTTTCTGGATCCGAATCTTGGTTTCTGATGGTGGCGGCAGAGCAAAACTCTTCTCTGGAAAACGTCGAACCCCCCTCTGTTTTTAGGTCAAAGGGTTACTTATAGGCGCAGAGGAAGCCCGTGGGGGAGCCTGGGGTGGCCGCACCCCCTAGGCGCGGGGCAGGGCCCACCCGCGCCTGGCAGGGGTGTGGGCCCCCTAGGCCCCCACTCCATTTCGTCTTCTGGCTCCGTGGATCTTCTGGTGAAATATAATTTTTGGCATATTTTCCGGGATTTTTCCTGATAGTCGATTTTCTGCATAAAAACTAGACACCAAGGTAATTCTGCTGAAAACATCGTCATTCCATGTTAGTTGTATCCAAATCACACAAGTTTAGAGGAGAAATGTTGTCTACGCACTTCTATTCTTGTAGACAGTTATTGGGCCTCCAAGTGCAGAGGTTTGTAGAACAGCAGCAAGTTTCCCTTAAGTGGATCACCCAAGGTTTATCGAACTCAGGGAGGAAGTGGTCAAAGGTATTCCCTCTCAAGCAACCCTACAATCAAGATACAAGAAGTCTCTTGTGTCCCCAACACACCCAATACACTTGTCAGGTGTATAGGTGCACTAGTTCTACGAAGAGATAGTGAAATACAAGTGGTAACGGTGCCGGAAAATAGCTTCTGACTTGTTGACGTGGGGTAAGGGTGCCAGAAAAGAGCTTGACATGGAGGAAAGTTAATCTCCCCGGCAAACGGAATAAAGATGGAAGCAAGCAAACATGCAACAGATCTAGTAGCAAACAATGTTTCAATGTTTAGAAACAAGGCCTAGGTATCATACTTTCACTAGTGAACACTCTCTCATATATATATCCTCTCTTCATGATACTACTCTTAATACTCTCTGGTTGAACACTCTAATCATTGGTAGGGCTATAACAGCACACCTCAAAGTCTGTCTTCCCCAATCTAGATAACCCCACACTGTCACCTTGAGCGCTAGATGGTTCCAACAAACACCATAATTTCATAGAGAGATCCAACTCCGAATATAACTCATAACAAATATTCAATCTAGACAAAGTGCCACACACGGTATGCACGTTGTCACTTTCACACACGTGGGGAAAAGCATAGATCTATTAAAGCACAAAGAGTATTTATGTAGACTCAAGCCTATGTGTCACCATGGCATGCACGCTGTCACTTTCACACACATGGGGAGAGCAGAGATCTAATGAAGCACTTGAGTAGCAAGGTAGATCTACTAGATTACAAAGCTCATGACCACAACAAGATCATGCATAGAGAGAGAGAGAGAGATGAACACATAGCTACCGGTAGATACCTTAGCCCCGAGGAAGAAATACTCCCTCCTCATCATGGGAATCAGCAACGGTGATGGAGATGGTGGTGGAGATCGATGGAGATGGCTTCGGGGGCACTTCCCCGTCTCGGTAGGGTGCCAGAAGAGAGACTTTCTGTCCCCCGAATCTCCCCTTCGATGGCGGCGGCGCAGCAGAGGTTTTCATGGATTTCTTGTGGACTGTTTAGGGTTTTCCCATTGGAGGATTCTTATAGACGCAGGAATCAAGGTCGGTGGGGGTCCAAGGGGCCCACACCCCCTCCAGGCGCCTCTAGGGATTGCCCACGCGTAGGAGGTTTGTCCACCCTGTGGGCCCCCTCCGGCTCTGCTTCGTGGTTCCGTGTTGCTCCGGGAAAATAATAGCTTTGGCTTTTGTCCCGTCCAATTCCAAGAATATTGATTTTCTGCCTTTTTGGAACCAAAAACAGAAGAAAACAGGCAACTGGCACCGTGGCAACTTGTTAATAGGTTAGTTCCAAAAAAGATATAAAAACACCTCAAAGTATAGACAAAGCAAAACAAAGTAGATACAAAACAAGCACGGAGCATCAAAAATTATAGATACGTTTCCGACGTATCAAGCATCCCCAAGATTAACTCATGCTCGTCCTCGAGTAGGTAAGTGATAAAAAGAATAATTTTTGAGGTGACATGCACCCTCACAATAAAGATCAAACCATTTGCAAGCATTAAAAGCTGGGATCAAAGAACTCTAAACATGTGCATGAAATATGGAGTTCTAACAATAGTACATAGTAACTATGCATGCAACATGAAAGGCTACAAACAAAGATCATGAATAACATGCATTGAAAAATGTTTGTTTGTTTCACATACAGAAAACATACCATAGTGGCATTCAGCTTATCCCTCATAGAGTAGCAATATAGATGCATAGGACACCTTCAAAGTTCATAAGGGTGACTAGAAACAAATAGCATAAGAACAAGTAATATCACAATATGCATCAATTAATAAGCTTTGGAACACTGCACACAGAATGCCAACTATGCTCTCTTAATGGTGCCTAAAGGTAGAAGGTGGAGACTCAAGTAATGGTGGAAGAAAAGCCTTTTTGTAAAGGGAGCAGGGATTTCGAGTTTCAAAAAGAGCTTCCAAAAATTATGGTCCTTGTTAGCTTCCAGCCCTCATTGCCCCTATCATAAGCATCTTGAAGTGATTAAGGTTAAAGTGAACAAAGATGGAGTATATGCTTGACAAAGTATAAGTTATCAATCTCAAGTCCCTTGAATACGAGGGCCACACCTCATGCTACTCAACTTTAGTCACCTGTAAGTTCTTGTCACTGTAAGTATTTGCATATCATTGAGAACCGCCAACAGGGTACCCCTTGCACATGGTACAGGAGCTATCCCATAACAAAAATGACAAGTCAAGCAGACAATGAGCATCTCAGCAATCTTCTTATGTACCATGGGAATATGGTGCTTTTTCTCTCTTTCCTATTTTCTCAATGTGTATCTTTTTTATAAGAAGAATGCTTCATATATGTCACTATGGTGATGCTGCAAGTTTCCACCATGATTAGGCATGGCTTATGCTAGCGGCCCAGTCGTTTCTCTAACACAGGATACAAACTCCATGGACTTACAAGTTCCCTCTTTATTTCACACCGGTGACATCCATAGACAAAAGAGCATGATATCAACTGAGTACAAAGTACAAGTGCAATGTTGAAAACATTCCCCGTGCCAGCACGGTTCTGCTAATTCCAACGTATAAGTGCAAGCATATACAACATAGATAACACAATGGTTTAAGTTTATTAGGGGAAAAGAATATAAAGTGTGCCATCAAGTTTTTGAGGGATTTAATCACTAAGTTTTCACATAACAAAAAACTTTTTAATTGGAAGATAGCTGAAAACAAGAATATACTTGGAATGGTGTAACACACCATGCATAGGAATTTATAGTGGACACTTTGGAATAACTTGGTTTCTTGGGAGCTGGAAGCATGAGTAGAGCTTACTCATACAAGTGGAGGCTAGCAAAAGACTGGGAGCAACCAACTAAGAGAGCAAAAATGGCCATAATCATGTAGACCGACAAAACATTACTAATCAAAGCATAGAGTGGTACTACAAGTCAAGGACTAAATGATCATAGAGGCTAATGGTGACTTGTTAGAGTCATAACATGGTGTGAGCATGTGCCAAGTCAACCCAAACAAAGCATCAAAGGAGAATACCACAATAATATGCTTTTGTATGCTAAAACAACGCATGATTCCTTCAAGGCACATTAAGCAATCTTAATTGTTTGGAACAAGTCATCCTACAGCAATAATCACTAAGCATAAGGTCAAAACAAGATCTATCATGACATGCTAAAGTCTAAGTCACAGTCAATGCAAGCTCCTCTTGCACTTACAAGCAAGAACTTACTACTCTTTTCCAACACCAATCAACCTAATTGAAACAACTCACAAAGATAATAATCAATAAAGACGAGTGAGCTTGTCTCAAAAATCCACAAAGAAGAACTAAAAAGTTCTAAGCTGAAAGCACAAGAAAACTAAGACTAAACACAGTGCTAGCAAAAGAGAACACTCACAAAACAATAAGAGTGAAAACTAGAGTGTTCTAGGCAATGAAAACAGAGTGTGTCTCTCTTCAAAAGAAGTGTGGTGTAACCAAAAAACTTACTCCAGCAAACTAAGCAAACAAAAACAAAAAATTAAAACTAAGACGCTCCAAGAACAACACAACAATGCATGAAACAACAAAAACGAAGTGTCCAGAAAGACCTGAGGTTTTTATTGATGAAGAAGGGGATGCCTTGGGCATCCCCAAGCTTTGATGCTTGTACCTCTTGAATATTTCTTGGGGTGACACGGGGTGGCATCCCCAAGCTTGAGCTTTTGTCCATTCTTCATCTCATTACATCATTCTTTCTCTACACTTACAAATTTTCCTTCATACAAAACATCACACAAACTTCATTAGCAACATTAGTGTATTCAAAAGATAATAGACCTTTAGGAAAAGCTTTGGAACAGCAAGACTTTTCACTAAAAACACAAGCTACTGTAGCAACTCCTTCAAAAAGCTCAATTTCCCAAAAAGAACCCAAAAAGGAATCAATAAGAAGCAAATGCAAATAATGGCAGAAATCTGTCAAAACAGACCAGCAGGTAGAAACCGATTTTTTCGAAGACCTTCTGTTCCTCAAATCAAAAAGTGTTGAACTAACGAAAGTTATATAACATACTGGGGGATTTATTCGTAAATTATCATCTCAATCCGACTTACAGAGACTCCTCACGAATTTTTATGGTGGAGGACAGAAATCTGTTTTGGGACAGCAACTCCCCAAATCTTACTTCCCTCTCATTAGAGGTCATTCTTGATACAAAAAGTAAACAAAAAGGATAAGAAGAGGTCATTACTGAATTAATAACTTCCAAGACTCAAGAAAACTCTTCGGTTATCTCCCAACAAGTACTTTTCTTTAACGCCTTTAAGTTAGGCTTGATAGGTTGAGAAGATGCTCACATAAGAAATATGAATTGAAGTAAAAGAGAGCATCAAGAAGCAAATTGAAAACACATTTAAGTCTAACCCACTTCCTATGCATAGGAATCTTGTAAAGAAACAAGTCTTGAAAGCACAAAGCAACAAGCATAGAAAAGCAAAACAAGTGCAACTTCAAGATTTTCAACATAAAGAGAGAAAACTTAATATTTTTGAGATACATAAGACCATGTTTCCCTCTCTCATAATAACTTTCAGTAGCAACATGAATAAAATTAACAATATAACTATCACATAAAACATTCCTATCATGAGCCACATGCATAAAATGATTATTACTCTCCACATAAGCATTGTCATTCTTATTAATTGTAGTGGGAGCAAATTTAACAAAATAGCTATCATTGTTATTCTCATCACCATAATCATCAAATATAGGAGGCATATTGTAATCACAATCAATTTTCTCCTCAATAGTAGGTGGACTAAAGATATCATAATCATCATTGTAATCATAATAAATTGGAGGTTTGGTATCATCATAAGCAATATAATAGCTATCTTCCAAAGTTGGGGGACTAAAAAGACCATTTTCATAAAAACTAGCTTCCCCAAGCTTAGGCGTTTCCATAGCATTAGCAACAATGGTGTTCAAAAAAATCATACTAATAACATTGCTATTAGCATGCAAATAAAGTTCCATAGGTTTTTTAATTTTTTCTTCAAACACTTCATGTCCTAGCTCAAGATAAACACTATAAAGCTCTCTAATTTTGTTGTTGTTTTCCATTAAGCCTAACTAGTGAAAACAATAAAACAAAAAGACAAAATTGCAGAATCTAAAGGAGATAACTTCGAGAACTCACACCGGAGGATGTGAGTACCTTTTACCTTACCTCCCCGGCAACGGCGCCAGAAAAGAGCTTGATGTCTACACACTTCTATTCTTGTAGACAGTTGTTGGGCCTCCAAGTGCAGAGGTTTGTAGAACAGCAGCAAGTTTCCCTTAAGTGGATCACCCAAGGTTTATCGAACTCAGGGAGGAAGTGGTCAAAGGTATTCCCTCTCAAGCAACCCTGCAAAGAAGTCTCTTGTGTCCCCAACACACCCAATACACTTGCCAGGTGTATAGGTGTACTAGTTCGGCGAAGAGATAGTGAAATACAAGTGGTAACGGTGCCAGAAAAGAGCTTCTGACTTGTTGTTGATGCGGGTAAGGGTGACAGAAAAGAGCTTGACGTGAAGGAAAGGTAACCTCCCCGGCAAGCGGAATAAAGATGGAAGCAAGCAAACATGCAACAGATCTAGTAGCAAACGATGTTTCAATGTTTAGAAACAAGGCCTAGGGATCATACTTTCACTAGTGAACACTCTCTCATATAGATATCCTCTCTTCATGATACTACTCTTAACTACTCTCCGGCTGAACAGTCTAATCATTGGTAGGGCTATAACAGCACACCTCAAAGTCTGCCTTCCCCAATCTAGATAACCCCACACTGTCACCTTGAGTGCTAGATGGTTCCAACAAACACCACAATTTCATAGAGACATCCAACTCCGAATATAACTCATAACAAATATTCAATCTAGCCAAAGTGCCACACATGGTATGCACGCTGTCACTTTCACACACGTGGGGAAAAGCATAGATCTATTAAAGCACAAAGAGTATTTATGTAGACTCAAGCCTAAGTGCCACCATGGCGTGCACGCTATCACTTTCACACACATGGGGAGAGCAGAGATCTAATGAAGCACTTGAGTAGCAAGGTAGATCTACTAGATTACAAAGCTCATGACCACAACAAGATCATGCATAGAGAGAGCGATGAACACATAGCTACCGGTAGAGACCTTATCCCCGAGGAAGAACTACTCCCTCCTTATCATGGGAATCGGCAACGGTGATGGAGATGATGGTGGAGATCGATGGAGATGGCTCCGGGGGCACTTCCCCGTCCCGGCAGGGTGTCGGAACATAGACTTTCTGTCCCCCGAATCTCCCCTTCGGTGGCGGCGGCGCAGCAGAGGTTTTCATGGATTTCTTCTAGACTGTTTAGGGTTTTCCCATCGGAGGCTTCTTATAGACGAAGGAATCAAGGTCGGTGGGGGTCCAGGGGGTCCACACCCCCTCCAGGCACCTCTAGGGCTTGCCCGTGCCTAGGGGGGTTTGGACACCCTGTGGGGCCCCTCCGGCTCTGCTTCGTGGTTCCGTGTTGCTCCGGGAAAATAATAATTTGGCTTTTGTCCCGTCCAATTCCGAGAATATTGATTTTCTGTCTTTCTGGAACCAAAAACAGAAGAAAACAGGAAACTAGCACTGTGGCAGCTTGTTAATAGGTTAGTTCCAGAAAAGATATAAATACACCTTAAAGTATAGACAAAGCAAAGTAGATACCAAACAGGCATGGATCATCAAAAATTATAGATATGTTTTCGACGTATCAAGAAACAATAGCAAAAGTGTTCGGGAAAGTAGATACGTTTTGGACGTATCAACATGTCCCCCACGGCCTGACCCACCATCTCACCATAGGTTTGCCTCCTCCTGTATTGAGAACCCAATTGTTCCTCTCCTTTTTAGACGTTCGAAGTGGTGCACCTGAGATGTGCACCACGTTGGCAGGCCCTTATGTCCAAATGGGCCGCTATTAAACTCGTCCCACAATCGATTTTTGTTTCTATAATGGTGCTTCCAGTGGTGGAGGTCAGAGGCCAAGGTGCACGTTAACTCATTTCCACACTCATGCGAAAGGGCAATCTTCGCATAGGTATTGAATCCTCAGATTGCATGGTTACTATGATAATTTTGCCATGGAGCACGACCCCAACAAGGTTACTGTGAGAATTTTTCCATGGAGCACGACCCCTGCAAGGAGCTCTCATTTTAGCACACCCTCTAGTCATCATGAGGATGTCCAATTTTTATGTAATGGTATTCTCAAGGATCATGTTGACTAGAGGGTTGAATAGGCGACTAGAAATTATAATCAATTTGTTGATTCTAGGGAAGTGTGGCTATAAAATTTATATAAGTACACAAACTATCCAAGACAACTTATATGACAGTGTGACACTAGAAAGAAAGATAAACAAATAAAAAAAGACAGGGTTGCACTAAGCACAAATAACATACAGGATATATAGAAATAATAGAGGGAAGCACATGAAGCCAATGATATTTATGACCAAAGTTCTTCATAGAAGATTACAATCTATGTTGCAGTCTTAGAAACAAAGCCCTTGCTATCACAAATGCCTAATGTTATTCTCCTTGGGCTTTGGACATAAAGTGTAAGCTCAATACTAAGGGAACTAAGATCTTGAGGGGAGACCTTCACGAACTTTCCAAGAGAAATTCCATATGCTTGGAATCTCTCGAGTGACCTCAACCATCTAGGAGTCCCCAGAACTTCAAGAGTAACAAAATTGATAAAGAACTAGGAGGTAGATTCAAGTTCTCGTTGGTGGAATCTTAGGCCTAGGTCTCTCTCTCTCTCTCTCTCTCTCTCTCTCTCTCTCTCTCTCTCTTCCATCACTTGTCTGGAAGGTTGGAGCTTTAGAGAAGGAGTTGTGACCATCCTCGATGATGAACATCTCATATACAAAATTCTTACCTAGTTGGGGAAGAAGACACCCTTTATATAACTCCTCTCCATTTCTATTTGTTATGGGATTTATGCAAGCAACCCAGAGTCACCTAGCTACCTTTGAATTATAGGAATCTGCATTCTATAAACCCTTCCTAAAATACTTTGGCCAGACAAATAGCTCCATGGGTCAGCCTAAGGCAGGTCTTCCAAGAATTCCTCACAACTTCAATATAATAATGGAGGTTTACTTGGTGGTTTGTCTCAAGGTTTAGTGAGCGTATACGATGTGTTTCAAGCATTGATCATCACTCCTTATCTTTCATCAAACCCCCTTTAGCAGTGTGGATTCCCTATGGCTCTAAGATAGAGAAATGTAAATATATACAAAATTTAAGTACGATGTTTTATGTATTCTTTTTGTGTATAAGGTATCTAAAACCATATTTCTCATACTTACTTGTGGATTAAAACATGTCCATACACTTGACTAACACATCATTACCCTAAATCACATGCCATTAAAACCAAGACCCACTTGGGGAAATATATATTTTCATGTCCTCGCGAGTGCGGTCAAGTCTAGTGTTTTGAAGTACAACATAAGAATTCCCAAAATTGTGGGCAAGCTAGTGCGATGAGACTGACCGCCGTTGTGGTCCATCTATAACCCTGTTGATCCCGTTGAATGGTCAACTTAGATGGTTACCTTGAATAGCTCTAGCGCATAGTCAAAGAGCACAGAGTTTCCATTCCATTTCTTCAAGAAATTGGTTCAATGATCATCTTATATGGTTACTATGAAAGGAAACACCCCTATTTTCCCCTCCTGATCTTCCTCTTCCTGCCTAGAAAAGGTCCAATGCCAACATCATTAAAAGGTAGCTCTCTAATCCGACCCATGGTCGTGGGTGGTCTGTCCATTGGAACCAAGGACAACATAGCAAGAGATCTTGTCCAAACTATTGGGAATGACCTAGAAGCAAATAAAATTTTATTGCTATTCCCTTTGTTCATAATTGTAGTTTATTCTTTATGCTATAACTGTTGTGCCTTGATTGTGAGAACCAAAATAAAACTCAGAAGCAAGTGTAAATATGTAAACACCAAGTGTTCATGGTCTCATGGGCATGGCTAGCTCATTGTCAAAGATGATAGAGTTTCCTAGATCATGGTATAGTTATTGTAACGAGGATACCATTGGACAACGAGGGAATATTGTTAGGCTTAACAAGGATGCTGAACCGACCCAAGTCAAACGATCTACTAAAAGGTAAATTTCGTCATTTAGTTGTTGGTATATCGTTGTTGATGTCATATTACTTTGTACTTTGACCATGAGGATATCGGTTGTGCTTCATAGTGGAAGGAAAGTCTTGATTGCATCCCAACTTCACCTTTCGCCTAGTGTTCATAAATATTGTCCTCCAAATATGTTGGGAACTTATGATGGGCACAAGATAGTCTGAGATGGGATTTTCACCTCCGTCAATGGAGATCTACTCTTGGAACCTTCTCAATATTATGATGTCACTAATCGTCTGTCCAAGCACATGGTGATGATATTTATCGGATACCAGAATATGCAAACAAGAGAAGAATGACAAACCAGTAACAAGGTCAACATGGTATAGTAATCAAGAGTTGCATTACGAGCATACCGAATTGTCTTACCTCAGAATGTATCCTGATGCAAAGGGATAGTAAATGATATCAATATGTTAGATCGAATACTTCGTGGTTATGTGAGAATCAATATGGGTGTCCATATGCCGCTATTAATTATTGTACGGAAGGAGTTCTGCGTACATGTCCATATAACACCGAAACTACGGGGTCACACACTTAAGGAATATTATTCTGTAGAGTATGTAGAGCATATGTGTATGTGAGATATGCTCCAAAATGGTTCCGGATCATCTCGAGAATTCCTAGGAAAAAACTGCAAGAGATTTAGAGTTACAAAATTGTTTCGATAGAAAAATGAGTGCTAGAGTGCATCCCCACATGGGGGATGGTGCATGGACCATCCAGGGCCCATCTAGGTGTGGCGCATGGGCATCCAAGCCCATCATTTGTGGCGCCTATCACACCCATGGGTTGCACCAAACCTTCCTAAACTGAAGGGTGTCATTTTTGAAAAGTATTGGATCATATCCTTAATTGAAACATGGGAGTGTCTTCTTATTATGAGAAGATATCATGTCTTATAAATTAGGAATGAAATGATATGGCATTTATGAAATGAATCGGAGCATTCAAGGAGGAGAGGGGCCACTTGGGGGCGGCGGTGCCCAAGGGGGGTCTCTAGGCTCCCCTCTCCCCTCCTCCTACATAAAGGGAGGGCGGGACAATCCTCTACAAACCACCAGAAAGGCATGTGGGTGGCTCCCTCCCTCCGATTCCCCTCCTTCTCCATATACGCCACAAAAGTTGCTCTGCTATTCCGTCGTTGCCTACCCCTGCACATAGAAGCTCCGCTGGAACAAGATCACCGGACGCGTGGATACCTTTAGAGGGATCATTGCTTTGATCCTACTTCGAGTGCTTCACCAACATCTTTTTCCACCACTGAATCTCCGCTGCAACGTGGTGAGTACTAGATCTAACACATCTCGTGTTCTTGCATAGTTCGATCATGGTGTGTTTGTAGTATCAGTTTTTTTAATTCCCTATGCGAACCCCAACACAAACTTGTCCAGGTCGACATTCAAACCACCCAACTAATTTGGCGTACATAAGATTATCCAGTTAACAAGAAAGTGGCCACCTCTATCAAATTTGCCATCATCACCATTCCATATGAAGCCCCTAGGTTGGCATCAAGTCGACTTGTTAAGATCGCACAGAAATCTTCCCTCCTTTTTTCCTTGCAAGATATCACAAATGTGAAGGTGTGTTGGGAATGAGAAGGGACCCCAGAATTAGTTGAATAAAATCATCATATCGTAGAATGGAACAAAGGAATAGAGTGAAATGCATCCCCGGTGATTGTACTTGTCTCTCGAGGGTTTGATCAGATTGGTCATTATACCTCTAAAACCTATGGTCACTGATTCATATACCTACGTATTTTGCTGGCATGGCATGCATAGATTTGTCCACTTGGATCATCTACATAGATTCAGATCATTTGTAAGACCGCTAGGGCATGCGTTATTGCAGAGGCTGGATATAATCGGTATCTCCGTAATATTAATATATACTCCTTTCCAAAAAAACATAGGTTCAGATCATAATAGAGTCCTACCAGCGTGAAGGCCTTTTGCACTAGTTAATTAAGCTCATTGAAGCTATCGTACCCTATATTACTGTATTTATAAAACGGGACGCAGGGCTGTTTCGAGAAGGTGATCAGTGATGACCGCTCACGCACGGGTGAAGGAGGGCTGCACAAGCTTATCTCCGCCGGATACAAGAAATGTGAACCAACTCATGCAAGAAAGGTGAAAGAAAGGTGAGCCAACATGGTGGCGCATGTTTGTTGTTCCGAGGGTGAACCAACTCACGTGATAAGCGCAAAAGATCCCAGCCGGTCATAGAGTTTTTTTGTGATTGAAATATGACATTTTTTCTTTGGGTACTATATCATTCAATTCAAAAGGCACAACTGTAATTCTCTGAATGATTTAGCAGCGTACTCCCTCCGTCTTATAATATAAGGTGTTTTAGCTTTATGAAAGAAGTGTATCTAGACTTTTTAGTGGACCTATATATTAAAAAGCCTATACACTTTTTTATAAAATTAAAACATCTTATAATATTATAAAATGGAGGGAGTAGATAATATGGGTTTTGGGCAGGGGTTTCTAGGTGGTTTTGTTATGAAAGACACTGCTGTATGGTCGAACAATAGTACTACTGGAGTACGTACTATGTTTTCGTGTTCGATTTGACTCATTTTGTCTGAAATTGGCGCTGCATGTTCCCTGTATGTCACGGTGGAGACCCACGTGGACGGTTAGAGGTGCGAAACGTATGGCCGGCACGTCAGCAGAAACGAGAAGCGGTGACCAACCGTACGTACGTGTGGCTCATCGAGCGTCGTCTTCTGTGACCGTAACGGTGACCACCCAAAACGAACAGCGGATATATACGAGCTGCGAGAGAGTTAGGCACGTACGCCGTCGCAAATGCTGCCGCGCATCCTCGCGCGACGCTCCGGCCGGGGCATAGGCGGCGCGGGCCGAGGCCATATGTACATATACGGCCAGGCGCGCGGGCCGGCCGGCCGTTCCATGGCTGCTAGCTCCCGACTCCCGTGGACGGATGCTTGGCAGCAGACGCCCTTTCGAGGACCTGGTGGGAAGCCAGCCACACCAGACGTACTCGCCGCTAGCTGCCGCACGAACGTTGTTTACGGCGGTGCCCATATATATGCTTGATTTGCAACGGCCGGCGATCGCTGGCTTCATGCAGAGATGATGACGACGGACGGTGGCCGTGTAGTCTTCGTTGATCATGCAAGCCGACTAGCGCGCAACAGAATCCCGGATAAAGAGAAGAGAGACGTACGTATCTACGTCCTTTCTGTCGGCATACCGATCCAATCGGCCTAGAGAACCATATATATACCAACAACCATCGTGGCTATGATTGGGGGAGTGGATGTACAAACCTGACACATGAGTTCAAATTTTCACGGAAGAAAATTAAGGTTCCTATTTATACTTGAGAACCAGGCTCTCCTGGTACTCATGCAATTTATCTTAAGGATCGGGCTTGGTGCTTAACCAAATTTAAAAATCCTGGTACTCATGCTTAATGGTTGTGTGCATCCTTAGTAGGTACAGAGGCCGGGGAAGTGAAATTCTCCCTCTATTTTAGGAAGATCATCCCGACTCCTCCCGGGTCGCCTCGCGTGGGGCGGCTCCGGAGGCCCCCCAAACCCTAGGAAAAGCGGCGCCGCCACCTCCTCTCCCCCGGCCGCTGCCGTCGCCGGTGCCGGCGGTGGCGGGCGAGGGAGGCGCTCTCCCGACGGAGCCCCTTCGCGCGGAGGCGGGTAGTCACAGGGGGAGTGAGGGTGGTGCTTGGGAGGCGGCGAACCCTGGAAGGGATGGCAGCGGCGGTGTGGGGAAGGGCTCGGCAGCACGAGGAAGCATGGAGGGCGGCGAGGTCCGTCCGGAGTGCTGGCGCGCAGCGGCCGCCCGTCCCCCGTGTGGCTTGTTCTTTCCTCCAGGGCGGCGGAGTGAGGCGATCTGGTGGAAGAGATGCCGACGATTGGATTCCGTTGGAAGACCTAGATCGGATCTCTAACCCTAATTGCTTGCTCGATCCGTTCTCCGGAAACCGGCCGACGGTGTGGGGATCACTGTGTCGGATCTAATAATGGTGGTGGTCCTTTGGTTTCTATTGCACGAGGACGAAGATCTGCTTGATGTCTGCCCTCGTTGATCCGATCTGGAGAGGCGGGTTCCGGAAGGCTCCGCCGGCGAACTCCCATAGGCGTATCATGCCTGAAGATTTCTGGATTGAAAGGTATTCGGTCGTGCGCACCTTGTTTTTCTGGTCGTTTGGTTTCAGCATGAGCGTTGCGAAGCTCTGTTGTTTGTTCCCACCAAGTGCCATTCTTAGAGTCATGGTGAAGTCGGATACGGAGAATGTCAGTAAAGCGGAAATTTGAGGTTAGCGATGGTGATTGTTGTTCCTGTGGCGACAGAGATCTGGCTGCGTGATCTGGGACTCGTTGCAGCGATTGTTGGTGCGGGAAGGCAACACATGGGAGTTTCCAATCTTATCTTACAGGGTGAAAATCCAAGGTCTGGCCTTAGCTGGTTGTGTATGGCAATGACCTTGTTAAAGTCATTGTTTTGTGAGCAAAGACTTTCTCCAGGGTGAAAACCTATGACCTTTGGTCGGGCAACGACGGTGCTTGGGCACTGTTTCCTTCTTAAAGGCGTTGTTATTGGAGTGGAGGACTACTGGTGTTGTTCTGATGGTGTCACTGTCGTTTCTTTGAGGATTAGTTCTCTGTAGCAGGACTTTTTTTTTTGTAATTTCTCTTTTTTTTCTGAGTTGTGTGCATCCGTAGAGCCGCTAGGGCATTGCGTTGTTGCAGAGGCTGGGTGTAATTGGTGTCCTTGTGATATTAATATATACTCTTTAAAAAAACCATCGTGGTTATAGCTCAAGCAGCCAAGGTCGTAATGCATGTGAAGTCAAGAAGGTACTCTCCCTCGATCGGTTCCAAAATAAAGTAGTGTAAAAACTAGGCAAAAATCAACGATTCCTAAGTTTGACTAAAATTATACATAAAAATATAAATATTTAAAATACCGAATCAATATCAATACATTCATCATAAAATATATTATTTTAATGTGTCTGTCTTTTATTATAGATGTAAATATATTTTTTTAAATATTTGATCAAAGTTAATAAGATTTGACTTGTAACCAATTCTTAGACGCCATATAGTTGGAATGAAGGGAGTAATCACCAGGACCTTAGTGCACTAGCGACGCATCTAGGTAGGATAAAAGCACTAGTACAAACTCGTTACTTAGAGATGTCAATTTTTCATAGGTCTCAGACGGTTTCTCGTTCCGGTTCAAGCGCATAGCTTCTAAGAGCACGCCACCTAAGCCAGGTTTTTTTGCGGCTCTAAGATACGCAACCTCGGACAGTGCAAAATGGCAAACGCCTCTAACATCTACGAGCTGAAGACGGGCAATATTTCTAACAGCTTGCAAAAAATCTTCAACTTTAGACGACCTATACTATGGACCGCCTCCAATAGTAAGGCGATCTAAGTCGGATTCTAACAAAGACCGTCTCCAGAACTACTGTGCCTTGAAGCGGCATTTTAAAGTGACCATCTCAAGTGTGTGTAGACCATTTTAAATTATAGCATACTAATTCAAACTCGATCGGCTGACACATAATCATGATTCAGCGGCCAGATAGACAGATTAACTCAAAAACTTATAGCAGGCAGTCAAAAAAACACCATTATATTAACAATTAACATTAACCCAATAGTTGGTGAAATCCATATATATTTAGTCATTACATTATGGCAGTGAATACAATGTGGAGTCCATACATCAAAAAAGCATAATTAGTACTCGAGTTGTAATGAGCCGTCTGGTGGAAGTTTCTAAACCACAATATATACCTCTCTATTGTCTATTTCATCAAAGCTAAAAAGGATAATGATATCCTGCTTTAAGTTAAAGCTTATCACAACCTTCTCTCATCTAGTCGTTAAGATTGCATTTTACCCACCAGCTCCCATCTTCATCATAACCACCTTTGGCTTCTTGCTCTTCGTTTTCCAAACATGGACATCAATTGGTTCATCAAGGTGATTCTTTAGATATTTTCTTATGAACTCGGGTCCAAAAGTCTGCGCAAATACAAATAGTTGAAAAATTAGCATTTCATTACTGAAAGTATTTAAATATCATACGGTAGCTTGTTGATCACGTGTTCAAGAATATATTATCGTACCAACTTGCACTTCTTTTGCATAACAGATGGATAGGACAATCTATAGACGTAGTACTTGATTTTTGGTCAAAATTCAGGTTCACACCAGTCTAAAAAGAAGTCTACATGATATTTTTCAGATACATGTCGTTTCCAAAAAGGCCCTAATCAAAATAAGTGCCCCCCTTGTGTTGAGGCCCTGATGCAATAAAACATACAAATTTCAATGCGGTGGAATATTCATGTGTCTACAGTCCACATACAAATTTAAAATAGATGACTGGAATTTTGATGTTCTTTGATACCTCTAAGCTCAAACCTCTTAGTGGGATATTCTAATGACTGGAATTCAAAACTTCCAGAGCTAATGGCAACACTGTCATCGCTACAGAGCACTATTACAAGATCACTGCAGGTTCCCATCTGTTAAATAGATACAGACACTGAGCATTTTAATATAATCAAGTATAACAATGAATTAGACTAAAAACAGAAACACTAATGTATAGCTTAGGGGTCCTCAGAGGCGAGGGAGAGCGTCCGCACCGTAGGGGACCGGAGACGGCGATGGTGGAGGAGGCCGGCAGTGACAGTGGTGGATAGTGGGGGTCAAGTACTAACCTAAGCGGACGGGGAATGAAAAATGTGGCACATATCTGAGATATTTGTCCAAATATTTTCAGACTTTTGCCGCCAATTACTAACCTCAGACGGTTGCGAATGGAAAACGTCTCTAAAAACATTCGAATTTCAGATTTTGTCGCCAAGTACTTCCCTCGGGCGGCTAGAAATTACAACCATCTTGAATTTTAAAAGGACTAATTCAAATTTTATTTCCTATGGAAAAATTTGTTAGTTTGTAGGTTATATTTACACAAAGGAAGTAATTAACGGAGATAAGAGGCCCATTAAGATCGAAAGATTTAGAAGATGACATTGGCGGCCTAAAGCACTTATCATACAGCGTTAGATGACTAATTAAGATGAATTCTGTCCAAAACATAGAGGTGAAACTAGCTAGCTATTGCCAAAGTTGGTTCAGAAAATAATCTAGCAAACAATATTATTAAGGTCACACGACATACTCCTCTGAGTATTACTCCTACGAGTCCGAGTCTGGCAAGGATGCCAAATAATTGATGATGTCGATGACGAACATCATATGTAGGTCCCTATGCGTGGTGGTCAACCTCGCAGTGATAATTATGGCTTTCCCAATCTGGAGATGCTCGGTTTGGAGGAAGTTAGTCCACCCGTCAGTGGTAAAGGAGATGCGGCCGTTAAAATCCGTCTTGTACCCGCCGTGTGCTCCAACGCGTACTCCAACCAAACCATCTTTAGGGATATGAAGATGATAAACTATGTCCTTAGGTAATTTCTATGATGCAAAGGTAAGATGACTCGATATTACACGCGACCATTATCACAAGTAATATAGAAGAATGATATGTATAGCTTCGTTGACATGATATACTTACCATAAGGCGCCTCTTGACATTCGTCTTCATCAAGCGGGTGACAAATGGCACCCCAATGATGGAATTACTTGGAGGTATGATTCGTTGGAGGTGATATTTCTCACCGTCGGTAAGTTTGCATCTCTGGGAGATAATTGGAGATAACTGGTCTATAGGCGGTTCCTCATCTTCTTCCTCTTTTTCTTCATCTTCTTCCTCTTCGCCAACATTGTTCCGATAGATGACAGTTATCCTTGGTTAGTCTCCTTGCAAGGAAAATCACACCAACTGACCATCTCCAGTGAGATGGTTATCAGCAATGAACCGACGCCCACCCTTCATCTCCCAACCGAGTCCTAGATGGCCCTTTTTGCACTTCAATCGTGTATGTCCGCCCACAAGCTCAGAATTGAACCGTATCTCCTGTGAGCTTATTGAAATCTGTCCTTGCATTGCATGGGACATTCTATGCACCAAAAGCACACATTAAATTAATGGTTTTAATATGTTGACAAGTATGAGATGAATTTAAATTGTACGAGTTTCAGAGAATATACCACTGATTTCTCGAAATAACCAGGTACGAGATGAACACTGAACAGACAGTTAACAAGATTCTTTCCTTGTAGTGAGTCTTGCAAAGATGACATGTTGCCATATATATTGTCGTGGGGGAGGGGTGGGGGTGTCAGCGTCGTCGATGCGGGTGTCGTTGACACCAGTCGGCGTTGATGTGTGGCTATGGCCTCGTTCTAGACTTAGGGGCCGCGGGAGGAGTGTTGGATCTGAAAGAGAGGAAGCCCGCCTATGGGGGATTTATCGATATTAAATGTAAGGGGGATTCTGTAGGAGGTGACCCATAAAAATAACCGTCTCTACCTTAATAAAATATTCGGGTTCTCCACATATATTCGGACCCTCAAGGTTTTGGTGATCCTAATATTTGAGAATTATTGAAAATAAAAAGGCAAACGAAGGTGGTTATACATGCGTAATGGTGTTAAATTAAGTCCTAAGACTAAATTAGGTCCATGCATTGAAGAAAATATATGGTGTAGTACAAACCTTGGATCTTATCCTGAAAGGTATGACAACTCCTAGTGTTCATGCGCCTGCTGCATAGCAATAAGGTGCAAGTGTCTAGAAGTCGACAAATTCTAATGTTTAATCACGTTGTGAGATCATTTGGTTACAAAAATTTGAATTTATCATCAATTTAAATTTTTCACCAATTTAAACTATTTTAAAAGAATTCCGTGTAGCCGGAACTCCGGATATATTCAGACACTCCAGATTTTGATAATCCTAAAACTTCCGAATTATATTCAGGACCAAAAGGCAAGGGAGATGAATATATTACAAACATAGTTGTTCACAACATCAAATACATCAAACATAGTTGTTCACAACATCTAATACTTCTAACATAGTTCCTACATTAGATCTAGCTAAACAAAATAGAGATGCAGGGTCTTCCTTGGAGGGTTCACATATGGGTGGAAATACTGCTGTAAAAACACCTCTAATGATGGGATTCACAAATGACGTCCTAAATCCTGTAAAATTCAATTACAATTAAAACGAGAAATATTGTAGGGATCCATAAATGGAAATATTAATATACATACATTTGATGAGGAAAAAACACATATCATAAATAGTATGGTATCCCTTGATGTCACCATTAGGAGCATGTACTTCCATACTAAACACAGACTGATCATCTCCTTCATCATCTTCTTCATCATCATCTGTGATTAAACTAAAGGTCACCATATCATGGATAGCAACATTGTGTATCATCAAGAAACATAACCAGAGTGGCCCTCTTATGGATGTAACATCTTCCCTTTATGCAAGCTTAAACTTACGCCCTCCAGCCAAAGCTGGTAACCACCTATTGGCATACTGGTTGAGTTTTTCCTTAAAGTGACAAGGAACAGTCTGAGAAAAAATGTGATGTTGATCATACATATAACAGCAAGAAAAATTTACTAATAACTAAGAAAGTTGTACTCCTAAAATAATCAGAAAACTATTAATCAAATATATATATAACAGTAGGAAAAACAAAAATGCATTTGTAACATACACATCGTACAATGGTTTTCTAGTAGGAAAATTTAATACTAACCAAATAAATTTGATGATGTTGGATCATATATATAACAGTAGGAAGATTCACTACAACCTATATAAAAAACATAAATGCATGTACATATATTGCAGAAACATAAAACAATTGATTGATGTTTCTCTAACAAATTTCAAAGAAAACAGAGATGCAAATATGGCTTATCACTCCTAAAATCTGAAGGAAACTTTCCAAGATATGCCCATTGATGTTTCTAATTTGTCAAACAACAAAAACTCAAATTTGTAGCTACCAAGCACCGGAACAATAATTTTAGTTCACACGTAGGTGATACGTCGTAAACGTATCTATAATTTTTGATGTTCCATGCTTGTTTAGTATCCACTTTTCTATGCTGTGTCTACACTTTGAGGTATTTTTATATATTTTCTAGGACTAACCTATTAACAATATGCCACAGTGTCAGTTGCCTGTTTTCTGTTGTTTTTGGTTTCAGAAAAGCTAGTACGGAAATATTCTTGGAATTGGACAGGACAAAAGCCAAAGTCAATATTACACCGATACGAACACAGAGACCGAAGGGCGACCGGAGGGGTGCCAAAGGGTGGCCAACCCCCTCCCCCCCCACACACACACAGACATACACACGCGCAAGCCCACCCTGGGTCGCGCCTAGGCAGGGTGTGGCCCCCCTGGCCACGCTCCTGCCTCGCCTCTTCGTCTATAAAAGCATCCTGATGCCAAAACCCTAAGTACCCGATCACATCTCCACGAAACAGTCCATAGCCGCCGCCACCATCGTCCCTAGATTGGGGGGATCTGAAGCTCTTCCCGGCACCCTGCTAGAGGGGAGAGATCATCCCGGAGGCCTTCTTCATCACCATGCCAGCCTCCGGTATGATGCGTGAGTAGTTCCACATTGGACTATGGGTCCATATAGTATCTAGATGGTTGTTTCTCCTCCTTTGTGCTATCATGTTTAGATCTTTTCAGCTCCGTTCATGATTAAGATCATCTATTTGTAATCATGCATGTTGTGTTTGCGGGGATCCGATGGATATTGAGATTACTATGTCAGATTGATTAATAATTCTATCTTATTGGTTCTATCATGTCTATGTTGTTTGAGATCTTGCATGCTCTCCGTTTCTAGTAGCTATCTTGGCCAAGTAGATGCTAGTGACTCCAAGAGGGAGTATTTATGCTCGATAGTGGGTTCATGCCTCTATTGAATCTGGGAAAGTGACATAAATCTCTAAGTTTGTAGATATGTTGTTGCTACTAGGTAGAAAAAAACAATCTTTTGTTCATGGAACAATTGTATTGTTTACTTTACACACATTATTTAAAGCAGTTATCTGTTGCTTGCATCTTAATACTGGAGGGGTTCGGATGATAACCTGAAGGTGGATTACTAGTCATAGATGCAGTTGGATGGCGGTCTATGTATATTGTTGTAATGCCCAATCAAATCTCATAGGATCATGAATGTCTAGTATTGCATTGTTATGCCTTGCTCAGTCCTGTCAGTTGCTCCGATGTAATTTGTTTACCCAGCATGTTATGTTGTTTATCTTAAGGAGAACACCTCTAGTGAACTGTGGAGCCCGGTCCAATCTTTACCATTGATACATCATCCAATATTACTGTTTACTTTCTGCAAGCTACCATTACCTTCCACACCATACGTTTAATCATTTGTTTTCAGCAAACCTGTGAGATTGATAACCTCCATATTCGTTTGAGCAAAGTCTTGAGTTTGTATTGTGTAGGTTCCAAGTTGTTAGCAACACCTTGGGGTCGTTTCCTTCCTCCTACTGGTTCGATAACCTTGGTTTCATACTGAGGGAAGACTTACTGTTGTGCTCATCATACGTTCCTCTTAGGGTTTCCCAACGAAGCTCTACAGTGATCTGAGCCGCATCAAGACGTTTTCTGGAACCGTTGCCGACGAGCTAAGGACGGCTTCACAAGGGGAGTCCTTCACAACCTTTCTCTTTACTTTGTTTTTGTTTTACTTAGTTTCTTATCAAAAAATCAAAAAAAAATAGTTTCGCCTGGTTTGCTTTTTCTTATCAAAAACACAAAAAAATTAGTTCTTCCTATAGTTTTCAGCTTGCTCTAGCCCACCATTTTGATCCCTAAGTTCACCCTGAAAGACCTTTCAATAGCTAGTGGCTCTATAATTGGGACAGAAAATATTGAAGAATTCTTTAATCATATTAGCAAACATGAGAATATTGAGGATATATCTTTAGCAGAACTTGCTCCTAATTATGAAATTGCTGCAACTTCTTTAGTTCACATGTTGGAGGCTAGGTTTGTTAACCTTAACCCCATGATGCAAATAATGTTTCTTAAACTGAAAGAAATTGTGGATGCTGAAAAGAGAGATTTTATTCTAAAAACTTTGCTAAAAGAGTTCAATGATGTTGCTAAGAAAGCCAAAAAGGTCTTTGATCGTTTTAATATGCTAGGCTCATGTGTAGATGTTATGGTTACATTATAAAAGTTGGATAAAACCAAACCCCATGGAGTGGAAATTAAAATACCCATACCTTTTAAACTTGTAGGAATGCATGAAGCCCTAGAAAAGAATTTTGATTGGATTGTTCCTGAAAACCCGTTTAATGAAAGTAGTGAACCCAAGGGTGCTGAGAGAGGATCCTATACAACTCACTTGGATGATATACCTTTCCTAGTTGAAGAAATTTCGAGTATTGATCTTAATGCTTCTTCATTTGAAAATACTTGATTCTTGCTTCTTGTGCCTAACTTAAAGGCGTTAAAGAAAAGTACTTGGGAGATAACCCAATAGTTTTCTTGAGTCTTGGAAGTTATTAATTCTGCAATAACCTCTCCTTATCCTTTTTATTTGATTTTTGTGCCAATAATAACCTCTAATAAGAGGGAAGTAAGATTTGGGGAAGTGCTGTCCCAAAACAGATTTTTGTGCTTCACTGTAAAAATTCGTGAAAAATCTTTGTATGTCGGATTGAGCTGTAATTTTCTGAATAAACCCCCCAGGTTGTTAGATAACTTTTTCTGGTTTAACACTTTTGATTTGAGCAACAGAAGGTCTTAGAAAAAATCGGTTTTCACCTGCTGGTCTGTTTTGACAGATTCCTGCCATTATTTGCATTTGCCTGATTTTCCTTTTGGGTTCTCTTTGGTAAATTGAGATTTTTGATGGAAATGCTATAGTAGCTTGTGTTTTTAATGAATTTTTTGCTGTTTTAAAACTAAACCCAAAGGTTTATTACTTATGAATGCATTAATGTTGCTAATGAAGATTGTGTGAAGTTTTGTATGAAGGAAAATTTTCAGGTGTAAGGGAAGAATGATGTAATGAGATGAATAATGGACAAAATCTCAAGCTTGGGGATGCCACCCCATGTCACCCCAATAAATATTCAAGAGGTACAAGCATCAAAGCTTGGGGATGCCCAAGGCATCCCCTTCTTCATCAATAAAAATCTCAAGTCTTTCTAGACACTTCGTTTTTATTGTTTCATGTATTATTGTGTTGTTCTTGGAGCGTCTAGTTTTCTTTTTTGGTTTTTGTTTGTTTAGTTCGCTTGAATAAAGTAGTTAGACCCCCTCTTTCGTCATGTTGTTTCAAATAAGTTGATTGGTGTTGGAAAGGAGTAGGAAGTTCTTGCTTATAGTAGTACAAAAAGGAGATTGCTTTGACTGTGACTTAGACTTTATCATATCATCCTAGATGTTGTTTTGACCTTATGCTTAGTGATTATTGTTGTAGCATGACTTTTTCCAAACAATTGAGATTGCTTAATGTTCCTTGCAAGAATCATGCGTTGTTTTAGCATACAAAAGCATAGTATTGTGCTATTCTCCTTTGATGCTTTATTTGGGTTGACTTGGCACATGCTCGCACCATGTTATGACTATGAACCAGTCACCTTAGCCTCTATGATCATTTAGTTTTTGACTTGTGGTACCACTTTATGCTTTGATTAGTAATGTTTTGTTGCTTTGCATGGTCATTATTGCTCTCTTAGTTGGTCGCTCCCTGTCTTTTGCTAGCCTCCACTTGTATTGAGTAAGATCTACTCATGCATCCAACTCCTAAGAAACCAAGTCATTCCAAAGTGTCCACTATAAATTCCTATGCATGGTGTGTTACACCATTGCAAGTATATTCTTGTTTTATCTATCTTCCAAATTGAACTTGTTATGTGAAAAATTAGTGATTAAAGCTCTCACAAACTTGATGGCACACTTTATTTTTGTTGCCCCTAATAAACTAGAACCATTGTGTCATCTATGTTGTATATGCTTGCACTTATAAGTTGGGAATTACCAGAACCATGCTGTCACGGGGAACACTTTCAACACCTGTAAATATCTACCCAGGTGATATTATGCTCTTTTGTTTATGGATGTCGGCGGTGTGAAATCAAAGGGAGTTTGTAAGTCCATGGAGTTATGTATGTGTGTTAGATAAATGTCTGGGCCGCTAGCCTAAGCCATGCCTAATCATGGTGGAAACTTGTAGCATCACCATAGTGAGCAGTCTATGAAGCATTCTTCTTATAAAAAAAGAGAGAGATATAAAAGAGGAAAGAAGAGAAAAAACACCATTTTCCCATGGTAAATAAGAAGATTGCTGAGATGCTCATTGAATGCTTGACTTATAATTTTGATATGGGATAGCTCCTGTATCATGGGGCAAGGGGTATCCCGTTGGCGGTTCTCTATGATACACATGTACTTACCATGACAAGAACTTATAGGTAACTAAAGTTGAGTAGCATGAGGAACGACCCTCGTACTCAAGGGACATAAGATTGCAAACTTTATACTTTGTCAACATTATACTCCATATTTTGTTCACTTTAACTTTAATCACTTCAAGATGCTTATGATAGTGGGAATGAGAGCTGAAAGCTAACAAGTACCATAATTTTTGGAAGCTTTTTCTAAAACTTGAAATCCCTGCTTCCCTTTGAAGGGCCTTTCTTCCACTTATATATTGAGTCTCCACCTTCTATCCTTAGGCACCAATTAAGAGAGCATAGTTGTCATTCTTAGTTCTATGGGCATTGTCCCAAAACTTATTGATTGATTCATAATGTTGATATTGCTTGTTCTTGAACTATTTGTATCTAGTCACCCTTACGAACTTTGAAGGTATCCTATGCATTTATGTTTTTCTACTCCATGAGGGACAAGTTGAATGCCACTATGCTATGTTTTATATTTGTGAAGCAAACAAACGTCTTTCAATACATTGTTATTCATGAATCTTTGTTTGTATCCTTTCATGCCGCAGCATAGTTTCTATGTCTTATTGTTAGAACTTCATCTTTCATGCTCATGTTTAGAGTACTTTGATCCCAACTTTCAATGCTTGCAAATGGTTTGATCTTGATTGTGATGGTGCGTGTCACCTCAAAAAATATTCTTTTTATCACTTACCTACTCGAGGACGAGCAGGAGTTAAGCTTGGGGATGTTTGATACATTGTAAACATATCTATAATTTTTTATGTTCCATGCTTGTCTAGTATCCACTTTTCTATGCTTTTTCTACACTTTGAGGTATTTTTATACATTTTCCTTGACTAACCTAATAACAAGATGCCATAATGCCAGTTGCATGTTTTCTGCTGTTTTTGGTTTCAGAAAAGCTAGTAAGCAAATATTCTCGGAATTGGACGGGACAAAAGCCAAAGTCAATATTTCACCGAGACGAACACACAGACTGAAGGGCGACCGGAGGGGTTCCACAGGGTGGCCACACACCTCCCCATGCGCGGGCCCACCCTGGGTAGTGTGTGGGCCCCCTGGCTGCCCTCCTGCCTCGCCTCTTCGCCTATAAAATCCTCCCGATGCCAAAACCCTAAGTACCCGATCAGATCTCCACGAAAAATTCTGTAGCCGCTGCCACCATCGTCCCTAGATCGGGGGATATGAAGCTCTTGTCGGCACCGTACCAAAGGGGAGAGATCATCCCGGAGGCCTTCTTCATTACCATGCCAGCCTCCGGTATGATGCATGAGTAGTTCCACCTTAGACTATGGGTCCATACAGTAGCTAGATGGTTATTTCTCCTCCTTTGTGCTATCATGTTTAGATCTTGTGAGCTCCATTCATGATCAAGATCATATATTTGTAATCACGCATGTTGTGTTTGCGGGGATCTGATGGATATTGAGATTACTATGTCAAACTGATTAATGATTCTATCTTATTGATTCTATCATGTCTGTGTTGATTGAGATCTTGCATGCTCTCTGTTTCTAGTAGCTATCTTGGCTAAGTAGATGCTTGTGACTCCAAGAGGGAGTATTTATGCTCGATAGTGGGTTCATGCCTCTATTGAATCTTGGAAAGTGACAAAAATCTATAAGGTTGTAGATGTGTTATTGCTACTAGGGAGAAAACAACAATCTTTTGTTTATGGAACAATTGTATTGTTTACTTTACACACATTGCTTAAAGGAGTTATTCGTTGCTTGCAACTTAATACAGGAGGGGGTTCGGATGATAACCTAAAGGTGGATTACTAGTCATAGATGCAGTTGCATGGAGTCCTATGTATATTGTTGTAATGCCCAATCAAATCTCATAGGATCATGAATGTCTAGTATTGCATTGTTATGCCTTGCTCAGTCCTATCAATTGCCCCGCTGTAATTTGTTTACCCAGCATGTTATGTCGTTTATCTTAAGGAGAACACCTCTAGTAAACCGTGGACACCGGTCCAATATTTACCATTGATACATCATCCACTGTTACTGTTTACTTTCTGCAAGCTACCATTACCTTCCACACCATACGTTTAATCCTTTGTTTTCAGCAAACCGGTGAGATTGACAACCTCACTGTTTGTTGGGGAAAAGTCTTGAGTTTGTGTTGTGCAGGTTCCAAGTTGTTAGCAACACCTTCGAGTCGTTTCCTTCCTCCTACTGGTTCGATAACCATGGTTTCATACTGAGGGAAGACTTACTGCTGTGCTCATCATACCTTCCTCTTGGGTTTTCCCAACAAAGCTCTACAGTGATCTGAGCCGCATCAGTAGGCATGCTAATTAACTGATACTAAAAAACTTTGTAGATAGATTGAGGCTAAAATTATTGACCATGGCTTCCCGAAAGGTAGGCTGGTTCACGATGATGGTGAGGGACTCTAAAGTCCTGTTGGAACGACCAAAGTTATGTCTTGGCTGGCTGCATACATGACAGATTTCCATCACCGCAGCTTGGTTCTGCACACTGAAAAAAGAAAAGATTGAATAAAAGATTCAGAACACACTGAAAACCCCATTAGTACAGTTCAAAGTGGAGGGAAACAAAGCAAGAAAAACTCATTTCTATAGATCTTGAGAAGCATCTGAACAATCTGCGCAACTCGAGATTTATGTATGAACAAGCGCTTGCGTATTGTTAGACTAAATCTAGTCAAAGAAATCAAATAGAAAGAAGAGTCGAGAAGAACAAGAACTTGCAGGCAGGAGTTCCTCCGTACTCTGCCTCTAGAACTGACCATTGAGTACATGCGTAAATTTAGCTTGCCCCGAGTGTAGATCTAGGAGGCGGCACAAAACCCTAACTACTTACCCTTACCACTCTTAGAGGCGGTTCTTATAACCATCCGTCTGAGGTGCACTCGCGGGGGTTGCCCGTGACCGGGTGTCGTAACTGCACGTGTCACACAACCAAATAGAGGTGGCTTGTAATAATATCCGGCTCACCACTCTGAGTATTAGAGACGATTGATTTTTCCGACCGTCTAAGGTCATATACTGAGGCATTTGTTTTTATTATTCGGCTCCCAGGAGTCCATTTTTTGAGTCTTCTACTGTAAACAACCGCTTCGAAGACCATTAGAGGCAATCATCTTGTAACAACCGACTGAAGGGTACAAACAGAGGCGGGTTTTTTCGTACTTGGGGAAAACTATCTAAGAGTGTCTCTAAGTAACGAGTTTGTACTAGTGAAGAGCATCGTCCCATGGAAACAATCGCGGTTTGCACCCATTTGTTCATACGCGGCCTTTCGCAAGCTATGATGCAAGTGAAAGAGTTGGTCATGCTCGTGATTGTAGTCGTTCAAATGATCTATTTGTATTTTTTTTAGTTTTTTTAGGCATCTTTGCACTATAGTCGATGATTTTTAATGGATCAGTGGAATTTTGTCATAGGGGACGGTACGACATGCATGATGGATCCCTACAAAGTAGTTCTTCTCTAGGATTTAGGGTTTAAAAAAGATCCATAGATGTATGATCCTGATGATTTGCTGGCAGATTTGGTGTGTCCACAATGAGTTTGGCTATGAAAAAACTGCCTTATCGATTCAAGGGAAAGTGCTTCCTTTCCGATTATTTCCTTTGTGTTAGGGTATGACCCGTAGGATGGACGATCTTTCACGATTTCACGGTGGATTCGCGGGGGATTCAAGGTGGATGGGAAGAGGATGAACTCGATGAACATGAACCACGAAGAACACGATGAGCACACGCAAAACACAAACTCAAATAAACATTGTTGGCTCGCATCGGTGGCTACCGGTCCAATACAATCCTATGGGATCAGTATTGGGCAAGGAAATCTTGACGAGATCTTGATAACTTCATAAGGGCAAACCCCAATACAAAGATCTTGTACAACCGAACGCTATTAAGATAGATCTGAGAGGTTTGTGATACTAGGTGCTCCTCATGAAGGAGCATGAGACTAACTAGATAGAGATCCTCAAGAGGGAGTCTTCTTTTAGCATAATATCAAGTGTAGGGTTTACAAATGGAGGGGTGGGGCTATTTATAGGCCAACCACATAAACAAGGGCATTTTGGGAATAAAAGGTAAGTTCTGGACGGAATGGAGAGTGGGTGGGCCGAAGGCCCAGCTGTTGACGCACAGGCCCACCACTTATGTCGGAGACTTCGGGGCCCTTGGGCCAGAAACTCCAGTCGAGGCAGAGACTTTGGATCCTCGAGCGGAGACTCCGGATGCATGACATGGGCTTGTAGACGAGGTCGTATGTAGGCGAGGCGGAGACTCCGGGGTCGCTCGGGCGAAGACTCCGGGGTAGGCCGGAGACTTTGGTTTTGGGGTGGAGTTTTCGACTGAGTTCCAGGAGCTTGCAGCCCGACGCTCCGCAGAGGGGTGACTTCTAGGAGCTTGCAGTCTAATGCTCCATGGAGGGTGGCTTGAGACTCTGGGGTGTCGCAGCCAAAGACTCTGGTCCTGGAGCCAACTTCGCATGTTCGTCTCCCGAGGTTGTGAGGAGATTTGTTGGGACTTCATACATGAGTATGCAAAGAGTAGTGGCGTGAAGTAGCAAGCCATTCATGGGAGTATCGAAGTCACACGAGGCGAGGAGCGAGTTAAACTTATCTTGTCGGAGTTTGTCTCGAGCACGAGTCATTGGACCACTTGGGGTTCTTGGTGGAGAGGATGTAGCGGAGTCCGAAGGACGGGCTGCATCAGCTCCCCGCCCTTGGGAAAGAGTCATCCTCGACTCTTTCACTCGTTTGATGTTCTTCATCTCCATGGAATGGTGAGAGGTCTGCCACATTGAATGTATTGCTTATGAGGTACTTGGAGGTTGGGATGTCAAACACGTAGGCATTGTTATTGATATTCTTAAGGACTTTGAAGGGGCCATCTCCTCTTTTCTTGAGATTGGAGTCACGCTCATGGGGAAAGCGATCTTTTCTTAAGTGGATCCACACGAGGTCACCTTCCTTGAAGATCATCTCCTTCTTTTCCTTGTTGAGTCTAGATGCTTGACAAAGAACTTGTTGCTCGATAGTAGCTCTTGTCTCCTCATGCAGTTTCTTCATGGCTTGGGCATGCTTGTCGATGTCCATGTTTGTGCATTCATGAAGGGGTAGAGGTAGCATGTCGATCGCGGTCATGGGCTCGAATCCATAAATGACCATGAACAAGCTCTTGCTTGTCGTAGAGTGCTTGGCATGGTGTTAGGAGAACTCGGCATGGGGGATGAACTCTTCCCAATCTTTGAGGTTCTTCTTAATCAATACTCGGAGTAGAGTGCCAAGGCTCCGGTTGACGACCTCGGTTTTCCCATCGGCTTGAGGGTGCAAAGAGGACAAGAAGAGAAGATTGACGCCGAGTTTGGCCATCAGTGTCTTCCACATGTAACTCATAAATTTGACGTCATAGTCAGAGACGATGGTTCTTGGCACACCTTGAAGACGGACAATTCCCTGAAAAATAAATTTTCCACATGTGAAGCATCATAGTTCTTATGGCATGGAATAAAATGTGCCATTTTAGAAAAGCGATCCACTACTACAAAGATTGAGTCGTAGCCATGCTTTGATCTTGGCAATCCTAACACAAAGTCCATGCTTATATCCGACCAAGGTGCATAAGGGATAGGCAACGGCATATAAATACCAAATGGGTTAGATTTGGACTTAGCATGTAAGCACGTTGTGCATCGTTGGACAAGACGCTCTATGTTCCGCTTCATATTTGTCCAATAGTAGTGGGCAGCCAACATGTCGTATGTCTTGTCACGCCCGAGGTGACCCATCAAGCCTCCACCGTGAGACTCTTGGAGTAGAAAATTTTGGAGAGACGACTTCGGAATACAAAGCTTGTTTTGTTTAAAGAGAAAACCATTGTGCAAATAGAAGTCATCCAATCCCTTGTGAGGTGAGCACTTAGATAAAATTGGACCAAAGAACGAGTCGAAAGCATACAATTTTTTTATATCATCAAGACCCATAACATTCACTTCAAGGCACATGAGGAGGGTGGAGTTCTTGCGGGAAAGAGAATTTGCGACCATATTATCTTTACCCTTCTTGTAATTGACAATGTAGGGAAAGGACTCCATAAATTAAACCCACTTGGCATGCCTTTTTCTCAAATGAGCTTGACCCTTAAGATAATTCAACGACTCATGGTCAAAGTGTATGATGAACTCTTTGGGCCAAAGGTAGTGCTGCCAAACTTGCAAAACACGAACCAAAGCAAAAAGTTCTTTGTCATAAATTGGATAGTTAAGACGTGATCCATCAAGTTTCTCGCTATGATAGACCATGGGACATCCGTTTTGCATAAGGAATCCTCCAATGCAAATACCACTAGCATCACACTCTATCTAGAAAGTTACTGTGAAATCCGGTAAAGCAAGAAGAGGTGCTTTGGTGTGTCTTTTTTTAAGCTCATCAAATTCTCTTTGTTGTGCTTTTCCCCAAATGAAGGTGACATTCTTTTTAGTCAATTCGTTTAAAGGGCAAGCAATGGTAGAAAAGTCATTCACAAATAAATGATAAAAGCCAGCAATCCCATGAAAGCTTCGAAGTTCACCCACATTTTGTGGAATAGGCCAATCTCTTATGTATTTTACTTTGGAAGTATCAACTTTAATACCATTCGAAGAAACAACAAATCCAAGGAAAACCAATTTATCTTTAGCAAAGGAACATTTTGGAAGATTTGCACAAAGCTTTTCCTTTCGACGAATTTCCAAAACTTCCTTGACATCTGTAACATGCTCATCAAGCGACTTGCTATAAACAAGGATGTCATCAAAATAAACAACAACACCCTTGCCAATGAGAGAACGCAAAATATGATTCATAAGGCGCATGAAGGTGGATGGGGCATTAGATAATCCAAATGACATGACCAACCATTCATATAGACCAAGTTTGGTCTTGAAGGAGGTTTTCCACTCATCACCCTCGACCATACATATTTGATGGTAGCCACTACGAATATCAATTTTTTAGAAAATCGTGGCTCCAGTCAATTCATCAAGCATGTCAGCAAGGCGAGGTGTAGGATGACTATAACACGTGGTAATAGAATTTATAGGACGACAATCCATGCACAACCGTAGTGTATCATCCATTTTTGGCACAAGAATCACGGGGACCGCACTAGGACTAAGGATTTCTTGGATCAAACCTTTGGAGATGAGGTGGTGAATTTGGCGTTCTATCTCCTTCGTATCCTCCGGGTTCGTGCGAGAAGTGGCGCGGTTTGGTAGTGGCGCCCTGGGTATAAGGTCGATGTGGTGCTCGATTCCACGAAGAGGAGGTAGTCCATGAGGAAGCTTGCGGTGATCCAGCATACCACTGCATGATGTAGTACACTATAGTCATTGACATAACACCAATAAAACACTGTTCACTAGTATTACATCCCTCAGAGTGGTACAACAGAAACATAGCAGGTCCAAGACATGACTATAGGTTACAACTCGACTCTTTACAAAAGATCCAAAGAACACTCTAGGTTAAAGAGAGAGAAAGAAACTTCTTACAAAGAAGAATCAGAAACAATCAACTCATAAATATCATGCTAATAAGATTAGAATCTAATTATTTGGCTTGTATTGCTGCTATTGCAATACTCTACAGAAGTAGGTTCTATGGCTAGAGATTATATTTCCATCTAAACAGCAACTTCGTCTTCACTTTACTTGATGTATACGTTGACTTCCTTTACTTCATTGAAGAGCTTAAGCTTTTGATGATTACTCCTGAAGCATAACTTGATGTAGACGTCGTATTAATGGCTTCAGAATCTAGCAAGGCTTAAAAAGATACGTTGAGTACGAGCGTACTCAGCAAGTTCACTAGAAAGGAGTGTTTGATGCACTATATCTACAGCCACAGACCAGAGGTCGTAGGCAATGCAAGTTTTTGTAAACATTTCTTCAAAGGTTGCTTTTATTCTGAAAAGCTATGTCCTCCAGCCTTCATAGTTTTACCAGAACTTTCGTGGAGTTCCTTTCCTGCCGTGTTCGTAGCTCCTTTCCGGAACAGGGAGTAACAAGTTATAGTTCTTACACTCCGCAGAGGTGTGTTACTTTACCCATGAGAGACCTTAGGTTTTGTTGCACGGCCGGAGTATGTTCCCGTTCAAACTTTCTTGGTTTGAGGCCCAACCTAAGATCCAAGCCAATCACTGCCTTCTCCATGACCCCGCATGTCTCCTTGGTGTATGCCAGCCCACATATTGAATTACGGCAATTGGCAGTATAGACCGTTCAGATGCCAGAACTACCGTGGGACGTTGAGGGTTCCCACCCATATGATGCATATCCTCTACGAATTACCAATCAATGCAAGCTACGAGGATAACAACCACGACCCGCACATCCGGCTCCATGCGAGAGGGAAAAGATACAGCTGACTTCTCCGTCCCATTCCAAATCTCATGGTCAACGCGTAATATACGGCGCAAGAATCACTGGCGACATTGTTTGTTAAGTCCTAGGTGATATAGTCCTGTGCAGTGATATTCCAACTGCCAGACTTAATAGATTAGATGATCACCCTGGATCAGTAACCAATAGTTCACATTATTATCAAAAATAGTGTTTTCTGACCTTTTTGAAATGCAGGTGATGACAACACTGGATTTGCAAAATACTTTACATAAAATAATCAAAGGACATGAGCAAGTGTGAACTTGCCTTTTGTGATTGCAAGATTATGCACTCACGATCTTCGAGACAATATAAGATCCAATATCTGAAACCAGCATCATTGGTCCGGTAAGGACTAATGTTTAAAGAAGCAAGATGCTATTATGCATAGTAATATAATGCAATTTGATAAACGCGAATTCCCGGGATTAGAGTTAATCTAGGGTTTGGAAACTGGAAATGGTTCCTTTAGAATGTGTTGTACTTTTAGATAAGATTCACACTTGTGAATCTTATTAAGGCTTGTGAGTGTGTGTGAAACAACATGTAATTATAATATCATACAACAATAAGACACACAAATGTGGAATGCTACTTCAAGATTGCTTATGCAAGAATTTTTTTATCCTCAAATTTTACTTTACAAGTAATGGCATTTATATGGAGTTTAAGTGTCAACAATCTTAAATATAGAAGTAAGGTATAAAGTAAGGTGATTACAATTAATTGTCATCTATTGACTATGATGAAAGTCCTTGAGTTTAGTGGTTAAGAGTTGGGAATACTATCTTAAGATTTGTTGTTTGAAGTGGCAAACAGAATAACATTTGAAGAAAATATTTCCTTACTAAGGTTTAAACAATCCTAATAGCTTTTAGAATATGGTTGACAGAATGTGATTGATGTTGTTTATGCTTCTTCAATAGTCTAGACTTGAGATGCTTTAGGTCTTAATTAAAATAAACCAAAGTTAACTATAAAACACACAATAAAGCCTTTATCATTATATTTAAAGTCGTATAGACTAAAGTTAACTTTAAGAACATATATGGATTTAAGATGTAATGCTTATGATAATTGTACTTTGTTCATCTCATAATGTTTCTTTAAAGCTAAATAAGAATGGTATTGTTTTTATTTGAGCAGTGGTTTCTCAACACTATAATGGGATAGAATCATTTATCTTTTCTATAAATGAGTGGTTACAGTTTGAAAACAAGGAAATAATATTAATTAACTACTTATGGATTCAATGTAGTGTTTTGGTATGTTTATAACTTGTGGTTGAATGATAACTCAATAAGATTGCATTTAAAATGTGTTGAACCATTTTGACTTTATATTATCAATATTTAAGGCTAATACTATTTATTAGACTCAATTGGCTAATTTTAGAAATATTAGCAAATTTTATTTACCCTTATATGAATTATCAACTAAGGAAATAGGTTTAAATTCAAGTTATTAAAGTGTTTAAATTTTTTATTTAACTTAAAAGTGGAATATTATATTTTTAACATGTAGGTACCATTTTTGTGATCATTTTGGTATATTACATTTATTTTTGTGATTCATAAATAATAAGATCGGATTTTATAAGATTTATCACTTTATAAATACTTAATAAATAATAAATACTTACTTAAGTGAAATAACAATGCATGATTCTAGTTTTAAATTATAGTTCTTCTATTTCTAAGATTTTTGGTATTTTATTTATATTTTTAACCTTTACCAATATTAAAATATGAATTTTCAAAGTTTTAATACTTATAAAATCTTTATTAAATATTAATTATTTAAATTGTTGACATAATAATGTTTATTAATAGTTTAATATTATAGATTTTATTTTTCTAAAAAAATTCATATATAAAACATATTTTCTAAATTATGAAACATAAGTTATTAAATTTCTAAGATTTAATCATTTTCAAAAATTGTTAAACATATTTACTGCATCACTGCTGATATCATCTCCTCTCTTAAACTTTCTACACCGCACCCTAACCTAGCCCCCAGTCACTGACTGGTGGGGTCGTTGCCACGGCATACGCCACATGTGCAAAGACTGGGTCAAACCAACTGATTGAGCAATGGTGACGCGAGCATGATGCCAAGATGATGTCACACGAACTAATCCTCTCAGATCGAATTTCAATCCAGCGATTTGGTTCGCGTGCGTGATTGTACTTGGGCTTATTGTAAAGAGGAGACAGAGGCGATTCTAGTGGTGGTAGCGCCGCCCGTATTTGGTCGCCGGAACAGTAGTTGCGACGGTGGCGGTGGCAGATGCTCGCTGGGGAAGCAAACCGGGGCGAGAACAAGCAAGAGATAGGGTGCTCGAGCAACAGAGGCTCACCAGGGATCTCGTGGAAGGCTTGGTGAAGGAAATCATGGCCGAAATCGAGGTGGACGACGGCGGATGGACTTCGGGAAGACGAGGTCGCCGCATCGATTCAAGCCTCTCTTGCTTAATTCCTTCAGCTAGGAGGCTCAGTGAAGTATGGTGGTGCCCATAGTATGCTTGGACTGCCACGGGGAAAGCTAGAACGCCGGGAATCGACGGCAACCCGAGGCTAGGGTTTTGGTGTTCATGCGGGAGAGGAAGAGAGATAAGAAGAGTGGCGTTCTAGGGTTTCTCGATAGCGTCCAGGGCTTCTTATAGACGGCCAGTGCGGTGGCGCGGATCTTGGCGCTCTCCGGCGACAAGGGCGTGGCCACCAAGCTGCTTGCAGCATCGGAAGGTCGATGACGATACGAGAAAGATGACGAACCGGTACGGGCTGAGTTGGGCTATTGCTGGGCCGACGTGGGCTGAGGTTGGGCTGCCTTGAGGTGAGCGAGCGAGCTGCTGATACTGCTACATGTGAGCGACAGTTAAGCGAGAGAAGAGATGGGTCGTGGGCCAATGCTGACTGGTACTTCTTTTTCTTATCTTTTCTCTTTTCTGTTTTTAATAATTTGTTTTCAATTCAAATTTCCTCAAGGATTTAAATACCTTAATTTTTGTACAGTATTTTAAATATTCCAAAGGTAACTATCCTAATTGATTGCTCTAATCATGTTGGTATTTTTTTAATACTCATAATTATATTAGAAATTATATATTTTGTAGAATAAATGAGAATTAGGGTTTTAGGGATTTGTTTATTATATCAAACTCTGAGAATGGTGATTTTGTTTTCACCATAATAATTATATAGGTAAAGATTTAAGTGGGTGATTGATGTGCATGGTATATTTTCATATTTATTATCTTATAATAATCATATAGGATGATTCAAGTATTAAAATTTCCTTAGCATTATCTTGGTTAAATCTTTATGCATGAGTAATAATCATAGATGTAGAAATGAAGATTAATAGATAAAGCATATTGCTTTTGTGTTTGTGGTCAGCAATAGTATCATCATCCAAGAGAACATAGTAAAGTTATTCTCTAGAATGACTTATGAGAAAGAATTGATAACTAAAGTTTCTAGGCATATATGATTTTAATGTTTGAAAGTGACAAAGGTATGCTTAGGTGATTTACTATAGGAAAATATTCTTATAAACCATTGTGGAAATAACATGATTGATTAAACAGATGAGATAGATATTAGATTTGGTTATAGAATTAAGGCTGAGTGTTTACCAATAATTCTTATCTTCCAAACTTCATAATTCTAGACTTCTAATTAATGAATTCCTTTCCTAGATATTCTACTTCTTCCTATCCATCATCATGTGTTAACAAGATGAGCTTTACTTCATAAGAATAATCTTATCCACCCTTTATTCTTTTGAATCCATTTGTAAATCCAATGAGCTTAACACTAAAGCTCAACATGATTTCCTCATAGAGATAATTCTCATCTTTAGGCTATTCCTAATGAATCCAATTCCACTAGAATTATTACTCTCTTACTCCACAATTTCTTTGTAATCTCACTTATAAATCTCAGAAGCTTGTCACTGAAGCTTTTCATAATCTTCACATATCTTTACTTGGTTATATCAACTACTCTACTGCTGATAACCTCCAATCCAACAAGTAGTTACTTCTGACTCCGTTCATACTCTAGCTTCAGCTTAGTCATACTATCTTGTCTCTACTTAACTCCAGTAAATCATACTCCAACCTCACATTATATTAATGTGAATTGTCATTACATTCTAGGTAACATATCTATACTAGGGTTTAATCATGTTATATCCACCAATATCACTTATACATGATATAATCATTCACTCTTAGTGACTTAAGCATGATCATTATAATCCTTTGATCATTTATGGCTTAGGTTTCCAGTTGGCTAATCAAGGCCTCATAAATACAACATTATAGTTGTATGTTTAATTATCTTATAATTATCTCTATTGGACTAAGAGATATTATTCATGGACTATACCTACTTGATCCAATAGGATTACTCCTGGTAACTATCTTCAGAATTCATCCTTATGATCTTCTTTGTTACCATATAATTATATCTTCCAGATAACTCTGTTATCCATTCAGGAGTGAGTTAATTCCATCAATTATCACAATGATCTTATTCTCTTCCAACACTCCCATCCTATAGATGATATCTAAAAATAGCATCACCACTTACCTCTTCTTACCTCCTTCTTTAAAGGATTTAAATTGAATGCTATGATAAGAACAAGAGTTTCTAGATCAAGAATTGATAGGCTAAGGATTGGTAGATCAATAGTTGATTTCTCAACATTGATGAACAACAAATATTAGAATAAGATTCAATAGAGATGATAAGGATTGATATGGAAAGAAATATATGTGGTGAATGATCTTGACTTGATTTCCTTCCTACTCAATACAACTAAAGAGTTAGGGTTGAGTATTACCATGATCCACATGGTAGGAATAAATAAGGATAAAGTAGGTCATGAATTAGTTATTACATTATTGTTATTGAATTATATTCATAGCTTGGTATTCATGGTTATAGTAATGAATACTATAGAATTATCACTTAAGGATCAGATATTAATCATTAAGCAATGTATTATGGTTTAATTTTATTACATTTGATCTACTCTTAGATCAAATCTTCTTTACCCAAAAGGTTTTAGCAAAGGTCATATTGAAACTTATCGTAGTCAACTTGATGATCTACTTAAATTCCCTCAAGTTGAGAGAAGCTTCAATCACTTTGACAAGTTTTGTTTAAAAGCGTGAAAATTATTCAAATTTTCTATGCATGAATGCAATGCACACATCTGAGTTCAGCTTATTTCTAAGCTCTAATGCTGGGATGTTACAAAGCTCTTCGGGGAACACATTATCGATTTCCTGCAACATAGACAACAAATACGGAGGAAGGTTTGCCAAGTCGTTAGTTCCTTGTGCCAAGCCCTTGCATACTAGGATGTAGTGCAAAATGTTTGGGTTATCCATCACTTCTCTCATCTCACTTTTGGTGGAAGGAGAACTCTCTTGTGTTTGTCACTCATATTTGGCTTGTGGCACTCATTTCCTATTGGGTGGTTCTCTCGCTCACCACTTGTCTTACTAGTTTGTTTTGTGGTTTGCATCCTCGCTAGAGCCTTTGCATTGTCCGCAATTATTTGGCTAGGAGTCATCGGTTGCAAAACACATATCTTATTGAGCCACTTGAAGGTATACATGTTCGTGTGTCCATCATGGGTGGCTCCCTTATCAAATTGCCAAGGGAGTCCAAGCAACATATGGCACACTGTCATTGGAACCTGGTCCAAGAGCAAATATGACGGAGACCGTGTGTTTAATCTTTACGGATCCATTGTTGCGTAACCATTGCACATGATATGGGTGCTTGTGTGGACGAAGGGGGAGGTTGAGTTTCTCACGTAGTTCCATGCTTGGAAGATTGTGACAACTCCCGCCGTCAATGATAACTTTGATGGATTTCCCACTGATGCCACCACAGGTTTGAAAGATGTTGCACCTTTGATCTTCATGTTCTTGTGCTTGTGTAGTTAGAACTCTTGTGACGGCAAGCGATGGACCTGCGTCATGCTCACACATGAGGAGATCTTGATCATTGGTGTTCACTTGTTGTTGTGCCATCGCCTCCTTGACTCTTGCTTCAAACTCTTCTTCACTCAAGTATTCTTCGTCGCCATTATCATTGAAAAACAAGACTTTGGTGTTGACGCATTGGTAAGACTCGTGTCCTTTGCCTCCACACCTGTAGCATTCTACTTGTGTTGCGGAGTTGGATTCCAAATGTTGCTTGCCACTTGGGGTGGTTTGCCCTGAGACGTTGTTGACTTGAACGGAGGCTTGAAGCTACTTCGAGTGCTCGCTTTGGGACTTAGTGTAGGAGCGGGATTAGAGGAATTGTAGGTGAAATAGGTCTTCGTCTTGCTATATTTGAGGTCATCTTGCACTTGACGCTCGGCCTTGGTGGCAATATGCACTAGCTCAACCATGTTGCGGTAAGCTTGGAACTCCGTGATGCGCTTGATAGGGTGATTCAATATCATAAGGAAACGAGCCATGTTTGCTCTTCTCGTTCTTCTATGTTAGCGCGAATCATTTGGAGTTCCATTTTCTTAAAATACTCTTCCACACTTTTGGTTCCTTGAGTAAACTTTGAATCTTGTTGAAGAGGTCATCAGTGTAGTGAGATGTAACAAAGTGAGAATGCAAGTGCTCCTTCATTGCTTGCCACGTAGTAACGGGTGGTTCTTCTCGTGCCTTGCGAGCAACTTGGACTTGTTCCCACCAAAGGTTGGCGTAATCATCAAACTCTAGCGATTCCATAACCAACATCTTTGCATTGTTATAGTTGTGCATTCGGAAGATCTTATCCACCTTGAGCGCCTATGAGAGATATTCTTCGGAATCGTTTGAACCAGTAAACTTGGGCATGGTGAACTTGAGCTTGCCGAATGTCTCTTCTTATTATCGTCGGTGACGGTTTCCATTATGGTGGTGGCGTTGGTGATCCTCATCATCCGAGCTATCATGGTGGCGGTTGTCCCGATGTTTCCATGGTTGAGGACGAGGGTCTTGGGTCGCCTTGCCGCGGAGGAGGACCTTGTTGTTTTTGTGGTTGTTGAGCCACATTTGGTGGAGGAGAAGCTTGTTGGTTATCTTTCCGCGGTTGAGAAGCTTATTGTGGTGGCGATTGTGGCACATTTGGTTGTGGAGGCACTTGGTCCTCCCGATGATGATGACGATGTCCATTGTGAGCATCGCGGTGTGGTTGTGGAACGTGATGCTCATGCCTAGGTTGTTGACGAGGTTGAGGTCGCTCGTCGTTTGCACGTTGATGCTCATGGTGTCGGTGGTGACGGTCATGCTGCAACCAGATACGGTTGATGAGGGCCAACCGTCAGCCGTCAACTTCATCCCCTCGGTTGCTGATGTGGAACAATCTGGCGTCGCGCTACCCCATCTCCATATCCGGCTGCTGGCGTGCTCCGCCCGCTTCAACCTACTGCCGCACGGCACCCCTACTCCTCCTGCACCGACGCAAGGGCCGCATGGCGCCCCTACTCCTCCCCTGCCTGAGGCCACCTCCTCCCATGCAAATCGCCCACCTACGCGATGCCACCGTGGCCCCATCCGCCGCCGGCGTACCCCTGGTCGCAACAACGAACCGGCGCGGTCACTGCTCCCTGCATGGCACCCAGAGGCGTGGCTCTAGCTCCTCCCGCAAGGCGGAACTTGGAAGTCGGTGGCACTCCACCTGGTCGAAGAACCTACGACGGCGTGAAGCTCCGGTGGCTGAATAGGCAGCATGGCCAGACCGAGTCGTCATAGGAACCATGAGGTTGGGAAAAGAGTAGCTCGTGGGGGTGGGGAGGAGAGGGAGGTCGGATGTTATCCTGACCGACAGCTAGCACTATCTTCCCACCAATTTTGTGACATCTCCGCTATGATTCCGTTACATGTTTGTTTTGGAGTCTTAAGCACCATGCATCGCATTAATAAAGAGCTGCATGCATCAGTCGATGCAGAGGCTGGAGCTACGTCTCCGCTTCGAAAAAAAAAAGCACCCTGCATCGCTTATGACAGTATAGCTTATGCTATCGATTTTAGAGGCAGCTCCTTTCCTCGCCTGGACAACAATTTGTCGTTCCAGCCACTTCTTTCCTCGACATATTCGGACTACCAAAAACTGCAAAGCAATCACTCCAGTCTACCCCACCATAGTTGGTAGGCCCAAATATTTATCAGTCAAGGCCCCGGTCATAATATTCTGAGCGTTGTAGATTTCCTCTCGTGTATTAGGACTGAATAAAATACAGTTCTAGCAGATTTCGTCTCACAAACCAACTATCCAGGCAAGACAGTATTCATCCAAAATGCGCTAGAGCCTAGAGGTCATTTGCATTGGAACCATTGGCCTGCATCGAATCAGAGAATCGTCTGCAAAAAGAAGATGGCATCAGAATCAGAGAATCGTCCGTAAAAAAAGGAAGAGTTGATATAGCCGGCGCTCCACGATGCTCATTCTGCTAATTCTGTAACAGCAAACCCGTTAGACCTTCAAGAGTAAACAGATCACTTTCCTCTGATTTTCCTTCATGAGTAAACCTGTTACCCGATGACCAGTTTAACCCAGCTAGCGTCAAACCCCATCTTTAGCATATAATTTTCTCAAAGAAACCCAATACATTAACTTTCCCCAGAAAAAAAAGAAACCAAAGTGAACGCTTTCGACAGTAAACCTTCATTTTCATTTAAGATCGATTCGCTTAATCGAGCACCAGAACGGCAAGAACTGTCTCGTGATTTTAGACAGAAGGCACGAGGGGACATTATTGGCCCATAAGGTTTACACAGAACTGGCAATCTCGGAGCCAGCTTTCCAATTACAAACACTGAACCAAACAAAATATAAACTTCTAAAAACATCAGTGTCGTTCATCTGCTTTCCCCTGCCAGGGTTGCTCATTGATTCTCTTGATACGATCACTCATGCGATTCAATGCAGGATACCCATCTCGGTCATACGGTCTTTTCGACATGAACACCATAATTTGTTTAGATCATCCACACGACCATAATACATACAACTAGGCAACATAACGGCGATCTAAACACAATCTCGAGAAACAGATTATATCTGCATCCATCCAGTTCTTTTTAAGACCTTCCTAGCTAGAGACCAGCAGTCGTGGCAGGCTAGCCAGGTGTGGCGCGGCGCCATGCTAAAAAGGGCACCGTCCTGCAGGATCAGAGCAGGCAGAACCTCTAAGGTGCCGTACCCAAGAGGCTCTCGTGGCTGCCCTGGTTTCCCCAAGCTCTCTCCTTCCACAGGAGCTCCACCTGCTCGAAGCTCAGGCCCTTCGTCTCTGGCACGTACAGAGCCACAAAGATGAAGGCCATCACAGCAATTCCGGCGATGATAAGAAATGTAGGGCCGGTACCAACCCAGCCCACAATCGAGAGGAATGTCTGTGCCACAATCAGGTTGGAAATCCAGTTGACAGTGGCTGACATGCCCCCGCACATTCCACGGTAGGCCTCAGGGTAGATCTCGGAGTTCACAGCCCATGGGACTGGGCCCATACCTGGAGAAAAGAAGGCGATGTAAAGAGCAAGCCCTCCGACTGCAAACCATCCCAGCGTGCCTTGGCAGGAACCACTGAATAAGCTCTCACAGAGGCTGGATGATGACTGCAGTATGAAGGCCATGGCGAGAATGACAAGGGAGAGCACAACCCCGGCTAAGCTTGTGAGGGCCAGGCGACGGCGGCCACAACGGTCAATGAGGTAGATTCCAACAATTGTTCCGCTTGCATTCATGGCAGCGATGATGAGTGAAAGGAGCAAGGCCGACCTGTTGGAAGTGAATCCAGCCATCTGGACGATCGTAGGGCTGTAGTACATCACAGTGTTGATGCCAGTAAATTGCTGGAAGGCCTGCACAGATTCAGACATGTTAGAATAAAATGACATTGTTTGCCTACTTGATTCTCCTATTGTATCATGCATTCAGGACTTATGGCAAGGTAGGCTATCTGTATCACTGATAATTGACCTGAGCCAATCTCAAAACGACTTAGTAACAGCAAATTTTCTAGTTGTTCTAACTGACAGCAAAATGAAGATCATGCTAGCGTCCATTTCTCAATGCATGTTAATCTCTTTAAAAGTGCATATCCAATGTACAGGGCCACATGAACATCTTTTTTTTTTTAAATCGGGCCACATGAACATCTTAGTTAACAGGGTGGCAAGAATCACGAAGAATGACAGAGCCCGGATATACCTGAAGACCGGCTCCAGCACAAAAAGCTAGCCTTAGTTCCTTCGACCTGAATATGTCCAAGTAGCTCCCAGTACAGTTAGACTGGAATTCATGCATGGAAGCCGAAGCAAGCAGGTCGACCTCTTCTTCTAGACGGCCGGATTCATATATCTGCTCCAGTACAGCAATAGCCTTTGCCTTCTCATCCTGTGCAAGAAAATTAAGATAAGGAAAAGATAGCAGATCAAAGAGACAAAACATAACTGAAGCAAATGCCAGTAACCTTTCGGTAAAGCCAACGGGGAGATTCTGGAAGAAAAAGCATCAGCACAAACTGTATAACTGCTGGCACAGCAGCAACTCCAAGCATCCAGCGCCATGTTCCAGGAACCTATGGCATGTGGCAGGCATATTATTGCAACCAAATACTGATACAAAAAGAGCTTATTAATAACTCCACCGAACTCTAAGTTTTTACAAAGATGGTGTAATATGATCATATCTCCTGTTTATTTACGTATCAGACTTATCTATTAAGGCATTATTTACTTCTTTTTTCGAGAAAATGCGTTATTATTTTTCAATAGAGGTACTTTTACTTAACAATAGTTACAGGATAACAGTTACAATTGTATTGGCCATCGCTAAGAACCTACTAAAAATTTACTGTACTGTCCAACAAAGCTATAGAAGCTATGCTAATCAAATGTCTGCTCAATTTTCATCATCCATGCATAAAGTGAGTAATACTTCAAGAGGAAACAGTAGACGGCCCACAAAATTACAGTGTGATAGGCAATGGTAAATGGATAAATTTGAAAGAAATGTATAACCATGATGCCACTACTATAAAGAACTCCCAAAGCAGAAAGACGGAGCATTTCACCAACACCAAAGTTGCTACGCACCAAACAGCACCTTGTAGGTGAAAAATCCATTGCTGCTGATGGGGGAAGCCGACTCTCGTTCATTGATAGTACAGAGTGTTATGCAATTAACTAGCACCAACAAATTCGTTAACGCCATACAAGATACATATGCATAATAGGGTGAAAGTTAGGATAAACTTGTCACCGTACTGAAAAACTTTCTCAGGAGAGTTCATCTTGAATATAACATAACAGATTGAACTTTTTGACATGGTTCTTGTGCAGGAGAAACACACCCAAGTATCAGTACAGGTTAGTAAATTATCTTGTTGGTACCATCTAAAGTCGTAGGCATTAATAATTTGATCTACTCAAGTTGAAAGTCTGAAACAAAAAAATCTGCATTCTTTAAAGATAAGATGCAGTGTTATAAATATAGTTAGACTAGTTACTTTACAATCATACTTGTGCACGTGACACAAAATCGACTGCAGTCGCGATATCATCTAGGGGTGTTCAAAAAAAATCATCCATACAGTAGAAATTCCTGTTTAAGCTCTTGAACTAGAGGGTGATGCTTAGGTAGGGCATTCCTAGTGTATAAGGTCACCTTTTGCTATAAGCTGTTACCCACCTAGCTTGTGGAAATACCTACAATATACAATGGTCATATTTTCTGTAAGGTAGGACTCGGATAACTTGTTCATGTAGCTACATGCAAGAGAGAGAGGAGAGAGAGAAAAGTTATTTCCTATTCCCTGTGGGCAGCCCACAAGCTTGAGGTCAACCTTAAGCTTAAGGAGAACTTTGTTTTTCTCACAATGTAGAAGGTGGACCACAAGGAATGCCATGTAGGACTTACGGAAAGCTTATTTGCACACTGTGGGGTGGCTATAAGCAACGACGAAATTTGTACCAATGTGGAGCTGCCTGTTTAAGACGGGTTGAAGTGAACCCACCAATTAACAGTTCTAGTATCATCTGGACTGCAATGGCTTAATTTCCAGTTAAACGACTGTTGAGTGAGAACCATTTCACATAAGGAATAAAAAAAAGAGGGGATGCTGATTAATATAAGGCTGAATATTACCTCAGTAAAGCCAATATTGACCAGGTAGGAGAAGAACTGGCCACCAGTAATCATGAGGACATTAGTTGACACCAAGCCTCCCCTAATTTCTGAAGGAGCAGCTTCAGCGATGTAAACTGGGGCTGTGACTGATGCTATCCCCACACCCAGTCCAACAAAGAGCCTTCCAAGAATCAGAACATAAGGACCACCAGCAGCACACATAACAAGTGAGCCAAGTGCGAACATCACGTCAGCAAGAAGAGTCGACTTCTTACGACCATACGCATCATTTATCCAACCACCCCCAGCAGCTCCAAGCATGGCTCCAAGCAATGCCATGCTAACAATTGTCTCCTGCGGAAGAAAGCAAACTCAGTAACTATATGGAAGGATACAAAATATTAATGATCAGTAATCGATTGATTAGACTGAACCTGCAAGAACAAATTGTCTTTGACAGCAGGAAATTCATCGCGAATATAGAGAAGGGCTCCAGATATGACACCTGACAATGGAAATGGCTCAGTTAAGCTTAAGCATGCAAATTATACTGTTATTTCAGTCAAGCTTCATATAAGCTCTAAGTTTTCCAAGATTGTTTACTCCGAGACCTCATGGAAACTTAAAGGCGTCACACAAAGTCCATTTTCAGGCCTCCCTACAAAAATATAATACTCCAAGTACTGACTTCTTCTGAAACATAATTTTTCTGACTATGCTAAGTATTTTTCTTTCTGTTTCACTATGCTATTTTTTCCAAGTACCGTCTTCTTCTGAAACATGTCTACAATATCCACAGAGTCCATTTCACTAGGAATTTTATAAAATTCCCATCATCGATGATGTTCTAACAAATAAACCAATCAAAATCAATCAGATTCATTCAATCAGAAACTGTGGCGCCTCCGACAAGGGGAATAATTAACTAACCTCTACATATAGCAAGCAAGCATAAGTTGCAAACGGAAAAGAGGGATCCATTTATCCGTACCAGTATCGTAGCCAAAGAGGAACCCGCCGATTCCTGCGACACCGGTGAGCCCGAGCACGTAGCGGTTTCTGAAGAAGTTCATGTCCTTCCTCCCCGTAGAGTCCAGAAGGTGCACCGAGCTCCCGGGCATGGTGGACAAGTCGATCGTCATGCTCGCTCCCACCGGAATCCGGCCTGGAGCTCAGCCGGTGGGCGGCGGGCGAGCAAAGCAACTTCGCTCAGAAGAACCCAATCCGTGTCCGTGAAGATGCGAGGTTGGAACTCCAGAATCCAAATCACCTCGACGCGGAGTCGGCGCCAGAGAATTCTAGAAGCGGAGAGAAACTCCAGGAACCGTATGGTCCCGAGCAGGGGAAATTTGCTTCAGGCGATGATGGAGAGAGGGTGGACCGGCATTTGAAGCCGGCCAGCGAGCCCCGGCTGAAATAGGAAAGTCAGCGGGAGGGCACCGCGAATGATCGGAGGAGAGGGCAAGGGGAGGTTTGGAGGAGATTGTCGCGTTTTGGGTCTGAATCGGCCTGGATAGACACGAGGCGACCACCAAAATGGAAAGAAAATGGTGACCTGCGTAAGAATCGGGGGAGGAGGATGACCCTCGTCGTCTTTCGTCTCGTGCTGAAAAAAATAGAGGGGTGAACAGAACGGGATTATTAATTATTCTGCTAGGTCCACCCATAATCGGCCTCTTTTCTTCACGTCACTCCTTGTTCTTTAGCAGCCTGCAGTAGTACTGACTTTTTATAAATTTGGTGCACATGCTACTAGTGCTCCCTTCCTTTTGAAATCAAAATGGTACTTTTAAAAAACTGAAGAATACATGTACATGGTTTATATATTTGTGCAAAATTTTAGTAAAAAATTATTTTATTTTAGGCTAGGAAAAAAACAAAGCAAGTTCATGTGATCAAATAAGACTATAAATACGTATTTTTCAACATATTTTAAACGAAATTCCTGGAGTACATTCTGGATATATGTATCTAGCTATATTTTTTCAGACCAAAAAATACAAGTTATTTTCCCTTTTATAAAAATTCAACTCATCTATTAAATCATCTATGGCAGTACAAAGAGAACTAAAAGTAATAAAAATTATAAATAGACTCTTGAACCACCTAACAACGACTGCAAACACCACACTAGTGTGAGCCGAAGACATGCCGCCGTCCTCGCACCTGCATCACCGGAGCCGGAGAAAAGGTTTCTTAGAAGAACTTGTTATAGTAGATTGATAGGAAGTCATCGTGCTAACGCCCTAAAGGACCAACGCACCAGAGCAGCAATCATTGTCGAAGATAGCAATCGTAGATCGAAACGCGTCCTCCTTTGGCACTAGATGCACCACCGGAGAAAGGATATGACAGGAAGGATTTTATTCTGACTTCAAGATATAGCCACCGCCTTACCATTTTAAAAAAATACTGAAAAATAATCTAAAAGGATGAAAACTCTCGCGCCGGCGAGAGGATGTGGTCCGCCACGCTCCATGGCCCCAAAACCACCGAAGACGACAGTGCCAGTGTCGCTGTCGAGGGGGAAGGACCCTAGATGGGTTTTGAACGGCGGCTCCCGATCGCCTCTCTCTTTTGACTTGTACCTATTCACGTAAGTTTCAGTTTTTTTTAAGACAGAAAAAAATACAAGTTTCAGTTTTTTGAAAAACAGAAGTATTGGTGCCCACGCGTCAAATACACTTTCCGAAAGAAGAACTATTTACAATCGTCACTCCTTGTTTGCATGGCTGTTGGCTGATGTTGGAGCGAAATCTTCTCGCCTTTAACACGCGTGTTTCCGCAATAGCGTAGAAAATGTGCCGGAAAATAAGCACGACGACCGACAGTATGGTTTCATGGAGCAATCGGCTGTGTACTAAAAGGTTTCATGGAAAAGATACTAAAAGGTTGCATGGTTATGGTCTATCTTTCGTGCGCAAAAGAGAAGTAGTACTAAAAGGTTTCATGGAGCAATCGGCTGTGTAATCTGACAGTAACCATGAAATGCCAAATGTGCAAGGCACTACTAGCACGGTGAACTCTTTTCAAGAATTCAGCGGATCCATCTTCTCCATCCGTGAGACGTTCGATCCGCTGCATAAGATAAGAGCTCCTCGTCTGCAAATTGTTGCTTCTCTTCCTTTCTTTTGAGGTTGCTGACCACGCCTGCCGCGCGGTTGTTGCTTCTCTTCCTTTCTGTTCGATGGAGAAGTTAGCAGCCGCTACTGTTGTGTTTTTTTTTTCTTCTTTTTCTATTTCGGACAACCCGGTGTCCGTTAGGATCAGGACGCCACGGCGAAGCGTCGTCGACCCGTCCGTCCCGATCACCACAGCTAGCTGTTGCAAACGTGCAGAATTCGAGTACGGAGTAGTATCATTTATTGGCCACATCCTCTGAGCGGGGCCGCCTGGTCTGGGAGGTTCGACCTCTCGTTGGTTCTCAGCTGTTGTTGGATTCGGAAACAGAATAGGAAGAAACGACCACTAGGAACTATTCTCTACAGTGCACACATAGTGGGAGGGGGGAAGGGGGTTTTTTTTTAGGGAGTGTCTAGATCTCAGGCGCGCCTGAGAACTTCTTATGTCTAAATCGCTGACATTATTCTACTATTTATGCTAGTTATAACCTAGTTGTAACTTATATAATTTGTACTAATTTTCAGTTGCAACCTAGTTGCAACTCATTAAAATCCCAGTTACAACCTAGTTGCAACTCATGTGAAAGTCTCATATTGCACGAATCGCGAGATAAATCTAATGGCGAGAGAGGTGTTCTCAGGCGCCTGAGAACTAGCAAATCCGTTTTTTTTAACGAGGAGGGATCACCAAGGACCCCGAAGCTGCCATTAAAGTAATGTCGGTCGATACAATTACAAACAGGACCTCAAAATAAAAAGGAAATAGTCCTAAACAATTGCAAGCAAGACCCTGATATATGTGTGGACAACGGTCCTCCGACGGAACCACCTGTTGGATTATTAGGCATAATTTCCATGATTAATTCCAGAATATAAATCATGACAAAACCAGCTACTAGCTCATGTAACTCGAACATACAAGATGTACTAAACAACAGGATGATCGGAAACAAACAGCAGCCTAACATGTACTCGCAGAACATGATGAATAACCAAACAGGATCACGTAGCACGTACCGTTCGGTTGTCGTAGTAGAAACTTTGGGAAAGAGTGATCGCAGCATATGGCGATGAAGACGGCGGTAGGCAGCACCGTCTGACTTGGATGGAAGACGACCCGTGATGAAGAACTCGAGCAGTCGCGCAGAGCGCTTCCCAAAAACCTTATTCGCCCTCTCCCGTACAGGATCGCAAGGGCGAGTGGTTCCGGAGACCTGCTCTCCCGTCCGCCGGTGCACGCCGGCAAGCGGGATGGAGTAGACTACGGTGACGGCGCAAGTAGAGAGGAAGGCAAAACCCTAGATTGGTTTTCGGTGGTGTTGTGGCGGTATATAGAGCGGCTCAGAAAACCCTAACGGAGGCGAACGTGGGCCGAGTCCACGTTACGCACGTTCGGGTCGGTTACAGTAGCCCACGATCCGGGAGCGACCCGAATAAGCTAACCGTTTGACACGTCTGTCAATTTTCCTGAGCAGCAAAATAAAGCTCGGCTCGGCGAGATTCCCGTAACCCGCGGCGCGCGCGCGTCGAGACGAGGCGAGCGTGCGTGCGAGCGGCGGCGTCGGAGGAGGAGCGCGCGTGTGTATCTCTCTTATTCCCACTCACTTATAAAGTGGTGCAACACTCCACCTTATAAGATGGTGCAACTCTCCTCCAACTTTCCATGTGGGACTAAACTTTAGCTCCCACTCCACTTCCATGTGAGCTGTCACAAACATGGGCCCAAACACATATGGGCTGCCACAAATTTGGGCTTTGAGATTTAGGAAAAATCTGAAATACTCATGGGCCTAAATGGATTAGCCCCATTATTTCTAACAATCCCCCACCAGATCTCAAATGCCCATTTGAAGATTTGCCAATCCTTACTACTTGTTTATATACCAGTGTTTCAGCAGAGACTGTTAAGTTGAACTTCCGCCTAGAATTTTGAACTACGTCTATCAACAACTTAAACAATGGACGAACCTTGAATTGCAAGTTTGGTGCCAATAGATTTCGCTCAAAATCATAACTAGTACTTGGCTGTCAGTAGCCTACCCCGTGGGTTGGAGCATATGCGTCATACTCCCTGGTCTCTTCATGAGTTTACTAGAGATCACCCAGATCTCATAGACCGCGACGTTTACAGTCGAGCTCATATAGGTGTGTTCTTTCAAGAATGCCCTGTAGGACGGCATCTTTGCTAATTAAAGCCAACAGAAACACATTAAGGCATGTTGCCAACCTGCCTTACAGATTATGAGAGTCATGCATCTTCACATAGAGAGGGTTACAAAATACTCTCCTCAGTCAAACCACTAGCTTGTTCTTCCCAGGTCCTAATTCACGGGATCTCCGATCACATAGGTTGGGTTACCACTAAGGTGTGACATCCATGGGTCTCAACCCCATCTCCCTCGATGCACTTTCTATCACATTTCGTGATAGTCCCTTTGTAAAGGGATCTGCCAGGTTTTTGTCTGTTTGAATATACGTAACAGTTATTACTCCGGAGTTTCTCAATTTCCTGACAGATTTTAAACGTCTTTTCACGTGTCTTGATGACTTCGCGTTATCCTTAGAATTGTTCACTTTGACAATAACAGTTTGGTTGTCACAATTCAAAAGGATTGCCGGCACAGGTTTCTCAACCACAGGCAAGTCCATCAAGAGCTCACGCAGCCATTCTGACTCAACAGTGGCTGTGTCTAAAGCAGTAAGTTCTGCTTCCATAGTTGACCTCGTCAATATGGTTTGTCTACGAGACCTCCATGACACTGCGCCACCTCCAAGGGTAAACACATACCCACTCGTGGCGTAGAGTTCATCAACGTCAGAGATCCAATTCGAATCACTATATCCTTCAAGCATAGCAGGATTCCCTGAATAGTGAATCCCATAGCTCATTGTACCACATAGATAGCGCATGACCCTTTCAAGTGCATGCCAATGATCAATACCCGGGTTAGACATGAACCTACTCAACTTGCTCACAGCAAAAGAGATATCGGGTCTTGTAGCGCTTGCTAAGTACATGAGAGAACCAACAACTTGTGAATATTTCAGCTGATCTGTTGGTTCCTTCTTATTCTTTCGTAATGTCAAACTGGGATCATAAGGTGTTGGAGAAGTCTTGCCATCATTAAAGCCAAATCGGCTCAAGACCTTCTCAACATAATGAGATTGCGTTAAAGTAATCCCATTCTCGTTCTTAATAAGCTTGATGTTCAGAATCACATCAGCCTCTCCCAGATCTTTCATATCAAAACTCTTTGACAAGAAAGACTTGACTTCATTTATCACTTTCATGTTTGTACCAAAGATCAGAATGTCATCCACATACAAACATAATATAACGCTATCGCCCCCACCATGGCGACAGTAAACACACCTATCAGCCTCATTAATGACAAAGCCAGCAGAAAGTAGAGTTCTGTCAAACTTCTCATGCCATTGCTTAGGTGCTTGTTTCAGGCCATATAAAGATTTTAATAACTTGCACACCTTTGTCTCTTCACCTTTTACCAAAAACCCATCCGGCTGATCCATATAGATCTCCTCTTCCAACTCTCCATTAAGGAAAGCTGTCTTCACGTCCATTTGATGAACGAGAAGACCATAAGAGGCAGCCAGAGATAGTAGTACTCGAATGGTGGTCAGTCTAGCGACAGGTGAATAGGTGTCGAAGTAATCTTCGCCTTCTTTCTGTGTGTAGCCCTTAGCTACAAGACGCGCCTTGTACTTCTCAATAGTACCATCAGGCCTTAGCTTCTTCTTGAACACCCACTTACATCCCACAGGTTTACAACCATAGGGTCGTTCTGATAATTCCCAAGTTCCATTAGAAAGAATCGAGTCCATCTCGTTTTGGACAGCTTCTTTCCAATCATCTGCATCAGGAGATGCATATGCCTCAGTAATGGATCTGGGAGTATCATCCACAAGGTACACGATGAAATCATTGCCAAAGGATTTTGCAACCCTCTGTCTCTTACTCCTCGTGAGAGGTTCATCGTCATCCTTCTCAAGAAATTCCTCATGTGGTTGTTCAGAATTATCAATAGATGCACTAGATTCAGGAAGTATTTCAGAAGAAATCCTACCAATGCTATGCATATCTTTCATAGGAAAAATATTCTCAAAGAATGTTGCATCACGAGATTCCATTATAGTATCAACATGCATATCAGGTACCTCAGATTTAACCACTAGAAATCTATAGCCTACACTCCGTGGAGCATATCCTAGAAAGATACAATCCACTGTCTTGGGTCCGAGCTTGCGTTTCTTGGGAATCGGTATGTTGACCTTCGCCAAACACCCCCAAGTACGCAGATACGAAAGTGATGGTTTTCTCCCAACCCACTCCTCGTAAGGGGTCTTTTCTTTATTCTTGTTAGGAACTCTATTCAGGACATGACATGAAGTCAACAAAGCCTCCCCCCACCATGCCTTTGATAAACCAGCAGTGGCTAACATGGAATTCACCAAGTCAGTCAGCGTGCGGTTTTTCCTCTCGGCAACCCCGTTTGATTGGGGCGAGTAGGGAGGCGTCCTCTCATGAATAATTCCGTGTTCCTGACAGAATTCATCAAATATTTTGGGAAAATACTCACCACCACGATCCGACCTAAGACGCTTGATCTTTCTCTCTAGTTGATTTTCAACCTCGACCTTATAGATTTTAAAGTAGTCTAAAGCCTCATCTTTAGTTTGCAACAAGTAAACATAGCAGAATTTAGTAGCATCATCTATCAACGTCATGAAATATCTCTTTTCACCTTTTGTCAACACACCATTCATCTCACATAGATCAGAATGTATGAGTTCTATAGGTGCCAAGTTTCTCTCCTCGGCAGCCTTGTGAGGCTTTCGAGGTTGCTTTGATTGCACACAACTGTCGCACTTAGAACCTTTGGCAATAGTGAAATTCGGAATTAAACTCATGCTGGACATCCGAGACATCAAACCAAAATTAATGTGACATAAATGAGAATGCCAAACACTGGTATCATCATTAACACCACCACAAATATGATTCACGGATTTATTACAAAACTCTGAAAGTGAAAACCGGAACAAGCCTCCGAACTCATAACCTTTACCAATAAATTGTCCATGTTTCGAAACAACGATTTTATTAGACTCTAAGACAACCTTAAACCCATCTCTGCAAAGAAGGAAGCCACTAACGAGATTCTTGTTCATAGTAGGGACATGCTGCACGTTCCTCAGCTGCACGATCTTTCCGGAAGTATACTTCAGATCCACCGTGCCAACACCACGAACAGAAGCATGTGATCCATTCCCCATTAGGACGGATGAATCCCGAGCGACCTGATAAGAAGTGAACATAGAGATGTCAGCACACACATGAACATTAGCACCCGTATCAAGCCACCAACACGGTGATTGAAATACTGAAAGAACAGTAAATAAATTACCATACCCATCAGTATTGCTAGCGGTCACGACGTTGACAGTCTTGGCCTTTTTCCCTCTGCGGTCTGCGCGTTCTGGACAGTCCTTGGAAAAATGGCCGGGCTCTCCACAAGTGTAACAAGACAGTTCACTCTTGTCCCTGTTCGTCTTCTTCTTCTTGAAGGTTGTAGTCTTTACAGGCTTGTTAAAGGAGGGTTTGAAGTTCCCTTTGTTCTTGCCTACGGATTTGCCTTTCTGCACAAAGTTAGCAGTAGCAAGACCCTCTCCTTTCTCAGTAGTGTCCTTAGCCCGAGCCTTCTCCTCAACATCAAGGGACGCTATCAGATTTTCAACTGATATCTCCTGTCTCTTGTGTTTGAGAGTTGTGGCAAAGTTCCTCCATGAAGGGGGCAACTTAGCAATAATACATCCCGCCACAAACTTGTCGGGTAAGGTACACTTAAGGAGTTCGAGCTCCTTAGCAATGCACTGTATCTCATGAGCTTGTTGAACCACAGGTCTCATGAGCTTGTTGAACCACAGGAAGGTCCTTAGTCATCTTAAAATCATGAAAGCTCTCCATGATATACAGTTCACTGCCAGCATCTGCAGCACCAAACTTGGCATCCAGTGCATCCCAGAGCTCCTTTCCGTCTTTTATGTGCATAAACACATCACACAGACGGTCAGCAAGAATGCTCAGAATACATCCCACAAAGACAGTATTAGCATTCTCGAACTTCTTCTGATCCTCGTCAGATATAGTTCCCTCAGGTTTGCCTTTACTGATGTGGAACACTTTCATCGTGGTCAGCCAAAGCTCAGCCTTGTACTGCCACCTCTTAAAGTGCACACCGGTAAACTTATCCGGCCTCAGTGCATCGGTAAAACCAGCCATTGTTAATTCAGGAAATTGCCTACAATAAGGTTTTTGGATTGTTGGATTATTAGGCATAATTTCCACGATTAGTTCCAGAATATAAATCATGACAAAACCAGCTACTAGCTCATGTAACTCGAACATACAAGATGTACTAAACAACAGGATGATCGGAAACAAACAGCAGCCTAACATGTACTCGCAGAACATGATGAATAACCAAACAGGATCACGTAGCACGTACGGTTCGGTTGTCGTAGTAGAAACTTTGGGAAAGAGTGATCGCAGCAGATGGCGATGAAGATGGCGGTAGGCAGCACCGCCTGACTTGGATGGAAGACGACCCGTGATGAAGAACTCGAGCAGTCGCGCAGAGCGCTTCCCAAAAACCTTATTCGCCCTCTCCCGTACAGGATCGCAAGGGCGAGTGGTTCCGGAGACCTGCTCTCCCGTCCGCCGGTGCACGCCGGCAAGCGGGATGGAGTAGACTACGGTGACGGCACAAGTAGAGAGGAAGGCAAAACCCTAGATTGGTTTTCGGTGGTGTTGTGGCGGTATATAGAGCGGCTCAGAAAACCCTAACGGAGGCGAACGTGGGCCGAGTCCACGTTACGCACGTTCGGGTCGGTTACAGTAGCCCACGATCCGGGAGCGACCCGAATAAGCTAACCGTTTGACACGTCTGTCAATTTTCCTGAGCAGCAAAATAAAGCTCGGCTCGGCGAGATTCCCGTAACCCGCGGCGCGCGCGCGTCGAGACGAGGCGAGCGTGCGTGCGAGCGGCGGCGTCGGAGGAGGAGCGCGCGTGTGTATCTCTCTTATTCCCACTCACTTACAAAGTGGTGCAACACTCCACCTTATAAGGTGGTGCAACTCTCCTCCAACTTTCCATGTGGGACTAAACTTTAGCTCCCACTCCACTTCCATGTGAGCTGTCACAAACATGGGCCCAAACACATATGGGCTGCCACAAATTTGGGCTTTGAGATTTAGGGAAAATCTGAAATACTCATGGGCCTAAATGGATTAGCCCCATTATTTCTAACAATCCCCCACCAGATCTCAAATGCCCATTTGAAGATTTGCCAATCCTTGCTACTTGTTTATATACCAGTGTTTCAGCAGAGACTGTTAAGTTGAACTTCCGCCTAGAATTTTGAACTACGTCTATCAAAAACTTGAACAATGAACGAACCTTGAATTGCAAGTTTGGTGCCAATAGATTTCGCTCAAAATCATAACTAGTACTTGGCTGTCAGTAGCCTACCCCGCGGGTTGGAGCATATGCGTCATACTCCCTGGTCTCTTCATGAGTTTACTAGAGATCACCCAGATCTCATAGACCGCGACGTTTACAGTCGAGCTCATATAGGTGTGTTCTTTCAAGAATGCCCTGTAGGACGGCATCTTTGCTAATTAAAGCCAACAGAAACACATTAAGGCATGTTGCCAACCTGCCTTACAGATTATGAGAGTCATGCATCTTCACATAGAGAGGGTTACAAAATACTCTCCTCAGTCAAACCACTAGCTTGTTCTTCCCAGGTCCTAATTCACGGGATCTCCGATCACATAGGTTGGGTTACCACTAAGGTGTGACATCCATGGGTCTCGACCCCATCTCCCTCGATGCACTTTCTATCACATTTCGTGATAGTCCCTTTGTAAAGGGATCTGCCAGGTTTTTGTCTGTTTGAATATACGTAACAGTTATTACTCCGGAGTTTCTCAATTTCCTGACAGATTTCAAACGTCTTTTCACGTGTCTTGATGACTTCGCGTTATCCTTAGAATTGTTCACTTTGACAATAACAGTTTGGTTGTCACAATTCAAAAGGATTGCCGGCACAGGTTTCTCAACCACAGGCAAGTCCATCAAGAGCTCACGCAGCCATTCTGACTCAACAGTGGTTGTGTTTAAAGCAGTAAGTTCTGCTTCCATAGTTGACCTCGTCAATATGGTTTGTCTACGAGACCTCCATGACACTGCGCCACCTCCAAGGGTAAACACATACCCGCTCGTGGCGTAGAGTTCATCAACGTCAGAGATCCAATTCGAATCACTATATCCTTCAAGCATAGCAGGATTCCCTGAATAGTGAATCCCATAGCTCATTGTACCACATAGATAGCGCATGACCCTTTCAAGTGCATGCCAATGATCAATACCCGGGTTAGACATGAACCTACTCAACTTGCTCACAGCAAAAGAGATATCGGGTCTTGTAGCGCTTGCTAAGTACATGAGAGAACCAACAACTTGTGAATATTTCAGCTGATCTGTTGGTTCCTTCTTATTCTTTCGTAATGTCAAACTGGGATCATAAGGTGTTGGAGAAGTCTTGCCATCATTAAAGCCAAATCGGCTCAAGACCTTCTCAACATAATGAGATTGCGTTAAAGTAATCCCATTCTCATTCTTAATAAGCTTGATGTTCAGAATCACATCAGCCTCTCCCAGATCTTTCATATCAAAACTCTTTGACAAGAAAGACTTGACTTCATTTATCACTTTCATGTTTGTACCAAAGATCAGAATGTCATCCACATACAAACATAATATAACGCTATCGCCCCCACCATGGCGATAGTAAACACACCTATCAGCCTCATTAATGACAAAGCCAGCAGAAAGTAGAGTTCTGTCAAACTTCTCATGCCATTTCTTAGGTGCTTGTTTCAGGCCACGATCCGGGAGCGACCCGAATAAGCTAACCGTTTGACACGTCTGTCAATTTTCCTGAGCAGCAAAATAAAGCTCGGCTCGGCGAGATTCCCGCAACCCGCGGCGCGCGCGCGTCGAGACGAGACGAGGCGAGCGGCGGCGTCGGAGGAGGAGCGCGCGTGTGTATCTCTCTTATTCCCACTCACTTACAAAGTGGTGCAACACTCCACCTTATAAGGTGGTGCAACTCTCCTCCAACTTTCCATGTGGGACTAAACTTTAGCTCCCACTCCACTTCCATGTGAGTTGTCACAAACATGGGCCCAAACACATATGGGCTGCCACAAATTTGGGCTTTGAGATTTAGGGAAAATCTGAAATACTCATGGGCCTAAATGGATTAGCCCCATTATTTCTAACAATCCCCCACCAGATCTCAAATGCCCATTTGAAGATTTGCCAATCCTTGCTACTTGTTTATATACCAGTGTTTCAGCAGAGACTGTTAAGTTGAACTTCCGCCTAGAATTTTGAACTACGTCTATCAACAACTTGAACAATGAACGAACCTTGAATTGCAAGTTTGGTGCCAATAGATTTCGCTCAAAATCATAACTAGTACTTGGCTGTCAGTAGCCTACCCCGCGGGTTGGAGCATATGCGTCATACTCCCTGGTCTCTTCATGAGTTTACTAGAGATCACCCAGATCTCATAGACCGCGACGTTTACAGTCGAGCTCATATAGGTGTGTTCTTTCAAGAATGCCCTGTAGGACGGCATCTTTGCTAATTAAAGCCAACAGAAACACATTAAGGCATGTTGCCAACCTGCCTTACAGATTATGAGAGTCATGCATCTTCACATAGAGAGGGTTACAAAATACTCTCCTCAGTCAAACCACTAGCTTGTTCTTCCCAGGTCCTAATTCACGGGATCTCCGATCACATAGGTTGGGTTACCACTAAGGTGTGACATCCATGGGTCTCGACCCCATCTCCCTCGATGCACTTTCTATCACATTTCGTGATAGTCCCTTTGTAAAGGGATCTGCCAGGTTTTTGTCTGTTTGAATATACGTAACAGTTATTACTCCGGAGTTTCTCAATTTCCTGACAGATTTCAAACGTCTTTTCACGTGTCTTGATGACTTCGCGTTATCCTTAGAATTGTTCACTTTGACAATAACAGTTTGGTTGTCACAATTCAAAAGGATTGCCGGCACAGGTTTCTCAACCACAGGCAAGTCCATCAAGAGCTCACGCAGCCATTCTGACTCAACAGTGGTTGTGTTTAAAGCAGTAAGTTCTGCTTCCATAGTTGACCTCGTCAATATGGTTTGTCTACGAGACCTCCATGACACTGCGCCACCTCCAAGGGTAAACACATACCCGCTCGTGGCGTAGAGTTCATCAACGTCAGAGATCCAATTCGAATCACTATATCCTTCAAGCATAGCAGGATTCCCTGAATAGTGAATCCCATAGCTCATTGTACCACATAGATAGCGCATGACCCTTTCAAGTGCATGCCAATGATCAATACCCGGGTTAGACATGAACCTACTCAACTTGCTCACAGCAAAAGAGATATCGGGTCTTGTAGCGCTTGCTAAGTACATGAGAGAACCAACAACTTGTGAATATTTCAGCTGATCTGTTGGTTCCTTCTTATTCTTTCGTAATGTCAAACTGGGATCATAAGGTGTTGGAGAAGTCTTGCCATCATTAAAGCCAAATCGGCTCAAGACCTTCTCAACATAATGAGATTGCGTTAAAGTAATCCCATTCTCGTTCTTAATAAGCTTGATGTTCAGAATCACATCAGCCTCTCCCAGATCTTTCATATCAAAACTCTTTGACAAGAAAGACTTGACTTCATTTATCACTTTCATGTTTGTACCAAAGATCAGAATGTCATCCACATACAAACATAATATAACGCTATCGCCCCCACCATGGCGATAGTAAACACACCTATCAGCCTCATTAATGACAAAGCCAGCAGAAAGTAGAGTTCTATCAAACTTCTCATGCCATTTCTTAGGTGCTTGTTTCAGGCCACGATCCGGGAGCGACCCGAATAAGCTAACCGTTTGACACGTCTGTCAATTTTCCTGAGCAGCAAAATAAAGCTCGGCTCGGCGAGATTCCCGCAACCCGCGGCGCGCGCGCGTCGAGACGAGACGAGGCGAGCGGCGGCGTCGGAGGAGGAGCGCGCGTGTGTATCTCTCTTATTCCCACTCACTTACAAAGTGGTGCAACACTCCACCTTATAAGGTGGTGCAACTCTCCTCCAACTTTCCATGTGGGACTAAACTTTAGCTCCCACTCCACTTCCATGTGAGTTGTCACAAACATGGGCCCAAACACATATGGGCTGCCACAAATTTGGGCTTTGAGATTTAGGGAAAATCTGAAATACTCATGGGCCTAAATGGATTAGCCCCATTATTTCTAACAATCCCCCACCAGATCTCAAATGCCCATTTGAAGATTTGCCAATCCTTGCTACTTGTTTATATACCAGTGTTTCAGCAGAGACTGTTAAGTTGAACTTCCGCCTAGAATTTTGAACTACGTCTATCAACAACTTGAACAATGAACGAACCTTGAATTGCAAGTTTGGTGCCAATAGATTTCGCTCAAAATCATAACTAGTACTTGGCTGTCAGTAGCCTACCCCGCGGGTTGGAGCATATGCGTCATACTCCCTGGTCTCTTCATGAGTTTACTAGAGATCACCCAGATCTCATAGACCGCGACGTTTACAGTCGAGCTCATATAGGTGTGTTCTTTCAAGAATGCCCTGTAGGACGGCATCTTTGCTAATTAAAGCCAACAGAAACACATTAAGGCATGTTGCCAACCTGCCTTACAGATTATGAGAGTCATGCATCTTCACATAGAGAGGGTTACAAAATACTCTCCTCAGTCAAACCACTAGCTTGTTCTTCCCAGGTCCTAATTCACGGGATCTCCGATCACATAGGTTGGGTTACCACTAAGGTGTGACATCCATGGGTCTCAACCCCATCTCCCTCGATGCACTTTCTATCACATTTCGTGATAGTCCCTTTGTAAAGGGATCTGCCAGGTTTTTGTCTGTTTGAATATACGTAACAGTTATTACTCCGGAGTTTCTCAATTTCCTGACAGATTTCAAACGTCTTTTCACGTGTCTTGATGACTTCGCGTTATCCTTAGAATTGTTCACTTTGACAATAACAGTTTGGTTGTCACAATTCAAAAGGATTGCCGGCACAGGTTTCTCAACCACAGGCAAGTCCATCAAGAGCTCACGCAGCCATTCTGACTCAACAGTGGCTGTGTTTAAAGCAGTAAGTTCTGCTTCCATAGTTGACCTCGTCAATATGGTTTGTCTACGAGACCTCCATGACACTGCGCCACCTCCAAGGGTAAACACATACCCGCTCGTGGCGTAGAGTTCATCAACGTCAGAGATCCAATTCGAATCACTATATCCTTCAAGCATAGCAGGATTCCCTGAATAGTGAATCCCATAGCTCATTGTACCACATAGATAGCGCATGACCCTTTCAAGTGCATGCCAATGATCAATACCCGGGTTAGACATGAACCTACTCAACTTGCTCACAGCAAAAGAGATATCGGGTCTTGTAGCGCTTGCTAAGTACATGAGAGAACCAACAACTTGTGAATATTTCAGCTGATCTGTTGGTTCCTTCTTATTCTTTCGTAATGTCAAACTGGGATCATAAGGTGTTGGAGAAGTCTTGCCATCATTAAAGCCAAATCGGCTCAAGACCTTCTCAACATAATGAGATTGCGTTAAAGTAATCCCATTCTCGTTCTTAATAAGCTTGATGTTCAGAATCACATCAGCCTCTCCCAGATCTTTCATATCAAAACTCTTTGACAAGAAAGACTTGACTTCATTTATCACTTTCATGTTTGTACCAAAGATCAGAATGTCATCCACATACAAACATAATATAACGCTATCGCCCCCACCATGGCGATAGTAAACACACCTATCAGCCTCATTAATGACAAAGCCAGCAGAAAGTAGAGTTCTGTCAAACTTCTCATGCCATTGCTTAGGTGCTTGTTTCAGGCCACGATCCGGGAGCGACCCGAATAAGCTAACCGTTTGACACGTCTGTCAATTTTCCTGAGCAGCAAAATAAAGCTCGGCTCGGCGAGATTCCCGCAACCCGCGGCGCGCGCGCGTCGAGACGAGACGAGACGAGGCGAGCGTGCGTGCGAGCGGCGGCGTCGGAGGAGGAGCGCGCGTGTGTATCTCTCTTATTCCCACTCACTTACAAAGTGGTGCAACACTCCACCTTATAAGGTGGTGCAACTCTCCTCCAACTTTCCATGTGGGACTAAACTTGAGCTCCCACTCCACTTCCATGTGAGCTGTCACAAACATGGGCCCAAACACATATGGGCTGCCACAAATTTGGGCTTTGAGATTTAGGGAAAATCTGAAATACTCATGGGCCTAAATGGATTAGCCCCATTATTTCTAACAATCCCCCACCAGATCTCAAATGCCCATTTGAAGATTTGCCAATCCTTGCTACTTGTTTATATACCAGTGTTTCAGCAGAGACTGTTAAGTTGAACTTCCGCCTAGAATTTTGAACTACGTCTATCAACAACTTGAACAATGAACGAACCTTGAATTGCAAGTTTGGTGCCAATAGATTTCGCTCAAAATCATAACTAGTACTTGGCTGTCAGTAGCCTACCCCGCGGGTTGGAGCATATGCGTCATACTCCCTGGTCTCTTCATGAGTTTACTAGAGATCACCCAGATCTCATAGACCGCGACGTTTACAGTCGAGCTCATATAGGTGTGTTCTTTCAAGAATGCCCTGTAGGACGGCATCTTTGCTAATTAAAGCCAACAGAAACACATTAAGGCATGTTGCCAACCTGCCTTACAGATTATGAGAGTCATGCATCTTCACATAGAGAGGGTTACAAAATACTCTCCTTAGTCAAACCACTAGCTTGTTCTTCCCAGGTCCTAATTCACGGGATCTCCGATCACATAGGTTGGGTTACCACTAAGGTGTGACATCCATGGGTCTCAACCCCATCTCCCTCGATGCACTTTCTATCACATTTCGTGATAGTCCCTTTGTAAAGGGATCTGCCAGGTTTTTGTCTGTTTGAATATACGTAACAGTTATTACTCCGGAGTTTCTCAATTTCCTGACAGATTTCAAACGTCTTTTCACGTGTCTTGATGACTTCGCGTTATCCTTAGAATTGTTCACTTTGACAATAACAGTTTGGTTGTCACAATTCAAAAGGATTGCCGGCACAGGTTTCTCAACCACAGGCAAGTCCATCAAGAGCTCACGCAGCCATTCTGACTCAACAGTGGCTGTGTTTAAAGCAGTAAGTTCTGCTTCCATAGTTGACCTCGTCAATATGGTTTGTCTACGAGACCTCCATGACACTGCGCCACCTCCAAGGGTAAACACATACCCGCTCGTGGCGTAGAGTTCATCAACGTCAGAGATCCAATTCGAATCACTATATCCTTCAAGCATAGCAGGATTCCCTGAATAGTGAATCCCATAGCTCATTGTACCACATAGATAGCGCATGACCCTTTCAAGTGCATGCCAATGATCAATACCCGGGTTAGACATGAACCTACTCAACTTGCTCACAGCAAAAGAGATATCGGGTCTTGTAGCGCTTGCTAAGTACATGAGAGAACCAACAACTTGTGAATATTTCAGCTGATCTGTTGGTTCCTTCTTATTCTTTCGTAATGTCAAACTGGGATCATAAGGTGTTGGAGAAGTCTTGCCATCATTAAAGCCAAATCGGCTCAAGACCTTCTCAACATAATGAGATTGCGTTAAAGTAATCCCATTCTCGTTCTTAATAAGCTTGATGTTCAGAATCACATCAGCCTCTCCCAGATCTTTCATATCAAAACTCTTTGACAAGAAAGACTTGACTTCATTTATCACTTTCATGTTTGTACCAAAGATCAGAATGTCATCCACATACAAACATAATATAACGCTATCGCCCCCACCATGGCGATAGTAAACACACCTATCAGCCTCATTAATGACAAAGCCAGCAGAAAGTAGAGTTCTGTCAAACTTCTCATGCCATTGCTTAGGTGCTTGTTTCAGGCCACGATCCGGGAGCGACCCGAATAAGCTAACCGTTTGACACGTCTGTCAATTTTCCTGAGCAGCAAAATAAAGCTCGGCTCGGCGAGATTCCCGCAACCCGCGGCGCGCGCGCGTCGAGACGAGACGAGACGAGGCGAGCGTGCGTGCGTGCGAGCGGCGGCGTCGGAGGAGGAGCGCGCGTGTGTATCTCTCTTATTCCCACTCACTTACAAAGTGGTGCAACACTCCACCTTATAAGGTGGTGCAACTCTCCTCCAACTTTCCATGTGGGACTAAACTTTAGCTCCCACTCCACTTCCATGTGAGCTGTCACAAACATGGGCCCAAACACATATGGGCTGCCACAAATTTGGGCTTTGAGATTTAGGGAAAATCTGAAATACTCATGGGCCTAAATGGATTAGCCCCATTATTTCTAACAATCCCCCACCAGATCTCAAATGCCCATTTGAAGATTTGCCAATCCTTGCTACTTGTTTATATACCAGTGTTTCAGCAGAGACTGTTAAGTTGAACTTCCGCCTAGAATTTTGAACTACGTCTATCAACAACTTGAACAATGAACGAACCTTGAATTGCAAGTTTGGTGCCAATAGATTTCGCTCAAAATCATAACTAGTACTTGGCTGTCAGTAGCCTACCCCGCGGGTTGGAGCATATGCGTCATACTCCCTGGTCTCTTCATGAGTTTACTAGAGATCACCCAGATCTCATAGACCGCGACGTTTACAGTCGAGCTCATATAGGTGTGTTCTTTCAAGAATGCCCTGTAGGACGGCATCTTTGCTAATTAAAGCCAACAGAAACACATTAAGGCATGTTGCCAACCTGCCTTACAGATTATGAGAGTCATGCATCTTCACATAGAGAGGGTTACAAAATACTCTCCTTAGTCAAACCACTAGCTTGTTCTTCCCAGGTCCTAATTCACGGGATCTCCGATCACATAGGTTGGGTTACCACTAAGGTGTGACATCCATGGGTCTCAACCCCATCTCCCTCGATGCACTTTCTATCACATTTCGTGATAGTCCCTTTGTAAAGGGATCTGCCAGGTTTTTGTCTGTTTGAATATACGTAACAGTTATTACTCCGGAGTTTCTCAATTTCCTGACAGATTTCAAACGTCTTTTCACGTGTCTTGATGACTTCGCGTTATCCTTAGAATTGTTCACTTTGACAATAACAGTTTGGTTGTCACAATTCAAAAGGATTGCCGGCACAGGTTTCTCAACCACGGGCAAGTCCATCAAGAGCTCACGCAGCCATTCTGACTCAACAGTGGCTGTGTTTAAAGCAGTAAGTTCTGCTTCCATAGTTGACCTCGTCAATATGGTTTGTCTACGAGACCTCCATGACACTGCGCCACCTCCAAGGGTAAACACATACCCGCTCGTGGCGTAGAGTTCATCAACGTCAGAGATCCAATTCGAATCACTATATCCTTCAAGCATAGCAGGATTCCCTGAATAGTGAATCCCATAGCTCATTGTACCACATAGATAGCGCATGACCCTTTCAAGTGCATGCCAATGATCAATACCCGGGTTAGACATGAACCTACTCAACTTGCTCACAGCAAAAGAGATATCGGGTCTTGTAGCGCTTGCTAAGTACATGAGAGAACCAACAACTTGTGAATATTTCAGCTGATCTGTTGGTTCCTTCTTATTCTTTCGTAATGTCAAACTGGGATCATAAGGTGTTGGAGAAGTCTTGCCATCATTAAAGCCAAATCGGCTCAAGACCTTCTCAACATAATGAGATTGCGTTAAAGTAATCCCATTCTCGTTCTTAATAAGCTTGATGTTCAGAATCACATCAGCCTCTCCCAGATCTTTCATATCAAAACTCTTTGACAAGAAAGACTTGACTTCATTTATCACTTTCATGTTTGTACCAAAGATCAGAATGTCATCCACATACAAACATAATATAACGCTATCGCCCCCACCATGGCGATAGTAAACACACCTATCAGCCTCATTAATGACAAAGCCAGCAGAAAGTAGAGTTCTATCAAACTTCTCATGCCATTTCTTAGGTGCTTGTTTCAGGCCACGATCCGGGAGCGACCCGAATAAGCTAACCGTTTGACACGTCTGTCAATTTTCCTGAGCAGCAAAATAAAGCTCGGCTCGGCGAGATTCCCGCAACCCGCGGCGCGCGCGCGTCGAGACGAGACGAGGCGAGCGTGCGTGCGAGCGGCGGCGTCGGAGGAGGAGCGCGCGTGTGTATCTCTCTTATTCCCACTCACTTACAAAGTGGTGCAACACTCCACCTTATAAGGTGGTGCAACTCTCCTCCAACTTTCCATGTGGGACTAAACTTTAGCTCCCACTCCACTTCCATGTGAGCTGTCACAAACATGGGCCCAAACACATATGGGCTGCCACAAATTTGGGCTTTGAGATTTAGGGAAAATCTGAAATACTCATGGGCCTAAATGGATTAGCCCCATTATTTCTAACAATCCCCCACCAGATCTCAAATGCCCATTTGAAGATTTGCCAATCCTTGCTACTTGTTTATATACCAGTGTTTCAGCAGAGACTGTTAAGTTGAACTTCCGCCTAGAATTTTGAACTACGTCTATCAACAACTTGAACAATGAACGAACCTTGAATTGCAAGTTTGGTGCCAATAGATTTCGCTCAAAATCATAACTAGTACTTGGCTGTCAGTAGCCTACCCCGCGGGTTGGAGCATATGCGTCATACTCCCTGGTCTCTTCATGAGTTTACTAGAGATCACCCAGATCTCATAGACCGCGACGTTTACAGTCGAGCTCATATAGGTGTGTTCTTTCAAGAATGCCCTGTAGGACGGCATCTTTGCTAATTAAAGCCAACAGAAACACATTAAGGCATGTTGCCAACCTGCCTTACAGATTATGAGAGTCATGCATCTTCACATAGAGAGGGTTACAAAATACTCTCCTTAGTCAAACCACTAGCTTGTTCTTCCCAGGTCCTAATTCACGGGATCTCCGATCACATAGGTTGGGTTACCACTAAGGTGTGACATCCATGGGTCTCAACCCCATCTCCCTCGATGCACTTTCTATCACATTTCGTGATAGTCCCTTTGTAAAGGGATCTGCCAGGTTTTTGTCTGTTTGAATATACGTAACAGTTATTACTCCGGAGTTTCTCAATTTCCTGACAGATTTCAAACGTCTTTTCACGTGTCTTGATGACTTCGCGTTATCCTTAGAATTGTTCACTTTGACAATAACAGTTTGGTTGTCACAATTCAAAAGGATTGCCGGCACAGGTTTCTCAACCACGGGCAAGTCCATCAAGAGCTCACGCAGCCATTCTGACTCAACAGTGGCTGTGTTTAAAGCAGTAAGTTCTGCTTCCATAGTTGACCTCGTCAATATGGTTTGTCTACGAGACCTCCATGACACTGCGCCACCTCCAAGGGTAAACACATACCCGCTCGTGGCGTAGAGTTCATCAACGTCAGAGATCCAATTCGAATCACTATATCCTTCAAGCATAGCAGGATTCCCTGAATAGTGAATCCCATAGCTCATTGTACCACATAGATAGCGCATGACCCTTTCAAGTGCATGCCAATGATCAATACCCGGGTTAGACATGAACCTACTCAACTTGCTCACAGCAAAAGAGATATCGGGTCTTGTAGCGCTTGCTAAGTACATGAGAGAACCAACAACTTGTGAATATTTCAGCTGATCTGTTGGTTCCTTCTTATTCTTTCGTAATGTCAAACTGGGATCATAAGGTGTTGGAGAAGTCTTGCCATCATTAAAGCCAAATCGGCTCAAGACCTTCTCAACATAATGAGATTGCGTTAAAGTAATCCCATTCTCGTTCTTAATAAGCTTGATGTTCAGAATCACATCAGCCTCTCCCAGATCTTTCATATCAAAACTCTTTGACAAGAAAGACTTGACTTCATTTATCACTTTCATGTTTGTACCAAAGATCAGAATGTCATCCACATACAAACATAATATAACGCTATCGCCCCCACCATGGCGATAGTAAACACACCTATCAGCCTCATTAATGACAAAGCCAGCAGAAAGTAGAGTTCTGTCAAACTTCTCATGCCATTGCTTAGGTGCTTGTTTCAGGCCACGATCCGGGAGCGACCCGAATAAGCTAACCGTTTGACACGTCTGTCAATTTTCCTGAGCAGCAAAATAAAGCTCGGCTCGGCGAGATTCCCGCAACCCGCGGCGCGCGCGCGTCGAGACGAGACGAGACGAGGCGAGCGTGCGTGCGAGCGGCGGCGTCGGAGGAGGAGCGCGCGTGTGTATCTCTCTTATTCCCACTCACTTACAAAGTGGTGCAACACTCCACCTTATAAGGTGGTGCAACTCTCCTCCAACTTTCCATGTGGGACTAAACTTTAGCTCCCACTCCACTTCCATGTGAGCTGTCACAAACATGGGCCCAAACACATATGGGCTGCCACAAATTTGGGCTTTGAGATTTAGGGAAAATCTGAAATACTCATGGGCCTAAATGGATTAGCCCCATTATTTCTAACAATCCCCCACCAGATCTCAAATGCCCATTTGAAGATTTGCCAATCCTTGCTACTTGTTTATATACCAGTGTTTCAGCAGAGACTGTTAAGTTGAACTTCCGCCTAGAATTTTGAACTACGTCTATCAACAACTTGAACAATGAACGAACCTTGAATTGCAAGTTTGGTGCCAATAGATTTCGCTCAAAATCATAACTAGTACTTGGCTGTCAGTAGCCTACCCCGCGGGTTGGAGCATATGCGTCATACTCCCTGGTCTCTTCATGAGTTTACTAGAGATCACCCAGATCTCATAGACCGCGACGTTTACAGTCGAGCTCATATAGGTGTGTTCTTTCAAGAATGCCCTGTAGGACGGCATCTTTGCTAATTAAAGCCAACAGAAACACATTAAGGCATGTTGCCAACCTGCCTTACAGATTATGAGAGTCATGCATCTTCACATAGAGAGGGTTACAAAATACTCTCCTCAGTCAAACCACTAGCTTGTTCTTCCCAGGTCCTAATTCACGGGATCTCCGATCACATAGGTTGGGTTACCACTAAGGTGTGACATCCATGGGTCTCAACCCCATCTCCCTCGATGCACTTTCTATCACATTTCGTGATAGTCCCTTTGTAAAGGGATCTGCCAGGTTTTTGTCTGTTTGAATATACGTAACAGTTATTACTCCGGAGTTTCTCAATTTCCTGACAGATTTCAAACGTCTTTTCACGTGTCTTGATGACTTCGCGTTATCCTTAGAATTGTTCACTTTGACAATAACAGTTTGGTTGTCACAATTCAAAAGGATTGCCGGCACAGGTTTCTCAACCACAGGCAAGTCCATCAAGAGCTCACGCAGCCATTCTGACTCAACAATGGCTGTGTTTAAAGCAGTAAGTTCTGCTTCCATAGTTGACCTCGTCAATATGGTTTGTCTACGAGACCTCCATGACACTGCGCCACCTCCAAGGGTAAACACATACCCGCTCGTGGCGTAGAGTTCATCAACGTCAGAGATCCAATTCGAATCACTATATCCTTCAAGCATAGCAGGATTCCCTGAATAGTGAATCCCATAGCTCATTGTACCACATAGATAGCGCATGACCCTTTCAAGTGCATGCCAATGATCAATACCCGGGTTAGACATGAACCTACTCAACTTGCTCACAGCAAAAGAGATATCGGGTCTTGTAGCGCTTGCTAAGTACATGAGAGAACCAACAACTTGTGAATATTTCAGCTGATCTGTTGGTTCCTTCTTATTCTTTCGTAATGTCAAACTGGGATCATAAGGTGTTGGAGAAGTCTTGCCATCATTAAAGCCAAATCGGCTCAAGACCTTCTCAACATAATGAGATTGCGTTAAAGTAATCCCATTCTCGTTCTTAATAAGCTTGATGTTCAGAATCACATCAGCCTCTCCCAGATCTTTCATATCAAAACTCTTTGACAAGAAAGACTTGACTTCATTTATCACTTTCATGTTTGTACCAAAGATCAGAATGTCATCCACATACAAACATAATATAACGCTATCGCCCCCACCATGGCGATAGTAAACACACCTATCAGCCTCATTAATGACAAAGCCAGCAGAAAGTAGAGTTCTGTCAAACTTCTCATGCCATTGCTTAGGTGCTTGTTTCAGGCCACGATCCGGGAGCGACCCGAATAAGCTAACCGTTTGACACGTCTGTCAATTTTCCTGAGCAGCAAAATAAAGCTCGGCTCGGCGAGATTCCCGCAACCCGCGGCGCGCGCGAGACGAGACGAGACGAGACGAGGCGAGCGTGCGTGCGAGCGGCGGCGTCGGAGGAGGAGCGCGCGTGTGTATCTCTCTTATTCCCACTCACTTACAAAGTGGTGCAACACTCCACCTTATAAGGTGGTGCAACTCTCCTCCAACTTTCCATGTGGGACTAAACTTTAGCTCCCACTCCACTTCCATGTGAGCTGTCACAAACATGGGCCCAAACACATATGGGCTGCCACAAATTTGGGCTTTGAGATTTAGGGAAAATCTGAAATACTCATGGGCCTAAATGGATTAGCCCCATTATTTCTAACAATCCCCCACCAGATCTCAAATGCCCATTTGAAGATTTGCCAATCCTTGCTACTTGTTTATATACCAGTGTTTCAGCAGAGACTGTTAAGTTGAACTTCCGCCTAGAATTTTGAACTACGTCTATCAACAACTTGAACAATGAACGAACCTTGAATTGCAAGTTTGGTGCCAATAGATTTCGCTCAAAATCATAACTAGTACTTGGCTGTCAGTAGCCTACCCCGCGGGTTGGAGCATATGCGTCATACTCCCTGGTCTCTTCATGAGTTTACTAGAGATCACCCAGATCTCATAGACCGCGACGTTTACAGTCGAGCTCATATAGGTGTGTTCTTTCAAGAATGCCCTGTAGGACGGCATCTTTGCTAATTAAAGCCAACAGAAACACATTAAGGCATGTTGCCAACCTGCCTTACAGATTATGAGAGTCATGCATCTTCACATAGAGAGGGTTACAAAATACTCTCCTTAGTCAAACCACTAGCTTGTTCTTCCCAGGTCCTAATTCACGGGATCTCCGATCACATAGGTTGGGTTACCACTAAGGTGTGACATCCATGGGTCTCAACCCCATCTCCCTCGATGCACTTTCTATCACATTTCGTGATAGTCCCTTTGTAAAGGGATCTGCCAGGTTTTTGTCTGTTTGAATATACGTAACAGTTATTACTCCGGAGTTTCTCAATTTCCTGACAGATTTCAAACGTCTTTTCACGTGTCTTGATGACTTCGCGTTATCCTTAGAATTGTTCACTTTGACAATAACAGTTTGGTTGTCACAATTCAAAAGGATTGCCGGCACAGGTTTCTCAACCACGGGCAAGTCCATCAAGAGCTCACACAGCCATTCTGACTCAACAGTGGCTGTGTTTAAAGCAGTAAGTTCTGCTTCCATAGTTGACCTCGTCAATATGGTTTGTCTACGAGACCTCCATGACACTGCGCCACCTCCAAGGGTAAACACATACCCGCTCGTGGCGTAGAGTTCATCAACGTCAGAGATCCAATTCGAATCACTATATCCTTCAAGCATAGCAGGATTCCCTGAATAGTGAATCCCATAGCTCATTGTACCACATAGATAGCGCATGACCCTTTCAAGTGCATGCCAATGATCAATACCCGGGTTAGACATGAACCTACTCAACTTGCTCACAGCAAAAGAGATATCGGGTCTTGTAGCGCTTGCTAAGTACATGAGAGAACCAACAACTTGTGAATATTTCAGCTGATCTGTTGGTTCCTTCTTATTCTTTCGTAATGTCAAACTGGGATCATAAGGTGTTGGAGAAGTCTTGCCATCATTAAAGCCAAATCGGCTCAAGACCTTCTCAACATAATGAGATTGCGTTAAAGTAATCCCATTCTCGTTCTTAATAAGCTTGATGTTCAGAATCACATCAGCCTCTCCCAGATCTTTCATATCAAAACTCTTTGACAAGAAAGACTTGACTTCATTTATCACTTTCATGTTTGTACCAAAGATCAGAATGTCATCCACATACAAACATAATATAACGCTATCGCCCCCACCATGGCGATAGTAAACACACCTATCAGCCTCATTAATGACAAAGCCAGCAGAAAGTAGAGTTCTGTCAAACTTCTCATGCCATTGCTTAGGTGCTTGTTTCAGGCCACGATCCGGGAGCGACCCGAATAAGCTAACCGTTTGACACGTCTATCAATTTTCCTGAGCAGCAAAATAAAGCTCGGCTCGGCGAGATTCCCGCAACCCGCGGCGCGCGCGCGTCGAGACGAGACGAGACGAGACGAGACGAGGCGAGCGTGCGTGCGAGCGGCGGCGTCGGAGGAGGAGCGCGCGTGTGTATCTCTCTTATTCCCACTCACTTACAAAGTGGTGCAACACTCCACCTTATAAGGTGGTGCAACTCTCCTCCAACTTTCCATGTGGGACTAAACTTTAGCTCCCACTCCACTTCCATGTGAGCTGTCACAAACATGGGCCCAAACACATATGGGCTGCCACAAATTTGGGCTTTGAGATTTAGGGAAAATCTGAAATACTCATGGGCCTAAATGGATTAGCCCCATTATTTCTAACAATCCCCCACCAGATCTCAAATGCCCATTTGAAGATTTGCCAATCCTTGCTACTTGTTTATATACCAGTGTTTCAGCAGAGACTGTTAAGTTGAACTTCCGCCTAGAATTTTGAACTACGTCTATCAACAACTTGAACAATGAACGAACCTTGAATTGCAAGTTTGGTGCCAATAGATTTCGCTCAAAATCATAACTAGTACTTGGCTGTCAGTAGCCTACCCCGCGGGTTGGAGCATATGCGTCATACTCCCTGGTCTCTTCATGAGTTTACTAGAGATCACCCAGATCTCATAGACCGCGACGTTTACAGTCGAGCTCATATAGGTGTGTTCTTTCAAGAATGCCCTGTAGGACGGCATCTTTGCTAATTAAAGCCAACAGAAACACATTAAGGCATGTTGCCAACCTGCCTTACAGATTATGAGAGTCATGCATCTTCACATAGAGAGGGTTACAAAATACTCTCCTCAGTCAAACCACTAGCTTGTTCTTCCCAGGTCCTAATTCACGGGATCTCCGATCACATAGGTTGGGTTACCACTAAGGTGTGACATCCATGGGTCTCAACCCCATCTCCCTCGATGCACTTTCTATCACATTTCGTGATAGTCCCTTTGTAAAGGGATCTGCCAGGTTTTTGTCTGTTTGAATATACGTAACAGTTATTACTCCGGAGTTTCTCAATTTCCTGACAGATTTCAAACGTCTTTTCACGTGTCTTGATGACTTCGCGTTATCCTTAGAATTGTTCACTTTGACAATAACAGTTTGGTTGTCACAATTCAAAAGGATTGCCGGCACAGGTTTCTCAACCACGGGCAAGTCCATCAAGAGCTCACGCAGCCATTCTGACTCAACAGTGGCTGTGTTTAAAGCAGTAAGTTCTGCTTCCATAGTTGACCTCGTCAATATGGTTTGTCTACGAGACCTCCATGACACTGCGCCACCTCCAAGGGTAAACACATACCCGCTCGTGGCGTAGAGTTCATCAACGTCAGAGATCCAATTCGAATCACTATATCCTTCAAGCATAGCAGGATTCCCTGAATAGTGAATCCCATAGCTCATTGTACCACATAGATAGCGCATGACCCTTTCAAGTGCATGCCAATGATCAATACCCGGGTTAGACATGAACCTACTCAACTTGCTCACAGCAAAAGAGATATCGGGTCTTGTAGCGCTTGCTAAGTACATGAGAGAACCAACAACTTGTGAATATTTCAGCTGATCTGTTGGTTCCTTCTTATTCTTTCGTAATGTCAAACTGGGATCATAAGGTGTTGGAGAAGTCTTGCCATCATTAAAGCCAAATCGGCTCAAGACCTTCTCAACATAATGAGATTGCGTTAAAGTAATCCCATTCTCGTTCTTAATAAGCTTGATGTTCAGAATCACATCAGCCTCTCCCAGATCTTTCATATCAAAACTCTTTGACAAGAAAGACTTGACTTCATTTATCACTTTCATGTTTGTACCAAAGATCAGAATGTCATCCACATACAAACATAATATAACGCTATCGCCCCCACCATGGCGATAGTAAACACACCTATCAGCCTCATTAATGACAAAGCCAGCAGAAAGTAGAGTTCTGTCAAACTTCTCATGCCATTGCTTAGGTGCTTGTTTCAGGCCACGATCCGGGAGCGACCCGAATAAGCTAACCGTTTGACACGTCTATCAATTTTCCTGAGCAGCAAAATAAAGCTCGGCTCGGCGAGATTCCCGCAACCCGCGGCGCGCGCGCGTCGAGACGAGACGAGACGAGACGAGACGAGGCGAGCGTGCGTGCGAGCGGCGGCGTCGGAGGAGGAGCGCGCGTGTGTATCTCTCTTATTCCCACTCACTTACAAAGTGGTGCAACACTCCACCTTATAAGGTGGTGCAACTCTCCTCCAACTTTCCATGTGGGACTAAACTTTAGCTCCCACTCCACTTCCATGTGAGCTGTCACAAACATGGGCCCAAACACATATGGGCTGCCACAAATTTGGGCTTTGAGATTTAGGGAAAATCTGAAATACTCATGGGCCTAAATGGATTAGCCCCATTATTTCTAACAATCCCCCACCAGATCTCAAATGCCCATTTGAAGATTTGCCAATCCTTGCTACTTGTTTATATACCAGTGTTTCAGCAGAGACTGTTAAGTTGAACTTCCGCCTAGAATTTTGAACTACGTCTATCAACAACTTGAACAATGAACGAACCTTGAATTGCAAGTTTGGTGCCAATAGATTTCGCTCAAAATCATAACTAGTACTTGGCTGTCAGTAGCCTACCCCGCGGGTTGGAGCATATGCGTCATACTCCCTGGTCTCTTCATGAGTTTACTAGAGATCACCCAGATCTCATAGACCGCGACGTTTACAGTCGAGCTCATATAGGTGTGTTCTTTCAAGAATGCCCTGTAGGACGGCATCTTTGCTAATTAAAGCCAACAGAAACACATTAAGGCATGTTGCCAACCTGCCTTACAGATTATGAGAGTCATGCATCTTCACATAGAGAGGGTTACAAAATACTCTCCTCAGTCAAACCACTAGCTTGTTCTTCCCAGGTCCTAATTCACGGGATCTCCGATCACATAGGTTGGGTTACCACTAAGGTGTGACATCCATGGGTCTCGACCCCATCTCCCTCGATGCACTTTCTATCACATTTCGTGATAGTCCCTTTGTAAAGGGATCTGCCAGGTTTTTGTCTGTTTGAATATACGTAACAGTTATTACTCCGGAGTTTCTCAATTTCCTGACAGATTTCAAACGTCTTTTCACGTGTCTTGATGACTTCGCGTTATCCTTAGAATTGTTCACTTTGACAATAACAGTTTGGTTGTCACAATTCAAAAGGATTGCCGGCACAGGTTTCTCAACCACAGGCAAGTCCATCAAGAGCTCACGCAGCCATTCTGACTCAACAGTGGTTGTGTTTAAAGCAGTAAGTTCTGCTTCCATAGTTGACCTCGTCAATATGGTTTGTCTACGAGACCTCCATGACACTGCGCCACCTCCAAGGGTAAACACATACCCGCTCGTGGCGTAGAGTTCATCAACGTCAGAGATCCAATTCGAATCACTATATCCTTCAAGCATAGCAGGATTCCCTGAATAGTGAATCCCATAGCTCATTGTACCACATAGATAGCGCATGACCCTTTCAAGTGCATGCCAATGATCAATACCCGGGTTAGACATGAACCTACTCAACTTGCTCACAGCAAAAGAGATATCGGGTCTTGTAGCGCTTGCTAAGTACATGAGAGAACCAACAACTTGTGAATATTTCAGCTGATCTGTTGGTTCTTTCTTATTCTTTCGTAATGTCAAACTGGGATCATAAGGTGTTGGAGAAGTCTTGCCATCATTAAAGCCAAATTGGCTCAAGACCTTCTCAACATAATGAGATTGCGTTAAAGTAATCCCATTCTCGTTCTTAATAAGCTTGATGTTCAGAATCACATCAGCCTCTCCCAGATCTTTCATATCAAAACTCTTTGACAAGAAAGACTTGACTTCATTTATCACTTTCATGTTTGTACCAAAGATCAGAATGTCATCCACATACAAACATAATATAACGCTATCGCCCCCACCATGGCGATAGTAAACACACCTATCAGCCTCATTAATGACAAAGCCAGCAGAAAGTAGAGTTCTGTCAAACTTCTCATGCCATTGCTTAGGTGCTTGTTTCAGGCCACGATCCGGGAGCGACCCGAATAAGCTAACCGTTTGACACGTCTGTCAATTTTCCTGAGCAGCAAAATAAAGCTCGGCTCGGCGAGATTCCCGCAACCCGCGGCGCGCGCGCGTCGAGACGAGACGAGGCGAGCGTGCGTGCGTGCGAGCGGCGGCGTCGGAGGAGGAGCGCGCGTGTGTATCTCTCTTATTCCCACTCACTTACAAAGTGGTGCAACACTCCACCTTATAAGGTGGTGCAACTCTCCTCCAACTTTCCATGTGGGACTAAACTTTAGCTCCCACTCCACTTCCATGTGAGCTGTCACAAACATGGGCCCAAACACATATGGGCTGCCACAAATTTGGGCTTTGAGATTTAGGGAAAATCTGAAATACTCATGGGCCTAAATGGATTAGCCCCATTATTTCTAACAATCCCCCACCAGATCTCAAATGCCCATTTGAAGATTTGCCAATCCTTGCTACTTGTTTATATACCAGTGTTTCAGCAGAGACTGTTAAGTTGAACTTCCGCCTAGAATTTTGAACTACGTCTATCAACAACTTGAACAATGAACGAACCTTGAATTGCAAGTTTGGTGCCAATAGATTTCGCTCAAAATCATAACTAGTACTTGGCTGTCAGTAGCCTACCCCGCGGGTTGGAGCATATGCGTCATACTCCCTGGTCTCTTCATGAGTTTACTAGAGATCACCCAGATCTCATAGACCGCGACGTTTACAGTCGAGCTCATATAGGTGTGTTCTTTCAAGAATGCCCTGTAGGACGGCATCTTTGCTAATTAAAGCCAACAGAAACACATTAAGGCATGTTGCCAACCTGCCTTACAGATTATGAGAGTCATGCATCTTCACATAGAGAGGGTTACAAAATACTCTCCTCAGTCAAACCACTAGCTTGTTCTTCCCAGGTCCTAATTCACGGGATCTCCGATCACATAGGTTGGGTTACCACTAAGGTGTGACATCCATGGGTCTCAACCCCATCTCCCTCGATGCACTTTCTATCACATTTCGTGATAGTCCCTTTGTAAAGGGATCTGCCAGGTTTTTGTCTGTTTGAATATACGTAACAGTTATTACTCCGGAGTTTCTCAATTTCCTGACAGATTTCAAACGTCTTTTCACGTGTCTTGATGACTTCGCGTTATCCTTAGAATTGTTCACTTTGACAATAACAGTTTGGTTGTCACAATTCAAAAGGATTGCCGGCACAGGTTTCTCAACCACAGGCAAGTCCATCAAGAGCTCACGCAGCCATTCTGACTCAACAATGGCTGTGTTTAAAGCAGTAAGTTCTGCTTCCATAGTTGACCTCGTCAATATGGTTTGTCTACGAGACCTCCATGACACTGCGCCACCTCCAAGGGTAAACACATACCCGCTCGTGGCGTAGAGTTCATCAACGTCAGAGATCCAATTCGAATCACTATATCCTTCAAGCATAGCAGGATTCCCTGAATAGTGAATCCCATAGCTCATTGTACCACATAGATAGCGCATGACCCTTTCAAGTGCATGCCAATGATCAATACCCGGGTTAGACATGAACCTACTCAACTTGCTCACAGCAAAAGAGATATCGGGTCTTGTAGCGCTTGCTAAGTACATGAGAGAACCAACAACTTGTGAATATTTCAGCTGATCTGTTGGTTCCTTCTTATTCTTTCGTAATGTCAAACTGGGATCATAAGGTGTTGGAGAAGTCTTGCCATCATTAAAGCCAAATCGGCTCAAGACCTTCTCAACATAATGAGATTGCGTTAAAGTAATCCCATTCTCGTTCTTAATAAGCTTGATGTTCAGAATCACATCAGCCTCTCCCAGATCTTTCATATCAAAACTCTTTGACAAGAAAGACTTGACTTCATTTATCACTTTCATGTTTGTACCAAAGATCAGAATGTCATCCACATACAAACATAATATAACGCTATCGCCCCCACCATGGCGATAGTAAACACACCTATCAGCCTCATTAATGACAAAGCCAGCAGAAAGTAGAGTTCTGTCAAACTTCTCATGCCATTGCTTAGGTGCTTGTTTCAGGCCACGATCCGGGAGCGACCCGAATAAGCTAACCGAATAAGCTCGGCTCGGCGAGATTCCCGCAACCCGCAACCCGCAACCCGCGGCGCGCGCGCGTCGAGACGAGACGAGACGAGACGAGGCGAGCGTGCGTGCGTGCGTGCGTGCGAGCGGCGGCGTCGGAGGAGGAGCGCGCGTGTGTATCTCTCTTATTCCCACTCACTTACAAAGTGGTGCAACACTCCACCTTATAAGGTGGTGCAACTCTCCTCCAACTTTTCATGTGGGACTAAACTTTAGCTCCCACTCCACTTCCATGTGAGCTGTCACAAACTTGGGCCCAAACACATATGGGCTGCCACAAATTTGGGCTTTGAGATTTAGGGAAAATCTGAAATACTCATGGGCCTAAATGGATTAGCCCCATTATTTCTAACACCACCGATGCTGGAGTCTTGCCGCCGGCCATCTTCCTCCCGTCGAGGACGCACCACTTGGCTTGAAGAAGACGAGGGGCATGGGCGCAGGACTCCCCAAGAGCCTTTGTTGTGGAGGTAGGCACGTAGAGTCGCCGCACATGCGACCAAAGATGCATGTGGCCAACATGGCCACCCAGCGATGGGCTCGAATTGGCAGCAGCCTGCGCAAATCGACAACGCCACCAACCTTCACGCCGCCCCCTCGCCACCTTGGTTGGCCAGGATGATGCTCTGCTTGAAGACGTTGAAGCAGCACATGCAAGAGTGCTTATTGAGAAGTCCCGTTTCCTCTGCACACATCGGCATCCATCATGGAGACCGAAGGAGGAACGGAGAAGAACTCCAGCAGGCGTCGCACCTAGACGCCGAACTGAACCAGGGGCTTCCCGAACCGCCAGATCCAGGCACCGGCAGGCTACTTCTCCCTACCCCCTCGGCGCCACGGCCGGCCTGGAAGAGGAGGAGTAGCGGCCCAGCAAATCCAAACCAAAGTCCGCAAAGAGAGGCCTTATTGCAAAGATCTTCGAGCGGATGGCCGCCGCCGATGGCTCTGACTGCCAGAGCGCCGTCGACGAGGGACCAAGTCGAACTGCAAAGGGACCGGTGTAGTTGCTGCCACGGCGTTGCTGTCTTCGACCCGACCGGGACCGTCCGTCCTCAACTGTCGTTGGTTCTCAGCTGTTGTTGGATTCGGAAACAGAGCAAGAAGAAACCCGAGAGTGCCACTAAACGGAACTGTTCTCTACGGTGCACACATCAGAGAGGGACTCGTCCAAATCTACAGAGAACACACGCACAGCAACGGTTTCCCCGTAACTAACCAACGGGCGCCAGGCAAGAGAAGCAGCGAACGAAATCGGTTCAGAGGCAAACAAGCCGCCGATCGAGAGGGACATGTAAACAGCGACCGTGGGATTCACAAATCACAACTCGGAAGGACGCATGTACTCCGGCCATTTGCATCGGGAAAAGAAAACCTTACCAATCAGGGGCTTCAGGAGCAGGTTGTAAACGCTAGTAAGCACATGACAGGCAGAGCAGAGAGGTTTCCACTGCCCAAGTGTAACACAAAAAACTGTACGGCAACATGATGAGCATTGCAAAGCTTCAGAAACAGGTCTCGATTATTTCGAAAGAACCGACTCTGGAGTTACACTTTATCTGGCTTCAGAAACAACGTACTCCTCTTCACTGTTGGGCCTCCGGCTCTTTCTTCTTGTCCAGGTACCTGGCAAATACAAACCCAGACATCAACATCTCTTCATTCTCCCATAAACTTCAGTACGATAGATAGGAACTTGATCGATACGTCAGCGATATACGCATCTTCTGACGAACTATTCGGTGATGTGCCACAGTGGTAGGAAGCAGAAGCAGATTCGCTGCAGAAGAAGCCTTACCCCTGAGCCTTAGCGCAGCGAGATAAATGGTAGAGCTGGACGGTTTCGTTGGAGGCGTGGCACGCCAAAAGAAGGTAGTTCCGGGGCTGTACCATCCACGCGAACCTCATGAAGAGTCCAGAATACACACACATGGCTACACAAAACAGTAGACAGATTAATATTAAGAAGATCTGTTCATCAAATAGGAGCTGTGGCTTTCTGAGACGAATCCCGAGTATTTTTTAGTACCTGCTGTCATATTGCCAGATATCATTTCAGGAGGCTTGTTCAAGTCAACCAAGCCCTGCAACCAAAATAAATTTAGAGGGATTATTCACTATAGTGTATAAATTGATAAATTTTTAAGTAAAGTCAAGGTAGAACCTAAGGCGACTATTCAGTTACGGAAGCCTATTCCTTACTCCCAGAGAACATACTCCCAAATCTGACCTATCACTTGCACAAATGTGTTATACTCATTTATGTGAATGGTCAAGAGTTCCGAGGCATTTATGTGAAAGATAAACGAATGCATCAGTTCATAAACATCGATGCATATTATGATGCCCCCGAAATAATTTTTTATCGTCGTTAAATAGCTCAGGACAATAAGCTTGCCCGAGATTTCAGAATTTTATTGTTTCTGCACCATTCTGCAAAATATACACTCGGTTCGAATGTCATTACATGTGTGCAGTTGGAAACACTAATTCACTTTTAACAAGCAGATTGGAGATAGCGATCCAACAAAATTAACTTAGTCAACTACCAATTTTGTGCAGCTCGTCTGACAAGTTTAGCTCCATAAGAATTGTCAAGCACCCTGAAAGGCTCCTATATCAGGATATACTATCATGGAACGACTAACATCTATGGGTACAGTATTACTATGACATTGAAACAAAGTGGGAAAAGGTTGGTTATCACCGTGGCACGAAAATTCTATTTGCATATGATACTGACAGACTATTTAACTAAGCCCTAACAAAGATCTGTCTCTTTCAACAGTTTCCATTTGTAGCATCTCTCCGGTGTTCCTCAAATAGAATCGTTTTCTGGATAATACCAAACCCCAGAGTGGGGGAGACTCGGACCCTCTCAACAGATTGCAACGTGATGGTTCGTCTAGATAAAAACTACACCTGACAACAAGACGGCAGGGGTGCAATTACAATACTACAGTCGTCGCACTCGACCAAATTGCACGCACAGGTTTGGGGAAGAAACCATATACAGGATCCACTGAAGTGCGTACCGCGAGGACGAAGCCCCAATTCGCGACGGGGCCCCAGAAGTGGGTGGTCTTGGGGCCGACGGGGCTGTTCACGAACGCCTTGAACGCCGTCGCCATGCCTGCCCATCCCAAAACCAGATCGCATCAGTACCAAAAACAGAGAGACAGAAAGACAGCAGCAGCAGTAGGGGATACGGTACGGGGTGGAAATTCCGGCAGGACGGGGGATCTGAACACAGGGTTTACTGAGCAGATCCACCCCCGCCTGGATAGACAGAGAGGAGGAGGGAGCCAGAGACCTGGAGTGGATGTATCGACGGCGGCTTGCCGGAGAGGGAGGCCGACCAGTATGCGAGCGACGGCAAAGGCGAGTTTAGGGGAAGCGAGAGATGGTTGGTGGAGCAGATGGAGGGTGGGTATTGGGGGAACGCTTCTTCTTTCTTTTTCTGAATTTTTCTTTTTTTCATCCGACGGTCGTGCATACGATTATGTGAACGATCTGCCTACATCTGACCTTCAAAATTGTGTTTTTGTGCTGTGTATTTAAGTTGGCCTCAAATTTGATTGGGTTTTGAAATGTCATCTTCCCTTTGCTCCTTCTAACTTTTTCCAGGGTATTAGAACTGCACACATTGTTAACAGTTAACACAGGGAGCTGTTCCCATTCATGTTTAGAATACTCTCTCTGTGTCCGGAAATAAGTGACTTCGATTTGTGTAGATACAAAAGGAAACTCTTGCATTGGCAGGTAAACAAGGCAAAGTGAAGGAGGCCCAAGTGCCCAACCTTAAAACCATATGATTATTGAAATATTATCATTCCATAGAATATTTACAGTTTTCCCGCAGCGAGACAAAAAAAATACAGCATCAAGAACCTGGGCGGTTAAGAAAAGCATGGCTTGGCTTACAAAAATAAAACAAAATGATGAGTAGTTCACCCTAGACAACGCATATACAACAAGGTGACTCGTTTTGCAGCACACGGATGGTGTATTATTTTTTACCAACATTTGAGTTAGACAAGACCTGGCTGCCAACCCTGCTCATTGTTCTTGATTTGAGAGGCTGAAGCCGCTTACTGCTTGAGTTTGCGTTGGGTCCTTCCAAACGTTTCTGGTACTCTTTCTCAAGCTCCTCGAGTTGACTCAACACCTGTAAGTAAGATACAGGTGTTATTTGGTTGTCAGTATCAATCTTGTACTGCAAATTCAGTCCTCGGATCATCACCAAATGCAAATGTAGAAGCGTATTACTTACTAATTGTATCATATCTGTGATAGACCAAACATGGACCACCAAATAGTAAAATACTAAGGAGTTCTAAGAAACAAAGATAGTCATATAAAGGAGACATTTTTTGTTACTACCAAAAGAGAGAAAAGGTAGTAAATTGACAAAACAGTAATATTTCCATAATAAGGTTTTAAGAGGAAAACATATAGCAGTACAGAAAAGAAGCTTATCCCACAGGCAGTAACTCATGAAACAACGTAAGTACTAATATCGTAAATAGTATCCCATCTGCTTCAAGAAACAGTTCATCACCTTAAATGAGAAGGCAAGCGGCAATAGTTTATCCGGATCAGTTGCCTCTTCTGGAAAATTTCTCAAGGAATGTAAAAGTTCCTCGAAAGGCAATTTGACCTGACAGAAAGGTAACTTTAGCAATTCTTTAAAAATGTCTTTCAAGCGAAAAGAATACAAAACATCAAGAAACTCACGAGGTCATCATGGCAGAATCTCAATAGAGCCAATCCAACTTGGAACACAACCTTAATACCCTGTAATTAGGATCGACTCAATGATCAGCGAAAGCAAGTGAACCAGATACAATCAGGTTTTTTAATACCTGTATCTATAAGATTGGTATTTTCATAACCTTACAAGGATATAGTCGTTTAGGAAGAACCACGAACATTCGTGTCAAACTTTTGATTTTGAACATAAAAAAGGTATGGTATAAATGGAAACACAAGCTCCTGTTGTTTATTAGAAAAAAAAATTGAGTAGGGCCCCATTGCTAAGTGTTAGCTACATTCAATTTTTTGTAACGCATGAATAAAATTATAAAACATGTCCTCCAGAGCATTTCTCTGCAAGGGAACTTCACAAATTAAATGTGGTAACTAACTGATGATCACAAAACGTTTCTATCTGGCTCATATATTGACACTGCAGTACATCCGAAAATTATATTTCAAGGTGCATGTTAGAAGGCGATACTAGAACAAATAATACAGGTCCAAGGGGGAACGAGGGGTGATTACATACATCTGTATTAAATTTCTTCTGGAAAAAAGCTCTAAAACAAGAATGCTAACATAAAACTTGTAACCATATCATATAATCCCTCCGTTCCAAAATACTTGACGTGGTTTTGAACTAAAACCACATCAAGTACTTGGAACGGAGGGAGTACGAAGCGAACATGCTTGCAAAATCAGTAAAGCACAGATCGCAACTTATAAGCTGGGATAAACAGCAGACAGGGAACAAATATGAAGGGCAAGATTCTCACCTCGTAAAGGAAGACATCCCAAACTCTAAGAGTTATATGAAATGGAAAGGAATATGAGAAAACCGTGATAAACCATTGACTTGCATACATGCTTGGATTTATCATTTCTTCAATAAAATGTTCCCCCAACTTTGGCATGTGCTCTCTAACTAATCTCTCAAATTGAAACAGATATTGTTGCACGAGCGGCAAACCAGCCTGTTCCAGGAGTATAAACATTAACATTTGTTAAATAGCACTCAGAATATACAGATTCCTACCAGAAAATGTTCCATAAATTTTGCACGTGACTAGTTACTCAAAGAAAAGGAAAATATCCAAATGAGAGAAACAATATAGTACTCCCTCCGATCCTAAATAAGTGTCGTGGTTTTGAACTAGAGCTAGTTCAAAACCACGACACTTATTTAGGATCGGAGGGAGTATATAAGATGATGATGTCACATCAGAACAAAAAGTTTCTCATTCGTCACTCTGAAGTAAAGTCATTTTTTTAGGGCGAAGTAAAGTCATTTGAGTTGCCTGCTCACAGGAAAACAAATATCATCAAAGAAGTTCGGTCACCTGATACAACCCTTCCATTGGTGCATGGACAGCTCCTTTTAGCAAAGCTACAATTAGCCAAAATGCATCCTCCTCGCTCATATAAAGAAGCAGCAACCCAGCTATAAATCCCATTCCCTGCATCATGATCACGCAAAAGTAACAGCATGTTAATCCAGAAAATATGTTCATCACAATGTAATACGCTGGCGATGGGTGAACACAAACCTGCACATATCCAACGTCCCTATCATAAACAGAGTACGCTTTTAAAACGTTATACAGAGATCTTTGACCCGGGCCATGTCTCTGTTGGAAGAAAACATGAGATGGAAATGTACGCGATATGTCACGAATAATTTCCAATTCTGATGTTGATGTCTCGTATATGACCAGAGTCTGTCCAACGAAAACATAGTTACATGGAAAGAAAACATTCAAATCAGGAATAAGTACAATAGGCACCTGCACAAAGTTAGGCCAAATGATTCAACCAGAAGGATGATTATGAGTACCTCATAAACACCGGGATTCATTAGCAAGAGGTCCCTGCTTCCTGAAATTAACTGCCAAACAAGTCCTCTGAGACAATCAGGAATTCCTTTCCTTATTCTTCTTTTGACCACATGAGGATTCCTTCTACAATAATGCTTCCAGTCGCTACCACCAGCTCCTATCATCTTCCTCCACTTTCTTATCCTCCTTTCCTCTCTACAGCAACAAAGAAAATTGCCCGTGAGGCAGATTGCTTAAGAGAAAAGAAAAGTTAAAAGCTGATTAGATAAGCCTGATCCATGAGGCAACAGGTATCAGAGTACATAAGCAAGACAGTAAATACGAATTATACTTGATCATATAAGGAGTCAAATATATGACAACCGTTCTCACAAGAATTGCTAAGAAGGCCCATGCATAAGCATATAAATGTGTCATGTGTCAACTACCAGAAACAGAAATGGCTATGCCGCAAGAAACATAGAACCAAGCATAACTCAGTTGGCTAGTGGCATATGAGTGCACACCAAGTCCAGCGTTCCAGACCTGGCCTCCCCTGTAGAACTATTTTTTTAGTGCCACCGCACATAGAGACGAACTAACATATTCATAGAGAGAGCTAAGGTAATTGGTGAAGAAGATTTACTGCCTATGACTTAACTAGTCAGACATATGAGGACTATAAGTATAACAAGAGACAGTCATACCTTCCGCGTTCATGCGTGGATCTGCCTTTCAGAATTCCCTCCTGGGAGTTACTTTGTTCTGCCTTTATAAAGCCAAATCTGTCCACAGACCGAGAAGAATCTGGTCCAGGTTCTATGTCATTGACTTCTTTCTTCTTATCCATTTCAGTGAGTACTTGATGGCACCTTCACTGTATGTAGCACGCGAGATACCCTGTCATTTATTTTGAAATAACTGTATATTTCTATAAAGTGCCTGACCTATGATTTCAAATAATCTTGTACAGTTGTGTCTGCAACTAGTATAGACTATATAAAATCGAAGGGAACTAAATTATATAAAAAGCACGTCTGCAATAAAATGTACTCCCTCCGTTTCAAAATATAAGATGTTTTAGCTTTGTGAAGCAAATGTATCTAGACTTCTTTTAGTACGTAGGTTCACTCATGTTTGGAGTGAATCTACACACTAAAGTAAGTCTAGATACATTTTCTTCATAAACCTAAAACATCTTATATTTTAAAACGGAGGGAGTAGCTAACGTATGATATCAGTTCAGATTACTACATTGTTTCTCATTGTCAACATTAATGGTAAAGAGACATCAGATGCACAGTGGATACTCATGTCCTCCTTTGCAATAAACTTGTTGCTTTCTTCTTCTTTGCTCAAACTTGATTTTGCAGACCTCCTTTGCTTGCCGATAGAGATTTCCAATCCACCGATACAGAACCAGGCAATGCAACAGATTAAAGGTTAAGCCAAACAAGGGGTGTATGAAGGTTACTGAGGCATCCTACTAATCCTTTTTTTTTCAAAATGGGGGGAGTAGCACCCCAGCCTCTGCATTAATCGATGCACACAGCCTATTACGGAGTTTACTATTCACTGCTTGAACAAAAAATCAAATAGCAGATACTACTTTAACTTCAATCAATATCATTACTCCAGGTAAGCGTGGGGCACGGGGTCACTTGAACCCTCAAAACTTTGAGAATAATAAACATGTTGATATAAGCGGTGTCAGTTGAGAGGTAACGGATTTAGCACCCAAATGCAATGTACATCCTACGAATGGATACGGGGTCAACTGAGATCGAACAAACAATGGATTAGATTAGTACAGTACAAGTCTAAACTGCAATTGAAGAATAAATGGAATACTAGAACAAAACTCGATCTCAGAAACAACATTCCAAGCAGGCTAGGCAAACTCCCTACCTTCGGTTGAAGAATCGTGAGCCAGGGCCCTTGTAGGAGAGGGGCGGGGGAGGTGATGGAGGCCTCTGAATCACAGGGGCGCGTGAATCTTGAATCAGAAGAAGAAAAACGAATCCTCTACTGACAGAGCTGCCAGCCTCTGCCCGCGTCGATTATTTCTTATCCGGCGACCGGGGTTGCCCGGCGGGGAGTTAGGGTGAGGGTGGCGGTGGAGCCACAGGCTGCGGGTCCGGAGGAGGGGGCGGGCCGTGGTGGACGCCACGGGGGCAGCTGTCGAGGGGGAGGTAGGTGGAGCCGGTTGCCAGGAAGAAGATGCAAACTAGCGCGTTATTCGCGTCAATGTTTTATGAAGAAGATCTGATTACATCCGACGCGTCACGCGTACCAAACTGCAGTTTTTTTTCGGGAGGTTCCAGCCTGATTAGGTCAAGGCAAACCTTAAAAAAGAAGCATTTCCCTCCCGTTTCAGGTTTGATCCAGGGCTGGCACACGGTTCCTTTTTCGAATGCTGGCCTTCTAAATTTGTAAAACAAGGGGTGATGTAGGAAAAAAATAAGGGTTTGATTCATATAGGATCAAAAAAATTGTAAAAATAGAAAACCTATAGGTTTGATAATTACAAATTTCATATATCTACTTGAATCCTACAAGGAAAAGCAATTGTCTTTGATTGCGTGAAGGATTTTTCCATGAAGTCTAACCTAATGTCTTTTCTATGAACTTTTACACTATAAGATTCTTATTGGATATTTTCTATGGGATATGACCCTTTAAATCAAGGAAAATGATACCGTTCCCTGGGGGATCGCATCGTTGCCATCCCCCGGGTCGTCGTTGTCGCACGCCTGGTGTGGCCCACCCACGTTCGTTTCTCCACCTCCTTATCTTCTTCCCGAGACTTAACGCGGCCACCAGCGCTTCGCTGCCAGGCTCCGTCCGTCTCCGCCACCGCTACGCAGCGCCGCGCCCCGCTCGTCCTGCAGCGCGCGCCTCCACCGCCCGTCATATGCGTGAGCGCCTCCATCGCCGCTGCGCCGCGCCGTCGCAGCTTGTCCCGTGCGCGCAGCCCCGGTCGTGCCCCTGCCCCGCCCTCGCCATGGGGACTCGTCCTCGGGGAGCTCCGCAGCAGAGCAGTAGCCAGGGGAGGGCGAGGTTGGGCGCCGCTCGCCACTACCTTGCGTCGCGGGACCGTCGCCGCCCCTGCTGCTCAGCTACCTTGCTGCTTCGTCCCTTCCCATGGCGTCGTCCATGGACGACTCGTGATTTTTTGCTACACGTGTTTCATGATTTTGCTACCCTAGGTATCCGACGATGCTATCATAGGCATACGTTGAAGCTACCAGTTTTAGTGACGGTGACCATGCTACCATGGCCTCAAGCTCGGGTTTTTGCTACCCTAAGCATGAGGGGGTGCTATCATAGGCATACAATGCTGCTACCAGCTTCGTGGCGTACTCCGGCGAGATCTCTAGCGAGGTCTCCGGTGAGCGACGCTGATATCTGCAGCGAGCGGAACTGCTACACACGGCAACCGAACCTGCTACATACGACTTCCGGTGTTGCTACCTGCGGCGAGCGGCGTTGCTACAATGGCATGTTTTTTTGCTATAAGTTTTTGCTTTGATGATATCTCTGGCGAAGTCAGGATTTTTGCTACATTAGCATAATCATCTTGCTACATCTGTTTTCTGATTTTGCTACAATAGCGCAAAGTTTTTGCTACAAGGTCTCCGATGAAAGTCTCCGGTGAGGTCTCTGGCGAAAGTGTCCGGCGAGGTCTTCGGTGAGATCGGGTTTGCTATATTAGCATAACATTTTTGCTATACGGTCGCCGGCGAACTCTCCGGCGAGGTCCAGTCTGTTTTTCTATTTTCTGGGTCAAACCGTTTTCTGCTATATATAGCAAAAACAGGACTATTTGTAGCAAAAACGGGCATGTTTGTAGTAAAAGCGGGATTTAGGAACTTTTTAGGAGACATGTGTCAGCGGGAGAGAAATTTTGTGAAACTATACCAGGGGGACGCGTAGTACGACCCTTAAATCAAACCGTTGTTCAAGAAGAATTTCCATGGGATCTTAATCCTGCAAAAATCCTACCAAACATTCTTTGAATCAAGGAGTCCTATGGGTGTGATCACGTGTGCACTTTGTTTGATTATCCATAATGGATTTGTCGATGCTTTTTTGGGCACTGTCATCCCTATGTTTGGTTCGCTACAAACGTGAATTTTGTGCTTGGCCGATGCAAATAGAAAGTATGTGATAACCTTATTCGAAATGTGATGAGATTACCATGTCAACGCATTATTTCTAATCATGCACATAAATTAGAAGAAGTACTTCACAATCACCACAAACACGACGATGAGAATAAAGTATTTGATCCTCATCTAACGTTGTTCATTGTTCTCACCAGCCAAGAACTAGGCATAAGACTCCTATACCTCCTCGTCTAACGCATCTAAAGATATAATTAGGGAGACCCCTGCGAGGCTCCACAGAGCTCCACCCGTTCCTCGGCCCGTTCTCGACCCGTTCTCGACGGACGCGCGGTCGACTCCACAGGCCTCTGCACACACCCGTCGCTGCGTCTGGGCCCCTTCTTGCGCTGGGCCGCGTTGTCAGCGGCGTAGTAGGCGTACCGTGTGTGGAAGGACAAGTACCCCCGTCGGTGTGGAAGGCGTTGTCAGCGGAGGACGGTACCGTGTGTGCAAGGACAAGTCCCCGTCGGTGAGTCTGCCGCGCCTCACGCGGGAGAAGACAAGCACCCGCCTGCCGCTGCTCGAGGGCCCCCTGCCCGGCGGGGCCGGGAGGTCGGTGTACTCCGTTAGGGCGCGGGTGGGTTCACGCGTCAATGGAGGCGTCGGGGGCAGGGGATTCGCGTTTCCCTTTTTCTCAGTCGCCTCGAATTCCGGCGGCTCGGCCAGGGTCGGGTACCGTGTCTGGGAGGAGTCGCCCGCGGGGTGGGTGAGACCGTGTATTGGCGCCGTCGTACCCGTCTGCCGCTGCTCGAGGGCCCCCCTGCCCGGCGGGGCCGCACGGTCGGTGTACGCCGTGAGGGCGCGAGGTGGGTTCGCGCGTCGTCAGTGGGGGCGTCGGGGGCAGGGGTGGCCTGGGGTTTTCGCGTCAGCCGCCTCGAATTCCGGCGGCTTGGCCGCGCTGGCATCCCGTCATTTGCCCGCGGATTTGTATAAGGCGTTGCGCCCCCCCACGGTCCAGCCTCGCCCGTCTCATTTTCCCTCGTCTCCTCCGCTTCTCGTCTGCCGTTCGGTGTGGAAGGACGGTACCCGGATCCGCTGTACCGCCCAGTTTAGCCGCCGGTGTTTCCCCATGGAGGTCGCCTGCCGTGGGTTGGGTTAAGGTAGTCCATTTTTTCTGGCAGAGGGGATTGGTGACTTTGGGTCCCCGTTTGATCCTCCTCGTTTTGGTTGTTTTTCTTGCAGATCCAGCTTTACCGGAGATAGATTGCCGCGTGAGGTGCGGCTGCTTGTCTTCATCTGTTGTCAGCTTGTTCTCGTCGGTGAGTCTCCTCCGCTTTTCTCTTTTTCTCCTGGGATTCGTTGGCCTTGTCTTCCCCTTTGCTCCTTCCTTATTTCTGACCAGATTCCTTCTCCTCGTTTAATGTTTACAGGTCCAGCATTGTTGGAGATTCTCCCTGTCTTCGTCTGCTCTCCAGTTTTTTCCGTGGTGAGTGAATCTTGTCTTCTCTTTCTTTCCTGCTTTCTATGGAGAAACATGGGATTGGTAGAAAGAGGTTGAGCTAGGTAAACATGAGATGATTTTGGTGACGAGATAATGAACAAGATAAACATGAGATCTTGATAATGAATAGGATAGAAAACGATCTTGAATAGTAATGTGAACATGAGATTAGCAGAAAGGCAGATAGGCAAAAACCTTCTATCCAAATTTCTGAAAATATCCTTGTTTCAAGCATACATACTCTCTCTTGCTGACTTGCTCATGTTTATGCACAAAGAATGGATACAGGAAAGTGTTTTCTAAGACTCCTTGGTCATTGTGTGTACCTCAGTCATACCTAAACAAATAATTAGTATAGAGGGGAGCTAAACCTCAATTCAGGACAACTATTCCCGTTGCGTTCTTTCTAAGTTGCAACGTATAGCATGGTTTTGCTCCTATTAGTGAACTCTGTACCATTTCTAGCATTTTTTCTGTTTATACTATATATACTCCATTTATGTCTAGCGTGGTTTATGCCTATTTACAATGGATTTTAGGTTCACTGATAATATTGAAGGAAATCAACAGCTTTACATCAATATCATATTGCTTGAATTATGTTTTGAAGCCATTGTTACGGTTCTTTTCTTATTCAGTAGCCTGCTCATGCTTTAGGTTCTCATTGCTTCTATTTTTTCAAGTGTTTTTGTGTTCTCTCGGAGATCACGTGTTATGAATATTTAAGATATGTATTCATTGCGAGTCTGGACCTTGTATTGTCATCTTGCTGCTGTCTTCTACAGGTACGGGGTAGTAAGCAAGTTCGTGTTGTAACTATATGTCCACTTAGTATATTTTTCTTGCCTCAACTCTTTACTCCTAGAATGACATGTGTCCTGGTTTATGTCAGTTATTGTTGTATCAGAGGGATAGACAATCTGGATGAGTAGACGTGACAGTCTGGAATAAAAAATGATCACTAAGCTTTCGAATGTATTGTCGATGATTGGTAATTATCTATATAGACTAAAGTTGGTCCACTTAATCTACTTCCTTCGTTCTCTATCTACCGCCTCTAAAGTAATAGCCTTTCTATTACGGACATCACACGAAGTTTGGTGCTGCTTCTTCTCGTCCTAGACCATTTACTATTGAACTGAACATGGACAGACTCTAACCAGGGCCTGGTTTCAGTTGTTTCAGGTTTGTCTGCTGCTGCCAGTGCCGTGATATATTGCCGCAACCGTTTCTACAGAAGGTAGTCCTCTTTGCCCCCCTTCGCAAGTCGTCTGTATAGTTAGATTATTGTTTGCCTGTGCCGATTTGCAAGGTTTTAGGTCATTTGCATCTGTCTTGGATGCGTTTCCCTGGGTTGTCTCAGTATTGTAGCCCAGCGCTTGTTCTGTCCATGTTTGACTGATATTTTTTCCTGCAATTCAATACCAGATCCATAGAAGAACCAAACCCATCAAAAGATTAGTGATTACCAGGATGTTATATTAGTCCCTTCTTTGTAATGTGATAATCTAAAGGTTTAATTTAGTTTTTCTATTGGGTCCCACTTGGGATGATTTTCTGGTATATGGTACTATGGTTTGTTCTTAGTTTTGGATCTGGGTGGGATTGTTTTCATGTGTTTTCATGTGTTGTTTTTTGAGGAGCTTGCATGGAGCCTTACGGTATCTTCGTTTCTTTTAGAGTTGAGATGACTTTTTGAGGAGAATTTAAATGTGGTCTGAAGTTGAGATGACCAGGATGTGTGTGGTAACAAGTACCGCAGGGTTTGGTTTGACTGTCGAGGGTTGTCTACTGGTGTGTGTTGTCTGCTGGTGCAGTTTGTTGCAATAGCTGTTTTCCATCGAGGTGTGTGATTATTGTCATATATGTTTATGATCATGATATGTGTGCCTAATAAGAGTGTATTTTCTGGTGGTACAGGATGTTTGTTCTACGTTATTCTCCCCTTCATTTATTCGAGCTGGTCGCCTCCCAGTGTCGTGTAACGTACCATTCCTACCTGCGTTCTTGCCGTGTCGTTAGCTAGGTCAAGTAAACCCGTTTTTTGTGCTGTTTGTACCAGCTGTGTACATCCTTCCCACGAGCCAGAGCATTGGGAGATGTTTTGTAACCAGCTTATTTCTTCTGTCTGTAACATGTAGTTCAGATGGTTCTGGGTTTACTTCTCTGTGTAACAAAATGTTGTATTCCTATTATTTAAGGTCCTGGTTTCCTATACGGCTGTGTTTTGGTCTGGTTTCCCTTGGTTCTGTCACATCGATTTCATGGATTCGTTGATTCTTGCCTTCTATTTATTGTCAAAGTGGTGTTGGTGCCATGGGATCTTCTTGATGAAACTGTAGGTGGCTACTCTTGAACGGGTGATTTCCTTCATCTCATTGTCGATTTATTCCAGTGTGTGATTTGAGCGGGTGTCACTCCCTTGCCGTTGTTCCAATGCCACCCAAAAAAAGAAAGCCCTCTGCGTGGATAACCCCTCACTGGGTTCCTGTGTTGTCGTCCGTTGAGTCGCCTTATAAGAGGAAGAGTATGTCATTCTTTGCGACCGTTTAGGTTTTTTATTTTGTTGCAGTTTTGTCTATTTGTTTTTAAAATATCCGTGTTGCTTCCGTGTATTAGGAGATGGTTGGTACCCGTTCCTTGGTCGTGAGGTTACTAGATTTTATCGTAAAAGGAGGAGACTCGTAATTGATCTACGGCGTACTGGTTTTCAAGGTGTGGTGTTTGTTGCTTCGTGTTAGGTTCTCTTGCTCCCGTTGTTTGTCTATAGTCTTTATTTACCTGGTTAGCTGTGTACTTTGATTTTAGAGCATACTATGCTACAGCCTATAGATGGTGATTGGGAGGGTTATCCTGGTGAACTTGCCGAAAGTATAAAAGGTATTAGATCCGCGTGTGTATGACGTTGGTTTTTATTTCCTATTTTACCAAATAATTTTGCGTTACTGAGACTCTTACTTCTTGCCTTTTTGTCTCTTTAGCTGCTTATGAAGGCCGGTCATATCATGGTGCTCCTGAGTTTCAGTGTCGTCATTGTGGTGCATGTTTTTGGTGGGGAGAGCGCGTTAAAACCACTACTTCTGTTCCACTGCGTCGTGTTGACTATAATCTCTGTTGTAGGGGCGGGAAGGTCTATATCCCGCCTTTTAAAAAACCTCCTCCTTTTCTCGACAATCTCCTGCGTTTTAACGGTGATCGCCGTGCCAGGCGTTTCGTGTCCAAGATTCGACAGTACAACTGTCTCTTCTCTTTCACCTCCATGGGTGCAAAGATTGATCATTCTATTAACAATTCGCGCGGCCCCAATATTTTCAAGATTCAAGGTGCTGTTTGCCACCGTATGGGCTCTTTGTTGCCTGAAAAAAACGATGGGCCTGACAACGTTGGAGGAAGAAACAAGCCTAAGTTTGCCGAGCTTTATATATATGACACCACCAACGAGGTCGGTAATAGGATCAATGCGATTAACCCGGACAATGATAAGAGCAAGGACCTAGATCCTGTTATTGTTGCTGGTTTAGTGGACATGCTTAATGGCTGTAATGATTTGGTCAAAACATTTAGAATGGCTAAAGAACGTATTGAGGGTAATGAGGAGGAACATGTGGCTATTCGTTTGGTCTCTCCTTTGGAGGGTGATGGCCCTCAATACAACTTGCCAACAACAGCTCATTTGGCAGCATTGGTTGTTGGTCTGTTAGATCTCGATGCGCCTACCCGTGACATTATTATTGATAACAAAAAAACTGGTTTAGAGAGGATTTCTTGTTTGCACCCTGCTTTCATGTCATTGCAATATCCTTTGCTTTTTCCTTATGCTGAAAGAGGTTTCCATCTTGAGATTCCTTACCTTCCTACTGAAACAGATAAGAACAAGGTCCGTAAAACCCTGACAATGCAAGAATATTATTGTTTTGTTTGTCATCATCGTCCATCCCAAACGAACCCTTATTTGTGTTATGGTTTATTGTCTTCTCAAGCTGTTGTTGATTCGCGTGCTAGCATAGATGAGGGGCGGTTGTGGTTTGTTCTTAATAACCAAAAGAAGCTTAGGAGCGAAAATTTACAAGGTATTACTGATGCAGTTGGTCAGGGATTTGTGGATGGTTCTGATGTTGGTAAATCGATAGTTCTCCCTTCTAGCCATACTGGTGGACGACGTTACTTCCAGGAAAATTTTCAGGACGCTCTTGCCATTGCGCGTGTTCATGGTGCTCCTGATCTTTTTTCCACCTTTACCTGTAATCCCAAGTGGCCTGAGATTACAGAGGCACTTTTACTTGAGCCTGGGCAGAAACCTCATGATAGGGCTGATATTGTTGTTAGAGTGTATAACTTGAAACTTAATGAGTGCCTTGATGATATCAAGTCAGGTCGTGCGTATGGCCCTACCAAGGCTGGTAATGGTTATGTGTTTTTTGTTTTATGGCTGTTCTATCCTGTTTTTTACTGCCTTGCTTTGGCATGTATTTAACCATCTTTTTTTGGCAGTTCTCCATACAGTTGAGTTTCAGAAACGAGGTCTTCCGCATGCTCATATCCTTATTTGGCTGGACAGAACCGACACTGAGGTTAGTATGGCATTGATTGACTCGTTCATCTCTGCTGAAATTCGGGATCCTGTTGAAGATCCTCTTGGTTTTATTTTGGTTTCTGAGTTCATGATGCATGGCCCCTGTGGGGAACTTAATGATAAGTGTGTTTGCATGAAAGATGGAAAATGTTCCAAGCATTTCCCAAAAGAGTTTAGGGAAGAAACTGTCATTGATAAGGACGGTTTTACTCTTTATAGACGTCGTGATAATGGTCGGCGTGTGTTTAAAAATGGCAAGTGGCTTAACAATCAGTGGGTTGTGCCTTATAATTTGACAATGCTAAAAAAGTACCAGGGCCACATGAATGTTGAATGGTGTAACAAAGCCCAGGTAATGAAATACCTTTTTAAATATGTCACTAAAGGTCCGGACTGTTCAAAGGTGTATTTAGAGAGGGTTAAAGGCAAGGGTGTTCCTTTGGATAGCAACGGTCATCCTGTGGTGAACGAGGTTAGAGAATATTTGGATGCTAGGTATATCTGTGAGTACGATGCCTTGTGGCGAGTTTTTAGCTATATACTGCATGGAAAGACTCCATCTGTAGAGAGACTACCCGTGCATCTTCCTGGTATGAATACTATCAGTTTTGACGAAAATGCTGACCTTACTAGAATTTCAGACTGTGAGTTCCTTAGGAGGACCAAACTGACCGAATGGTTTGTTGCTAATACCCTGTTTCCACAAGCTCGGTCTTTGACATACTGTGATTTCCCAACGAAATGGACATGGGATTCTGATGAGCGGTCTTGGCATGAGAGAGGGTGTGGCGATAAAATAGGCCGTATCTACTATGTGCAACCGAATGTTGGTGAATTGTACTATTTACGAATATTGCTTATGATTGTTAAAGGGGCAACTTCTTTTTCAGATCTTAAAACATATGAGGGCACCACCTACCTCTTTTTCAAAGAAGCTTGTGCCGCTCGGGGTTTGTTGGGTGGCGATTCTGAGTGGTACCGTGCTTTTGACGAGGCTGTTGTTTGGGGTTTTAGCCCGCGGCTGCGCCAGTTGTTTGTGACCATGCTGTTGTACTGTGGGGTCAAGAGCGAAAGGGATTTTTTTAATCGGTACTGGGTTCATCTCGCCGATGATCTGCAGTATGGTGTTAGACTCGCGCGGCAAGATCCAAAATATGTTGTTCCTACTGAGCAACTTAGAGATATGCTTCTTTCTGAGCTCGCCGAGGTGTTCCTTAGGAACGGTTCTAGGATAGCAGATTTTAATCTACCACCCAAAACAACTTATGATGGTCCATTCCATGAAAACCGGTTAATCCAGGAAGAAATGGCACATGATCATCTTTCTATTGCACGTGAGGCAGCTGTCTTGCTTGAGAAACTTAATCCTGGTCAACGTTTTGCTTACAACAAGATTGTTCAAGCGGTCATTGATCAGGTGCCTGGGTTTTACTTTGTTTCTGGGTTTGGTGGGACCGGGAAAACTTTCTTATGGAATGCTATCGTTTCTTATCTTAGAGGGGAGAGGTTAATTGTTCTCACTGTTGCGTCTTCCGGTGTTGCCTCTCTTTTGTTACCTGGTGGTCGAACCGCCCATTCACGTTTTAAGATTCCTATTAATATTGACGAGACTTCTGTTTGTGAAATTAAAAGAGGCACGCATTTGGCTGATCTGCTAAGAGAAACATCTCTTATTATATGGGATGAAGCGCTGATGACGAACCGAATGTGTTTCGAGGCGCTGGACAGGAGTCTCCGTGATATTTTATCTGTAGACGATCCCACGCTTGGTGATTTTCCTTTTGGTGGAATTGTTGTGGTTTTGGGTGGGGACTTGAGGCAGATACTTCCTGTTATCGAGGGGGGGTACTCGCCCACAGATTGTCTCTGCCACAATTACTAACTCCCCGTTGTGGCGTTTTGTGAATGTTTTGCAACTTACTGAGAACATGAGACTGGCTGTGCCAGGTGCAAACGTTGCGCTTCAGCAAGAAATTGCTTTATTTAGCAAGTGGGTCCTTGACCTTGGCGAGGGGAAGCTGCCAACGGTGGCACATGAAGGCGAGGTTGATCCTACATTCATAGATATTCCTGATGATCTTTTGATTCGTACTGAAGGCGACCATGTTGCTGCCATTGTTTCTGGTGTTTACACAAATTTCACCTCTAACTTCTCTGATCCTGTTTATCTGCGCCAACGAGCTATACTTGCTCCTACCAATGAACTAGCTGAAGAAATCAATACCCATGTTTTAGCCATGGTTCCTACAGAGGGACGAGAATATTTGAGCTCGGACTCTAAATCTTCCCCTGCTGGGTCAATTAAAGAAGACGATATGTTTTATCCACCTGAAGTACTAAATGCGATCACTGTCCCTAATTTTCCTGCCCATAGGTTGGTTCTTAAAAATGGTGCCCCTATTATGTTGTTACGAAACCTAAGTCAGTCTACTGGGTTGTGTAATGGCACAAGGCTTATTATCATAGAACTTGCTGACCGTGTGTTAAAGGCTGTCATAATAACAGGTTCACATGTAGGAGATGTCGTTTATATTCCAAGAATTGAGTTTACAGCGAAAAAGACTAAATGGCCATTTATTCTCTTGCGTCGCCAGTTCCCTATCCGGCTCTCTTATGCCATGACAATAAATAAGAGCCAAGGACAAACTTTGAATACAGTTGGATTGTACCTAAAAACACCTGTTTTTACTCATGGACAATTATATGTGGCTGTATCTCGTGTTACTTCTAGAAAGTCTTTGAAAATATTAATAACGAACGCGGATGGGACCTGTGGATCGCAGACAAGGAACGTGGTATATTCTGAGGTGTTTCGGTCCGCTGGTTTGATCCGTGAATGAGGTCCTAGCCTACATTTGTACATAGTATATGTTCTATAATGTCGTTGCTTTCCTTTTATGTCATCTCAGTTTGTTTGTTTTCCCTGTGATTCCTTGGTTTGTGCATTGGGTCTAGAGTAGCTATGTCGGCCAACCTTGTGCATACGTTTTTGTTGCCTCTAATATATTGGACAGTATCATGTTTTCTTTGGCTGCCTTGGGCGTGTTTTCCTGCTTCCTTTTTGGGGTACCGTCTGGTTGTATCTGTGACAACAAAGAGCTTCGAGCCAGAATCTGCAAATCCATCTTATCAAGTTCATAGGATTCAAGCGGATCATGGAAGACAACCTCGATCTTCTGGATCTTCTGCTCTTGGTCGTAGGCCTGGTTTGGTGTTGGCTTCACCCAGTAGCTCCGCTTGTAGTTCTGGGCTGAGTCCTGCTGGTGAGACTCTTGCTTCACAACTCATACTAGCTGAGAAGAATTCTCCAGACTCCTTGACAGTCCTTTCAGATGTTTCGGCCTCTGTTGACATGGTTGCTTCTACGGTTGGTATCTCAATTCCTTTTCCATGTTTCTGTTTATTGCTGTTGTTTGGCCACACCATACTTGCTTATGTATATTTGTTCATTGCCCATATTTCATTCTAAGGTTGGTTCTGAGAGTGTTCTCATACAGACTCCGCCATCGGTTGTCAAACCTCCTAAAACCAGGTGAATTCTTCTTATCATGGTTGTTGATTCATTGACACGTGCCATTCCTTTGTTCCTGACCTTCTTTTGTTTGTTGTGCAGCGATAACAAGGATGGTGGTGATTTATCTGTCAAGAAATCCCTGTTCAACGAAACATCCTCTGGTGTTGATTTGGCTGTTCTGCCAGAATTAGATTCTCAGGTTCAGTGTGGGGAGATAATTTCCTTTCATATTAACCGGCTGCGCTTTTCTTTGGTAGGATGGTTTTTGGGTTACTCACTGGTTATTTCCTTCTTGGATCAGGGTGCTTCACTCGTGACTGATGATCCAGAAACTACGGATGGTGGATCTGTTGATGCTCTGACAGAGAAGACTTCTGAAAAGTTAGTCTTTCGCTTACCTTACTTTTGTGTTCTGGGACTTGATCCCTACATACTGATTTCGTTCAAAGTATTGTTTATATAAATCTAACAGAAAAGCCAAAAATAGACCTTCCCATGGCAAACTACATATGCGCCACGATTTCAGATTTTCACATGTGATTAGTGCACCTAAATCACCATCATAGATATACTACCCTTCCAAACAAAGATTATATCACCTAAATCACCATCTGCCCATGGCAGAGTACATAAAATCCTTCCGATGTGTTCTGTCAAAATTTTCTATACCGCAGGCCTGGTATTCACATGTGTTTACATTCGTCTTTCATGAGTTAATTCAAAGAACACCATACAAGCAGATTAGTTGAGGCACATTTAGTGACCCAGGTAATCAGATGAAGAAGTCTGGGAAGATCAGACGACATATTCTGGAAACCTAATTTCAAGATTGTAGCTATATACTTTGGTAGATCTTTCATCGCTAAGCTAATTTAAATCTTCGGTAAATTGTTCACAGACGCAGGCTGAAAACTAAGACAGGGACAGGAAATAAGAAGACCAAGCTTTGAAATAGAAAAGGTTAGTACTTGAAATGATTTGCGTATGTCTTCTTGAAAAGAATAGTCCATCGTGTCCTGGTTGCCATTAGTTTCTTATACCTTGGTTATGTTGCTAATTACTTGATGATTTACCTTTCAGGGTTGTTACCTCTAGGTGGCACAGGTTATTGGTAGCAGCTTATTTGTCGTCCTTTGTGTCATGGAAGTCGAGGATGTTGTTCTTCCCTTTTGCACTTGACGTGTCTTGTGTATCCTGCAAGTTGAGGATGGTGTTCCTCTATTTTGCAGTTAGCGTGTACATATGAACTAAGTACCCGGTGCAACGGTCTTGCTGTGCACTTTGCTTAGCTGGTGGTCTTATCCTTTTGGGTCGTGCTGCTATCAGTTGCTTGGTTTATTCTGTGTTAAAAAGGACCTCTATGTATTCCTGGAACAATATTACTATGCTCTTGCTCTTGGTTATGTATGACTTCCTCAGGATTAAGGCTATGTAAATTATTGGCTTGCCACTCTGCTTTTTATTATTAGTATTATTGCTATCCATGAACAGACTTGTATTTATCCTTGTGTGTTTTATTTAATTTGCAACATCTATGGTTGATGGTTATGTCTTGGTAATGCATCTAGAACTTTTACATTTGGCTGGGTTCAGGCCCTCCAGGTGCGTTCACCGCCTCCAAAAGGCTCAAGGCCTCTGATTCAACACACTGGGTTTTTTATGTGCACGGCTCAATTAAAATTGTCACCGCAATGTGCAAACTCAAATTTGATTTTCAATTAATTGCCCATAACTGGAAACTAATATTTATAAAGTTAATTAATTGGTGACGCGAAACGATCAATTGAGATGATTATCCCGGATGTCTAAATTTTCAGAAGTAAAGTCATCTAAAACTAAAGTTACTGAAAATGGCCGCCTCGACATATTATATATAAAATAAAGGCACCTAACAAGACATGAATGGTGCTGATCAAAACGTGAAAAAGGGTCATAATACCCACCGCAAAAGAAAAATCAAGATCTAACATGGCCACTTGCATTCCTGACATCAGGTATTGGAAAAGAGTTGCTTGCCATGTTAGTTAGATGCGTCGGAGCTATTTTCCTCGGCCAGTCGATTCATCGAGGAAGAATCCAGACATCGCCGCCACTTCATTACCACCCTCTAAAGCAATGAGGATAGAGTAGGAATACTAAGATGACAATTTTTTTTGGAGGGTCCAATTAATTAGAGATATTTGATCATTTTATTCACTTTACGACGAAGTTTGATCATTCGCCACATTGACCACCACGTGTTGGTGACATAGGTATGGCAAATGATCAAATTAAAAAATGAAGATGTTGCTAAATGACCACTATAAAAAAAGACCAACAACTTGTTTTCACAGCTGCGACTAAATGGCTGAGACAAATTGAGTGAATGACCACTCAAAATGACCACAGGAAAGAGACCTATAAAACAGTCTAAATAAACCTCCTCTAATTCAGCCATCTGGATACTCGAAAATGGGGTTTTTGTCACTGTTTGTATAGAAAGAGCTACCAACACTACCCAACCAAAATAACACAACGGGCCGTATCTGGGCCTCGTCCTATGGGTGAATAGCCCATTTAAACGGTGAGCATGGTGCCCGACGGATTAGATCTTTCCTACTCCTTCTCTCCGGATTAGTTCCTGTCCTTTCTTCTTCCCCTGATCCGATCCCATCTCTTTTAACGTACTATCCACTTCTTTCCGCACGCAGCGGCGACCAAGACGGCGGTTCCAGAACGGCCTCCGGAGATAAACAGGTTAGTCTGTCTCCTGGAATCCCCCTCGTTTTCCCAGCTCCTCTCGTGCCTGGATTGCAGTCGATCTGGGGAATCCCCCTCGTTTTCCCATCTCCCCTCCCGCGTAGATTAGAGTAGATCTGGGACGAGAAGAACACGCAGGTGCGATCCTCTGGTCTAGAGATTTGGAGAGACACCAAACATATTAAATCATCTTATACGCTGCTTAAAAGCCTCCAATGTTTTCCTAAGTATATCAAAATATTTAGTGCTTAGATGTCTCGGTTGCTTTTCTAAATACAGCAGAATAGGTGTGACTTCGGTGTAATTATAGGTTCAGAGCTTCGTACCTTCAATATGTGCATCGATTTGGAACCATTGGGGTAGACTAAACTTACTAATTTTTTTGTCCTTAGAGTAGCATGATTCTGGGAGTTTGTCTGTCCTTTCCTCCCTTAATTATAGTATTTCCAAGAAAACAGGCTATTTTGGACTGGAAGTTTCTGCCTAACTGCATTAGAGTAAATAAAATTGATTGGTGTCTTCTTTTATTTTCATATGATGCTCTGGATAATAATAGTACCGTGTGATTCCAAACTGCAAAACTCATATATGAGTTTTTGAATGCTCATTTCTATCATGTGATAGGTTTACTCGCCTCTTTTTCCAACGCTCTAAGTTATTTCTTGCGACCTAACGGATTGTTTTGCGTAATAAATATGTGTGTGAACCAGGAAATAATATTTCTTTGCATCATGATCTTGGTCATATTTGTGTCTTGCCCGCTCGGCTAGGTTCAGTTCTTTCTTAAGATTATTATGGTGTAGTAGATCATGGTCTTAGATGTGTTGGGAAACATCTTAGCGATATTTCGTTACTTCATTAACTGGTTCATCCATATTCATCTTTCTTGTCTATGACAGGCGGCACCATGGAATACGTCGAGATACCAGCCACTGTCACTTTGGAAGCTATGATGAAGGGGTTATGTCTTCCGTGCCCTCAGTACAAGACGAAGGCTATTGCTTATGGCAACTATGAGACCGAAGTGCAATTCTATCCTTCACTGCAGTTCTTACAGACTTCACTTGCTCCTCACTCGTTATTAGGCTATCCAGAAGCGTCTTTAGAAGCTGCGGTTGATAATGCTGCGCGACGAGCGATCAGGTACATGGAGACCGTAGAGAAGAAGGTTCCTAAAGAGAGCCAACATCATGTGTTGGAGAAAGAGAAGAATAAGAACAGTGTCTTGCTTCGTAAGCTCAAATCTGTGGGCCAAAAGATTACCAAGAAAAGTAAGCAAATCAGAGTGATCATGGATGCTTCGGATGCTTACATCGACAGAGTTTGTATGTCTACTGATCGAATCCAAGAAATAGTCTCAGGCAGCTCATCTACGCCTTGCAACCGTCGTTCTGACAAGTATGCTGCTACCCTGCTTGAGTTCAAGGCTGTGGCCACTAATCTTGCTCAGAATTCTGTTGAAATCATTGAGAAGTTCAGAGCGGCTAGGGTATATCCTTATGGTGGAGATGAAACCGAGTGTGATAGTTCTTCAGAATGCTTTGATTCGGATGTAGACCACCGCAGGTCTGAAGCATATGATTTCGACTCTGCTGGAGAGCGCTATAGTCGCGATGGTAGCCTCTGATCCTGTGTTAAACCATTTCTAATAAACCGCGGGTGGTTGTACTGTGAATGAAACTGTTCTGTTCGGTGCCTTTACCTGTTATTGTTCAACCAGTACTTATTTGTGTGTGTTGAACTTATGCTATGTGTAATAAATCAGACACCTTTTGTAAGGTTGAATGGTTCTGTTCTAGACACTGAACTCTTATTTGTTTGTTTTTTTGTTTAATTTCTTTTTAAAGTTTTTTTGTGTGAATCTATTGAAAACTTTGTTATTGCTGAGGCATCGTTTTTATTTAATAAAAAAATAATATACAAGGTAAATAGCTACGTGATTTTTCCCGAAAAAGGTTTTTTTTTCCCGAAGAGGAACAACTATGTGTATACGGCCCACGAATAACTCTTTCCTTGGGCCCGTTTTAGCTCCTTTTTCCTTTGGCCCGTTTTAGGTCCGACATTTACTCTTTTCTTGGGCCCGTTTTAGCTCCTTTTTCCTTTGGCCCGTTTTAGGTCCGACATTTAGTGACGCTTCTCTCTTCCTCCTCCAGCGTACGTATCCATTCCCCTAGATTTTCGGTCGGTACAGTGCAGGTACTGCCTGTGTTCGCGCATCCGTCTCGCCGTCAGCGAGGGCAGGCCTCCGCTCGATACCAAGTGCCTCCCTGTCTGTGCGAGGAGAGATTGCATAAGACGTTGCGCCTCCGGTCCAGCCCCGCCCGTCCCATTTTCCCTCGGCTCCTCTGTGTCTCATCTGTCGTTCTCGTTTCTTGCACGTCCCCAGATCCGTTGTACCGCCCAATTTCGCCGCCGGTGCTTCTCGATGGAGTTCGTCTGCCGTGGGTTGGGTTAAGGTAGTCCATTTTTCTGGCGGAGGGGATTGGTGGTTTTGGGTCCCCATTTTCCCCATACTTTTGTCTGACGAGAATCCTTCTCATTTTGGTTGTTTTTCTTGCAGATCCAGCTTTACCGGAGAAAGATTGCCGCGTGAGGCGCGGCTGCTGGTCTTCGTCTGTTGTCCGCTTGTTCTCGTCGGTGAGTCCATAGGCCTGAATACTAGGATGCAAGGACACCCATGTAGTACTGCTACTTGCTCCCATTCACCTAGATATTAATCTTTAGAGACACAGGTACCCCCTGACATATCAGTGTAGTAAAATTATTATATTTTTTAGTTTAGAAGTTATCGTTCTCAAATCATGTATTCCACGACACACTTCTAAATTTAATCCTGATAAATGGTAGATTTCATTTGCTTGTCTTGGTCTCTAAATTCCACGACACACTTCTAAATTTGCCACGACACACCTTTTTCCCAAGACAAGCTACCTTTTTAAAATGGTAGATTTCATTTGCTTTGAAATATAAAACCTGATAAATTGCATCCTATTGATCCCATTTGCTTTCTCTGCTCTAAAACACCATTTGGGGCAGTAAAAAGGTGAGCATGAATAAACTCTGGCCTATATTTGTAGAATGAGAATGATTTTATATGTTGAAGAGTCAAGATTTTGCACCGCAATGTTATCTTTCCTCTTCACAATATGTAAAATCACATCGATTTTAAAGTTATCCAGATACATCGTTATGTAAGAAAATATTTATTTCTTTTTTGCTTACATATGAATCATGTCTTGCCTAGAAATTATATGCTTGTATCCCATCAGTAACTGACGAAACACACAATAGCCAACCTTTTTTCGTGTTATATGGGTAACTAGCTTCTACCTTGTTTTTACATTGGGTGATATCAATTTTCCCGTGTATTTTTCTGGTTTCCTCTGTGCTGTTACCATGTTGTGATCTTCTCACAGACCGCGAATTGTCTTTGACAGCTGGTGGCCATGGAGATTGTCGAGATCCCAACCACGTTCCTGTTTGGAGAGCTTATGAAGAAACTGTATCTGCCCAGTCCAGAATACAAGACCGAGGCAACCATGGAAGGAAAGCTGATAACCTCGGTAGCATTCTACCCGTCAGCTCTCTGCCTTCAGCTTGCCTCTGGTTCCATCCAGTTGAGTGGTGATCCTATGGTAAACCTAGAAGATGCAAATAATGCTGCAGCAACGCAGGCTATCAAATACATGGAAAAAACCCAAGGGAAAAGAATGAAAGACTACAACTATGAAGAACTTGACAAAAAAAGGAAAACTGAACAACGTCACATTCAGGAGATGATTGAGACCAATAGGAAGTACACGAAGATCATCCGTGAGAAAGACCAGCAAATCAAAGATACAACTAGATACTGGGATGACTTTGTGGTAACGGTTTCCAACGTCAATGACAAGATTGATCGGATAGCTCAGGCAGGGTACACTTTTGGAACTTCTCAGCTGGACTACGACACCAATTACACTCTTTCGGAAATCCAGGAAGGTACAAAACATCTTAATCAACTGACTTTCGAGTCAACTGATCTGCTACGCAAGATAGGCATATATCCATATGATACAGACTCTGACGTAAGAAAGGCTGACGAGGTTGCTTCTTCATCGGTGGCTCTCTCGCCTCTGGATAACGTGAATCACTCTCTTGATGATGACTTCGTCTATGACGGATTTGGTCGCTGCTCTATGGACTATCTGTGTTTGTAGATAGTAGGGGCTGGTGGAGCACGTCAGTTTACTTTCTATGCTCAGTTATTAGTTTGCCTAGGCAAAGACAATGTTAGATTATGTTAATGTAAATTGGTATTGGTACATGTATGTCGTACTTTCATCATATCACTATCTATCCTTGCTTGGTTATACCCGCTTGTATTTTATATGTACTAATGAGCACTGTACTCTTCTCTAAGGTATAATTTTGTTGTTCCATCTAATATGCCCCTCTTTGTTTCCTACTCCTGTTGTTTTTACTGTGTGGTGTTCGTTGTACATAATTAAAGGCAGTGGTCAACTGACTTGTTGTGTTTTGTTAAGATTGTATCTTACTTAACATGATAAAATTTCTTTCGAGAGGCTATAATCGCTTCATTTCAACAAAAGGTGGTAACGGTCGCGGACAGACAAGGGGCGATGGGCGTGCGCAACTACGCCGATGGAACGGCTCTGAGAACAAGAGAGGTGAACACCCTAGCGCCCCGTCGTTGGAAGGGGTGAGAAATTTAAAGAAGGCGGCCCAAATTGTGGTAATCGATAAAAGTGTAGCAACCACAATAAAATGTGGCTGAATTTTACCGCCAAACTTCGGCAAAAGTTTGGAAAAATGATTACTCTATGACAAATGGACCATACGAATAATAAAATATAGCAAACCGAAATGTGACATAAACCAGAGACTTATTTATATTTATTAAACCGTGGTTAACCAAAAAAATTCTTGACAAAGTACTCCCTCCGTTTTTTATTACTTCGCGCTTTAGCAATTTTTAAAGTCAAACTTTGTCAACTTTGACAAAAAATGTAGGAAAATATATAAACGTTTATTATTCCAAATACATATATTATAAAAATATAACTTACGAAGATTTCAATACTATAAGTTTTATATTGTAGATACTTCTATTTTTTGCTAAACATTTGGTCAATCTTTAATTTTTTTGACTTTGGCTAAACCCAGAACGCGATCTAATTGTAAACGGAGGGAGTATGGCTAACAACCCAAGAGCCCCTAAATTTATGTTCTCCCCGAGATGACGCTGACGTCCGGAGCCTACGGGAGCTGCATCAATATCTGGATCGTTCATTAATACGCTCAAGGATAACCCTAACAGTTCCTACGCACAGAGTATATGCACCGAACACTTTACCTATCGGCAGCTATCCACGGCGCAGACCCACCCGGTCTATACACCGACCCTACCGACGACGGCCGAAGAAGCAAGGATTGATACTAACGAGGAGTCACCTTGCAGAGAGAAACAGTGCTTCTTTTCGGTTCTTCAGAGGGATCTGCTTCTACCATGGAGGCGGCCACCGCGCTGGAGCCCCAGTGAGTACTCTCTTTCTGCTGCTACCTCCGTCACATTCTGATAGCATATAAATCAGATTGTTGTTCGTGTATGCATCGAATAGTACATTCTAGCCAAAAAAAACAAGGTCTGCGCATACGCGACCATCAGTCCACCACTACCCAGAAAGATTCGAACAAGGCGGGACAGACCTTCGGTTACAGGAGGTTCAGATCCTAGAATTATTCACTTTGCTTTTCAAGAAATATATTTGGTATATAGAAATAATCTAAAGGTTTGTTTACTGCTAAAAAATTGCAACACGCCCAGTTTTCTTGGTTTATTAGTTCTCGATATGTAAGAATGATGAACCTAGTTAAGATCAATTGAGCTGAAACTGTAAGACGTTTGCTGAAAATTTCTTTATATTCATTGTCAAAGTAACAACTTTAGGGTACATGAGAAATGGTGATTAGGCATATAGCTACGCGTATAACTTTGGAGAAACCAAAAGAGTTTTCTTCTTGGTCTTGTTTAACCAGTTCCTTTTTTCTTATAAATACATCTCATAGAAAATTTGAAATACAGGGATTTTGACCGTGTTGGTGCGCCGCGGTATAGAGAGTGTTTTGTATCACAAGCACAGTTCCACGGTCGAAGGTACTGCTGTCTTCGATTCCCGGAGCTCGGCAGCCATCTAGGCATTCACCAATTTGTAAAGATGATGGAGCGTACTGTCTGCATCGAAGGTTCAATAACTGTGCATGCCTCTTCAGATACTGAAGCCATTTTCTCAATCGCCAATTCAGAAGATGCTCACTATGCTTACAAAGTCCTTATGTCTGGTTTGATTGCTGAACCGGCTGGAGTTAGCCTCCTGTTTCTACGCTGGTGGCCAACCGTTGATTTTGGGTTTGATGTAGCTGAGCACAAGGTCTGTGTCTCTATTACCAACTTGCCACTTCATATATGGAAGGCTGCAGCTGTCGAGCATATCCTCGCCCCGTATTGCGCAGTGGAATGTGTTATGCAAGAAACATACGACCGAACCGAACTGGTTGCCTACAGATGCACCACGTGGGCACAAAGGAAGATCCCAATTCCAACATCTATCCTTCTCTGTATTCCGGTTGATGTTCCGGATGGTTTCCAACACATGGGCACACAACCTTACAGAAGGATCCTCACTTACCGTATCAGCCTGCAACTTGAGCCATATCTCCATGGAGAAGAAAAATCTGGTTACACCCCGACAATGCATTCACGTATATATGAGCCAGGTTACACCAGCGAAAATGCAGTCTGCTACCTTCCACCAGAGTTAGTTGACCAAGCTATACTACAAGAGCTATCAAATTCAATCGTCGTTGACTGCACAGCCGTGGAAGCACTGAAAATGCGGCGTGAGCTATATTACCTCTATCCTTATATCGATGTCCGGGATATGGATATCACTGCAATTGGTTCTGGTCAACACATTATTACACTACCTCCCGGGATGACAGGCATCGCCATGCAAGAGAGGATCTTGACTGAAGGTTTAGGCTCTGTTTGCCGTCTGCAGCCATGGTCACCGAACTTTCTATCTAAGGAAGACACTCTACGCATCTGTGTCCAAGCAACTATTAGTAATGTTCCACCGTATTTCTGTACTAGAAGACTCATCCAGATGTTCCTTGGACAGTCATGTTACATGGAAGGACAAAACATTGGTGCCGAAAGGATGCTAACCTGTAAAACATACCGTTGCATTGCCTGGTGTCAAAAACTTAGTGATATACCTCACAGTCTTCTTGCAAAAGTAGTTCTACCAAACATTGCTTCAAAAAATATCATCCATCCAGACCCGGACACGACGTTAAGAACCGCACGGATGGTCATTTATGTGCAGCGATGCACTCCTTGCAGCCAAGATTGTTCCCCTGCAGAAATTGCCCCGTGTAAGCTAAGTTATAATATTTCTGTCATCCAAGAAAGCTCTTACATTATAGTATCCAGAATGCTTACCCAGAAATGGTTTTATACAGGTCCTTCTGCGTAGGATGATTGCCGTTTCAATCTATCATACAATGTGCGGCTTTTGTTCCATCTTCGGTATTTTGGATTGCTTGCACCTATGCTTTCAGCCTGTAGCTAAGGCCAGAAAACTCGTGATGTAATGATATTCTCTCTGCACTTTGAGGTGTATCCGTGTCACATATATGTAGTTATTACTTCTAAAAAACACGCGGTCTTTGTTCCTACTGAGCTAAGAATTTAGACCAGGTTCTGAGGCATGGACTTTTGAACACTACTATTAGGTTCCTATAGAGTATAGACACATTCCTATAGAGTATAGATAACGTTTTTCAGGCATGGACCCTGGAATGTGACCGTTTCTTCATACCCCGTGGGAAAAGTAAGATGACAGGACAAATGTGACAATGCCATCCTGTGATTCAGAAACACAGGAGATATTCTTACCTAAAAAGAACAAGAGATACTGTAAACATTAGTAAACTACAGCCGCTGATTCAATTCTGTTCCAAGCACGGGAGATAGTTTATACATCAATAGATAGTTTACACATCAATAGACTACGACAGCTAATTCGGTTTATTGACGCTTGAAACCATATATACTTAAAACGTAGGAACCCTCCGTCTTATTGCACCTAAGTGACACATGACAGACCTTCCTGGTCTCCACTTACCAGCCCTGCGTCTCTTGGTCAAGCCAGGTGCTTAGGAGAGAATGGCGTTCCTTAGCAAGCACCAGATCAGATAGACAGGTTCCATGCAGATCAGCTAAAGCCCCAGCATAGTCACACTTCGCGTTGTACAGTTGGTTCCACGGCTCCTTCTCCGGGTGCTGCGCCACCATATCCCAACATTGCTTCTCGCATGCCTGCAGCCCATCGATCAGGCTCTCCCATCCAGAAGTTATCTTTGTACTGATGGTGACAGCAAGGTTTAAAACTTCACGTGTTTCTGAAACATAGGACTCTGCGTGTGATCTCCTGCTATAGTTAATGTCAGCCAAGCAAATTGACATCTCCCTCTCTAATAAGAAAACGGCATTTTGGCAGGCGCTCTCCAGGGCTTGGTCTTCAGACAGGCCTTTGCCACCGGCAATAACAGTCTTTTTCGACTCACCCCTTGCGTCGTTACACTTCGTCACCAGCAATGCTTCACAGCCATACATATCAGCTCCTAGCTGTTTAAATCTATAAGTAGGTTCATCCCACTGAAGAGATTTGATCATCTCATCCAGAATCCTTTTCATACACAGCTTCATCTCGCGTGGTAAGTATTCTTGTTCAGTCTTGGGCTGCATACACATCAATAAACAAGTGATGTATCAAGAATAGAAACAAAGAATGACAGATCAATGCAATATAATGAAAGGTAAAGGTGCCGAGCTGTACCCTGTTATGGCATCGCCCATGGAAATGCTGCTCAGCTCGACTGCGCACATCCCATTCAACTTCCTTGATTTCCTCTGCCTCGCCAGCTAATTTAACAAGATTTAGATAACTGGCTCTGGTTAGCCCGTAAACACAGCTCGCCACATCGCCCGCAATTTCAGAGTAAGCAGCGTTGACTCCACGGCATGTGTTTTCGACCACTTCCTCGTATAGCCCCTTGTAACAGTCTTCCATCTTCACCATCGTGTCTTCCCAGTCTGACAACAGAAGTTTAATACCACGACGTACTTCACCGGTCTTGAGAAGATACTGGTTGCAAATTTTTTGCAGCTCCTCATATTGCATACAGCTCACATCCAAGACACGTATGTGAAAGGGTTCACACTGAAGTTGACCAAACGCAGCAATTGCCGCAGTGCTTTCAGCCTCCCATGCTTCAGAGCATCTCATCCCAACTGCTTGGACATCCTCAAAGACGGCTCCGTCCTTGTCCAAAGGTATGCGGAAGTGCACGCGTGCCTGAATTAGGCCATCTGCTCTCTCACGTGTATACGCAAGCTCAGTACCACCCAGCGACTCTACGGCTGCTTCTAAGATCATATTCCAGCAGATGACAACCTTTTCAGCATTGCCCTGCCAATCATAATATCATTTACATTCAGCAAAAGGACCCAGATTCAACAGTTTAGAATGAAAGTACAAGATACACAAAACTAATTAATCTATCAATATTGGCAGATCGTAAAAGACACGAGCGCAGAAAATAGTACATCTGACACGAATGCAGGTTAATCATTTTACCACACCTTTTTTTGTAAACACCTGTGCTGCATTTGTCATCTAAGGAAGTAGCACGAGAAGCAAGAATAAAGCTGGATTAAATTGTGTTAACGACACCATACACAATTTGACAAAGCAACCTTAGCAATATAGAGTATTTTTAAACAATGGTTCAATGTATAGTAAGATCAGTACAGATTTAGTTCCTCTGAATCTTTACGTTGAAGTTTACTAAGCTCCTGATAATTATCTGGGAAAAACTGAGCTTCTGCATAAACGAAAAATTTCAGCGCTTATACACAAAACGTTAGCTAGATACTAGGAAACGTAAGACACAGCAATTAGCTGCGGCAGGCCCTGCAGATCTGATTAGCCGGTGCTATGACCGCGTCGAAATCTATGGCCACGGTTTCGTGGTCAGTAAAGTGAGAATCAGCGATAGAATTAAGGGGGAAGGCAAAGGCAGACTAACCTGATCTGCACGAGCAGGGAGAAGCGAACTGGAGCCAACCAACGGTCGGCCATCCCCTATTCCGGCAGCGGTCAGCCGCCGCCAAGCAGTCCTCGCCCTCTCCACTGTCCTCGGCACCACGGCCGGGGTGACGCTGTTTCCGTGGCTACAGCCATCCGAGAGCCAGCGCCCCATCGAGTGGTGTCACCGAGCCGGGAATGGCGCAGCTCCGAGTAGCTCCGATCTAGATAGGCCGGGGGTAGGTACGGGCGGCACTGATATTTGTTGGTAGGGTGGAGACACTAGAGGGGATACACAAGCGAGAACACGACGACACGTACGCTCTTTGGTCCTTAAGAATTATTACTCACATGCCAAACGAGATAAAAAAAGTAATTTCAGAGATAGGAAAATCAACGTATTGCTTTTTAAGAATTATACTCCCTCCATCGGCCTATTACTTTTTAGAAAAGTTAACCCGTGTAAAAATTTAACCAAACTTTAAAAAAAACTATCAAAAACTACTATATATTTTGTACCAACAATCTTTATATATATATATTTTTAGAGTAAATCTTGGTGAAACAAAAAAACACAAAACGAGAATGCCTTGTTCCTTAAAAAGGAGGTACTCTTTATTAGTATATATATAAATGGTATTAACTGTTAAAAAAACAAAGGATTACATCGATTATTAAAGACCACTTGGCAATTCTACTCGAGAAGTATGGGGAACACGAAGCGGCAAAATCCGCTGCTACAGGCCTGGATCCATGTGCAACTGATCCACCTGTGTAGACCACGTCTACCGGCTTTGCTACAGCTCGGAACTGAAGAGACGCTCTGGCCTATTACTTCCCCTCTTGCAACAGGAGAGGCGACCCTTTGTCGTCCTACACCGCTCCGCCCAGCTACAGCGAGCCACGGTCTCTCAGCCAAAGGAAGCCATGGATGGCATGAGTGATCCAACACCACGGTAATGAATGCTCTTCTTGACTCAGCCGACCTCTCCTCAGTATCTTTACTCTTGCAGCGCCGCTTCGTACTCCTGTCATTATTCAGGCATAGCCACAGTTATTCGCCCTAATACATAAATGTATCCCCAATCGAACTCCGGCTTTTTTTAACCTGCAATGCAATACATCACTCCAATTTATACTGTGCCAAGGATTTGTGTGAAAACAGAGAGATTACTCCCTAGATACGTAATATTACCACTCGCTTTAGGCACGAAAAAATATTTAGGTGCTTTTTTACAATTACTTTTAATTCATATGTCTCTGTATGTACGTTACCAGGACATTTCCTAAGAAAGAGGGTAATTTCCTCGGGCTAAGGCATGAGCAACTAGACAGCACATCAGCTTCAGGCGCCATTGAGCATAAATCAGAGAAACAGAGTTCAACATCCCTGAAGAGAAAAGAGCCTGAGACATCAGACAGGTAGCACAATTTACAATATTTACAATACTATATTGACCTGATAACAGGAAGGTTTAATTTCAATATATAGATAGACACAGGTAGAACTTATCACAATGTAATCAGGTCCAACTTATCCTTTACTTAGTTGCATATTAAGAAATGCCTACCTAATTATAGGAAAGCTACGCAAATATGTCTTTTCTTTCTCAGCGATGACAATCTTACTGAATATACGATCTTGGCCACCCCAAATACTAGGGATGTCCCTCCCACAGCTTCACAGCCGTTTCTCCTTATGGAAAAGAAGAAATATCAAACACATGAAAGGTCAGCTGATTTGCATCCCTTCCGTACTTAAACATTCTTCTTTAACTCCCTTTCCACCGTGCATTACATACCTTGTGCTTATTTGGTAACAGGAATGTGGCTGATTATGTTACCCATGACACCCTGAACATCCCTCCTGGTAACAATGGAAAACATGTCTCCTCCTCAATTCATGTAGATAAAATGTGAGCCACCTATTTCTCAGATGTATTTCTTTCCAACGGTATTGCTCTTTTTCAAAACGCTGGATACTTAGATTTTACCCGATTCTTATTACCCCTTCTGTGTTCTAATACAGGAATCAGCAGCAGATCAACATCGTCAACTACAGGGAATGCTACATCTCTCTAGCGCAAGAGAAAGCACGTGACACATGCTCCATCCGTTTCCCACTGGTGGCGAAACGCTGCACCGCTGGTGATGGGCAAAGCCTACCGCTATTAGTGAAAGCAATGCAGCCCGTGCTCTGCCAAAGAGGAACCATTGATATCCATGCATCTTCAGAAGAAGAGACGATCTTCTCCGTTACAGATGATCGGGATGCTTATCTTGCATATAATATGCTCACGGAAGCTGATCATGTTAGAGTGGAAGGAACCATCATCAAGTTTAAGCAGTGGAGGCCAATAGATGAGATGGGCTTTGATATCGCCGAGCAGCGTATCAGCGTGTCCATAAGCAATTTACCACTTCAGTTGTGGTCGCCGGAGGCTGTTGAGCATATCCTCAGCCCATACTGTGCGCTTGAGTATGTGTCAAACAGGACTAGACACCGCATAGACCTTCAAAACTACAGATGCATTGTTTGGGCACAACACAGGATCCCGATACCATACTCGATAAGTGTGTGCATCCCTGTAAGCACACCTGATGAGGGACAGCTTATGGAAACACAACCTTATAGAAGGGTTCTAATCTACCGTATCCACTTGGGTCTTAAACACTACATCCATGGAGGCGTGGAGGGTGCAGATTACGTCCCCATCACAAATGTCCCACGGTACGAGGATGGATACAGCACCAGCGATGCTATATGCTACATGCCACCAAATCTGGTTAATAAAGAGTTCATGCAAGAGCTATCAAACTCCATCATTGTGCCATGCACACCCACATACGCAAAGAACATTTGTGCTGAACTCAGACTTATTCACCCAGCTATGGATTTAAATGTTAAGACCATCAGCCAAACTCAGCAGATCATACTTCTACCGGCAGGACCAGAGGGGAACTCGGTGCAACAGAAAATCCTGACAACGCCCCTTTTGAACATACCTAAAGTACGCCCCTGGTCACCTGCTACTGGCTCCACGGAACACACCCTCCATGTTTGCGCTCGTATTCTTGTTCACAGAGTTCCAGCGCATTACTGCACAAAAAACCTGATGCACCTATTTCTCGGAGGGTATGCCTTCATGGAAATCCCAGACAACAGTACAGAAAAGCTCATAAACTGTGAGACCTATCGCTGCATTATTTGGTGCCATAACGCTGCAAACATCCCACAGAACCTTCTAGCAAAAGTAATCTCAACAGACATTGCTTCTACTTCTCTTATTCACCCCGATCCAGATGTTACGTTGAGAACTAGCAAAATTCTCATTGAAATTCAGCACACAGCATCATCCATTCAGGATCTATTGAACATGTGAAGCAACCAAGGTAAGAAACAACAGTTCTATGATCTATTACTTAATTGTTAAATATGTGCACATACTCTTGCGTTGGAATCATCCTTGGGGACATATGCATAAGAATTTTGATATTTATGTTACCTATCAGAGATCGTTACCTTATTTTTGTACGCCTACATTTTTCTGTAACATGCTACTTTTTCGACAGGACAGACTGCAATAGGCGTCTGGAACTTTTGTGAAGAATCGCGAGGCCAAAACAAATGTAGTCCCCGGTGTATAAACATGTAGGGAATACTGCAAGGATGGTACGGTATATGTTGGCTCCATCAATTACAACAAGGATATTCATATTTGTATGCTACCTATGTTCAACTACCTACTTTTGGAACTTTAAGTGGCCTTGATGTGGTGCTGTCTAAAATTTCTATGTAGCACTCTGAATAATACTATCTTCATGTTGTCACTATCTAAAATTACTACTTAGGCGCCTGGATGATTCCAGATTCAACTATCCGTTCATGGCACTAAATTGTGCAGGAGAGCCCCATGGTTACAGTGAGGAACTGGGTATGCATATTTTTAGGTAACTCTGAATCCATCTTGGCCTGTCTTTAGGGAGTAGAATCAAAGAAACGAGAGCAGAAAACAACTAACCGTCGATCTGGGAGAGACAAACGCTGGTGGATTGCCGTCCGCAACCAGTAGGGGCACGCCATCGCTCCAACCGACACCGTCCGAGGTGACCCTGCCTAGACGGCCACAAAACGGCGTGGATCTGGCCGCCGGACCAATTCTCCGGCCTGTCGTCTGTCGGCCAGGCAACAGGCGATCGCCTGGATAGGCCACGGGAGGGGGATCCGGCAACCGCCGGTGCGGCCAGGACGTCTGGATACGGTAATTTATTCTGAAAAAAAAGACATGGGCCGCGAGCCCATTTGTCTATTACCCGTCGTCCCTCGCCCTGAACGAATCGGCGTATACACGTTTGAGTCCGTCTTTTTTTCTTGTCTCCTCCTTGTCCTTGCCAAGGGTATGACGGGATTCTCCTACCTCGTCGTCTCGAACACTGCTACGCCTGCCTCGCTGTCGTCTCGTAATTAGCCAACGTTTCGGAGCCGGCGAGGATTTATTTCCTAATTCCACCAGATCGCCAACTCCGCCCACCTCGTGCCCTCACGCTTCCTCTTCTCCTGATCCTCACCCTACTAACTCCAACGCCTGTTCCGCGCGGCTGCAGATCTAATTCCACCAGATCGCCAACTCCGCCCACCTCGTGCCCTCACGGTTCCTCTTCTCCTGATCCTCACCCTCCTGACTCGAACGCCTGTTCCGCACGGTTACGGATGTCCGTCCCAAACTTGTTTCTCCGCGATTAATTCGACTGTGACGGTAGATCTGTTGGCCATGGCCCTCTCCTGCACTGAGCTCGGCTAAGGCGAGACGCTCCTGCCTCTCTTTTGTTCAGTAATTTCTTTACTTGTTAAATTGCTCCAGATCTTTGTATACTGCCATAATATGTTATAAGTAGTGAAAATACTCGCTTGATCTGATTTTTGGTTATAAAAAAATGTAGGTTCTCTCTTGGATTCGGTTCTCTCTTGGAATCTCTTGTTATAAGAGCCGTGTCATCCCATTTTTTGTTGTTTTCATGCATTGCAGATTCACAATCAGTGTCGACGTTATCATTAAAAGGCGAAGGGACCAACCTGCTTTAGACGTGGCAACACAATTCGGTGATAATGTCTGATGGAGAAGTCCATACACAGGGATCGTCAGATCCAACAACGATGGTTAGTGACCAACAAAATGTCTCCATTTCGTGTTAGCTTTGATGTGCCCTCTAAAAACTAAAGAGCATGTTGTGACAATATGCCCGTATGTAGATATTGCTTTTGATTCTCCTGCTCTTGCTTTTGTATTTTGTACTGAACAATATTTCAGTAAAATATCTGTGTTACATATTCCTTATTTTGCTTCTGTACCCTGCCAAAATTCTCCATTTAGGTGTTCTTTTTTTGTTGTTTGGCACAAATCCCTTAAGATATAAATTTGCCTTATGTAACTTTGGCTGTTGTTATCACCTCTGAATAATCTCATTTGAAATCTTCTATCATATTTGAACCTTCAAGCTTTGGTCAACCATTTGATAAATATGTTTTGTCATTTATAATTGCCAAGTTGGCCCAAAATCAACGGGATTATGCGCCAAGGCGTAGCGCATTGTTAATATAGTGGTGTACATTCAGGCTCCGAAGTTCCGGGGATAGATAAGTCAGACCAACATCATTTAGTTATGTAGATATTTCTGTAGGCTTTTTGATTAATAGAAAACTGCAACAATGCTCGTGCCTTCTATTTATTTGGAGAATGTGTGTTAAACAAATCATATATCATTCAGGTATAAGCTTTCAAATTATGGCAGGATCTTTGGGCTTGCTTTTTATTTCCCTTTTCTTGCAAGAAGGTGTAGACGACTTGGTTTTGCTATGTGTAGTACATGTCCCTCCACTAGGTGTATTTTGGTACACAATAGTAAATCAGTCTATATTTCTTTCCGACGCGTATTAATCTTTTTTGCCAGGATGGAGCAAAATGCGTGTATATCTCTAAACAAGATGTTCTTCAGCAAGCCTTAGAGAAGCTAGCTCTAGAGATACAGGAATCCAAAACATTAGATATTGGTAATAATCAAATGGTTGCCTTCATATGTCTCAACGCCCCACCATGTGGTCAGTACTCTATATTACACCAGAAGAAGATCTTTGGTGACTATAAACTAACAGCAATGGATGCTCTCGAGTCCGCGAGACTTACCACTCTCCTCTATCTACAAGAGATGGGAATAATCTTTGTGGATGACATCAATCTGAGTGAGGTTAAAAAATACGAAACCAAGCTTGCAGAGTGCCAACAGAAATTGTTTGCTGCATCAAACTTCGCTAATATGTTTCAGCAACAAATAGAGTCTCTTAAAGCTAAGTTGGATAGTGCCTACCAGGAAAACCAAATACTTGCTGCTGCAACAAAGGTGGTATCTTTTCCTCGTACCTTACCGACAAAAAATAAATCGACTATCCTATTTGCTAAAGACTTTCTTACTTGTTTCTTTTCATTGGCAGGAATTCGACGTTAAAAAGGAAGTGTTGATTACACCTGCAAAGGATGTTAAGAAAGAAGAATCCACTTCAGAAATATTCAACACTATGAAGCAAGTATGCACCCCACCATCAATTGATCATAGGCAAGTCCATTGCTACTCACTAAAACTGGTAAAGCGCTCAGTAAACATTAGAATCATGGTAATTCAGTTCATAAAATAAATGCTATAGAGTTTCAGATCAGATATAAAATATATGTGCTTGATTCCATCCTGCATCAATTTGCCTGATTTAGTGTATAATAGACTGTTGCAGCGCAAGAAGCGACCAAACTCTCATGGCGCCAATGTAAAAAGGGTGATTCTTAAAACACTTTCGACTGATGATTCTAAGCCCCAGGTCTGTTTTCCTTGCATTATGTAATTAACATAGCAAATATGTTACCGTAGACTAAATGGACTGTTTTGTGTAATTCCAGAGCAGTGTGTTGTATGGACTTTCACCATTTCGATTGTAGCTATATAATCTGGTAGATCTTTCATCGCTAAGCTAATTTAAATCTTCGGTAAATTGTTCACAGACGCAGGCTGAAAACTAAGACAGGGACATGAAATAAGAAGACCAAGCTTTGAATTAGAAAAGGTTAGTACTTGAAATGATTTACGTATATCTTCTTGAAAAGAATAGTCCATTGTGTCCTGGTTGCCATTAGTTTCTTATACCTTGGTTATGTTGCTAATTACTTGATGATTTACCTTTCAGGGCTGTTACCTCTAGGTGGCACATGTTATTGGTAGCAGCTTATTTGTCGTCCTTTGTGTCATGGAAGTCGAGGATGCTGTTCTTCCCTTTTGCACTTGACGTGTCTTGTGTATCCTGCAAGTTGAGGATGGTGTTCTCTGTTTTGCAGTTAGCGTGTACATATGAACTAAGTACCCGGTGCAACGGTCTTGCTGTGCACTTTGCTTAGCCGGTGATCTTATCCTTTTGGGTCGTGCTGCTATCAGTTGCTTGGTTTATTCTGTGTTAAAAAGGACCTCTATGTATTCCTGGAACAATATTATTATGCTCTTGCTCTTGGTTAGGATTAAGGCTATGTAAATTATTGACTTGCCACTCTGCTTTTTATAGTCGTAAAATGGTTCTAAACCAACGGGATCGTGCGCCAAGGCGCACTACTCAATCTAGTAAGCTCTACGAGTGCGTCGATTTGAAGAACAGGCAGTGCGTCGATTTGTAGAACAAGCTTCATGGAGCCCTTTATATTAAAATCGACAATTTGAAGTTTACAAAAAATCTGAAACAAATAGTAGATGTAGATTATAATGACTTCTTCCTTTGTGGAAAAAACTGATGCGAGATATTATGTATTCTGGGCTATGTAAAAATGAAAAAAAAATCAGCGGTAGTGAACAGTATGAAAATCGAAAACATGAGATTTGTCATTTGTGTGTATCCCGAAATAGAAACTATTTCATATTGAGATTTTGTAGAACCATAGAATACGTCATTATCAATATATGGGATATTTTTTGGATTTTTTTGAAACTTGAAAATGTTGATTTTAAAAAAGGGGCTCCATGAAGCCTACCCTCCAAGCTATTTTTGTAAGCTCTACCCCTTATAATATGTTTGGATCTGCCACAAATTTTCAATGCATACAATCAATACTTTCAAGGATCCTAGAAATTCTTTTGTTGCACCAAGTGCCATGGGTCGAGCTGTGTCTACTGCATTTGGTGCTCTCAAATATTCTTGCCCAAACACGTTCACCACCGTTCTTCAATGCATGTGGACTCAGACATACGGAGGTAGTTGCCAACGGTGTGTGAGTAGCTCCATATGCAAGACATTGGGGGCATGTTTGGTTGCTCGGGCCAAGATTTTTCCCTTTTTCCCCACTTGGCCCGCTGGATGCTGCATGGAGGGAGATTCAGTTGTTTGGACTCCTGCATCCTCGTTTCCTGCAAATAGGCCCAGTTGTTTGGTTGCCCAGATTCTTGTCTTTTTTCCCTGATGATGCATTTTATAGGTGTTTGGTGTGGTGTTTTGCATCTGGTCACATGGGTTATGATCACACATTTCAAATATGGTGATCTTACCACCGCAGCACACACACAACACGTGATCACGAGGACATTCAGATGCACACAAGACACACCATAAAAGCCTTATGCAGACATAAACATTGTTGCCTACACATTCAGATCATCACCATAAGAGTAGCAGTCATCATTATATGTAGAAATCAGGGGTTTTAAACTTCACCCTTGATCAAAAGAACCAACAGGAGGGGCATCCCATGCCCCTGAACCACCACCAGGGGCCTAACCCTTGATGAAACAAACCATGGGCATACCATGCCCCTGAACCACCACCAGGGGTTTTCACCCCTGATCAAAAGAACCTACTAAAGTTCACCATCTAGTTGTCTATCAGTAGTACTTACATGTGCATCGACATGAACGGCGCCGCCGGCTAGCCGTGGTCTGGGAAGGTGTACTGCCTGGCGCTGGAGGAGCATGCCTTGTAGATCGTCATCTTGATGACGAAGGGCTTCATCTTGAACTCGGCGACGTCGTTGCGCTCTAGGTCGTACTTGTATACCTGCTCCAGCCATGTTCTGCCTGAAGGCGACCTGGCCAGAGAACCAGTCCACCTGCACCCACTCGGTGCACCAGCGGCAGGCCGTGACATGCACGACACGTGGCAACGGTTGCTTGATCCAGGTGAAATGGATGTATGGGCACCTAGAGGGGGTGAATAGGTGCTACTTCAAATTTTAGTTCTTTTTAAATTTTAGGCTTGACACAAATTAAATTCTCTAGATATGCAATTACGAAATTTTTCATATATGCAAACCTAACTACTAAGCGTGTAAAGAGGAGCGAGAAAACCGTAGTGGAGCAAGCGGAGACACGGAGATTTTTTTTACCGTAGTTCCTTCCTTGTTAAGGGAAGTACATCGCGTTGGAGGGGCGGGCGATTCTAAGACCACCACGCCACAATAGGCCTCACCCTATTCTCCGATGGATCTCGCCACCAAAGGCTTGATCCACCTTTCCACTATTGGTACCCTTCGAGGCGGGAACCGGTGCCTTTACAACGCTAGCAGGTCACACATCCACAATTGAATTGGAGGATCCCGTGATGACAAGCTGCCACAAGAACAAGGATTATCAAATAACCAAAACAAGGATATAGATAGTTGCAAGAAATACTAGATCGAGAATCCTCCAAGTGAATGGAGGGGAAGTGAAGCGCTTGATTGTTGTTGATGAATATCAAGGCCTCCTCCTTTGATTCCTCAAAGATCGAAGGATTTGGGTGGGTGAAGGTGGAGATCTCTTGTTGGAGCTTGAAGAACAGGTCTGGACTTTTTCAAAAAATCAAGAGTTCTGGCAGGAGGGGTGAAGGGGATTAAATACCCCTACCAAAACGGCCGTTAGAGACATTTGGGGGTGGATTATACGGCCCCCACTAGGGGGTGGATTATCCGCCCTGGGACAAAATTCCGCCCCCATACAGTGTGTCGTGCCAAGTTCTCCTTCTCAAAAATCCTTGAGGGCGGATTATCTGGCCTAGCCGAACAATCCGGGGGGAAATCCACCCCCCATGCAGTGTGACGCGCCTTGCCTACGCTTGGACTTGGGGCAGGGCCAGATTATTCGGTCCTTGGCAAGGGCGGATAATCCGCCTCCAAGAACATTGGTTTTCTCCTTTTGAATATCTAAGACCTGCATCACTTCAAAACACATTAAATAATCCTTGGCATTGTTATCTAACACACAAAACACTAGAGTTCATGAAATGCTCTTTCAATCTCCCCCTTTTTGGTGTTAGATGACAATGCTAGGATTTGCAATAAATCCCTACTAACACATCATTCCAAGAGTGAAATAGGCTCCCCTTAAGTGTGTGCATATAGATAATTTGCATTGGAATACAAATGCTCACACGAAGGTACAAGCCCTTTTCATTGGATAAAAGGCTACAAGAACATGATGAGCTAGAGCAGAATATCATACCACTGGGAGATGAACTAGCCAATATGTTAAGCAATAAGATTAGGCCGTGAGACATCCCACCACTTCACCAATATGATGCATTCATAGATATAATTTCAGAAATCCATAAGACCATAGATAGCATCCACACAGATAAAAATCCACACAAGTACCACACAACATAGTCTCGTACAGAAAAATGAACACAAATAGAGTTCAACGCTAAATGGGCACAAGCAACGCGATAGGAAAACGATAAAATACAAGTGCTCGCGCCCGACCCATGCAAATCCACCGAGACCTAAATAGAACTACTTCTCCCCCTTTGGCATCGAAACGCCCAAAAGGAAGAAGAGCGATGCTAACGCCCCAAGATATCACTCCTCGTAGTCCTCCTCGTCATTGTCATCATCCCCGTACCCTTCCTCTTCCTCATCATCATACTCGTCATCATCATCAGCTGGAGGAGTAGGCTCCCTTGTCGGTGCAGGAAACAGGTGATGCTCAAGCTCTCCATAGTTGATACCGGAAGTGTTCCACTGAGCATACAGAGTTGGATCAATAGGAGCAGGAGGGAGGCCTGACGCCCCTGACACGTGATGAAGGATCAACTACTGGGTGTGGGCCATCTCATGGCGCTGCCTGTAAGCCTCATACTGGTCCTTATGAGTATCAACCCCCATGCACAAGATGTTCCATTGGAACCAGTTCAGCCGCTTGACCTCATGGGACATAGAAGGCACGGGGGCCTACGTCCACTATTCTGAGCATCACGCATGAAGGATTATGTGGCTGAGTAAGGATGGGAGGTCTACTTAGACTTGTTGTAAATTTTCTTGGTCCTGTGAACACCATCCAAATTACCATCGAACTCCTCATGGGGAAGCATATACTTGATGGGCCTCATGATATATGGAGCAAAAGGGATAGAGAGCCTGTTGAACATTGCATCTGTCATCTCATGGTAGATGAAATCCATGACGTCCAGCTTGTACCCTACAGCTGCATCAGCATTGGTAGCACATTCATGAGAAAAAGCGAGCAGCGGCACAAGGTGACCACAAATCCTGTCATTGTTGCCCACACTCGGAGCTATGATGTCCCGTAACAGACCAACAAGAGTTGCATACAAAGGTGAGAGTCCAGAGAAAGTACCAACCACCCCATTGGGATCTAGGCATGGAGCGAGAGCAGTATCCTTGCTAAGCTTGATCGGAGAGATAATGCGATGGTCATAAGGAGTGTCATGACCATGGAAAGAGTAACCAAGGAAATGACCAAAGGTGTGGAAATCAGACTGGATCATAGTGCTCCCTGTCATCCACTTCATAGTGTGGAGCTCATCTTCGCATATCACAAGTGTAGAAAAGAATTGCTTCACCATAAACGAGTCATAGCTGTACTGCAAAGTCATGAGATGGTGCATCCCCATTCTTCTAGCCACAACCAAAGCCTCACTAAGTCTTGGCTTGGATTGTGCCTCAGTAAAATCCATAGGGTGCATGGGGCGAATCTTGAGAGATACCTAAATGTCATCATGAATATACCTGAAGTGCGAACACCAAAATAGATTGTCCTCCTGCGGCTCATCACTATTAGCCTCATCATACAAGCCACGGTGGCGTATGGCAGAGTACTCAAGGATATCCATATTCTTGTAATTGACACGGGCCTGCTTGCCCTTGCCCTTCCTTTGATTGGTTCTCTTCAAAGTCCTAGCTCGTTCAGCCATTTTCTCAGCCTCTCTTTGCTGCATCCTGCGTTCAACCTCGTCCACAAGCACACCTTCTTTGTTGGGCCTGAAGTAACGGGCACATGGACGACGCTTGTAGGTATTGGGAGCACTCGAATCACCTGTGAAGTGAAAAGATAGGTAGCACAGGAATAAGCACACACACAAGTGGTGGAGATATGCCCTAGAGGCAATAATAAAAGTAGTTATTATTATATCTTTGTGTTTATGGTAAGTGTTTACATTCATGCTATAATTGTATTAACCGGAAACATTAATACTTGTGTGATTTTAAACTTGTTAGAGTCCCTAGTAAAGCCTCTTTATAATACTAGCTTTTTGGTTGATATATGATCATGGTTTCCTGATCATGAACATTGAGATGTTGTTAACAACAAGATCATATCATTAGGAGAATGGTGTGATGGACATACTCCTATAGATAAGCGTAGCATAAAGATCAAGTCATTTCAATAGTTCAATTGCTATAAGCTTTCAAATATATAGTAACCTAATTCCTACGACCATGAGATCATGCTAATCACCATCACCAGAAGGATGCATTAATGACATCAAACACCACTTCGTAACTAGGTAGTTATAAATGTGGCACTGAGTGTTGGAAAGTATGTGTTGAGGCACATGGATTAAGAGTGGGATTTGTCCATCCATATGACAGATAGATATACTTTGGGCCCTCTCGGTGGAATGTCATCCAATTAGCTTTCAAGCATGTGACTATCTCATAAGGGATCACATATCATAGGAACGAGTAAAGAGTACTTATCGGTAACGAGGTTGAACTAGGTATGCAAAGATGCCGACGATCAAACCTCGGATAAGTAAAATATCGCGAGACAAAGGGAAATTGGTATCGTATGTAAATGGTTCGTTCGATCGCAAAGTAATCGTAGAAATATGTTGGAGCCATATGAATTTCCAGATTCCTCTATTGGTTATTGTAACACCCTCAGAATCGACCCTATGCAAGTTTTAGTGCTTCCCGCCAAACCCGCATATAAACGATTCAAAGGTGCCCACCAGGCACTTTCGTGCGGGTGGAAAACGAAGTAATAACATTACACAACAGTCCTCGATGGGACCCACAGAACAGATATATATACAACAGCGACTCAATGAGTCAAGAATACAGATATAACATACAAAGATCCAAATCACTTTGAAAATGATAGAGCGTCCGACTACGGACAAGACGCAAATGGGGCTAAGAGCCTTGAAGAATAACCAATGGCGTCCATAACCCTGCCTAGGCCAAGCCGGAAGGGTAACCCTGCTAACGACGTCGATCTCAAAACCTGCTTAAACAAAAGGGGTGCTGACAAAGGGCAAAGGAAAAAGAGAGAGCGGTCAGTACTGAGGCCAGTACACGGCAAGGCTAGAATTCGGCGGTCCTCGCCTACATAGGTATGGTGGACTGAAGCGGCAGCGCGACATGCACTAAACAACCTATAGAGACTCGATATAACTGTCGGCGATCAGAGAGGGGTAAGAAAGACCTATTCGAAACCAACCTGATACTATCACCAAGCATACCCATCCTGGTATTTCCCCCTCGACACCAAACGAGGAAGTCAACCGAGGAACTCACACAGTTGGCAGTTTTATTTATTAAGTTATCGTTGCAGAAATTACTAGTCAGGTATAGATAGCCATCCTGATATAATAAGCAGTGGGCAATTTTAGTTAACCATTCCGTTGTAGTTGCAATACTTACTAGTCAGATACAAATAGCATGAGATATCCCAAAACCCAGCAGTTGTTGGTATTTTTATTTAGCCATTCCGTTATAGTTGCAATATTTACTAGTCAGGTACATCGGTCGCAAGCGACAACCCAAGCAAGCAATTGTTGGCCGTTTTATTTAACCATTCCATTATAGTGAAGCTGATTACTAGTCATTATCAAGTCAAATTTATAGCACTACTTTAGTTATAGTTGTCTACGATCGAGATACTGTGCTCCAAGTCGTCCATAACCGCGGACACGACTTTCAGAAAGTTTTACCCTGCAGGGGTGCACAAATAGCAACACACACTCGATCAACCTCGGAAAAACCAAATCAAAACCCAACGAGGCCTTCACGACAAAGCAATCACAGGATTCAGAAATATTTCAGGGGGCCACCCCATTGAGTAGACCAGCAACGAAGCTAGCTGACTCCGAGACGGACTCAAGGTTTGCGACAATGGCTGTAAACGACTGGGAACCCAAAACTGGGCTTGTCGATACCGCGAAAACACTCCGCTTACCTAAACAGTACAGGTGCTCCTCGCACAATCGTAAATAAAGCAGTAAAGCATGGCATAAGTACAGGATCGTAAATAAAACCTCAAACTAGTTTGTGGCCCCAAGAAATAAGGATGAATCAAGCTCTGGCTCAGGGGGGTCCCATAATCCTCCTGGATGTGGATAGCGCGAGTATTCAAGGAACAGGTATCAAGTACTCGGGGTCCTACGGGACACAAGTGGACGGTTAACAACCAAATAACATCTATTGCCCACCTGTGCCTCTGCTTACTTACTTCAATTTTAGTTGTTAAACAGTAATTAAAGTTATGATCATCTCCAACCATAAACACATGGCAATACTCCAACAACTGTGGTACTTGGCGACACGCAACAGCACTTGAGCAAGCGACTACGACGCGCAGGTCCAACTATCTACCAAACAACAGGTAATAGGAGGTGTCCAAGGCAATATAAGGCTGCAAGGGATATCACGGGTACGAAAACTAGAGCAACGCAACACAGATAGCAATAGATCAACAGGAGGGAATAAATACTATAAAAGTAAGATAGGTAGAAAGGGGGAGATGCTCGCCTGAAAAACATTGCCGAAGGTTCATCCGAAGATCGGGTCGTCACTCGCATCAACTCATCGGCCTAGTCCGTGAAGAAGCAAAACGCTAGCACAAACACCGGATGTACTATTTAACACGACGGCAGAAGATCGGGCATGATGCATGTATGATGCATGACAGGGCAAATATGCGATGCAATTGGGCAATATTAAGCGGAACCGGGGTCCCGACAATTATTTAATAGGTTCAAGTTATTTAGATACCCCGCATTTTAAATGTTGTCTTAACAAGGCAAAATATATCACCGGTTCGCTACACAAATTTAAATGAGGCCAATATAAGGCTGGATTTGCCCGCATATGGGCCCCATATTTAATTATGAGGTGAATCGGCATAAGGCCCCCAAACCACAGACAAGTATGCATGCATGAACAATTTAATATGCAACAATTTGATATTACTTTTATAAAATAGGGCTCGAGAAAGGGGTCACACATTAGGGTTCGGACGAACTTGGTTTCGGGGGTTCGGGGTTCGGTCTCAGGGTTCGACGGGGCCGGCGAGGTTCAGATACAAGATGGAGAGCTTAGCGTGTCGGGACGGAGAACTTGGTTACAAGCGATCGATCTTGCCGTCGGGAAGATCTTGTCGGGTCCGTGTATCGGGACGGTCTTGGCGTTCGGGGTGCAGTGCTTGACGTCCTTCGGTTCCATGTCGACGGCCTTGGTGTCCTCGATGGAGAACTCGGTGTATCCGTGTCGTGGTTCTTGTCGGGGTTCTCGGCTTCGGGCGCCGGGATCGGTCTTCGGGGTCTCGGACAACGGCCTTTGATCCCCGTGAAGAAGAGCTTGGCGTGCCAGGGTTCGGTCCGATCTCGGCCATCGGATCCTTGAGGGAGGTCATGGCGTCTGTGTAGATTACCTTCGGTCATCGAATCCGTGTAGATGGTCATGGCGTTCGGGAGTCGATCTTGGTTCAGGGTCCGCGAAGTGGCTTCGAGTATGGCGACGCATGTCGAAGATCTTGTCGGTGGCCTTGTCAACGGGAAGATCTTGTCGCATCGGACTTTTGTCGAATCATCTTCGGAAGATCTCGGCATGGGGACGATTCTCGTCGGGTCATCCGGGTGGCATCGAGTGATCTCAAACGGGTATGAACGAAACATACGGGCAGGAATAAGACCAACACCGAGAGTTTACAGAAGGCACAAGAGCCAAAAGGCTGAAGGCAGACGCGGGCATGGCGCTCACTGGCGACGGGTGCGACGCGCGGGAGGAGGTCGGAGATGGACAAGGCGGGGCCCCGGCAGTGGAGGACGGGGGCGATGATGGCGGTGAGACGCGAAGGCAGAGAGGGGGCGCAGGCGGGGTGGACCGGCAGCGGAGCTTGGGGACGCCGAGGACGGCAAGGCCCGGGCGACGGGAGGCGAGCGGGGCGGCCGTCCGCAGAGGGGCGGCGAGGAGGCCGACGGGGGAGGGGCCGCGCCGGCGGCGGGGCGAGCCCGAGCGGCGGGAGGAGGAGGTCGGGCGACGGCGAGGTACCGCGCCGGCGGCGCTGGGCCAGGAGGAGGGAGGAGCGGCCGCGGCGAGGCCGACGGAGGGCGGCGGCACAGAGGGCCGGGCCGGAGGGAGGCGGAGCGAGCGAGGCCGGCCGGAGGGGCGGCGTCGAGGAGGCGCGGGGCGCGCGGGGTCGCTCCGGCGAGCTGGAGACCGGCGTGAGGGGGGGCGCCGGCGGGAGGTGCTCGGGGAGGGTGCTCGAGCGGCGGGCGGGGAGGCCGGAGAGGGACGCGGGCGGTGGGGCGACGTGGAGGCCGCGGGCGGCGGTGGAGAAGAGGAGGTCTAGGGCGGCACCGCGGCGAGGCAGGCGCGGCCAGGAGCGACGGGAGGGGAGGAGGGCCGGCGAGGGACTGCGGGCGGCGGGGCGGGCACGTGGCCGGGGATGAGGAAGAGAGGGAGCGGGACGGGGGATGGGGTGGGGCCGGCAGGGTAGGGTCGGTCTGGGGGAGGTGGGATTAGAGGGAGGGTACCGGGCGCGGGGTGGGGAGGGTCGGCCCAGGTGGTGGGGCCGGGGTGCTGGCAAGTGGGGCCAGGGGGAAGAGAGAGAGAGGGGGGGTGCGGTGAGTGAGGAAGTGGTGGGCCAGAGAGGGTGGGTCCGGGTTGTAAGGGAGAGGGGGATAGGTGGGGGCTAGGTGAGAGAGAGAGAGGGATGTAGGTGGGGGCTGTGGATTGGTGAGGTGGCTGGGCTGAGGGTGAGGTGGAGGGACGGTGAGGTGGCAGGCACTGGTTGGTGGGTAGACTAGGATTGGGTGGGAATAGATTTAGGTGGACCGTTTTATTCTGGGGGTGGCCGACTAGGTCGGATCGGCCCGGTTGGCTGCCCCCTAAAAATAATTAAATATTTTATTCAATTAAAACGGGGCGTTTGAAATCTGTGGTTAGACAAAACAAAATATTCCGGAGACCCGGGTTTTGCGTTTGAACAAAGACGGGGCGTTTAGAAAACAAAATAGGTTTTTCCGAAAATAGTTTTATGCAAGCAAATGCAAGATGATGACGATGCTCAAATGCAATGTGGCATGATGACATGAGCATGCGGCCATGATGATGCAATGCACAAAAACAACGCGATTTTCTAGTAGTGGTTTTGCGGGATGCCACAATTCGACACCACTAACAATGGATCTCGCCCTCGAGATCCGCCTCATGGTACAGGGAAGAAGGCCGACGATCTGATGCTTCGCGCTTCGTGTAGATCCTCGCGACACCACTAACAAGAGTTCGTTATCCGTGATCATCGAGAGAACACTCCGGAAACAAAAGGTCGAAGGTAGAGGTATCGACAAATAAAGCCACCTCTAACTTCCGCGGAAGGAGTATAACTGCAATGATTCACCATTCATGCAAGAGCGAATGATGAGAGTAGTCGGATGGTGATCAGTCCATCGCGCACCCAAAGCATTACCCTGCACATGAATAGGAAATTATGCAACCAACTCACAGAATCAGACTGAAGATCTCGACAATCGAGGTTCAGGAACAAAGGAGTGATGCAGACTCTGCATCGGATCTGGCGTAGTTAATGTCGTCGTGTCGGAAAATACCGGAAGGCACAAACAAGGAACAAAGAATGGTACCACAGTAGACGGATTCCTCAGGCAGCATGAACACCGGATGGTAGAACACCGTTATCAAAGGAGGAAGCGAAACCCTGAAGGTACGACGAAAACCCAACCACGAGAAATCCTGGACTTGAAGAAAGAGAAGAGAGCGGATTCAAAGCACGTAGAGGTAAGAGGAGAATAGCAGAGGGGTAAGGAGTAAAAACAGACCTAACCAGATCTATCCAACCGATTTTGCAAAAATAGTTTTGACACTCTACTTCGGCCGTTAGCTAGGTTATCCTAAAGGCTGGACTTGTGGGGTATCGCAACTGCTGTGCTCTGATACCACTCTGTAACACCCTCAGAATCGACCCTATGCAAGTTTTAGCGCTTCCTGCCAAACCCGCATAGAAACGATTCAAAGGTGCCCACCAGGCACTTTCGTGCGGGTGGAAAACGAAGTAATAACATTACACAACAGTCCTCGATGGGACCCACAGAACAGATATATATACAATAGCGACTCAATGAGTCAAGAATACAGATATAATATACAAAGATCCAAATCACTTTGAAAATGATAGAGCGTCCGACTACGGACAAGACGCAAATGGGGCTAAGAGCCCTGAAGAATAACCAATGGCGTCCATAACCCTGCCCAGGCCAAGCCGGAAGGGTAACCCTGCTAACGACGTCGATCTCAAAACCTGCTTAAACAAAAGGGGTGCCGACAAAGGGCAAAGGAAAAAGAGAGAGCGGTCAGTACTGAGGCCAGTACACGGCGAGGCTAGAATTCGGCGGTCCTCGCCTACATAGGTATTGTGGCATCCCGCAAAACCACTACTAGAAAATCGCGTTGAATTTGTGCATTGCATTGTCATCATCATGCATTGTTTGCCAAAACTATTTTCGCAACACCCGTTTTGTTTTCTAAAACGCCGTCTTTTATTCAAACGCCAAACACCGGGTCTCCGGAATTATTTTTGTTTGTTGCTATCGCTTTGCAAATAGTGTTATTAAAATAATAAAATTTATATTTATTTTTGCGGGGCAGTCGAACGGGCCGATTGACCCGAACGACCACCCCTGTTTATTTTAAAACGGCCCATCCCAATCAGCCCTCTTAATCCTATGGCTACCCAAATTCCTACCCACACCCAACCCTCCACCTCACCCTGGCCACTCCCCTTGCGCCACCTCACCCCTCCCCAAACCCCAACCAACCACGCCCTGCCACCTCAGCAGCCTCTCTCCTCCCACCCCTCATCTCTCACCCCACCAACCTCCCTGCCTGGGACCCACCAGCCGCGTCCGGCCTGCCCACAGCCGGCCACAGCCACCCCACCCCGCGTTCACACACGCGCGCACGCCCTTCCTCGGGATCCCGCCCAGCCCCCGCGGGACCCACCCTCCACCGACGCCCTCGTCCCCATCCTCTTTCCCCGCCGCGCCTCCCTTTCTTCAACCTCCCGCCGCCGCCTCTGCTCCTCCAGAGCCCCGCCGGCGCGACCGCCCCTCCCCTACCTCACCGCCTCCTCCCTCGCCTGCGGCCCCGCCGCCTCGCTCGCCATCGCCGGTCGTCCGCCGCCCCGCGCCAGCAAGCTCCGCCCCAGCGCGCTTCCGCCTCCGCCTCCCACGCTCCCTCCGGCGCGCCCCGTCGCCCCGGGCCTCCCGCGTGCGCCGCGGCCGGGCCGCGTCGAGCTCGCCCAGCCCCGCGCCTCCGCCTCCGAGCGACGAGCCGCTCGCCGCCCCGTCACCCGCCTCGCCCGGCGCCGCTCTCCTCCCCGAGCAAGCCGGCCGCGTGGCGCCCCCCCCGCGTGCGCCTCACCTCACCGCCGGCCAGCACCGCCTCCCCTTCCCCGAGCCGCGGCTCCCTCGCCTCCGCTCGACGCCCCCTCACCGCGCCGGCCCGCCGTCGCCTCTGCGCCGCATCCCCTGCAACGCCCGCGACCCTGCGCCGCCTCGCCGCGCCAGACCCCCCGTCGCCCGCCGGCGAGCCCCGCCAAGTCCCGCCGACCGTCGCCGGACCTCGCCGCCACCGCCAAGCCGCATCCCCCTCCGGCCCTCCGGCTCGCCGTCGCCGGCCCCGCTCAAGCCCGCGCGTCAGCCCTGCCCGCACCTGCCCTCGCCGGCCCGCAGCGACCGCCTCGCCGCCAGGTCCCCTCCCCGCTCCGGCAGCGCGCCGCCCGCCGGTCCGCCGCGTGTTCCCGGTTGCCGCCGTTCGCGGGCCCCGTGGTCACCCCTTGTCCGTCTGCTCGCCCGCGTGTTCGAGGCCGTGACCGTCAAGGTTTCTGCCGGTTGACTCCGTGGGACGCCAATTCAGCAACATCGACAAGACCGCCACATGAACTACTTCACGGATCCCAGGACCCCGAAGCCGACCCGAAGGCCGAACCCGCCGAACGCCAAGATCTCCTATCGGAACCCAGGGATGCCAAGACAACCGACAAGATCTCCATCCGGGACTCCAAGGATTCCCCCACGGACATCAAGCGCCAAGATCGTCTCACGCAACTCGGAACGCGAACCGACAAGATCTCCGTAACGACAAGCTCGTCTCCCGGACGCCATGACCGTCGGCATGACCCGAAGACCACGGAGGCGACAAGATCTACTCCGCTAACCGAGAACGTTCCGTCGAACCCTGAACCCCAGATCTGGACCCTGAGGCCGAACCCTAGACCCGGAACCCTGGACCCCGAGACCGACCCCGAACCCCGGAACCCCCAAGATCGTCGAGACCCCTAATGTGTGAACCCCTTCCCGGAACCCTAATTTCACAATATAATACAATTGTTGCATATTTAATTGTCATCTCGCATGCATATCATTGGTTTGGGGGCCTTACGCCGATTCACCTAATAATTAAATATGGGGCCCATATGCGGACAAATCTAGTCTTATATTGGCCTCATTTAAACTGGTGTAGCGAACCGGTATCTTATCTTGCCTTGTTATAACAACATTTAATTTGCGGGGTAATTAAATAACTTGAACAATATAATTAATTGTCGGGACCCCGGTTCCACTTAACATGACCTAATTGCATTGCACCTTCGCCATGCCATACATCATACATGCATCATGCCGATCTTCTGCCGTTTTATTAAATATTGCATCCGGTGTTTCATCTAGTGGTTTGCTTCTTCGCGGATAAGGCCGTTGAGTTGATGTGAGCTTCGCCCCGATCTTCGGTTGAACCCTTCGGCAATGTTTTCAGGCGAGCATCTCCCCCTTTCTACCTATTTTACTTTTATAGTATTTACTTCCCTCCTGTTGATCTTTTGCTATCTGTGTTGCGATGCTTTAGTTTCCGTACCTGTGATATACCGTGCAGCCCTATATTGCCTTGGACACACCCTATTACCTGTTGTTTGGTAGATAGATGGACTTGCGCGTCGTAGTTGCTTGCTCAAGTGCTGATGTGTGTCGTCATATGCCACAGTTGCTGATGTATTGCCGCATGTTGATGTTGGAGATGATTCTAGTTTTACTTATTGTTCACTTTAATTTCTGTTTAACAACTAAAATTGAAATAAGCAGAGGCATCGGTGGGTGATAGATAATATTTGGTTTCCGAACGCCCACTTGTGTCCCGTAAGACCCCGAGTACTTGATACCTGTTCCTTGATTTATCGCGCTATCCACATCCGGGAGGTATATGGGACCCCCCTGAGCCAGAGCTTGATTCCTTCTTATTTCTTGGGGCCACAAACTAGTTTGAGGTTTTATTTACTATCCTGTACCTATGCCATGCTTTACTGCTTTATTTACGATTGTGCGAGGAGCACACTGTACTGTTTAGGTAAGCGGAGTGATTACGCGGTGTCGACAAGCCCAGCCACACTTTCGGGTTCCCAGTCGCTTACAACCATTGTCGCAGACCTTGAGGCCGTCTCGGAGCTTGCTTACTCCGTTGCGGGATCTACTTAAGGGGTGGCCCCCTGAAATATTTCTGAATCTTGCGATTGCTTTATCGTGAAGGCCTCGTTGGGTTTTGATTTGGTTTTTCCGAGGTTGATCGAGTGTGTGTTGCTATTGGTGCACCCCGGCCGGGTAAAACTTTCTGAAAGCCGTGTCCGCGGATATGGACGACTTGGAGCACAGTTTCTCGATCATAGACAAGCATAACTAAAGTTTACTGCTATAAATTTGACTTATAATGACTAGTAATCAGCTTCACTATAATGGAATGGCTAATTAATACTGCCCACAATTGCTTGTTTGGTTGTCGCTTGCGACAATTGTATCTGACTAGTAAGTATTGCAACTACCACGGAATGGCTGAATAAAAGTACCAACAACTGCTGGGTTTTGGGTTATCTCATGCTAATTGTATCTGACTAGTAAGTGTTGCCACTATAACGGAATGATTAACTAAAAGTGCCCACTGCTTATTTTATCAGGATGATTATCTATACCTGACTAGTAATTGCTGCAACGACAACTAAATAAGTAAAACTGCCAACGGTGTGAGTTCCTCGGTTGACTTCCTCGTTTGGTCTCGAGGGGGAAACACCAGGATGGGTTTGTTTGATGCTAGTATCAGGTTGGAGCCGAATAGGTTTTTCTTACCCCCTCTGATAACCGCCAATTGTATCGAGTCTCTATAGGTTGTTTAGTGCATGCTGCCGCTGCCGCTCAGTCCACCATACCTATGTAGGCGAGGACCGCCGAATTCTAGTCTCGCCGTGTACTGGCCTCAGTACTGACGCTCCTCTTTTTCCTTTGCCCTTTGTCGGCACCCCTTTTGTTTAAGCAGGTTTGAGATCGACGTCGTTAGCAGGGTTACCCTTCCGGCTTGGCCTGGGCAGGGTTATGGACGACATTGGTTATTCTTCAGGGCTCTTAGCCCCATTTGCATCTTGTCCGTAGCTGGACGCTGTATCGTTTTACAGGTGATTTGGATCTTTGTATCGTATATCTGTATTCTTGACTCTTGGAGTCGCTGCTGTATATATCTGTTCTGTGGGTCCCATCGAGGACTGTTGTGTAATGTTATTACTTCGTTTTCCACCCGCACGAAAGTGCCTGGTGGGCACCTTTGAATCGTTTCTATGCGGGTTGGGCGAATTTTGCTCAAACTTGCATAGGTCCGATTCTGAGGGTGTTACAGAGTGGTATCAGAGCTCAGCACTTGCGATACCCCACAAGTCCAGCCTGTAGGATAACCTAGCTAACGGCCGAAGTAGGGTGTCAAAACTATGTTGCAAAATCGGTTGGATAGTTCTGGCCAGGTCTGATTTTACTCCTTACCCCTCTGCTATTCTCCTCTTACCTCGACGTGTTTTGAATCTGCTCTCTTCTCTCTCTTCGAGTCCAGGAATTCTCGTGGTTGGGTTCCGTCGTACCTTCAGGGCTTCGCTTTCTCCCTTTTGTAACGGAGGTGCTACGATCATCAATCTACAACTTGTCTGTTGAACCTTCCTCCAATCTTTTAATCTTGAGCTCTTTACCCCTATGTGTTCTTGCTGGATACCAGTGTCGTTGGAAAACATATGAGAAGGACGAGCATTGGTGAAGTTGGGTTTAACCTTGAGCATGTGTTGTTCATGCCAATGGAACCATCGCGGAACCTAATCATTGTGTCTTTCATACGATTTCTGCTGGCAGCATTCCTTTGTTCCGGATACCGCCTAAGAAGATCTTCAGTCTGAATCTCGAGAGTTGAGTTGCCTGATTCTCCTACCCATGTATAGAGTTGATAGTTGGGTCCGGGATGGACTGATCACCCTACCCGACTCTTACTATTCGCTCTGTACATCGAACTGGTGGATCAATGTAATTTTTCCCTCTTCTAATGGAAGTTAGAGGTGGCCTTACCTTCAACTTCGTCCTTTGTTTCCCCGGAGTGTTCTCTCGACGATCAGGAGCAACGATCCTTTGTTGGTGGTGTCGCCGTTTTCAAGATGGAGGAGGAACCCTCGTTAGTGGTGTCGCGAGGACCTACACAAAGCGAGAAGACGGAGAACGCCGACCTTCCTTCCGGTATCATGAGGCGGATCTCGAGGGCGAGATCCATTGTTAGTGGTGTCGAATTGTGGCATCCCGCAAAACCACTACTAGAAAATCGCGTTGAATTTGTGCATTGCATCGTCATCATCATGCATTGTTTGCCAAAACTATTTTTGCAACACCCATTTTGTTTTCTAAAACGCCGTCTTTTATTCAAACGCCAAACACCGGGTCTCCGGAATTATTTTTGTTTGTTGCTATCGCTTTGCAAATAGTGTTATTAAAATAAATAAAATTTATATTTATTTTTGCGGGGCAGTCGAACGGGCCGATTGACCCGAACGACCACCCCTGTTTATTTTAAAACGGCCCATCCCAATCAGCCCTCTTAATCCTATGGCTACCCAAATTCCTACCCACACCCAACCCTCCACCTCACCCTGGCCACTCCCCTTGCGCCACCTCACCCCTCCCCAACCCCAACCAACCACGCCCTGCCACCTCAGCAGCCTCTCCCTCCCACCCCTCATCTCTCACCCCACCAACCTCCCTGCCTGGGACCCACCAGCCGCGTCCGGCCTGCCCACAGCCGGCCACAGCCACCCCACCCCGCGTTCACACACGCGCGCACGCCCTTCCTCGGGATCCCGCCCAGCCCCCGCGGGACCCACCCTCCACCGACGCCCTCGTCCCCATCCTCTTTCCCCGCCGCGCCTCCCTTTCTTCAACCTCCCGCCGCCGCCTCTGCTCCTCCAGAGCCCCGCCGGCGCGACCGCCCCTCCCCTACCTCACCGCCTCCTCCCTCGCCTGCGGCCCCGCCGCCTCGCTCGCCATCGCCGGTCGTCCGCCGCCCCGCGCCAGCAAGCTCCGCCCCAGCGCGCTTCCGCCTCCGCCTCCCACGCTCCCTCCGGCGCGCCCCGTCGCCCCAGGCCTCCCGCGTGCGCCGCGGCCGGGCCGCGTCGAGCTCGCCCAGCCCCGCGCCTCCGCCTCCGAGCGACGAGCCGCTCGCCGCCCCGTCACCCGCCTCGCCCGGCGCTGCTCTCCTCCCCGAGCAAGCCGGCCGCGCGGCGCCCCCCCCCCCCCCGCGTGCGCCTCACCTCACCGCCGGCCAGCACCGCCTCCCCTTCCCCGAGCCGCGGCTCCCTCGCCTCCGCTCGACGCCCCCTCACCGCGCCGGCCCGCCGTCGCCTCTGCGCCGCATCCCCTGCAACGCCCGCGACCCTGCGCCGCCTCGCCGCGCCAGACCCCCGTCGCCCGCCGGCGAGCCCCGCCAAGTCCCGCCGACCGTCGCCGGACCTCGCCGCCACCGCCAAGCCGCATCCCCCTCCGGCCCTCCGGCTCGCCGTCGCCGGCCCCGCTCAAGCCCGCGCGTCAGCCCTGCCCGCACCTGCCCTCGCCGGCCCGCAGCGACCGCCTCGCCGCCAGGTCCCCTCCCCGCTCCGGCAGCGCGCCGCCCGCCGGTCCGCCGCGTGTTCCCGGTTGCCGCCGTTCGCGGGCCCCGTGGTCACCCCTTGTCCGTCTGCTCGCCCGCGTGTTCGAGGCCGTGACCGTCAAGGTTTCTGCCGGTTGGCTCCGTGGGACGCCAATTCAGCAACATCGACAAGACCGCCACATGAACTACTTCACGGATCCCAGGACCCCGAAGCCGACCCGAAGGCCGAACCCGCCGAACGCCAAGATCTCCTATCGGAACCCAGGGACGCCAAGACAACCGACAAGATCTCCATCCGGGACTCCAAGGATTCCCCCACGGACATCAAGCGCCAAGATCGTCTCACGCGACTCGGAACGCGAACCGACAAGATCTCCGTAACGACAAGCTCGTCTCCCGGACGCCATGACCGTCGACATGACCCGAAGACCACGGAGGCGACAAGATCTACTCCGCTAACCGAGAACGTTCCGTCGAACCCTGAACCCCAGATCTGGACCCTGAGGCCGAACCCTAGACCCGGAACCCTGGACCCCGAGACCGACCCCGAACCCCGGAACCCCCAAGATCGTCGAGACCCCTAATGTGTGAACCCCTTCCCGGAACCCTAATTTCACAATATAATACAATTGTTGCATATTTAATTGTCATCTCGCATGCATATCATTGGTTTGGGGGCCTTACGCCGATTCACCTAATAATTAAATATGGGGCCCATATGCGGACAAATCTAGTCTTATATTGGCCTCATTTAAACTGGTGTAGCGAACCGGTATCTTATCTTGCCTTGTTATAACAACATTTAATTTGCGGGGTAATTAAATAACTTGAACAATATAATTAATTGTCGGGACCCCGGTTCCACTTAACATGACCTAATTGCATTGCACCTTCGCCATGCCATACATCATACATGCATCATGCCGATCTTCTGCCGTTTTATTAAATATTGCATCCGGTGTTTCATCTAGTGGTTTGCTTCTTCGCGGATAAGGCCGTTGAGTTGATGTGAGCTTCGCCCCGATCTTCGGTTGAACCCTTCGGCAATGTTTTCAGGCGAGCATCTCCCCCTTTCTACCTATTTTACTTTTATAGTATTTACTTCCCTCCTGTTGATCTTTTGCTATCTGTGTTGTGATGCTTTAGTTTCCGTACCTGTGATATACCGTGCAGCCCTATATTGCCTTGGACACACCCTATTACCTGTTGTTTGGTAGATAGATGGACTTGCGCGTCGTAGTTGCTTGCTCAAGTGCTGATGTGTGTCGTCATATGCCACAGTTGCTGATGTATTGCCGCATGTTGATGTTGGAGATGATTCTAGTTTTACTTATTGTTCACTTTAATTTCTGTTTAACAACTAAAATTGAAATAAGCAGAGGCATCGGTGGGTGATAGATAATATTTGGTTTCCGAACGCCCACTTGTGTCCCGTAAGACCCCGAGTACTTGATACCTGTTCCTTGATTTATCGCGCTATCCACATCCGGGAGGTATATGGGACCCCCCTGAGCCAGAGCTTGATTCCGTCTTATTTCTTGGGGCCACAAACTAGTTTGAGGTTTTATTTACTATCCTGTACCTATGCCATGCTTTACTGCTTTATTTACGATTGTGCGAGGAGCACACTGTACTGTTTAGGTAAGCGGAGTGATTACGCGGTATCGACAAGCCCAGCCACACTTTCGGGTTCCCAGTCGCTTACAGCCATTGTCGCAGACCTTGAGGCCGTCTCGGAGCTTGCTTACTCCGTTGCGGGATCTACTTAAGGGGTGGCCCCCTGAAATATTTCTGAATCTTGCGATTGCTTTGTCGTGAAGGCCTCGTTGGGTTTTGATTTGGTTTTTCCGAGGTTGATCGAGTGTGTGTTGCTATTGGTGCACCCCGGCCGGGTAAAACTTTCTGAAAGCCGTGGCCGCGGATATGGACGACTTGGAGCACAGTTTCTCGATCATAGACAAGCATAACTAAAGTTTACTGCTATAAATTTGACTTATAATGACTAGTAATCAGCTTCACTATAATGGAATGGCTAATTAATACTGCCCACAATTGCTTGTTTGGTTGTCGCTTGCGACAATTGTATCTGACTAGTAAGTATTGCAACTACCACGGAATGGCTGAATAAAAGTACCAACAACTGCTGGGTTTTGGGTTATCTCATGCTAATTGTATCTGACTAGTAAGTGTTGCCACTATAACGGAATGATTAACTAAAAGTGCCCACCGCTTATTTTATTAGGATGATTATCTATACCTGACTAGTAATTGCTGCAACGACAACTAAATAAGTAAAACTGCCAATGGTGTGAGTTCCTCGGTTGACTTCCTCGTTTGGTCTCGAGGGGGAAACACCAGGATGGGTTTGTTTGATGCTAGTATCAGGTTGGAGCCGAATAGGTTTTTCTTACCCCCTCTGATAACCGCCAGTTGTATCGAGTCTCTATAGGTTGTTTAGTGCATGCTGCCGCTGCCGCTCAGTCCACCATACCTATGTAGGCGAGGACCGCCGAATTCTAGTCTCGCCGTGTACTGGCCTCAGTACTGACGCTCCTCTTTTTCCTTTGCCCTTTGTCGGCACCCCTTTTGTTTAAGCAGGTTTGAGATCGACGTCGTTAGCAGGGTTACCCTTCCGGCTTGGCCTGGGCAGGGTTATGGACGCCATTGGTTATTCTTCAGGGCTCTTAGCCCCATTTGCATCTTGTCCGTAGCTGGACGCTGTATCGTTTTACAGGTGATTTGGATCTTTGTATCGTATATCTGTATTCTTGACTCTTGGAGTCGCTGCTGTATATATCTGTTCTGTGGGTCCCATCGAGGACTGTTGTGTAATGTTATTACTTCGTTTTCCACCCGCACGAAAGTGCCTGGTGGGCACCTTTGAATCGTTTCTATGCGGGTTGGGCGAATTTTGCTCAAACTTGCATAGGTCCGATTCTGAGGGTGTTACAGGTATGGTGGACTGAAGCGGCAGCACGGCATGCACTAAACAACCTATAGAGACTCGATATAACTGTCGGCGATCAGAGAGGGGTAAGAAAGACCTATTCGAAACCAACCTGGTACTATCACCAAGCATACCCATCCTGGTATTTCCCCCTCGAGACCAAACAAGGAAGTCAACCGAGGAACTCACACAGTTGGCAGTTTTATTTATTAAGTTATCGTTGCAGAAATTACTAGTCAGGTATAGATAGCCATCCTGATATAATAAGCAGTGGGCAATTTTAGTTAACCATTCCGTTGTAGTTGCAATACTTACTAGTCAGATACAAATAGCATGAGATATCCCAAAACCCAGCAGTTGTTGGTACTTTTATTTAGCCATTCCGTTATAGTTGCAATATTTACTAGTCAGGTACATCGGTCGCAAGCGACAACCCAAGCAAGCAATTGTTGGCCGTTTTATTTAGCCATTCCATTATAGTGAAGCTAATTACTAGTCATTATCAAGTCAAATTTATAGCACTACTTTAGTTATAGTTGTCTATGATCGAGATACTGTGCTCCAAGTCGTCCATAACCGCGGACACGGCTTTTAGAAAGTTTTACCCTGCAGGGGTGCACAAATAGCAACACACACTCGATCAACCTCGGAAAAACCAAATCAAAACCCAACGAGGCCTTCACGACAAAGCAATCACAGGATTCAGAAATATTTCAGGGGGCCACCCCATTGAGTAGACCCGCAACGAAGCTAGCTGACTCCGAGATGGACTCAAGGTTTGCGACAATGGCTGTAAACGACTGGGAACCCAAAACTGGGCTTGTCGATACCGCGAAAACACTCTGCTTACCTAAACAGTACAGGTGCTCCTCGCACAATCGTAAATAAAGCAGTAAAGCATGGCATAAGTACAGGATCGTAAATAAAACCTCAAACTAGTTTGTGGCCCCAAGAAATAAGAATGAATCAAGCTCTGGCTCAGGGGGGGTCCCATAATCCTCTCGGATGTGGATAGCGTGAGTATTCAAGGAACAGGTATCAAGTACTCGGGGTCCTACGTGACACAAGTGGACGGTTAACAACCAAATAACATCTATTGCCCACCTGTGCCTCTGCTTACTTACTTCAATTTTAGTTGTTAAACAGTAATTAAAGTTATGATCATCTCCAACCATAAACACATGGCAATACTCCAACAACTGTGGTACTTGGCGAATGGCAACAGCACTTGAGCAAGCGACTACGACACGCAAGTCCAACTATCTACCAAACAACAGGTAATAGGAGGTGTCCAAGGCAATATAAGGCTGCAAGGGATATCACGGGTACGAAAACTAGAGCAACGCAACACAGATAGCAATAGATCAACAGGAGGGAATAAATACTATAAAAGTAAGATAGGTAGAAAGGGGGAGATGCTCGCCTGAAAAACATTGCCGAAGGTTCATCCGAAGATCGGGTCGTCACTCGCATCAACTCATCGGCCTAGTCCGTGAAGAAGCAAAACGCTAGCACAAACACCGGATGCACTATTTAACACGACGGCAGAAGATCGGGCATGATGCATGTATGATGCATGACAGGGCAAATATGCGATGCAATTGGGCAATATTAAGCGGAACCGGGGTCCCGACAATTATTTAATAGGTTCAAGTTATTTAGATACCCCGCATTTTAAATGTTGTCTTAACAAGGCAAAATATATCACCGGTTCGCTACACAAATTTAAATGAGGCCAATATAAGGCTGGATTTGCCCGCATATGGGCCCCATATTTAATTATGAGGTGAATCGGCATAAGGCCCCCAAACCACAGACAAGTATGCATGCATGAACAATTTAATATGCAACAATTTGATATTACTTTTATAAAATAGGGCTCGAGAAAGGGGTCACACAGTAGGGTTCGGACGAACTTGGTTTCGGGGGTTCGGGGTTCGGTCTCAGGGTTCGACGGGGCCGGCGAGGTTCAGATACAAGATGGAGAGCTTAGCGTGTCGGGACGGAGAACTTGGTTACAAGCGATCGATCTTGCCGTCGGGAAGATCTTGTCGGGTCCGTGTATCGGGACGGTCTTGGCGTTCGGGGTGCAGTGCTTGACGTCCTTCGGTTCCATGTCGACGGCCTTGGTGTCCTCGATGGAGAACTCGGTGTATCCGTGTCGTGGTTCTTGTCGGGGTTCTCGGCTTCGGGCGCCGGGATCGGTCTTCGGGGTCTCGGACAACGGCCTTTGATCCCCGTGAAGAAGAGCTTGGCGTGCCAGGGTTCGGTCCGATCTCGGCCATCGGATCCTTGAGGGAGGTCATGGCGTCCGTGTAGATTACCTTCGGTCATCGAATCCGTGTAGATGGTCATGGCGTTCGGGAGTCGATCTTGGTTCAGGGTCCGCGAAGTGGCTTCGAGTATGGCGACGCATGTCGAAGATCTTGTCGGTGGCCTTGTCAACGGGAAGATCTTGTCGCATCGGACTTTTGTCGAATCATCTTCGGAATATCTCGGCATGGGGACGATTCTCGTCGGGTCATCCGGGTGGCATCGACTGATCTCAAACGGGTATGAACGAAACATACGGGCAGGAATAAGACCAACACCGAGAGTTTACAGAAGGCACAAGAGCCAAAAGGCTGAAGGCAGACGCGGGCATGGCGCTCACTGGCGACGGGTGCGACGCGCGGGAGGAGGCCGAAGATGGACAAGGCGGGGCCCCGGCAGCGGAGGACGGGGGCGATGATGGCGGTGAGACGCGAAGGCAGAGAGGGGGCGCAGGCGGGGTGGACCGGCAGCGGAGCTTGGGGATGCCGAGGACGGCAGGGCCCGGGCGACGGGAGGCGAGCGGGGCGGCCGTCCGCAGAGGGGCGGCGAGGAGGCCGACGTGGGAGGGGGCGCGCCGGCGGCGGGGCGAGCCCGAGCGGCGGGAGGAGGAGGTCGGGCGACGGCGAGGTACCGCGCCGGCGGCGCTGGGCCAGGAGGAGGGAGGAGCGGCCGCGGCGAGGCCGACGGAGGGCGGCGGCATAGAGGGCCGGGTCGGAGGGAGGCAGAGAGAGCGAGGCCGGCCGGAGGGGCGGCGTCGAGGAGGCGCGGGGCGCGCGGGGTCGCTCCGGCGAGCTGGAGACCGGCGTGAGGGGGGGCGCCGGCGGGAGGTGCTCGGGGAGGGTGGTCGCCGGCGGGCGGCGGGGCCGGGAGAAGGGGCGGTGAGCTCAAGCGGCGGGCGGGGAGGCCGGAGAGGGACGCGGGCGGCGGGGCGAGGTAGAGGCCGCGGGCGGCGGTGGAGAAGAGGAGGTCCAGGGCGGCACCGCGGCGAGGCAGGCGCGGCCAGGAGCGACGGGAGCGGAGGAGGGCCGGCGAGGGACTGCGGGCGGCGGGGCGGGCACGCGGCCGGGGATGAGGAAGAGTGGGAGCAGGACGGGGGATGGGGTGGGGCCGGCAGGGTGGGGTCGGTCTAGGGAAGGTGGGATTAGAGGGAGGGTACCGGGCGCGGGGTGGGGAGGGTCGGCCCAGGTGGTGGGGCCGGGGTGCTGGCAAGTGGGGCCAGGGGGAAGAGAGAGAGGGAGGGTACGGTGAGTGAGGAAGTGGTGGGCCAGAGAGGGTGGGTCCAGGTTGTAAGGGAGAGGGGGGTAGGTGGGGGCTAGGTGAGAGAGAGAGAGGGATGTAGGTGGGGGCTGTGGATTGGTGAGGTGGCTGGGCTGAGGGTGAGGTGGAGGGACGGTGAGGTGGCGGGCACTGGTTGGTGTGTAGACTAGGATTTGGTGGGAATAGATTTAGGTGGACCGTTTTATTCTGGGGGTGGCCGACTAGGTCGGATCGGCCCGGTTGGCTTCCCCCTAAAAATAATTAAATATTTTATTCAATTAAAACGGGGCGTTTGAAATCTGTGGTTAGACAAAGCAAAATATTCCGGAGACCCGGGTTTTGCGTTTGAACAAAGACGGGGCGTTTAGAAAACAAAATAGGTTTTTCCGAAAATAGTTTTATGCAAGCAAATGCAAGATGATGACGATGCTCAAATGCAATGTGGCATGATGACATGAGCATGCGGCCATGATGATGCAATGCACAAAAACAACGCGATTTTCTAGTAGTGGTTTTGCGGGATGCCACAGTTATTGATCGGAGAAGAGTCTCGGTCATGTTTGTATAATTCACGAACCGTAGGGAGACACACCTAAGGATTCAATGTTGTTTAGTAGATATGGAATGTGAGTACGAAGACCAAATGTTGTTCGGAGTCTTGGATGGTATCCGTGATATCACGAGGAGATCTAGAATGGTCCGAAGACTAAGATTATATAAGGAAAGTGCAATTCCAGAGTTCGGAAATGATTCTGGTGTTTTCCTCGGAATGATCTAGAAGGGTCTAGAAGGTTCACCGAACCGGAAGGGGAAGGGTATATGAATGATTCATGACAAAGTGGAATGGTTGCACCATGTCCTAGGTCAAAGGATTGTGCAAATAAAAGAGAGAAATCAAACTCCAAAATTGAAAGTCAAAAGGCAATTTTGAAAGTCAAACTGGGACAATGTATCATGGTGGAGGGAGGAGAGGAAACCTCCTCTCCCTCCACCACGTGCCAAGGAGGAGAGGGAGTTAGGGGAGGATTCGACCTTCCCTCCCTAGCTTCCCCTTCCTCTCATAAATAGAGGAGAGGGGCTGCCCCTCCAACACAACACCACCACAACCCTACCCCAAGACGACGACGCCGCCGCCAGCCGCCGCTGCCGCCCAAGCCGCCGCCAGCCACGCCTCCTCCTCTCCGGCCTCTAAACCTTAGAACGCCGGGAACCCCTCTACTCCATCCTACCTGCTCCGGCTTAAGGCGAAGCCCTGCAGGATCTTCCCTCTAACTCCGACACTACGTCGTCGTGCTGCCGGAATCGCGAGGATAGAGCTACAACCTCTGCTGCCTGCTGGAACAAGGGAGAGGAAGGTCTTCATCGAGTACCGAACGTATGACCGATTGTGGGAGCGCTGTCGGAACGCAGCGCCGAAAGGATCATCTACGCGATCTTGAGAACGGCAAGTGAATGACTACATCACCCACGAGAATCTTCTCTCGTTAACTGTTTTGGAATCTTCGAGGGTGAGTACTTTAATCAATTCGTTGCTACAATATAGTAGATAGATCTTGGCTTGTGTGTGTTCATGCTGTAGAATTTTTTGTTTTCCATGCTACGAACCCCTATAGTGGTATCTGAGCCATTTCTATATGTAGATTTGTTGCACGAGCAGAACACAATGGTCATTATGGGCGGTGGTGCTTTTATTATCAATTGCTTCTTATGTACTTTGCATCTTGCAGTATGGTGGGATGAAGCGGCCCGGGCTAACCTTACATGACATCGTTCATGAGACTTGCTCCACTGAAAGAACATGTGGGCCCCCATGTGTGGTTTTGGTAATTAATGACAATCTTTATGGACTAATGTGTGTATTAAGTTGTACTTGTAGGAATTGTCCATTGGCATTGCTTGGAGCATGTGTTGGCTTCAAGATAGATGAAATGACAAGAAGATGTGTTGTGCAAGCTCAAAATGCGCCATTTATAGAAGATCTCATGTTTGATGCTTGCCATCCTCGGTGATCATGGATCGATTATGAGGAATTAAGAAAGGCGTTCCATATTGAGAAGGGCAAGATCGTCTACATCGAGCTCAAGTGGAATGATCAAGGCAAAGGTATAATCTTGATAGGTTTTCCATTTTGTCGGTCTCATGTTGTTTGTGGGAGACCAAGTTTAGGATAGATAGTCGTACTATCAAGAGGGGCTCTCGTATGAGTAACTAGATCATATCGTTCGGAGAGAGCTCAAACCTTTGCATACTTGCATCATCGTATTTGGTTGCTATTTGGTCTTATCCATGTGAGGATATAGAGCTGGTGTTAATCTCCATAACAAGCTCTTGTTCATCAATATCGGATCTTCCCTTTATATCTTATTGCGAGTTTGTTCTTGGAGGTTTTCCGGATTCTCACACTACAAAATACATGAAGTATTCTCACTTGGTGGTATCCAATATATGGTAGCTCATGTCGTCCTCTTTCCAACACAATTGGAATCGGGTCAATCAGAGTTACAAGTCAAAAATTATTGTCTTTTGAATATTGGCTTTTATTTGGTTTAAAATAGAAAAAGAAAAGGCATTTTATTTTTCTGGGCCGATTGGTACTACCGCAACCCAGTACCGGTCAAGCCTGAGGTGCGCAGCCAACCCACTGTCTCCCCCGGTAGTTGCTTCCGGCCCTACCGGCCTGGCCCGATAGTACCGGCCGGCCCATCCGGCTCACCCAGCCTGGCAGGCCGCTCTGTCGCTCCTCCCGCTTGGGCCAGCTCCCTCCCGCATGCCCTGCTGCACTTCGTCTGGCTCGCGCCTTGCTCCCGCATAGCCCGCGCCGCCTCGCTTGCTCGTGTGATGCTCCTCCTGCTGCGCGCGCTGGGCTCGCTCCCGCGCGTGCTGTCCCGCTGGGCCCAACCGGTCGATGTTGCGCGCGCGCCCCGCCAATCCCGCGCGCCTCGCTCGCATCATTTGCTCGAGCGTGCATCGCACGCCGCTGCCTCACTGGGTCCCGCCCACGTTGACTTGCGAGCTGCCGCGTGCTGCCTTGCCGCTCGCTCACGCGTCGCCCTCGCTCCGTTCATGATCAAGATATAATCTATTTGTAATCATTCATGTTGTGTTTGCGGGGATCCGATGGATATTGAGATTACTATGTTAGATTGATTAATGGTTTTGTATATTTGATTCTATCATGTCTGTGTTGTTTGTGATCTTGCATGCTCTCCGTTGTTAGTAGCTATCTTGGCCAAGTAGTTGCTAGTGACTCCAAGAGGGGGTATTTATGCTCGATAGTGGGTTCATGCCTCTAGTTTCCAAGGGAAGTGGCAGAAATCTCTTCGGTTGTAGATGTGTTGTTGCCACTAGGGAGAAAACAACGGTCTCTTGTTCATGGAACAAGTGGATTGTTTACCTTACACACTTTGCTTAAAGCAGTTGTCTGTTGCTTGCAACTTAATACTAGAGGGGGTTCGGATGATAACCTGAAGGTGCACTTCTAGTCATAGATGCAGTTGGATGGCGGTCTTTGTATATTGTTGTATTGCCCAATTGAATCTCATAGGATCTTTTTGTCTAGTATTGCATTGTTATGCCTTGCTCAGTTCCTGTCAATTGCCCTGTTGTAATTTGTTTACCCTTCATGCCATGTTGTTTATATAAGGAGAGCACCTCTAGTGAACTATGGACCCCGGTCCAATCTTTACCATTGATACATCTTCAAATGTTACATGTTTACTTGCTGTAAACCATCATCACCTTCCACACCATACATTTAATCCTTTGTTACAGCAAACCGGTGAGCTTGACAACCTCACTGATTCGTTGGGGTAAAGTCTTGAGTTTGTGTTGTGCAGGTTTCCACGTTGCTTGCAAAACCTTTGAGATGTTTCCTTCCTCCTACTGGTTTGATAACCTTGGTTTCTTACTGAGGGAAAACTTGCTGCTGTGCTACTTCACACCTTGATCTTGGGGTTTCCCGACGAAGAGCTTCACAACACCATCACAAACCATCAACACCTGCCACACCATACATTTAATCCTTTGTTATGGCAAACCGGTGAGCTTGACAACCTCACTGATTCGTTGGGGTAAAGTCTTGAGTTTGTGTTGTGCAGGTTTCCACGTTGCTTGCAACACCTTTGAGACGTTTCCTTCCTCCTTATGGTTCGATAACCTCGGTCTCTACTGAGGGAAACTTGTTGTTGTGCTCATCACACCTTTTTCTTGGGGTTTCCAACGAAGCGTCCCACGTCAACACTATGTGACACATCAAGGTTTGAGAACTTTGACCCACATGATATTGTCCGTGAACTCAAAATGATATTTGGGGCTCACGCGGCAGTAGTTCTTTAACTGCAAGATGGAAGAGGATAGCTCCGTCAATGAGCATGTGCTTAAGATGTATGGGCATGCTAATAAGCTCCAGATCTTGGGCATAATAATTCCTAATGTGTTGGGGATTCATCGTGTCCTCCAATCACTACCACCAAGTTACAAGAACTTTGTGATGAACTACAACATGCAGCGCATGGATAAGGCATTTCCAGAACTCTTCTCTATGTTGAAGTCTGCAGAAGTGGAGATCAAGAAAGCGCACCAAGTTTTGATGGTCAATATGACCACCAATTTCAAGAAGCAAGGCAAGCCTACGAAAAAGGGAAACTTCAAGAAGGGCGGCAAGAAAGCTACCGCGCCGACGAAGAAGACCAAGGCTGGGCCTAAGCCAGATACTGAGTGCTTTTACTGCAAGGGAGAAGGTCACTGGAAGTGGAATTGCCCCAAGTACTTGGCGGATCTGAAGAACGGCAACATCAAGAAGAAAGGTATATCCGATATACATGTTATTGATGTGTATCTTTCTAGTAATCATAGCAGTGCCTGGGTATTTGATACTGGTTCGGTTGCTCATATTTGTAACTCGAAACAGGTCCTACAGAATAAATGGAGACTAGCAAAAGACGAGGTGAGGATGCGCGTTGGAAATAGATCAAAGGTTGATGTGGTCACTGTCAGCACGCTCCCTCTTCATCTACCATCGGGATTAGTTTTATACTTAAATAATTGTTATTTGGTTCCTGCGTTGAGCATGAACATTATATCGGGATCGAGAAGGTTACTTGTTTAAGTATGAGAATAATGGTTGTTCAATTTATATGAGTAATATCTTTATGGTCATGCACCTTTGATAGATGGTCTATTCTTATTGAATATCGATAGTAGTGATACACATGTTCATAATATAGAAGCTAAACGTTTGAAATTGAGCAATAATTCTACATACATGTGGCACTATCATCCTGGTCACATTGGAGTGAAGCATATGAAGAAACTCCATTCTGATTGACTTCTTGAATCACTTGATTTCAAATCACTTGAAAGATGCGAAGCATGTCTGATGAGAAAAATGACTAAGACTCCATTTTCTGGTATGATGGAGCAAGCTACGGACTTATTGCCAGTCATACATACCGATGTGTGTGGCCCGATGAGTGTGGAATCGCGTGGTGATTATCGTTATGTTCTTACCTTCACGGATGACTTGAGTAGATATGGGTATATCTATTTCATGAAACATAAGTCCGAAACTTTCGAGAAGTTTAAGGAATTTCAAAGTGAGGTAGAGAATCAACGTAACAAGAAGATTAAATTTCTACGTTCTGATCGTGGAGGTGAATATCTAATTTACGAGTTTGGCGATCATTTAAAGAAATGCGGAATACTTTCACAATTGACACCGCCGGGAACACCATAGCGTAATGGTGTGTCCGAACGTCGTAATTGAACTCTTTTAGATATGGTTCGTTCTATGATGTCACTTACAGATTTACCGCTATCTTTTTGGGGTTATGCATTAGAAACAACCGCATTCACTTTAAATAGGGCACCATCTAAATCCGTTGAAACGACACCGTATGAATTATGGTTTGAGAAGAAACGTAAATTGTCGTTCCTTAAAGTTTGGGGTTGTGAAGCTTATGTAAAGAAGTTACAGCCAGACAAGCTTGAACCCAAAGCGGAAAAATGCGTCTTCATAGGATACCCGAAGTAAACTATTGGGTATACCTTCTATCATAGATCCGAAGGAAAAATCTCCGTTGCCAAGAATGGATCCTTTCTAGAGAAGGAGTTTCTCTCGAAATAAGTGACTGGAAGGAAAGTAGAAATCGACGAGGTTGTCAAACCTTCTCTCGGATTTGAGAGTAGCGTAGCACTGGAAGAAGTTCCTGTGGTGCCTACACTAATAGGAGAGGAAGCTAATGATAAAGATCATGAAACTTCGGTCGAAGTTACTACGGAACCTCGCAGGTCAACGAGAACTCGTACCACTCCTGATTGGTATGATCTCGTTATGAGTGTCATGTTGGTGGATAACATCGACGACCCTGCGACATATGAGGAAGCAATGATGAGCCCTGATTCCAATAAATGGCAAGAAGCCATGAAATGCGAGATTGGATCCATGTACGAAAACCAAGTATGGACTTTGGTGGACTTACCGGATGGCCGGAAGGCTATCAAGAACAAATGGATTTTCAAGAAGAAAACAGATGCTGATGGTAATAACCGTCTATAAAGCTCGACTTATCACGAAAGGGTGACAAATTCAAGGAGTTGACTACGATGAGACTTTCTCACCGGTAGAGAAGCTAAAGTCTGTGAGGATTTTGTTAGCAATAACTGCATATTATGATTATGAGATATGGCGGATGGATGTCAAAACAGCGTTCCTCAATGGAGACATTGATGAAGATTTGTATATGGTACAACCCAAAGGTTTTGTCGATCCTAAAGATGCTAACAAGGTATGCAAACTTCAACGGTCCATTTATGGATTGAAGCAAGCATCCCGAAGTTGGAATCAATGTTTTGATAAGGTGATCAAAAGTTTTGGTTTTATATAAACTTATGGAGAAGCTTGTATTTACAAGAAAGTGAGTGGGAGCTCTGTAGCATTCCTAGTACTATATGTGGACGACATATTGTTGATTGGGAATGATATAAACCTTCTTAAAAGTGTCAAAGATTATTTGAATAATAGTTTTTCAATGAAGGATCTTGGTGAAGCTGCTTACATATTAGGCATAAAGATTTATAGAGATAGATCGAGACGCCTAATATCGTTGTCACAAAATACATATTTGGACAAAGTTCTAAAGAGTTTTGGAATGGAAGATAGCAAGAAAGGTTTCTTACCCATGTTTCCCCCAATACGACCTTGACTAAAACTCAAAGTCCTGCTATAGCAGAAGATAGAGAAACGATGGGTAAAACTCCCTATGCCTCATCCATAGGATCTATCATGCCATGCTATGTACTAGTCCCGACATTTCATATGTTGTTAGTTTGACTAGCAGATATCAAAGTGATCCAGAACATCCTTAAGTACTTGAGAAGAACTAAGGATATGGTTCTTTCTTATGGAGGTGATGAACAACTCGCTGTTAATGGTTACACCGATGCTAGTTGGAACACCGATCTGGATGATTCTAAATCTCAATCTGGATACGTGTTTACTTTGAATGGTGCAGCTGTGAGCTGGAGGAGTGCAAAGCAAAGCGTTGTGGCGAGATCTTCAACTGAATCGGAATACATAGCTGCTTCAGAGGCTTCATAAGAGGCAATATGGATGAAGGAGTTAATTGCGGAGCTCAGTGTGGTTCCCAGTGCGCTGGACCCAATGTCTATCTATTGTGATAACATGGGCGCCATAGCCAATGCACAAGAACCAAGGTCACACAAGAAGCTAAAGCATATCAATCTACGTTTTCACGCTATTCGAGAGCATGTCCAAGATGGTGACATAAATATTTGCAAAGTACACACATATCTGAATGTGGCAGATCCATTGACTAAACCTCTCCCGAGGGCAAAACATGACCAGCACCAAACCGCCATGGGTGTTCGGTATATTACCATGTAATCTAGATTAGTTGACTCTAGTGCATGTGGGAGACTGTTGGAGATATGCCCTAGAGGCAATAATAAAAGTAGTTATTATTATATCTTCTGTTTATGATAAATGTTTACATTCATGCTATAATTGTATTAATCGGAAACATTAATACTTGTGTGATTTGTAAACTTGTTAGAGTCCCTAGTAAAGCCTCTTTATAATACTAGCTTCTTGGTTGATAGATGATCATGGTTTCCTCATCATAAACATTGAGATGTTGTTAACAACAAGATCATATCATTAGGAGAATGGTGTGATGGACATACTCCTATAGATAAGCGTAGCATAAACATCAAGTCATTTAAATAGTTCAATTGCTATAAACTTTTAGATACATAGTAACCTAATTCCCACGACCATGAGATCATGCTAATCACCATCACCAGAAGGATGCTTTGATGACATCAAACACCACTTCATAACTGGGTGGTTATAAAGGTGGCACTGAGTGTTCGGAAAGTATGTGTTGAGGCACATGGATCAAGAGTGGGATTTGTCCATCCATATGACTGATAGATATACTCTGGGCCTTCTCGATGGAATTTCATCCAATTATCTTGCAAGCATGTGACTGGCTCACAAGGGATCACATATCACAGGAATGAGTAAAGAGTAATTATCGATAACGAGGTTGAACTAGGTATGCAGAGATACCGATAATCAAACCTTGGATAAGTAAAATATCGCGATACAAAGGGAAATTGGTATCGTTTGTAAATGGTTCATTCGATCGCAAAGTAATCGTATAAATATGTGGGAGCCATATGAATTTCCAGATTCCTATATTGGTTATTGATCGGAGAAGAGTCTCGGTCATGTCTGCATAATTCACGAACCGTAGGGAGACACACTTAAGGATTCAATGTTGTTTAGTAGGTATGGAATGTGAGTAAGAAGACCGAATGTTGTTCGGAGTCTCGAATGGGATCCGGTATATCACGAGGATATCCAGAATGGTCTGGAGAATAAGATTAATATAAGGAAAGTGCAATTCCAGAGTTCAGGAATGATTCCGGTGTTTTCACGAGAATTATCTAGAAGGGTCTAGAAGGTTCACCGAACCGGAAGGGGAAGGGTACATGAATGAGTCATGACAAAGTGGAATGGTTGCATCATGTCCTAGGTCAAAGGACTATGCAAATAAAAGAGAGAAATCAAACTCTAAAATTGAAAGTCAAAAGGCAAGTTTGAAATGTCAAACTAGGATAATGTATCCTGGTGGAGGGAGGAGAGGAAACCTCCTCTCCCTCCACCACGCGCCAAGGAGGAGAGGGAGTTGGGGGAGTGTTCAACTTCCCTTCCCTAGCTGCCCCCCTCTCATAAATAGAGAGGAGGGGCTGCCCCTCCAACACAACACCACCACAACCCCACCCCAAGCCGCCTCCCAGCGCCGCCGCCAGCCACGCCTCCTCCTCACGGGCCTCTAAATCCTAGAACACCGGGCAACCCCTCTACTCCATCCTACCCACTCTCGCTTGAGGTGAAGCCTTGCGGGATCTTCCCTATAACTATGACACCATGTCATCATGCTGCCGGAATCACGAGGAGAGAGCTACAACCTCCGCTGCCTGCTGGAACAAGGGAGAGGAAGGTCTTCATCGAGTACCGAACGTGTGACCAACTGCGGTAGCACTGTCGGAACGCGACGCCGGAAGGATCATCTACGCGATCTTGAGATCGGAAAGTGAATGACTACATCACCCACGAGAATCTGCTCTCGTTAAGCGCTTTGGAATCTTCGAGGGTGAGTACTCTAATCGACTTGTTGCTACAATCTAGTAGATAGATCTTGGCTTGTGTGTGTTCATGCAGTAGAAATGTTTTGTTTTCCATGCTATGACCCCCTACAACAAGTCAAGGAGGAATGTTAGAGACAGTAGTAAAACAATCCATGGTCCAAACACACATGTTACTAGAAGCTATGAAAAGGTGAAAATGGGTGAGCCTCCTAGGCCAGATAGTCCGGCCCTGCCAGGAGCGGATAATCCAGCCCTGGTGATTTTTGTCAAATCTTCCATAGATTCAAGGTACCGACGTAGATCGGGCACTAGGGTTGCTAAACTATGGTTCTTATCATGCAATGGAGTCAAAGAATATCCTCTAAACCGAGTTTTCACCAAGAACAACATCTTCCATACAAAAGAGATGAATGGGGGAGTTACCCTCACTCATTGGAGGAAGAGCTTGGAGGAGAGGGTACCCGGAGGCGCTCGGAAGAAGATCCGTGGAAGGCTGATACGTCCAAAGTGTATATAATTTCCCGAATATTTTTGATATTATTTCTCCTCTAGTTTGTGTTTGGATGCAACTAACACGGACTGACGTTGTTTTCAGCATAATTGCTTTGATGTCTAGTTTTTGTGCAGAAAATCAACTTTCAGGAAAAATACCAGAAAATATTGCAAAACTCCTATTTTACCAGAAGACTCACGGATCCAGGATTTCAGCTTTGGATGTACAGATTTTAACTAACACAAAACATCAAAGTCAAGTGGTAACATAGGTAAAAGTATAATTTCGGGCAACGACGGTGCTTGTGCTATGTTTCCTTTTTGAAGACGTCGCTATTGGAGATGTTGGACTTGTGGTGTTGTTCTAGTGGGGTTAGTATCGCTGCTACTAAGGATCTTATTGCTACAACGGGGCTTTTCTTTTTTGTAATTTTTGTTGTTGTGTGCATCCGTAATACCAATAGGGTAATGCGTTGTTATAGAGGCTGGGTGTAATTGGTATCATCGCGATATTAATATATGCTCATTTCCAAAAAAACATATTGTAGGACAATATATTAGGATTTTTTTGAGAAAAATATACTAAAAGGTGACAAAGATTATAGAAAATAAGAAGAAAAATAGAGATCTATTGATGCCATCCTGTCCAGTGTGGTTTTGTCAGTCCAATGCTTGGATCATCTTTTCCTTGAATGGAAAAATGTGATGACTAAGCCTATAACGATTTTTTATTTTGAACGGATAAGTAATAAAGATCACAAGATCATCACACAAATTTGTTAATGGTACAAATGTTTCTTGAAAAATATATACAAAGGCTACTTCCTAATATGACGTTTGCAACTTAGGCTGCAATTTTGTCGTTCAGAAATAAGCGTCGCAGATTTATTTAGATACACATGTAGCTACACACTAAAACATAGCTAAATACATATGTATCTAGATAAATATACGACACTTATTTCCAAGCGGCGGGAATAGTAAACTATAGGATTTTTACTTAGTTTGTGGTGGGTTAAATATTATATATGTTAGAGAAAATATGCTACTAGTGTTGTATATATCCACCGTACAACTATATAAGAACTTTTTTCTAAAAAATTGGGTGTACATTTGTATACCCTTGACCCATGCAGGATCTATCGGTGTGGGGGGGGGTGTTAGGGGGATGACCCTAGGTAGGGTCAAGATAGTGGATAGAAGGAAGGAACCTTTCTTACCATATACCGGGTTATAAGTTGATTCGGCCGAGTTATGCAAAGGTCGGCCGAATAAGGCATGGCTTAGCCAGAGTCGAGCGATTAATACCTTGCTCGGCCGACATATGTGCTAAGTCGACCGAATAAGGTTGATCAGCTCATACGCAGGTAAGGGTCGAGCCGAGTTACGCGAGGCGAGGCCGAGTAACGGGAATCTTGCAGAAGAAGGATACGGATCCCAAAGTCAAACCCTAGCTATTAAACTAGGAGGAATCTGCACAGCGCCAAGAACTAGAGACAAAGAGCAGAGCCACAGAGGGGCAGACATGCGTCACGGAGGTGACAGTGGGAAAGCCCGAGGCTCACATGTGGGGGTTCTGGGTCTTTGCCGTCGATAGAAGGGGGACATGGAAAGAGGTCCGCCGAGTTACCACTTTGGGACAAGCATATTCCAAGAATATGCTTGTCCACGTCAGCCCTAGAAGGAACCAAGGGACCCCTTTATAAGGAGGGGCACGGCTTCCTGGAGAAGGGATCGATTCATTTGACACTAGAGGGCTCACGTTGTAGTCTTCTTCCTCCTCTCTCTGATACAGCTCAACGAGCACTTGTAACTTGATTGAGGAGAAATAAAGATCTATATTCTAACGAGTTGTGTGTAGAAATCAGTACATCTTCCCTCCCCAGATCCCACTAGCATCCATTGGCCCCATAATTTAGCCTACCCATGGCATCTCCCGTGCCACCACCACGACAGTTGGCGCCCACTATGGGGCCAGCAGCGGTGCTAGCTGGAGTCAAGATCCGGACGGGGAACTTCATCGACACCGGCGAGCGGGTGGTTTCTGGGCTAGTCTAGAGATTTAACATCTGGGACTACGTCAGTGACAACGCTGATAGTTTCAGGAGGAAGGCACCCCTGTGCAACGGCGTCTTCATCAACCTGGGCGCTCACAAGATCTACGTCGGCATCGACACCTCCTGTTTCTATCTGTGCCGAGTCATCATCGCAGGAGATCCTCCCCTCAGTGCTGCCAGCGGTCAGCGTGGCGCTCGCTCCACGAGCAGCGTCGAGGTGATGATGACAGCTCCTGCACCAGCGGCAGGGGCAGGGGCCGAGCCAAGCAAAGACCCGGCGGCAGGAGGACAAGTTGCGGCGAAGCAAGCAACTCCAAGGCCAACAACAGCAGATCCTCCGGTAACCAGGACAGCCGAGGTGCAAGAGGTAACTCCAAAAGCAACAAGGGTAAGGTGGCCACCTCTGGAGAGGCCAGAGAATATCCTGCAGGCAGCCATAGATAACTTAACTACTCCTATAGCGCCGATAGCTGACCCGGCAAACGCACAGGCAAAGTTAGAAGAAACTAGATTAAAAATGTTAGAGGAGGCAAAAAAGGTGTCGGCCTTGTAGGAGTCCTTTAACAGGACTTTGTGAGAATATGCCAGGGCAAACAAGCTAGATACGGCCCCTTGCCAAGTAGATGATCTGAGATTAAGAGGAAAGAACCTCATGAATGTATCAACAAAGAGCATGAGGCTCAGCCAGATGATTCAGTTGATCCAGGATTGCCGAGGTATAGTACCCCAGCAAAGAACCTCAGGGCAGCAAATGCGGCAACCCTAGAATTGGAAGACTAACCGGGGAAGCCCGACAAAAGCAGCAAGAAAGGGTAAACGAGCTGGTACGCATCAACCAGCAAAATGAGGAGATGCTTAGGGCTAACCCGGCAAAGTCGGGAGCTTCCCGCATGGTTCATTCGGCAGGGTCTGCCCCCGCATTATCAGCGGTGGCGGCATCCTCACCCGGAAACAATGCACGGAAAGACAAGGCAGTAACTTCGGGAAAGAGAAACAAGCAGATTGTACCATATGACCCGACAGTGGCCGGGAAGATTAATGAAAATAGGGGAAATGGAAGCCGAGGTAACAGTGGTGATAGAAACCCCGGCCGCGTGAACAGAGAGCATGGGAATCTCGGAAGGGGAAACCCCGAGAACAATAACCCGGCGGAAGGAAGGAGGTACCTTTCGCAAGATCATCAGCCGAGGCACGAACCTCGGTAAGAGCGAGAAGCAAGACAAGCTCCACATAATCAAGATAATGACAGATATAATGATGGTTACTCAGAGATGGAAAATACAGAGTATGGTGGGCAAAACCGTTATGTAATGCAAGAAAGGATTATCTATAGAAACTTGTCGTCAACAGACGCAAGATTGAAGCTGGACAGACTGTATCGGTCCGAGCTGTTAGAAGAACAGGGTCCGCCTGGACCGGCGTGTTTTGGACCTCGGATTATGGGCGAACCGCCCGTACCAAACTTCCAATTAGCGAGAGGCACGAAAATGTACAATGGAAGTACACACCCATAGGATTGGCTGATTGATTATGCCACGACAGTAAAAAAAGGTGGAGGAAATTTGAGATGGGCAATAAGATACGTGCCCCAGATGCTGGAAGGACCATCCAGAGTTTGGCTAAATAACTTGCCAGCAGGTAGTATCAACTGCTGGTTGGATTTTGAGGAAATGTTCGTCAGTAACTTCACCGGTACATATAAGAGGCCAAACAGGCCACAACAGCTGGCAATGTACAAGCAGAAACCGAATGAAACTGATAGAGAGTTCTTAAATCGGTAGTGTAACCTCAGAAATTCATGTGAAAGAGTTTTAGAATCTCAAGCAATAGCCTGGTTCGCTCAAGTATGCAAATATGCAAGTGTGCTGTGGCAGAGGATGCAGAGAGATATGCCGACCACATTGGCAGAAACCATCAGAATAGCAGATTCATATGCATTGGGTGATCCGACTCAACCCGATCTTATGTTGGCAGAACATCGTGAACAGCAAGATCATTACGCCTGGGATGGAGCCGGATCATCACGGTGCAATGAATACCGAGGCAGAAGAAGATATGAGAGGCCGGATTATAGGTAAAATTCAAACCAAGTTGCAGCAGTCATACAGGACCAACCGGGTCATGAAAGCAATCAACGTTAGAAGAATGGTCCTCAGTAGTGGACACCGAGAAACGACGGGAAGAAACAGTGGACCCTAGAACAGAAAAAGCAATGGCAAGAGAGGCCAAAGTGCACATTTGAATCAATGCTGGATCAGCCGTGTAAATTTCACACGCCTAACCCGGCCAAGCCAGCTAACCATACCACCCGCCAGTGCGCTTGGATGAAGAACGCAATGGGAAACCCGACAACCATACAAGCACCACAACATCAAATGCATCACCACCAGCAGCCACGACTGACAGGGGTAAATGCGCAACAACTCATGTTGCCTCCACCACCTCCGAGGTATGAGAATCAGGATCAAAGGGATACAGTTCATCAAGTGGTAAATTAGAATCAAGATGGAAGGGGGAACCTCGAAAATAATGGACGCAATGATTACATGGAACATCACCAATCATACCATGTGTTCACACAGAACAATAAGATAGACAGAGTGTACAATGCTAACATATGGAAGTGAATGCAGTTATGCCGGCATTTTTGAGATACGTACCATGGGCGGACCAGGAGATAACATGGAGCGTAAGGGATCATCCGAAGATAATGCCGAACCCAGTATCACATGCTTTAGTGTTGGATCCGACGTTTGTCGGGCCTAGCATCAATATGAAATTCTCAAAAGTACTGATAGATAATGGGAGCAGCATTAATATCATGTACAAAGACACAATGCACAAACTCGGAATAACTCCGAATATGATGCAGCAACAAGGACAACGTTCCATGGGATAGTGTCGGGACTCTCATGCGAATCCATTGGGAAGGTCCGAATAGATGTATTATTCGACACAAGAGATAATTGTAGAGCTGAGAATCTGGAGTTTGAGGTGGTGGATCTGGAAAGTTGCTATCATGATTTACTCGGACGACCGACATTGGCTAAATTTATGAGTAGCTGTCACATCAATTACTTGAAAATGAAGATGCCAGGACCTTAGGGGGTGATAACAGTAGGTGGGGATTATAGGAAATCAATGGAATGTGCTTCAGCCGGATCAAACCTGGCCGAGTCTTTGGTAATCGCAAGAGAGAAAAGGAGAATTCAGGAAGTGGCAGCTTTAGCTCAGTCGGCGCAGCTTAACATGCTAGCATTTGCCAACCCGCACGGGAGTGTGTCATTCCAGCCGACTAAGGAAACAAAAAAGATCCAGATCGATGATCAGTTTCTAGAGCGCACCATCACTATTGGTGCCGGCTTAAATGACAAATAGGAAAGCGAGCTCACCAACTTCCTCCGTGAGAATCGGGATATCTTTGCATGGTCAACACAAGATCTGCAAGGAGTACCGAGGGAGTTGGCTGAGCACTCTTTGCACGTAAGGCCAGGAGCAAGACCAATGAAGCAACCTCTCCGCCGCTTCGCCGAGGACAGGAGAAATATAATAGGGGATGAGATAGCTCGGCTCCTTGTGGCCGGGTTTATCATGGAAGTACTTCATCCAGATTGGTTATGAAACCCGGTGTTGGTAGAAAAGAAAAAGGATGACCCAAATGTAGTTGTCGTTTGGCGAATGTGCATCGATTACACGAACCTTAACAAGGCGTGTCCCAAAGATCCTTTTCCTAATACCTAGGATAGACCAAGGCATTGATTCAACCGCAGGTTGTGAGCTATTATCATTTGTAGACGCGTACTCTGGTTTCCACCAGATAGCGTTAAATCCGGCTGATCAAATAAAGACTACGTTTATCACCCCGTATGGGGCTTATTGCTATCGCACCATGCCATTCAGCCTGCGTAATGCAGGAGCCACGTACCAAAGGTGCATGCAAAAATGTCTGCACGACCAGATCGGAAAAAATGTGCAAGTGTATGTTGATGATGTGGTTATAAAAACCAAAGAGAGCAACACGCTCCTAGAAGATATTCAGCAGACATTCGTTAACTTAAGAAGGTTCCGAATGAAGCTTAACCCGGAAAAATGTACCTTTGGTGTACCGGCCGAAAAATTACTCGGTTTCCTCGTGTCCAGCCGAGGTATAGAGGCAAATCCGACTAAGATCCGTGTGGTCGAAAGAATGGAACTGCCAAAATGCCTAAATGATGTACACAAATTTATAGGGTGTCTTGTATCCCTGAGTCGGTTCGTGAGTAGGCTAGGTGAAAAAGCATTGCTTTTGTATCAGTTAATGAAAAAATCCGACAAGTTCACCTGGACACCTCAGGCCAATAGTGCTTTTCATGAGTGTGAGACCCTGACGCATGGCTCAATAGGATTGATAGGAAACCCATACCAACAAGTTGCAACTTCTTTTCTGGAAGCCCATCTGAAAGAACTCTAAGGTTAAGTGTGCTTGGCCTAGAGAAATTCTAGGATGGGTGACCGACCAGGAAGTGGGTACCGGGTGCGCACGAGTAAGAACAAAGTGCGCAGAAAAGACTAGTTTTGGTCTGTGGGATTAGTCTAGAGATCCTATTGAGCCGCCATAAGTGACAACCGTCGGTTCGGAGTGACCAGGGTTGTTACAGAGTGGTATCAAAGCCGAACCTCGCGGTTACATGGGCGTGTGCGGGCCAGTGACGGACATGTGGCGCATGGCGCGTGTGGCCCAGAGTGGACGTGCCATGGCACATGTGCCGGCACTGGACGCACAGACGTGTGCTAAGAGGGGATGTTCCTGGCTTGTGGTTGATCGACGAGGACGTCGATCTCCTAAGGATGGGTGTATGTGAGACCCTGGCGCATGACTCAATAGGATTGATAGGAAACCCATACCAACAAGTTGCAACTTCTTTTCTGGAAGCCCATCTGAAAAGAACTCTAAGGTTGAGCGTACTTGGCCTAGAGCAATTCTAGGATGGGTGACCGATCGGGAAGTGGGTACCGGGTGCGCACGAGTGAGGACAAAGTGCGCAGAAAAGACTAGTGTTAGTCTGTGGGGTTAGTCTAGAGATCCTATTGAGCTGCCAGAAGTGATAGCCGTCGGTTCGTAGTGACCGGGGGTGTTACAATGAGTTAAAAAGATGCTGGCTACGACGCCTATCTTGGCTTCCCTATTATCAAAAGAGCCTATGCTACTCTATGTGGCAGCAACAAACAGGGTAATAAGTGCAGTAGTTGTCATGGAACGAAACGAAGAAGGTAAGTCAGTGCAAAGACCGGTATATTATCTGAGTGAGGTATTATCGACCTCCAAGCAGAACTACCCACACTACCAGAAAATGGCTTATGGAGTGTACATGTCGGCAAAGAAGCTCAAACATTATTTTTAACAATACCCAATAAAGGTGATCTATGAGGCACCGATAGCCGAGATACTAAGCAACAAAGATGCAAGTTGGTAAATAGCAAAATGGGCAATTGAGTTGTCACCTTATGCTCCGCAATTTGACAGGCGAGATGCAATTAAATCTCAGGCAGTGGTCGCCTTTTTCGTAGACTGGGCCGAGGTGCAGTACGAACCCCCATTGCCAGATCCGAATTATTGGACAATGCACTTTGACGGGTCCAAGTTAAGAAATGGGCTAGGAGCAGGGATAATGTTAGCCTCTCCAAAAAAGGATCAGCTGAAATATGTGTTGCAGATACATTTCGCTGCATCGAACAATGTAGCCGAGTATGAGGCGCTTGTCCATGGCCTAAAAATGTCAAAAGAGATCGGCATACGCCGGATTCTGTGTTACGGGGATTCAGACCTCGTAGTCCAGCAACTGTCGGGGAATTGGGATGCACTGGATGCAAACATGGCCCTATATAGGTTTCATGTGCAGAAAATCAGTGGTTATTTTGATGGATGTGAAATCCATCACATACCTCGGGCAGAAAATGATGCTGTAGATACGCTGTCGAAGCTCGGATCAACCAGACAATCAATTCCGCCTAGTATAGCCCTGGAACACCTAAGAAAGCCATCAATTACACCTTCCCCAGAATCCGAGTCAATTCGTATCTCATCAGATCAGATAGAAGGGTGTGTCCCAATGGAAATTGACAAAGAACATGAATCGAACTACTCAGAGATTGATTTGGTTGACCCACAAATGGATTGGGAAAAGCCGATAGAGGTTATGTCGGCAGAGATGATGGAAATTGACAACACAATTTTCCTAGAAAAAGTCGTGCCGCAATGGGCACAACCCATATTATCATTCCTTAAAGAATAGATTTTGCCGGATGATGAGGTTATGGCCAGGCAGATAGCGAGAAGAGCAAAATCTTACACAATCATAAATAATGAGCTTTATAAGAGAAGCGTGACAAATGTGCTGCAGCGATGCGTTGACTTGGTAGAGGGACAAGAGATCCTCTTGGATATACATCAAAGAGAATGTGAGAACCATGCCTCGTATAGAGCCCTTGTGGCCAAAGCATTCAAGCATGGGTTTTACTGGCCAACTGCGCCGAAGGAAGCAAAGGAAATGGTAACAAAGTGTAACGGCTGCCAGAGATACGCCAGCAAAATACATATGCCTTCGTCCAAGTTAAAAACAATACCAATCACTTGGCCATTCTCTGTGTGGTGTTTAGATATGGTAGGTCCATTTAAGCCGGCTCGCGGCGGTATGACTCACATTTTAGTCATGGTGGACAAATTCACAAAGTGGATAGAAGTAAAGCCAATAAGAAAATGTGACGGGCCCACGACGGTGAAATTCCTCAAAGATATCATCCTGAGATATCGTTACCCACACAGTATCATCATAGATAATGGCACAAACTTCGCTGAAGGAGCTTTTGATAGATTCTACCAAGAGAAGCACATAAGACTCGATGTTGCTTTGGTGGCTCACCCAGCATCTAATGGACAAGTAGAAAGATCAAATGGACTAGTACTGTTCGGAATAAAACCTAGGTTGATAGAACCGCTACAAAGGTCGGCAGGATGCTGGATTGAGGAACTCCCAGCAGTGTTGTGGAGCCTCAGGACCACCCTGAATAGATCGACAGGATATACTCCGTTCTTTCTTGTATATGGGGAAGAAGCTGTACTTCCAGCCGACATAATGCATGACTCGCCAAGAGTCACCCAATACACAAGCACCGAAGTAAATTAAATATCACGGCAAGATGATGTGGACTTGCTAGAAGAATCAAGAGAATTGGCACTATCAAGATCAGCTATTTATCAAGAAGACCTCAGACGATATCATAGCAAGAAAGTGAGTCCAAGAGTTTTCAAGGAAGGAGATCTAGTTCTTCGGCTAGTGCAACGCATAGCCGGCATGCATAAACTCTCACCCCCATGTGAAGGGCCATTTATCATGAGCAAAGCATTACACAACGATGCATACTACCTGATCGACGCTCAAATGCTAGAAAAGAACAAGGCGAATAAGTCCGGAGACGAATCAAAAAGACCATGGAATGTGGCTTTACTTCGTCCGTTTTACACTTAGAGGAAGTGTATTGTATCCAACAATATTATGTATCAAATTGATGTATCAGACATCAATTAACGAATTTTCAGTAGCTCGAGCACTAACTCGGGGACTACCCTAGGTTATTTATCATTTTTAATTACGTATGAAACTTCCGTAGCTCGAGCAGTGACTCGGGGACTACCCTAGGTTATTTATCACTTTTAATTATGTATGAAACTTCGGTAGCTCGAGCAATGACTCGGGGACTACCCCATGTTACTTATCATTTTTAATGAAACTTCGGTAGCTCGAGCAATGACTCGGGAACTACCCCATGTTGTTTATCATTTTTAGTTGTGTATGAAACTTCGGTAACTCGAGCAGTAACTCTGGGACTACCCCGTACTGTTCGTCGACTTGGTTATGTATGAAACCTCGGTGGCCCAACCAGTGACTCGGGGACTGCCCCGTCTTGTCTATCATCAATCACATGTGTAATATGAATGATCATTTTGGCAACCCGAGCAATAACTCGGGGAGTCTCACATGAATTTGTACTATCATAATCATACGAGTAATAACCTCAGCAGTTCGAGATATAATGTGGAAAGTACCCTATTCATATTATCTTACTAATAGATAACTCATAGAGGTAGTAAGTCTATCGGACTAAATGATGTATGGACATAGTGCTCATAATCCTTAAGACAGAATTGTAAAACCAAGAATTTTGCGACTAAGAATAGATGAAAGACACAAGATGGATGTCGAACGAGAATTAGACATGTGGAAATATGATTCGAACTTATGAAGTTGAAATTTTGCAAACAAAGATACAGATCACACAAATTCAACTAGAAGAGTAACAACATTACCACAACATATGATGCCAAAGTTCAAAGGATCACATAATACCGAAAGAGGAAGATTGTTTTAGGACAACATACACCCGGCATACCGGGAACTTGAACAAGTAAGAGTTTTTAAGCTCAAGCATCGGCAGTTACCGAATCACCGCGTGGGAGGAACAGTAGCAGCAGCAGGAGTTTCTGACGTTGGTATCTCGGACGCAGCCGAGGCTACCTCGGCCTTGCTAGGAGGAATGACCTTAGGAGCAGGGGCCTCAGAAGTTGCTTGAGCCTCTGCAGAGGTTACTTCAGCGTCCATCTTGGGCAGGGATGGTTCGCTGAGAGACCCCACCCTGGTATTGAGAAGCTTCAGTTCCCTTGGAGGAGGATCGAGCCTCTGCATCCTCTCCCGAGCTGTCACTGGACTCGTCAACATTATCGGAATTTTCATCCGATTCACCTTCACCATCAGAATCTCCGTCAGATCTATCATGATCCACAACCTCAGCTTTATCCTCGACATCGTCAGGAAGGAAACTCGGCCCCTCAATCCAGCGATGAACATCAGCATACTCAACAAGCTGTTAAGCACGGGCTTGGCAACGAGCTACATACTATGGGTCTTCAACCCAAGGAGAGACGGTGTGCAAATTCATCAGGGTATCGAGGGAAATATTCTCGTACCAGGACAAAACAGCAGTGAGCACCATATCAGCTCCGTCTCGCCCAACGGATTCTCTCCAAAGGTTTAATCGAGTCCGAGACTCAATCAGCCTCGCCACAAGCACTTCCACTTCCTTGATTTTTGGCTCATTCGGCCAGAGTACATGGTAGGCACGAATAGCCGCTCGCAACAGATCTTTTCCCACAACTTTCATTGGCTCGATAGCAGCAGCAACGGCAACCAAGAAATCCTCGAGGGAATATTCCTGATTCGGAATGATGGGAACACCTCGGCGGCCGCGAGCAGCGATCACAGCCTTAGAACTCACAGATTCGGCTTCTGGAAAATGATCTGCAAGAAAGAACAACAAATAATTCAAGAAAAGGAATGAGGAAAGAATAACTCGGCCAGAAACAAGAAGCTTACGATGAATATATCGAAGCATTTTCTGGAGATCCATAGCCCAGTTGGCCCTATTCTTCTTAAAACTAGCCATTTCTTTGCTCATCGTTTGGTTCTTCAGCTCGACTGCATCGAGGAGTTCCTTGTTCTTCTGGAGCTGAAGGCTCAGTCGGTTCTTCTCCTCGGAAAAATCCTGATCAACCTTTTCTAACTCAGATTTCTGAGAAAGTTTGAGAGATTCAACCTCGGCACGGAGCCGCGCTATCTCGTCATCCTTTTCCTTAAGTTGCGTCGAGTGAGTGCCAGCTTGCTCTAAAAAATGCAGCATCATATCAGGCATAGGTATGCATTCTTGATGCGACACTGCAAATGTTTGTAACTCGGCTACACCAAAGCCAGAATACCATAATATACTCAAGATTTACTTCGAATAAAAAAGGATAAATAAAAGGGCAAAGGGGTAACTAACCATCAAGGGTAGCGACTTTCTTCGTAAGACGGGTATTTAGATTGTTGACATTAACTGCACAACAATACATCAGAAAATAGTAGAAATATGGAGTTTTCCCACAAAGATAGAGGGCACTAAAAGCCGAGTAATTTATCAGTCTTGTTCACAACAGGGACCATTTTTTCGAATTTATCTTGAAGCTTCTTATGCGAGAAGAGTAACCTTTGGAATTCGTCCGTTCGCCGATCATGAGCAACCTAAAAATAACAACAAGTTATACAAAGAAAATCACAAAAGATCCGAATCAAGATAAAACTTGACTCGGATCTAGATGGCTGGATATTTAAAACAAAAGCAAATCCGAATCAAGATAAAACTTGACTCGGATCTATATGGCTAGATATTTAAAACTAAAGCAGATCCGAATCAAGGAAAAACTTGACTCGGATCTAGATGGCTGGATATTTAAAACAAAAGCAGATTCGAATCAAGATAAAACTTGACTTGGATCTAGATGGCTAGATATCTAAAACTAAAGCAGATCCGAATCAAGATAGAACTTGACTCGAATCTAGATGGCTGGATATCTAAACTAAAGAGGATCCGAATCACGAAGAAACTTGACTTGGCTCTAGGCGGCTAAAGGTATTTTAATATACACAGCAAAACCTATCTATTACACAGGCAAGTTGCTATGTTTGGAACAAGGAAAGCTTCCAAACGAATAACAAGTTATTCGATTGCAAGCTCGGGGACTAGTGCGTATGTAGTATTGTATAAATAAAAAACGAAGTGTAAATTGAGGCGCTTACCTCGTTCATCTTATCACTTTCGAGGACAGTCTTGGCAGCCATGTGCAAACAGCTGCTGATGTCGGATAGCTGGAATGATTGATTACTCAGATTGCCTTCGAGTTGATCAGCAGCGTTCCAATTGTTGGCATACTCTACCAATGATCTGAGGCTATTCCCACTCTCAGTGTGTGTCAACATTTACCTCTGACCTGTTGCGTGACAGCCGCGGTCACCAGACTCTTGTGAAGCATGAGTCATGTGTCGGCAACAATGGCAACCGCAAGCTTAGCTGTAGGGGCACCCTTGCGGAGCATATCAGCAACGCTGGGCTGAGAGGAACCTGATTGCCCCTTTTGAGATGGCAAGGGTTTAGCGGCGACAACTTTCTTACTTTTTCCGGGAACTTCGGCAGGAGCAACAACCTCGGAACTGGGAGCAACTTCTTTGGTAGCGGAAGGGGTGATAATCTCCAAAGGGGCCAAGGTAGCGGTAACCTCGAAGGATGTCTGAGCAGAAGTTGGAATTGCGGTACACGAAGGATCAGTGGGAACGACCTCGGGAATCTTGGGAGAAACTGCTGAATCAGTTGGGTGATCCGGCATCGGGACATCATTAGAAACAACAGGGGGAGCAATGAGCTCATCTCGTCGAGGAGATCTGTTAGTCGGCCCACGAAGAGAATCATCGCGAGGAGGAATAGGGACCCAGACATCTTCCGGAGGCGATGGTGAAGGCGGCCGAGTAACATGATATGTCATACTCGGACCGCTAGGCTTAGCGAAAAGAGGAGCACTGCAAATAAGTGAAAGTTAATTCGGAAATAGAAAGAGAGAAACAAGAAATATGAATGAAAATATAAAGGGAAACTTACCCAGTAACTCCAGGCATAGCTTTGTGCCTCGGAATATGCTGGGAGGATTTCTTTGTTCGTTTCTTAGAAGCAGCAGGGGCCTTCGAAGCGAGAGGTTCGACCTCGTGCACCTAGCCAGCCGGATTAGCTGGGAAAGAAGGAGCCGGAAATGCGTAAGAGATGGGCACCGCGTCAACTACCTCGAGAATTTGGACGTCGTCCGAATCACCTTCATCAGCACGGGCCGAGGTTTTACTCCGGGGGCGAGCAGGAGCAGCCTACGGCTTAGGAATGAATTCCTCCGGGTCAAGTTCTCCGTTGTCCGGGGTATTGCGGTCGGCGGTCCAGGGAAGAGCTAAAGCCTCGACATCTTCCATGGTCTGCTCTGCAAATATCTGTGAGAAAAACTAACAAGAGTTAGTGAAACAATGAAGGAAAAATAACTCGGATAGAACTACTCATGTTAAATTTACCTGAGGACGAGGATTCTCGTGAGAGAATGGCTTCATTCCCCATGTCCATTCCTCGGGCATCTCAGTCTTGAAGATAGGCCGGACACGTTTATAAATTTGGAAATCATCAAGCTCCACCATAGAAACTTGGTTGGGATCCAAAGGACCACTCATATAGCAAAGCTTGTGGGAACGGAGTTGGAAGGGGCAGATTCGGCTACTAATAAACGCAGTCATCAGATCTTCACCTTGAAGCCCAACACGAATCAACTCTTTAAGCCGGAGCTCAAATGCCTCGTCAAGAGCATGGGTCTTCTTCGGATTATAGAGCCGGTTCTTATTTGAAGGAGGACCGATGGAGAAAGCAGGAAGCCGAATCTTATCTTCCGCTCCAGTATTCGTAACATAGAAGAATGATCTGTGCCATTTCTTACAAGACTCTAAACCCGCTACTCGGGGAAACACGGAATTCTTCCGAGGTGTAATAGAGGCGGCCCCACACTGGGTTAAAGATTTCTCGGAAGGATGGAGAGATTTATCCGGTACAACATTGGCTCGGATTTGGAAGAACTTCGACCAGACATCTACCGAGGGCCAAACGCCGAAGTATCCTTTAGAAGCAGAGATAAAGGCCGAGAGAGAGGCTACGACATTGGCAGGCAGATGATGCGGCTGAAGGCCGAAGTAATCTAGAAAGCCCCTAGCAAAATCGCTAGAGGGAGACCAAATCCTCTGGCAAAATGTGACATGAAAACTACGTACTCACCCTCGTCGAGCACGGGGGAAGATTCTTTGCCGGGTAAGAGACAGTTTACCTCGGCAGGAATTCGGTGGGTCTTGCGCAGCCACTCAACCTCTCAGCAATAAATCGTAGAACCTTGCCATGAACCCTGTTCTGGGCCCGCCAGAAGCTCTTCTTCCCCAACAACGACGCCGCTCTGGGAGCTATACATCGGCTCGTCGGAGAAATCGACGGAGGAAAAACTGGTGGCGAGGAGAGGCCTAGAAACCCAAGGCCCCGTCGTGACGGCGACGAGCGTGGCGGCGAAGCAGAGAAATAACCGCCACAGGAAATTGAGGACAACGAGAAGAGCACCTAGGGCAGGGACCTAGCGGCGGCGACGCAAAATGCTACGGAGAAGCACAACGACAAGGGATCAAGAACGGGGATGCGGCGATGACCTCGCAAGAGCAGAAGAGCGACAACGTGGCCATCAAGGAGGAGATGCGGCGGCGTAGTCACTGGAGCTCAATAGCTGCGGCGGCGCTGGGAGGAAGACGAAGGGAGTGGGGAGGGAAAAAATGAATTGACCCACCCCCACTCCCCTACTTATAACCGCATAGGGTGAGCGGTAGTGGGATCGTGGGTGTGCCGCGGTAACCGCGTGTATCACGCGTCCACGAACGAAGAGTGGTGCCACAGCAAGGGCCACACAGAGCGAGAGGAGATCAGGCTATGTGACCGTTGTGTTTATTGAAGCGTCACTGTGCCGACGTGACGGGCATAGTAATTACTATAGCGTGTCAGCATACACTGTAACAGTACAAAAAACGAGACAATAGTAATAATTGGTACATGTAGGAGGAGGCTTACTCAAGAAGCCAAGTGGATACCCCGGAAGAAAGAGAATGTCTCGGGAAATGGCTCGGACCTCGGTAGGAGAGGATAAACAAAAGAAATATAGCTGAAGAGGAGCATCGGATAAAAAATATGTCGGACAGGAAATGAGAGAGAATAAATGTCTGGAAATTGATGTGGCCCGGCCGAAGTATCCGGCAGGACCGCACCAACTTCGGGGACTAATGTTGGGGGGGGGGTGACCCCGGGTAGGGTCAAGATAGTAGAAAGAAGGAAGGAACCTTTCTTACCATATGTCGGGTTATAAGTTGATTCGGCCGAGTTATGCAAAGGTCGGCCAAATAAGGCATGGCTTAGCCAGATTCGAGCGATTAATACCTTGCCCAGCCGACATATGAGCTAAATCGGCCGAATAAGGTTGATCACCTTATACGCAGGTAAGGGTCGAGCCGAGTTACGCGAGGCGAGGCCGAGTAACGGAAAGCTTGCAGAAGAAGGAGACGGATCCCAAAGTCAAACCCTAGCTACTAAACTAGGAGGAATTTGCACAGAGCCAAGCACTAGATACAAATAGTAGAGCCATATAGGGGCAGACATGCGTCACAAAGGTGACAGTGGGCAAGCCCGAGGCTCATATGTGGGGTTCTGGGTCTTTGCCGTTGATAGAAGGGGGACACAGAAAGAGGTCCGTCGAGTTACCACTTTGGGACAAGCATATTCCCACGTCAGCCCTAGAAGGAACTAAGGGACCCCTTTATAAGGAGGGCACGACTTCCTGGAGAAGGGATTGATTCATTTGACACTATAGGGCTCGCGTTGTAGTCTTCTTCCTCCTCTCTCTGATACAACTCAAGGAGCACTTGTAACTTGATTGAGGAGAAATAAAGATCTATGTTCTAGCTAGTTGTGTGTAGAAATCAGTACATCTTCCCTCCCCAGATACCACTAGTATCCATTGGCCCCATACTTTAGCCTACCCATGGCATCTGCCGTGCCACCACCACGACGGTGGGGGCAGTGGCGGAGCTTCGAAAAAAAACTTGGGCGGGCCAAGCTAAAGGAGAGAAAAAATTAAGCTAGTGTGTTATGTATGTTTATTTTTAAATGAGAGCAAAGTCCTTTCCCAAATCTAAGGAGTTAGAGAAGTTTAGTCACAAGACTTCGCGGTGTGCCCCATCTGCGACGCCTGCGACGAGATGATGACCCACATCATCGCCGCGTGCCCCTTTGCCCGACACTTTTGGTCTATGGTGGGTGGGCGGTTCCCATAGGATGCGGACGTCCGACTCCTGCAACTCCGACGACAACCCGAAGGCGATCGGCGCCAATACTACTGGCGCCAACACTATGTCCACTTTCCTGATCTTGTGTTGTTGGAATATCTAGAAACATCGGAATTGGGTGGCCTTCCAAAATGATCGCCCCATCCTCCCTCGGTTGCGGGCAATGTGCCGTGAGGATGCGACGCTGTGGCGCATCTGTGTTCCCCCCCTGCAAAGTCGAGGTTGATGCTTGGGATGCATGTTTCAGAAGGCGTGCTTGATAACCTACTCTAGTCTTTCTCTCTTCTCTCAAAACCCCTACCGCTTGATGTGTGCCTCTGTTGTATTCACACTATCTGGCTTTTGAGCCTTTTTATGAACGAAAATTCAGGTGGAAAACCTCTCCTACCGGTGACTATTCAAAAAATCCGTAGCTTGTCTGCAAAGCGCGCATAATCCGCAATTTGGCCATCATCTTTCAGCGCCGAGCTGCACAATTTCGGCTCCTTTCTAGATATCGCCGACCCCTAGTGTTAGATTCCAAAATAGTTTGCAGGGTCCGATGAGAAATTAGTTATACCTATGGGTCAATTTTTTTAAAAAAAATACAAGAATTTAGAAAAGAAATAAAACTACATGTTCTAGTGTGATGTGCAGCTGCATCATATATGCATTTTTTTGCCAAATCCTAGGCGGACCATGGCCTAGTTAGGCCTCTACATAGCTCCGCCAGTGTGTGTGTGTGTTTGGGGTCTGTGTGTGGTGGTGGTGGTGGGGGGGGGGGGGGTGGGGGTGACAACCTTTTAGTGTTGTTGAAAAAAATCCTGATGTCGCGGATTGATGCTGTGTTTGGTGGCACATTCTGCACAAGTTTCCTAGTGGCTACCCGCTTCAGCGACATCACATGCACTAATACTTTCTCAATACCCACTTTCAAGAAATTTCAACATATATATCAACATCTTTTCAAAATTGATATGTTTTATACCCGAATTCGGCCTTGGGACTTCATGCGAACGTGAGTGCAGTCTCGATCAACACTAGACAGGGTGGACAGTATCACATTTTGACAATAGAAGGAATGAATAGTTCTAGGTACTACAAAAATACCAAGTTCTTTTAATCATCTCATGCCACAACAGCTATAGTGCACATTAACAACAACCATGAATAATTTTACACTACAAATTTCACTATTTTTCACAGTAGGTTTCACTATTTTCGATATAAAATTCACAGTTTTCACTAATAGTAATAGTAAATTGCACTTTTCCACCGATTTTTCTCACTATTTTGAACACCGTCCCCACACACACATAAAACGGTTATTTGCATTTATTTCCAGTAATTTCCTAACGCATACCTTTAACTTCTCAAGATAACATTATGACCATAATTTTCCAACTATTGTTACCCTACGATGTATGTTCCTTTCTATGTTTTTCGACGCTAATTATTCGATCTACCCGTTTGGCCGTTATTTACCAGTGGTAGTTATCCTACGGTAATTTTGATAATAACTCTTCCTATTCTTCAACCGTAATTTTATAAGACAACTTCTTGGCTTTAATTTCCCGATGATACTTACCCCTTGGTAACTCTTCAACTTCGCACAATTGTCCAACAAAATTCGTGAGAGGTAACTTCATTTCTAATTTTCCCCTTCTCTATCTTTTGATGATAATTATTCGACCTATTTCACCACACATAATTTCCCACTATAATTTTGATGGTTATGAAGAAACCGTAATATCCAACACTTATTTGCAACATCTATAACATGCGGTCAAATTTGAATGCTTAGTGCATTTCAAACAATCTCCTGAACTATGATCCAAACTTTATGGTTAATGATTTTGGACTTATTCGATTTTTAGCATTGGATATGCCATGTCATTCTATATGGTTGAAAAAAATCCAATTTGTATTAGGTAGAGTAGTATAAGAAAATATTGGTTAAAACTAAATTACAAGCAATATGATGTTCTATGTATATTTATCTTTGTTGATTTGTTAGATCAATCTTGTTGTTGTCTTCACACAACCCCTATAGCCACACAAGAGGGGGAGGGGCACCGAGATCTATCATTTGTGATCTTACCTGATTCATATATGTTTGAAACCATGATGTTGTGGAAGGGCCATCGTCCTAATTTTGGTATGAATACACTATGTTCTTGCAACATAGGTTGATCATATTTTCTGATTCATTAGTAATGTTAAACTACAAAGACATGAAATCAGTTTTTTTGTTTTGTTATTGCATCACTTCCATTATTTTTTAGTTTTATCTGAATGAGGAAGACCACAAATGTCTAGAATCTGTGTTAATCAATAGGTGGGTACAATATTACATCGAGGACATTCACATTTCTTGCCCAAAGAAACCTAAAATTTGAAGATAAGGTCTTGAAAAATGCAAAAAGACCCTAGGATTTTTTTAAAAAAAGCAATCAAGTCTTAAGTCTTCTCCACCTAAAATTTCGTTGCACCACTGGAGATGAACCACTTAGTTGCGTGATGAGGGTCGTTTCGGCGAGAAGCTCGAAAAAGGGCCTCCACCATGGAATTGTGGCTCGCTGTAGGATCGTTATCGCGGGCAAAGGTAGCGGTTACCCACCGGCTCCGCCTGGGAACTGCATCTATGGTCGTAGCTTCCTTTGACCACCACAATTGCCTCCCAACAGTAGCAGCAGCAGACCCACCTCCCTCCTCTCCCTCGCCACCGAGGCTGGCCGAGAGGAAGGGTGATGACTGATGAGTCCAAAGTTGAAGCATATTTAAGTATATAAATTATTCATATTATTACTCGTTACATGCTACATCTATTTACAATTATGCCTATTATGTATGATTACTAGTTCTCATTCATTTTTACATGGACTTTGCACAATTAGTAGTTTAGTAGGATTTTATTATCTTTTCCTTGTCTTTGACTTGTATGTAGGTGGTATGAATAATAATGGATAAAAGGAGCTGAGAGGATGCAATATGGAGGAGATGCAGACACCAGACAACCATTTGAGGAGAGGAAGAAGTGAATTTTTCCATAAAATCCAAATTAAGATCCAATACAATGGTGTTGTAGTCCTCGTCTATACAAATCCAACGAGCCAAAGAACATCTCAATTGGAGTCTGTATGAAAAAATGGCGACCAAAACACTTTAGAATCTAGAGGATAACGACTACTGGTATAGACAGAGCCCGCCCATACCGTATGGTCGTACGGCTTTGTTTCATCAACCAGAACAACATTTGTGAAGGCCCAATAGGCATATTCGGCCACTAACTCCGTCGGTTTGCAAGACCGACTTCCATATGCCTATTTAAAGAGGGGAAACCCTATAAGAAGGGACGAGAGTCCACACATGCTATAAGGCGGATCCCTGCCGCTCTACCGCCTCTATATACGCCGCCCACAAGATCTACACCACCATACCACTCCAGGGAGAGATGATACTTGCATCTTGAAGGGCTACACATCGATCTTCATCAACAACGTCTCCAACTTTGATCCCCTTTGTTTACTTTGTTGTGATCCAATCTATATTGTGGATTTGCACTTGTATTTCATTGTACCTTCATATTTCATCCATACTATTGCCATGATGTTAATCCCCTTTATGTATGAGTAGTTTCCTTGTTCTTAGGGAGAGATGGTGAAACCCTAGTATTATTATAAATTGAAATAAAGATGATCTATTACTTATGTCCATGATCTATTGATTGATGATTTGTGTTTGATCTCTCTCTGATTTGATGATATGTGTAGTCGACCACATATTATTTGCCTTCGGGTCTAAAGAAAAGGGTAAAATTCTTTGGACGTGTTTGGAAGGATGCCCAGAGCTATTGTAACTGGAAGCATCGGCTAGCAACCCTGCACGGTCAAAGGAGGAATAAAGAGAAATTCACTAAGCTAATTACGATATCCACGGGGAGACCCTTAATTACGGTGGTCTGTATGGGTGACTGCTCTCAGATATCGCGGTGGTTATTTAGATATAACCTTATTTCTGGCTCAACAAAGTGACTGCCTACGAGCCTTGTAGTAAACATTTTATTATAGAGCTCTCTTTACACATATCATGATATAAGAAATAGGTTATCCTAATCATTCATAATTCACCCATGCTAGTTGTGAATCCTACACTTCTTGAGAACCCCTCAATCATATCACACAACTCTTCATAGGCACTCTCTTGATTTAGTTTACTTTTGTTATTTACTTTGTTACTTGCTACTTTAAATCTCTCTTGTTTACTATTCTTGCAATTTATAGTGTAGACTATTTCCAAACACCGTTTTGGGTGCGAACGTGGACTCACTGACAACGTGGCTGCATGGTTGTGTTGATTGCCATCCGCAAAGCTTCTAAGGGACAAACTTTATAAATAATATTTGCTGCTACAAGTACTGCAATAACCTTATTATTGATCACAGGAAAACCAGGCATCAAAGGGCAGAGGAACTAGGTTGCCGAGAAGGAAACGACGCCACTTTGTGAACTTGGGACTGGCTGTCTGGCACGACTCCGCCCTCTTCTCTCCCTCACCTCCATGGCCGGATAAGAGAAGGAAGAGTAGCAGCCAGAACATGCCACCATCTGATGCTACGTGCATGCATCAGACCAAGAACAACATGCCACCTCCATCTCCATGCGCCGCCGAGCCCGACATCTCCGTCCCCTCGTCTCCACGGCCAGTCAAAGGGTGATGAAGAGGTTCAACGATGACGAGGAAAAGGAAGAAACCATCGGCGGTTTTATTAGAAGGTGCGATGGCCGTCTTCACCGCCCCAACTCCGGCCAGAGGAGCTCGAGCACAGCTAGGACAAACCCTAGTCTCCAGATCTGGCCGCAACGTCCTAGAGCATCAGTACATACAGGCAGAAGACTGATACGTCGGAAACGTATCTATAATTTTTTATGCTCCATGCTTGTTTAGTATCTACTTTTCTTTGGTTTGTCTACACTTTGAGGTGTTTTTATATGTTTTCTGGAACTAACCTATTAACAAGTTGCCACAGTGCCAGTTGCCTGTTTTCTTCTGTTTTTGGTTCCAGAAAGGCAGAAAATCAATATTCTCGGAATTGGACGGAAAAAAAGCAAAGTCAATATTTTACCGTGGGCAACACGAAGTCAGAAAACGAGACGGAGAAGGCTCACCAGGGGGCCACACCCCCTGGCTGCGCGGGTGGGCCCACCCCACGCCTGGGGGGAGGGTGCAGTCGCCCTGGTGGCCCCCTGGCTCGCCCCTTCGCCTATAAGAAGCCCCCGATGCAGAAACCCTAGGCACCCGATCAAAACTCCACGAAACCGTCTATAGCAGCCGCCACCATCGTCCCTAGATCAAGGGGGGGGGGGATCTGAAGTTCTTCCCGACACCCTGCCGGAGGGGAGATCATCCTAGAGGCCTTCTTCTTCATCATGCCAGCCTCCGGTATGAAGCGTGAGTAGTTCCACCTTGGACTATGAGTCAATGTAGTAGCTAGATGGTTGTATCTCCTCCTTGTGCTTTCATGTATAGATCTTGTGAGCTCCGTTCATGATCAAGATCTAATCTATTTGTAATCATGCATGTTGTGTTGCGGGGATCCGATGGATATTGAGATTATTATGTTGGTTTAATTAATGGTTTTGTCTTTATGATTCTATCATGTCTGTGTTGTTTGTGATCTTATATGCTCTCCGTTGTTAGTAGCTATCTTGGCCAAGTAGTTGCTAGTGACTCCAAGAGGGGGTATTTATGCTCGATAGTGGGTTCATGCCTCTAGTTTCCAAGGGAAGTGACAATAATCTCTTCAGTTGTAGATGTGCTGTTGCTACTAGGGAGAAAACAACGGTCTCTTATTCATGGAACATGTGGACTGTTTACCTTACACACTTTGCTTAAAGCAGTTGTCTGTTGCTTGCAACTTAATACTAGAGGGGGTTCGGATGATAACCTGAAGGTGAACTTCTAGTCATAGATGCAGTTGGATGGTGGTTTATGTATCTTGTTGTATTGCCCAATCGAATCTCATAGGATCTTTCTAACTAGTAATTGCATTGTTATGCCTTACTCAGTTCCTGTCAATTGCTGTTGTAATTTATTTATCCTTCATGCCATGTTGTTTATCTAAGGAGAGCACCTCTAGTGAACTATGGACCACGGTCCAATCTTTACCATTGATACATCTTCCACTGTTACCTGTTTACTTGCTGCAAACCATCATCACCTTCGACATCATACATTTAATCCTTTGTTACAGCAAACCGGTGAGCTTGACAACCTCACTGTTTGTTGGGGCAAAGTCTTGAGTCTGTGTTGTGCAGGTTTCACGTTGCCTGCAACACCTTTGAGACGTTTACTTCCTTCTACTGGTTCGATAACCTCGATTTCTTACTGAGAAAAGACTTGCCGCTGTGCTCTTCACACCTTGCTCCTGGGGTTTCCAACGAAGCGTTCCACGTTAACACTGTGCGCCATCAAAGACCCACTGCTGGCATATAGCCACAACACCTAACCCTAGCCACTCCGACTCCTCTCCCTGTCCAACTTCGACCGGCTATTCCGGTAGAGAGGACCTGAGAGGGGCCCGGTCTTCGATGAGACTCACTCAGGAGCTGAAGACGACGGGAGCAAGAGAGGGGTGGGGTTCAGATCGTGTTCAGTTGCCCTCACTTTCATTATTTAGAGATGCGTATACTGGCCAATGGACACGAGGAGAAGACTTGGGACAGCCTGAGGTTGAGGTCAATAGAAAAACCCATATAGACACTAAAAACATGGAGAGAGAAAGAACTGTAAGAAAAAACACTACGCGCACAAACATGAGTGAGAAGGGATAAACAACTGAAAGCAAAGTAGGGAAGAAAGGTAAGAAAACGAGAGAAGCTTTTGCATTCGTAGCTATTCCTCTGTTGGCAGTAGCGCCGAATCCACCCGACCCACCATTCCACCAATCCCTCCTCCCCATTTCGCCCTGTTCTCCCCCATCCTCCCGGCGAGCACTGGCGCATCTTCCTCCCCGCGCCTCGCCTCTGCACTCGAATCCGCGGGGGCGCCCCGCGCCGCGGGCCCGATTGCTCCCTCGTCGTGGTGGGCGCCGCTCCGATCCGCCCGATCCGCTCTGCTCCTGAGGCTCCGGCGCGCGGAGGCGAGCGGTGGTGGCGGAGGGGCGGCGATGGACTCCGAGGACGACATGCACGACGCCAACGACTCAGCGGAGGACGACTTTTACAGCGGCGGGGAGGCTGGCCTCGCCGCCAGCGATGACGGCGACGCCGACTACGACTTCGCGGACCACGACTCCGACGACTCCGACGAGCTCCTCTCCCACCGGCAGCAGGTGATCTCGGTTCCCCGCCCGCGGTGAGGTGTGTGTGCTTGGAGTGGCGTAGCGACGTTGCTTGTGCTTTCAACCTTTTCTGATGTGGGAACGCGGGAGCTGCCGGGTTGAAAATCTAGACGATCGACGAGATTGCTGTTGCTATGCTACAGTTATAGCCTTAGTTAGCTATGGCTCGGGCGAATGGCCTTGCCCTTGCATTGGCTGCCATCCTTCATAAATGGTTGGTGCAAGCTAGGGCCGTCAGGGAATATTTATGCATTTTTTTGTATGAGAGCAGTGTGGATCAAGGATTATCAATAACAAGGGCATGATGAATAATATACAACTTGGCAACTAGACTACTGATACTTTGTCCTCGACAACTAAGTACTCGGTCTGTAAATAAAAACAGTAAACAGTGAGATGATGCAACACTGTGAATTATGACCACAGTTTTGTTGGAGTGTAATTTTTTTTTACTTTACAACAACAACAACAACAACAACAACAACAACAACAACAACAACAACAACAAAAACAACAACAACAACCAAGCCTTTTGTCCCAATCAAGTCAGGGTAGGCTAGATATGAAACCCAAACGGAAACTAGAGAAAAGTGCAAGCCAAGCGTAAAACAGTGAAAAGTGCTAGACAAACAAAAACTAGTGAAAAAAAGCAAGTAAAAATGAACAAAAGAAGTAAATCAAGGTTCGGGCACATGGATTGCTGATTCACTCGCAAACAGTTAGTCGTATTTTTTCTTAAAGCCTCGATGGACTAAAACATGGAAGGCTCTATGGCTGTTGTATGTGCCCTACTAGTTAGTATATGTCAAATCATAGAGTTTGAGCTAAGTTATCCATGACAATCTGTAAGTTTTTGGATGCCCTACAGTCCTAAACAATGCCAGCCATTTTTTTTTTACCATTATTATGTCCATGTCCAAGACCTACTGAATTATGGTGCACTTAGAACTTGACAATGGCAAAAGAAAAATTGCTCAACTGCTGCACCACACTACGACCAAAATTTTGCGGGGATCTTTCCAGTTCCGATGCAAAGTTTTTTTTTGGCTGGACATCAACAGAGATGATGACATTAGGGTATCCAGGTTCATCTGCTAGTTTCCATCCTAAACCCTAAAATCCCTTAATGGACAAACTTTCTAACCTGGGTAGCTTCATTATCGAACAAACTTGAGTAAGTTACATTGTTTCTAGTGTTTTACGACTTCTCTCCATCCACTACCTTCCTTATTTACCCAGTAACACCGACCTTCTCATCGTCTGTCAGTTGTCATCATCGCCCCCGCTAAAACCTTTGTCTGTCTCCTTTCCAAGCTTCCAGCTATTGAGGCAATCCATTCCCCTGGCCATTTTGACCACTAGTTGCTGGCACCTGCTGTCTTTACTCTACCTGTGTACGTAGACGAAGGGCATTGCCATCTGCTGATCCATGACATCGAGGTTTCCTGTCATTAGGCTGGCCACATCCTGCCTTGCCCACTCAACCAGGTTCTTGTGAAGTCTTATAAAAGGGAACAGAGGGAGTAGTTTCAATTGCCTTTGGGTATCGGTCTCTGCTTTGATTGATATGTGCGTTGGGGTATAAGGAATGGTTTATGGAAGGATAACCTGGTAATGTACCTTTTGTTCCTTAAGTTTACTGTTACTTTGTGCTTTTCAAGCTTCCCAAACATGTGAACATACATATGTACTCTGAAGGCAAAATCCCTTGTAAATAGGTTTCTTAGAGAAGCTACGTGTGGGCCATACTTGACCAACAATATTCAAAGTTCTGAGAAGCTCTTTAGGCATCACATCAGAAAAGTAGGTTTGCCAAGTCGAATAGTCTGTTTAACCTTCAAATAATGTGTTAGATTTTCTGATCATCGCATAGTTTTGATTTATTTTACCTTTAAATAGCTTCTTTAATGTTTTTTATTACTTGTTCTTATCATCATTCGCTTTTTTTGTGCCCCAGCAAAGTTACTGCATATTGAGTGAAGCTGGTATAAAGCAGCGCCAAGGGGATGACATAAATAGGGTTTCAACTGTTCTTTCCATTTCGAAGTCGGAAGCATGTGCTCTCCTTCGCAGCTGTAATTGGTAATACCCATCACCCGGCTGTTATTTATCTTTATTTTACTTATGTTGCAAATACAAGATGTCCTGGAATCCGTGATTTTCAGCACTTCCCGCTATATATATGACCCCATAATTTAGATTCATCATGGAACATATTTCCCTAATATTTAGGTTTGTGATCACGTTTATACTTTGGAAACCGTGTCATTGTCGAAGAGTTATCTTTGAAATAGTTCATCCATGGAAGTTTATTTTGTACTGCTTTTGATTTTTCTGAAGTGGTCATAGTTGTCTGAAGTAGGGGTGTGCATACACAGTTTCACGGTTTAAGACGGTTTGGGATAGTTCATTTTTTTGTACTAGATCTGGGGCAAGGATTCAATTTGTGAAAGGAAATGAACTAGGTGATTGCTGGCTGGTTTGGACGGTTTCCATGGTTTGGTATTTTGCCCACTCCTAGTCTGAAGTCAAATGCTAGTTGCCCATATATTTGCACTTCATTTGTTCTTGCCATCTGGATGCATATCACTGGTTGGTTATCTGCAATGTATGACGGTTGTTATTCCATGCTAATTTTATTCTTTTCCCCACAGGAGTGTTAGTAAGGTGCATGATGAATGGTTCGCTGATGAAGAACGTGTTCGTAAGGTTGTTGGTTTTCCAGAGAAGCGCATTGAAATGCCAAATGACAGAGAAGTACAGCACCGCCTCAATTACTTTTAACTCGTTCTTCCACTTGACTAAGCATATTACTTTTTTTTTGAATCATAAAGTAGTTGTTGGAAGTGACTATGGTACAATAATTTCTGAGCTACAAAGAGTTCTCAATATTTCCACTCTCTCACCCCCATCTGTAGGATGAGTAGTCAATGGTGGAAATGTGTATGTAAAGCACGTAAAATACAAACTTACCATAGTGAGTCAGTTATTTGATACAGGCTTTCATATTTGATACTTGCCAGTATCTTTAGCACCTAGTCTTATCAGTATGCATGACTACCAGCTCAGACTGTTTGGAAAAGGGTGTTGGCCAGCATGCTTTTATTGTTGCAGGACTTGGTATGCATTTTTCAGCAGCATGTTCATTTACCATGTTTATGCCATCTCTCTTGCCTTTTTTCAATGGCTTCTACAAAACCTCATCCACAACATTTGATGCTCTTAAATACTCAATGCTTATGCTTTTTGTTCACTTCATAACAGCTGACATGTGGAATTTGTTTCGAAACTTGCCCTCACGCGTCAATGAATGCTGCTGCATGTGGACATCCTTTCTGTAGTGCATGCTGGAGAGGTTGGTAAATCTGTACTTTAAATACTCTTCTGCATATGGGCCTCTGATTATTTGTTTTGTGGGATCACGCTTCCGCTTTCATAGTCATAGCACATATTGTAACACTGCCATTTCTCTCTAGCCTTATACTGGGCTGGTGATAGTCAACGGTACAGTATTTTATAAATACATCTTTTCTTCTGCAACTATTTTTCTTGCTGGCACTCAGTTTGTGCACTCTGTTTATTAAATATTGTTTTCACTGATGTCATGGTTACCCAAAAAGAGTGCTTAAACAAAATGATCACTATGCTTAAGGTCTTTGAAGTGATTAGCATCAGTTTACTTCTTTGTTATGCTGCAAATGAGTTACATCTTGTTGTGAGATATGTCATGCCTTTCCAAGGGAGAAGTCGCCTGCTTTTGGATGTAACAATATAGTCCTAAATGAAGAAACTGATTACTTATACTAGAGACTCATCAGATAAACAAGATTTACTGTGATAGATTGTTCGTGTTTCTCTGTTTCTTGGTTGGCTGTTTTACCCTTTTGCATTCTGATGTTATTCCAAGGTACCATGAGCACCTTACTGTAAATAAAACTAGAATTGGCCTAGATGATATTATGATGTCACTGCTTAAACGTTCATACATATTGACAGGTTACATTAGCACTGCTATAAATGATGGTCCAGGCTGTCTGATGCTGAGATGTCCTGATCCATCCTGTGCTGCCGCAGTTGGGCTAGATATGATTAATTCTCTGGCTAATGAAGAGGATAAGGAAAAGTATGGGCGCTATCTTCGCAGATCTTACATCGAAGATAATCGGAAGGCAAGTTGCTATAGTTTGATGTAGAGGCATTGTAATACCATTAACAATGAAAAAAGCTGTAGAGCTGATATCCAGATTTTCCTTTTCCATCAAAAAATATATTTGCAATGTGAATGTTAAACTTTTATAGTGCTTTAAAAGGCTCTGTTAATTTGTAATTGTAGTGAGCGACACAACATAATGATAAACTGACATGTTTAGCCAACACTTGAGTTGATATTTAATATTTTATTCTAATACTCTGTTGATCAAAGGCATTTCTGTGTGGAACAGACAAAATGGTGCCCTGCTCCTGGATGTGAATATGCAGTAGAATTTGTTGTGGGCAGTGGCAGTTATGATGTTAATTGCAACTGTTCATATGGGTTCTGTTGGAATGTGAGTATTTGACTGATTAATTTTTGTCTATATCATAATAGGAAGAATATAAACTATGTGGAATAAACTTTGCAGTGCACTGAGGAAGCTCATCGTCCAGTAGACTGTGCCACTGTTTCAAAGTGGATTCTCAAGAACAGCGCAGAGTCTGAGAATATGAACTGGTATAGTAGGATACCCCTTCTACTACTTCGATTATTTCTTTGCTTATTGTTGATCTGGAGCTTTCAATGGTTGGCATGCTGACCAATGATAAAAAGGTCTATCCCACACCTTCAGCAGTTCAGCAGATTGCATCCATTTGATCGCTTTAAAGTTTGTGCGTGTGCGTACATGGTCTTATTATGATTATTGCTATGAGGTTGGGTGGGTTGCAGATGTTACAACCTTTAGCTAGATAACATTGATTGTAATTTTTTATGGTAGTTGGACAAACGTCCTTGATCTCCTGGTTGGGACGCACTGCAGCCTGCTGTGGTGATCATGCTAGCCGATCAGGTAGGCGATAAGAGAGTTAGGGTCGAGAGAAACCTTTTAGTTTGGTTGTCCTTGTTTTATTAGCGTCATTATCTTCTAAAACCACCAATGGTTGGAGTTGTAAAAAAAATTAAGTATTTTGGCAAGTTGTTTGATAAATCTGAAAAATATATGTTTTTTAATCTTGTTTCCATGAGGTGTGAGTGTGAACTGTGTTGTGTCTTCCTAATTGCTGGTTATGGTTTCAGGATACTAGCTAATTCAAAGCCTTGCCCTAAGTGCAAGCGGCCTATTGAGAAAAACCAGGGATGCATGCACATTACATGCACACCACCATGTAAATTTGAGTTCTGCTGGTATACAATCAGTCTCCTTTTCTGTGTTCTGTTTTATTACTTGGAATCTCGTATAGCTGATATGATACTTAAGATGTTGTGTTATTATAATGTAGGCTGTGTCTTGGGTCATGGTCGGAGCATGGCGAGAGGACCGGTGGATTTTATGCTTGCAACCGTTATGAGGCAGCAAGACAAGAAGGAGCGGTAGTTATTCTGATCCGAGATGTTTACTTCATTACCTAAATATATCATGTCATTTTCTGTCTTTTTTGTTGTGGTTACAGTATGATGAATCTGAAAGGAGAAGAGAAATGGCGAAAAACTCTCTTGAGAGATACACACATTATTACGAACGATGGGCAGCTAATCAGTCAGTAAGTTATTCATTGTGAAAAAAGTGCCATGTATAGAATCTTACTAGGATTCAGACTGGCAATTTATAATTTTTTCAAGTGGACAATTATACTGGTAGCTAGGGTTGGTCATTTTTCCTTTTGCTTTCGCATTGTGCCATCATTTTTTGTGATAAATCCGAGTTAAGAAACAAGGGAGATTTCAAAGTTGTTTCGCACCAAATATCTTGGTTGTGGCATTGTGCTACAGTGCTCTCCTTAATTTCACTTATTTTCCCTATGCCAAACCTATTAAGAATCTATGATCAGTTGTAGCAATGCTGTTTCTTGTAGAAAGGAATTTGCTGTTTGCTTTTAGTTGATGAAATCTTATGTTTCCACTCAATATGCTTGGTTCAGTATTTAGCTGCTGTTTCATGTAGACAGGGTGACATGAATATTCCTGTTACAACGTCACCTGTTAGAGCATGTAATCTGGTAACTCCGGTTGCTCTGACACTTTTCTTCATGATGTAGTCAAGGCACAAGGCATTAGGAGACCTTGAGAGTCTGCAGAATGACAAGGTATATGAATATATGACTCTCACTGTTCATTTCACTGCTTTTATCATATCCTACCTCAGCCTGTCCAGAACTCCTAAGATAGTGACTTTTACAAATGTTTCTCAGCTTGAAAAGTTAAGTGATATACAAAGCCAACCTGAGTCACAGCTCAAGTTCATCATCGAGGCATGGCTACAGGTATTACTTCATGAGTGTATCATCCCCAGGTTTAGTTCTCAGTCTACTTGCTTTCTCATGACTGGGTTTAATTTTGAAATGTAGATTGTCGAATGTAGAAGGGTATTGAAGTGGACATATGCCTATGGTTATTACCTCCCAGAGAACGAACATGCCAAAAGACAGTTCTTTGAATATTTGCAAGGTTTGTAGTTCTACCATCATTAATACTCCCTCTGTTCACTAATGTAAGACATTTTAGCCTTTTTCAAAAACACATGTATGTAGACATGTTTTAGTGTAGGTTCACTGGAGTGTATCTAGTCCACTCTGAAATATCTAAAAGGTCTTTACATTTGTGAACAGAGGGAATAGCATATATAAGCATATACTACCCATCTGATATCTGCTTTCTGTGTATGTATCTAGGTGAGGCGGAATCAGGTTTGGAGAGGCTGCATCAGTGTGCAGAGAAAGAACTTCAAATATTCCTTGAAGCAGACTCCCCCTCAAAAGATTTCAATGACTTCCGTACAAAGTTGGCTGGATTAACTAGGTAACATGGATCACCTTTTGGATGTCTTATATCCTTTGACCTTTGCTGTGATTCTTGCATTCTATGAAGTTGGCTTTTGGTTCTTCTAGTAACGTCTTTATCATCCCAAAATTTGATGGGGTGTCAGTTAAGATCCTCTTGCTAGTTGCTACTGCTCTCTTAACATTTTTTCGGCGGTATTTTACAGCGTGACTCGCAATTATTTTGAGAATCTCGTCCGGGCTTTGGAGACTGGATTAAATGATGTTGGACCTTCTACTAGCCAAAGCACGACGGGCATGAAGAATACTACTTCTAAGAACGTTGGTGGTAAGAGTAAAAGTGGCAAGAACAAGGCTGCAAGCTCCAAATCAGGCAGCTCGAGTCGTGGTGTGGATGATAGCAACATTTGGACTTGTGATCAGTGTACATATGTAAACCCCAAATCTGCCAAGGCTTGCCAGGCTTGTGACCACCAACATCGATAGCAGTAGTCAGTCATGTTAAAATTTTCCGCTTCATCGACTGAGAAACCCTCTTCCGGCCATACACCTGTGGTACCCACGTTTGCAAAACTGAAGTTAAGGATTCTGGGGCAATTAAGTGAGGAGTGCTGCATGCAAAGGAGCGAGCTTTTCGTGTACTATCTGAATTGTTTTTCACCTGATTGCATCCTGGCCTGGCCTCGGGGCAAGCATCCAGTTCATCATGTATATAGATTATATCTGTAACTCTGTTTTGTTTCGTCGATGTAGGATGTCCTAGGAGGTGTGCTCCGCCAGTGGACAAGTCTTTCCTATTGTAGTCTTGCTTGCAATAATGTATTGAAATTTTAAGGAAGTAGATTCTTCGCTTGAACGGCCAACTGATATGACTATGTCTAAGCTGCATGCACAATTGGAGATGGAGTACAACTGGTGGCGACGGCATGGTGAAGCGGATCCGCGCGAGATGGTGATAGCCAAAACCCGACCAATAAGCACAATTGGAAGAGTGTGATAGCCAAGACCCGACCAATAAGCACAATTGGGAGAGAAACGTCAGTGGCACCCAACTGCCTTTAGGTGGCGCCCACTCCATGGTTGAGCACAAGCCATTCGCCCCTTGTGGTGGCCCGCGAGCAAATATGTTGAGGTTCTTGGAGTTCCTCTTGCCTCCGGTGACAAAGACACCGACAGGATGGAGACCAGCACCTTACGGATCCGATTAGAGCCATAGCATCTATGCCTTCATCTCGTGCAACATCTAGGCGCTTATCGATTAAAAAAAGAGATGAACTGAAATTATGGGTTTGCCGATCGATTTTGGTGCTCGTCGAGCTTCCAGATTGAAGAGGAGTCAGAAATTTGCAGAGCTCCACCACCACGTCAATGGAGATCCATGGTCAAAGTCAAATTTTCTGCGGTGCAAAAAGTGGTGGTACGGAGGAGGAAGCTGACTTAGCGATAGACTGGTTCTATGAGCAATTGGGGTTTTTTCACAAAGCTTCCAACCCTAGGCACCCACCACCTACCCCCACCTCTCCGTGTTTGTCTGGATTCGAATTGAGTTGGTGGATAAAAAGCTTTTGCTGGCGGCAGACTGTTTCCATATCTCGCCTGGAGACAACCTCTTTGCTTCCTCTCGAAAAATCAAGCTCAGCGAGGAGATTTGGGGGGTCTAGCAACAAACCAATACCCGAGAAGATCCTCAATACCAAGCTCCATGGAGAAATAGGAAAGGCTCTCTTAGCCAGAATGTCATGATTGCTTGCGATTTTGATCTAAATCACTTTCATTTCATGTGGATGGGAGGGTTCTGCCACCGATGCAAGGGTTTTGAGTTCTGCAATACTCAAAGGTTTCAAAGTACCAAATGGAAAATGTTACCTAGTTAATGGTGGTTACGCAAACACCCAGTCCTTCCTTGCACCGTACCGGGGTGTGCGCTACCACTTGAAAGAGTGGGGACATGGTCGCTGTCGGCCACAAAACCATAAATAATTGTTTAATCTCCGTCATGCAGTGATGAGAAATCATGTGGAAAGGCTCTTGGGAATACTGAAGAAGCAATTCCCTATTCTTAATGTTGCAACCTTCCATCAAATAGAGAATCAAGTCAAGATTCCAGCAGCTGCGGCGATCTTCCATAATATTATTAAAATGCATGGTGGAGATGAGGAATGGCTTGAAAATCAACAGGATAACATTGATCCAGCAACATTTGTGAATCTGCCCAATGATGACGGTGATAACCACCAAGAGAATAATCTTTTAGAGAACAACCTCAATGGCAACAACTTGAGGGACCAAATTGCATGGGAGATGTGGAATGATTATCAACAATAGCTAGTGTCATAGATGTAGTCCTTGTCATGTAATAATGTATCTCTGTAACTTATGGTGATATAATGTAATTAATGATGTATCTCTAGTAATAAAATAAACTATTTGTCATTTTTAAACATGATATATTGTATCTTTCAGCGAATATGTATCCAAAAGGTTCTCCAAAGTATAGAAAAGGCTCTCCAATGTACCCAAAAGGATCGCCGAAGTATAACCTAATGCAGTCCAAGACAATGGGAAAGAAACTTATGAAAAAACTTCACCCAAGGCTTCAAATAGGGATGCTTCTCCAAGAGGTATTCATTTCTCACAAATATGGCATGTTTCTTATATTCTCTAGTAGCTTTCTTATATTCTCTAGTAGCTTTATTACAGCATCTTTCAACTGTGTAGATGGAAAACGAAGGGCATCGTGGAATCGTGGACTTGAAAAGGCTCTCGTGGAGGTACTTCTTGAGCACAACAACACTTACCACAGAAGCCAAAATGGGTGGAGCAGCGAGACGTGGAACATGATGGTTGGAATTTTCAACTCCAAATACACACATGTGCACTTCACAAAGACTCAGATTCAGAATAAGGAAAAAGATCTCAAACGAGACTACAGAATGTTGAGGGATGCACGGAAGCAAAGTGGCGTTGGGTGGAATGAACATTGGTGCATGATAGAAGCTGAGCCACATCTTTGGGACAACTTAGAAGTTGTAAGTTGCTTCATTCTGATCATATCTTGTTATAGAATTTGGTCATAAGTTTAATCATACTAATATTCATTTATCTTACTCTTGTAGTCTTTTGGCAATAAGATCAGAAAATTCAGAATGGAGGACTCAAGGTTTCCTTTGTATGATCTGCTAGGGCAACTTTACGAAAGTAAGTTGATTCAACTTTGTTTTTCTCGCCTTACAGGTGCTACTGTTTAGTAGTGTGTACACTTGTAGTTTTTTCCTTACGTTATTGAATCCTTTTGTGGCAAACCTTGTTGCAAATTTATGATCAATGTGTTGTATTGCGGCAAACTTTGTTGAACCCTTATGTTTTTTGCAGGCCAAATAGCCGAGGGAGACTTCAACTTTACCTCTATGGCCGAGCCACCACCGAGAGATGATGTCAACAACCCTGATCTTTATTGATTATTATCTTTGTGATTTGTTTCAAACAAGTTGTTTGGTGTTGGAAAAGGGTAGGAAGCTTCATGCTTAAGTGGTACAAAAGTGAGCTTGCTTTGACTGTGACTTAGACTTTAGCATGACATGATAGGTGTTGTTTTGACCTTATGCTTAGTGATTATTGTTGTAGCATGTCTTGTTCCAAACAATTGGGATTGCTGAGTGTGCCTTGAAAAAATTATGCGTTGTTTTAGCATACAAAAGCATAGTATTGTGGTATTCTCCTTTGATGTTTTGCTTGGGTTGACCTGGCACATGCTCAAACCATGTTATGAATGTGAACAAGTCACCATAGCCTCTATGATCATTCAGTCCTTGACTTGTAGTACCACTCTATGTTTTGATTATTAATGTTTTGTTGCTCTGCATGATTATGGCCATTATTGCTCTCTTAGTTGGTTGCTCCCAGTCTTTTTCTAGCCTCCACTTGTATGAGTAAGTTCTACTCATGCTTCCAACTCCCAAGAAACCAAGTTTTTCCAAAGTGTCCACTATAAATTCCTATGCATGGTGTGATACACCATTCCAAGTATATTCTTGTTTTCAGCTATGTTTCAGTTAAAAAGTCTCTTTGTTATGTGAAAACTTAGTGATTAAAGCCCTCACGAACTTGATGGCACACTTTATATTGTTTGCCCCTAATAAACTTGAACCATTGTGTCATCTATGTTGTACATGCTTGCACTTATACGTTGGAATTAGCAGAACCGTGTTGTCACGGGGAACATTTTCAACATTGCACTTGTACTTTGTACTCAGTTGATATCACGCTCTTTTGTCTATGGATGTCACCGGTTTGAAATAAAGAGGGAACTTGTAAGTCCATGGAGTTTGTATTCTGTGTTAGAGAAACGCCTGGGCCGCTAGCCTAAGCCATGCCTAATCATGGTGGAAACTTGCAGCATCATCATAGTGAGCTATCTATGAAGCATCCTCCATAAAAATCTATGCATATGGTAAATAAAAAAGATTGATGAGATGCTCATTGTTTGCTTGCCTTGTCATTTTGGTTATGGGATAGCTCCTGTACCATGTGCAAGGGGTACCCCGTTGGCGGTTCTCAATGATATGCAAATAATTACAATGACAAGAATTTACAGGTGACTAAAGTTGAGTATGCATGAGGTGTGGCCCTCGTATTCAAGGGACTTGAGATTGCCAACTTATACATCGTCAAGCATATACTCCATCTTTGTCACTTTAACCTTAATCACTTCAAGATGCTTATGATAGGGGCAATGAGGGCCGAAATCTAACAAGTACCATAATTTTTGGAAGCTCTTTTTTGAAACTTGTAATCCCTGCTTCCTTTACAAAAAAGGCCTTTCTTCCACCATTATTGAGTCTCCACCTTCTACTTTTAGGCACCATTAAGAGAGCATAGTTGTCATTCTGTGTGCAGTGTTCCAAAGCTTATTGATTGATGCATATTGTGATATTACTTGTTCTTGTGCTATTTATTTCTAGTCACCCTTGTGAACTTTGAAGGTGTCCTATGCATCTATATTGCTACTCTATGAGGGACAAGCTGATTGCCACTATGCAATGTTTTCTGTATGTGAAACAAACAAATGTTTTTCATTGCATGTTATTCATGATATTTGTTTGTAGCCTTTCATGTTGCATGCAAAGTTACTTTGTCTTACTGTTAGAACTCCATCTTTCATGCGCATGTTTAGAGTTCTTTGATCCCATCTTTCAATGCTTGCAAATGGTTTGATCTTGGTTTTGATGGTGCATGTCACCTCAAAAATAATTCTTTTTATCACTTACCTACTCGAGGACGAGCAAGAGTTAAGCTTGGGGATGCTTGATATGTTGGAAACGTATCTATAATTTTTGATGCTCCATGCTTGTTTTGTATCTACTTTGCTTTGCTTTGTCTATACTTTGAGGTGTTTTTATATCTTTTCTGGAACTAACCTATTAACAAGTTTCCATAGTGCCAGTTGCTTGTTTTCTTCTGTTTTTGGTTCCAGAAAGGCAGAAAATCAATATTCTCGGAATTGGATGGGACGAAAGCCAAAGTTATTTTTTTTTCGGAGCAACACGGAACCACGAAGCAGATCCGAAGGGGGGACACAAGGTGGCCGCACCCCCTAGGCGCGGGCAAGCCCTAGGGGCGCCCACAGGGTGTGTGGGCCCCCTGGACCCCCACCGACCTTGATTCCTGCACCTATAAGAGCCCCCCGATGAGAAAACCCTAAATAATCCAGAAGAAATCCACGAAAACATCTATAGCGCCGCCGCCACCAAATGAGATATTCGGGGGGATAGAAAGTCTCTATTTTGGCACCCTGCCGGGACGGGGAAGTGCCCCCGGAGCACCGATCTCTATCGCCATCTCCATCACCGTTGCTGATTCCCATGATGATGAGGGAGTAGTTCTTCCTCGAGGCTAAGGGCTCTACCGGTAGCTATGTCTTCATCTCTCTCTATGCATGACCTTGTTGTGGTCATGAGCTTTGTAATCAAGTAGTTCTACCTTGCTACTCAAGTGCTTCAATAGATCTTTGCTCTCCCCATGTGTGTGAAAGTGACAACGTGCACACCATGGTGACACTTAGGTTTGAGTCTACATAAATACTCTTTGTGCTTTAATAGATCTATGCTTTTCCCCACGTGTGTGAAAGTGACAACGTGCATACCGTGTGTGGCACTCTGGCTAGATTGAATATTTTTTATGAGTTATATTTGGAGTTGAGTGTCTCCATGAAATTGTGGTGTTTGTTGGAACCATCTAGTGCTCAAGGTGACAGTGTGGGGTTATCTAGATTGGGGAAGGCGGACTTTGAGGTGTGCTGTTATAGCCCTACCATGGATTAGAGTGTCCAACCGGAGAGTAGTTAAGAGTAGTATCATGAAGAGAGGATATTTATATGAGAGATTGTTCACTAGTGAAAGTATGATCCCTAGGCCTTGTTTTTAAGCATTGAAACACCATTTGCTACTAGATCTGTTGCATGTTTTCTTGCTTCCTTCTTGTTGCCTTTAGTCTTTACCTCACCGTCAAGCTCTTTTCTGGTGCTGTTGCCACTTGTATTTCACTATCTCTTAGCCGAACTAGTGCACCTATATTGTGTGTGTTGGGTACACAAGAGACTTCTTGTATCTTGATTGCAGGGTTGCTTGAGAGGGAATACCTTTGACCACTTCCTCCCTGAGTTCGATAAACCTTGGGTGATCCACTTAAGGGAAACTTGCTGCTGTTCTACAAACCTTTGCACTTGGAGGCCCAACAACTGTCTACAAGAATAGAAGTGCATAGATATCAGAGCACAATGGAAACTATCAAATCAGCTCCCCCTCTGACAAAAATCAGGCACCAAAAATCGGCTCCTCCTCTAGCACTTCTACAAATACTAAACAGAAATCTATTATTGTGGAAAAGTTGTCTTCACAAGTTCATGAAATTGTAGTAGCTTATAAACGCAAGAGAGATGCAATGCTAGGGACTGTTAGTAAATTGATACCCATTGAAGAGAACAATTTAGACAAAACAAAGTGATGGCTTGTGTTAGTGACATCAAACTGCATGAGAGATCCTATATCAGTTTACTGCAGCATATGGAGTTGGACAATGATAATGACATGGAGGTCTACTATTAAGATCCTGATAGAGATGAGGAGGTATTCTATCCAATTCCCATAAAGCCTGAAGGCAAGCATAAACGGGGGCCAGTTTATGGTACTAGACAAAGCACTATGACAAACAATGGTGACCTTAAAATCATGCAGGTTTTTCATCAAGCTAAGAAAAGGAAAAACATGGAGATCCATGTGCCTCCTACTTCCAAACTCTCAGTTATAAAAGATGCAAAACCTTTCCAGGTTTTCTCAGATTCTAAATGCATTCTATTGCTAAAGTTATAGGAGTTAAATTTGTTGAGTAGAATGCTACTGAGGTAGCTACTTCTCATAATGTTCCTAGTTCTGAGTCCCATTGACTAGATATTTTATCTCATAAAGTTGATGCTCAGGAGGTTGCTGAAGTAACCACTGTTAGTGCTAGTTTCTTTGCTAGTAATGTTATTGTTGTTGACATCTCCTCTCCCAAGGCACCACAACAACAACAGGGGGATGGTCTTTGGGAATATGAGGACAAGATACATTGGTTCTTTGTGGGCAAGCATAGGCAGGGTAACCCCATGAAAATTGTTTTAAAATGAATATTGCTTTCTTAAATATAAGAGGGATCCAAGCTATAGGAAGGAAGCCTGCCGTTGCAGATATCTTAGCTAAAACCCATGCCAATATGTTGGGTTTCCATGAGACCAAAAAAATAAATCATCTCTCATAGTTACTTGAAATCCCATGTTGGTAGTAGTTGTTTTTCTTGGAATTCTCTACCCGCCAAAGGATCTGCTAGAGGCATCCTGGTGGGAGTTGATTTAGATTTCTTTGATATCATTAGTTGGGACATTATGTATTTTTCTGTTTCTAGTATAGTTAGGCTTAAATACAAAGATTTGGCTCTTATATTTGTTGTGATTATTGGTTCCTCATATGAAGAGGAGAAAGAAGCTTTTATTTCTAAGATTCATAGTATTTTTTATAGATTTAACTGGTCATACCATTATTGGTGGTGATTTTAATCTAGTCAGATATCAAAGTGATAAGAGTAATGGAATTATTGACCATAGGTGGAGTGAAAAATTCAATGAGTGGGTGGATATTTGGATCCTACTTGAAATGAAACTAAGTAATAGGAAGTTTACCTAGGGTAAAAACCAGGAAAACTTAACCATGCCCGAGGTGGAAGAAGAGACCATTTCCATGGTGCTCTACCCCTCCTTTTATAGGTGCCCTGGTCCTGTTCCCGCCAATGTGGTGGGAAGGGTTTCCACATGGAGACAAATGAGAGAGTGGTTGGGTCAAAGATGTTGCTTTTGTCATGCCCTTCATGTCTCTACTGAGAGAGGGAGGTGGTACCCCATGTCGAGGCCTTGCCGGCCACTCTTGGCTTGCAGAAGGGAAAGCCCCCCTCGACCTGGGAGAGAAGTTGCTGACTTCTATCCTTCTCCTGAAGCGCAAGTTCTCCTACTTGGCTCCAGCACCCAAGTATTGGTGCGGGAGTGCCCTAGGTTGGGGGCTCGCCGAGAGGGTTTCTGCTCTGTGGGGTCTTTCTTGGAGAGAGACATGCTTCGATTACCTCAAGGAGGCCTTTCCTTGACGCTTTACGAGGGAGCCTATTCAAGACTAGATGAACATCTTGACGCGGAGGCCTAGTAGCAGATGGGCCAGGGTACCCTGGTTACTAATGTCCCAATAGTTAAGGAAACTTCTAATGAACTTCAACTTGATGATGATATATTATCTTGCAAATCCTTCAGTCTTTTACATAACGCATTGAAGCTCCGAAGAAAGAATGGCTTCAATATACCCCACCATCTAAGAAAGTTGAATATGCTGGAATGGAAAATGTGTCCCTGTAGAGCCATCAAGTGAAAGGGCACTATATGCTGACCCACTTCCTTTCCCAAGAACGGTGAGAAAACATATGGCAGCCCAACAATTTGAAGAACAACTAGAAGAGGAAATAATGATCCCCAAAGAGCTAGAAGAAGAGGCAAAGATAGAAGAAATTGTTCAAGGGAGCATGCAGGAAATGAGTGAGGCAACTAAATAAGATATATTAACTATGTATGCGCATTGCAATGTATTTGAACTAGACACCAAAACCTCTCAACTTGTTGAAGGGAAGGTAAAAGCTAAAAATGTTGGTAAACCTATTCTTCCTTCCACCTTTGGTGAATCTTCTTATTATGGCATTTGTTATATTGGAACAGCTGTTAACATCATCCCTTAAAAAATTTACTTAGACATTCAGGATGAACTCAAATCAGCTGAATTAGAAGATACTGATATGACAATTATGCTAGCGGATAAAACACTAAAAATTCCTATGGAAATAGTTAGAGATGTCCCATTTTGTATTTGACCTTACAAGTACCCTATTGATTTTGTACTTGTTGATATGCCTACTGATGTTTATTGTCCAATTATTTTTGGGAGAACTTTTCTGAATACCGCGAGAGAAAACATTGACTACAAAAAGGAGACGGTGTCTCTCAAGTTTGGCAAAGATAAAATGATTTTTCATTTTTCTAAATTCCAACACAAGCCAACTTATTAGGAATTTGAAGAACATGAACATGAGCAACAAAAGGAAGTTAACATTACTAGCCTTGCCACTATGTTTTATGAAGCTCCTAATGATAAGCTAGAAAGAAGCTTGGTTGAAAATAACAATCTTCTCAAAGATATAGAGAAAATGGAAATTGATGAATATCTTATCGAAGTCCCTATAGTTGATCATGAAATGAATCAAGTTTATGAGACACCAGAGAGAAAAGGAGACGAGGAGCTTTCCCCTCCTACACTCAAACCCCTTCCTAAGGAATTAAAATACATATTTCTTGATAGTACTAACAAATATCCTATTATTATAAGTTCTAATCTTGTAGAGAAGGAAGAGGAAAATTTAATGATAGTCTTAAGGGTGCATCGTAAGGCTCTTGGTTATTCTATGGATGACTTGAAAGGGATTAGTCTCTCTATAGCCACTTATATAATATTTATGAAAGAGGGAGCCGATCCGGTTGCAGATTTCTAAAGAAGACGTAAACCTCAAATGAAAGAAGAGGTGAGAAAGGAGGTACTCTGCCTCTTAGATGCAGATATTATTTTTCATGTGGAGAAAAATGTTCGGGTAAGTTGTGTTCACTATGTTCCAAAAAATGTGAGTTCACGGTAGTCCCGAATGAACATAATGAGTTAATCCCTACTCAAACTATTGTTGGTTATAGGATGTGCAATGATTTTAGAAAACTTAATAAAAAAACTCGAAAGGATCACTACCCTTTGCCATTTATAGATCAAACATTAGAGAGGCTTGCTATGCACTCTTATTTTTGTTACTTAGATGGATACTCTGGTTTTTCTCAAATAGCTTTCCATCCAGATAACTAACTAAAAATAACATTCACATGTCCTTTTGGTTCATATGCCTATTGTCATATGTATTTTGGTCTTTGTAATGCCCATGCTACCTTTGAAAGATGTATGACCGTTATATTTGCTGATTATGTTGAAAATATTATAAATGTATTCATTGACGACTTCTTGGTTTATAGGACTTCATTTAACCATTGTCTCCATAATCTTCATAAGGTTTTGTAGAGACATAGGCCCAGTTCTTTTGAAGCTTCTAGTCAACTTAAAGGTGAAAAAATCCTAAGCCATAAAGAACTTGATTTTATGCCATTTCTAGCCACCGCTAGTTTTCACGATTTCTTCATAGTGGGCAGAAGCTGGTATACCCAGCTCCCTATAGCTTCCTGAGATGGATCGGAACAGTATATGATGTTGTCCTATTTTTCATGGTATTTACGTCCAAATTTCACTACACGTACCAAACGAACAGTTTTGCCTCCTCTCTCTCCCCTGGAACGGAACAACCGGATAGGTTTCTCTCCCTACGTCGTTGTCGCCAAGCCCTCCGCCACCCTGCACCGTCAGACGCCACCCCCTCCACCCGAACGAACTATTGATCATCTCTTTTTTAGTTGTGTGCTCGCAAAATTTACCTAACATGTCATTCTCTCTGCCTTTGGCCTTGTTAAGCCATCATATAGTGCCAATGATTTGGTCTCTAGCTGGATTCGTTCCCAACGCGGATTTCCCACATGTAAGTTGGGCCCACATCACCATCTTTGTCATAAATTTGTTGGAGATTCGTGGAAAGTCAACACAGTCAGCGCCCACAACATATTTGCATTTTAGCCCTCCTACTATTTTGGATTTAAGTGGCAGTCCAGTGGATAAGATAATCACCACAGTCCAGCTCCCGAGTCCTGACTCGTCGCCCCACCTCGTCTCCCCCACCTCCTCCCCCCACCTCCGTCGCCTCCCACCTCTCCTTTGCATCCCCGCCGCCAGGAAACAGAGCCACCTCGTCGCCCCCACCTCTCCTCCCCCACCTCCATCTCCCTCACCTCTGTCGCGCTCACCTCATCGCCCCGACCTCTCTTCTGCATCCCCGCTGCCAGGAAACCGAGCCGCCACCCAGGGTGTGGCCGTGCACGGGATCTCCCTCCTCGGCTTTTTCTTCTTTTTTTTTCTTAATTTTTCTTTCATGTATCTTGGGAAGATTTTGATTGTTCCAGATTTTTCTGTTCATGGCTTATCTGCTTGTATAGATCTGATTGATCTCTTATGATTCTTGGATAATACACTAGTGGATCAGATCTAGGCATCATCTCCCTCCTTAGCTTTTTCTTATTTTTTTCTTGGATTTTTCTTTCATGTATCTTGGAAATATTTTGATTTGTCCAGATGTCGATTCGTCCAGATTTTGATACATGTATGAATGTTCGTATGAATTATGTATGATTCCTGTGTGAATCTTCTATATGTCTTTTGTGATACGGGTGTGGAATCTTCAATGGAACAATGAGTCCAAAAGAATTGAATTGATATCTATTTAATTTTGTATGAACTATGCTGCATCGTGTATGAAATATGCATGAAAGTGTATATAAAATGCTAAAAAAACTAGTCCGGTTTTCATAAATGGTATATGTTGTACATGTATAAAATTATGTACCTAATTAATTTTAGAAAAATCATTTGTTTTCAGAATGTTTGCAAAAATTTAGTACATGTTGCACCTTGTATGAATATTCGTTGAATATTGCTCCAAAATATCATATGAATTTTGTATGATTATTGAAAGAAACCTGTACAAAACTTGTATGAGTATGTTCAATGTTCTGAATTTTGTAAGATTTGTGAAAGAAACTTGTATGAGTATGTTCAATGTTCTGAAATTTGTATGATTCTTGAAAGAAACTTGTATGAAATTGTAAGTATAAAGCAACTATATGAATCATGTATGATTGTTGATAGAAACGTATGTGAACATCTATCGTTATTTGTTTGAATATAGACTAATCTACTGTTATTTGTTTGAATCATAGACTAATCTCCCAAAAAGTATATGAATTATATATGATTCTTGACAGATACATGTAAGAAAATTGAATGAGTTTTGTTGAGAAATATTGTGTTCCAGGATTCTTCTATGCATCTTAAGTGAATCTTGGCACATTTGAAAAATCTTCTTGATACATTTGAAAATCTTCTATGAATTTGTAAAGAAACTCGATATGTAATCTGTAAAAAATGTTCTGTGAATCTGTAAAGAAACTCGATATGAAAAAACATTCTGTGAAAAATATTATGTAAGAAATATTCCGTGATTTTTTTTGTGAAACTATATTGTAATTAAAAATGGATAATTAATAAATTAAACAAAGAATATTTTATTTGAATAAGTTTGGCTTCATCGCAAACAACTTCTGTGTGCAATGTGAAAAAGTATCTGTCACATGTAAAAAATCTAAAAACATAGGGGGCACGTTGGAAAAACAATGGACTCAAGGTACATAGGTAGGAGGGGAGATTTGCAAATTTTATAGCACAAATCTCCAAGCAACGAACGACACAGATGGTGCCGGAGGCCCAACTTATAGGGGGATTGTATTTCCCATTTGTTTCTTCCTAGCTGGCCAGCGTGAGGTTTGTGCTCTGTGACGGAGCTGCGGTGTGTTGGACAATCTGGAATACATGAAAAGATGCATAATAAGAAGTATCTTGATGATCAAGCTGGTGTGATATATCGTCTATGAAACATAATTACCTCTTGGTCATTGTTGCCAAAAAACCAAGCAAGAAGAAATCTTGAGGAAGGAGCAAAATCCCTGAAGAAGGTGATCCCGAAAACATATTCAAGATCGCATGGATGGGCACCAACATCTTTGAGAGTTGCTATACCTTTTTGTTGGTTTTAATTAGTGTCAGCTCATGGATGGTTCTAAACTAGGTTGGTGGTTTCTTTTATGTTTAATGCTTTGTTTGGATGCACATAATTGAATTCAAGAATTGAATTCGGTGGGAATTCAATTCCTATCTAGAAAGGAAATGGTTTCCAATTCGAATTATGTTGTTTGTCTGGCTTGAAATTTGCTAATGTAATTAAAGGGTGATATCCAATTTCAAATCATGTTTGAATGTACAAACCAAGGAAAGGCCGCTCGAATTGTCATTTTTTTTAAAAATGCCACTACAATTCCTTGTATCATGTTTCAAAGATGCTTTTGTGTCGATAAATATATGCTTGTATTTGTGTCGTACATACCGTATATACTATGGCCCCATCAAAGTTAGCCTAGACAATATGTAATAAAAAGAAGATCACCTGTACTGGTTAAACGACTTTGACATGTGAAACATGATCGCTATTCAATGGAGCCGGCGACTCCAATGATTTATCCAGTTAACCCAAACATGTACTGTATGCTCACACGGACCACGAGGAGCTTGGCTTCATCCATGGTCGTCCATGCTCACGCCTGGTCTAGCCCCATCCATTCATCCATTATCACATGTCTGGTACTGTATGCTCACACGGACAGGAAAATCAAATTGGGACCCTCGCCGCTTGGTCCTCCTGCGGGCGCCATCCATCCTCCCGCTGCCGGGATGGGTCAGCCAGGGGCTACACGACCAGGGACAGGTAGGGATGGGGTACGACAGGGGCTACATGGCCAGAGACGGGCGGGGATAGGGCCGACCAGGGGCTACATGGGTAAGAGAGGGAGCATGGGGAGAAGGGGCAGACGGGGATGTAGGGGTTCATAGCATGGAAAACAAAAAAAATCTATCGCATGAACACACACAAGCCAAGATCTATCTACTAGATTGTAGCAACGAGTCGATAGAGTACTAACCCTCGAAGATTTCAAAGCGGTTAACGAGATCGAATTCTCGTGGGTAATGTAGTTGTTCACTTGCCGATCTCAAGATCGCGTAGACAATCCTTCCAGCGCCGCGTTCTGGCAGTGCTCCCGCAGTCGGTAACACGTTCGGTACTCGATGAAGACCTTTCTATCCCTTGTTTCAGCAGGCAGCGGAGGTTGTAGATCTATCCTCGCGATTCCAGCAGCACGACGGCGTGGTGGTGGAAGTAGAGGGGAAATCCCGCAGGGCTTCGCCTAAGCCGGAGCGGGTATGGTGTGATACGTTGAAAACGTATCTATAATTTTTTATGTTCCATGCTTGTTTAGTATCCACTTTGCTATGTTTTGTCTACACTTTGAGGTATTTTTATACATTTTCTGGAACTAACCTATTGACAAGATGCCACAGTGACAGTTGCCTATTTTCTGCTGTTTTTGGTTTCAAAAAGCTAAAAAATGAATATTCTCGGAATTGGACGGGACAAAAGCCTCGTCGACCTGCGAGGTTTTGTAGTAACTTTGATCGAAGTTTCATGATCACCATCATTAGCTTCCTCTCTTATTGGTGCAAGCGCCACAGTTACTTCTTCCGGTGCTGCGCTACTCCCAAATCCGAGAGAAGGTTCGACAACCTCGTCGAGTGCTACTTTCCTTCTAGTCACTTCTTTCGAGAGAAACTCCTTCCCGAGAAAGGATTCATTCTTGGCAACAAAGATTTTTCCTTCGGATCGATGATAGAAGGTATACCCAATAGTTTCCTTTGGATATCCTATGAAGACGCATTTTCCCGCTTTGGGTTCAAGCTTTAAGGAACGACAATTTAGGTTTCTTTCCAAACCACAATTCATATGGTGTTGTTTCAACGGATTTAGATGGTGCCCTATTTAAAGTGAATTCGGCTGTTTCTAATGCATAACCCCAAAATGATAACGGTAAATTTATTAGTGACATCATAGAATGAACCATATCTAAAAGAGTTCGATTACGACGTTTGGACACACCATTACGTTGTGGTGTTCTCGGCGGTATCAATTGTGAAAGTATTCTGCATTTCTTCAAATGCTCGCCAAAATCGTAACTTAGATATTCACCTCCACAATCAGATCATAGAAATTTAATCTTCTTGTTACGTTGATTCTCTACTTCACTTTGAAATTTCTTAAACTTCTCGAAATTTTTAGAGTTATGTTTCATGAAATAGATATACCCATATCTACTCAAGTCATCCATGAAAGTAAGAACATAACGATAACCACCGCGCGATGCCACACTCATCGGGCCACACACATCGGTATGTATGATTTCCAATAAGTCTGTAGCTCGCTCCATCAGACCAGAAAATGGAGTCTTAGTCATTTTTTTACCATTAGAAATGCTTCGCATCTTTCAAGTGATTCGAAATCAAGTGATTCAAGAAGTCCATCGGAATGGAGTTTCTTCATACGCTTCACTCCAATGTAACCAAGACGACAGTGCCACATGTATGTAGAATTATCATTCAATTTCAAACGTTTAGCATATATTTTATGAACATGTGTATCAGTACTATCAAGATTCAATAAGAATAGACCATCTATCAACAGTGCATGACCATAACAGATGTTACTCATATAAATCGAACCACCATTATTCTTGGACTTAAACAAGTATCCTTCTCGCAATAAATAAGATTCTGATATAATGTTCATGCTCAACGCAGGCACTAAATAACAATTGTTTAAGTATAAAACTAATCTCGATGGTAGATGAAGAGGTAGCGTGCCGACCGCAATCACATCAACCTTTGAGCCATTTCCAACACGCATCGTCACCTCCTCTCTCGCTAGTCTCCGTTTATTCTGCAGCACCTATTTCGAGTTACAAATATGAGCAACCGAACCATTATCAAATACCCAGGCGCTACATTACTAGTAAGATACACATCAATAACATGTATATCAGATATACCTTTCTTCTTGATGTTTCCGTTCTTCAGATATGCCAAGTACTTGGGGCAACTCCGCTTCCAGTGACCTTCTCCCTTGCAGTAAAAGCACTCAGTATCAGGCTTAGGCCCAGCCTTGGTAGTCCTTGCAGGCGCGGTAGCTTTCTTACCGCCCTTCTTCAAGTTACCATTTTTCTTAGTCTTGCCTTGCTTCTTGAAATTGGTGATCTTATTGACCATCAACACTTGGTGCTCTTTCTTGATCTCCAATTACGCAGATTTCAACATAGAGAAGAGTTCTGGTAACGACTTATCCATGCTCTACATGTTCTAGTTCATCATAAAGTTCTTGTAACTTGGTGGTAGTGATTGGAGGACAAGGTGAATCCCCAATGCATTAGGAATCACTATTCCCAAGATTTGGAGCTTATTGGCCTGCCTAGACATCTTAAGCACTGATGGCGCCCAGTACTTGTCGTGGGACGCTTCGTTAGAAACCCCAAGAGCAAGGTATGAAGCATCACAACAGCAAGTTTCCCTCAGTAAGAAATCGAGGTTATCGAACCAGGAGGAGGAAGGAAACGTCACACAGTTGTTGCAAGCAACACGGAGACCTGCACAACACAAACTCAAGACTTTTCCCCAACGAATCAGTGAGTTTGTCAAGCTCACCGGTTTGCTGTAACAAAGGATTAAACATATGGTATGGAAGGTAATGGTTTGCAGCAAGTAAACAAGTAACAGTGGAAGATGTATCAATGGTAAAGATTGGACCAGGGTCCATAGTTCACTATATGTGCTCTCCTTAAATAAACAACATGACATGAAGGGTAAACAAATTACAGCAGGGCAATTGACAGGAACCGAGCAAGGCATAACAATGCAATTACTAGTTAGAAAGATCCTATGAGGTTGATTGGGCAATACAACAATATACATAGACAACCATCCAACTGCATCTATGACTAGAAGTACACCTTCAGGTTATCATCCGAACCCCCTCCAGTATTAAGTTGCAAGCAACAGACAACTGCTTTAAGCAAAGTGTGTAAGGTAAACAGTCCACATGTTCCATGAACAAGAGACCGTTGTTTTCACCCTAGTAGCAACAACACATCTACAACCGAAGAGATTATTGTCACTTCCCTTGGAAACTAGAAGCTTGAACCCACTATCGAGCATAAATACCCCCTCTTGGAGTCACTAGCAACTACTTGGCCAAGATAACCACTAGCAACGGAGAGCATGCAAGATCACAAACAACATAGACATGATAGAATCATAAAGACAAAACCATTAATCAAACCAACATAATAATCTCAATATCCATCGGATTCCCGCAAACACAACAGCATGATTACAAATAGATTAGATATTGATCATGAACGGAGCTCACAAGATCTATACATGAAAGCACAAAGGAGGAGATACAACCATCTAGCTACTACATGGACCCTAGTCCAAGGTGAAACTACTCACGCATCATACTGGAGAGAAGGCCTCCGGGATGATCTCCCCTCCGGCAGGGTGCCAGGAAGAACTTCAGATCCCCCAATCTAGGGACGATGGTGGCGGCGGCTACAGACGGTTTCGTGTATTTCTGATCGGGTACCTAGGGTTTCTGCATCGGGGGCTTCTTATAGGCGAAGGGGAGAGACCGGGAGGCGTCCAGGGCCACCAAACCCTAGCCAGGCACGAGCCCACCTATGGCCGTGCCTGGGGAGGTGGCCCCTCTGGCCGGCCCCTCCGGCTCCCTTCTGGACTTCTTGTTCCCCACAGAAAGTAATTGACTTTGTCCTTCGTCCCATCCAATTTCGAGAATATTTCTTTACTAACTTTTTTGAAACCAAAAACAACAGAAACATGCAACTAGCATTGTGGCAACTTGTTAATAGGTTAGTACCAGAAAACATGTAAAAAGCACCTCAAAGTGTGGACAAGTAAAGAAAAGTAGATACTAAACAAGCATGGAGCATAAAAAATTATAGATACGTTTCCAACGTATCAGCATCCCTAAGCTTAACTCATGCTCATCCTCGAGTAGGTAAGTGATAAACAGAATAATTTTTGAGGTGAACATGCAGCCTCACAATAAAGATCCAACCATTTGCAAACCTTGAAAGCTGGGATCAAAGAACTCTAAACATGTGCATGAAAGATGGATTTCTAACAACAGGACATAATAACTATGCATGCAACATGGCAAACTACAAACAAAGATCATGATAGCATGCATTGAAAAATGTTTGTTTGTTTCACATGCAGAAAACATAGCATAGTGGCAGTTAGGTTGTCCCTCTTAGAGTAGCAATATAATGCATAGGACACCTGCAAAGTTCACAAAGGTGACTAGAAACAAGTAGCACAAGAACACGTAATAACACAATATGCATCAATTAATAAACTTCGGAACACTGCACACAGAATGACAACTATGCTCTCTTAATGGTGCCTAAAGGTATAAGGTGGAGACTCAATAATGGCGGAAGAAAGGACTTTTTGTAAAGGAAGCAGGGATTACAAGTTTCAAAAAGAGCTTCCAAAAATTATGGTACTTGTTAGCTTTCAGCCCTCATTGCCCCTATCATAAGCATCTTGAAGTGGTTAAGGGTAAAGTGGCAAAGCTGAAGTATATGCTTGATGAAGTATAAGTTGGCAATCTGATGCCCCTTGAATACGAGGGCCACACCTCATGCATACTCAACTTTGGGTCCAGGTAAGTTCTTGTCACTATAAGTATTTGCATATCATTGAGAACCGCCAACGGGGTACCCCTTGCACATGGTACAGGAGCTTTTCCATAACCAAAATGACAAGGCAAGCAGACAATGAGCATCTGAACAATCTTTTTATTTACCATATCCATAGATTTTTATTGAGGATGCTTCATAGATAGCTCACTATGGTGATGCTGCAACTTTCCACCATGATTAGGCATGGCTTAGGCTAGCGGCCCAGGCGTTTCTTTAACACAGGATACAAACTCCATGGACTTACAGGTTCCCTCTTTATTTCACACTGGTGACATCCATAGACAAAAGAACATGATATCAACTGAGTACAGCAAGGTACAAGTGCAATATTGAAAACGTTCTCCGTGACAACACGGTTTTGCTAACTCCAACTTATAAGTGCAAGCATATACAACAAAGTTGTCACAATGGTTCAAGTTTATTAGGGGCAAGGAATAAAGTGTGCCATCAAGTTTGTGAGGTCTTTAATCACTAAGTTTTTCACATAACAAAATAGTTTTTAATTGGAAGATAGTTGAAAACAAGAATATACTTGGAATGGTGTAACACACCATGCATAGGAATTTATAGTTGACACTTTGGAATAAATTGGTTTCTTGGGAGTTGGAAGCATGAGTAGAGCTTACTCATACAAGTGGAGGCTAGCAAAAGACTGGGAGAAACCAACTAAGAGTGCAATAATGTCCATAATCATGCAATGCAGCAAAGCATACTAATCAAAGCAAAGAGTGGTACTACAAGTCAAGGACTAAATCATCATAGAGGCTAATGGTGATTTGTCATAGTCATAACATGGTGTGAGCATGTGCCAAGTCAACCCAAGCAAAGCATCAAAGGAGAATACCACAATATTATGCTTTTGCATGCTAAAACAACGCATAATTTATTCAAGGCACACTAAGCAATCCCAATTGTTTGGAACAAGACATACTACAACAATAATCACTAAGCATAATGCTAAAACAACACCTAGCATGTCATGCTAATGTCTAAGTCACAGTCAATGCAAGCTCCTCTTGCACTTCAAGCAAGAACTTACTACTCCTTTCCAAACACCAAGCAAACTTATTTGCAAAACAACACAGCGAGAATGAGGGTCCAAACTACTAAATTAAGCAAAGCAAACAAAAAATAAGACGCTCCAAGAACAACACAACTGTGCATTAAACAATAAAAATGAAGTGTCTAGACAGACCTGAGCTTTTTATTGATGAAGAAGGGGATGCCTTGGGCATCCCCAAGCTTTGACGCTTGTACCTCTTGGATATTTCTTGGGGTGACACCATGGTGGCATCCCCAAGCTTGAGCTTTTGTCCATTCTTCATCTCATTGCATCATTCTCTCTCTACACCTGAAATTTTTCCTTCATACAAAACTTCACATAATCTTCATTAGCAACATTAGCTTATTCAAAAGATATTAGACCTCTGGAAAAGCTTTGGAACATCAAGGATTTTCACTAAAAACACAAGCTACTGTAGTAACTCCTTCAAAAAGCTCAATTTACCTGAAGAGAACTCAAAAAGGAATCAATAAGAAGCAAATGCAAATAATGGCAGAAATCTGTCAAAACAGGCTAGCAGGTAGAAATGATTTTTTTCGAACATCTTATGTTGCTCAAATCAAAAGGTGTTGAACTAACGAAAGTTAGCTAACATACTTGGGATTTATTCGTATATTTTGAGCTCAATCCGAGTTACAGAGCCTCCTCACGAATTTTTTTGGTCGAGAACAGAAATCTGTTTCGGGACAACAACTCCCCAAATCTTACTTCTCTCTCATTAGAGGTCATTCTTGGCACAAAAAGCAAACAAAAAGGATAAGGAGAGATCATTACTGAAGTAATAACTTCCAAGACTTAAGAAAAGTCTTGGGTTATCTCCCAACAAGTACTTTTCTTTAACGCCTTTAAGTTAGGCTTGATAGCTTGAGAAGATGCTCTCATAAGAACCATGAGTTGAAGTAAAAGAGAGCATCAAGAAGCAAATTCAAAACACCATTAAGTCTAACCCACTTCCTATGAATAGGAATCTTGTACACAAATAAGTTCACAAAGAACAAAGTGACATGCATAGGAAGAGAAAACAAGAGTAACTTCAAAACTTTCAGCACAAAGAGAGGTGTTTCAGTATCATGAAAACTTCTACAACCATATTTTCCTCTCTCATAATAATTTCCAGTAGACTCATTAATAAACTCAACAATATAACTATCACATAAAGCAGGCTTTTCATGATCCATAAACACATAATTTCTATCAAGCTCAAAAATAGTGGGATTAAAAACTTCATAGGTTGTACCCAAAGTAGATATTTCAAAAGGACCCACAGGAACATAACATTCATCCTCCTTTGGTAAGCAAGGGGGACAATCAAACAAAGTAAGAGGTAAAGAGTTACTCTCATTATAAGGTAAACATGGGTAGATCCATTCTTCCTCCTTTTGACCATCACTCTCCTCCTCTTTTTCATCTAACGAGCTTTAAGTTTCAGCAATTTCTTCTTCAATAGGATCCTGCAAGGCATTAGTCTCTTCCAGTTGTGGAAAGCACCTATTAAAATATTCAAGAATATAGCCATTTGCTTCCTTGTAATTGTCAAAGCAAAATTTAAGTATCTCATAAACCTCACATTCATAAGGTGCATCATCGGTATTTTCAAGCAAACTAGCAAGTTCAAATGCACCCTTGAAAGCAATAAATTCTTCAATTTGTTCCACATCATAAAAGTCATAATTTCCTTTAACATAAGATGATATGGTAACATTATCATTATACTCGCACTGAAAAGGAAGGTGTTTATACCTCCTGCGGCAACAAGATTTATCAAAGCAATAAGTAACATTATAAGTAGAGCACAGTCTCTAGCAATAGTATTCAACTTATCAATTTGTTCCCATAAGTGTTTCCCTTTTTGTGACAAACAGAATTCCTTATAATAATACTTTTGTTACTCTGTGAACCCACCTTGCCAATAAGAAGTAGTTTCAAAGAAACCATCCATTGATAGAAAGCATGACCAAGCAAGGCAACAACAGACCAACAACTAGAGCAGGGACTAATTTTTTTGTGTTTTTAATAAAGCAAGCAAACCAAACTAGACTATTTTTTTTGGAGTTTTTTGAAAAGAGGCAAAAAAACCAAGCAAAAGAAACAAAGCAAACTAAAAACAAAGTAAAGAGAAAGGAAGTGAAGGACTACCCTAGTGAAGACGTCCTTCGCCTCCCCGGCAACAGCGCCAGAAAATAGCTTGCTGGCGCCCAGTACTTGTCGTGGGACGCTTCATTGGAAACCCCAAGAGCAAGATATGAAGTAGCACAGCAGCAAGTTTCCCTCAGTAAGAAACCGAGGTTATCGAACTAGTAGGAGGAAGGAAACTTCACACAGGTGTTGCAAGCAACGCGAAGACCTGCACAACACAAACTCAAGACTTTGCCCCAACGAATCAGTGAGGTTGTCAAGCTCACCGGTTTGCTGTAACAAAGGATTAAACGTATGGTGTGGAAGGTAATGGTTTGCAGCAAGTAAAATAGTAACAGTGGAAGATGTATCAATGGTAAAGATTGGACCAGGGTCCATAGTTCACTAGAGGTGCTCTCCTTAAATAAACAACATGGCATGAAGGGTAAACAAATTACAACAGGGCAATTGACAGGAACTGAGCAAGACATAACAATGCAATTACTAGTCAGAAACATCCTATGAGGTTGACTGGGCAATACAACAATATACATAGACAGCCATCCAGCTGCATCTATGACTAGAAGTCCACCTTCAGGTTATCATCCGAACCCCCTCCATTATTAAGTTGCAAGCAACAGACAACTGCTTTAAGAAAAGTATGTAAGTTAAACAGTCCACATGTTCCATGAACAAGAGACCGTTGTTTTCTCCCTAGTAGCAACAGCACATCTACAACCGAAGAGATTATTGTCACTTCCCTTGGAAACTAGAGGCATGAACCCACTATCGAGCATAAATACCCCCTCTTGGAGTCACTAGCAACTACTTGGCCAAGATAACCACTAGCAACAGAGAGCATGCAAGATCACAAATAACACAGACATGATAGAATCATAAAGACAAAACCATTATCAAACCAACATAATAATCTCAATATCCATCAGATCCCCGCAAACACAACATGCATGATTAAAAATAGATTAGATCTTGATCATGAACGGCGCTCACAAGATCTATACATGAAAGCACAAAGGAGGAGATACAACCATCTAGCTACTACATGGACCCATAGTCCTGTAGGGTTCGCAGCATAGAAAACAAAAAAAATCCTACGATGGGAACTAAGTAACAAGATCTATCTACTAGATACAAACAACGGGCGGATGTATATCCATAGAGAACATACCCTTGAAGACCGACAAAGCTTAACGAGTTCGACTCGTGGTTGATGTAGACGATCACTTGCCGATCTCAAGATCGAGAGGAAGTCCTAGCGCCGCAAATCAGCAGCGCATCCTGCTCGCACACACGTTCGAGGCACCGAGCAACCTCCGCCTCCTCGCTCCAGCGATGCAGCGGAAGCACAACTCTTTCTTGCCGAATATCCACCGGGAACATGTATCTCGCTAGTCCGAGACCATGAGGGATAAATTCTAGAGGGGGTGAGAGATCCTTCACGAGGAGGTGTGAGTGAGAAGTGAGAGGAGGGGCTCCTTATATAGGGGAGGGGAAGCCCAAGGGGGCATGGACGCCGGCCATGGAGGGTGCCCCCACCTCTCCCTCATTCATGTGGGTGGACACTCCACTCACAAAATGGCCCTTCAGTTTTCTTCACTAAAAAATCCACTCAAATTCCCATTAAATTTCCACCAAATTTAATGCAAACTCTCATTAAATAAAACTCTTTTATTTTATTCAGAAATTTGTCAATTACTTTAATGACAAACATTCACAAATAACCCCTTGCTAGAATTCTATTTCACATGCATAACCTCTTTATGCAATTTCACCCGAAAACCTGTTTCGGTATCTAGTGAAATAAATTCCTGCGCTTGTTCGTTCTTTCGGCATGAAACTTTTGCTCCAATTGGATGTCGGTGTATCTTAAGTGTGTCACCCTACGGCTCGTGAATAATGCGGACATGATCGAGACCCCTCTCGGATCAATAATCAGAAGCGGGATCTGGAGACCCATACTGACTCCCACACATTCAACGATGACTTTCTTGTGATCGTCGGAACCTTTTATGCTAGTATCTTAATCCCTTTATTTCACGATATATTACATGTCCGAGATTCCATCATCGGTATCTCCATACCTAGTTTGATCTCGTTACTGACATGCACTCTTTTCTCGTTCCCGTGATATAACATTCTAGTGATCAAATCACTTGCTTGCAAGCTAACCAATGTGATATCACCGAGAGGGCCCAGAGTATATCTATCCGTCATCGGGATGAACAAATTCCACTCTCGATCCATGGGCCTCAACATAACACTTTATTAGTTCTGAATCCATCTTTATAATCACCCTGTTACGGTGTGACGTTTGATGTTATAAAAAAACTCTTCTGGTGTTAGTGATTGACATGATCTCATGGTCTATGGATTAGGATCACTTCATAAGTTGTTATAGCAATATAAACTCAATGACTTTGATCGTAATGCTATACTTCGGATGAATGTTCATCACACCATTATACTAATGTGGTGATCCCGTTATTAACAACATCCAATGTCCATGATCAGGAAACCTTGATCATCTTGTTAATCAACGAGCTAGTTTATGAGAGAGGCATAACTAGGGACTTTCTATTTTTTTATTAAACACACATGTATTAAAGTTTCCGTATTAATACAATTATAGCATGCAAAATAAACATCTATCATATACTTGGAATACACATAATAAACACTTTATTATTGCCTCTCAGGGCATATTCCCTTCAAGTCCAAGGTGGAACTACTCACGCATCATACTGGAGAGAAGGCCTCCGGGATGATCTCTCCTCCGTCAGGGTGCTAGGAAGAATTTCAGATCCCTCCGATCTAGGGACGATGGTGGCGGCGGCTACAAACGGTTTCGTGGATTTTTGATCGGGTATCCAGGGTTTCTGCATCGAGGGCTTCTTATAGGCGAAGGGGCGAGACCGGGAGGCGTCCAGGGCCACGAAACCCTAGCCAGGTGCAGGCCCACCTGTGTCCGCGCCTGGGGGGAGGGGGGTTAGCCCCTCTGGCCGGCCCCTCCGGCTCCCTTATGGACTTCTTGTTCCCTACGGAAAGTAATTGACTTTATCCTTTGTCCCGTCCAATTCCGAGAATATTTCTTTACTAACTTTTCTGAAACCAAAAACAGCAGAAAACATGCAAATGGCACTATGGCAACTTGTTAATAGGTTAGTACCAGAAAACATGTAAAAAGCACCTCAAAGTGTGGACAAGTAAAGCAAAGTAGATACTAAACAAGCATGGAGCATCAAAAATTATAGATACGTTTCCAACGTATCAAGCACATGATCACTGACGGAGCTGCTCTCTTCCATCTTGCAGTAAAGAACTTTCCAGAAGCCTCATAACTATCAACTGCCGCGTGAGCCTCAAATATCATTTTGAGTTCACGGACAATATCATGTGGGTCAAAGTTCTCAAAACTTTTCTGAAGCTCCGATTCCAAACCATACAAGATAACACACTGAACTGTGGAGTACTGATTCTTCCGAGTGAGGAAAACATTCTTTACCTCATCGGTAGCATCAACTGCAGGTGGGTCACCCAGCGGTGCATCCAGCACATAGGTCAACTGCTAGCATTGAGGACAATCCTCAAGTTGCGGAACCAATCCACGAAGTTGCTTCCATTGTTTTTTAACTTTTCTTTCTCTAGGAACGCATTAAAATTCATGGTAGGGGCCGCCATGATCTACAACATATTTGCAATAGTTTAGACTAAGTTTATGACAAATTTGAGTTCAATTAATACTTAAATTAATCTAGGTGAACTCCCACTCAAAACAATATCCCTCACATTGTTTTAGTGATCACACGAACCAAATCCACTACATCAAGTCCGATCATCACGAGAGATGATGTAGTTTCAAAGGCGAACAATCAACATGTTCATCATATCTACTATATGACTCATGCTTTACCTTTCGGTATTCCGTGTTCTGAGACCATGTATGTACATGCTAGGATCGTCAAGTTTAACCTTAGTATCCACATAAGCAAATCTGGATTCCTCTAGTTGTATGCACACGTAGAATCTATCACACCCGATCATCACATGGTGCTTCGAAACGACGAGTCTTAGCAACGGTGCTTAATAAGACGAACACTTTATTACTTGATATTTTGTGAGAGGGATAATCTTATAATTCTACCATCGCGATCTAAGCAATACAAGATGCATAAAAGGATTAACATCACATGCAATTCATAATATGTGATATGATATGGCCTTTCTTCTTGTGCTTCTGATATCCATCTTCAAGCACGAACATGATCTCCATCATCACCGGCATGGCGTCAAGGTCAATGGCACCCATCCATGGTTTTCATCCACCAGCATCAACTATTATAACTACTTTGAATAATAGACACACAAGTCTTAACGAAATTAAAAGACAACCATAAGGCTCCTGCCGGTTGCCAACTTACAATAAGGATCATTGCATACATCATATATAATCACAATCTTGGCCATATCATATCACAACATACCCCTGCAAAACAAAGTTAGACGCCTCTAATTTTCTTTGCATGTTTTACGTGGTTTGGGGCTTTCGAATAAGAACCGTTCTAACTTATGAACAAGAACCACAACGTTGATACAAGTATTGCCAAGTGCCCATTGTAAATTGAATCTTCACTATGGTGGGAGAGACAGACACCCGCAAAGCCACTTATGCAATACAAGTTGCATGTTAAGCGTGGAGCAAGTCTCATGAACGATGTCATGTAAGGTTATCCCGGGCCGCTTCATCACACCATCCCGCAAGATGCAAAGTACACAAGAAGCAATCGACAAAAAAAGCATCAACGCCCATAATGACCATTGTGTTCTACTCGTGCAACAAATCTACTCATAGACACGACTCTGATAGCACTGTAGGGGTTCGTAGCTTGGAAAACAAAAAATTTCTATCGCATGAACACACACAAGCCAAGATCTATCTACTAGATTGTAGCAACGAGTCGATAGAGTACTAACCCTCAAAGACTCTGAAGCGGTTAACGAGATCGGATTCTCGTGGCTGATGCAATCGTTCACTTGCCGATCTCAAGATCGCGTAGACGATCCTTCTGGCGCCGCGTTCTGGCAGCGCTCCCGCAGTCGATCACACATTCTGTACTCGATGAATACCTTCCTCTCCCTTTTTCCAGTAGGCAGCGGAGGTTGTAGATCTCTCCTCGCGATTCCAGCAGCACGGCGGCATGGTGGTGGAAATAGAGGGGAAATCCCGCAGGGCTTCGCCTAAGCCGGAGCGGGTATGGTGGAGTAGAAGATGGCCTCGATGATCTAGGGTTTAGAGGGCCGAGGAGAGGTGGTGGCAGTCGGCGTCCAGGGCAATCCCTAGGCGGCGACTTGGAGGAGCCCTAGGCGGCGGCAACAAGAGAGGGGGGTGGCGGCTGACTAGGGTTTAGGTGTGAGGGGTAGGGGGCGCCCTACCCCTCCTTATATAGGTGGGAGAGGCGGTTTGGGGGGAGGGGAGTCCTCCCCCGACTCCTCTACTAGGTCAACAACAAGGGGAGGAAGGAATCCTCCCCTATGTAGGATTCCTTCCCTCCCTCCACTAGGCAACCATGTTGGGATTTGCCTTTTTCAAATTGGCGTTTGACTTCTCTCTTCCCAGTGCCCAACCAAGTGACCTAGGACATGATGCAACCATTCCACTTTGGTATGACACATCCATGTACCCTTCCCACTCCGAATCGGTGGACCTTGTAGACCCTTCTAGACCATTCCGGTGAAAACACCGAAACCATTCCCGAACTCCGGAATTGGACTTTCCTTATATGAATCTTATTCTCCAGACCATTCCGGATATACTCATGATATCCCGGATCCAATCCGAGACTCTGAACAACATTCGGTCTCATACTCACATTCCATATAGACTAAACAACATCGAATCCTTAAGTGTGTCTCCCTACGGTTCGTGAATTATCCAGACATGATCGAGACACTTCTCCGCTCAATAACCAATAGAGGAATCTGGAAATTCATATGGCTCCCACATATTTCTATGATTACTTCGTTATCGAATGAACCATTTACATACGATACCAATTTTCCTTTGTCTCGCGATACTTTACTTATCCGAGGTCCGATCGTCGGTATCTCTGCATACCTAGTTCAACCTCATTACAGATAAGTGCTCTTTACTCGTTCCTGTAATATCTGATCCCTTATGAGTCAGTCACATGCTTGCAAGCTAATTGGATGACATTCCACCGAGAGGGCCCACAGTATATCTATCTGTCATATGGATGGACAAATCCCACTCTTGATCCATGTGCCTCAACATATACTTTTCGAATACTCAATGCCACCTTTATAACCACCCAGTTACGAAGTGGTATTTGATATCATCAAAACATTCATCCGGTGATGGTGATTAACATGATCTCATGGTCGAAGAATTTAGGTTACTATGTATCTGAAATCTTATAGCAAACAAACTATTGAAATGACTTTATCTTTATGCTACGCTTAACTATAGGAGTATGTCCATCACATCATTCTCCTAATGATATGATCTTATTATTAATAACATCCAATGTTTATGATTAGGAAACCATAATCATCTATTAATCAACAAGCTAGTATTACAAAGAGGTTTTACTAGAGACTCTTACATGTTCACAAATCACACATGTATCAATATTTCCGGTTAATACAATTATAGCATAAATATAAACATTTATCATAAACACAAAGATATAATAATAACTACTTTTATTATTGTCTTTTGGGCATATATCTCCAACAGGGGAGGGGCTCATCTGCGGCGGCGGTTTCACAGCCAGGAGGTGGCGGGGTTTGTTTTATTTCTCTCGCTCGGGGCAGACGGAGGAAGGTACCGCTTGGATTCCTGGCAAATTCAGAGGTACGGAACTCCGAATCAAGTGAGAGGGTATCGCACTGGAATTGGCCTTGATTCCAAGCGGTAAATTCTAGACCACCCAAACATTAGAATTAGAGGCCCCAATTCCTATTCTCTAATTCATGGCCTAATTCTATGCATCCAAACACACTAAATAAAATCGACGATGAGGCCCGTTTGGTCCCAGTAAAAGGCGACATGGAGCATGCGCGACATTGAGCCAGCCTCACGACCCAGCGTGGGCCTATGCATGGCAGGGATGGTGAAGAATTTCCTTTGGATCAGTTTGTAACTTTTAATTTTATATATCAGGGGTTTTCTTATAAGACTCTGATGACCTTGTTATATTTTTTCGTGGTTTTTAGAAAAAGACTTGTTTCGATCTGACAGAGGTAAACCAGGTAAGGTGTAACATATTTTTTTTGTCAAAAAAGTGGTAAGGTGTAACATTTTCATTTCCTATTATTAATCACGATCTTGTAATAAATGGCCGAGATTTTCTGCAGACAGGAATATAAATGTACCCTATAGATACGTCCACAATATTATTGTGCCTGTGATACGATTGAATTGAATGACACTAATTTATTTTCTGTGGGCAGCAATATAAATACCATATCAAAAAGATACTCTGTATATCTCTGCAAATATTCAGCACCTCATAGCTGTATATCTCTGCATATTCACAGGGCAATTTTAATTAATTGCGGGCGATTGAATGTCATTGATTTATTTCCTTGCATGCTCGTCGAGATCAGAAACGAATCAGTCAAAATCATATTTTATTGTATATAAGTATTAATGCACAAGATTAATTGCTTTCCATGGTTTCGACGACAGGCCGTCTCCCCTTCGTTTGCCAGTGTTCCTCAACCCTTGCTCTCTCTCTCATTCGTGGCTATATATAGAGGCCGCCTCCCCGGCATCATAACACCATCACCACCACCCAACAGTCCAAAAGCTTCCTGCCATGGCGACGCCGATCTCTACGATGGCCGCAGTGATGGCACTTCTGCTGGCCTCGCTGGTTGCGCTGTCTTCGGCACATGCGCCGGCAGCGTCCCCCGCTGAAGCACCGAGCTCACACCATCATGCTCATCATCACGCTCCGGCGCCAAGCCCTAGTCACGTACACGGTCATCATCATGCTGAGGCGCCGAGCCCTCATCACCATGGCCACCATGGCCATAACGGTCCGGCGTCGGCGCCTGCTCCCGCTCACGGCCACCACCACCACCATGGCCATAACGGTCCGGCGTCGGCGCCTGCTCCCGCTCACGGCCGCCACCACCACCATGGCCACCACGCCCCAGCTCCGTCTGCGGTGGCTGACGCTCCCGTGCCATCACCGGTGGCCGACGTTCCCGCGCCTTCTCAGATCCACATCGATTGGTTTCTCCCAGGGCACGGCACCCCACCGCCGGCTCCGTTCAACCCGCAACACCACCACCATGGTCACCACGCTCCGGCGCCGAGAAAGATCCACACCGAGGAGGAGGACAGTGCTCCAAGCCCGCACCATCACCGTCATCATCATGGCCACCGCCACCATCACGCCTCGGCGCCTGCACCGGAACATCATCATCATCATGGGAAGGCGCCCACTCCGGACTCCCCCAACTATACCGAGAGGGTTGGCAACGCTCAAGCGGCATCCGCTCGCGCACCAAGCCATTCCCCGGCGTCGTCACCCCACTACTACAACTCGCCTGCCCCAGCCCCTGGTCCGGCAAGTTCGTCTTCCCGCCTCGCCGGTGTTGGTCTTCTCGGCTCGGTCGCCGTGGCCGCCGTTATGTTGCTTCTTTAGTCGATCGACACTGCCTTTTTTGTAATAAGGTGTGCATGCGTGGTCGTAGACAACTACCATTCCTGCAATTTTGTATCGTCTGAGATCTGTACTTCATTAGCAATTGAAATGGTGAAATCTACAATCGACTTGCGCTTTTTGTCTGACTAGCCATCGTGCATATCGAAATATATTTAGCATGCGAATATTTCTTTTTTTTTAACTAGCATGCGAATATTTCAACATGTATGCAAGACCATATATATAGTTTACTCAATAGTAAGAAAGATTTAGATGAATAAAATACAGGACCTATCCTGTCCGCATGTAGCTGCTGGAGATTCGTGCATAAAATTTTCAGTCCGAGTAGTTGCATTATGTCACGTCCATTATCAGGAAATAGTCAATTCATCTTGAACCGGACAACCAGGAACCACACAGCCTAGCAGGGATATAGGCGGACGCCTGTGTAATCGATCGGCCCTGTCCGTAAGTTCGTCTTCTGTGCCAAAACTTTCACCGGTTCGTTCATGTACTAACTATATTCCCTAATTTTTCTCAAAAAAAAAAAACTATATTCCCTAATCACACGGCTGTCCGGCGGACAGACGGAATGGGATTCAGTGACTTGCTGTTTGCAAGTCACGCTGTAACTGGCTCCTCCCATCCACCCTCCATTCCCCATCCAACGGTCCAGGCCAGACTGAACCGAATAACTGGTTGTTTGCACTGAATATCTCTTCAGACTTGCAATTTTGACAGTCTTGACAGAAATCCTCCAAACAAATACAAATGAAATCAGCGGCAACAGCACTTAACACCGAAATTCTCCGTATTAATATTTCAAGGAGGTGACTCTTAACACTCGAACCTGCATAGTCTGTCTGGCTTGGACCGTTGGATGGGGAATGGGAGGTGGATGGGAGGGGCTAGTTATAGCGTGACTGCAAACAGCAAGTTACTGAATCCCAGTCCGTGTAGCAGTATAGCCTTTTCCCTAGACGGTACCTTTGTCATGGCGAGTAAGCGGTCGAGTCAGTCATCTTCTTCCTCGGTAGTTTTTCCCAAGCTTTTCCCATTCCGCTCCTTTCTCTCACGGTATCATGACGTCTTATCGTGAGCTCATGAGCTCGTAGGGCATGTATAATCCTAGTTGTTCATATCATTTAGAGAAGACAATATATATTGTATAATACATTATCTCGTCCATTTCAAGAAAAATAAAGCATCATCACGTATGGTCATCTCTAGCAATTAATAAGAATTAACTATTTTTAGTAAAAAATAATTTTCTAAGAAAAGACATATGATTCTATTATTTCTAAGAGATCATATTTTAGCAAAGGAAAAACATTATTTTTTATTTCTCTTTTCTTCAACTAAACAAAAATCAAACATGACAACTATAAGGCAAGATTGATGCCATTGCTCTTATGTATCACACTAGCTCACTCCCTCGCTATAACCCAAAGCTTGCATCTAGAGCTAGCTTAGGTCCATTCGCCTTTCAGCCGACGCGAATGCAACGCTTCTCCACATGTGTGCGGTGGTGGCGCTATTATTGAACCCACGGCGGGCTACAGGATACTTCCACGATGTGATGGTGAGATTGAGCCAAACATATATCCGAGTATGAGAGGTGGCCTCCATCGTCTCCTCTCGGTGTTCGTGTGCTGAGGTGAATGGCAGATCTTGACGTGCTCGTCGGCTGCCATACAGTCTAGCCTAACATTCAGCCCACGTTTTGGAGGTTTGTGTCTCCATGACCCAACATTTAGCAAAGAGTCCACTCTATTTTGAAATCTTAGACAGAAAGGAGGAAGGAATATCTCCCTTACAAGCTGGTTGTGGCCTTCTCTCTTAGACGGTGTGGGACTAAACTTGAGCAAGCCTAACATCACACACCTCGAGAAGTCCTAAAGAAAACATGACGATGTTGGCTCTGATACTAGATGTCGATCAACGTCCACTTAGGCTCACCCAGACGTTTATCATCACAGACACAGCCCCAACATACACCAGAGAGACCACTTCATCCCAAAACCTAGACTGGAGGAAGGAGGAAATCTCTCCCTTATAAGCTCGTCATGGCCTCCCCTATAGGCGAGGTAGGACTAAAACTGAGCTATAGCAGCCCTAACATTGTTAGCATTTTTTAGAAAGGTTCATGTTTCTTTTGATTCGTTTATTTTCTCTATAATAATTTTGTCGTGTTCTTAATTCGTAAAGGGCAGAGCCATTATTCGTGAGCCAACTCTTACAAGTAAGGGTGTGCAAAATCTGACACCGTCCAAACTGCTCAAACCGGCTAAAATTTTGTAGTACAATCTCATTCACAAGCCTAATCTCAACTTTGAAGATAGTACAAAATTTTATACTAACCCAAACCGCCCAAACAGGTCAAACCAGATTTGCACAGGCTTACTTATAAGGGATTGGTATCGTTCATGAATCGCACACATGCTTGAAGAAGATATCGAGCTTTTATGTCACGGTAGCTTCCCGCACTCTATTCCAGTCTCAGTTTCCACAGCTAACATCGGCTATTGCTCATCTCTGCTCTTGTGTTTTCTCTTTGATAGGCAACGCGTTTGCGTACATATCTGAGGTGTCGCGTAGCAAGCGGCTGCACGGCGAGCCCGAGGCATCCCAGGCGACTAGGGTTGTAACACTTGGACCCGCAAAACTAGATGATCAGTTTAAATTGCACTACATCCACTGATTATAACCATCCTACAAGTTGTACTACCCATAGGTGAGCTCGGCCTAAATCGGTTGCCCGCAAGTCCGCCCCGCTTGCAACCCTACAGACGACCCAAGAAGGATGTAGTCGAGAGTGTGGGACTTGTTCCCTTCCCTCTATTTAGCAATTCGTGCTCTCCTCTACTCCCTTTTTATGTAATCTACGAGTAACGAAATGCTTCAGAATTAATTTTGGAACTTTGTTCATGGGATGGTCCTCATTGAGGTGGTCCAAATCCCACGTATGTGATCGCTCGTGATTGTGCATGGCAAACTAAATTGGGAGTTATCCGGAAATCGTGACTGAAACGAACCCGGCTGGTCGAGACCGTGCTCTCCTTCTCGTTCGTCCAAATCATTCAAGGATTTGATTGCATCAGACATAGAGCATGGTCTTGTTCCTGTAGTAGTACAATAGGTGGACTGGAAACATAGGACAGCACATCTCTGGTACACGTCGGTTCTTGATCTCAAGGCTTTGTGCTCGCTTTAGTTTCGGTCACGTCCATCCAGTCAAACCAAAGGTCTTTCTAATTTTTGGAAACAGAGAAAAGGAAACGAGACTGTTTTCCTCTGGAATTTAATTTTGTAAATCTCGAAACAACGGGTGGCCGGGATTGCTTGTAACATCCCAACATGTAGGAACTAACAAAGGGTAGATTTAGGAATTTGAAACACTGCATGCATTCATTTGTAAAAATATGGGTAAATTTTTCGCCAAATAAAAACCTAAAGTGATCAAAGTTTCTTTCATACTTTGAGAATAGGTTTAGACTTGAAGGATGATTGCTATAGACTTTGATATGATCTTTGTGGATTTATGTGTTTTGGGAAATGAAATTTGAATTTAAAACTTGAATGTTTGAATTTATAATTCAAAAGAATTTTCAATAATGTTTGAATATTTGATTCAATTAAGAGTTAACCAATAATAACTCAAACTTTATATAAAGAAAGTAATTAAGAATATGAATATTCATTCCATAATTTTATTCAATAAATAAGTTACAAAAATGTAACTTATGGAAATCATCCACAATTTCACAATTGTAAATAATTAAAGAATAATACTTCTTTATTGATCATAGTATAATATTTATTACAAAATACTAAAATAAAGATTACAAAGAATGGAACTAAAATTTACAAATGAATTAAGAAGATTACATATGACTATTCTACAAATAAACCTAAGCTAAAATCTTGAATTCCCAAGTCTGGTACCTGCAAAACTAACATAAATAAAAAATAAAGAAGGTTAGGATTAGTATTGTTTTATTCTCAGACTTGTCAGTGAAGTGCACTGACCAAGATTCATCATTGAGTAATTTATAAGAGAGGCAATTTTCACCAATATGAAAGAATGTATCTTTCATAATTTTAAGCCAGAAGTCAAATGACAGTAAGGAGGGGCAAGTTTCACTAGCCAAGTAAAAGTAATCAGATAACAGTAACTCTCAAATTCAGAGCATATCCACAAGTTGCACAACAAGCACACATGCAGCACACCAAACTGCATGGTGTGTGCTGTCAGCCTCACAGCAACAACTCAATCACACAAAACCATCAGCACAGCCGTGGGCAAGCACCACAACCTCATCTTCTTGTTCATACACATCAAACATCAGCAACCTAGCCACAGCCAAACCTGCCAAACTAAACCACAAACTAGATCCTCTCAGAACTCACCAAGATGGTGACATAAGGAGGGGGTGGATCAGGTGGATAGAAAGGTCAAGACCAAGCTACCAGGTACCAGAAGGTAGATATAAATATCAAGGACAAGTTCCAGAAGTTGTAAGCAGTAGGGACAGCAACAAGAGAAGGACCAGATCAAGCCAACAAGATCAGGCTACCAGATCAACAAGTTGCAACCACAACAGCAAAAACAGTTGTGGTGAGTGATATAAAACCCTCACATGATCTGTTATCATATCAAAGAATCATGTGTTGTTTATATCTAACCTCTCAGTATTCATCCAAGTGGGATGAATCCATCCTAGAAGGTTTAAAAAAAATTAAAGTCATAATCACAAGATCAACATACCAGTATAACCAGGATCTAAGACCAACATCATTGATCCTGGTTACAAAATCCAAATCCTATATTTCAATATAGCCCAAAGGAAAGATTATGAAATCTGGGCACACCTCTTAAAAGAGTATCACCTCAGTATCCATAAATCCTATGGATCCATGCAAAACCATTATCACACCCATTGTTTTCCAATTATGCTTCAAGAATTAGCAGATGGTAATTCTACCTGAATATTTCTATCAGGGACAGCCATTAGGAAACTAGTTCCTATGCCTCAGACCAACATCATAGGCAGGAGAATTAAAAGAAGCTTTCATTTTATCTTGCTAGTATTAATCACAAGCACTGTCAGAGCTAAGCTCAGGAATAGGACCCAATCACTTGTGTGCCATTTTACAATGGTATCACAAGGACAAGTTCTAATAAGCTAATCCCAGCCTTTACTTAGATTTCACAAATAAAAAGGGGCAAGCCACTAAATATCATCTTCCCGAAACCAAATGCTAGGAATCATCATCCAACTCATCTATACATCTACAGAAAATCATTAACATATAATGATTATATTAAGTTTGTATATTCTCATATAAGCCAACCATTATAAATGCAGTAAGCAATTACTGATAGAACTACTATGAGTATAAACATCTTGACAGTGGAAAGTTCTCAGATCAACAACATTTACAAGTAGGGATTTTGTAGGAACACTAACATTGGATCATAGTAAATTACCACCGGGATAAGTCGACAAGCCACTAGCATTACCAAAGCCAACTACAAATAATAATCCACAGCAAACAGTCATTCATCATGCTCAAGGATTATCACCACTAGATCCAAATCATCATAGATATGATCAACAGAGGGATATGAACCCTAATCAGAACAAGAACCCTAATTAGGATATGAACCCTAATCAGAACACAGGCACTAGGCAAGGGTAGCCACTAGATGCACACAGAGAGATTCATGATGATAGGATGAACTAAGACCCACAGAGGCAACTTACCCGGGGTCCTCGCTGACGAATTGAAGAGGAAGAAGAAGGGCCGACATGCTCGCGGCGGCACGGGGAGCACCCATAGGGCACTGCAACCCGCACCAGCAATGGCGGCGGCCACCACAGCACACGAACACCGCACACCTCCATAGGAGGGTCCATGGCGGCGGTGGCAGCACCCAACCCAAAACCTAGGGTTCGGGAACGGGGTGAACCTGGCCACAAGGGAGCTCCGGAATCAAATCCAGTAGGACAGGAGGAAAGGGCGTAGTCGAAAACCTCCTCCTGCACCACGACAAAGATCAGAACGGTCCACGACGGCGGGAATCGTCGGCGGCGACATCACCGACCACGGGGTCAGGGATGGAGGAGGAGAGGAGTGAGCTCGAGGGTGAGAGACAGCGAGTGGGTGGGCTAAGTTGGGCCAGAACCCTTTGGGGTGGCTGTTTTGACTATGTCACATGGGCCACAAGGGCCCAATAAGAATAAGCTAGCCCAAAAACCTTTAAGGCATGTTTTAATAAATAGAAAAAGACCAAAATGCCCCTAAAATTAATTAAATTCTAGAAAATAAAATAAAAGTCCAAAAATTATAAATAAAATATTTTTCGATTCACAATAATCCAAACTATCCAAATAAATTAAGAAATAAAATTTTAGACATATAAATTTTATTAAGAATTTTGTAATTTATATAATCCTTATGGAATTTTACAAAATTATTGAAAGGTGATAAAATTAAATAAAAATCACTTTCATCATATATTAATATTGTAGTATTTTATAAAAATACTAAATAAATATTTAATAACAATTTTTGACATTTAAGTAATAATTCTTAAAAGAATTATTAAAACAATAAAAATCAAATAAAAGGGAAATAAAATAAAAGAATACAATATTCTATTATAAATATTAAAAAAATTAATATTTATAAATCCTTTATTATTAAAAAGAATTTTTATAATAATGGGAAGAATGCATATCATGTTAAATGATGCATTACATTACTTTGCATAATCATTTTGCTTCTTTAAATATTGTCCTTACTAGGCAATAATGATGTTTTTGTAGACATAGAAGCTCAAGGTCCAGTGCAAGCATCAGACTTCACTACCGTTCCATCACAAGGCAAGTTCATCACTTTCTCATATCCTTTGAAGAGTCTTTATCAAAGTATTTGCAAATTGTGTGTTATCATATATGCTATAAAAGAAAGAAAATATTATTTTCACAAATAAAGAAATCATAGATATCATCCTAAGTGATGATATAATGGAGCAATAGAACTTAGGGTTCTATTTGCAACAATGATGATCAATTAGGGACTTAATAACCCCTGACATTAGTGATTCTAGTGCCGTATATTACGCGTTAGCCATGAGATTTGGAATGGGACGGAGAAGTCAGCTGTATCTTCTTCCTCTCGCATGAAGCCAGATGTGCAGGTCGTGATTGTTATCCTCGTAGCGTGCATATTAATTGGTAATTCGTAGAGTATATGCAGCATATGGGTGGGAACCCTCATCGTCCCACGATAGTTCTGGCATCTAACGGTTTGTACAAACCATTGCCGTAATTCATTATGTGGGCATGGTGTACACCAAGGAGGCATGCGAGGTCGCGAAGGGGGCAGTGATTGGCTTGGACCAACTACTGGGCCCCACATCATGGAATTTTGGACAGGAAAGTACGCCAGGTTGTGCAACAAGGAGTTGATCTCTCATGAGTAAAGTAACGCACCTCTGCAGAGTGTAAGAATTGTAACTTGTTACTCCCTTTTCCGGGAAGGAGCTACGAACGCGGTAGGAAAGGAACTCCACGAAAGTTCTGGTCAACCTGTGAAGGCTGATTGTCATAGATTTTTATAATAAAATCAATCTTTGAAGAAAGATTTACAAAAACTGCATAGTGCCAAGGACTTATAGTCCGAGGTGGTAGTTAGAGCATCAAACTTCCCACCTTGCATATAATGAACTTGTTGGGTAACACTGTTACTCATCCTTTCCTTTGATCCCTTGCTTAGACTCTGAGGATCCCAAAGACGTGCCAATGTATGCAGCTGAATGTCAAGAAGAGGTGTTCTACGAGGAGCCTGACCTGTCAGGAGGTGTTGAAGGAGTGGATTACGAAATCCGCTATGGTGTTGACGATAACGAATCCAACTAAGTATCCTAGTTAGTAGTAACCAACGGAGCCGAGCAGCATGAACTCTATAGAATAAGCTGTTGAGCTCAACTCCTAGTCGGAGTTGCTACTTTTAAATTCTGCTGAAACACTTTATATTTTGGTTTGTAAGTTGAACCTTTTGAAGTCTTGAACTTCTGGTATTGTAATAATAATGTGTGAATGTTTGTAATATGGACCCGCAATGTTTCTGTTGTACCACTCTGAGGGATGTGATATTTACAGAACGGTGTTCTGTGAGTGTCATGTCAACGATTATAGTGTACTACACATGCAGTGGTATGCTGGGTCACCGCAGTTGGTATCAGAGCAAATTGCTTTGACCTTAGGTTGGAAACCTAGTAAAGGGTATTACCTGTAGGAAAGCTTAGCAACAATAAAGAATTCTCTAAAAGTAATATAATGGGTATTCAAATGAGAATATTCCGTTATATATTTTAGTGCGATAATTCTTTGTTATGATGCAATATATTATTTGATACTAATCAAAACTATTTTTCTGATATACAGAGATATGGCACCAAAGTTTCCAAAACAGACTTTGGTAAGGAAAGAGGAGACTCTTGATGATTATCAAGGATCATTCAGACCAACTTCGTCAACTTTTAAAGATTTTTAGTTGTCCCACTAGAATTCCAGTGAACACTATCACTTACCTTGATGGCCGGATGTTATCCAAGTATCGTGTGAGTATCCAACTCCCAGAGGAGCTTGGATTATATCACGATCTACTTATAGGAGAAGGTAGGAGTCATTTAGCAGCATATCATGTTGTCGTTGTGGAGGCGATAGCTAATATCCGGGAGCATAAAACCAAGGAGTTAGAAGGTAGCACATTCTCTGTGATACCTCATGATTCTATAGACTCGGAGCCTATACCGGATCATCTTACTTTGGTTAAGAAGAATCCTAAGTTATCTTCCAAGTTTATGGATAGATACCGAACACTCGTTGCGTCTTTTTACAAGACACATCAAGTGATTGTTGAAGATAAAAATGATATGTTAGAGGATCTAACTGATCCGGAAAGGAGGAAGCAGTTAGCATTCCAGTTAGAGAAGGAAGCAGGTAGTAGAGCAACACCTATCTTTAAGGATATACCTATAGATCCTGAATCTTTTATACCATATCCTTATTCACCAAGACCTGAACCTATACATGATACTAATATGGATATGAGGTATGCAGTACCACAAGGCTCAGAGGATGGTTCTGATTCGGAACTTCCTATTGAGAATTCTGATGGTTGGAGAAGGGGATCATATGAAGGATCTCATGAACACCAGATGTCCACAGATGGTTCTGACAGAAATGTTGGACAATCTAGCTGGATGGGTGCAAGGATTAATCCTAGTAACAGTAGTAGAAATACCATGCCAATAGATAATCAGGATGAAGAAGAAGATCCTGAGGAGAGAGTGTTTGAATCATCAACATCTTCTCAAAACCCAGGGAATATACATTATCCAGTGTTGAACTATCTTGCCCAAAGGAGCACCTGGGAAGCAGCAGGATCTGCGTATCCTGTTGACAACTCAAGGAATGAAGATCAGGAGATGCAGGCGGGAGATAATGTTGAATATGTTTCTGAAGACTTTTCAGCTGAGCTGGAGGGAGTCAATGCGCTCAGGTTGAGTAATGACTCAAGTCCTGACACTTCAGATACAGAGTATGTTCCTTCTGGAAGGCCGTTTGTTCCACAAACTGTGCGACGAACAACACATCATCACGATTGGACATCAGGCATGTATGGTTTGTGTAGTTACTACTAGAAGAGGCAACTAGTTAGTGATATCAAGTACCGTGTATTGTACTACAAGAAATAAGATAGTGTGATGAATAAGGTAGTTTTGTGATCATACCTATATGGTATATGTTGTAATGACTTTGTATTATTATGATATTATGTATAATATGTGAAATGCATATTTGGATTTTCTTTGGATTTTCATTGTGTGACTAGTTATGTGCGTAAAGTCGAGCTCAGAACACATGTGCATGATGTAACTATGAGTATTCGCTTTATGTTGCAGGACTAGAGGTTCATGGATACGGGTGTAGAAAGCGAAACTGAGCAGCAGCGGATGGAGCGAGAGGCCAAAGAGAAGGCCGATGCAGATGCAGCAAATCAAGGAGCATTACCACCACCACCACCAATGAGGCCGTTAATGGAGAAGAACTTTATGCAGTGTATGCATATGATGCAAGAGACCCAGAACAAGTTCATGGAGGAGTTGCTGGGACGAGCAAATCAGAGGGCACTTGAAGGTGGAGGAGTGAGTCTATCTGATTTCCAGAATGCAAGACCGTTACCTTTTGCATCATCTCCTGAACCAATGGATGCAGAAGATTGGCTAGCAGATACTGAAGGAAGCTGAAAACTGTAGGTTGCAACGATGAGGAGAAATTAAGGTATGCAACTCATCTTCTGACTGGACATGCAGCATCATGGTGGGAGAATCAGTTGGCCATGCAACAACTAGGAAGGGAGTTTACCTGGGAAGAGTTCAAGCAGAGATTCTGTGAATATCATGTTCCGGAAAGTGTTATGGAGTTAAAGCGGAGAGAATTTGAGAAGCTTCAACAGGGATATACTAGTGTCATGAAGTACATCCGGGAGTTTAGTAAACTGTCTCTCTATGCTGAGGAGGATGTCAACACTGAAGAGAAGCGGAAGAAGCATTTTCTCCGTGGGTTAAACCCATTTGTGAAGATGCAGCTAAGGTTAGCCAATAAGCAAACTTATCAGCAGTTGCTGGATGCAGCCATTACTTTCGAAGATGATTATAAGAATGTCCAAGAGGATAGGAGGAAGAGAGCCAAGAAGGTAACCAAGAGAATTCAGACAAGCAAACCTAAACCCAATCTGGAATTCAAACCTCGGAACAGGAACTATGGCAACAATAACAAGGGCAGTGGTGGAAATCAATCCAAACCGAGAAGGAATGTTATTTGTAACAATTGTGGAATTCCAGGGCACTTCTAGAGGGAATGCAAAAATCCTGTAGTGATCTGTTACGGTTGTAGTCAGAAGGGGCATATCAAGCCCGATTGTCCGAGCAAAGCACCAGGAGGTTGGCCTACCAAGGGAGGAGGACAAGCCAGTGGAGGAAATGGACAGCCCAATAAAGGAGGAAATAATGTCAAGAACAACAATGGCAAGAGGAACAGACCTACCAGGAAACTGAACTGTGCAACCCTCAAGGAGGTGGATAATTCGGAGCATGCCGTGATAGGTACGCTCAATATCCTTACCAATCCCGACAAAGTTCTATTTGATACTGGTGCAACTACTTCATTCATTTCTGAAGAATTTTGTGATAAGTTTGGGATTAGAAGGGCAACGTTAGAAAGTCCTATGACCGTAGTTATGGAAGGGGGAAATGTGACTGTACGCCACATAAAACAAGATCAGGTTATATCGATCTGTGGTTGTACATACTTCGTATACCTGTATGTGATTCCTTTTAAGGGAATTGCAGTAGTGCTGGGAATGGATTGGATGATGGAACACAGAAATCGGATAAATTGTGAGGAGAAAACTGTCTCAATCAAAACTCCAAGTGGAGCAAGGATAGTTTACCAAGCAGATAAGCACATTCATATTATGGTGGATCTACAGTTGAACTCAATGAAAGAGGTCAAATTGGAAGAGATTCCTATAGTAAATGAGTTTCAAGACGTTTTTTCAGCAGAGCTACCGGGAATGCCACCAGATCGGGAGATAGAGTTCACTATTGATATAATTCCTGGTACAACACCAATAGCTCGAGCACCATATAAGATGGGACCCAAAGAGTTAAAAGAACTCAAAGAGCAACTTGATGAGTTAGCCCGAAAAGGATTTATTCAAGAAAGTGTATCTCCATGGGGAACACCAGTAATCTTTGTGGATAAGAGAGATGGTGGAAGAATAATGTGTGGAGATTATAGAAATCTGAACAACTTTACTATCAAGAATAAGTATCCTTTACCAAGGATCCAAGATTTGTTTGATCAAGTGAAAGGAGCTGGAGTATTTTCAAGGATCGACCTAAGATCTGTATACCATCAAATCAAAATCAAACCAGAAGATGTTCCAAAGACATCATTTGTCTCAAGATATGGACACCGTGAGTATCTGGTAGTACCATTTGGTTTGACCAATGCACCAGCAATATTCATGAATCTAATGAACAAGATCTTCATGCCATATTTGGAAAAGTTCGTCATAGTCTTTATTGATGATATTCTGATATATTCCAAGGAAAAGGAAGAGCATGCTGATCATTTGTGAATATCATTGCAGACTCTAAGGGAACACAAACTTTATGCTAAGTTTAATAAGTGTGAATTTTGGCTAGATGAGGTAGAATTCCTCGGTCATGTGATCAGTAAAGATGGAATTGCTGTAAATCCATCTAAAGTTCAGTCAGTACTAGAGTGGACTGCACCAACCAATGTGAAGCGAATTCGAGGTTTCTTAGGAATGGCTGGTTATTATCGGAGATTCATTGAAGGTTTCTCCAAAATAGTCGGACCAATGACCAAATTGTTAAGGAAGAATACACCATTCAATTGGGATGAGAAGTGTGAAGCAAGTTTTCAAGAGTTGAAGACTAGGTTAACCACAGCTCCAATCTTAGCAGTTCCTGGAACAAGGAAGGACGTCACGGTATATTGTGATGCATCTAAAGAAGGTTTAGGTTGTGTATTAATGCAAGATCGGAAATTCATTGCTTATGGTTCAAGACAACTGGAACCACATGAAGTCAACTATCCAACTCATAATTTAGAGTTAGCAGCAGTAGTTTTTGCGCTGAAAGGATGGAGGCATTTTCTATATGGAGCCAGATGTGAGTTATACACTGACCATAAAAGTCTCAAGTATTTCTTCACTCAAAAGGAATTGAATATGAGACAGAAGCGTTGGTTGGAACTAATCAAGGATTATGATTTAACAATCAACTATACTCCAGGGAAAGCAAATGTTGTAGCTGATGCTTTAAGCAGAAAGAGTGCAGATATTCAGCCTAGTAATCGGGAGTTACCAAAAGAGTTACAAATGGACTTGGAAAGATTAGAGCTTCAATTCATTAGAACAGAGGTTCTTGGAGGACTAGCTACTATGTAGGTAGTTGAAGAGAAGGACATTGATTTTAAGCAAGAAATTTTTAGACATCAAGCAGAAGATCCTTTTATTGCTGAGGAAATTCGGAGGATATCTCAAGGTCAAAAATCCGTTTTTCGCCTTGGATAATATGAGTCCTTATGGTTTCAAGACAGTCTTTGTGTTCCAGATGTGACTGAGTTTAGAAATGTCATACTCAGAGAAGCACATGAAACACCTTATTCTATACATCCAGGAAGTACTAAAATGTATATGGATTTGAAAGAATTATTCTGGTGGAATAACATGAAAAGATACATTGCTAAATATGTATTTGAATGCCATACTTGCCAAAGGGTGAAGGATGAACATCAAAGTCCAGTAGGACCATTACAACCTTTGGAAATTCCTGAATGGAAGTGGGAGGAAATAGGTATGGAATTCATCACATGATTGCCCATGACACCTAAACGAAAGGATATGATATGGGTAATTGTGGACAGACTCACTAAGAGTGCACATTTTATTCCGGTAAATCAGAAAGATAATGCCGAGAAGCTAGTTGAAGTTTACGTCAAAGAGATTGTAAGTAAGCATAGAGTACCCAAAAAGATCATAACTGATAGGGGATCAGTGTTTACTTCAGCATTTTGGAAGCAATTGCATGAAGCACTTGGTTCAAAGTTAGATTTCAGCACAACATATCATCCTGAGACAGGAGGTCAAACTAAAAGAACAAATCAAATACTAGAAGACATGTTAAGAGCTTGTGCACTAGATTTTGGAGGAACATGGGAAGATCATCTACCATTGGCAGAATTTTCCTATAATAATAGCTATCAGAGTAGTCTGAAAGCAGCTCCATACCAAGTTCTGTATGGAAGGAAGCGTAGATCACCAATATGTTGGTATGAGCCTGGAAGCAGGAAAGAATTTGTGCCAAATTATATCAAGGAAAGACAAGATATCATTGATAAAATCAGGGATAGAATAAAAATAGCCCAGAGTAGGCAGAAAAGTTATGCGGATCAAAGTCGAAGATCATGGCATCCAAAAGTGGGAGATATGGTATACTTGAAAGTAAGTCCAATGAAAGGAGTGAAAAGGTTCGAAGTTAAAGGAAAATTGAGTCCAAGATACATCGGACCATTCAAGATATTGAGTCAGAACAGAACTATAGCTTATGCTTTAGAGTTACCATCAAGATTAGCTCAAGTGCATAATGTTTTCCATGTGTCACAACTTCGTAAGTGTTTGAAAGTTCTGAATGATGCAATCACACACCAGGAGATATAACTACAACCAGACTTGACCTATATTGAAAAGCCCTATAAAGTTTTGGAACAAAACTGGAAAAGGTTGAGGAACAGAGCAATCAAGTATTGCAAAGTAGATTTAGGAATTTGAAATACTGCATGCATTCATTTGTGAAAATGTGGGTAAATGTTTCGCCAAATAAAAACCTAGAGTGATCAAGGTTTCTTTCATACTTTGAGAATAGGTTTAGACTTGAAGGATGATTGCTATACTTTGATATGATCTTTGTGGATCTATGTGTTTTGGGAAAGGAAATTTGAATTTAAAACTTGAATGTTTGAATTTATAATTCAGAAGAATTTTGAATAATGTTTGAATATTTGATTCAATTAAGAGTTAACCAATAATAACTCAAACTTTATATAAAGAAAGTAATTAAGCATATGAATATTCATTCCATAATTTTATTCAATAAATAAGTTACAAACATGTAACTTATGGAAATCATCCACAATTTCTACAATATTATATAATTAAAGAATAATATTTCTTTATTGATCATAGTATAATCTTTATTACAAAATACTAAAATAAAGATTACAAAAGAATGGAACTAAAATTTACAAATGAATTAAGATTACATATGACTATTCTACAAATAAACCTAAGCTAAAATCTTGAATTCCCAAGTCTGGTACCTGCAAAACTAACATAAATAAAAAATAAAAGAAGGTTAGGGTTAGTATTGTTTTACTCTCATACTTGTCAGTGAAGTGCACTTATCAAGATTCATCATTGAGTAATTTATAAGAGGGGCAAGTTTCACCAATATGAAAGAATGTATCTTTCATAATTTTAAGCCAGAAGTCAAATGACAGTAAAGAGGGGCAAGTTTCACCAGCCAAGTAAAAGTAATCAGATAACAGTAACTCTCAAATTCAGAGCATATCCACAAGTTGCACAACAAGCACACAGGCAGCACACACACCAAACTGCATGGTGTGTGCTGTCAGCCTCACAGCAACAACTCAATCACACAAAACCATTAGCACAGCCGTGGGCAAGCACCACAACCTCATCTTCTTGTTCATACACATCAAACATCAGCAACCTAGCCACATCCAAACCTGCCAAACTAAACCACAAACTAGATCCTCTCAGAACTCACCAAGATGGTGACATAAGGAGGGGGTGGATCAGGTGGATAGAAAGGTCAAGACCAAGCTACCAGGAACCAGAAGGTAGATAGAAATATCAAGGATAAGTTCCAGAAGCTGTAAGCAGTAGGGACATCAACAAGAGAAGAACCAGATCAAGCCAGCAAGATCAGGCTACCAGATCAACAAGTTGCAACCACAACAGCAACAACAGTTGTGGTGAGTGATATAAAACCCTCACATGATCTGTTATCATATCAAAGAATCATGTGTTGTTTATATCTAACCTCTCAGTATTCATCCAAGTGGGATGAATCCATCCTAGAAGGTTTAAAAAAAATTAAAGTCATAATCACAAGATCAACATACCAGTATAACCAGGATCTCAGACCAACATCATTGATCCTGGTTACAAAAGCCAAATCCTATATTTCAATATAGCCCAAAGGAAAGATTATGAAATCTGGGCACACCTCTTAAAAGAGTAGCACCTCAGTATCCATAAATCCTATGGATCCATGCAAAACCATTAGCACACCCATTGTTTTCCAATTATGCTTCAAGAATTAGCAGATGGTAATTCTACCTGAATATTTCTATCAGGGACAACCATTAGGAAACTAGTTCCTATGCCTCAGACCAACATCATAGGCAGGAGAATTAAAAGAAGCTTTCATTTTATCTTGATAGTATTAATCACAAGCACTGTCAGAGCTAAGCTCAGGAATAGGACCCAATCACTTGTGTGCCATTTTACAATGGTATCACAAGGACAAGTTCTAATAAGCTAATCCCAGCCTTTACTTAGATTTCACAAATAAAAAGGGGCAAGCCACTAAATATCATCTTCCCGAAACCAAATGCTAGGAATCATCATCCAACTCATCTATACATCTACAGAAAATCATTAACATATAATGATTATATTAAGTTTGTATATTCTCATATAAGCCAACCATTATAAATGCAGTAAGCAATTACTGATAGAACTACTATGATTATAAACATCTTGACAGTGGAAAGTTCTCAGATCAACAACATTTACAAGTAGGGATTTTGTAGGAACACTAACATTGGATCATAGTAAATTACCACCGGGATAAGTCGACAAGCCACTAGCATTACCAAAGCCAACTACAAATAATAATCCACAACAAACAGTCATTCATCATGCTCAAGGATTATCACCACTAGATCCAAATCATCATAGATATGATCAACAGAGGGATATGAACCCTAATCAGAACAAGAACCCTAATTAGGATATGAACCCTAATCAGAACACAGGCACTAGGAAAGGGTAGCCACTAGATGCACACAGAGAGATCCATGATGATAGGATGAACTAAGACCCACAAAGGCAACTTACCCGGGGTCCTCGCTGACGAATTGAAGAGGAAGAAGAAGGGCCGACGTGCTCGCGGCAGCACGGGGAGCACCCAGAGGGTGCTGCAACCCGCACCAGCCACGGCGGCGGCCACCGCAGCACACGAACACCGCACACCACCATAGGAGGGTCCATGGAGGCGGTGGCAGCACCTAACCCAAAACCTAGGGTTCGGGAACGGGGTGAACCTGGCCACAGGGGAGCTCCGGAATCAAATCCAGTTGGACAGGAGGAAAGGGCGTAGTCAACAACCTCCTCCTACACCATGGCAGCGACCAGAACGGTCCACGACGGCGGGAATCATCGGCAGCGACATCCCTGACCACGGGGTCAGGGATGGAGGAGGAGAGGAGTGAGCTCGAGGGTAAGAGACAGCGAGTGGGCGGGCTAAGTTGGGCCAGAACCCTTTGGGGTGGTTGTTTTGACTATGTCTCATGGGCCACAAGGGCCCAATAAGAATAAGCCAGCCCAAAAACCTTTAAGGCCTCTTTTAATAAATAGAAAAAGACCAAAATGCCCCTAAACTTAATTAAATTCTAGAAAATAAAATAAATGTCCAAAAATTATAAATAAAATATTTTTAGATCACAATAATCCACACTATCCAAATAAATTAAGAAATAAAATTTTAGACATATAATTTTATTAAGAATTTTGTAATTTATATAATCCTTATGGAATTTTATAAAATTATTGAAAGGTAATAAAATTAAATAAAAATCACTTTCATCATATATTAATATTGTAGTATTTTAGAAAATACTAAATAAATATTTAATAACAATTTTTGACATTTAAGTAATAATTCTTAAAAGAATTATTAAAACAATAAAAATCAAATAAAAAGGGAAATAAAATTAAAGAATACAATATTCTATTATAAATATTAAAAAATATATTTATAAATCCTTTATTATTAAAAAGAATTTTTATAATAATGGGAAGAATGCATATCAAGTTAAATGATGCACTACATTACTTTGCATAATCATTTTGCTTCTTTAAATATTGTCCTTACCGAGCAATAATGATGTTTTTGTAGACATAGAAGCTCAAGGTCCAGTGCAAGCATCAGACTTCACTACCTTGCCATCACAAGGCAAGTTCATCACTTGCTCATATCCTTTGAAGAGTCTTTATCAAAGTATTTGCAAATTGTGTGTTATCATATATACTATAAAAGAAAGAAAATATTATTTTCACAAATAAAGAAATCATAGATATCATCCTAAGTGACGATATAATAGAGCAATAGAACTTAGGGTTCTATTTGCAACAATGATGATCAATTCGAGACTTAATAACCCCTGACATCAGTGATTCTAGTGCCGTATATTACCTGTTAGCCATGAGATTTGGAATGGGACTAAGAAGTCAGCTGTATCTTCTTCCTCTCGCATGAAGCCGGATGTGCAGGTCGTGGCTGTTATCCTCGTAGAGTGCATATTAATTGGTAATTCGTAGAGGATATGCAGCATATGGGTGGGAACCCTCATCGTCCCACGATAGTTCTGGCATCTAACAGTTTGTACAAACCATTGCCGTAATTCATTATGTGGGCATGGTGTACACCAAGGAGGCATGCGAGGTCGTGAAGGGGGCAGTGATTGTCTTGGGCCAACTACTGGGCCCCACATCATGGAATTGTGGATGGGAAAGTACGCCTGGTTGTGCAACAAGGAGTTGATCTCTCATGGGTAAAATAACGCACCTCTGCAGAGTGTAAGAATTGTAACTTGTTACTCCCTGTTCCGGGAAGGAGCTATGAACGCGGCAGGAAAGGAACTCCACGAAAGTTCTGGTCAACCTGTGAAGGCTGATTGTCATAGATTTTTATAATAAAATCAATCTTTGAAGAAAGATTTAAAAAACTTCATAGTGCCAAGGACTTATAGTCCGAGGTGGTAGTTAGAGCATCAAACTTCCTACCTTGCATATAATGAACTTGTTGGGTAACGCTGTTACTCATCCTTTCCTTTGATCCCTTGCTTAGACTCTGAGGATCCCGAAGATGTGCAATGTATGCAGCTGAATGTCAAGAAGAGGTGTTCTACGAGGATCCTAACTTGTCAGGAGGTGTTGAAGGAGTGGATTGCGAAATCCTCTATGGTGTTGACGATAACGTATCCAACTAAGTATCCTAGTTAGTAGTAACCAATGGAGCCGAGCAGCATGAACTCTATAGAATAAGCTACTGAGCTCAACTCCTAGTCGGAGTTGCTACTTTTAAATTCCGCTGAAACACTTTATATTTTGGTTTGTAAGTTGAACCTTTTGAAGTCTTAAACTTCTGGTATTGTAATAATAATAATAATATGTGAATGTTTGTAATATGGACCCGCAATGTTTTTGTTGTACCACTCTGAGAGATGTGATATTTACAGAACGGTGTTCTGTGAGTGTCATGTCAACGACTATAGTGTACTACACATGCAGTGGTATGTTGGGTCACCGCATTGCTCATGTACCATATGTGCATGTACATTTGTATTTCGTTAGATGAATGTGGTGTGAAATTCTGAACCAACAAAAAAGTTTGTTGATACAGAAGTTGCATTAGTTTTTCATGATTGATTGATATGGTTGTTATGCATGTACGTATTATTGGTTTGATTGTTAACAAGAGTGTGAATCCACACAATCCATAAGCTCGTGTGATATATGTCAGATAGGGTACTAAAATAATTTACACGAAACATTGTATTGGCGACACTTCTATCTTTGATGGTTAGACTTTTCAATAGAGAAGAGCCAAGGTTGATTTTATAAAATCAAAGGCTTGCAAGACAAAATATTTATGACACTATGAGGATCTATAAGTTAACTTTTTCACACTATTTCCAAAACTAATGTTTTACATGCACATGAGAAATGGTCCTTTAAGCATATGTGAAATAGCTATAAGCAAGGCATATAGCATCTCAATTTATTTTCTAGAAACCACCCAAATTATATGTTGCCCTTACCAAAATAAAGTCGTATCATAGCATGATCACATCACTAGAGCATTTGTTCAACACTTGTTCTTATGATGATTGAATTATTTGGCTTTGTAGACTTTGATTGACTTATCTATGTGTGATACTTCCCAAACATGAACTCATGAACTCAACTCATCTATACACATCTAATTGACCATGATCGGTGCGGGAAATACTTCAAAGTATTCTACCATATTTTCCTAGTGTTAAAATCCTATTTAACTATTTTATTTACCTAAACCCTACAACTCTATTTTCTCAATATTTAAAGCATAGAATTAGAGAATATGTGAACATTATATGTCACCTCATTAAGTTTCAAGAATAAAGGTATTAAATATGTTTTCATAATTACTTTGGCCCTAAAACAATATAATTACTTTCTTATCTAATACCTTAAAAAACTATCTTCTTCATAAAAGATTGTTTTCATACATAACAATAATTTATCAAAAAACATTTTTGGGATCTATATTATGTTTTGAATCAAAAATATTAAATGTATTTTCATAATTTCTTTGTCCTATTTTCCACCATAGCGGATATAGGAAAAAAGAAATATGAAAATATATGTTTTGCTTATTTTACCCAATCCTAAATCTTGAGGAAATTCCCAAGGTGTATTTTGGTATTTTTTTACTTATATCATCAATAGTACCACTTGGTCTAGTTCAATTTTTCACTTTAAATCCACTGAAATAGATTATGGTCAATTTGAAAATATGATGAAACACCAACTAAAGATGACCTGAAAATCTCAAATTAATACAAGAGATCCACTTTAACCTCTACAATCTAATTGACATCTTATCCCATCTCGTGTTTACCAAGTTTTCAAATATAAATAAAAAATATCATTGCCTACCATTGTGCAAAGTTGATCAAGCACTCTTCTTTATTCAACCAAAGATGCCCAAATAATTCATATAGGTGTTATACCTTGTACCCTACTGATGAGTGGATAATACACTTATTTTTATCTTTGTTTAAACCATATATTACATAAAAATTTGATAAGATATTTCTCTAGACTTGCCACTCATCACTAATTATTACATGGATGTGCAAAAAAATTCTTTCATTTTTTCCTTTGTAGAATTGAGCACTTTTATGATGAAACATATGTTAATCAATTAAGAATCACGAGCTGGCATTTTCCCAGGCCAAAAGGGTCGTGGAGTCAAGCGGCATCAGTCATAACGACCTAATGTATGGGCATGTGCAGTCGTTCCATGTGCCACCACACGGGGATCGTTAAACCGAACAACTTTCGTGCAGGGGCCTATATCATATTCGCATTGCAACCACTAGAACCGGAACGCCATCTGCAGAAACACCGCATACGAGAGGTGATCCACCATAGAGCTGCCGCCATCTTCATCGCCATAGCCACAACTCCAACTCCATTTCCCTACATATTCATAGCCCAATATTTATAATCTTGATTTCATCTTAATTGGTGGCATTATAAGACTTTTTGATACTTCTCTCAAGAATTCCACCATAAGACTATTTGATATTTATGGTTTATGATTATTGATCTAATCATGATTGAGTAGTTCACATAGCCTAAGGGCTGATTCCTAGGCCTCACAACTACAAGTGCATCTTTTTATTTGAGATTTTTGTATATTTGAAGTAATCTAGGTCTATATATTTGTATTTAGTATTTTCCTTTGATCCTAGGAATTGTCGGGTACCCAAGACCCCGAAGATGTGTAAAGTTAAAGAGGATAGAGTAGGGGAGATCACGTAGCTACAAGGCAAAACCTAGTGACAACAAGGGGAACACTAAGATAACTATCGCCATTGCCATGACAGACCCTCCAGCCAATGAAGCTCCAAAAATGATCTCGTGACACTAAGATTTAGGAATTCTCCAGAAGCGTCAATGGAAATGATACAAGAATATCATCGGTAATGCCTCTAGCAAGGGTAACAACACCCACAGATGTCGAGCCACCATTTGGGGGCAACACGAGCGTGAGGGGTCATGATTTGCACAATGTGTGATAAAAAATATTCTCCAATGCGGGTTATACACTTCTGTAAACAATTGACTCCATAATAGTTCTCTTCTTAAACATTCAGAACACATCATATCTTTATGACGTTGGTATCCGACTGAAGCGATCATTCAGGGAGGTGTTTATCCTGCATGGATGATCCTCCAAGACCGTTAGGTTTTCCTCTTTTTAAGAACCATGTCAATTTTCTTTATGTATGCTTTTCTATCACTTCTTTGGGCTTTATATATCTTGTTATGCAGAGATGGGGTATAAACTATATGTAGTTCCTTTGAGTTCATAAAGTTCTATTTACCAAAATGAATCATCTGCTCAAATCATCACATAATCAAATCAACCGAAATAATTTAATTACTCTAAGTGTGAACTTAACTCGCGAACTTTCAGTTTAAAATATTTTTTGATATGATTGTTCCTTACAAATGAAGATGTACATTTAATCTTATAGAAATAGACATCGGATTTAATATTTAATATTTTGTTTCTGCGTTATTTTGTAGGAGCAATACCCATGTACATCAAAGGAGCATTTCTGAATCTAGAGATGTTGCAGCTATGTTGCAACTCCCTTCCATGGTAAATTGGAAGCTTTCAATTGTCGGTCCCATGACAGGAATTCATATTTCTCATGTCGAAAAATCTAGCAGGTACCCTCCAAGAATTCTTCAATCTAACTCCATCGCTAGCATCCGTTTACATGTGCTACAACTAGTTAAAAGGATCTATGCCCAAGTCTTTGTTTCTCCTGGCTTTTGAGTTTTTTTGGAAATGGGCGCTTTATTACTTGTAGTTATGTTTACAACCGGCCTATGCATAGTTAGGATGCACACAGCCGATAAACCATACAACTAGTGACCAAAGAAAAAGTACCAGTATTACAAAACATGCTATGAAAATAAATCAAGCCTCGAGCTCTGGCAGATCTATTCGCAGATCACGCTGCCATCCATGTCGAGAGAAAATATCCCTCGTCGTATCCTCCAATCGCGTACATCCCTCCACAAACGAGTCGCGAAACTCCATATGTTAGAGAATAGTCCATGATCGAAGGATAGTCATGGCTCGATAGATAACCTGCAGGGAAAAACACACAATGTTATTAAAATCTTGTTATTTCTATAAAGCCAAAGCGACCAAATAATGGAAAACGCTCTCACCCTAAACAAAGTCATGTATTTGTCCTCAATCCCATGCAACTAGTTACCAAATACATTGGCCACCAGCTATGGAGGAGATAAACCAGAGGCTACTTGGATGATTGACAATATAGCACAAGCAAATTTACACTGAAAGAATAAATGCCGGATTATCTCATTATGGTGACAAAAAATGCATTGTGTACTTCCGTGCCAATTCCTGTTAACAAGATTATCTTTTGTAAGAATGACTCCCTTACGGAGATACCAAGCGAATATCTTCATTTTAAGGGATATTTTTATCTTCCAAATTTTACTATTATCATCAATTGGAATATTAGGTTGGATCAAATCTCTATAAATTGAGTCAACAGAAAATTTACCACTCTCTAGTAATTTCCATTTGAACTCGTCCATACCCTCTGATAGCTGTATCATGGATAATCGTAATAAATTATTGTTCCAAGTTACCAGTGTAGGACCAATGATACTACTTCGAAAAGACACATTAGGGGGATTAGATTTCATTACTGCGGAAAGTGTATCTCCTTTGTGCCTAACAATTAAATATAAAGATGAATATTGTTCACGAAGAGAAGTTTGGCCAAGCCATTTATCTTCCCAGAATCTAATCTGTGATCCATCCTTAATATTGAAAACACCAAAACGGAAGAAATATTTTTTGGACGCCATTAGTCCAGCCCAAAAGTGTGAATCACCGGGTTCCCAAACCACTTGACAGATTTAGAGCCAACATATTTCCTCCATAAAATAGTTTGTAATACACCATCTTCTGTAAGTAGTTTGAACAACCATTTACCCAGAATCGCGGTGTTTTTGACTTGCAAATCATGTATGCCTAGTCCACTGTATTCTTTCGGTCGGCAAACCACATTCCATCTGGCCAGTCGATATTTCTTTTTTTACTATCCCCTTGACAAAAGAATCTTGATCGGATATAATCCACTTTCTTCAAGAGACCTTTTGGTAACTGGAAAAACAAGATCATATATAGTACCATGTTGGTGAGTACTGAATTTATGAGTACAAGTCTTCCACGAAGGGATAGCAATTTACCTTTCCAACTATTAAGACATTTTTGGAGTCTTTCCTCAACGAGTTTCCATTCAGCAATCATGAGACGCTGATATATTGATTCGAAATTTCTCCTGACCATAGCCGAATAACCTCTCTTAAGTCTAAACTGTCTATGACAGCATTAAACAGAAAAGGCCAATGTTCATCAAAACGATCCTGACTTTTCTCATGAGGGAATCTTAGCAAATTAAAATCTCCACCTATGGTTATAGGATTGGGATTGGTTATAGAATCTTACCAACTCACGTAAAAATCAGATTTATAAACATCCTGGACGGCACCATAAACAACGACTAAAGACCATGTGAAATCATCAGCTTTGTTGCATATATGGAGTTTTATAAAAAAACTCCAACCGAACTAGCTAAGACTTCCATAGTCTCATCTCGGACACCTAATAGGATTCTCCTGGATCTACCATGCGGCGGACGTGATATCCACGTCAATTCCACTCCACCAAAAAGGCGATTGAGTAAGGCTTGTGAGAAATCACGTCTACCAGTCTCAGAAATACCCATAAGATCCAACTTATAATCCCTCACACAATCAGCAAAAAACAAATGTTTAGCCAAGTCAAGAAGACCTCTGCTATTTGAAAACATGTCATTCATTGAGAAACTATAGAAAGTTTGGATACATGGGATATCTTACGGGACTTCTGGCTCTTTGATTTACGACCGGATGCTTTGAGCACATACAACAAGCCAAGCCCAGACTCATCAAGTCCACCTCTGATACTTCACCAACTAAGTGAGAAAGGAGTTGACCATCTAAAGTGGCATTCAACTCTTCCTCCTCCATCGATGAAGTATCAGGAACAATAAATACCTTAGGAGTAACCGTTAGATGGTCAACCAGTGGCGGCGCCAAGAAATGCCAACAGGGTATTCATTCTATTTTTTCCTCAATGTTCTATGACCATTGACAGCAGCAGTACAAAACAGTGTATAACGGTGTAAAACAGTGCAAAAGTGTGTAAAACAGTATAGAAAGCACAATATATTATTGAAGTAATGCCAATTCATAAATTTCATAATAACCACAATAAGAGCATTGAGTTTACCTCTTTGATTGAATCTTTGATAATTTGATCATATCCTCATATTACAAATTACATTATAACTCTGCGATTACCTTGTTGGAAGAGATTGATGACATCCTCATCCTTTACTTGGTTGAAGAATTCTCTTTCAACAAATGTAACCATACAATTGTTCAAATAGTCATCACCCATTTTGTTCCTTTGCTTATTCTTCACATAGTTCATTGAGGAGAAAACCCTTTCAACACTATCAATAGCTACTGGTAGAATCAGTACCAACTTCAAAAGATTGTAAACAATAAAATATTGTTCATGCTTGTTCGTCTCAACAAGCATAACTGAAAGCTCACATATGTTCTTCAAGCTTTTAAACCTTTCATCTTTATGCACATTAGCAATATACATGTCTAATTGCCATGGAAGTCTTGCAAGCTCATCAGTTGTGAAATTATTATCATAAAACTTTGTAGCAAGCCTAACCAACTTCTCTCAATCATAAGAAGCGAATAAGAAAAGTGGACTAAATGCTGTCATGCAAGTAAGTAGATCCATGTTTACCTCATCAAATCTGCTATTCAACTCAGAAATTTGCCTATCAATGGCACTCACATACATATCAACATGGAAGCGATGGAAATTCATCGCACCTTTAAAGAAACCCCTTTTAGGTCGCCCAATAGGAAAGTAAGGACCCTCCATATCAACAACTTTGATCTTATGCTTTGTGTAGAAAGATGTGACCTTCATAAGAAAATCCTCCCAGCCAGAATAATCCCTCAAGCCTTGTAAGAAATACTTTGTGTCATCAAGAACCTGAATAGCATGAACAATATCCAATTCTTTTGCTTGCAAAGCTCTGCTCAAATCATCTGTGAATCCAAATATTTCTTGCATCAAGTGTGCCATGAAAACAAACTCAAATGACCGAAATGATGTCAACATGGTTAGCGCCGCCTGTGCCTCCACACCATGGTACTCTTTTCCAATCTTGGTGAGAACTCACCGTATTGCACCATACATAGAGATGACACGGTTCACGGTTCTGAAATGAGAGCTCCAACGTGTATCGCATGGCCTTGCCAAACTCATTTCCTGATTGAGCCCACTCCCTGTTACTACTTCTTCCAATTCCAATGCATAAATCAGTTCCTCGGCCTGAGCTATCCGAAGCATTCTCATTTTTTTACAAGACAAGCCAAGAGCATTTAACAAGTATGCAAGTTGCTGAAAGAACCAAGTGCAATCACCACTCTCCTTAGCAACCGCAACAAGAGTTAATTGTAGTTGATGGGCAAAACAGTGAACATAATAGGCAGAAGGAGACTCATCCATAATAAGTTTTTTCAATCCATTGGCATTACCTTTCATGTTACTAGCTCCATCATACCCTTGCCCACGAGCCATCGCAAATGTCAAATTGAAATTCATTAGCATTTGTTCAATTGCAGCTTTAAGTGTCAAAGAGGTAGTATCTTCAACATGAGCAAGACCAAGAAACCTTACTACAACCCTTCCTTTCTTATCAACATAACGCAAGAAAATAGCCAACTGTTCATTCTGATACACATCACTAGACTCATCTGCAAGTATTGCAAAATGGCCACCATCAAGTTCTTCAATGACTAGTTTAGTAGTCAGCTGCGCACAATATTTTATGAGCTCATGTTGTATATCATGGTGAGTCATCCTACAGTTCTTTGGAGCATTTTTGAGAACTACCTTGTCAACCTCTTCAAAATTTCCTACTAGCCAATTTAAGAGCTCGAGGAAATTTCCTTTATTTAGTGAGTCTTCACTTTCTTCATGTCCTCTAAATGCCAAGCCTTGGTGTAATATAAACCTCAAACACTTGAGTGTCCATGTCAAACGCTGCTTATACAAAGCCTTTTACTGTGAAGTGTTTGAAGCAAGAGACTCCTGAATCGATGCACATGGTGTAGTGAACATATCATACTTATCTTGAGCTTCAGCATGAGCACTACTAAGACCACCTTCATGTCTTGTCAATCTTGATTTCATGTGCCAGTTCCTAAACCCTTTCTTCACAAATGAATCTCCACCAGGACATTTTGTTTTATCTTTGAACAAATAGCAAACAAAGCAGAAAGCAGCATCTTTGTCCACACTGTACTCAACCCATGGATATTCTTTAAACCAAAACATGCAAATGCGACGGTCTTTTCCACTTATACTTGTAATCGGAAACTTATGATTCTTTGGTTGACATGGCCCCATCTCAATGTATCTCCTTCTTAATCTATCTTTGTCGTTGGCATCATACCTTGAGATGGGAATCCGCTTCCCCGAATCATGTTCGAGTGCCCCCAAATCTGCTTGTGTTTCTTCATCCTCTTCATCGACAGTTTCTTCATCTTCTACAATTGGATTTGGGATTGCACGGCTGCTCTCCGGTTCACATTCTTCATCCGGCGGTGACTGCACTAGTGCCAACTGCAAATTGTTCTCTGGCTGATCATGAGAACTACTTGCTTTAACAATTGTTTGATTCGGTGTGGTTGTTTCATTTGTCTTTTTGGCTTTTGATGCTTTTTTCCACAATGAAAGTATGCTACTACCGCCAACATCACTTTTCTTCTTCTTCATATATATTACAAGAAAGCAAAAGAGATCTAGGAAATTAGTCCACTAGAAAATATACTCCCTCCGACTCATACTAATTGACTCACATTTGTCTAGATTTGGATGAATCTAGACACTATTTAGTATATAGGTTCATCCAAATTTTGAAAAATACAAATCAATTAATATGGGTCGAAGGGAGTACCAAATCTGGAATTTACAATATTGATTCTCGTAAATCTGAAAAACCAAGACTTAAGAGAGGGAAAAAGAATGAAAATAAACCTGGCCGTTCGTCCGTTGATGTTCCCAACTTGAGTGTCGCCTGCTCGTCAATTGTCGTGTTGCGCTGGTGCGCCGGCGCCGCCGTCTGTACGTGGAGGCATGGAGGAGATTGTGTGGGATGGGAATATGATCAGAGGAGATCGCGTGGCGGCGGGGCGGGCGTGAGAATACGTACGATCGATGTGGGCAGTGACGATGTGTAGTGCGTATGAATACGGTCTATGGGCCTGGCCGCCTGGGCCATATGCACTCAGAGTAGTCGATTATATGTATAAATTTTTTTTTGCTCAAAATTATTGGTATTCCCAGGAATAAAGGGGCATACCCTCAGCGCTGCCTATGTGGTCAACCTCCATGTGCCTCAATACATTAGAAAAAAGAAACTTCCTTTACAGAGCTACCCAAGCTAACGCCAATATTGTCCAGTTTAGAAGTAATAGCTAGGGTAGAAAAAGAAAGAAAGGAATTGGAGGGACTTGTTATACCATTCGAATCCAAATTATTCTTAGCTTGCGACGCATCGGCTTGAGCAACGATTCTTCATATGTGGCCGACACACCAGAGATATCGACCCCATGACGAACACTCTGCCTGAACGATGTAGCACCCCTTCCCACAGGTGTAGGGGTAGCAACACCAGCCATAGAAGAACGCGTTAGGGGAGGAAGCACGCCCAACCCCTCCTGAGTTAGGCCGCCTCCTCCTGGTCCGCGTGCGCCTCCAACCCCTCCTGTGCCAGAGAGGAATAGGTCACGGCCCCCAGCTGCATGTGGGCCTCTAGGTCCGCGTGCTGCCAGCCTGCTTGAGCCTACTTGACATTGATGTCCAGTACCTGGCTCGAAGTGGAGCCCCATTGGGCGTTGCACTCGGCGCCCGGCCTAGCAACCATCGCCGAGGCCGCCATGTCCAGGGAAGGCACATCAGCCTGTAGCCCTTGGGTCCCAATATCCTAAGCATGCAGCCCACTAGAGGATCCCTGCATCGCCCTGAGCACCTCCCGACCGGCAGCCTCGATAGGCATGCCCAACATCACCTGGAGCGGCGACCCGTCATGAACATCCGACCCCTCCTAGGCCGACTTCCGTGCAACATCCGGTGCTCTGATCTCCTGGAGAATAGGCTGCGGTCGATCGCGCGGTATCGTCTGACCCAAGGTGTGTGTCCGAGAACGTGTTGGCGACGTTGTACGTGCCCGACCAGCCCCACCAGAAGCAAGCTGAAGCGCGTCCTGAAGCTAGCCCTGCGTCACACGCGGAGAAACCTAAGAGCTCCTTCCCTGCAAAGGTGAGTTCGACAGCAGTGCCACAACCAATTCCATACCTCACGGAGTAGTAGGGTTGGCATTGAAAGGCGTTACCGCAAACACCATCTGTGATGCCTGCCCAGAGGGAGGTTCCTAGCTCACAAGTCCATGCGACGTAGAAGCGGACCCAGGTACAACGTTCGACTCAGTAACAGGCCCAGAAGTATCCATCACATCATATGAAGGCTTTTCGACAACATCATCATGAGAACCACTGTCATCCTTTCTCCATAATTTAGGAACGAACTCGGGCTCAGTAACATACCCATACGATTCCAACCGGAAACGAAATTCATATCCTTTTTTCTTCACCACAACATCTGACTAAATAAAGTAACCAATAGCATCCTGCTTCTTCAAGAAAACCATGGTATCAAACATAACCACAAGAATATGGACCACACCACGCTTCCGCAAACAGAATAAGTCAACATCCAACATAGTCCCTATAAGACCACCAACCGCCCAAAACCCTAAAAAGGAGCGCAAAGAGTGTGGCACCCCTTCAACATGCAACCATACCTACTTAAGCTTACATTTGTAGGGAATCTCCTGCGACTTAAACACAGAAATAGAGAGCTGGGCGGTGCTAAGAGGCACTAAAACCAGAATCTCGTCCACCCTGTCAAGATCCTCAAAAGACGGAAAGCTCACTAAGAAAGCATTTTCTCAATAAGGCAAAGCTTTACACTTCCACTGATCACGAACAGACACTCTGCTAGCAACCTGTCCCCGAACTACATCAGTAGATACAGACTCACCAGCCACCTGTAGTAGAGCAATAGGAGTCTGATTTGCTTCCAAGTGATCATGAACCACACTATCAGGAAACTATGTGAACAAAGTCTGATCATTACCAATACCAGCCATGTACGGGGTAAGCCTTGTCTGCTTAATAACAGGACATCTCACATCCGAGAGTTGGGTGTGCAGAGTTATTACAAATATAACAATAATGAACCACCTTATAATCATTGGTCACATGCGTATTCACTGCACACTTCCAACAGTGCACCCCCTTTTTATTCTTTTTACCACTAGCCTCGGTCACAAGCACTGAGTTAACCTGCGTAACCTCCGAGAGAGGAGGGGGAATACCACTCTGAACATGTTGTTGTTTACCCTGCTGGCTATATTGGTACCGCATCTGTTGCCCCTTTGGCTGAAAAGGTGGGTTGAATGAACCGTGACTATGCATCTACGGGTACCCACTTTGAAACGCATTCGGCTGCTGATGCTGTGAGATGCAGTTGTAGAATTTGATAATGCAATACTTGATTCAATAACAAATGGGTACAAGGTTTATAACTTTATATAGTACAAGGTGGAGTCCGTTGGTTCCCTAATTGGGTCACATGAAATATTGTCTAACATCCCCCCGCAGTCTCAACGGTGGGTTCAACAACGTTGAGACTGGATCGTATATCAGTAAATGGTGTAGTAGCAAGCCCTTTGGTGAAGATGTCAGCGAATTGCGTTGTTGTAGGAACATGAAGAACTCGTACTTGGCCCAAAGCAACCTTTTTCCGAACAAAATGGATGTCAATATCAATGTGCTTAGTACGGCGATGCTACACTGGATTGCCTAACATATAAACTGCAGAAATATTATCGCAATAAACCACGGTTGCATGATGAATAGGGCGATGAAGCTCCTTAAGTAATTGGCGTAACCAAACTATTTCAAGAACCGCATGTGCAACAACCCGGTGCTCTACCTCAGCAAACGAGTGGGAGACCGTAAGCTGGCATTTTGAAGATCAAGAAATAAGATTGTTACCAAGGTAAACACAGTATCCTGAAGTGGATCGACGAGTGTCTGGACAAACAGCCCAGTCGGCATACGAATATGCTGTCAATGATGCAGGTGATGATGAATTAATGTGGATACCGTGATCGATGGTTCCTTTGACATAACGAAGAATGCGTTTGACATGATTATAATGTGGAACACAAGGATCATGCATAAAAAGACATGCCTGTTGGCTGTTGCACATCATATGATAATTTAGGACGCGTGAGAGTGAGATATTGAAGAGCACCGGTGAGACTACGATAAAGAGTAGAGTTTAGAGGTGGTATCTACAGGAGTGCGAGAAGGTTGACAATCTAACATACCGGATTATTAAGAAGATCAACGGAATACTGACGCTGGGATAGAAAGAGACCGTTATGATCACGTGTGACGACAATGCCTAGAAAATGATGTAGAGGGCCAAGATCAGTCATAGAGAATTCTTGTTGTAGAAGAGAGATGACATGGTGAAGAAAATTGGAAGAGGAAGAGGTGAGAACAATATCATCTATATAAAGGAGGAGATAGGCTACTTGATTGTTAGAGTGATAAACGAAGAGAGAGTAATCATAACAAGATGGGGAAAACCTACTTTTTGGATGAAGGTAGAGAATCATTGAAACCAGGCACGGGGAGCTTATTTGAGACCATAGAGAGATTTTTTTAAGGAGAAAACGTGATTGGGAGAGGTGGAATCTTCAAATCCTAAAGGTTGTTGACAATAAACAGTTTCCGTAATGGAGCCGTGTAGAAAAGCATTTTTAACGTCTAGTTGGTGAATTGGCCATTGGGAAGAGACCGCAATGCTAAGGATAGTACGGATAGTGCTAGGTTTAACTACAGGATAGAAAGTTTCATCATAGTCTATACCGTGTTGTTGAGAGAAACCACGACAAACCCAACAAGCTTTATACTGAGAGAGACTGCCATCGAAGTGGAATTTTTGTTGGAAGACCCATTTACCAGAGACGACGTTAGCATTGGGAGGATGGGGAACTAGCTGCCAGGTGTTGTTGGAGAGAAGGGCATGATACTCATCACGCATGGCAGCAACCCAGTTAGGATCTAGAAGGGTAGATTTATAAGATTTAGGGAGAGGAGATAGATTAGTGGAGACATGCAAGTTGAGCTTTGTGATAGGTAAACAAAAGCCAGATTTGGCGCGTGTGCGCATAGGATAGTTATTAGTTGGTGCAGGAACAGAGATGGCATGAGGTGGTGGAGAGAGCATGGATGGCGAGGGTGAAGCGTCCGGCGCAGCGGAGGAGGCGGACGCGGGTGTGTGCTGTAGGGTTTCGTAGCATGGAAAACAAAAAAAATCTACCGCATACAAACAAACAAGCCAAGATCTATCTACTAGATTGTAGCAACGAGTCGATGGAATGACTCACCCTCGAAGATTCCAAAGTGTTTAACGAGAGCGGATTCTCGTGGGTGATGTAGTCGTACTCTTCCCGATCTCAAGATCGTGTAGACGATCCTTCCGGCGCTACGTTCCGGCAGCGCTTCCGCAGTCGGTCACACGTTCGGTACTCGACGAAGACCTTCCTCTCCCTTGTTCCAGCAGGCAGCGGAGGTTGTAGCACTCTCCTCGCGATTCCGGCAGCACAACGGCGTGGTACCGGAAGTAGAGGGGAGATCTCGCAGGGCTTCGCCTTAAGCCGGAGCGAGTATGGTGGACTATGAGAGAGAGCCTCGGCGATCTAGGGTTTAGACGCACCAAGGAGGAGGGTATAGGGCCGGCGGCTGGGGCTTGGAGCAGCCCAAGTCGGCGGCTAGGGTTTCCCTAGGCGGCGGCGCCGGCGGCTGGGAGCTAGGGTTTTGGGTGGAGGTGTTGTGTGCTTGGAGGGGCAGCCCTGCCCCTCCTTATATAGGTGGAGGGGGCGCGCCAGGGGAGGGGAGTCCCTCCCCAACTCGGTTTCCCAAGTGGGTCGGTGGTGGAGGGGAGGAACTCCTCCCCAAGTAGGTTTCCTACTTCCACTCCATCTCACAAAATAACCATTTGACTTTTCAAATTGGCGTTTGACTTTTCAAACTAGGATTTGATTAAACCCTTTATTTTGTTCAGCGATGACACCTAGTACATGATTCAATCATTCCAACTTTATATGACACATTCATGTACCCTTCCCCTCCGGAGTGCCGGACATTCCGGAACCTTCTAGAACATTTCCGATGAAAACACCGGAACCATTCTCCAACCCCGAAACAGGACTTTCCTTATATGAATCTTATTCTCCGGACCATTCCGGATCTCCTCGTGATATCCCGGATCCCATCCGAGACTCCGAGCAACATTCGGTATCTTACTCATCATTCCATAACTACTCAAACAACGTCGAATCCTTAAGTGTGTCTCCCTACGGTTCGTGAATTATGCGGACATGATCGAGACACTTCTCCGAACAATAACAAATAGAGGAATCTGGAAATTCATATGGCTCCCACATATTTCTACGATTACTTTGCGATCGAATGAACCACTTACATACGATACCAATTTCCCTTTGTCTCACGATAGTTTACTTATCCGAGGTTATGATCGTCGATATCTCTGCATACCTAGTTCAACCTCGTTACTGATAAGTACTCTTTTCTCGTTCCTGTGATATGTGATCCTTTGTGAGCCAGTCACATGCTTGGAAGCTAATTGGATGACATTTCACCGAGAGGGCCCAGAGTATATCTATCCGTCATATGGATGGACAAATCCCACTCTTGATCCATGTGTCTCAACCAATACTTTCCGAACACTCAATGCCACCTTTATAGCCACCCAGTTACGGTGTGGTGTTTCATGTCATCAAAGCATCCTTCCGGTGAAGGTGATATGCATGATCTCATGGTCGAAGGAATTAGGTTACTATGTATCAGAAAGCATATAGCAATTGAACTATTAAAATGACTTGATCTTTATGCTACGCTTATCTATAGGAGTATGTCCACCATATCATTCTCCTAACGATATGATCTTGTTGTTAATAACATCTCAATGTTCATGATAGGGAAACCATAATCATTTATTAACCAACAAGCTAGTATTATAAAGAGGCTTTACTAGGGACTCTATTTTAGTTTACAAATCACACAAGTATTAATGTTTCCTTGTCAATACTATTACAGCATGAATGTAAACATTTATCATAAACACAAAGATATAATAATAACTACATTTATTATTGCCTCTAGGGCATATCTCCAACAGTCTCCCGCTTGCACTAGAGTCATCTAATCTAGATTACATGGTAATATACCGAACACCCATGGCAGTTTGGTGTTGGTCATGTTTTGCCCTCGGGAGAGGTTTAGTCAACGGATCCGCCACATTCAGATCTATGTGTACTTTGCAAATCTTTATGTCCCCATCTTGGACATGTTCTCGAATAGCGTGAAAACGTACCTTGATGTGCTTCAGCTTCTTGTGTGACCTTGGTTCTTGCGCATTGGCTATGGCGCTCATGTTATCACAGTAGATAGACATTGGGTCCAGCGCACTAGGAACCACACCCAGCTCTGTAATGAACTCTTTCATCCATATCGCTTCTTGTGAAGCCTCCGAAGCAGCCATGTATTCCGATTCAGTTGAAGATCTCGCCACAACGCTTTTCTTTAAACTCCTCCAGCTAACTGCTGCACCATTCAAAGTAAATACGTATCCAGATTGTGATTTAGAATCATCCGGATCGGTGTTCCAACTAGCATCGGTGTAACCATTAACAACGAGCTGTTCATCACCTCCATAAGAAAGAACCATATCCTTAGTTCTTCTCAAGTACTTAAGGATGTTTTTGACCGCTGTCCAATGATCCACTCCTGGATCACTTTGATATCTGCTAGTTAAACTAACAGCATATGCAATGTCGGGTCTAGTACATAGCATGGCATACATTAGAGATCCTATGGCTTAGGCATAGGGAGTTTTACTCATCCTTTCTCTATCTTCTACCGTTGTCAGACTTTGAGTTTAACTCAAGGTCGTATTGGCAACATGGGCAAGAACCCTTTCTTGCTATCTTCCATTCCAAACCTCTTTAGAACTTTGTCCAAATATGTACTTTGTGACAATGATATTAGGCGTCTCGATCTATCTCTATAAATCTTTATGCCTAATATGTAAGCTGCTTCGCCAAGATCCTTCATTGAAAAACTATTATTCAAATATTCTTTGACACTATTAAGAAGGTCTACATCATTCCCAATCAACAATATGTCATCCACATATAGTATTAAGAATGCTACAGAGCTCCCACTCACTTTCTTGTAAATACAAGCTTCTCTATAAGTTTGTATAAAACCAAAACTTTTGATTACCTTATCAAAACGTTGATTCCAACTTCGGGATGCTTGCTTCAATCCATAGATGGACCGTTGAAGTTTGCATACCTAGTTAGCATCTTTAGGATCGACAAAACCTTTGGGTTGCATCATATACAACTCTTCATCAATGTCTCTGTTGAGGAATGCTGTTTTGACATCCATCTGCCATATCTCATAATCATAATATGCAGCGATTGCTAACATAATCCTCACAGACTTTAGCTTCGCTACTGGTGAGAAAGTCTCATCGTAGTCAACTCCTTGAATTTGTCGAAACCCTTTTGCGACAAGTCGAGCTTTATAGACAGTAACATTACCATCAGCATCTATTTTCTTCTTGAAAATCCATTTGTTCTCGACAGCCTTCCGGCCATCCGGTAAGTCCACCAAAGTCAATACTTGGTTTTCGTACATGGATCCAATCTCGGATTTCATGGCTTCTTTCCATTTATTGGAATCTGGGCTCATCATCGCTTCCTCATACGTCGCAGGGTCATCGGTGTTGTCCACCAACATGACACTCATAACGGGATCATACCAGTCAGGAGTGGTACGAGTTCTCGTTGACCTGCGAGGCTCTGTAGCAACTACAACTGAAGTTTCATGATCATCATCATTAGCTTCCTATCTTATTGGTGCAGGCACCACAGGAACTTCTTCCGGTGCTGCGCTACTCGCAAATTGGAGAGAAGGTTCGACAACCTCGTCGAGTTCTACTTTCCTTCCAGTCACTTCTTTCGAGAGAAATTCCTTCTCTAGAAAGGATCCATTCTTGGCAACAAAGATTTTGCCCTAGGATCTATGATAGAAGGTATACCCAATAGTTTCCTTCGGGTATCCTATGAAGACGCATTTTTTCGCTTTGGGTTCAAGCTTGTCCGGCTGTAACTTCTTTACATAGGCTTCGCAACCCCAAACTTTAAGGAACGACAATTTAGGTTTCTTCCCAAACCATAATTCATACGGTGTCGTTTCAACGGATTTAGATGGTGCCCTATTTAAAGTGAATGCGGCTGTTTCTAATGCATAACCCCAAAATGATAGCGGTAAATCTGTAAGTGACATCATAGAACGAACCATATCTAAGAGAGTTCGATTACGACGTTCGAACACACCATTACGCTGTGGTGTTCCCGGCAGTGTCAATTGTGAAAGTATTCCGCATTTCTTCAAATGCTCGCCAAACTCGTAACTTAGATATTCACCTCCACGATCAGAACGTAGAAATTTAATCTTCTTGTTACGTTGATTCTCTAACTCACTTTGAAATTCCTTAAACTTCTCGAAAGTTTCAGACTGATGTTTCATGAAATAGATATACCCATATCTACTCAAGTCATCCGTGAAGGTAAGAACATAACGATAACAACCGCGCGATGCTACACTCATTGGACCACACACATCGGTATGTATGATTTCCAATAAGTCCGTAGCTCGCGCCATCATACCAGAAAATGGAGTCTTAGTCATTTTTCCCATCAGACATGCTTCGCATCTTTCAAGTGATTCAAAATCAAGTGATTCAAGAAGTCCATCGAAATGGAGTTTCTTCATACGCTTCACTCCAATGTGACCAAAACGACAGTGCCACATATAGGTCGAGTTATCGCTCGATTTCAAACGTTTAGCTTCAATGTTATTAATATGTGTATTTCCACTATCGAGATTCAATAAGAATAGACCATCTATCAAAGGTGCATGTGCATAAAACATATTACTCATATAAATCGAACAACCATTATTCTCGGACTTAAACAAGTAACCGTCTCGCAATAAACAAGATCCCGATATAATGTTCATGCTTAACGCAGGAACCAAATAACAATTATTTAAGTATAAAACTAATCCCGATGGTAGATGAACGGGTAGCGTGCCGACCGCGATCACATCAACCTTTGATCCGTTTCCCACGTGCATCTTCACCTCGTTCTTCGCTAGCTTCCGTTTATTCTGCAGCACCTGTTTCGAGTTACAAATATGAGCAACCGAACCAGTATCAAATACCCAGGCACTACTACGAGTACTAGTGAGATACACATCAATAACATGTATATCGGATATACCTTTCTTCTTGATGTTGCCGTTCTTCAAATCCGCTAAGTACTTTGGGCAATTCCGCTTCCAGTGACCTTCTCCCTTGCATTAAAAGCACTTAGTATCAGGCTTAGGTCCAGCCTTGGTCTTCTTCGCCGGTGCGGTAACTTTCTTACCACCCTTCTTGAAGTGTCCCTTTTGCTTATACTTGCCTTTCTTGAATTTGGTGGTCTTATTGACCATCAACACTTGGTGCTCTTTCTTGATCTCCACTTCTGCAGATTTTAACATGGCAAAGAGTTCTGGCAACTGCTTGTTCATGTTTTGCATATTGTAGTTCATCACAAAGTTCTTGTAACTTGGTGGTAGTGATTGGAGGACACGATAAATCCCCAAAGCATTAGGAATCACTATACCCAAGCTTTGAAGTTTGTTTGCGTGCCCAGACATCTTAAGCACATGCTCACTGACGGAGCTGCCCTCTTCCATCTTGCAGTTAAAGAACTTTTCAGAAGCCTCATAGCTCTTAATTGCGGCATGAGTCTCAAAGATCAATTTGAGATCACGGACAATATCATGTGGGTCTGAATTCTCAAACCTGTTTTGAAGCTCCGATTCTAAACCATACAAGATAGCACACTGAACTGTGGAGTACCGAGTCTTTCGAGCGAGGTAAACATTCTTTAATTCATCGGTAGCAGTAGCTGCAGGTGGTTCACCCAGCGGTGCATCCAGCACATAGGTCAAATTACCAGCTGTGAGGACAATCCTCAAATTGCGGAACCAATCCGCGAAGTTGCTTCCATTGTTTTTCAACTTTTCTTTCTCTAGGAACGCATTAAAATTGATGGTAGGGGCCGCCATTGATCTACAACATATTTGCAATAGTTTAGACTAAGTTTATGACAAATTGAGTTCTAATTAATAGTTAAATTAATCTAGGTGAACTCCCACTCAAAACAATATCCCTCACATTGTTTTAGTGATCACACGAACCAAATCCACCACATCAACACCGATCATCACGAGAGTTGATGTAGCTTCAATGGCGAACAATCGACATGTTCATCATATCTACTATATGATTCATGCTTTACCTTTCGGTGATCCGTGTTCTGAGACCATGTTTGTACATGCTAGGCTCGTCCAGATCAAACCTTAGCTTCCGCATGAGAAAAACTGGCTTGCTCACGTTGTATACACTTGCGGAATCTAACACACCCGATCATCACGTGGTGCTTCGAAACAACAAGCTTTAGCAACGGTGCTTAATAAGGGTGAACACTTTAGAACTTGAAATTTATGTGCATGAGGGATCATCTTATAATGCTACCGTCGTTAACTAAGCAATACAAGATGCATAAAGGATTAACATCACATGCAATTCATAATATGTGATATGATATGGCCTTTCTTCTTTGTGCTTCCGATCTCCATCTTCAAGCACGAACATGATCTCCATCATCACCAGCATTGCATCAAGGTCAATGACGCTGCTCCATGGTTGTTGTCCACCAGCTTAAACTATTACAACTACTTTGAATATACACGCGGGTCTTAACAGAAATTAAAGACAACCATATGGCTCCTGCCGGTTGCCAACTTACAATAAGGAACATTGCATACATCAAATATAATCACAATCATGGCCATATCACATCACAGCACACCCCTGCAAAACAAAGTTAGACGCCTCTACTTTCTTTGCATGTTTTACGTGGTTTGGGGCTTTCAATAAGTTTCGTTCTAACTTACGAACAAGAACCACAACATTGATACTAGTATTGTCCACCCGTTGTAAATTGAATCTTAACTATGTTGGGAGAAACAGGCACCCGCAAAGCCACTTATGCAATACAAGTTGCATGCCAAGCGTGGAACAAGTCTCATGAACGATGTCATGTAAGGTTAGCCCGGGCCGCTTCATCCCACCATCCCGCAAGATGCAAAGTACACAAGAAGCAATCGACAACAAAAGCATCAACGCCCACAATGACCATTTTGTTCTACTCGTGCAACAGATCTACATATATACACGGCTCTGATACCACTGTAGGGTTTCGTAGCATGGAAATCAAAAAAATTCTACCGCATACAAACAAACAAGCCAAAATCTATATACTAGATTGTAGCAACGAGTCGATGGAATGACTCACCCTCGAAGATTCCAAAGTGTTTAACGAGAGCGGATTCTCGTGGGTGATGTAGTCGTACTCTTCCCGATCTCAAGATCGCGTAGACGATCCTTCCGGCGCTGCGTTCCGGCAGCGCTTCCGCAGTCAGTCACACATTCAGTACTCGACGAAGACCTTCCTATCCCTTGTTCCAGCAGGCAGCGGAGGTTGTAGCACTCTCCTCGCGATTCCGGCAGCACAACAGCGTGGTACCGGAAGTAGAGGGGAGATCTCGCAGGGCTTCGCCTTAAGCCGAAGCGAGTATGGTGGACTATGAGAGAGAGCCTCAGAGATATAGGGTTTAGATGCACCAAGGAGGAGGGTCTAGGGCCGGCGGGTAGGGCTTGGAGCATCCCAAGTCGGTGGCTAGGGTTTCCCTAGGTGGCGGCGGCAGTAGGAGGTGGCGGCGCCGGTGGCTGGGAGCTAGGGTTTTGGGTGGAGGTGTTGTGTGCTTGGAGGGGCAGCCCTGTCCCTCCTTATATAGGTGGAGGGGGGCGCGCCAGGGGAGGGGAGTCCCTCCCCAACTCGGTTTCCCAAGTGGGCCGGCGGTGGAGGGAAGGAATTCCTCCCCAAGTAGGTTTCCTACTTCCCCTCCACCTCACAAAATAGCCGTTTGACTTTTCAAACTAGGATTTGATTAAACCCTTTATTTTGTTCAGCGGTGACACCTAGTACATGATGCAATCATTCCAACTTGATATGACACATTCATGTACCCTTCCCCTCCGGAGTGCCGGACATTCCGGAACCTTCTAGAACATTCCCGATGAAAAACCAGAACCATTCTCCAACCCCCAAACAGGACTTTCCTTATATGAATATTATTCTCCGGACCATTCCGGATCTCCTCGTGATATCCCGGATCCCATCCGAGACTCTGAACAACATTCAGTCTCTTACTCATCATTCCATAACTACTCAAACAATGTCGAATCCTTAAGTGTGTCTCCCTACGGTTCGTGAATTATGCGGACATGATCGAGACACTTCTCCGAACAATAACCAATAGAGGAATCTGGAAATTCATATGGATCCCAGATATTTCTACGATTACTTTGTGATCGAATGAACCACTTACATACGATAGCAATTTCCCTTTGTCTCACGATAGTTTACTTATCCGAGGTTATGATCGTCGGTATCTCTGCATACTTAGTTCAACCTCGTTACTGATAAGTACTCTTTTCTCGTTCCTGTGATATGTGATCCCTTGTGAGCCAGTCACATGCTTGCAAGCTAATTGGATGACATTTCACCGAGAGGGCCCAGAGTATATCTATCTATCATATGGATGGACAAATACCACTCTTGATCCATGTGTCTCAACCAATACTTTCTGAACACTCAATGCCACCTTTATAGCCATCCAGTTACGGTGTGGTGTTTCATGTCATCAAAGCATCCTTCCGGTGAAGGTGATATGCATGATCTCATGGTCGAAGGAATTAGGTTACTATGTATCAGAAAGCATATAGCAATTGAATTAATAAAATGACTTGATCTTTATGCTACGCTTATCTATAGGAGTATGTCCACCATATCATTCTCCTAACGATATGATCTTGTTGTTAATAACATCTCAATGTTCATGATAGGGAAACCACAATCATTTATTAACCAACAAGCTAGTATTATAAAGAGGCTTTACTAGGGACTCTATTTTAGTTTACAAATCACACAAGTATTAATGTTTCCTAGTCAATACTATTACAGCATGAATGTAAACATTTATCATAAACACAAAGATATAATAATAACTACATTTATTATTGCCTCTAGGGCATATCTCCAACATGTGCTGCCGCGAGTCTGCCGCGGCAGAGGATTGGGGTGAATGTGCTGCCGCGGCAGGGGAAGGGGATTCTACCGCGGCAGAGAAAATGTGGTGTTGCGCTGCCGCGACAGAGGTTGGCGTGGCCACGACAGGAGAAGGGGGCTCTGCCACGACAGAGAAAGATGGAGAATTTGCTGCCGCGACAGCGTGATCAGGTGGGGCAGCGGCAGAGGATGGTTGTGCAGCAATGTGTTGGAAAAGAGGCAGTGTGGTTTTGGGAGAGGATGATTTGGGTGCGGATGGGGGTGTTGTGTCAGTGAGTAAACAAGTGGAATACGGAAAAATAGTTTCATCAAAAGTTACGTGGCGAGAAATATGCATATGACCGGAAATAGATCAAAACACCTATAACCTTTATGTTCATCGGAATGTCCTAATAATACACATGGGATAGATCTTGGGGATAGTTTGTTAACTGAAGTACCATACACATTGGGAAAACAAAGACAGCCAAAAACACAGAGTTCGGAGTAATTAGGATTAGAAAGGAAAAGAGAGATAAAGGGTGTTGTTTTAGGATTGACACTAGATGGGCGAATGTTCAGAAGATAGGTGGTTGTGCACAAAGCTTCGGCCCAAAAATTAGATGGCATGGATGCTTGGATAAGGAGTGTGCGAATGATATCATTGATTGTGCGAAGAGAGCGTTCAGCCTTGCCATTTTGTGGGGATGTGTATGGGCATGAAAAATGGAGAAGGATGCCATGTTGTAGGAAAAAGGTTCTATTGGCATGATTGTTGAATTGTTTTCCATTATCACACTGTATAAATTTGATGGGAAGGAAAAAGTGAGTTGCAACATAGCGTTGAAAATTGAGAAAATTTGTGTGCACATCAGATTTGTTTCTTAGCGGAAAGGTCCATATGAAGTGTGTGAAATCATCCAATATGACAAGATAATATTTGAAACCAGAGATACTTAAGGTTGGAGAAGTCCACAAATCACAATGTAGAAGCTCAAAAGGAAAAGTACTGGAGGAACTGAAGGGTAACCTAACATGTTTTCCTTGTTGGCATGACTCACACATCGATGTACTATGAGAGTCATTATTACAAGGGATGGAAAAATCATTAAGCAAAGATGACATTGTGGCACTATTTGGATGACCTAAACACTGATGCCAAAGATCCACCATGGCAAGCATGGATGATGGAGGTGCGACATGAGCGCCATGAATGTAGTAGAGGTCATCAGAGCTATTGAAGCGTGCGATCTCCGCCTTGGTGAGGAAATCCTTCCCAGACAAGCCAAAAGGGTCAAATTCGACGGGGACAAGATTATCATGGTGATGCGATGAACGGAAATTAGATTTCTAATAAGGGTTGGTACAACTAAGACATCACATAGGAGGAGTGGTTTGGTGGTGGATGGGAGTTGTGTATGACCAACGCATGAAATAGGGGCGGAGGAACAATCACCGGGGATAATTGAGGGAAAATAAGATGGAGTGCATTGTGACAGCATATTATTGGATGAGGACATATGACTAGATGCACCAGAATCAAAGATCCAAGCAGTACTTGTATTACCTTCTGCAGCAAAGTTATTCATGGCTTGGATAAACGCAGCTTGATCCCAGCTCAGAGCATTAGCGGGTGACGGTGTTGTCGGTGGTGCAGGTGCTGGCGCAGGTGGTTTTGCCGCATACATGGGGTACTGCATCGGCTGGTGGTAGGCTCCTGGATCAGCATGATAGAGTGGCGTCGGTGTCGATGCACCATACTGGATCGGCGGGGCAGTAGCATAGGGGCAGGACTTGGAGCGGCGTAGTAGACCTGAGCAGGTGGACGGACTCCGAGGAGGCCAGGGTCGCTGGTGTGAGGTCACATACCCGGTTGCCACGCGCCAGAGTAGGCAGGTGGGGCACCTGAGGGAGAGGGTGCTGTCCATGGCATATACCAGGCCTGGACGAGAACCGCCCATAGATCATGAGGGGGGCGCCATGCTGCGGAGGCCGGTGTCAATGTCTAAGCGCTAGGTGGAGGAGCTGGTGGTGGTGCGGCAGGCCGAGGCGATGGACCAGGCCGAGGCGGGAAGTACATTGGGTTCTTCCCGCGAAAGTTAGGGCTCGGGCGCCATCCAGGTAGTGGTGCTGCAGCTGATGGAGGAGGGGCGACCGGTGGGGAAGGGGCCGGTGGGCGTGTGATACGTCAGAAACGTATCTATAATTTTTGATGCTCCATGGTTGTTTAGTATCTACTTTGCTTTTCTTTGTCTACACTTTGAGGTGCTTTTTACATGTTTTCTGGTACTAACCTATTAACAAGTTACCACAGTGCCAGTTGCCTGTTTTCTGCTGTTTTTGGTTCCAGAAAAGTTAGCAAAGAAATATTCTCGGAATTGGAAGGGACAAACGTCAAAGTCAATAACTTTTCGTGGAGAACAAGAAGTCTATAGGGGAGCCGGAGAGGCATGCCAGGGCAGCCGCACCCCCCTAGGCACGGGTGGGCCCTGCCCTGCACCTAGGTAGGGTGTGGGGCCCTTGGCCACCTCCTCAGCCTCCCCCTTCGCCTATAAGAAGCCCCCGATGCAAAAACCCTAAGTACCTGATCAAATCTCCACGAAACCTTCTGTAGCCGCCGCCACCGTCGTCCCTAGATCGGGGGAATCTGAAGTTCTTCCCGGTATCCTACCGGAGGGAGATCATCCCGGAGGCCTTCTCTCCGGTATGATGCGTGAGTAGTTCCACCTTGGACTACGGGTCCATGTAGTAGCTAGATGGTTGTATCTCCTCCTTTGTGCTTTCATGTATAGATCTTGTGAGCTCCGTTCATGATCAAGATCTAATCTATTTGTAATCATGCATGTTGTGTTTGCGGGGATCCATGGATATTGAGATTATTTTGTTGGTTTGATTAATGGTTTTGTCTTTATGATTCTATCATGTCTATGTTGTTTGTGATCTTGCATGCTCTCCGTTGTTAGTAGCTATCTTGGCCAAGTAGTTGCTAGTGACTCCAAGAGGGGGTATTTATGCTCGATAGTGGGTTCATGCCTCTAGTTTTCAAGGGAAGTGACAATAATCTCTTCGGTTGTAAATGTGATGTTGCTACTAGGGAGAAAACAACGGTCTCTTGTTCATGGAACATGTGGACTGTTTACCTTACACACTTTGCTTAAAGCAGTTGTCTGTTGCTTGCAACTTAATACTGGAGGGGGTTCGGATGATAACCTGAAGGTAGACTTCTAGTCATAGATGCAGTTGGATGGCGGTCTATGTATCTTATTGTATTGCCCAATCGAATATCATAGGATCTTTCTGACTAGTAATTGCATTGTTATGCCTTGATCAGTTCCTATCAATTGCCCTGCTGGCCATGTTGTTTATCTAAGGAGAGCACATCTAGTGAACTATGGACCCCGTTCCAATCTTTATCATTGATACATCTTCCATTGTTACTTGTTTACTTGCTACAAAATACCATTACCTTCCACACCATACGTTTAATCCTTTGTTATAGCAAACCAATGAGCTTGACAACCTCACTGATTCGTTGGGGCAAAGTCTTGAGTTTGTGTTGTGTAGGTCTCCGTGTTGCTTGCAACACCTGTGTGACGTTTCCTTCCTCCTACTGGTTCGATAACCTCGGTTTCTTATTGAGGGAAAACTTGCTGCTGTGCTGCTTCACACCTTGCTCTTGGGGTTCCCAACGAAGCGCTCCTACATCAACTCAGCGCTGCATCAAGCTTTTCTGGCGCCGTTGCCAGGGAGGCTAAGGATGTCTTCACTAGGGGAGTCCTCCACTTCCTTTCTATTCACTTTTTTTAGTTTGCTTTATTTATTTTGCTTGGTTTTGTTTGCCTCTTTCCAAAAAAACCCAAAAAAATTAGTCTAGTTTGGTTTGCTTTCTTTATTCAAAAACACAAAAAAATATAGTTCCTGCCCTAGTTGCTTCCATGTCTGGTTTTGGACCAATCTTTATTTCACCTATGGAAGAGATCTCCACTTTTAAGCAAACAAGTGAAGAGAGTTTTAAAGAAGCTTGGTCAACTGAGTCTAAGATGAGTCTTAGCTTGGTTATTGATAGTTTCTACCGCGGTATTGCTCTTCGTTATAGATATGCTTTGGATGCTGTGGCTGAGAAAGATATTTTGCTATGTACTGAGGATGAAGCTTTTGATGCCATAAAAAATTCGATTGGAATTTATAATACACCTGGCAAGTCTGGTTCCTCTTTTACAAATATTTTTGCTAGGTTGAACACTCTTGAGACTAGTATTGTTGCTATGAATAGTTTCTATCACACGCTTAGGGCTTACCATGATTATGTTCCCATAAATTCCGAGCCTTCAAAGTGGTTTGCCACAATCAAAGTCTCTATAAATACTACACTTTTTGATGCCCGCTGTGATATCATGTCTAAATTTTGTCTCATGCCTAAAGATATTCATGATTCTTTGAGTCTTTGGGGGATTTATGAAGGAGGAGAGGAAATCTCTCTTACTAATAATGCCACCTTGTTGCCCATTGGAATAGCTGAAGGTGTGTTTACAAAAATCTCAGGGAAAATGGTGTCTACTAATTATCTTGTTATTGAATGTGTAGGCAAAGGACAAATTACACTTGGAAGGTACCTACTGAAACACCTTGGAGCAATAATAGATGTGGGAAAGGGCATTATGCACTTTTATACTCTGGTAAGCAATCATATATTCCCTAAAGATAAGAAGAAAGGTAAGAAAGGAAAGAACAAGAGGGTTAATGCTTCTTCATTTGAAAATACTTGATTCTTCTTGCTTCTTGTGTCTAACTTAAAGGCATTAAAGAAAAGTACTTGTTGGGAGATAACCCAAGAGTTTCCTTGAGACTTGAAAGTTATTACTTCAGTAATTACCTCTCCTTATCCTTTTTGTTTGATTTTTGTGCCAAGAATGACCTCTAATGAGAGGGAAGTAAGATTTGGGGAGTTGCTGTCCCGAAACAGATTTCTGTCCTCCACCATAAACATTCGTGAGGAGTCTCTGTAACTCGGATTGACCTAAAAATTTATGAATAAATCCCCCAGTATGTTAGATAACTTTCGTTAGTTCAACACTTTTTGATTTGAGCAATAGAAGATGTTCGAAAAAATCGGTTTCTACCTGCTGGTCTATTTTGACAAATTTCTGTCATTATTTGCATTTGCTTCTTATTTATTCCTTTTTAAGTTCTCTTTAGGTGAATTGAGATTTTTGAAGGAGTTACTTCAGTAGCTTGTGTTTTTAGTGAAAAGCTTTGTTGTTACAAAGCTTTGCCAGAGGTCTAATATCTTTTGAATACACTAATGTTGCTAATGAAGATTGTGTGAAGTTTTGTATGAAGAAAAAAATTCAGGTGTAGAGAGAGAATGATGTAATGAGATGAAAAATGGACAAAATCTCAAGCTTGGGTATGCCACCCCGGTGTCACCCCAAGAAATATCCAAGAGGTACAAGCGTCAAAGCTTGGGGATGCCCAAGGCATCCCCTTCTTCATCAATAAAAAGCTCAGGTCTTCCTAGACACTTCGTTTTTATTGTTTCATGCACAGTTGTGTTATTCTTGGAGCGTATTATTTTTCGTTTGCTTTGCTTAGGTTGTTTAGTTTTCTTGAATAAAGTAGTTTGGACCCTTGTTCCCATTGTGTTGTTTTGCAAATAAGTTGCTTGGTGTTAGAAAGGAGTAGTAAGTTATTGCTTGTAAGTGCAAGAGGAGCTTGCATTGACTGTGACTTAGAATTTAGAATGACATGCTAGGTGTTGTTTTGACCTTATGCTTAGTGATTATTGTTGCAGCATGTCTTGTTCCAAACAATTGGGATTGATTAGTGTGCCTTGAAGAAATTATGTGTTGTTTTAGCATGCAAAAGCATAGTATTATGGTATTCTGTTTTGATGCTTTGCTTGGGTTGACTTGGCACATGCTCACACCATGTTATGACTCTCACAAGTCACCATAGCCTCTATGATCATTTAGTCCTTGACTTGTAGTACCACTCTTTGCTTTGATTAGTAATGATTTGTTGCACTGCATGATTATGGCCATTATTGCACTTTTAGTTGGTTGCTCCTAGTCTTTTGCTAGCCTCCACTTGTATGAGTCAGCTTTACTCATGCTTCCAACTCCCAAGAAACCAAGTTATTCCAAAGTGTCCACTATAAACTCCTATGCATGGTGTGTTACACCATTCCAAGTATATTCTTGTTTTCAGCTATCTTCCAATTAAAAACTATTTTGTTATGTGAAAACTTAGTGATTAAAGCCCTCACAAACTTGATGGCACAATATTCTTTGCCCCTAATAAACTTGAACCATTGTGTCATCTATGTTGTATATGCTTGCACTTATACGTTAGAATATGCAGAACTGTGCTGTCACGGGGAACGTTTTCAACATTTCACTTGTACTTTGTACTCGGTTGATATCATGATCTTTTTTCTATGGATGTCACCGGTGTGAAATAAAGAGGGAACTTGTAAGTCCATGGAGTTTGTATTCTGTGTTAGAGAAACGCCTGGGGCGCTAGCCTAAGCCATGCCTAATCATGGTGGAAACTTGCAGATCACCATAGTGACATCTATGAAGCATTCTTCTTATAAAAAAAGAGAGACACATTGAGAAAAGAGGAAAGAGAGAAAAAAGCACCATATTCCCATGGTAAATAAAAAGATTGTTGAGATGCTCATTGTCTGCTTGCCTTGTCATTTTGGTTATGGGATAGCTCCTTTACCATGTGCAAGGGGTATCCCGTTAGCGGTTCTCAATGGTATGCAAATACTTACAATGACAAGAACTTACAGGTGACTAAAGTTGAGTAGCATGAGGTGTGGCCCTCGTATTCAAGGGACTTGAGATTACCAACTTATACTTCGTCAAGCATATACTTCATCTTTGTTCACTTTAACCTTAATCACTTCAAGATGCTTATGATAGGGGCAATGAGGGCTGAAAGCTAACAAGTACCATAATTTTTGGAACCTCTTTTTGAAACTTGAAATCCCTGCTTTCTTTATAAAAGGTCTTTCTTCCACCACTATTGAGTCTTCACCTTCTACCTTTAGGCACCATTAAGAGAGCATAGTTGCCATTCTATGTGCAGTGTTCCAAAGCTTATTGATTGATGCATATTGTGATATTACTTATTCTTGTGCTATTTGTTTCTAGTCACCCTTGTGAACTTTGAAGGTGTCCTATGCATCTATTTGCTACTCTATGAGGGACAAGCTGATTGCCACTATGCTATGTTTTCTGTATATGAAACAAACAAACATTTTTCAATGCATGTTATTCATGATCTTTGTTTGTAGCTTGTCATGTTGCATGCAGGAGCGGAGCCAGAATTTATCATTAAGGGGGGAAATTAGAGTGTATTAGTGTTATAAGTTTGATTAGAGGGGGCTAAAATAGATAAAACATCATACAAATAGTACTTTGATGGATAGTTTTAGTTACAAAATCTAAATCATAGGGGGGCGCTGCCCCTGATCGCCCCTCCCTGTCTCCGCCCCTGGTTGCATGCATAGTTACTATGTCCAATTGTTAGAACTCCATCTTTCATGCACATGTTTAGAGTTCTTTGATCCCAGCTTTCAATGCTTGCGAATGGTTGGATATTTATTGTGAGGGTGCAATGTCGCCTAAAAAATTATTCTTTTTATCATTTACCTACTCGAGGACGAGAAGGAGTTAAGCTTGGGGATGCTTGATACGTCGTAAACGTATCTATAATTTTTGATGCTCCATGCTTGTTTAGTATCTACTTTGATTTGCTTTGTCTACACTTTGAGGTGCTTTTTACATGTTTTCTGGTACTAACCTATTAACAAGTTGCCATAGTGTCAGTTGCCTGTTTTTTGCTGTTTTTGGTTCCAGAAAAGTTAGTAAAGAAATATTCTCGGAATTGGACGGGACAAAAGTCAAAGTCAATAACTTTTCGTGGGGAACAAGAAGTCCAGAGGGGAGCCGAAGAGGCGTGCCAGGGCAGCCGCACCCCCTAGGTGCGGATGGGCCCTGTCCCACGCCTAGGCAGGGTGTGGGGGCCCTGGCCACCGCCTCGGCCTCCCCCTTCGCCTATAAGAAGCCCCCGATGCAAAAACCCTAAGTACCCGATCAAATCTCCATGAAACCTTCTGTAGCCGCCGCCACCGTCGTCCCTATATCGGGGGATCTGAAGTTCTTCCCGGCACCCTGTCGGAGGGGAGATCTTCCCGGAGGCCTTCTCTCCGGTATGATGCGTGAGTAGTTCCACCTTGGACTACGGGTCCATGTAGTAGCTAGATGGTTGTATCTCCTCCTTTGTGCGTTTATGTATAGATCTTGTGAGCTTCGTTCATGATCAAGATCTAATCTATTTGTAATCATGCATGTTGTGTTTGCGGGGATTCGATGGATATTGAGATTATTATGTTGGTTTGATTAATGGTTTTGTCTTTATGATTCTATCATGTCTGTGTTGTTTGTGATCTTGCATGCTCTCCGTTGTTAGTAGCTATCTTGGCCAAGTAGTTGCTAGTGAGTCCAAGAGGGGTATTTATACTCGATAGTGGGTTCATGCCTCTAGTTTCCAAGGGAAGTGACAATAATCTCTTCGGTTGTAGATGTGTTGTTGCTACTAGGGGGAAAACAACGGTCTCTTGTTCATGGAACATGTGGACTGTTTACCTTACACACTTTGCTTAAAGCAGTTGTCTGTTGCTTGCAACTTAATACTGGAGGGGGTTCGGATGATAACCTGAAGGTGAACTTCTAGTCATAGATGCAGTTGGATGGCAGTCTATGTATCTTGTTGTATTGCCCAATGGAATCTCATAGGATCTTTCTGACTAGTAATTGTATTGTTATGCCTTGCTCAGTTCCTGTCAATTGCCCTGCTGTAATTTGTTTACCCTTCATGCCATGTTGTTTATCTAAGGAGAGCACCTCTAGTGAACTATGGACCCCGGTCCAATCTTTATCATTGATACATCTTCCACAGTTACTTGTTTACTTGTTGCAAACAACCATTACCTTCCACACCATACGTTTAATCCTTTGTTACATCAAACCGGTGAGCTTGACAACCTCACTGATTCGTTGGGGCAAAGTCTTTAGTTTGTGTTGTGCAGGTCTCCGCGTTGCTTGCAACATCTGTGTGACGTTTCCTTCCTCCTACTGGTTCGATAACCTCGGTTTCTTACTGAGGAAAAACATGTTGCGGTGCTGCTTCACACCTTTCTCTTGGGGTTCCCAACGAAGCGCTCCTACATCAACTCAGCGTTGCATCAGCGTGGTACCGCGGCGAAGACCTAGGGACGCGCCTGCTTGTTGGTCTGGGCACGATCTGCCCACTGCAGGATGGAGCGCACCTCGGCAAAAGTAGGGCGAGGACGCATCATGGGGATGAACGATGCCTGCTTCTCGAAATTTTCACCAAGTCCGGCGAGGAGAGTGTTGATGAGTTGGCGATCGTCGATGGGATCACCAAGCTCCCGCAGTTCGTCGCCGATGGCCTTGAGACGCTGGCAGTAGACACTGACGGAGGAGTCGCCTTGTGAAGGGAATATGCCCTGAGAGGAAATAATAAAATGTTTATTATGTGTATTCCAAGTATATGATAGATGTTTATTTTGCATGCTATAATTGTATTAATACGGAAACGTTAATACATATGTGTTTAATAACAAACAGAAAGTTCCTAGTTATGCCTCTCTCATAAACTAGTTCGTTGATTAACAAGATGATCACGGTTTCCTGATCATAGACATTGGATGTTGTTAATAACGAGATCGCAACATTAGTGTAATGGTGTGATGAACATTCATACGAAGTATAGCATTACGATCAAAGTCATTGAGTTTATATTGCTATAAACAAACTACGAAGTAGTCCTAATCCTTAGACCATGAGATCATGCCAATCACTAACACCGGAAGAGTTTCTTGTTGACATCAAACGTCACTCCGTAACTGGGTGATTATAAAGATGGCTTCAAAGCTACTAAAGTGTTATGTCGAGAATCATGGATCAAGAGTGGAATTTGTTCATCCCGATGACGGATAGATATGCTCTGGGCCCTCTCGGTGATATCACATTGGTTAGCTTGCAAGCAAGTGATTTGATCACTAGAATGTTATATCACGGGAACGAGAAAAGAGTGCATGTCAGTAACGAGATCAAACTAGGTATGGAGATACCGATGATCGAATCTCGGACATGTAATATATCGTGAAACAAAGGGATTAAGATACAAGCGTAAAAGGTTCCGACGATCACAGGAAAAGTCATCGTTGAATGTGTGGGAGTCAGTATGGATCTCCAGGTCCAGCTACTGATTATTGATCGGAGAAGGGTATCGATCATGTCCGCATTATTCGCGAACCGTAGGGTGACACACTTAAGGGACACTGGCATCCAGTTGGAGCAAATGTTTCATGCCGAAAGAATAAAGAAGCGCAAGAATTTATTTCACTAGATACCGAAACAAGTTTTCGGGTGAAATTTCATAAAGTGGTTATACATGTGAAATGGAATTCTAGCAAGGGGTTATTTGTGAATGTTTGTCATTAAAGTAATTGACAAAATTATGAATAAAAATAAAAGAGTTTTATTTAATGAGAGTTTGCATTAAATTTGGTGGAAATTTAATGGGAATTTGAGTGGACTTTTGAGTGGAGGGAATTTAAAGGACATTTTGTGAGTGGAGTGTCCACCCACATGAATGAAGGAGGGGAGGGGGCATCCCCCATGGCCGGCGGCCACCCCCTTGGGTGCCCCCCTCCCTCCTATAAAAGGAGCCCCCCTCCTCACTTGTCTCACACACCTCCTCGTGAAGGATCTCTCTCCCCCTCTAGAATTTATCCCCCATGGTCTCGGACTAGCGAGATACATGTTCCCGGTGGCTATTCGGCAAGAAAGGGTTGTGCTTCCGCTGCATCGCTGGAGCGAAGAGGCGGAGTTTTCCCGGTGTCTTGTACGTGTGTGCGAGCACGGATGCGCTGCTGCTTTGCGGCGCTAGGACTTCCTCTCGATCTTGAGATCGGCAAGAGATCGTCTACATCAACCACGAGTTGAACTCGTTAAGCTTTGTCGGTCTTCAAGGGTATGTTCTCTACGGATATACATCCGCCCGTTGTTTGTATCTAGTAGATAGATCTTGGTACATAGTTCCCATCGTAGGAAATTTTTTGTTTTCTATGCTACGAACCCTACAGTGGTATCAGAGCCGGATCTATGCGTAGATACTTTACACGGGTAGTACACATATCAGTATGTGGGCGATGATGATCATGTTGTTGATCCTTTGTTGTAATTTTGGATATTGGTGGCATAGTGGGATGAAGCGGCCCGGACAAACTTTACATGTCCTCGCACATGAGACCTGTTCCACGCTTGACATGCAACTAGTTTGCATAAGTGGCTAGCGGGTGTCTGTCTCTCCTACTATAGTCAATATCTATTTTGCAACGAATTGTCAACAATTTGGTTATCCTCGTTGTGGTTCATGTTCGTAGGTAAGAATGGTTCTATCACGAAAGCCCCAAGCCACGTAAAACTTGCAATGGATAAATTAGAGGCGTCTAGTTTAGATTGTTGTTGGGCTAGTGTTATGATATGGTGATGTTGTAAGTAGAAGTATGAGATGATACTCTTACAACATACATAACGTGTAATCTCCATAGACCTTGGACTTACACATATAGGTATGATAGTGATCATACCACAGTGCACATGATAGAGATCATATGCGGGAACCATACCATTTCACTAATAAACATGTGATGTTTGATAGCATCTTATATTGCTTGTTTAGCGCTTTGTTAGCATAATAAGATGATCCCTCTTTTAAATATCAAGATAAGAATGTGTTCTTCCTTTAGTATGCACCAATTATGTTTTTCGTCGCTCCAAGACATCACGTGATGATCGGGTGTTCTTGGATCCACGACCATATTTCGGGTGTAAAACAGTTACACACGCGAATACTAAGGTTCTAACTTGGCGAGCCTAGCATGTACAGACATGGCCTCGGAACACGGACCAAAAGGTTAAGCATGAGTCATATAGTTGATATGATGCCCATTTTATGCTCGCCTTTGAAGCTACACCGACTCACGTGATGATCGGACTTGGTGTAGTGGATTTGGTTCATGTAATCACCAAAAAGGCACGAGGGATGTCGTTTTTGAGTGGGAGTTCATTCGTAATATGGATTAGTTGAACTCAATCTATCATACACTTAGTCTAAACTTTACAAATTCTGTTGTAGATGGCACCACCTGCTTTTAATTTCAATGTGTTCGTGGAGAAAGAGAAACTTGCAACGAACTGTAGCAACTTTACCGAATGGGCCATGAATTTGAGGATTCTCCTCTCTGCTCCACAAAAGCAATATGTTCTAGAAGCGCCGTTAGGCCTCCCACCTTTTGATGATGCCCCTGACGAGGAGAAGAATGTCTATCAGACTCGTCAGGAGGACCACAACTTAGTTCATTGCGGCATATTGTATGGGCTAGAGCCGGAACTTCGAAAGCGTTTCGAAAATGGCAATGCTTTTGATACAATGGGTGAGTTGAAAATGATTTCGACACACATGCTACTGTAGAGAGCTACAACGCTTCAGAAAAATTCTTTAGCTGCATGATGGAAGAGCACAGCTCCGTTAGTGAGCATGTACTCAAGATGTCGGGTTACGCCGATAAGCTTGTGTCCTTGGGAATATCGATTCCCATTGACTTAGGCATCCATCGTGTTCTGCAGTCTCTGTCACCTAGCTATAAGAGCTCCGTGATGAACTATAATATGCAAGGCATGAAGAAGTCTCTCCCCGAGCTTCTATCAATGCTTAAAACTGCAGAAGTGGAGATTAAAAAGGAACATCAAATGTTGATGATCAATAGGAACACTAGTTTCAAGAAAGACAAGAAGGGAAAACGGAAGGGAAGTAAGGGCGGCAAGCCTGTTGCCGTGCCTGAAAAGAAACCCCGAGTTGGACCTAAGCCTGATACCGAGTGTTACTATTGTAAGCGGACTGGCCACTAGAAGCGCAACTGCCCCAAGTATTTGGCAGACAAGAAAGCCGGCAAGGCAAACAAAGGTATATATGATATACATGTTATTGATGTGTACTTGACTAGTGCTCGCAGTAGCACCTGGGTATTTGATACCGGTTCAGTTGCTAATATTTGTAACTCGAATCAGGGGCTGCGGAACAAGCGACCGCTAGCAAGGGGTGAGGTCAAGATGCGTGTCGGCAATGGATCAAGCGTTGATGTGATCACCGTCGAACGCTGCCTCTCCACTTGCCGTCGGGATTAGTTATAAACTTGAATAATTGTTATCTGGTTCCTGCACTAAGCATGAACATTGTATCTGGATCGTGTTTGATGCGAAGTGGTTATTCATTTAAATCCGAGAACAATGGTTGTTCCATTTATATGAATGAAATCTTTTATGGTCATGCACCGATGATGAATGGTTTATTTCTTTTGGATCTCGATAATAATGTTACACATATTCATAATGTTGATGCTAAAAGGATTAAACTAAATGATGATATGTCACATCCCAAGATTTTCCAAATCTTGTAATGTGAAAATAAATTAATAAAATAAAACTTTGTTTGATATTCAAGGCCAGAAGAAACTTTTTGAATTCAATTGGAACTTTAAACCCATTTGAATTAAATAAAACCTAAAGGGATTTAAAAAGATAAACATTTAATAAAAGGAAAAATAAAACATTTGGAAATACTATTTTGAAACAATTAAATGAAAAGATTTGTTTTCAAATGAAATAGATGTTTTACAAATAAGGATTATTTTATAAATCCAAATTAAACCTTGACCAAGCTTTGGAATTAAAACATTTTATAAAATTAGCAAAGGTTTATTTAAATAAAATAATAATAAGGATTTAATATCCAATTTTATTTAAATAAAAGGATTTATCATTTTAATTAAAATATCAAAACTTATTAAATTATTTTAAATAAGTTTTCTAAGTATTTTATTTTCTTAATTAAAACCTACTGATTTGGTTTTGAAAATATTTAGGTTTCAAATAAGGATTTTATTAATAAAATCAAACTCTATTTGATTTAATAACTAAGGCCCATTTTATTTAATTATTAATGGACCCTAAAATGAAAAGATTATTTTATTTTAAACAAGTTTTCCAAATATTCTTTATTTCCAAATAAAATCTACTGATTTGGTTTTGAAAGTGTTTGGATTTCAAATGAGGATTTTATTAAATAATCAAACCATATTTGATTAAATAAATAAAGGTCCATTTTACCTATTTAAAGAATGAAAATATTATTTTATTTTGGAGTGTTGGTTTATGTTGATGAACAGAACCAAAAACACAATGCAAAGTTTAATGAGTGTTTGAATTGTTTGAATGATTAAATAAGTTGATTGAAATTCAAAACAGAAATCAGTAATAGAAAAAGAAAAGAATTACAGGAAGAAAAAAATGGAAACGGACTGGCCCAGCTAACCTAGCCCATCCCAGCGCAGTCCAACCCATCTGCCCTCTCCCCCGAACCGTTTTTCCTCACCGCTGAAACAGCCCATTAAGTCACTGACCGGTGGACCTCCCCCTCGTTTTCTTTTCCCACTGACGCAACGGTCCCATTTCTCTAGTCATCTTCTTCGCCGCGACTCCTTCCTTCCCCCAAACCACGTCGCAGTTACTGTCCGTTGAACACTCCATCAATCCCGTTAATTGCCGCGTTAAATTCGTCCAGCCAGCACGCAGGATAAAGCGCTGCCTTCCCTCTTCCGTTTTCCCCAGACGCCCCTCCTCGACACGCCCCCAGGCCGCCCCGATTCCTCCTCGAACTCCTCTGTTCCGACCACCGTCTTCGGCCAATTCAGGCCAGTACACGCCACCCCTGCCTTATCGAGCACCCTAGCAGCTTCCCCACTCCCAGACACTCCTCCCCGTACCACCCGTTCGACCGTGGACGACCCTGAGCTTCGCCAACGACAACCTCCAGTACCGCCGCCGTCTGCCTCTTCTCCGACGATTCCCACAGGTTGTATCCGACCGCCCCTCCTATTCTCTTTCACGCACGCGTCACCGCCTCGACCTTGCGCAGCTAACCTTTCCTTCTGCTTGCCTCGGCGTGATCTGTAGCGTCATCCTCGACCTCGACCACGCGCGACCGTCGCCAGAACCAACTCCGGCGAGCAATCAAGGACAGCCCGGTGCGCCCCTTCACCCACCAGTACCACGTTGAGCATCAGCGAGCTTCGGTGAACCTGGTAAACCACCCCTCTGTTCCTCTAGCTTCCCGCATCGCCGGCACCGTCATCATCTGAGCCGCGCCGCCGCGCGCCACTGTTGAGCGTCGCCTGTTTTTGGCCAGGCAGTAGCAACCGCAGGATCTGAATCTGACGGATACGATAGATCGTTAGCGAAGGGGTAAGTAGTGATCCTGTGCCGCACGATTTAACTGAAATCCAACGGCTGTCGTCGCGTGATCCAGCCGAACCGGTATCGTCCAGTAAGATACTGCCGCGTGTCACCTAATCAGTTTAAAAACAAATTTGAAAACAGAATTATTTGCAAACTTCAAACCTTTGTAACTTTCAAACCACACGTCCAAATTTTACAAATTTTATATCAATGAATTCAGGAGAACAAGCCCTAACCAACTGTGGCCTTAGTTTAGAAAATAGTATATGTTAGTTTGCTTGATTTTGCAGATTCTTTTGTGAGCTTGTTTAGAGTATAAAAATTGTTTAAATTTGGTTTTAAGGTTAAAACTTTTGCAAAATGGTTTGTTGTGACCTTACTGACCCGAGGAACCAACCCTTGGTGTTCAAAATGATTTTGGTAAAATTTAGATTGGATTACTTGACTTAGTCATTTTCTAGCCAAATAAAAAGAATGGTTTTTGTTATAAAAATGTTTATGAAAAGAAAACTTTAAGGAAATGTTTTGGACCAAACCTACTAACCTAAAAACACCAAGTTTTGCAAATTAGCAACTCATTTGGTGAACAACTTAAGAGTTTTTCCTTAATAAAAACATTTTTCACCACATGAAATGATAAATGGATTTAAAATAGTTTTTGGACAAAACCCTCTTGCTAATGACTTTGCCACTTTGGTAAATGACCAATTTGGATCTTACAAAGTTTAGAAACCCCATAGAGACCCCTTTGCAAAATAAAAATATCTTGTGCATGCTCCCATGCATGACTTAGATTCCATTACTTTGTGTGTGTGAAGAATTGTTTGTTTGACTTTGGTTTGGAATGTGAATTGAATTTGTGTTTGCTTAATTGATTTGTAGTGAAGTGTGAGACTAGCAAGATCAAGGAGTGAACTACCATTCCCTTCCGAAAGGCAAGTGATGCTTCATACTTTTGTCCCATTATTTTCCCTATGCATTAGTGATTTTGCTAAGTAAACTTACATGGATTTTTCTAAGTATAGATCTTACTATAGGAAAACCTAGTAGATGAATCCTTAGTAGGATTTCCTAAGATATGTTTCCTATTACTACCAAGCTTAGCCTAGCTAATAGAAAACATGGGTGGAAAATATATTCACACTATGGAAAAATATTCTAGGTCTAAGGACTTATGTTTTGTTTAATAAAACAACTAAGTTAATAAATCACCTGGGTGGAATGGATGGATTGGGATATGTTGAGTGGTTCACAAGGCCATGGACTTGGATTGTGTATCTCACTTGTGGTATGCCACCCAGGAAACAAAGAGGTTTGAGATGTCAAATGTTGAGAAGCTTCAAGTGCAACCACTTGGCAATATGGGTTCTGCCATGATCATATAGGTTGCAAGAACTTAGCCATATGGACAGTGGGTGGTAGTGTTTGATAGGTTGGAACGCGTCCATTTTGGTCTGAGGGAAGGCTTCTGAAAGATCTTGTCTTGGGAAACCAAGTCTTGTGGGGAAAGTGCACCACCTCTGCAGAGTGTAAAACCTAAGTACTTAGCCATGTCCCTGGTAAAGGACAATTTGAGCATCAAGACATGGAAGCAATCAAGGATCTCATCAATCCAATTTCTAAAATTAAAATCTTGTGGTTTGAACAAGGGTTGTTTGAATTCTTCAATCATTGATGGAGAGATGGCTTGGTACAAGGATCTTGAAATCTTTGATTGAGAAAAATGTTTTTGACAAGAAAAAACTTAGTATTTTCAAATGTTAAGGAAAAATCTATTTTGAGCAATGCAAGCCTCAGCTCCACTTAGCCAAATGCATATAGATGATAGACTCCACCATAATACCATAGTATCACTTTCCAATACAATTCAAATGTATTGACCCTTTGTGGCTGTAACTTGTATGTTGCAGGTTTGATTGTTCTTAGAGAAGATTGATTGTTTAGGATTACAAAGTCTACAACCAACATCTGCCTGTGGCACTTTGAAGATGAAGGACCACTTGACCATAGTTATTCCGCTGCAATGTAATGTAATAGCCATATGAGCTATGTAATATGTAATATATCTATGTTATTCCTGGTTATAAAGTTATATTATGACCTTTGTTTCTTGATATTACATCTTAACTGTGGATGCTAGCTATTGATCCAGGGACTAGCATTGTAAACACAGGAGGCTCTATCTTATATAAGATTGGGACCCCTACATGATATATCCGCATATATGTGGCACTGCCGTCTAGGTCATATTGGCGTTAAACGCATGAAGAAGCTCCATTCGGATGGACTTTTGGAATCACTTGATTATGAATCATTTGATACATGTGAACCATGTCTTATGGGCAAGATGACTAGAACGCCATTTTCCGGTTCAATGGAACGGGCGACAGATTTATTGGAAATCATACATTCTGATGTATGCGGTCCAATGAGTGTGTCGGCGCGAGGTGGATATCGTTATTTTGTTACTTTCACAGATGATTTGAGTAGATACGGTTATATCTACTTGATGAAACACAAGTCTGAAACCTTTGAAAAGTTCAAGGAATTTCAGAATGAAGTGGAAAATCATCGTAATAGAAAGATCAAATTTCTACGGTCCAACCGTGGAGGTGAGTATCTAAGTTACGAGTTTAGCACTCACATGAAAGAGTGTGGAATTGTTTCACAACTCACACCTGCCGGAACACCACAGCGAAATGGTGTGTCGGAACGTCGTAATCGTACTTTATTAGATATGGTTCGATCTATGATGTCTCTGACGGACTTGTCGTTGTCATTTTGGGGCTATGCACTAGAAACTGCTGCATTCACTTTAAATCGGGCACCATCTAAATCCGTTGAAAAAACAAACCTAAGCTGTCATTTCTTAAAGTTTGGGGATGCGATGTTTATGTGAAGAAACTTCAACCGGATAAACTCGAACCCAAAGCGGAAAAATGCGTCTTCATAGGATACCCTAAGGAAACTATTGGGTATTCCTTCTATCACAGATCCGAGGGCAAGGTTTTTGTTGCCAAGAATGGATCCTTTCTAGAGAAAGAGTTTCTCGCAAAGGTGTGAGTAGTCGAAAGGTAGAACTCGAAGAGGTTATTGAACCTTCTCTTCAAAGTATGGCGAGTAGCGCAGCGCCGGAAGTTGTTCCGGAGTTGGCTCCACCTGTTGAAGAGGGAACTAATGATAATGATCATGAAACTCCGAAAGAGAGTACTACCGAACCTCGCAGGTCAAGCAGGACGCGTGCAGCTCCCGATCTGTACGGAAATCCTGTAATGAATTTCATGGTTGATGAAAATGATGACCCTGCGACGTATGAAGAAGCGATGATGATCCCGGATTCCAACAAATGGTTAGAAGCCATGAAATCCGAGATGGAATCCATGTATGAAAATCAATTTTGGAACTTGGTGGACTTACCTCACGACCGAAAGGCCGTGGAGAACAAATGGATTTTCAAAAGGAAAACTGATGTTGATGGTAATGTAACCGTCTATAAAGCTCGACTTGTCGCAAAGGGGTTTCGACAAATTCAAGGAGTTGACTACGATGAGACATTCTCTCCCGTAGCGATGCTAAAGTCAGTTAGGATTATGTTAGCAATTGTTGCATATTTCGATTATGAGATATGGCAGATGGATGTCAAAACCGCGTTTCTCAATGGTGATATCGAAGAAGAGTTGTATATGATACAACCAAAGGGTTTTGTCGATCCTAAGGATGCTAACAAGGTGTGCAAGCTTCAACGATCCATCTATGGATTGAAGCAAGCATCACGAAGTTGGAATCTCCGCTTTGATGAGGTGATCAAAGAGTTTGGATTTGTCCAAACTTATGGAGAAGCTTGTATTTACAAGAAAGTGAGTGGGAGCAATGTGGCATTTCTGATATTATATGTGTATGACATATTATTGATCGGAAATGATATAGATCTTTTAAACAGTGTTAAAAGTTATCTAAACAGCAAATTTTCAATGAAGGACCTAGGTGAAGCGTCATACATATTAGGCATAAAGATCTATAGAGATAGATCTAGGCGCCTAATAGGGCTATCGCAAAGTACATACCTTGATAAGATTTTAAAGAAGTTTAAAATGGAAAATAGTAAGAAGGGGTTCTTACCTATGACACAAGGCACGACATTGAGTAAGACTCAAAGTCCGGCTTCGGCGGAAGAAAGAGAGATAATGGACAAGGTCTCCTATGCTTCAGCCATAGGCTCTATAATGTACGCCATGCTATGTACAAGACCGGATGTGGCACATGCTATTAGTTTGACTAGTAGGTACCAATCGGATCCAGGTTCAGAACACTGGAAAGCGGTCAAGAATATCCTTAAGTACTTGTGAAGAACGAAGGATATGTTTCTTGTATACGGAGGTGAAGAAGAGTTCGTCGCTAAGTGTTATGTCGACGCTAGCTTTGACACCGATCCGGATGACTCTAAGTCTCAATCCGGATACGTATTTCTCATGAATGGCGGAGCGGTTAGTTGGAGGATCTCCAAACAACCTGTGGTGGCGGGATCAACAACGGAGGCTGAATATGTTGCTGTTTCAGAAGCGGCTCAGGAAGCAGTTTGGATGAAGGAGTTCATATCCGAACTAGGTGTGGTTGCAAACGCGTTGGACCCAATGGTGATCTATTGTGAAAACAATGGTGCCATTGCCAATGCCAAAGAACCAAGGTCTCACAAGCATTCCAAGCATATTAAGCGTCGGTTTCACTCCATCCGCGAGAATGTCAAGGATGGAGATATAAAGATTTGTAAAATACATACAGATCGCAATGTAGCAGATCCGTTGACTAAAACTCTCCCTAGAGCAAAACATGATCTACACCAGAACTCCATGGGTGTTAGATACATCACAATGTAACTAGATTATTGTCTCTAGTGCAAGTGGAAGACTGAAGGGAATATGCCCTGAGAGGCAATAATAAAATGTTTATTATGTGTATTCCAAGTATATGATAGATGTTTATTTTGCATGCTATAATTGTATTAATACGGAAACGTTAATACATGTGTGTTTAATAAACAAACAGAAAGTTCCTAGTTATGCCTCTCTCATAAACTAGTTCGTTGATTAACAAGATGATCACGGTTTCCCGATCATAGACATTGGATGTTGTTAATAACGAGATCACAACAATAGTGTAATGGTGTGATGAAAATTCATCCGAAGTATAGCATTACGATCAAAGTCATTGAGTTTATATTGCTATAAACAAACTACGAAGTAGTCCTAATCCTTAGACCATGAGATCATGCCAATCACTAACACCGAAAGAGTTTCTTGTTGACATCAAATGTCACTCCGTAACTGGGTGATTATAAAGATGGATTCAAAGCTACTAAAGTGTTATGTTGAGAATCATGGATCAAGAGTGGAATTTGTTCATCCCGATGACAGATAGATATGCTATGGGCCCTCTCGGTGATATCACATTGGTTATCTTGCAAGCAAGTGATTTGATCACTAGAATGTTATATCACGGGAACGAGAAAAGAGTGCATGTCAGTAACGAGATCAAACTAGGTATGGAGATACCGATGATCGAATCTCGGACATGTAATATATCGTGAAACAAAGGGATTAAGATACAAGCGTAAAAGGTTCCGACGATCACAGGAAAAGTCATCGTTGAATGTGTGGGAGTCAGTATGGATCTCCAGGTCCCGCTACTGATTATTGATCGGAGAAGGGTCTCGATCATGTCCGCATTATTCGCGAACCGTAGGGTGACACACTTAAGGGACACTGGCATCCAGTTGGAGCAAATGTTTCATGCCGAAAGAATAAACAAGCGCATGAATTTATTTCACTAGATACCGAAACAGGTTTTTGGCTGAAATTGCATAAAGTGGTTATGCATGTGAAATGGAATTCTAGCAAGGGGTTATTTGTGAATGTTTGTCATTAAAGTAATTGACAAAATTCTGAATAAAAATAAAAGAGTTTTATTTAATGAGAGTTTGCATTAAATTTTGTGGAAATTTAATGGGAATTTGAGTGGACTTTTGAGTGGAGGGAATTTAAAGGACATTTTGTGAGTGGAGTGTCCACCCACATGAATGAAGGAGGGGAGGGGGCAGCCCCCATGGCCGGCGGCCACCCCCTTGGGTGCCCCCCCTCCTCCTATAAAAGGATCCCCCCTCCTCACTTGTCTCACACACCTCCTCGTGAAGGATCTCTCTCCCCCTCTAGAATTTATCCCCCATGGTCTCGGACTAGCGAGATACATGTTCCCGGTGGCTATTCGGCAAGAAAGGGTTGTGCTTTCGCTGCATCGCTGGAGCGAGGAGGCGGAGGTTGCCCGGTGTCTTGTACATGTGTGCGAGCACGGATGCGCTGCTGCTTTGCGGCGCTAGGACTTCCTCTCGATCTTGAGATCGGCAAGAGATCGTCTACATCAACCACGAGTTGAACTCGTTAAGCTTTGTCGGTCTTCAAGGGTATGTTCTCTACGGATATACATCCGCCCATTGTTTGTATCTAGTAGATAGATCTTGGTACATAGTTCCCATTGTAGAAATTTTTTGTTTTCTATGCTGCGAACCCTACACCTTGGACCGTGTTTCGAAACTCGGTTTGGAGAGTGGTGAGGCGAGCGTCGATATTGTCCTGGAACAGCTGCCGAAGTGCGGCCCAGAGATTGGCAGCGGTGGTGGCCTCGCGGTAAACAAGATTGAAAATTTCTGTAGAGACCCGCGTGTAGATCCATTGTATGATCGCGAGATCATCTTTCACCCATTGGGAATCATCAGGGCAGGGAACTGTAGGTGTGGCGACGTGGGAACGTAGATCGCAACGACATAGATGAATATCAAAAAGGTGGCACCAATGATAGTAGTTGTGGGCAGAAATATCTAAAACAATGGGAATAACATTGGACACATCGGAGATTGTATCTGTGATAGAGATCGGAGGAGCGGTTGATCTTGGGTTTTGGTAGGTTGATAATTGGGTGGAGGAGGAAGAGGATTTGTCCGCGGCTGGGGCAGCCAAGCGAGCGTCGGCGACCTTAGCCTCGAAGTAGCCAGGAGGCGGCGACGGCGGGTTGGGTGGAGTACCCACGACCTAGGAACGGAACTAGTCTGATACCATGTAGAATTTGATAATGAAATACTTGATTCAATAACAAAGGGGTACAAGGTTTATATAGTACAAGGTGGAGTCGGTTGGTACCCTAATTAGGTCACATGAAATATTGTCTAACAGCAGCCATCTCCTGGTTCACCTGAGGGCGACGACTGCTTCTTCTTCTTTTTCCTCTTCGGGACGGCTGCAAAAAATGGTTTGAGCATATTAGTGCAACTTAGCTTGTTTTGGAGACTTGCCAAGAACACGTCAATTCTTCCTTGTCTGCATCACCCCCTCTAATCAACTCTATGGGGTTAGCCTGCTGCAACATGACGAAGCTCCCTTCCATCCTGAAGTATGTCTTGGTCGACGACCTTGACCTCTCTTGCAACCAAATTTTGGTGGTTCTGTGCCTAAAAGGATATGGGCCGGCCAGAACAAGAATATAGATGTGTTTCAATTGAATCTTTGGTGCAATCAGTTTAGAAGGTATGGAGTTGTCTCAGCTAATGCTACTGTATACTTCTTGACCTTAGTATTAACAGCCTTCCAAAGCCTATTCCCGTGCCCATCTCTCAACAATTCCTAGATTACTCAAACTCATTCATCACACGGGATCAGATGTCGCGAGTCGCGACTGACTAAACAATTTTGACCATAGTATATTGGCAGCAACAATTTTGTCGAACCTATTCCTACATGGCTTGAACCAAAAATGTGGAATTCATGTCGCTAGATCCATTATCGATGAATTATTTTGAAGAACAATCAACGAACTAGGGGTAAATCAGAACTGCTTCAAATATGCACTATGCCATTTTCTGGTGGGTGACATACAAAATATCATGTGGTTTCCATCTAACCCTCCATCCGCTTCATATATCCTTGTTGATCTTTCCAGTCAAGATAAGCATCGTTGATGCTCTGAGCAGGGAGAAGTTCCTGGCATTAACTGATACTCCCTCTATTTTAAAATATTAAATGTATTAATTCTTTCTAAAATAAATATATATCTAGACGTTTTTTTTAGTGTGTGTAGATACACTTAGCAAGCCTAAGCATCTCATAATTTTGAACCGGGAATAGGCAAAATGGAAAGGAGTGTGTCGATTCATTTGAGAAAAGTATTAAAAGTCTCCATATATATACAACCACATGGGCAGGGGTCCTCTGACATAGCTAACCATGCAGCTCACTGACAATCGGTACCTGACCCACGCACATGTGAGAGACTCGAAACGAGGGTCACTCCTCAAGGATCTGCTCCTACAACTACGCTACATGTGCGACGCGCTGTGGTTATCAGGCTATGGAAGTTGACCGCACATACTTTAACAAGGGGGTAGTAGTTGGCTTTTGCCCTTTCATCATCCATTTTGCTTCCGTCAAAGTCTGCTGTCGTCGAGCAACAAAAAAGAGCAGGTCTGGGTGGAGGGAGAAGAGAAAAAGAGAAGAAAATGATCGAGCATCATATGCATAATCTAGAAGCTTTTGTTGGACTTACTCCACGAATCACGATGGAGTGTAGTGGGAAGCTTACCGTTTGGATCGATCGATCCTACCTCACCTACCCTCCCTCCATCAGGCCTCAAGGTCTTGCATGTACGACTTCGTCGCTCTTTTCTTGGCAGACAAGGGACCGTGGAGTCGTGATGGCGATCCAAACTGCAGGGACGGCGCCAAAGGCATCATGACACGCACATAATAATACCCTAGTCACCAAACGCACGTACGCCTTTGGTTTATCGTCTAGCTCCCTGCCCGTTTCACATCGAAAATGGGAGGCGGAGCTTGCCGCATGTTTCGGTTCGTTTCTGTTGCTCCGACGTACTGTACGTCGTCCACCGACTGGAAGCATCCTTTTGGCCGGCACGAAACGCACACTCATCAAAAGAGAAAAATAAATGGACATCTTGTGTGTGCATTTTTCTTCCTTTTGACTTTATTTACGAAATGCATGGACGTATGGAAAGGAAACAAGAGTAATGAGGAGGGAACCTAGCGAGGAGAAGGCAGATTTTCCGCTGTAACCAAATTTCAACCAATAAAAAGTAGTACTAGCGGATTTGGTGGGCATGGGTCCATGTGAACCCTGATGGATTGCAAAACCGGCAAAAAAATTACTAAACAGAAATAAAAAACACAAAAAATCATATGTGTAGAGAATATATGCAGGCATGTACATACCAAGTTTAAAATTAAAATACTTCCTCCGATGCTAAATAAGTGTCGCGGTTTTTTAAAATTAAAATACTCCCTCCGATCCTAAATAAGTGTCGCGGTTTTGAACTATTAGTTCAAAACCGCGACACTTATTTAGGATCGGAGGGAGTACAAAAATATGGAACTTGTGCAAAAAAGACAAAGTGTATAAGGAATAGTATAAAAATATGAAGTTCCTTTTTCTCTTTTTTGTGTAGGACACATACGATTGTATTTTTTTAAAAAAAATCACAAGTAAATATCGAGGCAAATGTACATGTGTGAATTATTTCAAATTATTTTGAAACTTTGAAATACAATTTTTCAGGTTTCTTGAAATTCGGGTGTATGTGGACCCATGTTTTACCGGGTATTTCTGACACCACCTGACATGGTTATACCCTACGGGTACGTAACTTCAGCATACCTAGTCCAGCCCAAGGAAGGCCCACTGCGGATATACGCTGGCCCATGAAAATTTTCGGGTGACCAAAGCCCAGGATGTCTTCGGATCCTTGGGGAACAAGACTAGTTTAGATAGAAAACTCAAAAGGGCAACGCCCTAGAACTTGTAACCGACTAGGACTATGCCCGAGACCTGCCTAAGTCTATATAAAGGCCAGGAGGGCACGTCCTAGGGCAACTCAACCAACCTCGACTCATACTTTCGCACACGCATCCACGCCAGATCGAATCTGCGCACCCTATAACTTTTGGTTCCGCCGTAATCAAAGAGCAGACAAGCAGGAGTAGGGTTTTCCCTCCGGGGGCCTGAACCTGGGTAAATCTCGTGTCCCCTGGTTGCTTGTCTGTTAACCGTGCCACGATCTCCAGCATCCCCATCTTCTCCAAAACCCAAGTCCATAACAATGGGCATTGACGAGATTAAACCTCGTCAATTGGCGCCGTCTGTGGGAATTGGGGCTGCTGATTGTGCGGTCGTGACGGTTCCGACCCGATCGATCTACAACTCTGCAACGACGGAGAATCACCTCCTCTTCGGCACTTTCGACTTCACCGCCCACTCGCCGGCCACCATGAAGGATTTCGACCCCGTAGGCGACGGACTCGAGATTTTGTTTGGGAGCTTCTGCTTCCAGGTGGGACAAACTGGCACCCTCCACCTCCCTGAGCGGGTGCCCGTGCCGTCAATCAGGCCCGCTTCGTGGGCTCCACACCCTGTGCTACGCACGTCGCCATCAACAGATGAGTTTTACAGCAGCAGCTGCTGCAACTCTGATCTGTGCAGTCCACCCTCGGATGAAGGAACCTACGGTTCCGGATCCGAAAGCTGCGGCAGCAGCCAACCAATCTGTAGACGCTATCTGTGCGCCGCAGTCATCCAGGCCGACGAGGAAACGCCTAACCCGCCGCCCAACCCTAACCCGCAGGACGGAAACAGCGAAAACAGGGAAAACAGAGGCCACCTCATCCAACTTAGCAAAGAAGGATGGGTCGAAGCACGCCGCGCCATCGCAGGCGAAATAGTCCTACCTCTGGACTCCCCACGTGATCTGCTAAGGGCATACCACTACCTTCTCATCGAGGAGCACAAGAAACAAGTCGAGATGCAGAAGACGCTCGACAAGCGCAAGCAGGCAGCCTCTGAGTCCAGCGCGCGACGAGCTGCGCTCTCCGCCATGGAACCTGGATCTAGCACAAACAGAAATCAAGGAAACAAGCACCGTTCTCGGATGGAAAACATGGACCCCAAGGAGCGGCGTGACGTGACCCGAACTCTTCACACATCATTCATGGATATGGACGCTGACGGCAATATCACCCTGAAGACGCCACAAGCAGCGATCATGGCAGCCACTGCGTATCTCGCAGCTCACCCACCTCCGGAGGGAGACCCGAAAAGGGCCATGCATAAGTCCGCACTCACCGGACTAGGACTAATCGGAGCTGCGCTCCACGAAGACGCTCCTGCGGAGCCGAAGAAGAAAGCTCCGGCCAGACGCGACCGGAGCCCCACACCCTCATCCGAAGAGGAAGAGGAGCACGATCTTCCTCGAAGGAAGAAGAGCTCCAACCACCACAAACGCAACTACGACGCCAGAGACAAGCTTACACAACGCAAGATCGACAAAGCACGCGCCAAACGCGCATGCTCGTCTGAATCTGAGATGGACGAAGACGAAGGAGAACTCTGCGGGGCTCGATGCTTCAGCAGATCCGTCCGACGAACGCAGATGCCACGCAACTTCAAGCTCCCTTCGGATACTCCGAAGTTCAATGGCACACAAGATCCAAAGTCCTGGATCAGTGACCATCTGTCATCCGTCAAGCTTCACAGAGGCAACAAAGAAACCGCCATGCAATGCCTTCAGCTGCAGCTGACAGGCGCTGCGAGGGTCTGGCTCAGCAGCCTATCATCAGGTTCCATCCGAAGCTGGGAGGAGCTTTCTTACAGCTTCATCCGAAATTTCAAAGGCACCAGCAAGAGGCCCGCCTCAACCGAAGAATTGCGAGCCTACACTCAAAGAACGGGTGAATCTATTCGCTCATACATACTACGCTGGTCTACGACCAAGAACTCCGCAGCACACATCTCCGAAGAGAGGGCCATCGACGCCTACAGGGACGGCGTTAAGCGCCCAGACTTCAAGGAGGAACTTGGGCGTGTAAAGCCCAAGACACTTGACCACCTCATGGAAATAGCCAACAGCTGGGCAGACGGCGAAGATTGCATCCAGCGACCGCAATCAGATGAAGAGGACGACTACGGCCGAAGACGCGAACGCCGCAGCAAGAGGAGATCGCGCGTCTACGAGGACCGCGACGGACCCGACATGGTCGCGGCCGACTACGCCGACCGCCGTAATGACAACAGCCGCAACAGCGGAGGATATCGCAGCGGAAACTTCCGCGACAACGGACGATCAACACAGTCGTGGCAACGCCGCGACCGCGACAACGGACCCTCAGCATTCGACAAACTTTCGGGTCCATGCACCATCCACTTCTACATCGACAAACAGGATGGCAAAAAGAAGGCCAGCCACATGCTCAAGGATTGTCGCGAGTTCCAAAAACTCAGCGAAGGCATGATGCAGATGAGGCAACAAGGTCCAATCCCTGCATTTGGAAACACACCTCGCCAGGTGAAATAGCACACGGAGCTCCTCCACCGCCGCCTATTGGAGGCCAAAACCAACCAGTCGCACCAGCGCAAAACAACACCGGGGTCCCATATCCCCCATCAAAAGGAGCACTCAATATGATACAGAAGGGACGCCCCACAAATAGGGTGCAGAAGAAAATCACCCGACAAATCAACCTGGCCGTGGCAACTCCGCCTGCAATCCCTGAGTACCTCAGCGGATCGGAGTCCTGCATCACATTCACCCGCGTGGATCACCCTTGCCAGATCCCTCGCCCAGGTCATGCTGCCCTGGTGTTGGAGGCGCAGATCGGAGGCTTCGAGATGAGTCACGTCTTCATGGACGGCGGCAGCGGCATCAACCTAATGTTCGCAAGCACTCTAGCAGCTATGCGGATCCCGCAATGCAGCCTGGAACAATCAGACACAACGTTCCATGGCATTGTCCCAGAGAAGGGCATCTTCCCCCTGGGCAAAATAGGGCTCGACGTCATCTTCGGGAAGCCGGACAATTTTCGGCAGGAACGCCTCGAATTCGAAGTGGTAGACTGGCCATCGCAATACCACGCTATCCTGGGACGTGTAGCATTCGCACGGTTCTTGGCCGTCCCACACTACGCATACTTGCTACTCAAGATGCCAGGACCAAGGGGCGTCATCACAATCCACGGGAGCTTCACCCGATCGGACCAATGCGACAGGGATTTCAACAAAATCTCCCAGTCCTTCGGCATGCAAGACGAGCTCGTAAGGCTCCGCGAGGAGACGGACAATGGGCTACCCCTAGTCACAAAGCAGAACGCACCCGACATGTCCTTCGACTCCACCGTCAACACAAAGAAAGTGAAGGTCCATCCGACAGACGCCTCCAAGACGGCGCTGATCGCCAACGACCTCAGCACCGCATAGGAAGGCGCGCTCGTCGAATTCCTCCGTGAGCACTGGGAAATATTCGCCTGGTGTCCTGCGGACATGCCAGGAGTTCCTAGGGAATTCGCCGAGCACGCACTCAATGTCTTCCAGACACCAAGCCAGTCAAGCAGTCTATCCGAAGATTGTCGGAGCCACGAGCCGAAGCTATCGGCAAGGAGATCAACAGATTACTCGCAGCAGACTTCATCCGGGAAATCAAGGAAAGCGAGTGGCTAGCAAATACGGTGATGGTTCCGAAGAAGGACACGGACATCCTGCGGATGTGCGTAGACTTCACGTCACTAAATAAACATTGCCCTAAGGACCACTTCCCTCTTCCTCGGATCGACCAAATCATCGATTCGACTGCAGGTTGTGAGAAACTCTCCTTCCTCGACGCCTACTCAGGCTATAACCAGATTCGACTCAAGGTCGAAGATCAAGAGAAAACGGCGTTCATCACACCGTTCAGAGTATACTGCTACAACACAATGCCTTTCGGGCTAAAGAACGCAGGTGCCACGTACCAGCGATGCATGCAGGTCTGCCTCAAGGACCAGATCAGTCGCAACGTCCAAGTCTATGTCGACGACATAGTCATAAAGACCAAGGAGGCAAGAACACTTATCGACGATCTCCGCGAGACGTTCGACAACCTTGATCGCTACAGGATCAAGCTCAATCCAGAAAAATGCGCCTTCGGCGTCCCCTCGGGTCAGCTGCTCGGATACTTCATCTCTCAACGAGGGATTGAAGCGAACCCGAAGAAAATCAAAGCTATCATGACAATGGAGAAGCCAAAAAACCTAAAGGGCGTTCAGCAGCTCGCAGGGCGAGTAGCGGCACTAAGCAGGTTCATCAGCCGCATGGGCGAGAAAGCCCTACCATTCTACCAGCTGCTACGCAAGGCAGACAAATTCGAGTGGACACCAGACGCAAATGACGCATTCGAAAGCCTCAAGCGGATCCTCTCTACCTCGCCTGTTTTGGTCACGCCAAAAGAGCGCGAGCCCTTGTTGCTGTACATAGCAGCCACACACCAGGTGGTCAGCACATCACTCGTGGTCAAACGACCCGAAGAAGGCAAGACCCACAGGGTACAACGCCCAATTTACTACCTCAGCGAGGTTCTCTCTCCAACAAAACAGCGGTACCCGCACTACCAGAAGCTAGCCTATGGCGTATTCATGACGGCTCGACGACCGAGCCACTACTTCCAGGAACATCAGGTGATGGTCGTCAACGAGGCGCCCCTAAACAGCATCCTGAATAACCCAGAGGCCACAGGACGTGTGGCCCTGTGGGGCATTGAACTATCACCCTTGGATATCGTCTACGAGAAGCGACACGCAATCAAATCCCAAGTCCTTCCGGACTTCCTGGTACACTGGATGGAGCTGCAGCTACCTGACACCCCAGACATGTCGCAGTCCTGGACAATGCATTTCGACGGCTCCAAACGCGAAGCCGGAGCAGGGGCCGGAGTCATACTGACCTCCCCGCAAGGTGACAATATGAAGTACGTCCTTCGGATGAAATTCAGAGCCTCCAACAACGAGGCCGAACACGAAGCACTGATTCATGGCATGAAGATGGCAAAAATATGAGGGGCAACGCGCCTAGTCATCTATGGTGACTCCAACCTTGTCGTACAGCAGACGATGAATGAGTGCGACGCACACGCCGAAAACATGATCGCGTACCGGGCACTATACAACACACTCGAAGGAGAATTCGACGGCTGCGAACTTCGCCACGTTGGAAGAGAGAGCAACGAGGAGGCCGATAAACTCGCCAACATCGGCTCCACTTGCGCAAATGTGCCACCAGGTGTATTCCTCGAGCAGATCTGTGTGCCATCCATCAAGCAGAAATCCCCCAAAGGATCACCCGAAGAAGCAGAACACTCGGGGGCTACACTACCCGAAGGTCAGGAAGGACCCGAACAGTTGGATACCGAAGCTGCCATGGTCAACCTGATGCAGGTCATGGCAGTCGAAGAAACTTGGACACGTCCATACCTCCAGTTCCTGATAAACGGAGAATTGCCTGACAACCCGACTGATGCTCGGCGCATATCTCGTCGGTCCAAAGCCTTCACCATCATCGACGGCGAGCTGTACAAACGCATCATTACGGGTGTACTACAACGGTGCGTCACCATCGACGACGGCAAGGCCATACTCCAAGATATACATGAAGGCATATGCGGCCACCACGCAGGTAGCCGCTCCCTTGTCGCCAAAGCTCTACGAGCAGGATTCTACTGGCCAACGGCCATGAGTGATGCGAAGGACATCGTCCGAAGATGCAACGGGTGCCAGCGGTTCGCCGACAAACCGCACGCACCTGGGTCCGAACTACGACCCATACCCATAGCCTGGCCTTTTGCCCAATGGGGCCTTGACATGATCGGCAAACTGCCAAAATCTTCAAAGGGAGGACACGTTTTCCTCCTGGTAGCAGTCGACAAATTCACCAAGTGGATCGAAGCCATGCAAGTCACCAACCAGAAGGGCACAACCGCCGTCAAGTTTTTCGAATCCATTGTCTACAGATTTGGCGTACCGCACAGCATCATCACCGACAACGGATCGAACTTCATCTCCGAAGAATTCCAGGACTTCTGCAAAGGCCTCGGGATCAATATCACGTATGCCTCAGTGGCACACCCGCAAACAAACGGGCAGGTGGAAAAAGCCAACAGCGTAATCGGCGCTGGCATCAAGAAGCGCCTCATGAGCTCACTCGAGCACAAAGCTGGAAACTGGACAGAAGAGCTACAGTGTGTCCTGTGGAGCTTACGCACTACGCCAAACAGCTCCACTGGCTACACACCGTTCTTCATGGTTCACGGAGCCGAGGCAGTGCTACCAGCCGAAGTACGCCATCAGGCTCCACGAGTCGTAGCGTACAGCGAACCCGAGTCTACGACCGCGCTCGAAGATGCCGTCGACACACTCGACGAAGCACGGGACATAGCAGCAGCTAGATCAGCGGTGTACCAGCAAAGTCTCCGCAACTACCACAGCCGTCGGCTGCGCCCAAGGTCCTTCGTCGAAGGAGACCTCGTCTTGCGACTCAAGCAAAAGCGCCCGAACAAACTCGATTCACCATGGGAAGGACCCTACGCCATCACCGAGGTCATCCTAGGTGGCGTCTATCGGCTCAAGCACGTAGAGTCTGGAGTCGCATACTCCAACCCATGGAACGTCTCGCACCTGCGACGATTCTACCCGTAGCAACATATCCCTTATTTTTACTTTCAATAAGGTTTTCAGCCAAGGCTATTCAGCCGAACCATGTACCTCCTCCATTACGATATAAATAAAGCTAAGTGTCTCGCTCCCAACCTTCGGTTGACTATTTTTCTGCAACTTTACTACATGCTACAAACGCACTCGGGGGCTCCCCCCACCTCACGATTTCATCGACTGAGGACCAAACGTGTACACCTGAGTAGCTGACTACGTCAGGCAAACGAAAAGGACACGTACTTAATCAAAACACTGCGTGCTCACACACATGCAAACCTTTACAACACAAAGCACATACACGCTCAGCCGCAATATACAAATTTTACATCTATCTGTTTATTTTCAGGTCCTATCTACTCTAACCTGCGCACGCTGCTCAAACAAGTCCACAATTTGCTCGGCATACTGCCTTACAGCCGCGTAATGCGGACGCATGTTCCACTCGCCACCATCTGGTCGCGGAGGTGGCCCGGTCGCTACAGCAGCCAAATCTACGTCAGGGCGGTGCACCCTCACAAGAGACAAGGCAGCCTTCACCCCTGCGACGAGTTGCTGCCGCACCAGCTCCTTGACATTTCCGGCATTCCGAAACTTCGTTGGAAGACCCGCAAGAGTCGTTGGCACGGCATCCAGCGGAAACATGACGTGCAATACTGAAGACAATGATGTCTGCACCTGGCGGAGCACCCGCGAAACCTGGTAGATGCGATCCTGCACTGTTGTCAGAACCATGGCGCGATCTCGGTCCATCCAGAAGAAGCCGCCGGCCTCCATATCCTGTTGAGTCAAACAATTGACCCGAACAGCAATACACTCTTTTTTTTCCCTCGGAGCAATATTGGCACCTACGACAAACGCACAAAAAAAAAGAGTAAGGCCAGCAGGCTCACCCGAAGAACTGGGCTACAGCCCGAAAGAAGGATCAACTTACATTGCAGCTGCTCGGACAGTCGACCCAGCTCCGCCATCAAATACTCCTCTCTGGCCGCACCACGGTTTGATTTGGATTTCCAAACATCAGCACGACCGCGTAACCCAAGCAAATCCCTCTCCAAGCTACGCACGCGATCCCGAAGAAAAGCAAGCTGCGAGGAATCATCCAATAATGCTCGCAAGGGCCTTTCGGATGAAGTGCCAACTGGGTCAACACCCGAAGGAACCTATAACAGCAAAAAGGTACTCAGACATTCAGCCAAGGATAAAAGCACAACATGGAGGAATTCATTAAAATAAGGCCACTACATGGCACAATGATGGTACTACAAAAGATATTTACAAGTAGACTACAAACTACTCTACGCCTACTATGCCTAAGGTGCAGGGCACTGAGTCGCCTCAGATCCAGACTGCCTAGCCTTAGCCTCGCCCTGCTGCCGCAGCGCGTACTCAGACAACAAGTCGATAAGCTTGGACCCGTATCGTCGACAGCGAGCGGAGTAGGCGGCGAAGGCTACCTCGGATCCATCAGCGGCCGTCGGCATCCGAGAGGTAATCTGGGGCAGGTCCAGCTCCACCCCAGCCGCCATGGCCATTGCCAGCCCAACGGACGCGCCGATGCCCTTCTGCTTGCGCTTGTACGCTGCAGGCGCTTCGCCCGACAGAGCCTCCGCCAGGGCATCCACATCTTCAAGAGACGCACCCTTCGGGAAGAGCTCCTGGTAGAAGCGACCAAGGACTTCTTTCGCCTTGGCGAGGGAGTTGACGACGGTGCTGCAGCGGTCTTCGACCGCTACAGTGGCATCATCCAGAGCACTCCCGTGCTCCAGAGCACCACGGTCGAACTCAATGCCTGCGGCATCTGCGACAAAACGAAGAAAGCATGAAGAAAGGCAACATAGAAGAAGATCCGAAGGAAAAGAAAAAAAAGCTAAAAGCTCACCCGAGATAGCCTTGGCAGTAGCCATGAGCTTCTCCGCCACCCCTTTTTCACGAGCAGCCGCAACGGTGGCTAGCTGCTCCTCACGATCGGCGGCCTCCTGCTGCAGAAGCTCTTTTGCTTCGGCTGCCTTCGTCAGCTCCAGCTCAAGACGCTCTCGCGCACCTGCAGCAGCTTCGGCCTTCTGCTCCGCTTGGCCAAGGCTCTTCTTCAGAGCATCAACCTCGCGGAGAGAGTCGTTATGCTCCTCTGCATTTACAACAAGCAAGTGTCAAAGAAAAGGATCAGAATACGCACGAAAAATACTACAAGGCAGACGAATACCTTGCAGCTGCCGCAGTTTCGCCTCCAACGTCAGGCGCTCCTCCACCAGCCGCTTGGCCTCTTGGACAAAAGGCTATAAGAAAAGACAACATCAGCACTCGAAGACACTCGGGGGCTTCCCCCCATAACATCAAGAAGGACAACTTACGTGCTCCGAAGGCGAACCCGCAGGCCCGCCTCCGAAATTCTGAGGCGCAACCACCAGCCTCTCTTACACAGGAGGAACTGGCGCAGCGTCACCAGAAGTCGCCACCGTCTGAGGAGGAGGCGACGCAATGTTCGACTCCCCCATCATCTCGTGCGCTCCATCACTAGAGCCGTCGGAAGATTGCCTGCACACGAATAAATCAACACAGGTGCCAAAATCGCAAGGAAAGAAAGGAAAACAATGGCACGAAGAAAACTTACGAGCCCAACGCGCTCAGGTCGAAGATAGGAGAAGCCCTTCGGGCCCTCTTCTCTTCCTTCTTTTCTTCCTTCTTCTCCTCCTTTTTTTCTTCCTTCTTCCGCTTTGCTGGCGGCTGCGGAGCAAAAGCCCGCACAGGAATGGCAGGAAGGGGAGAGGAAGAGCCTCCCTGAACATCATCATGACGCTCAAGGCCCAGCGGATTTCTGGGAGTCGGAGGAGTCGAGGCATCCGAAGACTCGCTGGAGCTCCGTGATCGCTTACGCGAATGGTCCTCACTCGACTCGTCATCCTCCGCTGGAGATCGCGCTGACGGCAGCTCGGACACGGGGTCCACCACTTCATTATCCGGGGCATTCGGATACCTTTCGGGCAACGGTGGTGCCATGCCCGGAACTTTGAAGCTCTACAAAAAGAGACGAAGCTTTGTTAGCAAACAAAGGGAAAAGTACACAGCCGACAAAACAAAAGGGGAGCACTACGTGCACAAATCTACACCTTCGGTACGGCCAACGTCGAAGAAAAGGGAGGAGTCTGCGACTTCCCCGGAATTTCTTCGTCTGCCTTGAACTTCAATAGCGCGCGAAGAGTCTTGTCAAGTTCCGCCTCGGAGATTTTCTCACTCGAAACCCTCGTCGGATCACGGCGCCCAGAGTAAAGAAACATCGAATGCGCCCTCGCTTGGAGAGGCTGCACCCGACGCTCAAGAAATGTTCGGATGATGTCGACACAGTTCACCTCCTTCTCAGGAATCAGTTGGAGATCCTCCACTCGACGGTACAGGGCCTCTATCTCCGCCACCTCACCGTCTAAGATCTGGTTTTTCCAGGATCTCTTCTTCTCAATCAACTGGGAGGGGTCAAAAGGAACGAGACCAAAATCTTGCCCAGGCAGTACGGAGTCACGAATATAAAACCATTTCCTCCGCCAGTACTGGACAGATTCAGACATGGAAAAGGAGAAGAATTGGACATTGGGACTGAGAGAGATGATGAAACCCCCAATGGGATACACACCATCCGACCCAGATTGCCTCTTCACGGAATAAAGCTTCCGGAAGAGGCCAAAGTGCGGCTCAATGCCAAGCCAACACTCGCAAAGCGTGATAAAACACGCAATGTGGAGAAGGGAGTTGGGAGACAGATGATGCAACTGAACCCCATAGAAGAAGAGCAGTCCACGAAGGAAGTCATGGACTGGATACGAGAAACCACGCAAGACAAAGGCAAGAAACATAACCCGATACCCAGCTGGGGGACGGGGGATTACCTCATTGCTAGGGAGACGCACGGCCGCCGCATCTTGCGGGATCAGGCTCCGCTCGCGCAGCTTGCGGAGATCGCTTTCTCGCGTCTCCGATCGCCGCCAGCCACCATCAGTGACGCGAGCGGCGGCGGCGCCCTTCTTACCTCCAGCGGCGCTGGTCCCAACTGCGGACGAGGATTTCTTTGTCTTCCCCATGACGCTGCAGCGGTGGTGGCGTTGGCAACGACAAAGAACAAAGGAAGTGTGGAAGAAAAGCTAAGCGCGCAGCACGAATCGCTCAAGAACAAGAGGGCAGCGAACAGATGAACTGGTACGGTGAAAAACAAAACACGATTTCACCCAGGATTATAACAGCGAAGACGATGCACGCCAGCCGTCCATCAAGAAGACCTAACGCCAACGGTAGATCTGACCGTACACGTGTCAACACCACAACGAACCGTCGTTACCACGCCGTCCACTACGCGCGGAAATCGAGGAGGCGCCGTAATCATCTCCATGCCCCGCGTGACCGGTCAATTCAAAGTCAGCAAGTGGGACCCACGCTTCGTCTCGCCAAGTCATCTCTGGCGCAGCAGACGCTTGAGGTCATCAATCGTAAGCACTGACGTCATCAAAAGCTATACTAGCACCACTTCGGCTCCACAACTAAAAGTACTCACTCGAATCTACGATTCGACTAAATACTTGGGGACTACTCCTATCAGGAGCGCTGGCCGCGCACCCGACAGACAAATGAGGGCAAAATTGCTTCTCTAAGTCCTACATCGAGTCTACGACTCCACTAAGGACTCGGAGGCTACTCCCATAGGGAGGATGGATTTAAGCATCCGAAAATTTTCGAGTCCTGCGGACCTAAAGACTTAAACAATGCTTGAACTAAAAGTCTTCGTTCGAGTCTACGACTCGAACAGACACTTGGGGGCTACTCCCATAGGGAGCGCTGGTCGCGCACCCTATGAAATCTTCGACTGCGATCTTTCGGATCAGCACGCAAAAACTTTTTGGCAACTTTGCCCCAACAAAACGCTGAGCGAGCGACAATCTCCTTGGCCACCCGAAACACCTCCGAGGTGATAAATGTTCGGATGCTGTGTCTGCGACGCAAAGATAAGACCTACAGACATCATCTGATGGCCTGGCAACGCACCTGACTGCGCTCTGCTAGTATGAATCCGTACCAACAGGTACGATGAAAAATCCTGACGGACGCGTTGGGTACACCAATTAAAATCACTGGAATTCCTCTCCTGTAAGTCCTCCGCGGCCTGAGTTGAATTACACCAGCATATGTTCCAGGCCCGGGTTAAGGGACCCGAACCTGAAGAAGATCGTGTTGTTTCGTCCTAAGACAGTTAACTGACCCTGATCCGTCGGGTGAGTCAAGCACACGTATCAGCAAACCCTACACATTCTCTTGAAAGACAGAGTTGCACCCGAAGGATTGAAGAGTCCTCAGCCGAATCTACGATTCGACTGACCACTCGGGGGCTACTGACATGGTTATACCCTACGGGTACGTAACTTCAGCTTACCTAGTCCAGCCCAAGGAAGGCCCACTGCGGATATACGCTGGCCCATGAAGATTTTCGGGTGACCAAGGCCCAGGATGTCTTCGGATCCTTGGGGAACAAGACTAGTTTAGATAGGAAACTCAAAAGGGCAACGCCCTAGAACTTGTAACCGACTAGGACTATGCCCGAGACCTGCCTAAGTCTATATAAAGGCCAGGAGGGCACGTCCTAGGGCAACTCAACCAACCTCGACTCATACTTTCGCACACGCATCCACGCCAGATCGAATCTGCGCACCCTGTAACTTTCGGTTCCGCCGTAATCAAAGAGCAGACAAGCAGGAGTAGGGTTTTCCCTCCGGGGGCCCGAACCTGGATAAATCTCGTGTCCCCTGGTTGCTTGTCTGTTAACCGTGCCACGATCTCAAGCATCCCCATCTTCTCCAAAACCCAAGTCCATAACAATGGGTATTGACGAGATTAAACCTCGTCACCACCCCTCCAAGTTACATAATGTTCAATTAGTCGCCCTTATATAAATTGTTTTGCTCCGTTTCTACTACGAACCCCATCATCTAGCATGCATTTTTTTTCCTTTGCAATGAAGCATAGAGAGACCACGCCTAAGCATACTAGTTTTATGGCATAAATCAAATTTTAAAGTTCGACTAATTAATTAAGTTTGTTAAAATATCAGAATTTACAATAGCAAATAAAAATGTAACATGAAAATAAACTCACCAGTTTTTCCATATTATATTGATTTAGGATACATTTTAATGTCTTGGACACTAATGATCGACATTTTCCCCAGCAAATCACTGTTCGCCGCTGTGTAGACATGCATGAACTCAGCCTCAGTTGAAGCCTTCAACTTGAAGATCCTTCCCGGCACCGAATACTCCAGCGGGGGCCATGTGTAAACTGCTGGTGCAAGCACCTCACGATTCTATTTTAAGCTTGGCGTTCGTGTGGGTTGCCTTTGTTTAGCCACCCAAACAGCCACTGGGAGTACTAAAAAAGAGTGGCAGCACAGAGGATGTCAACCAAAGATTGTTGCTTTCTTATTCTACATTGGTTGGGCTCATCATCATCGATCGTGCAACAATAAATAAATAATTAAACAACGAATTAGGAATGCAATGCATGTTGCATGGAGATGACCAGATCCGGTCTTCCGGGCTACAACGGCAAAGTAGGTAGCTCACGGCACAAGCCTGACTTTATTATCCCTTGGCTGTTTTGAACTGATCTTGATCAATGATACTCTCTCGATGACTCGATCGATCGGCTGTTTGACTTTGAAGAGTCCGTTGCGAATAATCATTTTCAAATCTGTCATATTATTCTAGACAACTAAGAAAACAGCTAAGAATGGTATAGAGGTATACATATACACGGGAAATGTTTTAGGATGTATAGACTCTATTTTGTTAACATAGCATTTATGTTTCATGAAGACAAAACTTTGACCAAGAATTACTCTACAATAATGTGGTTTCTATAATAGAATACCACAATTATCAATAAGTAATTTTTAAAGGAATCCAGTGACACTCATCATAAAACTCACTTATTGCTGACATATTACTTTTGATTGAAGCCTTGTCCTAGCGAACTCTATATTATCCCTACATACGGGAATCCACGGTGTATTATTTTGTAATCCAATATAATATGCAATGTAAAGAGCAGTGTGTAGTACCATGGATATCATGAGATGTGGTCGAAGTCATTCCTTTAAGTTTAAGTATTTGAATCTCTTCCTAAAATTACATTACCTCTTTCTTGGTAGGCTTCATTGTGCTGGTAGAGCATAGGCAAGCCTTTTTAAAGAAACTCTCAATTTGAACGACCAAATATACCATCATATTTGACAGTTGAGGAAGGTACAACTTAACTATACGTCATTGTATTTGTAACTTGTTTGTGCCAACAAGTTAGCCGTGCCTTAGTAGAATACCATTGTTATATTTGGAGTTAATAAACGATTTATCAAAAAAAATATGCCTACTCAGAAGTTTATGTTGAGAAATTTCTAACTTTGGCAAATTGAATAATAATAAGTTAATTTTCTGTAGTCATCTACAAAATTTGAAACAAATATTTTTTTTCATGAAAATGTTGATGGAGTGGTGGTACTCTAACCCCCCAATGATCAGAAGTAGGTTTGGTGTCATGTGTGTCTTATTAAGCTAGATTCTTCATGGGTATTCTCCAACCGTCGCCTTTTGACCTAGCGCCGCCTCTCCTTCGCTTCCTGCACAGATCATTTCCCCCTCCTCCGGCCGGTCTCATCGGCGTCGGGAGGAGTGGGGAACCCGATCTATGAGTCAAGTTTTCAATAAAAAAAGTGGTTTCAAAACATTAGATTAGAGTTCTGATAGTCATAATTTTTAGCCTCTATGTCAATGGAGATCTCATCGTCTACAATAAGTGATCTTCGGCATTTCTTTCAATGATGAAATCTATTTCGACATCAATGGTGATTTAATAAGATTACAGTTCTATAGATACGGTCTTTCTGATCTTACTTCGCCAAGTCGATTTTGGAGTTTTTTCATGGTTGCCGCGAGGAGGATTATCCTCGCAATATTGGTCTCGGCTGCTATGTTCCCGACAATGGTGGTTCATACTCTCGGTTCTCTAGCGACGTCGACTAGGCTATTCGGTTACTTTTGACTGGAATACTAGTGTTGGTACTCTTGCCGATGTTGATTGTTTACTCTAATGGTTGCATGCATGCACGTAGCCTTGACGGCACTGCGGCTCAAATTAAAATTATGGGAGAACCTTATTGATATTTATAGGTTGTAGTTTGGTATCTGTCAGTTTTTAGCCACCTTCAGAAAAGTTCAAGATTGTGTCTTGAAAGAAGAAAGATTTTAAAGATCTCGAGAATTTACTAGTTTATTTAGACTTTGTTTTGTAATCGTTGGAGACGGCTCATGTATCTCTACCATGTACAATTTTCTACTATGAATATATAGTGGAAGGAATGACCCCCTAGACCATGTGAGGTGTGTGATATTTTTTCAATCTTAAAAATACACAACCACAATCTTGTATAGGTGTTCTATGAGTGTGTATGTTCATGTTGTGTATATGTCTATGTCATATTTTTGTTGCAACACACCTTAAAACTAAAGGGTCGTGCTACGTGTTAGCCTGTTGAAATACTTCAGTATGAAATCAGAGTTTCCCGATCAATGCAACATCAAAACTTCACATGCAACACATTCTTATGTCCGTATGCATAATCATTTGTAACATTTTTGTAGTCCACAATACTTGTGTAGAAATGGTGCAACATTTAGAACATGACCATGTAGCAAAAAAGTTTATGCAACATATCCCAATAACGCAGCAAACTATTAAGAAAATCGACTACAACACATGCAACATATGACACACAAGCTTGCAGTGAACCAAAATACTTATGCAATATATGTATCCTCGATTTCACTAACCTATAACCATCAACAATGGAGTCGTCCCTTTGATGTTTAGGGATCTCCTACCACGAATCTAGTTTGTCGGAGCCTCTCTAGCAATCCTTGACCGGTTCTCCACTGTCTTGAAGTCTACTGAGGCTCGGCGATATGGATTAGAGCTTCCCTATGAATACAACACATCCATGGTGCAAATTCCACATCCTCCCATCCTTATGGTAGAGGATGGGTGTGCCTAGGAAGGAAATAGTAGAGGAAGGGATGAGCAAGAGTAAGCGTGCGGCAAAGAGGCTCTAGAGAATTATAGTGGGAATGAGAGGTGTTGTGAGGGAAGACAAGAGTTAGGAAGTTGGGAGACATATGAGAGTAGCGGGAACGAGCCTTTTTCGTGAGAAGAGTGGCATAATTTTTCATGAGATCACACACGTCATCTGGATCCTTTCCCAACCCCATATAGGTGAATGAAGTAACGTTATCCTTGAACCTCGAGTTATACTTGTGAGTAGGCTAGTGTAGTCGTGCACAACACATAAAGGTTAGGTCCCGGGTTTGAGTTCCCACCCCCATCCCAACCTTAATGACAATGACAATATCGGGTGAAATCCTCCCAAGATCTTGTTGCTTTTTTAGTATCATGCACGGTGGTGTTTGCTGTCATAAGATTGTGACATTCTTTTTTAGGTAAATCGCGAGCTTTATTAACTTAAAATAACAGTGTTGCAATCAGCACATAGGCTGTGAACTAGAAAATCCAGTGGCTCGGCATTCCAGGTAAACGACACCGCTTGCACACACACGCATACTTTGCGCAGCAGTGAGCGTATGGTTAGCTTCACGACGGGTAAAAACAATACTAAAGAAAACAAAAGACAAACTAAGCTCGCTGATCTCATCTAAAATTGGACGAATCATAGATCGTTCCTCCAATCTTTTCTGCCAATGCTTTACAAGCTCAGCACGGTCTACCTCAAAAATCACCTAATCATATCCTTGTCCCACAACATACACGAATGCATCTCTGAGTGCCAAGGCTTCAATGGTCAAGGGGTGTGAAATACCAGTATAAGACTTGCACGTTGCTCGTGTGAATGATATAGCATCTCGTGCCACAACTCCACTCGCTGCCGTACTCAGCGAAACCTGCAAAGACCCATCAGAATTTATCTTTACTGTATCAGTAGGGGGGCCATGCGAGGTGCACGCCGGCCAAGGTGATTTAGACTGATTTTGCATCCTTGGAAACTCCAAAGTATACAATGCCTCTTGAATAAACTCCATGGATTTGGAAGGATCATACATCGCCTCACCATGTGTCATGTTGTTCCTTGATGTCCAAATTGAAAATGAAGGGATGATTTCACTTCCCCGGCCTCTGCACAACTAGGGATACAGACAACTATTAAGCACGTGTACCAAGATTTTTAAACTTGGTTAAACACCAAACCTAATCTTAGGATAAATTGCATGAGTACGAGGAGAGATTGGTCCTCAAGTATAAATAGGGACCTTAATTCGCTTCCGTGAGAATTTAAACTCAGGTGTGTTGGGTTTGTACGTCCACTGCCCAACCAGTTGAGCTAGGCTCACTCCCTCCTAAATTGTGGCATAGATACCCACTTGTTGCCAGTGGCGGAGATAGGGGGACAAATTTGGGAAATACCTCCTTATTTTGTTGCCAAAAACACCTCAAAACAGCTTAAATTTATACTTTGGCCCTCCCAACAAATGACAAGACTAAATTTCTTTCAAATGTCCCCCCTCATTCTTTTTTCCTGCCTCCGCCATTGCTTGTTGCATTATAGAAATTTATTGTGGTATAAAAAATAACTTCATACGTCAAGTCATGAAATCCATTAGGCTGGTCATAGTGGGGAGTAACTTAGAGTGTACCCTCCATCCCGGTTTAAAGGACACAATTTGCAAACCATGCAATCCCAAAATATTTAGACACAAAAGCATTTAATCTCTGTAATTACTCCTGTGTGAAAATAATAAAATACTTGCATGCACATGTGTGAACAAATATGAACGCATTGATGGCTTTTTTTCCTCATCCATGTTCTTCTCCATACTATTAAATAGACCAATTAGAGGACACCTAGGGCCCAGAGAATTCAAATTGTGTCCTTTAAACCGGAACGGAGGAAGTAGCTTAAGTTACTACCTTCATAGTGGGAAGTAACATGGATGTAATAACATGTAATGCCACATTAATTAGGTTGTAGACACACTTTGTCTTGGTATGTGTGATGTTACAGTAACATAGCTAGTTACTCAATTCATCTCTCTTCTTATTAAATCATTGTCACATAAGCAAAAATACTGACTTGGACTCTTAATTACTAATAAAGTTACCCTCACTATGACCAGCCTTATGGTTATTAGACTAGCCCCAATGGAGGTATCATAGGTAGTATCTTACGTGTCACTGCAATTAATGATGAAATAGATTGTGTTGGTAAAACCAATCCCAAATAAATCTTGCACACAAATTTACATTTCTATAAAACAATAAATACACTAAAACTATGATAATACTACATGATACTATGCATTGTGAAGATGGTATCATATACTAGTATCAATGTGATACTTTCCATTATGACTAGTCTTATGGACATGACACTGAAAGGTCACGAAGTCGTTGGATTTTGAGCGCAGGCGAGCCTCAGCGGTTGACCCCAGCCACCGGTAGCCGGCCGGCTTCGCCAGATGCCACCGCAGAGTAAAAGGCCGTCGACTTTTCCAAAAGCGAACCTCGGTTTCCACACCAGCAAACCCCCACACGGCGCGGTGTAGTCTAGGGGCAGTCCGGTAATTACGCTGCCAGCGTGGAGAGAGGGGGCTACTATTCTTTTGTTCTGCCTCTGGCCAGTAGTAGTAGAGTAGTACTACACGAGCAGCCATGGCAGAAGCAGGAGCGAAGTTTCTCTCCCAACCCGCGCCGGTCTCCGCCTATATATACCGCGCCCACTCACGCCAGCTTCCCGAGACCGAGCCGCTCTTCTCCAGTCCAGACCTGGCGGTTTGACTTTCTGAGTCGAGAATCGAAATTTCGTCCGCTGGAAATTTCCGGGAGGAGAAGCCGATTCGTCGCGATTCCTGGAGGGGAGACGAAGGAAGCGCGTTGGATTTAGAGAGGAGCGGCAGAGGAGGCGCCTCGTCGCTGGAATTTCAGCCCCCCCTCTCGCTCCGATCGAGGAGGTAAACCTCCGCTGCTCGCTCCCTTCGGTTGCTCTGTCTTCGATTTGGGGTAGGACCCGTGGGGATTCCGGTGTCGGTCGTACAGTGATTCGTTCGTCCTGTTGCTCGTCTCGCGGCGTGATCTGGCGGAAAATTGGGTGAGAGGTTGGTGGGTTGTTCGGGTTTCAGTTCACTTGCGGGGATTTGGATCGTCGCAGAGTTCTCTGTCCCCCTAGGTGAATGACCCTCTCAGACAAATCCCCTGTAGCTTTGTTAGCCAAAGCATCTCTGCTGGCTGCATCTGCGGTTCAGGGGTTTAGCGATCAGGGCCGTGCTTGATCTGCACTGGCAGTCTAGTTGGCCCCGGAAGCTGAATCTGGATAGATTGAGTTCTAGTGTTGTGGTACAATTTCTCAATCCTGCACCGACAATCGGTGCAAATGAAGCTAGCTTGGGTTGCTATGTTATTGATTTCGTACTTGCAACCCACCTTTGTGGCGGTTCCTTTTAGTCCCGTCGTCCACACTAGAGTTTCGTGAAGGCGACAGGTTTGCACAGAAAGTTAGTCTCAGGTTTTGCTGTAAACATGTGCTGTTTATTTCTATTCTAGGAAAAATAATAGAAGTGCTCTGTCCATACTGGACTTTTACAAGGCCACTTTGTGTATTTGGAGGTTCCACACTTAAGACCTTAGCATTGAATTTCTCAATACAAGTATCATACAGTACTAGGTTTCAGAGTAGAGAAAATTTCATGTTGTTGGTTTACCTATTCTGATTAGAGAGTAGTTATATAGATGGTCCATCGAATAGTTTGGCGCCTGAAAGATCTCCCGTTGGGTTGATCCATTAATCAGTAGAGTTGCACAGGGCCTCCTCTTTGTAGTTCCATTGTTGAGACTGTAGAATCGCTTAAGGATTATTGTATTGCTCAGAACTGGTTGATTTTTGTATGGTGTGTATTTTGTTCTTAAACGACTTCTGGTCATCTGGTGCTTGGTCACTCAGTATTGTTGCGTTATCTTACTGTAATTAACATAGATACATAAGTTGTCTTCTGAAATCAGAATGGCAGCACCTCTGTACGTTTATAACCTTGTCTCTTTTCCTAAAGAAATACATATATGTGTTCTTGTTTGAAGGGTTGTGGTTTTGTTATTTTTATTTTAATGTAGCAAAATTATCTATTCTTCTGTCAAGGAAAAACTTAATTAATTTCAATTGTATGTCTTCAGCTTTCGTACTGAAGTTAACTGGTAGCGCGATGAAAGCACCATCGCTACTTGTTCAGTGTTTCCCTGGCTTGGTTCCAAGCAAGGCCAGTAGTTGTGTGCCGGTTGTCACAGAGAAGGATCTCCATCTACCATCACCAGCTGTTGAAATAATCCCATCAAAGGTAATACTTGTTTGATCCTTCATACATGACTAAGCAGGTATACTAGTTGTGTATACAGAGGGTCTTTTGAACTGTAGATTGGAAATGATAAATTGTATTAGTTCTACGGATAGAGAAATAAAGTATGTCTTGAATCTTTTCAGAGTGCTCATCCTTACAAATATGCTGGGGAGAAGGTCGATGTCCAAGGTCTTGATGTTTTCAAGGTGACCAGCTCTTGCAATTTTCCCTGTGTTCTGTCTGTCACTAAATTTTGTGTGGTTCTGTTAGCAATTGCTCAAATATTCAAGCTATTGAAAGTTTCAATACGTGATATTATTTTTTGTGTTTCAGGGGAAGGTCAGTGTAGCAGATATGATAGCCTTTTCCCCTTCTGAAGTGGCATCAACAAAGCATGATGGTAAGTTTGTAACACATGTGCAATATTTGTTTTCCTCTCTGAATGTACTTTTGGAAAAACTTTCTCATTCTTGTTTTTCTTTCTCAGGGAGTCTCAAATACTGGGAGAGTTCCATTACTCTTGTGAACATTGTTAAAAATGAGATCCGTGACGGGCAGCTGAGCTTCAGGGGCAAGAGAGTTCTGGAGGTAACTTGCCATTTTATACATTTTATCTTAATGGTTCATACAAGGTGTATGGCCCTGCTCTTGCTTCTGTAGAAACAGAATGTGTGCCAAACTGTCTGAATTTCTGCATCATACTAGTGTTAGGTACTTAGTTTATTTCAGCTTGATGTCTGTGTACCCAAAGCAGCTGCTAAATTTGTTTTCAATGAAATGAAACGCAAATTCTTTTGCGTTTTCTCGAAAACTATGCCTGCTGCACTAGCAATCATATAGTTTTTCATACAGATCTTCAAAATTCAGCTTTATGACTTGCAGCGAGTACTTTATTCTTAATGCCGTCATGAATCATTAATTTCCTTCATGCATCATTAATTTTATTTTGAAAATTGATGCAGCTTGGATGTGGATCTGGCCTAGCTGGGATATTTGCCTGCTTGAAGGTGTGTTCAAAATCTCTTTACTGCTTTGGTGTTTATCTAATCTATTTAATACTTCTTATTTCAAATTTTTTTACAATTTTTGTAATTTTGGAGACATCTTGTCTTTGCCATTTCTTGTCATACATAAACCGTGGATTGATTTCATGCTTAAATTCCTCTACAGGGTGCATCTATAGTTCACTTCCAGGACACGAATGCTGAAACAATAAGATGCAGAACAATGCCAAACGTGCTTGCAAATCTTGAGCAGGCCCGGGACAGGCAGAACAGGCCATCAGAGAGCCCTGTAACACCATCTCGACAGCTGTTAGCTCCGGTTGTCCATTTCTATGCTGGCGAGTGGGATGAGCTCCCTACAATTCTCTCGGTTGTGCCCACAACTGCACCACCAACAAACCTTAGCTTCTCTGAGGATGATTTTATGGATGGCTCCAGTAGCTATGATGGAAGCAGTATAGTTGGTCAGGACCCGAGGAGATCCAGAAAGCTTTCTGGCAGCCGCGCATGGGAGAGGGCGACCGAGACTGACCCAGCAGATGGAGGGTACGACGTGATTTTGATTCCCGAGATCCCTAATGCTGTGAACTCTCTGAGGAAGATCTATGCCCTTGTCACAAAGGTCAGTTCTTCACTCCTTTTCGCCTTTTCATGTGTCATATTTCCTCATGCATGTAGCCATTGTTTAACTGTGAATGTTATCCTGCAGTGCCTACGCCCACCTTATGGAGTCCTGTATGTGGCCTCAAAGAAGAACTTTGTTGGTTCCAACAGTAGCGCAAGGCAGCTTCGAGCTTTGATGGAGGAGGAAGGTGTCCTTGGTGGCCACTTCCTAACTGAGCTATCTGACAGGGAGATATGGAAGTTCTTTTTCAAGTAAACCGCAAATCTAGGAACTGGAGAAAAGATGAGTCCTGGCCTCGTCCACACATTCTTTTGATGTCTATTCTGGCAGCGCTGTACATACCTACCCCGAAACTTAGTTCCATTAATTTTTTGGTAATACTAGGTTCGAGTATGCGTCTCAGTTGTTAAGTTTGCAAATGAGTTGGCATTTTAACCTTCTGTAGATCTCTTATCCCGTACCTGTTCAATACAGAAATCAAACTGTATTGAGCCGCATTTGTATACCGAATCTATGGTGCTGGCCTTCTAGTCGCAGCATGATACAGCAATGTGCACAAAGCGTTATTCCACTTGCTTGTTGGTCTTACTTCCTGTGTATGCCTCTGTAGTTGGGTATCATCATGTTTTAGGGTTGTGCTCTTCCTTTGGGACAAAAAATGTTGGTGGACGCTCCTAGTAGCTCAGATTCAAGGAGGAATTGAGGTACTGGAAGTGTTTCAGTTGGTCTGCGCTCTACTTTTTTTTTGTGTGTGTGTGGATAAGTAGTTTTTATTTTTGAGGAATGTGGATATGTAGTGTTAATTTATTGAATTTTGTGGATTTGCTACTCCCTCCGATCCATATTAATTGACTTTGATTTGTTAAAATTTGGATGAATCTATATACTAAATGGTGTCTATGTTTATTCGAATCTAGACAAATTTGAGTCAATTAATATGGGCTGGAGGGAGTAATAAATTTGGACTGATCCGTGCGATCCAAACTCTACAAAATTAAATAAAATAAAACACACGAAATCTTTAACTTCACTGCTTCGTCAATCTCCCGACGTGTGCATTTTCAAGTTCAATTTTGTGTGCTTACCTTGCTTTCTTCGGCCCATCCTTATCCTGCATGTGTAAGCTTGGAGTCTTCTTGAAGCACAAACAGTTATCTGGCAGTGCCAAAAAAAGGTTGAACACTGGAGATACAGACGCCGATCGGTGGACCACCCTTTCTCTAGAATAATTATTCTGTGACCGTGCAAATTTTAGAGCATGTCCATCCGTCCCTCATACGGAGTCCGGCAGTACCGCAGTAGCATCGGATGGGCCGTACGGGGTCCGGCAATAGCGTCGGATGGGCCGTACGGGGATGTTGTTTTGCCTACGGAGGAGGATGCTCCTCAGCCACACCCCCAATACCGAAAGTTTTTTTTGCCAAGGAAGAGTAAGACTGGTGCTGCACCGCACAGTGGCACACGCCCTCGCCTCCCACCTCGCCGGTAACTCGAAACTTGCGAGGTAAATGAGTACCTCATGACTCGGCTTGGCTCGGCTTAAACTCGAAGTCTAATGAGTTTAACCGAGTTTTAGATTGAACTCGTTTGTTTACCCAAGCTAAATGAACTACTCGTTGAACTCGTTAAAATATTCGTCAAACTGCTAGTGTTTCTTGCACATGTAATATTGTAGAGCTACTATATTTTTTATTTATCTTGTATTTGTAGAATTGTGGAAGTACTATTATTGTTCTAGTTTTGAATTAGATGGAAATTATGAGTTTTCTTATATGTGTTCCTCTTTACAATTTAGAACGAGCTAAATGAGATACTCGTAAGTTTATCGAGCCCAACCGAGTTTCAAATCTAAGCTTGTTAATAATCCGAGCTAGCTCGTTAGTTGAACGAGCTTTAGCGAGTCTAGTCGAGCTGGGTCGGCTCGGCTCGAATTCTAGCCCTACTCGCCGGCGTTGGGGCAGATCGAGGGTGGAGGCATGAGGGTAGGTGGAGGAGACGGGATGAGGGAGAGAGATGATATATGTGGGATGATTTGGGCTTTATTGACTTACGCGTGGGCTAGATCGGTGTGGATGCTTCATCTACGTCCCTTGTTGCCCCTCTGTAGTCTTGGTTTGTACTTGGGGCACCGAACGAGCTATTGGATGTGTAGGGCGAACTTTTGATATTGGGAGTTGACTGTGTTGATTTTTTCCTTTTTCCCCAATACAGCCTATGAGGGACTAGCTAGAGATGCTCTTACATACATGGAGAGAGAGAGAGAGGAGTTAAATAAACTGCTGGGTCGATATGAAACTAACCGAGGGGCTGAAATGAATAACTGAAGGCACACAAATCATACCAATTTCAATTTAAGTGAGAGGCGTTAAATGCGAACTACGTGTGGAAGGAAGAGAGAGGGGTAAAAGACCCGAGAGTTGAGATTTGGTGCACATCAGTGCTAGTGCTTCGTTATTTCAAAAAATATTTAAAAAAATCTTGGGAATACATGTGGATGGTTCATATATTTGTAAGGAAATTCAGTAAAAAATATTTTATTTTAGGCTATAGGAAAAGAAAAAATTCTGAACATGATTGTCAGAGATTTGTCACATTATGTGACATAACTCTTGAGGCCCGCGTCACAGATTGTTTGATTGGCCGCCGCTGATTCCTCTCTCTCCCTTCTCCTTTCACCCCTTCCCTTGAGAGTCCGCCGCCGCTGGCCGGGCCGCCCTGCGTCCCCTCTGCCGGAATAGCCGGCCGGAGATGGACAAAGGGGGACGCCGGATCTAGGTCTAGTTGTAGCCTTGTAGGATCGTAGGGTTTCGCGGCCATATGCCGTGGGTAGGTGCTTTGCCGGGAGATTGTGGCGAGATATCTGGCCCAAGATCCTGCTCTTGCTAGTGTTGTTGCTGGTGGTCGCGGCGCTTCGGTGGACGGAGCCGAAGGTGATGAGCAGCGAGGAGGCCAGCGTCTCCGTCAATAAAGAGTCTTTTAGGGGCCCTTCTTTCTTGTAGAGATGTGCTGTTGTGTTTTCTCTCCTGACCGGCCGTGGTGGTGAGGAGGAGAGGGAGTGTGGCAAGGAGCTTGCTGATGTTCAACTATCCCCGACCGACCATGGTGGCGTGGGGGCGAGATGGAGCAAGACGACTCCAAGCTCTCTGCTCGTGAAGAAGGGTGATGTCCATGCCGTTGTGCAGGTCTTGCGTCTGCACGCTCTTGCCACCGAGGAGGTGGAAGGAGTGCGGTAGGGTATTCCGTTAGGCGTTCGGTTCGAGAAGTTGTAGTTCATGAGCTATCCAAGCGACGACGAAGACGCCGGCCGGAGAAGCCGTCTATCGCTCAGGTGCGTAGCTCACCATGAGCTTCTTCACTTCTGCAAGTCCAAGGCGATGCAAGAGAGCGCACAAGTGCCTACCTGGAAGACTCTCGACGGCCTCAGCTCGGGGTCCATCATCGGCGGCGCCCCAAGTGGCATGTTCCCCTGCGATGGCGACGATGCCTGGACGGTGAGGTCCCGTAACCGCGGTGGAGAATACCTAAGACCCGATTGCTTTTTATTTTTTAGTTCTAGGGTCTGTTCTGTAAAAGAGGATCCTTATATGCAAGATTCACTCTTGTTAGGGTCCTTAATGTAATTTGTAACCCACTGCCAGATTAATCCAGCAGGTTCAGGGCCCTAATCCGTTCAAAAAAGTGACATATAACTCTCTGATCTTCTGAATCGTGGGGAGTCCTTATTATTGTGATCTTCCATTTATGATTAGAATTGTAATTCTTATATAAATACACATGCAATGGAAAGGCCCAGGTGTGGTCAATTCTCTCACATGGTATCATCCTAAATAATCCTACACAGCTTCTGCTCCTCCTGCTCTCCACCATAGTCGTCGCTCGCCTCTCTCCAACCCTAGTCGGTCGTCGCCGCCCAACCCCTCCCCATCCTCTATCCTTCCCACCACGGCTCCTACCCACGCCGGTCAAGCTGCCCCCACGATGCGGTCACGTATAGCGCCCCGCAAGGTGTTGTTGTGTACATTAACTCCTTCTATGCTTCCGCCGGCATTGGTGCAAACATGGGCTCCCTCACCCCCCCACCCCACGGAGTGGGTCTTCGACAGCTGTGCCACCGCCCACCTCTACAAGGATGCTGATATCCTTCACTCTCTTTCTCCACACCCTGTTTATAGTCATGTCACCGTTGGAGATGGCTCCTCCATTCCCGTCCCCTTCTCCGGCCATGCCTCTCTTCCTTCTTTTTTATCTAAATGTCCTATTCATCTTCGCAATGTTCTCATTACACCTCGTATTATTAAAAATCTTGTCTCCATTTGTCAATTCACTACTGATAATAATTGCTCCGTAGATTTTGACACTTTTGGTTTCTGTGTTAAGGACCTTCTTTCCCTGCGCGAGCTTTTTAGATGAAATAGTACAGGGGAGATTTATTCTTTCCAGCTCCTAGAGCCACATGCTCTCACCATGACCACCACCCCTCACGATATTTGGCATCATCGCCTCCGTCACCCCGATCACGATGACCATCGTCGTCTTTCCTACCATATTTCTTTTCTTTCTAATAAACAAGTCTCTCATAGTACTCTTTGTCATGCATGTCAACTTGGACGCCATGTACTTTTCATTTTTCTTCTTCCACAACTAGAACCACTCGTCCTTTTGATTTAATTCACTGTGATCTTTAGACATCTCTGGTCTTGAGTATTTATGGCTTTAAATATTTCTTAGTCATTCTTGATGATTTTACTCATTTTTTATGGACCATCCCTCTTCGTCTAAAATCTGATGCATACGCCGCGCTCACCTCTTTTCGCGCGTTCTCTCATACACAGTTTAATTTGCCCCTTGCGTCTATACTCAGGGTGCAGGTGGGAGTGGGCTTCCCACGGAGCCCACTACCCAAGCCCACATAAAAGGCTACGCGGGACACCCGCGGATAAACAAGAAAAATTAATGGGTTTTCGTGGGAAGCCCACGATCGAGCGCGAACATTAAAAAAACTATTTTGATCCAAATTAATCATTTGTCTAGATTCAAATATATCTAGACATATTTAGTGCTAGATACATCCGAATCTAGCCAAATATGAGGACATTAATTTGGATAGAAAGGAGTAGGAATTTCTCTCTCAAGAAAATATTATGTCTAGTAGAAAGAATGGCGAGTAACTTAAAAAGTGGAAAAAATAATTAATACATTGAAGTGCTAAATGTTGATCGTATTATATACTAAAATATTTTTATAAACATTATACAAGCAATAATTATAGTAATATATTTGCGGGTATATGTGGGTATACGCGGGATAGTGGACACCCGCATAAGTTTCGCGGGCTCCCGTGGGACACCCACTTAAATTGTGTGGGACTGTGCGGGCGTATGCGGGCTTCCCGCGGACAGTCCCACCTGCACCCTTAGTCTATACAGTGTGACAACGGTCGTGAGTTTGAAAATGACAAACTCCACTTCCTCCCCGCCGTACACGGTATACACATTCGCTTCTCGTGCCCATACACTTTCCAACAAAACGGTAAAGCTGAGCGTATTATCTCGTACAGTCAATGATATCCTGCGTCCTCTCTTATTTCAGGCTAGTTTACCGCCACGTTTTTGGGTCGAAACTCTTCATCACGCCACTCACATCCTTAATTGCCTCCCCACCAAAACGATTAGAGCACTCTCCCCATACTTCGCTCTTCATCACACGCACCCTGACTACTCGTCTCTTCGTGTTTTTGGTTGTCTTTGCTACTCCAACAATGCATCCACTCTGTCTTACAAACTCACGCCCGGTCTATTGCTTGTATTTTTCTTCACCTCATCATAAGGGGTATGGCTGCATGGAACTTTTCAGTCCGCGCATCTTCATTTCTCGCTAATGTTGAGCATATTGTTTATCGTTAACTTCTTGACCAACCCAAAATTAGTGATTTTTGGGTGTATCATTTGATTTATCGGACGATAAATCGATTTATCTGGCGATAAATTGATTAATCGGCTTATCGTACCCAGTGATAAGCGATAAATCGATTGATAAATCGGCATATCGGACGATTTTTTGAACAGTATTTCTTGTCATGTTGTTTTTGACGAGTCTACTTTTTTCCTTTGCCTCGCCACAGCCTCCCTCTACTGCCACTTACGAGTTTATCGACGACGTTCCTTTTATCGTCATTTCTCTGGTTGCCACGCACACCACTACGGTTCCACCCTCATCGGCGCCCTCCGTGCCGCCCTCACCGGCGCCCTCGTCCGTGCGTCGCACGCGTAGCACCTCCGACATACATGTCCCTCCCCATGAGTGGCTTAACCTACATGCTTCTGTCAACAGGTACTCGTCGGCTCCCTCCTTCGCACGTGCGACACTCAAGGATCCAAACAGAATCAAGACTATGACCAAGGAGTATCACACTCTCCTCGACAACGACACTTGGGATCTCTGTTGGGTTCGCAACATAAAAAACAAAAAGTTCCCTACGATGTGAACAACTAAGCACCAAGATCTATCTATCTATATACAAGCAACGGGTGGATATACTTCCATAGAGAACTTATCCTCGAAGACCTACAAACCGTTTGATGTCTACGCACTTCTATTCTTGTAGACAGTTGTTGGGCCTCCAAGTGCAGACGTTTGTAGAACAGTAGCAAGTTTCCCTTAATTGGATTACCCAAGGTTTATCGAACTCAGGGAGGAAGTGTTCAAAGCTACCCCTCTCAAGCAAACCTGCAATCAAGATACAAGAAGTCTCTTGTGTCCCCAAGACACCCAATATAGGTGCACTAGTTCGGCGAAGAGATAGTGAAATACAAGTGGTAACGGTGCCAGAAAAAAGCTTGATGGTGAGGTAAAGACTAAAGGCAACAAGAAGGAAGCAAGCAAACATGCAACAGATCTAGTAGCAAATGGTGTTTCAATGTTTAGAAACAAGGCCTAGGGATCATACTTTCACTATTAAACACTCTCTCATATAAATATCCTCTCTTCATGATACTACTCTTAACTACTCTCTGGTTGGACACTCTAATAATTGGTAGGGCTATAACATCACACCTTAAAGTCTGCCTTCCCCAATATAGATAACCCCACACTGTCACCTTGAGCGCTAGATGGTTCCAACAAACACGACAATTTCATAAAGACATCCAACTCCAAATATAACTCATAACAAATATTCAATCTAGCCAAAGTGCCACACACGGTATGCACGCTGTCACTTTCACACACGTGGAGAAAAACATAGATCTATTAAAGCACAAAGAGTATTTATGTAGACTCAAACCTAAGTGCCAACATGGTGTGCACGTTGTCACTTTCACACACATGGGGAGAGCAGAGATCTAATGAAGCACTTGAGTAGAAAGGTAGATCTACTTGATTACAAAGCTCATGACCACAACAAGATCATGCATAGAGAGAGATGAACACATAGCTACCGGTAGAGCCCTTAGCCCTGAGGAAGAACTACTCCCTCCTCATCATGGGAATCAGCAACGATGATGAAGATGGCAATGGAGATCGATGGATATGGCTTCGGGGGCAATTTCCCGTCCCGGCAGGGTGCCGGAACAGAGACTTTCTATCCCCCAAAACTCCCCTTCGATGGCGGCGGAGCTATAGAGGTTTTCATGGATTTATTCTGGATTCCATAGGGTTTTTGGGTCGTAGGCTTCTTATAGGCGCAGGAATCAAGGTCGGTGGGGGTCCAGGGGGCCCACACCCCCTCTAGGCGCCTCCAGGGCTTGCCCGCGCCTAGGGGGATTTGGCCACCCTGTGGCCCCCCTCCGGCTCTGCTTCATGGTTCCGTGTTGCTCCGGGAAAATAATAACTTTGACTTTTGTCCCGTCCAATTCCGAGAATATTGATTTTCTGCCTTTCTGGAACCAAAAACAGAAGAAAACAGGCAACTGGCACTGTGGCAACTTGTTAATAGGTTAGTTCCAGAAAAGATATAAAAACACCTCAAAGTATAGACAAAGCAAAGCAAAGTAGATACAAAACAAGCATGGAGCATCAAAAATTATAGATATGTTTCCAACGTATCAACATACCCAAGTTTAACTCCTGCTCGTCCTAGAGTAGGTAAGTGATAAACATAATAATTTTTTAGGTGACATGCACCCTCACAATAAAGATCCAACCATCTGCAAGCATTGAAAGCTGGGATCAAAGAACTCTAAACATGTGCATGAAAGATGGAGTTCTAACAATAGGACATAGTAACTATGCATGCAACATGGCAAGCTACAAACAAAGATCATGAATAACATGCATTGAAAAACGTTTGTTTGTTTCACATACGGAAAACATAGCATACTGGCAATCAGCTTGTCTCTCATAGAGTAGCAAATAGATGCATAGGACACCTTCAAAGTTCACAAGAGTGACTAGAAACAAGTAGCACAAGAACAAGTAATATCACAATATGCATCAATCAATAAGCTTTGGGACACTGCACACAGAATGACAACTATGCTCTCTTAATGGTGCCTAAAGTTAGAAGAAGGAGACTCAAATAATGGTGGAAGAAAGGCCTTTTATAAAGGAAGCGGGGATTTCAAGTTTCAAAAAGAGTTTCCAAAAATTATGGTACTTGTTAGCTTTCAGCCCTCATTGCCCCTATCATAACCATCTTGAAGTGGTTAAGGTTAAAGTGGCAAAGATGGAGTATATGCTTGACGAAGTATAAGTTGGCAATCTCAAGTCCCTTGAATACGAGGGCCACACCTCATGCATACTCAAATTTGGGCCCATGTAAGTTCTTGTCATTGTAAGTATTTGCATATCATTGAGAACCGCCAACGGGGTACCCCTTGCACATGGTACAGGAGCTATCCCATAACCAAAATGACAAGGCAAGCAGACAATGAGCATCTCAGCAATCTTCTTATTTACCATGGGAATATGGTGCTTTTTTATCTCTTTCCTCTTTTCTCAATGTGTCTCTTTTTTATAAGAAGAATGCTTCATAGATGTCACTATGGTGATGCTGCAAGTTTCCACCATGATCAGGCATGGCTTAGGCTAGCGGCCTAGGCGTTTCTCTAACACAGGATACAAACTCCATGGACTTACAAGTTCCCTCTTTATTTCACACCGGTGACATCCATAGACAAAAGAGCATGATATCAACTGAGTACAAAGTACAAGTGCAATGTTGAAAACGTTCCCCGTGACAGCACGGTTCTGCTAATTCCAACTTATAAGTGCAAGAATATACAACAAAGTTGTCACAATGGTTCAAGTTTATTAGGGGCAAAGAATATAAAGTGTGCCATCAAGTTTGTGAGGGCTTTAATCACTAAGTTTTCACATAACAAAATAGCTTTTAATTAGAAGATAGTTGAAAACAAGAATATACTTGGAATGGTGTAACACACCATGCATATGAGTTTATAGTGGACACTTTGGAATAACTTGGTTTCTTGGGAGTTGGAAGCATGAGTAGAACTTACTCATACAAGTGGAGGCTAGCAAAATACTGGGAGCAACCAACTAAGAGAGCAATAATGGCCATAATCATGTAGAGCAACAAAACATTACTAATCAAAGCATAGAGTGGTACTACAAGTCAAGGACTAAATTATCATAGAGGCTATGGTGACTTGTGAGAGTCATAACATGGTGTGATCATGTGCCAAGTCAACCCAAGCAAAACATCAAAGGAGAATACCACAATACTATGCTTTTGCATGCTAAAACAACGCATAATTCTTTCAAGGCACATTAAGCAATCCTAATTGTTTGGAACAAGTCATGCTACAACAATAATCACTAATCATAAAGTCAAAACAACATCTAGCATGACATGCTAAAGTCTAAGTCACATTCAAAACAAGATCCCTTTTGTACCACTTAAGCATGGAACTTTCTACTCTTTTCCAACCCCAAACAACTTATTTGAAACAACTCACAAAGATAATTATCAATAAAGATCAGTGAGCTTGTATCACAAATCCACAAAGAAGAACTAAAAATTTCCAAGATGAAAGCACAAGAAAACTAAGGCTGAACATGTGTGCTAGCAAAAGAGAACACTCACAGAACAATAAGAATGAAAACTAGAGTGTTCTAGGCAATGGAAACAAAGTGTGTCTCTCTCCAAAAGAAGTGTGGTGTAACCAACCAACTTACTCAAGCAAACTAATCAAACAAAAACCAAAAACCAAAACTAATACACTCCAAGAACAACACAACAATGCATGAAATAATAAAAATGAAGTGTCTAAAAAGACCCGAGATTTTTATTGACGAAGAAGGGGATGCCTTAGGCATCCCCAAGCTTTGACGCTTGTATCTCTTGGATATTTCTTGGGGTGACACCGGGGTGGAATCGCCAAGCTTGAGATTTTGTCCATTCTTCATCTCATTACATCATTCTTTCTCTACACCTGAAATTTTTCCTTCATACAAAACTTCACACAATCATCATTAGCAACATTAGTGTATTCAAAAGATATTAGACCTCTGGCAAAGCTTTGGAACAGCAAGGTTTTTCAATAAAAACACAAGCTAATGTAGTAACTCCTTCAAAAATCTCAATTCCCCATAAGATAACTGAAAAAGGAATCAATAAGAAGCAAATGCAAATAATGGCAGAAATCTGTCAAAACAGACCAGCAGGTAGAAACCGATTTGTTAGAAAATCTTCTATTGCTCAAATCAAAAAGTGTTTAACTAATTAGAGTTAGATAACATACTGGGGGACTTATTCGTAAATTTTCAACTTAATCCGAGTTACAGAGACTCCTCACGAATTTTTATGGTGGAGGACAGAAATCTGTTTCGGGACAGCAACTTCCCAAATCTTACTTCCCTCCCATTAGAGGTCATTCTTGGCACAAAAAGAAAACAAAAAGGATAAGAAGAGGTCATTACTGAAGTAATAACTTCCAAGACTCAAGAAAACTCTTGTGTTATCTCCCAACAAGTACTTTTCTTTAATGCCTTTAAGTTAGGCATGATAGTTTCAAAGATGCTCACATAGGAAATATGAATTGATTTAAAAGGTAGCATCAAGAAGTAAATTCAAAGAACATTTAAGTCTAACCCACTTCCTATGCATAGGAATCTTGTAAAGAAACAAGTTATGAAAGCACAAAGCAATAAGCATAGAAAAGCAAAATAAGTGCAACTCCAAAATTTTCAACATAAAGAGGGGAAACTTAATATTTTTGAGATGCATAAGACCATGTTTCCCTCTCTCATAATAACTTTCAGTAGCATCATGCATAAAGTTAACAATATAACTATCACATAAAACATTCTTATCATGATCCACATGCATAAAATGATTGTTTCTCTCCACATAAGAATAGCCATTCTTATTAATTATAGTGGGAGCAAATTCAACAAAATAGCTATCATTATTGTTCTCATCACCATAATCATCAAATATAGGAGGCATATTGTAATCACAATAAATTTTCTCCTCAATAGTAGGTGGACTGAAAATATCATACTCATCATTGTAATCATCATATATTGGATGTTTGGTATCATCATAAGCAATAGAATAGCTATATTCCAAAGCTGGGGGGACTAAAAAGATCATTTTCATCAAAACTAGCTTTCCCAAGCTTAGACTTTTCCATAGCATTAGCAAGAATGATGTCCAAAGAATTCATACTAATAACATTGCTATTAGCATGCAAATAAAGTTCCATAGGTTTTTTAATTTTCTCTTCAAACACTTCATGTCTTAACTCAAGATAAACACTATAAAGGTCTATAATTTTGTTGTTGTTTTCCATTAAGCCTAACTAGTGAAAACAAGAAACAAACAGACAAAACTGCAGAATCTAAAGGAAATAACTTCGACGAGTACCTTTTACCTTACCTCCCCGGCAATGGCGCCAGAAAAGAGCTTGATGTCTACGCACTTCTATTCTTGTAGACAGTTGTTGGGCCTCCAAGTGTAGAGGTTTGTAGAACAGCAGCAAGTTTCCCTTAAGTGGATTACCCAAGGTTTATCGAACTCAGGGAGTAAGTGGTCAAAGCTACCCCTCTCAAGCAACCCTGCAATCAAGATACAAGAAGTCTCTTGTGTCCCCAACACACCCAATATAGGTGCACTAGTTCGGCGAAGAGATAGTGAAGTACAAGTGGTAATGGTGCCAGAGAAAAGCTTGATGGTGAGGTAAAGAATAAAGGCAACAAGAAGGAAGCAAGCAAACATGCAACAGATCTAGTAGCAAATAGTGTTTCAATGTTTAGAAACAAGGCCTAGGATCATACTTTCACTAGTTAACACTCTCTCGTATAAATATCCTCTCTTCATGATACTACTCTTAACTACTCTCCGGTTGGACACTCTAATCATCGGTAGGGCTATAACATCACACCTCAAAGTCTGCCTTCCCCAATCTAGATAACCCCACACTGTCACCTTGAGCGCTAGATGGTTCCAACAAACACCACAATTTCATAAAGAAATCCAACTCCAAATATAACTCATAACAAATATTCAATCTAGCCAAAGTGCCATACATGGTATGCACGCTGTCACTTTCACACACGTGGGAAAAAGCATAGATCTATTAAAGCACAAAGAGTATTTATGTAGACTCAAACCTAAGTGCCACCATGGTATGCACGCTGTCACTTTCACACACATGGGGAGAGAAGAGATCTAATGAAGCACTTGAGTAGAAAGGTAGATCTACTTGATTACAAAGCTCATGACCACAACAATATCATGCATAGAGAGAGATATGAACACATAGCTACCGGTAGAGCCCTTAGCCCTGAGGAAGAACTACTCCCTCCTCATCATGGGAATCAGCAACGGTGATGAAGATGGCAATGGAGATCGATGGAGATGGCTCCGGGGCACTTCCTCGTCCCGGCAGGGTGCCGGAACAGAGACTTTCTGTCCCCCAGATCTCCCCTTCGATGGCGGTGGTGCTATAGAGGTTTTCGTGGATTTCTTATGGATTCCATAGGGTTTTTGCGTCAGAGGCTTATTATAGGCGCAGGAATCAAGGTCGGTGGGGGTCCAGGGGGCCCACACCCCCTCCAGGCGCCTCTAGGGCTTGCCCGTGCCTAGGGGGTTTGTCCACCCTGTGGCCCCCCTCCGGCTCTGCTTCGTGGTTCCGTGTTGCTCTAGGAAAAATAATAACTTTAGCTTTTGTCCCGTCCAATTCCGAGAATATTGATTTTCTGCCTTTCTGGAACCAAAAACAGAAGAAAACAGGCAACTGGCACTGTGGCAACTTGTTAATAGGTTAGTTCCAGAAAAGATATAAAAACACCTCAAAGTATAAACAAAGCAAAGCAAAGTAGATACAAAACAAGCATGGAGCATCAAAAATTATAGATACGTTTCCAACGTATCACCGTTACAAGATAATTCTCGTAGATGATGTAATCGTTCACTTGCCGATCTCAATATCGTGATGAAGTCCAGCAAGTCAAGTAGGTCCAGCACCATCAAGTCCAGCACCACAAAGCAGTGGTACATCCGTAATCGCACACGTGTCCGGTACCCGACAACCTCTGTGCCCTCACTCTAGCAAAGCAGTGGAAGCAACAGATCCTTCCAGCGAAACTACCAAGAACATGTACTTCACTGATCCGAAGCCATGGAGATTTACTAGAGGAGGAAGAGAATCTTCACGAGGAGGTGGTGCAGGAGGAGAGGATCCTTGGGGATCCTTTTATACGGGAGGGTCGCAGCCCCAAGGCCATGGCTGGCTAGCCATGGTGGGTGCCCCCACCTCTCCCTCATTCATGTGGGTGGAGCTTGCACTAAGCCCACTCATATCAATTTCAACTCTACTCACTTTGCATTTAATGTCCGCTAAATTAAATGCATTTTCTCTTATAAAACACTTTTATTTATTTTATTCAGAATTTTGTTAATTACATTAATTAAAAAATATTCACATATAACCCATTACTACATTTCAATTTCACATGCATAATCAGTTTCAGCAATTTCACCCAAAACAATTCCGGTGTCCATTGAAATAATTTCAACGCTTTCAAAAACTTTATCTGGTATTATATCTGCCTCAATTGGTGTCAGTATATCTTATGTGTGTCATCCTATGGTTCATGAATAATGCAGACATGATCGAGACCCCTCTCTGATCAATAATCAGTAGCGGGACCTAGAGATCCATAATGACTCCCACACATTCAACGATGACTTGGTGATCATGAGAACCTTTGACGTCGTAACTAAATCCCTTTATCTCATGATATATTATATATATGAGTTTCGAACATCGGTATCCCCATACCTAGTTTAATCTCGTTACCGACAAGTACTCTTTTCTCGTTCCCATGATATAACATTCTAGTGATCCCATCACTTGCTTGCAAGCTATATAAATGTGATATCACCGAGAGAACCCAGAGTATATCTATCTGTCATCGGGATGGACAAATCCCACTATTGATCCATGAGCCTCTACATAACACTTTCGGTGTATATGAACCCACCTTTATTGTCACCTTGTTACGTGTGACATTTGATATTATCAAGTTACTCTTTCAGTGTTAGTGATTGACATGATCTCATGGTCTAAGGATTAGGATTACTTCGTAGGACTTATTATAGCAATGTAAACATAATGACTTTAATCATATTACTATACTTCGGGTGAGTGTTCATCACATCATTTCACCAATATTGCGACCTTGTTGTTAACAACATCCAATGTCCATGATCAGGAAACCTTTGATCATCTTGTTAATCAACGAGCTAGTTTAACTGAGAGGCATAACTAGCACCTCTTATTTGTTTATTAATCACACATGTATTAACGTTTCCAATTAACACAATTATAGCATAAGAAAACAACATTTATTATAAACAAGGAATAAGATAATAACCACTTTATTATTGCCTCTCGGGCATATTCCCTTCAATCTCGTGCCTCCTCCTCAGAACCCAACATCGTCTCCGGAAAGTTGGTCTTTCGCCACAAGCTGAAGCCCGATGGCTCTCTCGATCGCTACAAAGCACGCTGAGTGCTTTGTGGTTTCTCTCAAGAGAAAGGCGTTGACTTCGACGAGATGATCAGTCTGTTGTCAAACTGGCCATGGTCCGCGTCGTCCTCTCCATCGTGCTCTCCCTTAAATAGGATACTCACCAGCTCGACGTCAAAAATGCCTTCCTCCACGGCAAGCTTGCCAAGGTCATCTACAATCGCCAACCCACCGGCTTCATCGACTCTACTCGCTTCGAGCATGTCTGTCGGCTGAACCGTTCTTTATACGGTCTCAAGCAGGATCCTCGCGTGTGGTACCAGCACTTCACAACCTTCATCACCTCGACCGGATTCACGTGCTCACGCTTTGACACGTCACGGTTTGTTCCTCGGTTCACGGAGGGTATGGCTTTCCTCTTGTTGTACGTTGACGACATCGTCCTCACCGTATCCTTGACTCGGCTTATCGACCTGATCACCGCCTCCCTTTGGTCCGAGTTCACCATGACGGACATGGTCAGCCTTCACTACTTCCTCGGCACTGCAATCACCCGCAACTCCTTCGGCATTCACCTCTCGCAGGCCAAGTACACGATGGAGAATTTGGACAACGCCGGCATGACTGTCTGCAAGTTCGTGATGACACCGATCGACGCGTCGTCGAAGCTCTCTGCCTCCGCCGGCCCTCCCGTGGCCGACCCGACTGATTACCAGAGTCTCTCCGGGGCTCTCCAGTACCTCACCTTCACGCGCCCTGACATCACCTACGCCGTTCAGCAGGTGTGTCTTCACATGCACGATCTGCACGAGCAGCACTTGGTGTCCATTAAGCGCATCTTGCGCTACGTCAAGGGCACGATGTCTCATGGACTCCAGCTTCATTCATCCTCACCGGATTCCATGGTTACCTACAATGGCGCCGACTGGGCGGGCTGCCCCGACACTCGACGTTCCACGTCGGGTTTCTGCGTCTACCTCGGTGACAACCTCGTCTCATAGTCTTCGAAGCGGCAACACACGGTCTCTTGTTCCAGCGCTGAGGCTTAGTGGCTGTTTGGTTGTGCTTATTTATATTTTTTTGCTTTTGGCTTATAAGCCACAAAAGCACCTAAATAGGTGCTTTTAATTTTGGCTTTTGGCTTATACCATCATACTGCTATGTCCAGTTAAAAGCCAAAAGCCAAAAGCCAAAGCCAAAAGCACCTATTTTGGTGCTTTTGTGACTTATAAGCCAAAATCCAACAGCTAGATTTAAGCTCAACCAAACAGGCCCTTAGTACCGTGTTGTGGCTAACTCCATTGCCGAGGCTAGTTGGATTCGCCAACTCCTCCATGAGCTTCGTCGACCATCTCCTCCAGCTACGGTTGTGTTCTGTGACAATGTTAGCGCCATATACATGTCAACAAACCCCGTTCAGCACCAGCGCACCAAGAACATCGAGACCGATCTTCACTTTGTTCGGAATCGTGTTGCCATGGGTCAGGTTCGCGTGTTGCATGTTCCTTCATCTCGACAGTTCGCCGATATCTTGATGAAGGGTCTTCTATCACCATTGTTTTTGGATCTTCGGTCCAGTCTCAGCGCCTTACTCCTCACTCCTCCCGTTGTGACTGTGGGAGAGTGTTAGAGATATGTCACATTATGTGACATGATTACCAGAGATATGTCACATTATGTGACATAACTCCATGATCCTATGAATCATGAAGAGTCTTTATTATTGTGATCACTTATTTATAATTAGTATTGTAATTCTTGTATAAATACACGTGTAATGGAAAGGCTCAGGTGTGGTTAATTTTCTCATAAATAAAATTAGAAATAGTGTCTTTGTCAAAACAAATTCCTTTTTGTGTAGCAAAAAATACTGCATATTTATAAACAAAATTTCTGGCATATATTATGGATGTATGTATCTAAATATGTATTTATTTTTGAAACTTTTGGAGACTTAATATATATATATATATTAATTCTTTTAAACAAGAGCATTGGTGCCCATATCCAAAGACACTTTCTGGTGGGTTGCAACTAACTTAGGACTAAAATTCAAAACTACAAGACACGCCAGCGATACCAACACCCTGGAAATTATTGAAAATATAAGTAATAATTCATATGATTTAATCTGAATAATAAACTGATAAAGCATGATCATACAAACGGTATTAAAACCAATTATGCAGATCAACAAAGTAGATGAACATATTACATCTATACAAGATAAACCTATCATATCTACGCCAAACGCTAGAACTAGAAACTCTAGCATAATTCGAAAGAGAGAGATTAAGATCACATACGATGCGGTTGCGGCAGTAGCTGCGACGGTAGCAGCAGCAGAGCTGTCACCCATGTTGAGGTTGCCGAAGAGGTCGCTGACGTCCGGAAAGAAGTCGTCGTTCGGGAACTCGTCGTTGGACGACGTCATGGTTGCCAGTAGTCGCGCTTGGGCGCTCCCCAAAAACATAATCGCCCCTCACCCGTACAGGTTCACGAGAGGCGGGGCTCCGGAGGCCTACTGTCCCGATCTGCGGTGCACGCCGCAAGCCGGGATGGAGAATACGAAAGCGGCGGCGCAAGGTTCTGAGGGTAGGCGCATGTGTGGATTGATTGATCACCGATTAGGTTTAGCCTGGAAACGGCTGTATTAACGCGTCCGTTAATGACTTATAAATAATTTTCCCAACTAGCAAAATAAAGCTCGGCTCGGCGAGATACCCACGGCCCGCGGCGAGGCGGGCGGCGTCGAAGGAGGAGTGCGTGAGGGCTTCTCTCCTTGTCACACCTTAGTGAGTGATGTAACCCTCTACTAATAAGGTGGTCCAACTCCCCTTCAACTAGCAATGTGAGACTAAACTTTAGCACCACTAGCACAGCCATATGCTGCCATGCACAAGTACGTATATATATCTATGGGAGAATGCTCCTCAGCCACACCCCTAATACCAAAAGATTTTATTTTGTCAAAAAAGAGTAAGAATCGGCGCTGCACTGCAAAAGATTTTCTTTTGCCAAGGAAGAGTAAGAATCGGTGCTGCAGTGCACGCGTAGCACACGCCGTTGCCTCCCATCTCGCCTATAGGGCTAAAATTATAACTCGAAACTCACGAGCTAAATGAGTAGCTAGTGACTCGGCTCGTCTCGAATTTACAGTCTAGCGAGTCGAGCCGAGTTTTAGATTTGAGCTTGTTTGTTCACCCAAGCTAAATAGACTCGTTCAAATACATAGTTTGAAATTTTACTAAGATGAGTGCCAAACTTCTAGTGTTTCTTGCACATGCAATGTTGTAGAGCTACTATATTTTTATTTATCTTGCCTTTGTAGAATTATGGACGTACTATTATTGTTCTAGTTCCAAATTAGATAAAAAATATCTAGTTTTTCTTATATGTGTTCCTCTTCGCAATTTAAATGAGCTAACCGATCTACTCGTGAGCTACCCTTGAGATACTAGTGAGTTTACCGTCGATCCGAGTTTCAAATATAAGCTCATCATGTTAACGAGTTGACTCGAGCTAGCTCGTTAGTTGAGCGAGATTTAGTGCCTCGGCTCGGCTCGAATTCCATCCCTACTCGCCGGCGTGTGTCCATGCTCGCCCTCTTGGGTGGCGAGGTCAATGCTCTGCAACAGGAGTGGCTCGTCGAGGGCCAGCCGTTTGTTGGGCCATGCAGAGATAAAACAAAACTATTTCCTCTAACGTGGTGATCCCAATATCTAGCCGAGGTGGAAGGCCACGAGGTTTACCACTAGACGCGCAGTTGTGGATTACTGATGAAGCGCGTCAGTTGACGCAGTGCAGTCCTTTGCGGTCCAATCGTCCTGGTGCTGATCGTACAACATCTCTACCGGTATCCACACGTACAAGGAGGAGCACCGGCGGCGAACTGCTAGGTTCGTATCAATGGCAGGACTGCTGTGGAGTTAGGGTTTCCAACACATGGAATGACCTAACCGAACAATGATTAACCTTTCTGGGTTACGGTGCTCCACTATATATATAGAGTTAACGTGGGATCCACTCTCGTGGCCAATTCACTAAAACCCATATAATACTAGTCACCGCGAGTCCGACTCACTGACTGTTGGAATTATGCCCTAGAGGCAATAATAAAGATGTTATTATTATAATTCATGTTCATGATAAAGTTTATATTCCATGCTAGAATTGTATTAAGCGGAAACATTAATACTTGTGTGTTTTGTGAACAACACCGTGTCCCTGATACGCCTCTAAGGACTAGCTCATTGATCAATGATGGTTAAGGTTTTCTAACCATAGACATGAGTTGTCAATTGATAATGAGATCATTTCATTGGAGAATGATATGATGGACAGACCCAAACTAAGCAAAGCAATTAGATCGTGTCATCGTGTTCGTCTTTGCGAAGCTTTTCTTATGTCAAATATTGTATTCCTTAGACCATGAGATAATACAACTCCCTGGTATCGGAAGAAAGCTTCGAGGTCATCAAACGTCATCCTATGAGAGGGTGATCATAAAGGTGTCTCTTAGGTGATCGGAAAGTATCTGTTGGGTTGTATGTATCGAGATAGAATTTGTCCCTCCCAAGCCGGAGAGATATACTTCGGGCCCACTCGGTAATCGATATCAACACCGCTTGCAAGCATGTGGTTAAGGAGTTAATCACAAAGTGATATCGGATTACGGAACGAGTAAAGTATTTGCTGTGAACGAGATTGAACTAGGTATAACGGTACCGACGATCGAATCTCGGGCAAGTAAAATATCGCGAGACGAAGGGAATATATATATATGGGATTGATTGAATCCTGGCATCGTGGTTCATCCGATATGATCATCGATGAATGTGTGGGAGTCAATATGGGTGCCCAGACCCCGCTGTTGATTATTGATAGAAGATCATGTCTGCATATTCTCGAACCTGCAGGGTCACACACTTAACGTATCTCGACGCTAGGATAGATTGGATAATTGGTTTATGAATTTTTGTTCGGAATCTCGGATGGGATCCGGGATATCACGAGAGGTTCCGGAATGGTCTGGAGAATAAGATTCATATAAGGCAATGCAGTTTTTGGAGTTCGGAATTGTTCCGGGTTAATCGGTATTGTACCGGAAGCTTCTAGAACCTTCCGGAAGGGGACCAACGTGGCCCCACCTTCCGGGAGGGGGCATGGGCCTATGAGGGAGTGTCCTGGCCGCATTGGGCCAGGGGCACAAGGCCCCATAGGGCCCAGCCGATCCTAGAGAGTTTAAATCGTTTAAACTAGAGATAGGGTTTCTAGAAGAGGGGAGAGTCCATGCCCCCCACTCCTTATCCTTTGGGCTTGGGGGAGGGGCTGGTCTGCCCCCCCCCTCTATATAAAGAGGGGTGGGGGCGCACCAAACCCCTACACCTCTCCTCCAAACCCTAGCCGCCTTGCTATCTTTCCTCTCTCCCTCCCGACTGTTTGTAGGTGAAGCCCTGCTGCAGAAATTCTCCACCATATACACCACGCCGTCGTGTTGTAGATCCAATCTATCTCTCCACCATGCTTGTTGGTCCGAGGAAGGAGGAGACGTCGAGGTGCTGCATGTGTGCATCTCACGGAGGCACCGCCACTTGTGGTGCTAGATCGGATCGGATCGCGAGGAGGAGAAGCGAGTACGACTACATCACCCACGTTCCGACGAACGTTCCGCTGTGCGAATCTTCAAGGGTATGAAGATCTAATCCAATCTCTCTCGTTGTTTGCATCTCCTAGATTAGATCTTGGCTTTCCCTCTGTTCGCTCCGTAGAAAATTTTGATTTACTATGCCGCGAAACCCTTCAGTGGTATCAGAGCTAGATCTATGCGTAGATGTGTTTCACGAGTAGAACGCAACATGGTTGTTGCGGGCGTTGATGTTTTCTGTTGCAAGCCTCTTGTTTGTGTTCTTCTTATGACGCGGGATAGTGAGATTGAAGCGGTCCAGGCCAACCTTACGCGACGTCGTTCGCGAGACCGGCTCCGCACTTGACGTGTGGCTTGTTCCACACATGCGGCTGGTGGATGTCAGTTTCTCTCACTATAGTTGTCATGGGATTAACACCGGAGTTTGGCAACCATAATATCACCGTTGTGGCTTTCCGTAGGTAAGAATCGTTCTTAGCATCTACTCCCATAAGCCACGTAAAACATGCAACAACAAAGAAGAGGCGTCTAACTTGTTTTTGCAGGGAGTGTTTTCTGTGATATGGTATGGACCAAGATGTGATGTGTATAATGTATGCGATGATCATGTTTTGTAATGTTTCACGACTTGCATGTCGATGAGTACACAACCGGCAGGAGCCATATGGTTGTCTTTATAATTGTGTATGACCTGCGAGTCAACTTCTTATACGCCATGTAATAGCTTTACTTTATCGCTAAGTAGTTAGCAATAGTTGTAGTTGCTATTCGTGGTGAAGGCAATCATGGTGGAGTGATGGAGATCATGCCGGAACGCACAAGATGGAGATCATTGCGCGAAGATTGGCTATACCATGTCACATAAAGTTATATGCATGTGATGTTTATCCTTTATGTATCTTATTATGCTTAGATCGCGACGGTAGCATTATAAGATGATTCCTCACTTAAAGATCAAGATAAAAACTGTGTTCTCCCCAAGTATGCACCGTTGCGAAAGTTCGTCGTGTCCAAGCATCACGTGATGATCGGGTGCTATAGACTCTACGCTCACATACAACGGGTGCAAGCCAGTTTTTCACACGCGGAAATACTTGGGTCTAGCTTGACGAGCCTAGCATGTACAGACATGGCCTCGGAACACAAGAACCGAAAGGTTAAGCATGAGTCATATGAATGATATGATCGACACTTTGTTGTCCACCATTGAAACCACATATCTTCTCGTGATGATCGGATTAGGTGTGGTGAATTTGGATCGTGTTCACTAAACAACTTGAGGGATGTTGAATTTAGTGGGAGTTCATTTATTAATTTGATTAAGTTGAACTATTTATCATGAACATAGTCTAAATTGTACTTGCAAATACTGTAGATCACATGGCCAAATCCAACTTCAACTTCAACGTTTTTGCTGAGAAGGAAAAGCTTAGAAATAATGGGTCTAACTTCACCAATTGGTTCCGCAATCTAAGAATCATTCTGTCTGGCGGAAAAAAGGACTATGTCCTTGGGAAAGCGTTAGGTGACCCCCCTGTTGCAACTGCGCCGGCTGATGAGAAAGCTGTCTATCAGTCGTGCAAAGATGATTATGGTGTGATTAAGAGCACCATGTTGTTTGCTATGGAACCGGAACTTCAAAATCGTTTTGAAACCTATCCCGAGCCCTTTGAGATTCTCGAGGAGCTGAAAACCATGTTTCAGACTCAAGCCCGTTCTGAGAGATATGAGATCTCTGAGAAGTTCTTTAACTGCAAGATGGAGGAAGGGAGTTTCGTTAGTGAGCACGCCATAAAGATGTCGGGCTACACTCAACGCCTTGAGCAACTGGAATGCACGATTCCAGAGGAGCTCAAGATTGACAGGGTTCTGCAATCACTCCCTCCCAGCTACCAAAGTTTTGTAGTGACTCATAATCAGATTGGCTCCACTGATACGATCACCGAGCTCTTCGCAAAGCTGAAGGCTGCGGAGGTGGACATCAAAAAGGATAATCATGTGTTGATGGTCAACAAGCCCTCCTTTAAGAAAGGTAAGGGAGCAAAGAAGCCCTTCAAGAAGGGCGGCGGCAAGCGCAATGCTCCTGCTGAGAAGAAGCTCAAGTCTGGTCCTAAGCCGGACACTGAGTGCTTCTATTGCAAGGACAAGGGTCACTGGAAGCGCAACTGTCCGAAGTACTTGGCGGACAAGAAGGCTGGCACCATCAAAGGTATATTTGATATACATGTTATTGATGTTTTCCTTACTAGCCCTCGTTGTAGTGCCTGGGTATTTGATACCGGTTTAGTTACTAATATTTGTAACTCGAAACAGGAGCTACGGAATAGACGGCGGCTTGCGAGGGATGAGGTGACGATGCGCGTTGGCAACGGATCAAGAGTTGATGTGATGGCCGTCGGCACGCTCTCCTTAGTTTTACCTTCGGTATTAGTTTTAAACCTTAATAAGTGTTATTATGTGCCTGCGTTGAGCATGAACATTATTTCTGGATCGTGTTTATTGCAAGACGGTTATTCATTTAAATCGGAGAATAATGGTTGTTCTATTTATATGAGTAACATCTTTTATGGTCATGCACCTCTTATGAATGGTTTATTTCTTCTAAATCTCGAAAGGGATGAAACACACATCCATAACATTGAGGCTAAGAGATGCAAAGTAGATAGTGATAATACAACTTATTTGTGGCACTGTCGTCTAGGTCATATTGGTGTAAAGCGCATGAAGAAACTCCATTCTGATGGACTTTTGGAGTCTCTTGATTTTGAATCATTTGACACATGCGAACCATGCCTCATGGGCAAGATGATCAAAACCCCGTTCTCCGGAATGATGGAGCGAGCAACGGACTTGTTGGAAATCATACATACCGATGTATGCGGACCGATGAGTATTTCGACGCGCGGTGGATACCGCTATTTCCTTACTTTTACCGATGACTTAAGTAGATATGGGTATATCTATTTAATGAAACATAAATCTGAAACATTTGAAAAGTTCAAGGAATTTCAGAATGAAGTGGAGAACCATCGTAACAGAAAGATTAAGTTTCTACGATCCGATCGTGGAGGTGAATATTTGAGTTATGATTTTCTCACGCATCTTAAAGCAAGTGGAATCGTTTCACAACTCACGCCACCCGGAACACCACAGCGCAATGGTGTGTCTGAACGCCGGAATCGAACCCTATTAGATATGGTCCGATCAATGATGTCTCTTACTGATTTGCCGTTATCATTTTGGGGTTATGCATTAGAAACCGCTGCATTCACTTTAAATAGGGCACCATCTAAATCTGTTGAGACGACACCGTATGAACTGTGGTTTGGTGCTAAACCTAAGTTGTCGTTTCTTAAAGTTTGGGGATGTGAAGCTTACGTCAAGAAGTTGATGCCGGACAAGCTCGAACCCAAAGCGGAGAAATGCGTCTTCATAGGATACCCTAAGGAAACTATTGGGTATACCTTCTATCACAGAACCGAAGGCAAAGTGTTTGTCGCAAAGAACGGTTCCTTTCTTGAGAAGGAGTTTCTCTCGAAAGAAGTGAGTGGGAGGAAAGTAGAGCTTGACGAGGTTATTGAACCTTCTCTTGAATTGGAGAGTAGCGCAACACCTGAAATTGTTCCAGTGCCTCCTGCACCAACAATAGAGGAAGGTAATGACAAGGATCATGAAGCTTCGGACAATGCTGCTACTGAACGTCGCAGGTCGACAAGGTCGCGTGCCCCTCCTGAGTGGTACGGCAACCCTGTCTTGACTGTCTTGTTAGTAGAAGACAGTGAACCTACGAACTATGAGGAAGCGATGATGAGCCCAGACTCTGAGAAATGGCTAGAAGCCATGAAATCCGAATTGGGATCCATGAGCGAAAACCAAGTATGGACTTTGGTGGACCCTCCTAGCGACCGAAAGGCCGTTGAGTGCAAATGGATCTTCAAGAAGAAAACGGACGCGGATGGTAATGTTACCGTCTATAAATCACGGCTTGTCGCGAAAGGTTTTCGACAAGTTCAAGGTGTTGACTACGATGAGACTTTCTCTCCCGTAGCAATGTTTAAGTCCATTCGGATTTTATTAGCAATTGTTGCGTTTCATGATTATGAAATATGGCAGATGGATGTCAAGACTGCTTTCCTCAATGGCAACATTGATGAAGAGTTGTATATGATGCAACCCGAAGGTTTTGTCGATCCTAAGGATGCTAGTAAAGTATGCAAACTTCAGCGTTCCATTTATGGACTGAAGCAAGCATCTCGGAGTTGGAACCTTCGTTTTGATCAAGTGATCAAGAGCTTTGGATTTGTTCCAAATTGCTACGAAGCTTGCATCTACAAGAAAGTGAGTGGGAGCTCGGTGACATTTCTGGTACTATATGTGGATGACATATTGATTATTGGAAATGACATTAACATGCTTAACGATGTGAAGAGTTATTTGAACAAGTGTTTTTCAATGAAAGACCTAGGTGAAGCTGCTTATATATTGGGCATCAAAATCTATAGAGATAGACAAAGACGCCTAATAGCTTTAAGCCAGAGTACATACCTAGAAAAAGTTCTGAAAAGGTTCAGAATGGATAAGGCAAAGAAAGGTTCAGTGCCTATGTTGTCAGGTAAGATATTGAGCAAGGCTCAGTGTCCAGCTACGGTAAATGATAGGGAAGATATGAGCAAAGTGCCTTATGCCTCGGCCATAGGTTCTATCATGTATGCCATGCTGTGTACTAGACCGGATGTGTCCAATGCTCTTAGTTTGACGAGCAGATATCAAAGTGATCCAGGAGTGGAACACTGGACAGCCGTGAAGAACATCCTAAAGTACCTAAATAGGACTAAAGAAATGTTCTTAGTCTATGGGGGTGATGAACAGCTCGTCGTAAAAGGTTACGTCGACGCTAGTTTCGACACCGACAAGGATGATTCCAAATCTCAGACAGGATACGTTTATATTTTGAATGGAGGAGCTGTGAGCTGGAGAAGCTGCAAGCAAAGCGTGATCGCGGGATCTACAATAGAAGCGAAATACATGGCTGCTGCAGAAGCGTCAAGTGAAGGAGTTTGGATCAGAAACTTCATCACTGAGCTTGGCGTGGTTCCAAGTGCATTGGACCCACTGGAGATATTGTGTGACAACACTGGCGCCATAGCACTCGCTAAGGAACCAAGATATCATCCAAAGACCAAGCATATCAACCGCAAGTTTCATATAATCCGAGATTATATTGCAGATGGAGATCTGAAGATTAGCAAAGTACATACAGATCTGAATGTCGCAGATCCATTGACTAAACCTCTTCCACGTGTAAAACATGATCAACACCTCAGTGCCATGGGTGTGAGATTGTTACCAGATGTAAACTAGATTATTGACTCTAGTGCAAGTGGGAGACTGTTGGAATTATGCCCTAGAGGCAATAATAAAGATGTTATTATTATAATTCATGTTCATGATAAAGTTTATATTCCATGCTAGAATTGTATTAAGCGGAAACATTAATACTTGTGTGGTTTGTGAACAACACCGTGTCCCTGGTACGCCTCTAAGGACTAGCTCATTGATCAATGATGGTTAAGGTTTCCTAACCATAGACATGAGTTGTCAATTGATAATGAGATCATTTCATTGGAGAATGATATGATGGACAGACCCAAACTAAGCAAAGCAATTAGATCGTGTCATCGTGTTCGTCTTTGCGAAGCTTTTCTTATGTCAAATATTGTATTCCTTAGACCATGAGATAATACAACTCCCTGGTATCGGAAGAAAGCTTTGAGGTCATCAAACGTCATCCTATGAGAGGGTGATCATAAAGGTGTCTCTCAGGTGATCGGAAAGTATCTGTTGGGTTGTATGTATCGAGATGGAATTTGTCCCTCCCAAGTCGGAGAGATATACTTCGGGCCCACTCGGTAATCGATATCAACACCGCTTGCAAGCATGTGGTTAAGGAGTTAACCACAAAGTGATATCGGATTACGGAACGAGTAAAGTACTTGCTGTGAACGAGATTGAACTAGGTATAACGGTACTGACGATCGAATCTCGGGCAAGTAAAATATCGCGAGACGAAGGGAATATATATATATGGGATTGATTGAATCCTGGCATCGTGGTTCATCCGATATGATCATCGATGAATGTGTGGGAGTCAATATGGGTGCCCAGACCCCGCTGTTGATTATTGATAGAAGATCATGTCTGCATATTCTCGAACCCGCAGGGTCACACACTTAACGTATCTTGACGCTAGGATAGATTGGATAATTGGTTTATGAATTTTTGTTCGGAGTCTCGTATGGGATCCGGGATATCACGAGAGGTTCCGGAATGGTCCGGGGAATAAGATTCATATAAGGCAATGCAGTTTTTGGAGTTCGGAATTGTTCCGGGTTAATCGGTATTGTACCAGAAGCTTCTAGAACCTTCCGGAAGGGGACCAACGTGGCCCCACCTTCCGGGAGGGGGCATGGGCCTATGAGGGAGTGTCCTGGCCGCATTGGGCCAGGGGCACAAGGCCCCATAGGGCCCAGCCGATCCTAGAGAGTTTTAATCGTTTAAACTAGAGATAGGGTTTCTAGAAGAGGGGAGAGTCCATGCCCCCCACTCCTTATCCTTTGGGCTTGGGGGAGGGGCTAGGGCTGCGCCCCCCCTCCTCTATATAAAGAGGGGTGGGGGCGCACCAAACCCCTACACCTCTCCTCCAAACCCTAGCCGCCTTGCTAGCTTTCCTCTCTCCCTCCCGACTGTTTGTAGGCGAAGCCCTGCTGCAGAAATTCTCCACCATATACACCACGCCGTCGTGTTGTAGATCCAATCTATCTCTCCACCATACTTGCTGGTCCGAGGAAGGAGGAGACGTCGAGGTGCTGCACGTGTGCATCTCACGGAGGCACCGCCACTTGTGGTGCTAGATCGGATCGGATCGCGAGGAGGAGAAGCGAGTACGACTACATCACCCACGTTCCGACGAACGTTCCGCTGTGCGAATCTTCAAGGGTATGAAGATCTAATCCAATCTCTCTCGTTGTTTGCATCTCCTAGATTAGATCTTGGCTTTCCCTTTGTTCGCTCCGTAGAAAATTTTGATTTACTATGTCGCGAAACCCTTCACTGACTCAGTCCTAATCCGGCTCGGGTCCAACCCGACCAGATTTCCAGTTCAGATCTCCGAACTTGCTCCCGCTCTTAAGTGTGTGACCCGGCAGGCTCTTGGTTACTCAGACACGATTGGAGTCTGACTCACAGTCGATCAGTCGGCAGCGGCTCCTAGCAGAACGTGTCGACTCGCAAGTACCGATGAGTCATGACGACTTGCCTTTCCAATGCGACTTACGTCTGAGTCCCTTTTGCCTCACAATACGCCTTGTCAGACTATAGGCGAATATTTGTCATCCCTTAAATAATCCGACTCTCTTCTCGATCCGAGATAAGTGATTCACCCGACTAACTCTTAGTCGATCGCCTCGGTTAACACTTAACCGAGTCGTGCATGGCCATTCTTTTCGAATCATATCATCCGACAGGGCCCAGAGAATATCTCTCCCAGTGGAGGGGCAAAATCCCATCTTGGTTATTCACATCATGCAGCTTGATTCTCAGTCGACCTGAACTCTGCCTTTATAACTGCCCAGTTACGGATTAGCGTTTGACAGAACCTAAGCCGGTGATCCTCAACTTGGACTATCCAACAACCTCAGGTTTAAGGATTACATTGATTGAGATATACAAATGACAACTTGTTCGTTGTACCTCAATATGGGGCAATCCTACTCGCTAAACTCTTTAGCCGAGTCTGTGTAAGTCGGAATGGCATCACCATGCCCATGACAAGTGGAACCGAGTCATCAAGACGACTTTCACATTGGTCTAAGTTGTGTGTCCAGCACAACCTTAATGACCAAGGACATTTAGTACAAACAACATGAATGCATAGTTCCACAACCGAATCACATATTCAATGATACACATCAGATGTTTATACAAGGACAACTTAATATCTTTATGAATACAATGGGAAAACATCATCATACATGATTTCCTCTAGGGCATATTCCCAACAGTCTCCCACTTGCACTAGAGTCAATCTTCCGACATCACATGTCTAGGCATCTAAACTCTTAGGTGCGCCTCATGCTTTGGCTGTGGTAACGGCTTCGTCAACGGATCCACAATATTTGCATCCGTGTGTACCTTGCATAACTTGATATCACCCTGATCCACGAACTGGCGAATCAGGTGGTACCGCATGAGTATGTGCTTGTTCTTCTGGTGTTGTCTAGGTTCCTTGGCTTGTGCAATAGCACCATTATTGTCACAATGCACGTCTAATGGATTAGACGAGCCCTGAACCACACCAAGATCCATGAGGAAATTCCTCATCCAAACAACTTCCTTTGCTGCCTCCGAGGCGGCAATATACTCAACCTCTGTTGTAGATGCAGACACAGTCTCTTGCTTGGAACTCTTCCAGGTCACAACACCTCCGTTTATAATAAACACGTATCCGGATTGCGAACGAGAATCATCAGAGTAGGTAAGATAACTCGCATCCGTGTAACCCTTTACACTGAGTTTATCTTCACCACCATAAACCAAAAACATATCCTTAGTCCTTCTCAAGTACTTTAGGATATTTTTAGCCGATGTCCAGTGGATTTCTCCAGGATCAGCCCGGTATCTGCTCACAACACTTAGAGCATAGGAAACATCCGTCCTAGTACAAATCATGGCATACATGATGGATCCGACTGCAGAAGCATACGAAATCGCACTCATCCGACTTCGCTCATCAGTTGTCGAAGGACACTGAGTCTTGCTAAGTTTTACACCATGGGATATCGGTAAGAACCCCTTCTTAGACGATTCTATGTTGAACTTCTTCAACACTTTGTCCAAATAAGTACTCTGACTCAATCCAATGATCCTCCTTGATCTATCTCTATAGATCCAGCTTTCGAGGATGTATGTTGCCTCATCCAAGTCTTTCATTGAGAAACTCCTTTCCAATGATTCCTTGGTTTCTTGCAACATCTGGACATCATTTCCAATCAGTAATATGTCATCCACACATAAGATTACAAAGTTTACTTTGCTCCCACTAAACTACTTGTATAAACAAGAATCATGATCACTCTTGATGAAGCCAAACGATTTGACTACCTCATCAAAGCGAATGTTCCAACTTCGAGATGCTTGCTTCAACCCATAAATGGATTTCTGAAGTTTGCATACCTTGTCAGCATTAGCCGGATCGACAAAACCCTCGGGTTGTATCATATACACGTCCTCAGTTAAATTTCCGTTAAGGAAAGCCGTTTTGACATCCATCTGCCATATTTCATAGTCGAAATAGGCTGCTATAGCTAACATGATCCGAACTGATGTAAGCATCGCTACGGGCGGGAAAGTCTCTTCGTAATCAACTCCTTGAACTTGTCGGAACCCCTTCGTGACAAGACGTGCTTTATAGACGGAAACATTTCCATCCATATCAATTTTTCTTCTTGAAGACCCACTTGCACTCGACGGGTCTTGCACCGTCTGGCAGATCAACCAAGTTCCAAACTTGATTTTCATCCATGGACTTTATCTTGGATCTCATGGCTCCAAGCCATGACTCGGAATCAGATCCCACCATCGCTTCCGAATAATTTGCCGGCTCATCACTGTCTAACAGTAACACATCACGAACACTTCGTAATCTCGCTGATCTTTGTAGTACATGTGCTTCTGTCGGTTCAGCAACCACGACTGGCTCAACCTCCAAGGTTTTTGCCGACTCGCTACTAGCCGGTTCCTCTCGAATTTCTTTGAGCTACACTGTGCTCCCACTTACTCCCTGACTAAGAAAATCTTTCTCAAGGAAGACACCGTTCCGAGCGACAAACACTTTGCCCTCTTCTCGGTTGTAGAAGTAGTAACCCAAGGTTTCCCTCGGATACCCCACGAAAATACACTTATCCGACTTGGCTGTAAGCTTGTCCGACTGAAGTCGCTTGACAAATGCTTCACAACCCCAAATCTTAAGAAAATACAAACTCGGCTTTTTGCCTGTACACATCTCATGCGTTGTCTTCTCTACCGATTTTGATGGTACTCTGTTTAGTGTGAACGCCGCTCTTTCTAGACAATAACCCCAAAATGATAAAGGCAGATCTGTCCGACTCATCATTGATCGTACCATGTCCAACAAGGTCCGATTCCGCCTTTCCTAAACACCATTCCTTTGCGGCGTTCCTGGCGGAGTAAGTTGATGAACTATTCCACAACTTTTTAGATGGTCATCAAACTCATGGCTCATGTACTCGCCTCCTCGGTCCTACCAAAGAAACTTTATTTTCTTGCCGAGTTGATTATGTGCTTCATTCTGGAATTCTTTGAACTTTTCAAAGGCTTCTGACTTATGTTTCATCAAGTAGATATATCATACCTACTCAAATCATCAGTGAAGGTAATGAAGTACTCATAACCACCTCTGGCTGTCGTGCTCATTGGTCCACATACATCACTATGTACTAGTCCCAACAAGTCGGACACCCTTTCGTAACTCTTTGCAAAAGGTGTCTTGGTCATTTTGCCGAGTAGGCAAGATTCGCATGTCTCGAATGACTCCAAGTCGAACGAAGTTAGGAGTCCATCATCATGGAGCTTCTTCACGCGTTTCCAACTTATATGACCAAGTCGACAGTGCCAAAAGTAAGTCATATTCAGATCATTTGGTTTCAACCTTTTAACATTTATGTTATAAACCGACTCACCATCAAGATTCAAAATAAATAACCCGTCCTGGACGGGTGCAAAGCCCTGAAACATATCATTCAAATACAAAGAACAACCATTATTCTTGATATTCGACTTATAGCCTTGCCTCATCAAACATGAAGCAGAAATAATGTTTCGACTGAGCACTGGAACATAATAACAATTATTTAGTTCCATAATGAATCCGGAAGGTAAATGAACCTGCATCTTGCCGACTTCCAACGCATCAACTCTTGCTTTGTTGCTGACTCGAATATCAACCTCGCCTCTTTCTACGCTCCTAGTTCTTACCAGTCCCGGCAACGAGTTGCAGATATGAATAGCTGATCCGGTATCATATACCCAAGAACTATTAGGTGCATCAGCAAGATATATGTCTATAGCATTGCAAACAAGTGTACCTGAGTCGGAAGTCATACCTCCACTCTTGGCCTTTTCGGCCAAATACTTGCTGCAGTTCCTCTTCAAGTGGCCATCCGCTTTGCAGTAGAAGCAAGTGGATCCGGCTGAAAGAGATGGCTTATTCCCTGAGGAAGCGCTTGGGACCGGGTCCTGAGCCTGCTTTCCTCCTGACTTAGCCTTCTTATTTGTCCAAGAACTCTTCTTGAACTTAGCCTTATTCTGCACCATCAACACTTAATTGGCGCCCTTCTTGAGATCCGTCTCTGCCTGCTTGAGCATCCCATGCAATTCAGTGAGCTTCTTATCCATACCATGCATGTGGTAGTTCGAACTGAACTGTCCATATGCACTAGGAAGAGAGTTCAGAATTATATCCGTAGCGAACTCTTCGCTAATGGGGTAGCCAAGCCTCTCCAAAGACTGCACATAACCAACCATTTTGATCACATGCGGACTCAGTGGATCACCATCCTTAAGCTTGCAACTCAGCAAAGCCTGAGAGTCTTCGCCTAAGCCTGGAACATACTTTTGAGGCTTTCGATCATATCGTAGGCCTCAACATGCTCGAACTGCTTTTGCAAGTCCGATTCCATGTGAGCAAGCATAAGACAGCTAATATCCGTGGACTCATCCTTAGCCCGACGGTAGGCATTGGTGGCAGCGACAATCGCATTCTCATTCGGCTCATCTGGAAGTGGGTTGTCTAGGACATGGTCCTTCTTTTCTTGTTTGAGAACAATTCTCAGATTTCGATACCAGTTGGTAAAATTAGTGTCGTTCAGTTTATCTTTCTCAAGAATGGTTCTCAATGCAAAACCGGATATCTGAGAGTGACTGCTACTTGGTGCCATGATCTACAACAAAAAATATGCAAAACACTTAAGACATGTATTCATAAAAGAGCAAGCATATTAAACATTTTAATATTTTATGCTCCCACTAGAACCAACACCCCTCCGATGGTTGCTTAGTGATTCGGGACCCTAAATAAGCAAGTCGGCTAGTGAGCTTTAGCATCACCGCTAGCCGCCAAGTGATCTAGGTAGACAACTCCTTGTCAATCGCATCTCATACGACTCCTGTTGTACGGGTGGCATCACATGCCCCGGCTCCCATCCGACTTTTCCCCGAGCCCCAGAACCGTTGTGATAGACCCGTCTAGCTTACCGAGTGTTTCTGCAGTAAGAGTCCGACTCGAACCCACCTAGTCGGAAATAATTGGCAGCATCTCAATTTTATGATCCCACTACCAAAAATGTCCGACTTGTGATGGTGCAAACATTGGCGGGAAAACCGACTAGACCTTCTTTGAGGGATTAAATTTTACCGACTATCTAATAGAGGTAAAACAAAGACATAACAATAACACAAAATAAAGACTTAGAATTGGCGCTTCGTAGACTTCCTTCTTCCTTCCAATAGCGGGTCTCGGCCAGAACTTATTGTGCCCCTCAATCTTCTGTTTTCATATAGCTTCACCGAACTTGCATACACCGATTGATTGTACGCTTGCTGTTCTCCAACTGGGCCTCTGAATCTCCTCTGGTTTCACCTTTGCGAGTCGAAGTAATTTCCGGAAAGACACAGAGGAGCTCTCATGCGTGGACCAGCAGTAGCCCTGTCCTCTCCTCTTTGTTGGAAGATGAGTACACATCGGGTAATTCGCGCACGAGAGCCCAATCACAAGAGGCTCATACAGAAAGCAATCAGCCCATAGCCCAATATCGAGACCACAGCCTATTATTCAAACCACAAAGGATCCGTCTTTCATCGTCCAATTATAATGTGAAATGGTATGGCTCCCTTCATGGCGATTTCCATCTCCACAAAGCGTGTAATTCGACTCATGCCAACTCTTGTCACTTGCCGTCTTACTCCATGTCGCCGACATGTACATCGCCTTGCTTGCCATCCGGGTTCTCCAAACAGCTACACTAGCTTAGTAAAGTAAATTACATGGAGAATCCGACACACATGTCGTTATACAATAAAATGATAGCACCTAGGCTCCAGCCGGCTGACAAAAACCGTGATTCGCAGATCACGTATGGATTACACACATACATCACATGCACATGAACCATACCATTCACAACTTTCTGCAAAAACAAGTTATGCATAGATATAATATCTACCAGCGTTGTGAAACTCGCAACGACGTCTAACGCGCTACGACAGGGCGAAGCCGGCGGTCGTAGATCTCATCTACGATCTGAACATGGATACCGACCATCGTTCCGAAAACGTAGATCTCATCTACGATCTGAACATGGATACCGACCATCATTCTGATTCGATCAAACTCTTTGATCTTCGATCACCGCGTCTGGATTTACGTGTCACAGTCTACCCCGATGGAGGAAGCCGACCGGTAGGGGTATGTCGTTCCACGACCTCAGCAGTATGATCATGGAAATCAGATCTACCATTCCCCGAGTATAGTTGATCCAATCAACATCGTACAAAACCGATCTATCTCATAGATCGATCACCAAACAGCATATAGATCTCATCTACAGCCTACCGCATATCACATATGCGAGATCTCGAGCCTAAAACCAGAAGCTATCGCTCTGATAGCACAGTTGGGCCACGCAAAGATAAAACAAAATTATTTCCTCTAACGTGGTGATCCCAAGATCTAGCCGAGATAGAAGGCCACGAGGTTTACCACAAGACGCGCAGTTGCGGATTACTGATGAAGCGCGTCAGTTGATGTAGTGCAGTCCTTTGCGATCCGATCGTCCTGGTGCTGATCGTATAACACGTCTGGTGGTATCCACACGTACAAGGAGGAGCACCGGCGGCGAACTGCTAGGTTCGTATCGACGGCAGGACTGCTCTGGAGCTAGGGTTTCCAACACATGAAATGACCTAACCGAACAACGATTAACCTTTCTGGATTACGGTGCTCCACTATATATAGGGAGTGAACGTGGGCTCCACTCTCATGGCCCATTCACTAAAGCCCATATAACACTAGTCACCGTGAGTCGGACTCACTGACTCGGTCCTAATCCGGCTCGGGTCCAACCCGGCCAGATTTCTGGTTCAGATCCAATCCGAACTTGCTCCCGCTCTTAAGTGTGTGACCCGGCAGGCTCTTGGTTACTCGGACACAATTGGAGTCTGTCTCACAATCGATCAGTCGGCAGCGGCTCCTAGCAGAACGTGTCGATTCCCAAGTACCAATGAGTCATAACGACTTTCCTTTTCAATGCGACTTACATCCGAGTCCCTTTTGCCTCACGATATGCCTTGTCAGACTATAGGCGAATATTTGTCATCCCTTAAATAGTACGACTCTCTTCTCGATCCGAGATAAGTGATTCACCCGACTAACTCTTAGTCGATCGTCTCGGTTAACACTTAACCGAGTCGTGCATGGCCATGCTTTCCGAATCATATCATCCGAGAGGGCCCAGAGAATATCTCTCCGAGTGGAGGGGCAAAATCCCATCTTGGTTATTCACATCACGCAGCTTGATTCTCAGTCGACCCGAACTCTGCCTTTATAACTGCCCAGTTATGGATTAGCGTTTGACAGAACCTAAGTCGGTGATCCTCAACTCGGACTATGCAACAACCTCAGGTCTAAGGATTGCATTGATTGAGATATACAAATGACAACTTGTTCGTTGTACCTCAATATGGGTCAATCCTACTCGCTAAACTCTTTAGCAGAGTCTGTGTAAGTCGGAATGGCATCACCATGCCCATGACAAGTGGAACCGAGTCATCAAGCCGACTTTCACATTGGTCTAAGTTGTGTGTCCAGCACAACCTCAATGACCAAGGACATTTAGTACAAACAACATGAATGCATAGTTCCACAACCGAATCACATATTCAATAATACACATCAGATGTTTATACAAGGACAACTTAATATCTTTATGAATACAATGGAAAAACATCATCATACATGATTGCCTCTAGGGCATATTCCCAACACCGTTGCCACGAGTTGTCGAACGTGGCTCGAGGCGAGGATGAGGGGCTACTGCGGCTCGAGATGGATCCCCTTGCGGTTGTAGGGAGTTGCTCAAGTGAGCCATGGTAGATGAGAGAGGAGAGGGATCTGCGATGAGGGAGTGAGAGTCGGAGAGAGGAAAGATGGAGAGGTTGGCAATAGGAAGATCGAGGGTGGAGGCGTGAGGGTAGGTGGACGGGACGGGAGGAGAGAGAGAGAGACGAGATATGTGGGGTGATTTCGGCTTTATTGACTGACGCGTGGGCTAGGTCGGCGTGGATGCTTCATATGACGTCCTTGGTTTCCCCTGGCTGGGTTTGCATCGGGGGTGCCAAACGAGCTATTGGATGTATGAGGCAAACTTTTAATATTGTAGGTTGACTGCACGTATCTTTTTTATTGCCCCAATACAGCCTATCGGGGTGACTAGAGATGCTCTTACATATGGATAGAGGGAGAGGAGGTAAATATGCTCTTAGGTTGATATGAAAGTAAGCGAGGGGCTAAAAAGAATAACTGAAGGCACACCAATCATACCAACTTCAACTTAGGAGAGAGGAGGTAAATACTTACTTGGGGGAAGAGATGGGAGGTAAATAGACTAGAGAGTGGAGATTTGACACATGGGCACGAGTGTTGCCTTCGTTTTGATAAAATTAAAATAACGACATATTTTAGTCTAAAAATTATTTAAAAAGTTTAGAAATACATGCGCATGGTTCATATATTTTACGAAAATTCAGTAAAAAATTCATTTTATTTTAGGCAACAGGAAAAAGGGCAAATTTCTGACAGAAATACGTGTATTTGTCAAAAAAATTGTTTTTTGTATAGCTACAATACTACATATTTATAAACAAAAAAATTGGCATATATTAAGGATGTATGTATTTATTTCCGGAGACTTAAAAATATAAGTTTTAATTCTTTTTAAACAGGAGCATGGGTGCACATGTGCGACACATTCCAGTGGATTACTAAGAACTAGCAAACCAAAATGTGGTTGGGTGGCTAGCAGGATGGCTAGGAGGATGGTTATACCTCGAGCGTATCAGAGTTTAAACTTCAGTTTGGACACTATGTGTTGCGAAATATTTTTTTAGTAGGAGGCGATGTTTTCGTATACAACGAGGCGTCAGTAATAATTTCGTCAATCTTAAGGCCCCTTCTTTTCAGCTTCTTGGCCAGCTTTTCCCAGAAGCTACCCTCGACCAGCTTCTTCCAGAATCTCATCTGCCAAATTCGTTTATACTTTTAAATTGACATTAAAACTACTGATTAAGAAATTTAAATGAATTTTGAAGATAAGATTTTGGGAGAAGCTGGTCGAGGTAGCTTTTTAGAGAAGCTGGTGGCCAAGAAGCTGAAAAGAGATGTGCGGTATGCGTTTATAGAGATGATGCAAGTACGAGTTGTGAGATTATAATGTGTTTCTTAAAAAACTAACTAGCTGAGGACTAAAAACTAAAACTACAGGGCTCACCCACGAAATCTTTTAACTTAACTGCTTCATCGATTTGACGACACGTGCGTGCTCACAAGGCAGAAAACTACAAAACACAGTTTTCAAGTTCAATTTTGTGTGCTTCCCTTGCTTTGTTCAGCCCATCCTTTGTCCTGCTTGTGTAAAGCTACATGTAGAGTCTTCTTGAAGCACAGACTGTTACTCCATCAGGCAGTGCCAAAAGAAGTTGAACACTACGAGATGGGGACGCCGATCGGTGGACCACCCTTTCTCTATGCTGCCAAGTACTACATCACATGCATGTGCTGATCGGCATAGTACATCATTTTAATCCTGGAGCGCGCGCGGCACGAGATGGAGACGGTTAATTTGCGAATGGAATACGTTGCACGGCGCGTAGGACGAGCTTGGACTTCCTCCGTATGGTGATGCCGAACTCCTCGGACATGTCGAGCCCCTCGGGCCTCCCGCCGCCGGGGAGCTCCCAGTCGAAGTGGTAGAGGAGGCTGGCGAGCACCAGCTCCATGTTGGCCAGCCCGAGCGCCATGCCGGGGCATATCCTCCTGCCGGCGCCGAACGGGATGAACTCGAAGTCGCCGCCCTTGAAGTCTACGGCTGCGGCGGCGGCGCCTGACTCCTCGACGAACCTCTCCGGCTTGAACGCCTCGGCGTCCTCCCAGTAGGCGCTGTCCCTGCCCAAGGCCCAGGTGTTCACCAGCACCTTGGTGCCCTCGGGGACGTGGTAGCCCATCACCTCGCACGGCTCCCGGCACTGCCGCGGCAGCAGGAACGGCACCGGCGAGTGCAGCCGCAGCGACTCCCTGATCACCAGGTGCAGGTAGCTTAGCCCGCCGATGTCGTCCTCGGTCAGCTTGCGCCGTCCTTCGAATGCCTCTCGCACCTCCGCCTGGGCCTTGCGGAGGACGCGCGGGTTTCTCATCAGCTCCGACATGGTCCACTCCAGTGTCGTCGACGAGGTCTCGCTCCCGGCTGCGAATATTTCCTATAATCATTTGGGAATTGAGAATGTTACGGTGGTGCTTCGATTGGAGTGTGCAATGAGACTATGAGAGAAATGGGGGTAACGAACCATGACGAAGGTGATGATGATGTCTGTCGTGAGGGGGCACTGCACGCCGCCCTCCTTCTGCAGCCTCAGTAGCACGCCGAGCAGGTCCTCCTCCTCGCTCTCGCCGCCGACGTCGGTGCCTTGGGCGCGCCCGAGGATGATATCGGCTATGATGTCGCGCACGTTGCGGTTGCAGCGCTCGGCCTCCCGGATCGCACCGCTGAGCCAGCGCGCCAGAGCCGACGATGGGTATAAGTCGGCCAGGTTGAAGCCGCCAGCGAGCTTACCCGAAGTGTCCAGCTCGCGCAGGAACTCGTCGCGCCGCGGGCACCGGCTGCCGACGGCCGACCGCACCACGATGTCCGTCACCATGCGGGACATCCGCTCGCCGATTTCGACCACGGCGGCGCCGCCTCCGCGAGCGCACTCGTCCGCGACGGAGCGGAGCAGGGCAGCGGCCTCGTCCTCCCGGATGTGGCGGAAGGACTGGACGCGGCGCGCGCTGAGGAGCTCGAGCACGCAGATCCGGCGGAGCTGGCGCCACAGGTCACTGTAGGGGGAGAAGAGGATATCCTCGCCGCTGCGGCTGAAGATGGCCAGCGTCGGCGTCAGGTGGCGGCTGGCGAAGGCCGCGTCGTGCGTCTTGAGGACCTCCCTGGCGGCCTCGGCGGAGGAGACGATCAGCGTTGGCACGGCGCCGAAGCGGAGCAGCATGAGCGGGCCGTGCGTGCCGGAGAGCTCACGCAGGGCCCGGTGTGGCAGGGCGCCGTGGCGCGATAGCAGGAGGTGGTGGAGGCTGCCCACGAGCGGCAGCTGCCATGGCCCCGGCGGCAGACGCTTTCCCTGCGCCGGCGGCGACGAGGTGTAGATGAGCTTGACGAGCAAGAGGATTACGGATACGACGAAGCCGAGCAACGGCAGTCCAGCTCCGCCTGCAAGATCCATCGTTGAATTGTTGGCGTTGTCCTCGGGTGTAGCAGTATGTTATTTGTAGGCTGAAGCGGCAGTGGGTGCTCATGCTATACGCGATGACGATGAGAGGGACGTGGGTGGGAGACAGCGTAGAAATTTGGATGAGAGCTGCTATGCACACGACGGACGGATTCACTATGTACAGGAGCTGGCAGCACAGACGGCACAGCATGTGAGAGGGCCGCATGACGCCAGCGTCGGACATTAAAGCAAACGCCGTGTACGCAGGAGTTTCGAATTTGGATCCCTTCGAAAGAAAAAACTGTGAAGGAAAAAAATAACAATATCCATGGTGGTCTTGATAACGTACCTCTTATCGTGTCTGTTGTATACTAGAGCATCCTCACCTCCGCTTACCAAATAGGAGGTGCTACGCGTACTTCAGGATACAAAGATTCCGATAGCCGGTTCTTTCATTCCACATGTGTCCTTCGAGTAGTATATAGAAAAAACAAACAGCTTTCGAAAGAAAAGGCGTCCTCGCTTAGACGCATGAGGCTGTCTTTGACCCCGTTGCCGTAGGGCGATCCTTGACCGTTATCCAGCTCCGGCAACGATCCTTAACCGCCACACCATCTAGCTCCGGCGAGGGCCGGTTGGAGCAGAACCGTCCACCCAAGGTAGCACGACTGCCGGGTAGCAACTCCATACTCCCCTAGCAGCACCAACAAACACACCTAGTAGCGGTACCCGCCGCCATTGGTAGCAAAATCCCACCGCCATCGGTAGCAAAACTCGCTCCTACCGGTAGCAGAGCTTGTCGCCGTCGGTAGCAGAGCTCACCGCCGTTGGAAGCAGTGCCCACCACCGATAGCAAAACTCTCCACCGCTCATAGCAGAGCCCACATCCTTCGGTAGAAGATCTTGTCGCCGTCGGTTGTAGAGCTTGTTGCCCTTGGAAGCAGCGCCCACCGCCGGTAGGAAAACTCGCCGCCATCGCTGATAGCAAAGCTCATCGCCGTTAGTAGCAGAGCTCATCGTGGTCGGTAGCAGATATCGATGGCACTAGTAGCACTACCGCCTTGCCCTTGCAGCATCCGAATCCAGGCTCACTAAAACGCTGCTGCTCATCACCGTAGCGTCACCCATGGCCGGAAGGCGCTCGCAGCACCACCACTAGTAACATAGTACTTGCACCGGCGACCACGCGGCTCGAACGTCCGTGATCGAGGACATGAATGAGGGTGGAGAAAAAGGAAGAAAGGAGTGTAAAGTTAGGAGGCTAGGCTGGGGACGCCCGAGCGTGTGGCGGCAGCGGCCAACGACTGCGACCTCTCTCTCAAGCGACGACGACGGGAAGACCAGGTGGGGAATCACGATTTGGGGGAAGAAACGATAAGAGAAGAGATATGATGGGACGTGGGTGGGACCCATGGGGAGTAGGTTTTCTCCACACGGGAGCCATGTTGCTCCCGAGCGACCTAGGGGATCACAAGGCATTATCCTCAGGAGGATCTATATCGTTTTCCTTACCAAATGTAGTATAGCCGGCATAGCACTAAGGGAAGTGCATGCGATTGTTAAGTAAATAAGGGAAATGATACGTATGAGTCGGGATCGCAAACTTTTGATCCCCCGAGTCGCTGGCCTCGTGCCCCTTGCTTTCCTCCGCACACAGCGCGTATGAGTAGCCTCGCCACAAAATCATAGCCCCACACCACGTTCTTTTCCAACAAGACCAGGTTCCCTTTATATCTTACCTCCTCCTATGTGTTGCCACATCAATTTCTTCTCGCTCGCCGCTTCCCCCGCTGTAGCTTGCGCTACCGCACTGTCGGGCAGTCGCGCCGTCATGCTCCCTCACCCACTCAGCCGAGGAAAGTGCCACTGCGTCGCCTGCACCCCGTACCTCCGTTGCATGACCCGGCATACAACTGCATGATGTAGTACACTATAGGCATTGAAATAACATCAGTGAAACACCGTTCCATGATAGCTCCAAATTTCATCACTTTTTACTATTGATTTTCCTCTTGCTTATTGGCAGATTTCACTAAAGATTACCCTTTCCACTAACGTTAATGTCGCAATCAGCGAATCCTTGATTTCTTGTGATGGTTTTCAGGTAATAAACATTTATTGAAGATCTAATGACATTTATGAGCTAATTATACCTAAAGAAGCAAATCCCCAATTGGAGCCCCTTTCATAGGAGGCATATAGAATGCGTAACGACCAGTGGTACGGTCGATACACTCCCGTGCCGCCCGCCCGTACTATATACCAGTGGCTTACCTATATCAATAGAAGCAACTTCCGTAAAGGGGATACAACGAAAAAGAGAACACAACCGCCAAAAAAACTCATAAGAGAGAAGAGATCAGATCTAGAAGATGAGAAGAACACCCCCTCATTCCTCGACGATCTCCACCTCTTCAACATGCACTCCATCATCATTCCCATCATCATCTAGAGAGAGAGAGGTTGGCAATTGTAAGATTAGGGTTTGATACTTCGATCTACCTTTGGTTTGTATTTGATTTGATCTTCAAGTACTATTGTGGTTTGTTGCGATAACTTTGAGATGATTTCCATTTGCAGTACAATTATGATTTGTCTCCCTCTCATGTCTGAGTAAATTCCCATAGGCGTGGGAGATGTAGGGAATTGGTGATATGTGTCGTGCCTCCTTTATATCCATCCATTTGTAATTGTTATAGATTATTAATTTTTCAGAATGATTATCTATGTTTGCCTAATGATTGTTATCTAATTTAAGGGCCCACCTAACATGATCTAAAGATATCATAGGTATGAAATTGTGTGCTAGTGAATCGGCGATCCCCGAGTGACACGGCCGATATCAATGACGAGGTAGCATCACCCGAGGACAATAAGGAACCATCAAGATTAAAGCCTTGATCTGGTCGCAAGACCTTAATTGATGTGCTGACCATTGTCATGGTAACAAAGAGACGAATCAGTGGGACTAGAAAGAATTGGCCATGAGGACTTCTAGTCGGTATATGGGTTGCTTGTCTACTCACTTACAAATAAGAAATATCATAATTACTTATTCCACTTTATCCATTTGGCATGTTCACTATCACCATGAATCGTTTCTCTCCGCGTCTAACTTCTCATCTGCATGAACTCCAAATTCATTTCCAGTCTTTAGTTTTATGCAATTTACTCCTTATTTACTTCCTACGCAAGTTTCCTCTACTCACAACCCTCCACCATAAACAATTGCAGGCAATTCGCTCAAGACTTGTGACACCTTGAGTGTGACAGAAACGTCGCCTAAAAGCACTTGACGAAGCTCCTTGTTGGTATCGATATAAAAACTGGAATTAATACTTCTACAAAAACATTCTCTGATGAACTAGTGCACTTGCAGGCCATCAAGATATTTTCTGGCGTCGTTGCCGGGGAGCTAAGCGCTAAGTGTTGTTTCTTGACAACACAGTTGTTGACACCATTCATGATCTCTGTTGAAGACAGAGGTACCACTCGATCAGGAAGAACTTATTTATCTCCATATATTGATCGTATTCCAACTGAAAGACGTCTAGAGTTTATTGAAAAAATTCTAACTCAACTACCATAGACGTGAACAGATTGATTGCATTGATGGCACACTTGACCATCACCCATGGGGCTGAACCTGAGCTGCCACTAGAAGAATATGGGAATCCATGCAGCCACTTAAGAAAGATACCTATTCTTTATTCTAAACTTGAAGGATAGGAATTTGAAATATATCCTGAGCTAAATTATATGATGAAAGAAATTGCTTTCGCATGAAAATAAGAAGAAGATCCTAGTGACCACTTGACAAGGGTCTACGACCTTTGCGCTACTCTTAAACCAACAAGTTTACCAATAGAGTTTGTACTCCTTAAACTCTTTCCTTGGTCACTGAAAGATAATACTTTTGCTTGGTTACAATCATTGCCTAATAATACTATAAAAAGCTGGAAAGATTACATCCGAGAATTCATGTATAAATATTGTTCATTCTCAAAAATCATGCAAATTAAATGTAGCATAACAAACTTTCTCCAAACTACAGGAGAAAACTTTTATCAAGAATGGAATATATTTTATGCAATGATTATGAAAGTTTCAAATCATGGTTTCGAAGAACATTTGATTATTCAATATTTTTACAATGGGCTTAATGAGGAAACAATAGAGATGGTGATTGATCTATCTGCAGGAGGAGCTATATGTAACTTAACATTTCCAGAATGTGTAAAGCTTTTCAAGATAAGATCCTTTAATGATGAACAATACAATCCAACTGAGGATTTTGAACCACGAAAAGGTATGATCCACATACCCTCAGATCTCATTCATGAAGTTAAAAAGTCCATGGAAGAAAAAGGTATAGCCTCGGAACTTGTTAAAGAAACTAAAGTTGACATTCTTCAAACTTATGTAATATAAGATCATATAGATCTTGTGATACAAAAGTTTAGGTATCAACAAAATCAGTTCCGTGAGAAAAACTACAAACTTCTTATGAAACAGGAAAATAATATATGGGACCTAACCGAAGTCTCTGATGACTTGGGTCATGATACATAACATTTAGATAGATATCTAAGTATGGTTAAAACACAATGTGATCAAATAATTTTAACCCAAAATTTGATTTTGAACCAAGGGAATTTCGGTACTGTTTCTACTAACATTGTTACTAGATGTGGTATAGAAACCCAGGAACCACAGGGACCGCCTTGGTATCAAGAAGAACAAGCCCGCAAGGCAAAAGAAACTCAAGAGATGAGTCGAGAAGAAGAGGACCTTGTGGATCCTCAAGATGATATAGATTATAAAGATCAAAAAAGAGATCATGAGGCTTCTAAGACAAGACATGAAGAAGCAGGTGATAAACATAAACTATATGATTCAGATGCTGAGATAGTCGACTCAAGGGAGGAAGCCGATCTCAAAAAGGAGCAAGAAGAACAATTTGTCGCTTCACGTGAAGAACACGTTGATAAGCAAAAGGTAGCGACAAGGAAAACTAGAAAGACACTCCACCAGTTCCAAAGGTAAAAGAGAAGGTAATACCAACCAAAAAGAAAATTATTTATCCTAATCGGGTTTAATATGAACCGGATAAAGCTATTTATGATTTTTTTGCCGAGGCACTAGGAAGTTGTAACATCCCAGCATTAGAGCTTAGAAATAAGCTAAACATAGGTGTGTGCATTGCATTCATCCATAGAAAATCCGAATAATTTTCGTGCTTTTGAACAAAACTTAACAAAGTGATTGAAGCTTCTCTCAAGTTGATGGAATTGAAGTAGATCATCAAGTTGACTGCGATAAGTTTCAATAGGATCTTTGCTAAAACCTTATTTTGGGTAAACATGATTTGATCTAAGGGTAGATCAAATGTAATAAAATTAAACCCTAATACATTACTTAATGATTTATATTTGATCCTTAAGTGATCATATCATAGTATTCATTACAATAACCCATGAATACCAAGTTATGAATATAACTCAAGTAACAAGAATTTAATAACTAAAGCTTGACCTATCTTATCCTTATCTGCTTATACCATGAGTATCATGGTAAATACCTAACCTTAACTCTTTAGTGAGATTGAGTAGGAAAGAAACCAAGTCAAGATCATTCACCATATATCTTTCTCTCCATATCAATCCTTATCATCTCTAATGAATCTTATCCTTGTATCTGTTGTTCATCAATGTTGAGTAATCAACTATTGATCTATCAAGTATTAACCTATCAATTCTTGACCTAGCAACTCTTGTCCTTATCATAGCAGTCACTTAAAGTCCTTTAGATAAAGAAGTAAGAAGAGGTAAGTGGTAATGTTAGTTTTAGATATTATCTATAGGATGGGGGTGTTTGAAGAGAATCAAAGCGATAGGATAATTGATGGAGTTAACTCACTCTTGAATGGATAGAAGAGTTATCTGAGATAAAGATATATGTGGTAACAAAGAAGATTACAAGGATGAATTCTGAAGATAGTTACCAGGAGTAATCCTATTGGATCAAGTAGGTATAGCCAATGAATAATATCTTCTACTCAGTAAGAGATACTGAGAAGATAACTATAATACAACCGTAATGGTATTGATGAATACCTTGATTAGCCAACTAGAAATCTAAGCCATAAATGATCAAAGGATTATAATGATCATGTTTAAGTCACTAAGAGTGATTGATTATATCATGTATAAGGATCATTGGTGGATAGAACACGATTAAATCCTAGTATAGATATATTATCTTAGGTTAGTCATGACAAGTAACCATATTAAGATGTGACGTTTGAAAATAAGGTATTGGAGTTAAGTAGACATAAGATAGTCTGGCTAAGATGAATCTAGAGTAGCATGGAGTTATTGGAGTAGTGTTATTCTTTTTATAAGATATTAGACACTTAAGGAATGTAGGTTTTGATAGATACACCTAATGGAGAAAGGTTAGTGATGAAGGATAAAGGAAGTAAATAATGGGAATTAGAAGCAACTATTAAATGAATTAGAGGATGATCATTCCAGTGGAATTAGATTCATAAGAAACACTTTAGAGAAGAGGATGATCCCTATGGGGAGATCATGTTGAGCTTAGTGTCAAGCTCATTGAATTACAACTGGATTTAGAAGGCGGAGGAGTAGGTAATAATGTTCTTGTGAAGTAAAGCTTATCATGTTAACCATGATGATGTGTATGCAGAAGTAATATATCTAGAAAAGGAATTCCTTAATGAGGAGTCCAAACTTATGAAATATGGAAGTTAAGAATTCTTGGTAAAGACTCAACTTTAAATCTTTAACCAAACATAATACCATCTGATCTGATTGACTTATAATCCTATTTCAACAATTCTTTATAGGAATATTTTCCTATAGCAAGCACTTAAGTATATATTGTTATTTCAAAATATGAACACTATAAGTGCCTAGGAAACATAATTATCAACCCTTATTTTTAAGTCATTCTAAAAAGAACAACTCTAATACTTTACCTTATATAATGATCTCATTTATGCTCACAAAAATAAGCGCAATATGTCTTCAACCATAATGTTCATTCACATTTATAAAACAATAATATAAACCCTAGAATGAACTATTTATACCAATGGTATGCCTTGATAAAAATCATAGAAATATAGGATAAATATGAAGAATATATATAAGTGCCTTAATTGTTCCTCCAGAATAATGGATTAATTGTTTTATGTTATTAAAATGCCATTCTTATGTGTTTGAGCTTAAATAAATTCAAATCATAAAACAAGAAATTTTGAAACATATTTAATAATAAATACAAAGTATGTTATGAAAATAAAGATTCAAAACAAAAGTACTTATATAAATAAAAATAAGAAATAAATATCATTATATTAAAAACTCATAAAAGAACCTTAATACACTTTATTATTGCTGCAACCATTCAGCAAATAAAATCTATAAAGAAAAATTTAAATCAAATGAGAAAATTCAAATGTGAAATCAAAATAGACAACTGAAAAAGAAAATAAAAAGAAAAGGAGAATCTGGCCCGAGCAGCAGGCCGGAGCATTTCCTCTACCTATCCATCGCTCGTGAGTCACAGCCAGCTTCTTCCGCTCAGTTCGTCGAAGCCCAACACCGTCCTAGGCCCATGTACCCCTTTGTCCGTTCTATCGTCATCGTCCACCTCGCGCAGCCGCCGAAGTAGCTCACTGGCGCCAGCGCCGCCACTCGCCGGCGTGGAGATTCGTGTCGCCGACCGCCAGAGGGGATAAGGAGGCCACGACTATGCCGCTCTGCCTCATCCTCATCCACTCCCTCTCTCTCTCTCTCTAAAGCTCTCTCTCTCGATTTCTTCTTCAGAGCAGAAACCCTAGCTAACCTCGCCGTCGTGCCGCACCTCCCCACTCCTTTCTAAGTAGCCATGGAGACGCCCCATGCTCCGTAGATCCTCTGGGTGGAGTCCATCATCAAGGGGAGCACTGTGGAGGGAGGATTTTGCCGTTCCTTTCCGCGGTAGTTCGTCAGAATCCTCGTCAAAGAGCTCGTCTCTGACTGCGCCAGTCCTCACCGACACCACCACTGCAACCAGGGTGAGTCACTGATGCTCAAGCATCGATCCTCTCTTCCTATCGCGCTCTCTAGCATGCTCGTGCCGTAGCGCCACTGTACGTTGCCGTCAGTCGTCATCATTTTCGTAGCTTCGATGACCATATTTGAGCAGCGTCGCCACTATATGGTTCAGCATGTCACGCTGAATCAAGCTAGACTATTTTTGTTTGTTAGGGCGCCGTAGATCGTCACCGGCGACCAGTCAACTGGCGGTGGTGGCCGCGCTGACGTCATCCTGACGCCATGCTCGTGTCACCCTTCACCTAGTCCACTAGTTGACCAGTCCACGCCTAGGTGGCATACTGACGTGGCCCTGACCCCACTGGTCAGTGATCTAGGGTAGCTCTGGCCGTGGTGTAACAAGTTATTTTCTATTTAGGAAATAAATAAAATATTATAAGTCCAAACTTAAATATTCCATAAATTAAATAAAATCATTAAATCTTATTAAATCAATAACTTTTGTTTTATAATTCAGAAAAATATGTGTAATATATAATTTTTTTAGAAAAGTAAAATCTATAACTTAAAACTATTATCAAAGATTATTATGATAGTTATTTAAATAATTATTATTTAATCAAGATTTCATAAGTAATAAAACTTTGATAATTCATATTTTAATAATGGTAAATGATAGAAATATAAATAATATACTAAAATTCCTAAAAAAAACTAAAGCTTAATCTTATAATCAAATATTATTATTTCACTTAATTAAGTATTTATTATTTATTAAGTATTTATAAAGTATTAAATCTTATAAAAAAGCATATCTTAATATTTATAAATCACAAAAATAAATGTAATATACCAAAATGATCACAAAAATAATATTTACATGTTAAAAATATAAAAATTCACCTTTAAATTAAATAAAAACTTACTACCCTAATAACTATAATTTAAATCTAAATTCCTTACTTAATAATTCATATAAGGGTAAGTAAAGTTTGCTAGTATTTCTAAAATTAGTCAATTAAGGTCTACTGCTAATATTAGTCCTAAAAATTAATATTAGGAAGTCAAAATGGTTCAACACATTTTAAATATAATATTATTGAATTATCATTCAACTATAAATGTAAAATATCTCTAAATAAATATTATTCTAATATTAAACCTTCAAAGAATCATTGTGGCTAAATAAAACTTATTCCTATATCTCAACCACAAGTTAACAACGTACCAAAATACTATAGTGGATTCATAAGTAGCTAAGTAATATTGTTTACTTATTAGCAAACCATAACCAAACCTTTATAAGTAGGTAAATAATTCCATTCCAGTATAATAATAAGAAATCACTACTTAAATAAAAGTACTACCACTTTTAATTAGATTTAAAGAAATATTATGAGGAAAACCAAGTACAAGTGTCATAAGCATTGAACCTTAAGTTCATCTATGTATTTTTAAGTTAACTTTAGTCTACAAGACTTTAAATATAATGCTAACAACCTTATTATGTGTTTTATAGTTAACTTTGGTCTGATATAATTAAGTCATAAAGCATCCAATTCCAAACTATTCAAGCAAGCACAAATAACATCAATCAAATTCCATCAATCATACTCTAAAAGCCATCAAGGTTGCTTAAACCTTAACAAAGTAATCTTTTCTTCAAATGTTATTCTTTTTGCCACTTCAAACAACAAGTCTTAAACTAATGTTTTACACACTTAACAACTAAACTCAAGGGCTTTTATCATAATCTACAGATTGTCATTAATCATAAACACATTGTTTGAAACTTCACTTATATACTTCGGATTGTTAACATCTAAGTTTCTCATAAATATCATTGTTGTAACATAAAAATTTAAAGATAAAACAATTCTTATATGAGCAACCTTGCTTAGCATTCCTCATTTGAATACCCTATGGGTTGTGTGATATTTTAGTTACACATCGTCTCACACAACCTCACCAGCCTTAATAAGAAGCACAAGTGTGGATCTCATCTAAAAGTATAACACACTCTAAAGAAACCTTTCCATTTTCCAAACCTTAGACCAACACTTATTCGGGGATGCGAACTTATCCAATTGCATTACATTACTTATGCATAATAGCATCCTGCTTCTTTAAACATTAGTCCTTACCGGACCAATGATGCTGATTTTAGATATTGGATCTTATATTGACTCGAAGACCGTGAGTGCATAATCTTACAATCATAAAAGGCAAGTTCACACTTACTCAAGTCCTTTGATTATTTTCAGTAAAGTATTTTGCAAATCCAGTGTTGTCATCATCTGCATTTCAAAAAGGTCAGAAAACACTATTTTCATGATAATATGATTATAGGTTATTTACCATGAGGTAATAACCTACTATGAAAGTTCTGGTGGTAAAGGAACATATTATCTAGGAATTAACAACCAATGTCATCAGTGATTCTTGTGTCGTATATCACGCGTTAACCATGAGATTTGGAATGGGACGGAGAAGTCAGTTATATCTTCTTCCTCTCGCATGTAGCCAGATGTGCAGGTCGTGGCTGTTATCCTCGTAGCGTGCATCTTAATTGGTAATTCGTAGAGGATATGCAGCACGTGGGTGGGAACCCTCATCGTGGCTGACGGACATAGATTTTCAGAATAAAATCAACTTTTGAAGAAATGTTTACGAAAACCTGCATTGCCTACGACCTATGGTCTGTGGTTGTAGATATAGTGCATCAAACACTCATTTTCTAGTGAACTTGTTGAGTACGCTCGTACTCAACGTATCTTCTTAACCCTTGCTAGATTCTGAAGCCATTAAGACGACGTCTACATCAAGTTATGCTCCAGGAGTCATCATCAAAAGATCAAGTCTTCAATGAAGTCAAGAAAGTCAAAATACACATCAACTCAAGTGGAGATGAAGTTACGGATTAGATAGAAATTTAATCTCTAACCATAAAACCTACTTCTGTAGAGTGTTGCATTAGCAGCAATACCAGCCAAATATTTTGGTACTGACTTTATTAGCATATTAGTTGTGAGTTATTTATTGATGATTCTTCGTTGGAAGAAGTTTCTTTCTCTCTCTTTAACCTAGATTGTTTTCTGGATTTTATGTAAAGAGTCGAGTTGTAACCTTTAGCCATGTATTGGACCCGTTGTGTTTCTGTTGTACCACCCTGAGGGATGTAATACTAGTGAACAGTGTTTCATTGGTGTTATGTCAACGGCTATAGTATACTACATCATGCAGTGGTATGCTGGGTCACCGCAGAAGTCTTCGCCTAGAACTTCCTTTAACTTATGCTATTTAAGTTCCTACTTATAAAAAGTTTATGCGAGATATTATTAATAGAAAAAAGAAGGTAACTAAGACTGTAGCAGTAATGACAAGCTTTGGAGATAAGTTGCCTGCTAAGCTTGGAGACCTAGGTATACCAACCATCTCATGTGCAATTGGGAAAACCAGCATATTCAACGCTCGATGTGATTTAGGAGCATGTGTTAGTGTTATATGCCTTATTCCTTATTTAATAAATTGAACTTAGGAGAGTATTCCCCTACTTCAATTAATCTACAAATGGCGGATAAAAAAACTAAAAAACATGTTGGTATGATTGAATACGTTATGCTTAGAATAGACCAACATGTTATACCCACTGATTTTATCATACTTGATGTTCCTGAGGATGATAAACTTTCTATCATCCTTTGGAAGACCTTTTCTTAGCATAGTTGGAGCTAACGTAGACTGCTCTAGCGGTAAGATTGTTTTCAATATATACGATGATCATATTGTTTGATACTTCCCGAAGAAACCATAACATAGTGGAAAATATGTTCCACCACCCAAGCGTGTCAAGCAACTAGAACAAGAGAAGAAGAACAGCTTGAAGTAAATGCTGATAGCATGGAGATTGGCTAAAGACCAAAACTCCAGAATAAAATACTTAATTAGATTTAACCTATTATTAATAAATTAAATTTGATCTTTATTCTATCCTTTTGATTATTTTTATTTTGTCCAAACTAATAAATTTGTTTTAAGTGTTGATTTACTCAGAGAACCTACCCTAGAGACGCACCCGTACCGCACGCCCGTACCAAAACATCGATGAAATCGACGCTCTTCATCGTACTGGTAATGAGCAACGGTATAAGGGACAATGCGCCCATACCGCCTGCCCGTACTAAGCTTCGACAAAATCGACGATGTCCACAGTGCTGATAACGACCACCGGTACGGGCGGACGGGCCCGTACCTTTTGCATGTATCGCGTGCGTCTCCAGGTAAAGGCCTAAGGCGGTTGGCTCCCACCCAGCCTCATCCTTCTTATTCCTCTTTCTCCCTAGTTCTTTCTCTCTCCACCTCAAACCCTAATCACCTAGAACCTTTGATTCTTCATCGCTTTCATGTTTTTGAGGGGGGAATCTTCACATCGGTACGTTTCTCATTCAATCCACGCTTTAATTTGTGAAATACATGGTTGAATTCCTCACATTGACTATCTAGATGAGTTCATCATATTTTAAGATAATTTTTGATTCCTCACGTTAGGATTTGTAACTACTGCCTGTAATCGTTTGTTTATGTGATAGAATGTTGATACCCATGTTTTCCTTTGAAAATTTTGTAGCATAATGCATAACATAGGAAGAATGCTCCGTAAGGGCCAGGGTGTGGTAGGGGCCTCGGGATCCTCTACGCTGTCGGGCTCGAAGAAGAGGCGTTCGGAGGCGGATAACTTGAGGGTCAACATGAGACGAGACTTTGAGAGGGTGAGCAAATGCAAGGTTGTACCTACCAAGTGGGCAAACCGCGAGTTTATCTCCTACCAAGGGCTCTTGGAGGACTTTGAGCGGATGACTGTGCATGCATGCATGGTCCCCTTCTCCTAACTCTCCGTTAACACCTAAAAACTCGCCACGTTCGAGTTCTTATCATCATTCCATGATGATCTCGAAGCCCATGAGCGAAACTGCACTGTAAGTTTATGCTCAATGGGCAACTTCACAGTCTTTCCTTATATGAATTTTGTGATTGTTTTGGGTTCTCCTATGAGGGAGCACTCAAAATTAATGACAATGTGCATGTGGAGGCAATGCAATCTTGGAAGAATATTTCTTTCAACAGGAGCACTGACTTCTTGCGCAAAAAGAGCGCAACCATCCAGAATCCCACTAGCCGTTATTTTCACACTTTCTTTGTGAATTGTATTTTTGGGAAAGGAGATGTCGGGGCAATGGAAAGCCCTGATATAAGCGTAATCCATATGGCCCTGCACCCCGAGATGGAGCATAAGGTAAAATTGGGTGCTCTGCTCATCCATCACTTTCGCCGCCAACGGGTAGCTTCCACTAGGGACATCCGTTGTGGAGGCTTGGTCACATAGATCGCCTATAAAAGTGGTTTTGTGTAACATCCCAGCATTTAGGAACCAAAAAAGGGTAAAATTGGAATTTTTTGCATATGCATGCATTCATCTATAAAATACAGGTAATTTTTTTGCCAAACTAAAAACCTAAAGTGATCAGAGTTTCTTTCACTCTCTATGCTTAGGAATAGATATTAAGAGTGATCGTTATAAGTTCTGACATGATCTTTTTGAAGAGATGTGTTTTGAGGGGGAGAATTTGAATTTTGAATTTATATTTAAAAGTTAAGATTTGGATATTTAAATAATTTTAAATGAATTAGTAATATCATTTGTTATAATAATGAGATAATAATAATAAATAGAATTCAAAATAAAGTAATTCAAATAAGAAATAACTCTTTATTTCTTATTTTACTCCAAATACATTTTTTTATTTTACAATAATGCACTCATCAAACAAATGAGAGGTTCAATACAGTTAGGGAATTATAACAATTGGAATTTAAATAATAGACTATTACATAATTGTTACAAAAAGAATAAATAAGACATTACAAAACTCTTACAAAAGAATCAAATAGAGATTACAATGAAACTCTACTTATCTATCTAAACATATACTAAACCTTGAACACCACATCTTGTACCTGCAACAAAATTCAATACAGACAAAAAAAGGAAGATAAAAGGTTAGATATTAGAATACTCTCAGTGGAGAGCGGTGAGGCACACTACTCATATTACATCATTGAGTATTATTAGAGGGGCAAGTTTCACCAATATGAAAGAATTGCTCTTTCATAATGAATAAGCCACAAGTCAGATTTTAAGAGCAAGCAAGAGGAGCAAGTTTCACCAGGTAAGTAACATGTAAATGGGTCAAAAGGTAAAACACCTCATCAATCTGATCCAAACCAGGCACCAAGAAGACAGGCAACACAATCACCTAAATGCATGGTGAGAGTTGTCAACACAGCAGCAGCTACACAAGCAAAAGGGAAGAGCCCAGCCGTGGCAAGGCTCACAACAACACCTTTTCACTTCCAACACCAAACCAGGAGCACACTAGGCTTAGCAAGAACCAAGCAAACCATCAGCCATCCACACACAAGATCATTCCAATATTCACCTGATGGTGACATAAGGAGGGGAAGGATCAGGTGGACAGGAAGGGAAAGATCAAGGCCAAGTTACAGGAACCAGAAGGAGAAGGACAAGCTCAAGCCAGCAGCACCATCAGCAAGATCTAGCCATCCAAATCAACCAACCACAACACTAGCAAAACTATCAGTTGCGGTGAGTGAAATAAAATCATCACATGATCTTATCATCTTCTTAAGATCAAGATTCATGTGTTGTATATCTAGATTCTCAGAAACCACCCAAGTGGGGTGAATCCATCATAGATGATCTTTTAATTAAAAGGTATACTAAAATTTTACACATCAAACCAGGATCTCAGGCCAGCATCATAGATACTGGATTTGATAGCCAAATCATATATTCCAACTTGTACATAGGATAGCTTATGAATTCTAGGCACATATCCTAATGGAGTAGCACCTCAGAATTCATAAATCCTATGAATTAAACTAAACCATGAGCACCTCAACCATGTTAGCCAACATGATTCAAGATCCAGTAACTAATGATAATACCAGAACATTTCTATTAGGGACAATAAGGTAGGAAGCTAGTTCCTATGCCTCAGACCAACATCATAGGCAGAAAAGGTTTAAGAAGAAGATTCCAACTTAACTTTGATTCAAACTCAAAACTAAGCATCAATAGAATCAAGCCACTAGAAAGACTTAAACTTGTGTACCATTATTAAAATGGTGTCACAAAGATAGATTCTAAACCAAGCATATCCACTATTTATCTTACATAAGTAAACCTGTAATATCATCTTCCTGGAATTTAACCAGGAATCATCACCAAGACTATATTTATCCACATAATTAGGGTATCACTATAATTATATCATTACCCTAATTCTGAGTATAATCCCACAAGTGAGAGCTCAACAATTTAGTGGGTAACCACTGACAGCATCACTGTCTATACTAATATTTTGACAGTGGTGAACCCACAAATCACCAAAACCACTAGTAAAATTCCACAGTAGCATTTCCATTTTGGCCATGCATAACCAACAATTGGAAGCAATACTATAAGGCCACCAGCATCATATAATCAAATGAAAATAGTGAGCAATTTAGTATTTGATCACAATCCTCATTAGTCATTACCCTTAGTCTAGTTCATCATGTACAACTAAACAGAGGGAGGGACCCTAGAACATGATATGGACCCTAATTAGGGATGCACGACAGAGACACACAACATAGCTCAGGAGGGGCAGAGGACAGTAATCACGAGGGGGAGATCGAAATCAAACTCACCAAAGGTCCTCGCTAAAGATTTGAAGATGAAGCAGAGGGGCCTATGGACACGGCGGCACGGGGAGCACCCCAAGGGGCGCTGCAACCTACACCGAGCCAAGGCGGCGGCCACACCAACGTTTGAGGTCGAGCAGCACCAACACAACACCACTAGGACAATGGCGGAGGCACCACCGGCACAACTCCAAACCCTAGGGTTCGGGACGGAGTCATCTTGGCCACAGACGAGCCCCAAATCCAAATCGGATTGGACTAGATGAAGGAGCAGGGTCGACCACTTCACCATGCACCACGCTAGTGGCCAGACAGGGTTGGAAAAGCGTTAGGCGTAGGCAAGGCGTTTGGCCTTCTCCTAGTGCCTAGGCGGTGCTTAAGTGCCCTAGGCGTGGCCTAGGCGAGCATATAGTTTTTACCATCAAGGGTATATATGGGTTATTATATGTGCTATACATTAATTTAGAGCATGTAAATGAGTAAACAACCAACGACCGCCATTGGAATATGGCCCAGCTAGCTAAAAAGTGAAAAAATATCATGATTTCTTGCTCGATAAGAAAATTTATTAGTTATCCTGCCTAGACTTTCGCTTATGCTCTAGGCGAGGCGTTTGTCTACCGCCTAGTGCCTAAGCGTGCTTAAGCGTTGCCTAGGCGCCGCCTAATCCAACAGTGGGCCAGAGAGAACCACGGCGGCAGGAATCGCATGACGGCGGTGTTGACGACCACGAGGTCGAGGATGAAGAAAAGGAGAGAACGAGAGAGAGAGAGAGAGAGAGAGAGAGAGAGAGAGAGAGAGAGAGAGAGAGAGAGAGAGAGAGAGAGAGAGAGAGAGAGAGAGAGAGAGAGAGAGAGAGAGAGAGAGAGAGAGAGAGAGAGAGAGAGGGAGAGAGAGAGGAGTATGTGTACTGGGCCGATAGAGACAGTAACACTTCGGGGTGGTATTTAGACCAGGCCAATTGGGCCAAGATTCGCCCAAATAGCCCAATGGGTTGGCCCAAATCCTGAAAGGATTTTAATAATTTAATTAAAAGACTAAAATACCCCTAGAATTCAATAAATTCTAGAAAATAAAATAAAAGTCTTAAAAATACAAAAAATATATTTTTAGATTCATAATAAAATAACCTATTAAATTAAATTGAGAAACCATTTTTAATAAATAAATTTTTGATTAAAGATTTTATAAGATATATATTCCTTATGGAATTTTATAAAAATCAAGATTATACATAAAAATAAATAAAAATAACTTTTATTATATTTGGTTATTATATTTTTTAGAAAAAATGCCAATTAAATATTTGAAGTTACCAAAATAAATTCTCCTTAATTAAAATGCTTATTCTTACAAAGAATTATTAAGTAAATAAATCTAAGAATTAGAATTAAATAAAAATTAGTTTTAAACTCTATTAATAATATATTACATTATAAAAATAGTGAATATAATATTTATAAAATATTAAGGATATTCCTTAAAATGAATTTCTTTATTACCTAAAGAAATTCCAAAAGAACCTAAATTTTGGGTAAAACACACAAAGGAAATAAATGATAAATGATGCCTTACATTACTATGCATGTTCATTTTTGCTTCTTTAAATATTGTCCTTACCGGGCAATAATGGTGTTTTGTAGACATAGAAGCTCAAGGTCCAGTGCAAGCATCCGACTTCACTACCTTGCAATCACAAGGCAAGTTCATCACTTTCTCATGTCCTTTGAAGAGTCTTTATCAAAGTATTTACAAATTGTGTGCTATCATCTATGTTTTGAAGAAAGAAAAGATTATTTTCTCAAAACAAATAAATGTGGATATCATCCTAAGTGATGATATGGATAAGGTGAGCAATGGAAACTAGTGTTCCATTTGTAATAAGATTAATCACCTAGGACTTAACAACCCTTGGAATCAGTGATTCTAGCGCCGTATATCACGCGTTAACCATGAGATTTGGAATGGGACGGAGAAGTCAGTTGTATCTTCTTCCTCTCGCATGTAGCCGGATGTGCAAGTCGTGGCTGTTATCCTTGTAGCGTGCATTATTTGGTAATTCGTAGAGGATATGCAGCATATAGGTGGGAACCCTCAACGTCCCATGATAGTTCTGGCATCTGACGGTCTGTATTAACCATTGTCGTAATTCAATGGGTGGGCATGGTGTACACCAAGGAGACGTGCGGGTTCGCGAAGGGGGCAGTGATTGGCTTGGATCACCTACTATCCCCCAATCATGGAAATGTTGACGGAAAAGTACGCCCGGTTATGCAACAAGGAGTTGATCTCTCATGGGTAAAGTAACGCACCTCTGTAGAGTGTAAGAACTGTAACTTATTACTCCCTATTCCGGGAAGGAGCTACGAACGCGGCAAGAAAGGAACTCCATGAAAGTTCTGGTCAACCTGTGAAGGATGATGGGCATAGTTTTTAACAATAAAATCAATCTTTGAAGAAAGATTTACGAAAACTGCATAGTGCCAAGGACTAATAGTCCGAGGTGATAGATAGAGCATCAAACTTCCCACCTTGCATATAATGAACTTGCTGGGTAATGCTGTTACTCACCCTTTCCTTTGATCTCCTGCTTATACTCTGAGGATCCAGAAGAAACCCCTCTGTATGCAGCAGAATGTCAAGATGACGTCTTCTACGAGGAGCCTGACCTGTCGGGCGGTGTGGAAGGGGTGGACTACGAGATCAGATATGGAGTGGACGGCAATGAGTCATATTAGTTGCCTTAGTTATTAGTAACCAATTGATTCGAGCAACATGAACCATATATAAGGGAACCCACAATGTATAGCCAAAAGTAGTTTCATTTTTGCTTTTTTGCTTTTGGAACTAGTTCCCTACATTGTGGATGTGGTTCTAAATTTGAGAAAACTGGGAACCGGAGCAAGTAGTTGCTCCGATGCTAAATTTCTCTTTTGTCTTTTGGAACTAGTTCCCTACACGTGACCTGAGCTGCAATCACCAGCAACAAGGTATGCCTCCACCACAGCCGGGATTCGACTATGTCCCTAGAAGTGATTTCGACCAGGTGGTAAATCGCATGAACAACATCAAAAATATGTTGCAAGATGTGAATGCCAAGATAGTTGATCTCACTCAGAACTTCACTTCTTTTATGACTGATTTTTAAAGTCCTACCCGAACTTCACATACCAGCATCCACCACCTGGTGATGGTGGCAACTATTGATTCAGATAGGCTGAGAGCCTAAACTTGGGGAGGTTAAACTCCTCCCATCTTTTGCATTCATATTTTTCATCCTTCTTTTGATTTATTTTTATTTTCCTTCTCAGTGCATGTTTACTTTCAGTTTCTGCATGAATAAAAATAAAATTCAAAAAAATTAGACTAGCTTTTATCTTCACATGTGCAAATTTCTCTCCGCTCTTATTGTTTTTTCTGCAGGTTACTCGTTTCTAGTGACTTAGATATAAATATGAACACAAATAATTGGCTCAGGCAAGAGGCAAGCAAGCAAGAGGAGGTATCATATTCGTATTTTCCCTCTTCCTTTAAGTTTATTCATAAACATTTTATGTTTGTTCGGTTGCACCTGAGTCCTTTTCTGCGTGTAGCTAGTTATCTTTTAAGTCTTGAGCTCAATGGTTTTTGTAACTACTTTGGTTAAGACTTGGGACAATTAATATCAGTTTGAAAAACAACCATTTGGATTAAATTCCAAAAAAATAAGAACAAGAGAAAGTGTATATCGACAACTTTGGTGCCAAATTTTTTTAAGGGCTTAATCTTAGTAGTAGTCAACCCCACATACTGATCGTTGACTTGATGACACCTTCTAAAAAGGAATTGTTTGATATAATGAACTTTTTATGGTAGGAGAGGGAGATGCTAAAACCTGTTTTACCTTGCTGAAAAGAGAGAGAGAGAGAGAGAGAGAGAGAGCAAACAATTCTATGTTTCTCATGCACACCTTTGGGATGCTAACAACTTCGCTGGTCTCTGAACGATCTATGGTATAACCCCGGATTTCGGCTATGAGTTGATGACATGAGTGGCATAAGTGTTGCTATATGGGCAAAAGTATTAGTACTCTCAAAAGTTGTGTAAGCATTTTATAAAAATAGATCAATCATGATCCTTGAAAGAGGAAGAAAACAAGAAAATATGAGCTAAAATAGTGTATACTTTTTAAGAGCTTTGGTATCACCTCACCACCTAGAATGAATAATTAGAGTTCTTGAAAAATAAGGGAAAGGAGAGGTGTTTGATAGACATGATTATCAAAATGGGTGTTAATGAAAAAGCTCTAAGATTATCCTTCTTTTGACAACTACTTGTGCACCCTTAACTTGACGCAAGCAATCTCGCTTAAAACATTGTTACTCTCATAACAAGAGAGGCGCTGAAGAAAAATTGATCTACAAGTCCATTCAAACTTTTGACAATCTCATTTGGGTTTTTAAGAATTATTAGCTATCAAGTTATTTGCGTCTAGGAATCGAACTTAAGTACAACTGTTCAGATATATTATGCTCATGTTCAAGGTTGCAGGATTTGAGACAATGGAATACGATACAACCTCGAACTTGTAAGTCTTTTTTCCATGATTCAAATCCTCGCTATTATTCATTATAGCTTTGTCACTCGAGGGCGAGTAACAACTAAGCTTGGGGAAGTTGATAGCTCCAAATCTCATCACTTTTTACCACTGGTTTTCCTCTTATTTATTGCCGGATTCCACTGAATATTACCCCTTTCAACTAACGTTAATGTCTCAATTAGTGAATCCTTGGTTTCTTGTGATGGTTTTCAGGTAATAAATATTTATTGAAGATCTAATGGCATTTATGAGCTAATTACACCAAAAGAAACAAATCCCCAATTGGAGACCCTTTAATTGGAGGCGCACAATGCACGTAACGACCTGGGTACGATGGGGACGCGCCCGTACTACACGCCATCGGCTCTGCTATATCAATAGAAACAACTTTCGTAAAAGGGGAGAGACAAAAAGGAGAACACAGCCGCCGCAATACTCATCCATAGAGGAGAGATCAGATTTGGAAGAGGAGAAGAACATCCCTCATTCCTCGACGATCTCCACTTATTCTACCACACACTCCATCATCATCCCCATCATAGATTAGTGAGAGATTGCAATTATAACATTAGGTTTTGATACTTTGATCTACCTTTTATTGTATTTGATTTGATCTTCAAGTACTATTGTGGTTTGATACGGTAACTTCGAGATGATTTCCATTTGCAATATAATTATGCCTTTGATTTGTCTTCCTCTCATGTCTGAGTAAATCCCCCTAGGCGTGGGAGATGTAGGGAATTGGTGAGTGATGGCTCAGATATAGAGCTTCGTTGGGAGACCCCAAGAGGAAGGTATGATGAGCACAACAGTAGGTTTGCCCTCAGTTATGAAACCAAGGTTATCGAACCAGTAGGAGTAAGGAAACAACTCCAAGGTGTTGCTAATAACTTGGAACCTTCACAACACAAACTCAAGACTTTGCCCCAACTTACAATGAGGTTGTCAATCTCATTGGTTTGCTGAAAACAAAGGATTAAACATATAGTGTGGAAGATAGTAGTTGCTTGTAGAAGGTAAACGGTAACAATGGATGATGTATCAATGATAAAGATTGGATCGGGGTACACAGTTCACTAGAGGTGTTCTCCTTAAGATAGATAGCATGTTGGGTGAACAAATTACAGCGGGGCAATTGACATATTGAGAAAGCATATCAATGCATATACTAGACATCATGACTCCTATGATATTTGATTGGGCACTTAGGGCTTCTGCATCGGGGTGACTTTATAGGCGAAGGGGAAAGGTCGATGGCCGGCCATGGGGCCCACACCATAGGGCAGCGCGCCCTAGGGTGGACCAGCGCGTCCATAGGGTGTGGCCACCTGGTGGCCCCTCTTCGGCTGCCCTTTGGACTCCGTCTTCTCTCCGGTAAAATATTGACTTTGGATTTTGTCCCGTCCAATTCCGAGAATATTCCCTTACTAGCTTTTCTGAAACCAAAAACAGCAGAAAACAGGCAACTGGCACTGCGACATCTTGTTAATAGGTTAGTCCTAGAAAATGTATAAAAATGCCTCAAAGTGTAGACAAAACATAGCAAAGTTGATACTAGACAAGCATGGAGCATCCAAAATTATAGATACGTTTACGACGTATCAAGCATCCCGAAGCTTAACTCCTGCCGTCCTCGAGTAGGTAAGTGATAAAAAGAATAATTTTTGAGGTGACATGCACCATCACAATCTTGATCAAACCATTTGCAAAGCATTAATAGCTAGGATCAAAGTACTCTAACATGAGCATAAAAGATGTAGTTCTAACAATAAGACATAGTAACTATGTTGTAACATGAAAAAGATACAAACAAAGATCATGAATAACAATGCATTGAAAGACGTTTGTTTGTTTCACATATAGAAAACATAGCATATGTGGTATTCAACTTGTCCGTCATGGAGTTGCAAAATATAAATGCATAGGACACCTTCAAAGTTCATAAGGGTGACTAGATACAAATAGTTCAAGAACAAGCAATATCAACATTATGAATCAATCAATATGTTTTGGGACAATGCACATAGAACTAAGAATGACAACTATGCTATTTTAATTGGTGCCTAAAGGTAGAAGGTGGAGACTCAACAAAAAGTAAAAAGAAAGGCCCTTCATAGAGGGAAGCAAGGATTCCAAGTTTCATAAAGAGCTTCGAAAAATTATGGTACTTATTAGCTTTCAGCTCTCATTGCCCCTATCATAAGCATCTTGAAGTGATTAAGGTTAAAGTGAAACAAATATGGAGTATATGCTTGAAAAATCATAAGTTGGCAATCTCATGTCCCTTGAGTACGAGGGTCGTTCCTCATACTACTCAACTTTAGTCACAAGCAAGTTCTTGTCATTGTAAGTATATGTGTATCATAGAGAACCGCCAATGGGGTACCCCTTGGCCCATGACACAGGAGCTATCCCATATCAAAATGACAAGGCAACAAACAATGAGCATCTCAACAATCTTCTTATTTACCATTGGTATGGTGCTATTTTTTCTATATTTTTTTTCTGAAGATGCTTCATGGATTGCTCACTATGGTGATGATGCAAGTTTCCACCATGATTAGGCATGGCTTAGGCTAGCCCCCGGGCGTTTCTCTAACAAATGTACATAACTCCATGAACTTATAAGCTCCCCTTTTTTTCACACCGTCGACATCCGCAAACAAAATATCATGATATCAACTGGGTAATATGTACATGAGGTGAAAGCGTTCCCCATGACAACATGGTTCTGCTAATTCCCAACTTATAATTGCAAGTAGGGGTGGGCATAAAAACCGATGACCGAAAACCAAAACCAGAAAAACCGAGACCGAAACCGAAAGGACCGACACCGAAAAGACCGATTAAAAATTTGGGTAGAAATATTTTTTGACCAAATTTAGTATGATCCAATCGGTTTGCACATCAAAAAGACCGATCAAACCGAAGAGCCCGATAATCTGTATAAGCAAGGGCAGCACGAAAAAAACAGTCACTCACCAGCTCGTACGACTCCCACCCAGGCCTAGGTAAGCATATACTGTACATCTTCCCAAGAAAGCAGTCAATGAACGATAATATCCCTCCCCCATCGGCGGTGCATCCCAAGTTCCCATGCCAAATTCCTAGTCCCCCTTCGATTCCCCTCCCTCCCCGCAGACCCCGCCTCCCGGCTCCCCCTGCCTGCATTCTATATATGCCTATATTCCAGATCTGTCACGGCGCTGCCCATGAACTTCCGCCGCTCCGCTAGGCGCCCAGGCCGCCACTAGCTCCGGCCTCCGGGTATTCGACTCCACCAGGCGCCAGGCTGTCTCGACTACTGCGACTCTACGACTACGAGTCTGTCTCGACTACTGTGAATCTACGAGGTGAGTACTAGGTTGTATGTAATCTGTGTTCGTTCCATTCGCAATTTCGAGTTGGTCTCGACACTAATTTTGTAGATAATTGCAAGACGTTGCTTCTTTCATTCCATGTTTTAATTTGCAGAAGTGTCATATTATGCAGATTGCAAGTCGTTGGTGTCTTGGTGATGAGAACAAGCTGTAGGTGGCTGCAACTAGGACCTAGTTGCGTCAGAACAAGAACAAGTTGCAAACATGTTACTGCTCTTCTCCTATTATTATTTTATTATCACTGTGCGATCTGGTCGATGTAAAAATAATATTTTGACGCATGTGTTCTAAATTCTGAATATAAGCATGTCCTCTCATTGAATTTCTGATTAGATATGACTGCACTGCATTGATATTTTGTCAGAAGTATAGTCAAAATACTATGAACAATAGATATTTTTCGAGGTATTAGCATGTCTTCGACAATCGGTCATGACCGAAATAAAAGACCGATATGTCGGGTACCCGAAATGGTCGGTTATCAAAAATTGTAAGCCTCGTTCGGTTCTCAAATTTGGGAGACCGAATTCAAAAAAGACCGAAGTTCAAAAACCGAAATTTCGGTCTAGACCGAACGCCCACCCCTAATTGCAAGCATATCCAACATAGATGACACAATGGTTCAAGCTCATTAGGTGCAAGAAAGTAAAGTGTGCCATCAAGTTTGTGAGAGCTTTAATCACTAATTTTCTCATAACAAGTTTAATTTGGAAGATAGATAAAACATGAATATACTTGGAATGGTGTAACACACCATGCATAGGAATTTATAGTGGACTCTTTGGAATAACTTGGTTTCTTAGGAGTTGGATGCATGAGTAGATCTTACTCAATACAAGTGGATGCTAGCAAAAGACTGGGAGCGACCAACTAAGAGAGCAATAATGGTCATAATCATGCAGAGTGACAAAACATTATCAATTAAAGCATAAAGTGGTACCACAAGTCAAAAACTAAATGATCATAGAGGCTAAGATGACTGGTTCATAGTCATATCATGGTTTGATCATGTGCCAAGTCAACCCAAACAAAGAATCAAAGGAGAATACCACAATATTATGCTTTTGTATGCTAAAACAACGGATGATTCTTTTAAGGCAAATTAAGCAATCTCAATTGTTTGGAACAAGTCATGCTACAACAATAATCACTAAGCATAAGGTCAAAGAAACATCAAGCATGACATGATAAAGTTTAAGCCATAGTGAAAACAAGCTCCCTTTTGTACCACTATAAGCATGAAACTCTTTACTCTTTACCAACACCAATCAACTTATTTGAAACAAAAAGAGCTAATGCGGGGGTCCAACTACTTTATTCAGCAAACCAAACAAACGAAAACCAAAAACGAAAACTAAGATGCTCCAAGGACAACACAACAGTGCATGAAACAATAAAAACGAAGTGTCTAGAAAGGGACCTAAGGTTTTTATTGATGAAGAAGGGGATGCCTTGGACATCCCCAAGCTTTGACGCTTGTACCTCTTGAATATTTATTGGGGTGACACGGGGTGGCATACCCAAGCTTGAACTTTTGTCCATTCTTCATCTCATTACATCATTCTTCCCCTACACTTGAAAATTTCCTTCATACAAAACTTCACACAATCTTCATTAGCAACATTAGTGTATTCAAGATAATAAGCCTTTGGGTTTAGTTTCAACACAAGGAAAACTTCCATTAGAACACAGGCTACTGTAGCAATTCCTTCTAAAAGCTCAAGTGATCAAGTAGAACTCAAAAATAAACTGATTAGGAGGCAAATGCGAATCATGGCAGAAATCTATCAAAACAGACCAGCAGGTAAAAACCGATTTTTTCGAATACCTTTTGTTGCTCAAATAAAAAAGTGTTGAACTAACTAAAGTTAGATAACAACCTGGGTCATAAGCTCAGAAAATTACAGCTCAATTCGACATACAGGGATGTTTCACGAATTTTTACATTAAAGCAAAAAAAATTGTTTCGGGACAACAACTTCCCCAAATCTTAATTCTCTCTCATTAGAGGTTATTCTTGGCACAAAAACCACACAAAAAGGATAAGGAGAGGTTATTACAGAAGTAATAACTTCCAAGACTGAATAAAAGAAAAACCTAATGAAATTTGGGCTATCTCCAAATAAGTACTTTTCTTTAACGCCTTTCAGCTAGGCAAGATAGTTCGAGAAGATGCCCACATAAGAAATATGAATTGAAGTAAAAGAGAGCATCAAGAATCAAATTCAAAACACATTTAAGTCTAACCCACTGCCTATGCATAGGAATCTTGTACGCAAATAAATTCACAAAGAACAAAGTGAGAGGCATAGGAAGATAAAACAAGAGTAACTTCAAAACATTCAGCATATAGAGAGGTGTTTCAGTACCATGAAAATTTTTACAACCATATTTTCCTCTCTCATAATAATTTAGTAGCCTCATGGATAAACTCAACAATATAACTATCACATAAAGTATGCTTTTCATGATCTGCAAACACATAATTTTTATCAAGCTCAAAAATAGTGGGATTAAAGCCTTCAAACCCACTTTTAACAATTTTATGACAAGATGACTAATCATTCTCAAGAGGTATGGAGTTCCAAGATAAATTAAAGACCCCTCCAATCTCATTTTCAATAGTAGTACAATTAATATTATCAACCAATATAGGACCATCATCTAGAGCTTTATCATAAACATTTTCTATGCAAAACTCTTTAGTACCATGCATTTCGAAGTTAGGCACAAATCAAGGATTATCATAAGATTTATCAAAATAGCATGGATTATCATAGATAATAGGAGCATAATTATTATCACAAGTTTTACCCAGAGTAGATATTTCAAAAGAATCCACAAGAACATAACATTCATCCTCCTTTGGTAAGCATGGGGGACAGTCAAATAATATAAGGGATAAAGAGTTACTGTCATTAGAATGTAGGCATGGGTAGCTAATCCATTCTACCTCCTTTTGTTCATCACTCTCCTCCTCTTTTTCATCTAATGAGCTTCCAATTTCAGCAATTTCTTCTTCCATAGGCTCCTGCAAGGCATTAGTCTCTTCCGTTGGTGAAAAGCATCTATTAAAATATTCAATAATATAGCCATTTTCTTCCTTGTAATTATCAAAGCAAAATTTAAGTATAAACCTCATATTTATAAGGTGCATCATCAGTATTTTCAAGCAAATTAGCAAGTTTGAATGCACCCTTCCAAGCAATAAATTCTTCAATTTGTTCCACATCATAAAATTCATAATTTCCCTTAACATAAGAAGATATGGTAACATTATCATTATACTCTAAGGGAGGTGTTTATACCTCCTACAGCAACAAGATTTATCAAAGCAATAAGTAACATTATAAGTAGAGCACATGTTTCTAGCAATGGTATGCAATTTATCAATTTGTTCCCGTAAGTGTTTCCCTTTTTGTGAAAAGCGGTGTTTCTTATAATAATATTTTTGTTCTTCCGTGAACCCACCTTGCCAATAAGATCTAGTTTCAAAGAAACCAACTATTGATAGAAAGCATAATAAAGCAAGACAAAAACAGACCAACAACTTTTTTGTGTGTGTTTTTGATAAAAGGAAACAAGCAAAAGAAAGCAAAATAAACTAAGCAAAACAAAAACAAAGTAAAGAGAATGGTTGTGAGAGACTCCTCTTGCGAGAATCTTCTTTCTCCTTGAAAGGTGTCTGACGAGGAGTAAGAGAATGAAGCTGTCCTTATCTCCTCGGCAACGGCTCCAGGAAAACGTCTTGATGGCTCATATATAGAGCTTCGTTGGGAGACCCCAAGAGGAAGGTATAATGAGCACAACAGTAAGTTTTCCCTCAGTTATGAAACCAAGGTTATCCAACCAGTACGAGTAAGGAAACAAATCCAAGGTGTTTATAACAACTTGGAACCTGCACAACACAAACTCAAGACTTTGCCCCAACTTATGTGAGGTTGTCAATCTCACTGGTTTGCTGAAAACAAAGGATTAAACATATAGAGTGGAAGATAGTAGTTGCTTGTAGAAAGTAAACGGTAACAGTAGATAATGTATCAATGATAAAGATTGGACCGGGATCCACAGTTCACTAGAGGTGTTCTCCTTAAGATATATAGCATGTTGGGTGAACAAATTACAGTGGGGTAATTGACAGATTGATAAAGCATAACAATGCATATACTAGACATCATGACTCATACGAGATTTGATTGGGCACTTAGGGTTTTTGCATTGGAGTGAATTTATAGGAGAAGGGGCAAGGTCGGTGGCTGGCTAGGAGGCCCACATCATAGGGCGGCATGCGCCAGGGTGGACCCGCGCGACCCTAGGGTGTGTCCACCTGGTGGCCCCCCTTCGTCTGCCCTTCGGACTCCATCTTCTCTCCGGTAAAATATTGACTTTGGCTTTTGTCCCGTCCAATTCCGAAAATATTTCCTTACTAGCTTTTTTGAAACAAAAAACAACATAAAACAGGCAACTGACACCGCGCCATCGTGTTAATAGGTTAGTCCCAGAAAATGTATAAAAATACCTCAAAGTGTAGACAAAACATAGCAAAGTTGATACTAAACAAGCATGGAGCATCAAAAATTATAGATACGTCTACGACATATCAGTGAGATGTGTCGTGCCTCCTTTATATCCATCCATTTGTGATTGTTGTAGTGATTATTAATTTGTGAGAATGATTCTCTATGTTTGCCTAATGATTGTTATCTAATTTAAGGGTCCATGTAACATGATCCAAAGATATCATAGTTATGAACTTGTATGCTAGCGAAGCGACCCTCGAATGACACAACCGATATCAACGAGGAGCTAGCATTACTCGAGGACAACAAGGAACCATCAAGATTAAATCCTTGATCTGGTCGCAAGACCTTAATTGATGTGCTGACCATTGCCGTGGTAATAGACAGACAGATCATTGGGACTAGGAATAATTGGTCATGAGAACTCCTAGTCAGTATATGGGTTGCTTTCCTATTCACTTACAAATAACCCACTTTATTCACTTGGCACTTGCACTATCACCATGAAATGTGTCTCTCCGCGCCTAACTCCTCATTTGTATGAATTCCAAACACCTTTCCCATTTTAAATTTTATGCAATTTATTTTGTACACAAGTTTCCTCCATCTTTTACTCACAACCCTCCACCATAAGCAATTGCAGTCAATTCACTTAAGACCTATGACACCTTGAGTGCGATAGAAACACCACCTAAAAGCACTTGCCGAAGATCCTTGTTGGGATCAATATAAAAACTAGAATTAATACTTCTACTAAAACATTCTCTAACGAACATGTGCACTTACAGACCATCAAACTCCATTCATTAATTCCTTTATATTCTCCTTGCATCTACTTCCAAGGCTTGCAAGATTATAATCCATACTATATAGCAAGTGATATCAATCCTCTGGAACATGTATGGTACTATTCCTCATAATCCAAGACTGTTCTTGTATTAGCTTGGTTAACATCACTATTTCTCCAACTACTCCCTTCATCTCAGGTTCTATACTTCATCATACATTAGCTTGAATCATCATGATCAAGCTAGAGGACTTAGCTAACTAAGGTTTAGCTTGTCTAGGAATACTGATGTCAACTCTTCAACACCTAGTCAATCATTCCAAATTTACTTGAGAATAATGACCACTGTCCATTAAGTACACTAACTTAGACTTCTAGTTGTCTAGTCAAAATCTATCCTCAACTAAGACGTAGGCTTGTACTACACCTAGTTTCTTTATAGGGCTTATCTTGTAATGAAGCTTATCTTATGATTGTACCTTTTTGGATTAACAAGATTATTTCTTTATACTCTATCATTACTAGCTTTCTTGTAACTTCTTAATTACTAGCTTAACTCTTTGGTTTAGATACTTCTTCTAGTTAACTCGGGAATGAGTTAACTCATCCAACACCAAATGATTTTATCTCCACTAAGTGTCTCCTCCCAATGATGATGGAATACTCTATCATAACTAATTACTTCTCCTTATCAATTTTACTTTGGGAACTTGGAAAGGATAATACAACAAACCAAATGCTAAGGTTCAAGGATTGCTAGGTCAAGGATTAATCACCCACATTGATCAAAAAACCCTATAACATGGTTCAATAGGAATGGCATTTATTAATATGATAATAAGGATATGTGGTAAATGGTCTTGACTTGACTTCCTTTCTACTCTATTTGTGATAAGAAGTTAGGGTTTATGAACTACCATGATGATCATGGTAATATTAACTATGGTTATTAAGCAAGTATATCAAGGTTTGGTTATTGAGTTTATTTACTTGGGTTATATACATGATTTTGTATTTAGGGTTTGTTGTAAAGAATACCTTGATATTTATAATATTAAGTATTCATCCTTAAGCAATGTGTTGTGGCTCTATTTTATTCTATTTGATCTTCCCATAGATCAAATTACCTTTACCCAAAATAAGGTTTTACAAAAGGTCATATTGAAACTTATCGCGGTTAAATTGATGATCTACTTCAATTCCATCAAGTTGAGACAAGCTTCAATCACTTTGACAAGTTTTGTTCAAAATCACAAAAATTATTCAGATTTTATATGCATGAATGCAATGCACACATCTGAACTCAACTTATTTCTAAGCTCTAATGCTAGGATGTTACAATCTCTCTCCCTTAAAATAAACTTCGTCCCCGAAGTTCGTACACTCTCACACTTCGGAATGAGGAAGTGACTTGTGTTGATCATGACATTTCTTGAGTTCCCTTGTGATCACAAATGGGAATAATTGTGGTAACCCATATCCATACCTTTTCCTTGAATCCCCTTCATACTCGAGAATATCCAACTGCCATTTCCAATTTATCCCAGAGTTCCTTTTACTATAATACCTTATTATATAATCCTTAAGTCAGAACCTTTTTTTTTGATTCATTAACATGACTAGTTATCCTGATCCAACTCCTTTACTTGATCATCAACCTTTCTTTTTTATACTATGTAAGGTCTAGGAAGTCTCACTAGAATAAGGTTTTAACTCCCTTAGTTAATAGTTGTGGTCAATAGACTATATTTTGGGTTTGTTATAATATGTTTCATACTTGTAGTCCTTCCGAAGATTAGTTTTGAACACATTTAGTTCACTTTTGTTGGAGTTTCCTTTAGGACTATTTTGCTAAGATTAATCTATTTTACCTCCTTCGATCCTTCATCCAGACATACTCTTGAGAGTACTTTTATAATGATGTCTTCTTGTAACCTTATGAAAATAAGGTTTAATGTTGTCCTAGTTTAGTACTTCTTCTCCAACCTTTACTCGGAGATTCTGATAACAATACTTCCATTTTACTGTTTACTCTCCCCTTGGGGATTTCTAATGGTTTCTAAACTACCTGTATAGTAAATATTGACTCTATAACTAGGATGTTGGTCTCTGTCCAGCTTATACTTTACTTATTTAAGGTTTCACTGAAGAACTTACGATATACCCACACAATTGTGGATATTTGAAATAAATCTTCCGACATTATTTTCTTACTTTAGCCTTTTTTTGGACATTCTCGTTTTAATTTTCATACTCTTTTATGTCTTACTTAACTTAGGCCAAATTTTATGCTCTTTATGGCATACAAAGATGATCTAGTTAACTAAATCAACCAAATACCAGTTGTTGATCAACCTAGGGTGTATGGATTACCCTAAGGTTCTCAACTTGCTATTGGTATTCTCTCAGAAATTTTAGAGCTTGAGTACCATTTTATATTCCAATACTTCTCCTTTGTTCCTATTCGTGATGCTTCCCTGAACCTGGTACGACTAATTCATCAGTTCCTTAGAAACATCACCTACTTTGAGTGAACTTAAGTTCATCACTTCCTGTTGCTCCACATAATTTCTACACTAATCTTCCTTCTTATTGCTGACTAATAATAATCTAAACTTGATCCATCCTTCAAATTATGTTGATACCCCTTATACCTGGCTTCATTCTTCATGTACGTCTTCATTTTGATCTTTGGAACTCGTCACTCCCTTACACAAATTCCCTTTTCTATCTAGGTCCGTAACATCAAGTAGTAACTGGATGTGGCAACATGCATTTGTTCACACCAAGTCAAACTTTATGTACAGATCTAGTTAATCAGGAAGATCCAAGAAAAAACAATAAATCCAAATGTGGTATATATAACACACAATATTATAAGCCCGTAACATAGTAGTTGAGTATAGCATCTCTAGAATTCAGGCTTAGTTGTGTAGTATATGGCACCTCCTAATATATGTTTACATCGTGATACGTAGTACATAGGGTCAAACTATTATTTGTCTCAATGTCTACCCAAATTGCTCAGTTGCAATATGATACTTTTAATCAAAGTGGTCTCAATTTGGTTACACCAACTTATCACTCTCCTTTTGGGATGACTAACTATAACCAACCTTTCTTTATTTAATAAACTAACCTCACATAACCTCTCAAAAAAGGCTAACACTATTCTATTTAATACCTGAAACTAAATCTTATCGAACACATTTTTAACAGCTATTACTTCTAACATGATTCTACACTGTTCCTTTCTTACTTTATTTTAGGATTACTTACTAAGTACTTGTCATATTTACATCTACATCATGGTTTCAGAGCTAATCTCACCATGTTCTTGTTATGTTTTACCTATTCACCGTGACTTAAGAGCTAATCTCACCATGCTGACTCTTCTTCTTATCCTTCTATTATTGATTCTTTAACAAAATTTCACTTCATCACGTAGAATTCTCAAGTGAATTCCACATGATTTACTTCCCATTACATCAACATGTATTCTAATGATATCCATCATGTTGTCTATTGTTATCAACTAATGATAAGATTCTTTTACCTTAAATGAACTCTATTAATAGACTACACCATTTAAAGTACTCCATATGATATCCTAATTTTGATCCAACTCTACTGCAACTGATCAGCTTTCCTAAAGTATCTTGTGGGCTATATCTCCTTCAGAAGACCTAAATAGCACTTTACCGAGAGAAGATAGATAACTACTCCTAAGAAAGATGACTTAAGCATATGGTGATAAAGTTATCCTTAAGTGGATACTCATCACAAGTTATAATAATATTGGTTTAGATAAGATGACTTCCTATAGTTACTATCCAACCTACATGTTTCCTAAAAGAGTTTTAATCTTAAGGTCAAAGCATATGCTCTGATACTAGCTGCGGTGACCCAACATACCACTGCATGATGTAGTACATTATAGTCATTGACATAACACAAATGAAACATCGTTCCACTAGTATTACATCCCTCAGAGTGGTATAACAGAAACATAGCAGGTCCAAGACACGACTATAGGTTACAACTCAACTCTTTACAAAAGATCCAGAAAACATTATAGGTTATAGAGAGAGAAATCAACTTCTTACAAAGAAGAACCATAAATAACAACTTATAACTACCATACTAATAAGACTAGCAGGCTTGCATTTGCTGCTATTGCAATGCTCTACAGAAGTAGGTTCTAGGTCTAGAGATTATTCTCATATATAAACAAGAACTTCGTCTTCACTTGAATTGAGGTGTTCGATGACTTCACTGATTTCATTGAAGAACTTGAGCTTTTGGTGCCGATACCATTGAGTATAAATTGATATAAACGCTGTCTATATTGGCTTTAGAATCTAGCAAGGGTTAAGAAGGTACGGTTGAGTACGAGCGTCCTCGGCAAGTTCACTAAAAAGGAGTGTTTGATGCACTAACTACAACCATAGACCATAGGTCGTAGGCTATGCAGGTTTTTATAAATATTTCTTTACAGATTGTTTTTATTCTAAAAAGCTATGTTCGTCGGCCTTCACATGTTTATCAAAACTTTTGTGGAGTTTCTTTCCTGCAGCATTCGCAGCTCCTTTCCGGAACAGAGAGTAACATGTCACAATTTTTACACTCTGCAGAGGTGCCTTGCTTTACCCATGAGAGATCAAATCCTTGTTGCACAACCGGAAAGCTTACCCGTCCATACTTCCTATGATGTGGGGCCTAGTAGATGATTCAAGCCAATCACAATCCTTCTTCGCGGCCCCACATGGAACACGACTCCCCAAGCAGCGCGCGACGACTGTGTTGGCGCCGACCCAGATGAGTGCGGCATTAACGCCGTGGAAGACAAAGAGAGAGCGGCCATCCTCCTTGGCATCCAGTTGGACGCCGTACGATGCCGGGCGACCGACGGCGGCGAGCGAGGAGGGTAGCCCAACTTAGGGCGCTCGCCGACGGCGATGTGCTCGAGGATGTCCGCGAGCTTCCGGCCTGGTGCGCTCCACCACCTACGACGTCCCGAGGCGTTGTGCCGCTTCGACGGCATGCCGACCCCGTCGTAGGCGGCCAGTTGCTAGTTCCGGCGCTCGACGAAGAAGTTCTCCCAGTACACCAGGTTGTCGGGGTCTTCGGCGAGCTCCGGATCCTCCATGGCCGCGATGGCCGCCTGGATCTCCTCCACCATGTCGGCGTCCTCCGTCACCGGCATGCCGCCGACGCTGAGCTTACAGGTTGGCGGGCACCAGAAGTTCGGTGGTGCCGGGTAGCCGACGTCGTGAAGTAGCCGTGCCTCCCACGGTTGAAGAGACCGTCGGCCGAAGCCGTTCGCTGCCGCCGGGTCGCCGGGATACCTCTCCGCCATAGCTGCCGCTGAGCTCTTCTTCTCATCGCTGAAGGTGGAGTTTGTGGGTGGGGAATGGGAGGTGAGAGTGTGTGCTCTAGAAACCGGCGAGGGCGTCGACATCTATACCTAATAATAAAGAACGCAACGTTTCTGTCCACGGTCCGTCTGGAAAAGACGGTTTTACCCCTGGTGTTTGGAGATATTACACGTTTTGCCACCGCCAAGTCAAACCGTACAGTTCATTTAGAAAAAAAATAAAGCCTTGACCCTGCTAATCTTCCCCGTCACGCCGTATTGCTCCACATCCCTTGCGGCCGCTGGCGAGATCTCGGAGGCGAAGGAGCTCTCCTGGTCGGGTCGGATGCCGGCGGCGCTGGGGTCTATCTTGGTGCAGGTATGTCGTGGAGGATTCGGCCACCGGCGTCATCCACCTCCTCCGGCCGATGAAAGAGACTATCGGGACCCAAGATCTGCAGGCGAAGAAGCTCTCCTGGTCGGGTCGGAGGCCGGCGGCGCTGGGGTCAATCTTGGTGGCGGGTATGTCGTGGAGGATTCGTCCACCGGCGTCGTCCACCTCCTCCGGCCGGGGTTATCGTCAATTGTCCCGATGGGAGGGCGGCACGAACAAGCAGGAAAAAGGGATGGGCCTGATTGAGGATTCAAGTCGTTGGATTCCATTCCAGCGTTGATTTTCTACCACTAAGTTGACCCTGGAGGAGATCAACCCCTCCGTCGACTTGCTTGTACGTTTCTTCCAACTTTCTGAATTTCGTTTTCAACTCTAAAAAATCAGATTCAACTGACCAACACGTGAACAGGCTCTCACAGTGATGGACTAGGAGCACACGGCAGGGCGGCCAGGATTCAGGCGCCATCGGGAGCACACTACAAGAGACGCGGAGGAGGACGACCACCGGGCGTCTTGGTGCTGGAAGAGGACGGCGCTGGCTATTGCGAGGCAAGGCGGCTGGAGGTGTGTCCCTCGGGTCGGGGATGAAGTCATGTGCGATGGTGGAAGTGCGAGTGCGACGTGCTGAAAGCAGAGACAATTTCGAGCCCTCCATGGTCACACCTGGCCGGGCTTCTCGCGGCGACGCGTCAGTCTGCGGTGGAGGCAGCGACCACCGCACAGCCCTATCTCCAGCGTCTGGCTTGCGGCAACGCACACTCTCGAGTGGCCTCTTCGCTCCTGTTAGCTTAGAGATAAATTATCTGAATTTGGGCACCACAATACAAAAATATCAGCACTAAAATGACAAAAGAAGTATTCTGAGCTTGAGGCAGATTTTGAGTGTGGTGGTGTGGATCCACCTAGCATCTAATGATATTGATATGAAAAGATGCTGACATTTGATAAATCTGCTTCGTGGTTGGCCATTGACATGGAGACCAAAGACAACTTCAGCCTTCAGGTGCATATCAACCATTCCTTGTGCTAACTTGGATCATTGTACATTTATTAACTTCAAGATTAGTTTTTTTTCTGAGAATACTTCAAGATTAGTTAGTTATATATTTATGAACAGTCTGTACTATTAGCTTAAATTTTGTTGGGTAAGTTCGCTAAAGAAGAGAGTATATTTGTTTGTACTATATTAGTTGCACTGAGGCACTTTCCACTATCAACTGTATTTTATGTTCAGAACTTAGAACTTATATGATGCCTTTCTTTTTAAAATTATTTAGATCAAATTTGAAACAAAATCCAAAAAATTACCCAAGTCAGAGGCCAGCGATCACCGCATAGCCCCGAGTGCAAGAGGCGACACGACACGAGGCAGTGTGCTCTCTCGCATGCCATCTCTTCTCCCATGGGCTGCACTATTTAGGGAAAAAGGAAAAAAAAGAACTATCGAAAAAAGAACCTGTAGAGATGATGAGATGCCGTCGGCCAGTAGTGGCCACGGAAGATAAGGGTGTTAACTATGACCTTGACGGCGCTAGCCATCATGGGGGATATGAGCGACGTCGGGGTTACACGAGGTTGTCAAATAGTAAAAACAACCCGTAGCAACGCACGGGTATTTGTGCTAGTTTATAGCCAAAAGAGGAAAGAGCGGCGAAGGCGGGAGGGGTGTAGCGGCGTGGGCGGGAAAGAGAAAACGGTGGGAAGGTGGGGCGGCGGTGGCGCCATTACGACGACACATGGCTGATGAGACGGGCGGTCCTTGTCCGGCGGTCCATCGCGGGAGCCGAGGCGACGGAACAAGGATGACTAGGTTTCACAAGCTGACAGGACAGGACCATCGGCAAGTTTTTTTTTTGCCTTTTTCTTTTCGTTCGGCGTTTCCATGTGGTTTCCAGTCCCGGGTTCGGTCTAGGAACACTTGATAAAATATGGGCCAAATCCGGTAAAAATTAAACGCCTAAAAACACGACTAAACAATTTCCACAATCTAAATAAAAAAATCGACCTGAAAAAGCATTGTAAGAATGTAGTGGAGATGGTCTGACACACGGTACATAGCCGCCGGTCTTGGCAATAGCCTGAGAGATCTCATAGCCTGACGTGCTCATCGGAAGGAGGTCACAAAGATCTCGCCGCCTTTGCGCTGACTCGGTACCGTCTGGACTCCAGTCGACGCACGCGGCCCTTCCATTGCTCCATTCCACCTTCCACGTCAAAACCTCCTCGCCGGGCGCAAACCCCACACGGATCCCCTCCTCGTCAGACCATCTCTCCTGGCTCCCCCACCCGGAATATCCAATCCAATCGAAGTTGTCCCCCCTTGCGGCCAAGCCACCACACGCCGCCGCTGTCGCACCCCTTTGGGTCGCTACCGCCGCCGCGCTCGCGGCCCTGATGGGGCACAGCGCGAGGAAGAAGAAGAAGAGGGGCGGCGCCGGGCGCAAGGCGGGCAAGGACCACGGCGCGCAGCTCGAGGGCGACCAGACCGCGCTTGCCGACGAGCTCACTGCACTGTAAGCCCCATTGTTAGCAGTTATCGGCCGCTTTTGGCAGATTCCGTGTTGCGCTGCTATTCCGCTTTTCGAATCCTGCGAACCAAATGTTGTTCGTTTGTTTCTATCTGAATAGTCTGGTAGCATGTGGTGCCCCCCGTCGAGTTAATCTGCGGCAGTATCCCCGACCAGTGCTGCTATGAGATTCTGAAGCTGTATTAATTCATCACCTTTTGTTTTTTTCTCGAACACATCACCTTTTGTTTTTTGGAATTGGGTTGCCATACTGACAGACATAGCTAGTCCACACTCTTAGTCGACCTTACATTGTATCATATGTCAATGTTAGAACCCTCCGTTTTGATGATTTTAGGTGTCAAGTAGATTGTAACTGTGGATGGTCGGCAGGCGACCGATATTTTGTCAATTGCCAGCTCTACTCGGTGTGGTGTACTTGTGATACTTGTGCCTGGCCTTATTGTTCTTCCTTTTGCTTTGCCGTCACCAAATTTGAATTATGGGAGTGTGGATTATTATCCAATATGTATGTTTGATGCATGACTATTGATCAAAGTAAACAAGTCATGGGTCTATTTTGAATTTCAGGTCGGACTAAATACTTGTTAGTAAGGCAAATTTTATTTGTCTTACTCTACGAAATGTCAAACAAAGTACTAACACGTTTCTATATTTTCTCCCTGCTTTTCCCTTGCCTTGTTCATGTGGTCTTAATGTCACCTTTTGATACATCCATTAGGGCTGCAATTTTTCTGGAGGACTTCAAAGTAACATCAGAATCCCCTCACACCCGATTTACCATATGTGTCAGGTATTTTGTTGTGTGAGCCGAAACATACTTATAAGTGTGTCGCTATACATTTGGCTAACTAAAGTATTGGTATCAATGAACAACATAAATAGGCCTTACTCTGACGGCATGGGCTTTGGAGATTTAAATGTTTCGGCTATTTTGGATGTAATGTAAGTCTTTATTCTTAAGCAGATGTGTTGTCTGTTTGCACTAGATGACATCCATCTTTTGATTATAATATAGTTGCTTTGCTGGTTACCCCCACAAGTGCCCAAAGTTGCGGATCATACCTGAGAAAAGCTTGTCTAAAGAAGATGCTGATCGTCTACTTTCCCTTCTTGTCGAACAGGTATATTTGATTCATCTGACTTTATTACCCGTGACTGTTTCTTGAATCCTTTTCAAAGAGGGTAGTTGAGTTGCCCTCATGATTTGCAACTTGCAACGGATCAAAAATATATCATGGACGATGTAAAGGTCGGAATTAGTTTTATGGTCAGAAGGAGGGGCCTAAGTGATATAAGGTCTTGTTTTGAAATAAGTTAGATGGAGATAAGTCTTTTCACAGTTTGCTTAGGAATTCAATTTATCTGGCTTGCTCGTTTTTGGTGTAGTTTCTTGGGTGAAGTTGAGCACACCACTCATTCACCATTTATGTCTATAAACATATTTTGTGAAGAACCTACGAAGAAAACATCTGCACATCTTTTCATTAAGAGGAGAAGCAAATGGCTACAAGAATTGGGCAGCAAGTGCTGTGATCAAATACGGAGGACAAGGGGCACAACTCTAACTACAACTACAATGACACAACTAACCTAACTCACACATACTAACACCATGACCGTTAACAGTAAAAACAAAAACTAGAGATTATAATAACCACACGACCCTTAACAGTAAACATAAGAAACGATTCAAGTTTGTCCCTTGTGGACTCTACAGTGTCATATTGCTATGTGGTTTTCCTGTAAATGTTAGTTTTCATTCGACCGTTTTTAGTCTTGGAACTGTCCTACTGTAAAATTATAAGGGTAGTGCAGGCTCTGCATGTGCATTTGTTTATGAGTTGTTTGCATTGAAATGGTAAAGCAGGCTATGTGCCTTTCTTGGCAAGTATCTAGAGTAGTACCCAAAATCTGAGTACTTTACAGTCTGTATACCAGTCAAGAAAATCGTTATGAAGTTTTTTTTTCACATTTTGATTATAAAGAATGCCAAGACAATTTATGTTTCAGTAGTATCTTATTAAATTCAAGTTTAGCTTTTGTGTCAGCAATGTGAAATGTGATAATTGGCTTCCTTAGTATTCTTAGGTGTTCATGGACTAAACATTTTTGACCTTATCTTTTGTGTTTGTTATTAGGCAAACATTTATTCCCGAGAAGGCCGTGTTATGATTTTTGATTTGGTAGAGGCTGCCCAAGAATTCCTGTCAGAAATTGCTCCAGCTAATGATCCGGCGAGCACTGTAAGTCAACCTATTCATGACAATCAGTGGAAATACATAACATGGGACATGTGGCCCTTTTCATTTGTGTGTGCCTAATGAAACTAAGGATGCATTGTTCATAAATTATTTTGTTTCAATAATTTAACAATCATGATTTATCGTTTGAGATATCCATGTTTCATTGACCTAAGGTTCCTTGGACATCCTCTCCTCCTATTGCTCATTGATGTTGACAATGTAGACCAGCTACCTTTTCTTGTTGATTTCCACTTGGTTAGCTAAAGTTGCTTTTAACTTGGGATGATAACCTACGTGGCACATTCTTAGGTTAATACACTACACATTCTTGTCTTGTTACACTTCTAGTTTTGACTCGTTTGGTCAGTTAATTTCGTCATAGTTACCTCAGAGGTTTCTTGGTAGTTGGCACCATGTTGATGATGTTGTGGTAGTGATCTGTTCCGCACAAGCAATAGCCTAGCTCTACTAAGGTCCCAGGATTTGATGTATGCATGGGATTACTTTTTTTTCTGTCATCGGTGGATAAAGTTTATCTTGTTTTCTTCTCGAGCTTTAGCGTAAAGAACATATCTGAGGAGGCTTATTATCCTATGGTGCAGGCTCCTCACTTGGTCTCAAACACAATACATCAAACAACTGATGCAGATGCTAAAGTTAGCCTGGACAGTGGTTCTGACCCTGGAATCTCTTACATTTTTAACTCATTCGATCTGTTTAGTCAATTATATGATGACAATAGTTGGCAAAGGCAAAGTTTTGATCCAATAACTGATAGTGCGAAAAAAACTATTGAATCTCCAGTCCAATTGAATGTCAGAAGCAAGAGGAAACCGGTTGATGAGAAATCCCGTTTTTCAGCTGATAAGATTAATGCTGCAAAAAGTTCATCTCGGGATAATGCTGAACAGCATGCCATAAAGCATGGTAATATACGTGATGCAGTTCCAAGTTTACATGTTGTTGCAGAGGAGACTGATAATGACAGCAAAACTTTGTCCACAAGCAACGGAGGAGGTATGTCAGATACTCCAGATAGGAGTTCCAGCAGTGTACATGAACCTGAGGTAATAAAACAACACACCTATAGGTTTTCCGTGCTTTAAGATTTTTCTTGAATAGACGATGACTTGTCATTTGCATGTTTACAACAAAAAGGAGACAACCTAAGGTTACAGGTTACCTAAGGGACAGTCTGTTTCAAGGAATGAAGGGACACCTACATGAACTTTCTATTGTTGTTTGACATCCTACTTTCTTTATGGCTTTGGATTCTTTATTACAATGTTTTTAGGTACTGTTGTGATGCTTATTTCTAATGTTTTTTGGCAAACATCTTATATGTTACTTTCCATCTATGCATTTGTTTCAGTATTTTGATACTTTTCTATCTGGTTGATAAGTTGCATGGCCATACATTGTCCCTCGGGTGTCATCTTTTGTTGCAAAAAAGATATTCCCTCTGTCACAAATTAGTTGTCCCAACTTTGTCTAGATACACATGTTACACGAAACGCTGTATAGATACATGCAAATCTAGACAAAGTTGGGACAACTAATTTGGGACGGAGGGAGTACATGTTTGTTTGATGGTTTGCTTTCCTTTTTGTGAAATCTGAAGGTTTGCTCGAAGTGGATCATTGATGTGTTTTAGTAAATATGCATTGTACCAGATGTATAATATTCTTGCTGTATTGGTGACTTGGCTTACTGCCTTGTTAACCGAACCGTGGCCTACTTGTCTCTGCAGAGTACACCATGTAACTGAAACTTCTGCTTGCACTTTACTATATACCTATGTTCCTGCTTGCTTTTGAACATTCACGTCTACACTGATTTAATTAAGTGACTCTCCCAGCATGCTTAATCTGACTAAATATTTGTCAATCCTTGTAGGACTCTGACCTTGAAGATGAAGCTTGGAATGATGAAGGCTCAGACTCTGGCTCTTCAAATGCACCATCTTATGTTTCAGACACGCTTGATGACGCTGCACGAAATAAAAAAAGGGATTTAATTCTGGTATTATTCTTTATTTGAAATGATATTTTCTTCTCTCCTGTTTAAGCGAGAGTTTATGCTTAATTAGTGATCATATTTGGTATCAGGTACACTTGCTTCGGTTAGCTTGTGCATCAAAAGATTCTCTTTCAGCTGCTTTGCCAGAAATATCATCAGAGTTATGCAACATAGGGGTGTGTATACATCTAGAATTGTTATTATGTTTTCTCATGGGCTTTTCTTGATCACTGTTCCCAATTGAATGATCTACATATTTTTTTGGTTAACCAGGTTCTTTCAGAATGGGCTAAGGAATTAATTTCTGAATCTCCTGCTGTTTTTGGGGAAACATTTGATCATGTTTTTGGGCAACAAATGGTATGAGCACCCGATAATATTCTGCTCAGTCGTGATTTACCTCGTAGTGTTGCTCATCTCTAATTATTTATTGGCTGTCTGATGTCATAAATAGATCTCTTCAGAGTGTTCTGTATTTTGGAGGGCTGACAGTTCATCATCTAGGCCAAATTCCCGTTATTTGAATGATTTTGAAGAGCTCCGTTCACTTGGTGAGTTTCTTACTTGAGGGTGTTTTGTGACTATCTGAGGCCTAGGTCCTATCAGTTATCATTTCTGAAGAATTTGACATCGGAATTTGTCCAGTTAGTGTCTTCTGTATTATGTAAGGAAGTTCTAGTACTAATAGTACATGATACAATTATGAAAGAGTAAACCGCATGAGCGGTCCTAATTCTTTCCTCACCCCTTCACTTTGGTCCCAGTTTTTTAAAATTGCACATCTAGATCCTAAATCTTTGTAAGTCATTCATCGGAGGTCCTAAATCGGTTTGACCCACTTTTGACCGGTGCCACATCAACTATGGGGTCCAGGAGGCGTACATGTCACCCTATATATTTACTGTCTGGCCATGTATATTTGTGAAAAGGACCCCGATTGTATTCCATTCAAATCCTAGTCCCAGGCACGGGTTCCAGGCGTCTCGGCCGGCCACTGGTTGAGCACCCAGTCCATTAGCAGGAGATGTTTGCCACGCATACCACCTCCAGCGTGAATGCCTCGACTCCAAACCGAGCTCCGGCACCAGGTACCCCATGGTTGCCCACCATGTGCGGCGTTGTGTTCGGGTAGGTGTCATGGTCGTAAAGCTGCGCTAGGCCGAAGTCCCTAGGCGACGGTTTCCCCGCATCCAGTCCTCCTTGATATAAGCGAACATCGCCGCCTCCGCATGAACACGAAGACGGCGCCAGTGACTGCGAAGACGAGCAACACGGATGATATCGGCATCACGGTCTCTAGAGTCTTGGACCGAGGTACACTACATAACCGACGCAACATTGATGCGCATACTCATGTGCACTCAGCGTGCAATCTAGCTAGCCAACTGTATTAGCGGGGCAGCACAAGTGTGCCATCAAGCAGGCTAGCAAACGGGGGTCACTTGCCATATACGCGCGCGAGATAAACGAGGACGCGTGCAGCGCGTCGACGACATTCTGGGCGAGGAGGTCATGGAGGTAGCGCTGCCTTGGGTTCGAATTTCCTTCCACACAATCTCCACCCCACCTTTCTTTTTTTGACAAAAATTTCTCGGTTGAAAATATTCCAGGGACCGTGTTTTAGAATAAACACAACCTCAGAGGCCTATTTGCAAATATACAGCGTGACCTGTACGCCCCCCGGACCCCATAGTCAATGTGGCACCGGTCAACGCGGGTCAAACCGATTTAGGACCTCTGATAAACGACTTACGCAAGATTTAGGATCTAGACGTGCAATTTCAAAGAACTGGGACCAAAGTGAAGAGACGGAGAAAGAATTAGGACCGCTCATGCAGTTTACTCATTATGAAAAGTTCAAACATGATCGGGACCATAAGGAATGGGACTTACGAAAATATCTGGCGCTAACTGATCTGTGTTATATAGGCCTTCTGGCAGTAGGTCTTAGCTCCATGTACCAATCGTAAAGTAGCTAAAAACAGTGTCACTGGTTTGTTTTGTAATTGATTTCTCATTTGATATGGTGAGTAAAAAATTATGTTCAGATAATTTGCATCTTCATTTAATATGGTAACTAAATTGGTATGCTAAATTTGATTTTCATTTGATATGGAACATAAAATTCTTATGTTATAATAATTGATAATTGTACAAGTTATGTGTTGATGCTGTCATATGTCCTCAAATGTTGCTCATTTTAGAGTAGTTTAGTACTATATGTTAAAACTCTGCACCTTAGCATTGAATTCATGGTGATGTATAGTACTCCCTCCGTTCCGCAATATAAGCCTTTTTAGCAAACTGTTTTAGCTTTCTAAAAAGGCTTACATTATGGAACAGAGGTAGTAGTAAATTGCTGAATGTATTTTTATGTCTTAGCATAACTTCTCAGACATCATGTATGATAGGCCAGGGAGGCTTCGGTCGTGTTACATTGTGCAAAAACAAGCTCGATGGGCGCCAATATGCTGTAAAAAAGATACGCCTCAAGGATAGAAGTCCTCAAGTGAATGAAAAGATTCTAAGGTTTTTATATCTCGAATCTTATATTTTTGTTGAAATGTGCTGTGGCATCATGCTGTTGTTCTATCCTTTTCATGTACATAATTGGAATTTGTCTTATGGTGTAATTTGTACACAAATCATTCCTTGGTTTGCTACTTGGTCCATCATTATTGCACCTGAGTATAGCTGCTCCCTTAGAAAAAGAAAGGAATATCTTCAAACTTCAAAATGAAAATAATATTTATTCCTTTTGTTGAAAATGCTGGTTTGTGTTCTTGCACAGAAAAGAATTATATGTGTACCAAATTTGGCTTATTTTGTCCTGGGAGCAAGCTTGCATTTTTTCTGCAAAAATTGCAAGTGCACATAGTATTGCCACATGCACTTATGTATTTCTATGTCCCTATGATGTTGACTTGAGCAAAAAGGAATCTGCAATTTCACTGTTTCTGTTGAGATGACTCACTGAGTACTAACATGTTCTAAAACTGGTCTGACAGTAGTATACTATATAACTCTGAGAGTTTCAGTAGTGTATTTTCATGTATGTTTAGACATAGTAATACCATGTAAATTTATGTTGCTTCCGTGTTATTGATAATTGGCCAGTAACAGAGTAACTGTTATCTTTTCTATATTATAAAGCTCTTTTAGCATTATCATTCCCAATTATATTCTATGAGCCAGTATAACTATCAATTTTAGTTTTTAAGTACCCTAATTCACCCCTACCTCCCTCTGATCCCAATGAAAGTCAATTTGGACATTGACATGGCTTCAAGATGACACTTTGACCATCAATTTATATGAAATATGTTGCTTCACCTAATAAATAACTATTTTATGAAAATATGTTTGATGAAGAAGCTAGTAATGTCAATTCCATTGTGCTGGTGCTGGTAATTTTGTACTTTGATGGTAAATTCTGGAATGATCCGTGTTTGGAATCAGAGGGAGTAGTAATTTGTATACTTGTAGTATGTCAAGTTATTTTTTTGTGGTGTTTGTATTTGGGGTTTTCTCCAGCATTCCTGATTTCTTTCTTTATTATGTAATTAATATTTGGGCGAGGTACTCAGAGAGGTTGCCACACTTTCACGACTGCAACATCAGCATGTTGTTCGCTACTACCAGGTGATTATTTTTGCACATGTTCTTTTTTCTCGGAAGTTACAATGCCCTACAGTTCTATCTCTTAGCTGCATCTTTGACATGCCAGGCATGGGTTGAAACTGAATATGGTCATCATCATGTTCTGAATACCAGTGCGTCACGCACTGCCGAGAGCTCCTTGTATAGTTTCGATGACATCAGTTTATCAGATGCCGGTGCTGGAAATAAGCAGGAATCCACATACTTGTACATCCAAATGGAGTATTGTCCTAGGTACGTTTTAACACATTGTGCACCAACCTGGTCCCACTAGATAATAGTGAAACTATGGTGCTATTTAATGCACGACAATTGAAGGAAACAGGAAAAACGTCAGATGTGAGCAACATGACAACACTGCATCTCAGGCTGTCAGTACCTACAATACAACTTTAAATAAATGAACATATGTATATGGGGATCTGATTTTCGTGGCATTTGTGATTTCTAAAAGTTGAGTACATGTATATGAGGAGTGATGTTGCATATGCCTACTTCTGGACCATGTGATAGCAGACTACGTTGTGGGTTGCATGTTTTCAGGAGCTCAGGCGGGTAGGCTTTTCATGGTTGGGCCTGGCTAGGGTTTACCTGTAAGCTTGATTGCTGACCTGACAGCTGCTAGCAGCCTAGCATATTAGTTTTATTTTATACACTCATTTTAGAAGGAACTGATGTCAATATTTTGAGAACAAAATAATATATTTGATATATGGTTATGAAGGGTCAACCGTAAACATCTAAGCTGGGTCATGGGAAAGATCTTTGGTCTGAGAATTCAGATTGTTGCGACTGTGGATTGTGGAATCATCCTGTATCTATGTTTTTTTCATGTAATTGCACCATACTCATACTGTTAACTAGGATATTGATGATGGTTGCTCTGTATCTTTTTTTTTTGGCGAAAACGCAACAGACTGTTGTGTCTCATTTCATTGCATAGGTAGGAGAGTCAGAGTTCATCTTTTTCTAACTTGTTTTGACTTTTGAGTGTTTGTTGCAGGACCCTGCGACAGGACTTCGAGACATATAGTTCATCTTTTAATGTTGACCATGCATGGCATCTATTTCGACAAATTGTGGAAGGACTAGCACATGTTCATAGTCAAGGAATCATACACAGGGACTTGACACCGAGCAACATATTTTTTGATGTGCGCAATGATATCAAAATTGGGGATTTCGGTCTTGGTAGGTGCACTTCCTGATGATATCTGGAACTGGCATTGATTTGCAATTGGCTGATTTTGATTTTGATTTTAATTTTCATCTGTATGTATTGGTTAAGCAACAATTCTTAAGGTTCGGTAGAAAATATAATTAATTGTTATGTTATACTTCTCCCTGGAGTTTTTGAAGCTGTGAGTTATCTGGTTATTCTCTATCAATCAGTATTCCTACTTTTGTAATCGGTTTCTTACATCTGAATTTTGTTAGCTTGGGAAATGTTTGTATTACCGTAGTGTTAAATACCGTATGAGGTCACCATTTCAATCTCTTTCTCCAGTATGTTGACATTAGAATATCGACTGATTCCACTAATGTAGTTCATTTTCAACTGTCAGGATTTACTTTGTTATGGTAAGTTTCTTTAGCTTTGACATATCCTGAATTACAGGGATTTTCTTTTAGTTGATTGCCATATTCCGTGTGAAGTTTAATTGTTTAACTCTAGGCGATTGAGGGAAATTTGAACTGAAAACATTTTTTCATTGTTCTCAGCCAAATTTCTAAAGCTGGAGCAGCTGGATCATGACCTATATCTTCCTACTGAAGCAACCGGCGTTTCAATGGATGGAACAGGTCAAGTTGGTACATATTTTTATACTGCACCTGAGGTAGAGCAGAAGTGGCCACAGATAAATGAAAAGGTCAGAATATAGAGTTCCGATTCCTTTATTATTATAATGAACAAATAGAAATATAAGTGTGTTGAAATTGAGTTATTATTTTCTTATGATAACAACTTGATGCCAACTATAGTAGTTTCTGAAATCATTTGGGTTTTATTTTTGCCATTTTCAGGTTGACATGTACAGTGCCGGAGTTATATTCTTTGAGCTTTGGCATCCATTTTCGACAGCAATGGAAAGGCATCTTGTTCTCACTGATCTTAAACAGAAGGGAGATCCTCCAGTATCATGGGCAACTCAATTTCCTGGTCAGTCAATTCTATTAAGACGCTTACTGTGTCCAAGTCCCTCTGAACGTCCATCTGCTGTTGACCTTCTGCAAAACGAACTACCTCCTCGGATGGAAGACGAGTGGTTAAATGGTAAGCTTTTGACTTGTGCATTGATGTTATGATGACTGCTATTGTTTTATGCCTTTGTGTGCTCCTGTCTGTGCATTGTACTTTGTTGTTTGATTTTATTAAATGAAGTTTTGCTGCACAACTAAAGACTGTTTGTCTGCTCTATGGACTATGGTACTCGCTTTGTCGGCTTCGGCTTTATTTATTCGACATTTGTGTATGTGCTTCTTATCATCTTGGGCCTTTAATGCAATTTGTTTGAGCCTTTTCTTTTTTACATAAATATTGCAACCACCTTAAAAATCAGATACTCCTATGTAAGTATCAACTTGATCTGTTTGTCTTATTTTTGTCGCTGCTTTTGTGCACTTGATGCAGATGTACTTAGGATGCTACAGACACCAGAAGACACTTATGTTTATGATCGAGTTATATCTACAATATTTAATGAGGATCGTCTGGCCGCCAAGATGCAATGTCAGCATGAAAGCAGTAAAAAGTCAATTTGTAAAAATGATAACAGTGAACTCCTGGACTCCATCATTGAGGTCAGCAAAGAGGTTTTTAAGCGACATTGTGCTAAAAGGTTCCAAATATCACCATTGCATTCATTGGATGGGAAATTTACTGAAAATAGGTGTGTTTGAATTCTAGTCCACTTAGCTGATGAATATTTCATGTACAAAAAGGGGGAAACAGATGACTGTTTCTGAGACAGATACTCTGTACTGAAAAATATATTATTATTTGCAAACTTCTAGTGGAAAGACAGTGAAGATCTTAACCCAAGGAGGAGAGATGCTAGAACTTTGCTATGAGCAGCGGACACCATTTGTTATGTCCATTGCTGCTAACCAGGTTTGTAACAAGTTGATATATCTGTTGATTTTATTATTTTTATGAGTATTCTTTCCTATTTGTGTGAATTTGCATGCCTTGATTTTTATAGTTTACATCACATTCCCAACTTTTAGATTGATTTATTCATTTCCTTTTTCTTCAAAAAGAACCCTAAACTTGGGCTCTGATACCATGTTATGAGAGCAACTTGTCTATATTGACAAATACTTTTTTCTCGAGAAAACGCAAAAAACTCTTTGCGTTTTATTTCATTGAAAAGGTAGAGAGAGTTACACGCCTCCTAGGACTCTAGACCAATACTAATACTCCTAACAGTTGCTAGATTGAAGATTATCTAACAAATGGTTCCAAAGCATTTATATCTGTATTAGTTTGTGTCAAGTGCTGTAGTACCCTAGTCCTTATGTAGACACTTTGTCTGGCACTTGCACAACCAATAGTTTGACGAAGTGTACAGTGAGCCAAGCATGCCCAGGATGGAATCTTAATTTGGACATATTACCCTTTTATGATTTATTCCAGATTATAGTGCATCTACGCCTTATGTAATCTCATTTGCTAGGTTTCCTCCTAATGCTTTGATACTTGTTGTGCATCCTGGTAGTGTAAGTCAAGTTGACATTCAACGAACCACTGTTTCAGGATTTTTCTTAAGCATATGATAATCCTTTTCATTTTTAATGGTTTTGCTCTTCATTTACATGAGATTGCCGGTGAGTAAGATGATGAATAGATAATGCTTACTCACACGGTTCACTTGCAGATATCATCGTGTAAACGCTATGAAGTATCATGGGTTCATAGAAGAGCAACTGGCCATTCAACTCCTTTTCGCTTTCTTCAGGTAAATGCATTATATGTGTTGAATTGTCATTTGCTGCCAACAGGATTATAGTATGTATCCTTGTTTGTCTATTGTTTCTCTCTCTTGAAATCATTAGAATCCATCTATAAAGGTTGTGTTCATATCTTTCTTTTCAGGGTGATTTTGACATTATTGGAGGTTCTTCACCGATAACCGAGGCTGAAGTTATTAAGGTAATTTCTTATTTTCTGCAAACAAATCCATTTCAAAAGTAGGCACACACAACTATCATGGAAGGTTCTTTTAACATTGAAGGTGTACTTTTGTTTTGTGACAAACAATTACTTTCATTCTACTATAGGTGGCTTTGGACCTTGTAAGACGTTTTTATGATTCGAAGGCAATAGTTATTCGCCTGAATCACAGCAAACTCGCTGAAGCAGTTTGTTCCTGGGCAGGAGTTCCTCAGGAACGAAGACAGAATGTTGCTGAGGTATGATACTTTTCCTTCATAGTTTCTGTAAAATTTGGAATCATTTTATCTAAAACCTATCTTTTTCTGTTGTTCAGTTTCTATCTTCTACACTAGTTCAGTATTGTCCAAATAAAGCAGATCGTAAGTCACAATGGAGTTTGATTCGAGGGCAACTGTTACAGGTATAACCAGCACTAACAAAAATTTGAATGCTCCGCAAGTAGGAAGCATTGCTCCACAAGTAGGAAGCATTAAGTATGTTTATGCATCACACGCTCTCATCAAATATATTACACGTTATCTTCTATATTGCACTATGTTCTGTAAATTAAACATGGTACTACTTTTCTTGTAAAACTTTTAGTTACACATGTGAACATCATAAAATAAACATTCTATGGAAAATAGTTTCCGTGGCTTAAGCTTATTCATGTGTGAACCAGGATCTTCGTCTTTCTGAAGAAGTTGTTGAGAAGCTACATAAAGCAGATCAGCGGTTTTGTGGATCTGCAGATCTAGTACTTGCTAGATTAAGAGGGACCCTGTTCTATGGTAGTGGCTCTTGCCTTTCACCATAGTTGCTTACATTCTAGGAGTATCTAAGATGCAATCATTGTGTGTGTCCCGTTGTAGATAAATCTGCGTGCAAGGCTATTGATGATCTCTCCACTTTCCTCAAATGTTTGAGGGTATGGTCAGTTGAAGAACATATTACTATCGATGTACTCATGCCTCCTTCAGACTATTACTACACAGATCTGTTTTTCCAGGTAATGAACCTTAACTCACCTTTCTTTTTTAGAATTTATTTAAATCATTGACGAACAGTCCTTTTTTGGGGGAGAATCTATGTTTACTCATATTGTTCAGTATAGGCTGTATATCATTATCAAGCCATACTTACTAGTTGGTACTCCCTCCGTTTCAAAATATAAGATGTTTTAGGTTTGTGAAGAAAATGTATCTAGACTTGTTTTAGTGTGTAGATTCATTCTAAACATGAGTGAACCTATATACTAAAAATAGTCTAGATACATTTGCTTCACAAAGCTAAAACATCTTATATTTTGAAATGGAGGGAGTAATATATAAGATAAATTATGTAGGCGTGAGAAAGGTAAGCACCTGCATTTTTCTTCTCAATTTCAAGATCAGTCATATGATTTAAAAGATAGCATATTAATATGTGCAGAACATGCTTTAATGTTAATGTGTTATTATCATCTTCACTGAAGCTCAACATATATCTTATTAATAATTACTGTTGTCCGTGCAATTAACCGTGTATTCTCATAGGTCTACTCAAAAGAAGGTAATCCTGTGACAAGTTCCCATGAAAAGTTGATGGCTGTTGGAGGACGATATGATATGTTGATGGAACAAGCTTGGGATAGAACATATGTAAGTTGTACTTGTTGCTTACTGTATGCTTGAGGGCACCTTGAAAGTATGAAAGGGTTTGCAGTAATAAGTAACTACATATAGATAACACGGAACCTTTTCCTGGTAACTGCGACTCTACGAGGACCTCTTTACTCTTTTGAATCTTGTCTATTACATTGTGGCCATAGAAGGTGATTTACATGGGGAGGAATGAATTTAGCGGAATAATGCTTACCAGTTACCACTGCACCAGCTTCACACGCAATAGAAAAAGAATATGATCCAACTTACTTGTACCGTACCCATCCCCTTGAACAAATTGTTCCTTTTGAAAGGGAGCTTCACACGCATCAAAAACAATATGATCTGACTTAGCAAAGCACTGAGCAGATACCTTCATGATTTTTAGATATTCAATTACTGCAATTTGCTATGATACGAGAACCAGAAAGTTACATAGTTTGTTGCTACCACAATATTTTCTCTTGTGAATGCCTTTCACATGATCGAAATGAAAGACTCTCAACTGATTTCAGTGTTCAAACTTGCATTGACAATTTTACAGAAAACCAAACCCCCGGGTGCTGTTGGTGTGAGCATTGCACTTGAGAAGTTCCTTCCTAATAATCCTTCATCTGACGTTGGATTACCAAGGTTACACAATTAATCATAAACTTTCTATACTGCATTTCACTTCCCCTACTAATGGGTCGATGGGATTTCTTTGGACACTATTTTTTTTGGACTTCAGGATTGAACATAGTATCAGTGTACTTGTCTGTTCAAAGGGTGGCGGTGGACTCCTAAACGAGCGCATGGAACTTGTTGCAGAACTTTGGGAAGCTAACATAAAGGTTTGCCATACAGAAGTCTTGCAGACAAGGGTTAATGATGTGATTCTTTTTCCAATGGTACTTATTGATTACTATTACCAGGCCCAGTTTGTACCTCAGGAAGACCCAAGTCTTCAAGAACAATATGAGTACGCTAGTGATCATGACATCAAATGCCTTGTATTTATCACTGAAGGACTTTCGCAAACAGATCTTGTGAAGGTACCTTGTTGTGTTCATATACACTGTTAAAGTGGTATCTTATCTTCCTCATCTAATTTTATAGGTGCTCTGCCCTTTTTCTTAACTGTATGTTTCTGCTAGGAGCATCACATCTTTTCAGTAACACTGGATTATTTTTCTTTGTATGGATAATAATCGAGTTGCCGATTCCATCTGAATAAATGTATCACACCATTTTTTCTGCTGTCCTTTTGTGTGAGATATGTTTAATCCAATTCAGAAAGTTATGGTTCTTATTGAAGCAAATCATGCATGAACATAATGCTATATTAAGTATCGTTGCAAAATTTGCTGGAAGGCTGCTCGCTCCTGCTCCCACTCTCACCCACAATTACATGCTTTTGATCCAGGTTCGACATCTTGATGCAAAAAGGGAGAAAGAAGTTAAACGAGAAGACATTGTAAAGTTCCTATCTGATGCAATATCTTTGCAATTCAAAAATCCTACAATCTGGAGCTGATCGGCAGCTGGTCCTTAGTGACAACTTTCCAGGTTTGTTCTGCCAAAGGATCTAGCAATGCCAGAGTTTATCTAGTACTCCCTCCGTTACATAAATCAAATCAGCCACAACTGATATGGAACGGAGGGAATACCTTTGTAGCCCTTACTACCATGGGATTAATTTCAGTTACTTTGTGCTCACTGATATTCTTGTCTGTAAACTTCCAGGTATGGAAACATTGTTGCCTGTTCAAGCATATGATGGACACCACATTGATTCATGATTGCTACAGTAAGTACTTGCAGCAAGGTAGTTGGTGGCAAACTTGGCTGTCCTTCCATGGACCAAGATTATCCAGGGTGGCATCAGTCAAAGACAGCAGATGTTTGCTGGTTTTGTGTAATCCTTCTCTAAAGATTATGCATGGTGGCTTTGGTGCAAGTTGATGGGCTTGCGATTGGGTAGTGGAGAGCTGCTGCTGCTGCAATGCGATCATGAAGGTGGAAGACCGCACAACGTTCTTGTTGATAGAATTTTACCCATATTCCCTTTTTTGCTTCTAATTCTTGTGCAAGACAGTCTTGTGCATAGTTCAGATAGCTTACAATCGTGTACAGGCCCATTTCTTCTTCTTTGAATTGTTGATAGAAAATGCTCATTTTTGCAACTGGATGAGCTTGTAGAAAACAAGTCAATATATCCTTGGTCAAAGTTAACGCATGAGACTCCGTGCTTCCCTGTATGTAATCTGGAAGTGTAGTACTGTACTTGCTTTCGTTTAATCTCTCAGCGTTCTCCTTACTGTGCCAAGTACCAGCCGAGCACGAGAGGCCGGTGTCGTGATGTTGCTCTTTGCTGGTTGTCAATTCCGTTTGAGCTCTTTTGTCAAACTGAACACCACACTGATTTGACATGAGCTACTGTCCGTCCGTCTGTCACTGCTCGGACCACTCTAGCCCTTGTTTATTAGCACTAGATGCCTGCCCGTTGGAAATTCGCGCCATGTACCGCGAGAGGGTGCACATGGAGATGGAGTGCCATTCAAGAAGGAATCCCATCGCACTCTCCAAGTCTCCTCATATAAGCTAACACAGCATGTCCAAGAGATTCTTGGCACGGGGATTAATCTACCAAATCCAATGCACGGGCATCACGAATCACGGCCCTCACAGGTCAGTTCCAGTCGACTTGCCACCCTTTTGACAATTCATCATCATGCCGTGCCGTGCCAACGATGAGCTGCAAAATATGGCAGCAGTATGTATGTGGGCCTGCCCTGGAGAAGAAGTATCGGCCTGTCGGCACGTGCGGCCCGCACGGACCCCACGCGCGTCCCCACTGCACACCTGTCGCGAGGAGCACGGTCGATGCCCCGATCCGACGGTGAGCTCGCCGGCGACGGTCGAGCCTGATGACCGAGATCCGCCTCCGACGCCCTCTGCCGCGGCCGCAGCGCGTGGCCCTGTGGACGTGTTTAATTGTCTCATGATGATGCTCCACGCGGTTTCGGTTGACCTGTAGTTTTCTTCGCCTTTCTTTTCTCTCCTCTCTTGTCTCTCTGCAAGCTCAGCCTGAATTTAAAAAGTGGAGCGAGTGCAGACCAACTACCTGCCAAAACGCGTTTGCATGCGACATTCATGATAATGGCCGGCCACCGTTTTCGCAGGTATCTCTCTTTGTAGCTCTCGCTTCTCACCAGCTTTCAGAAAGGCGTCCGTCTCTCGCCTCCAGACGCAGAGATACCATACCATCCTGTTATTTTGGAGCTCTGGACGTTGAGACGTGACATGATGTTAATTAATCAAAAATGATTCTATGTGCCACTCAGTGCATTAACGGGAAAAGGGAAAGAATTCGTCTGTTCCCTTTGTGTATGTATATATTGAGTACTACGTGACAGCAAGTCTTTTAGTACGAGACAGAGCCTGATCAGATTTTATTTTGCGAATTGGAGTCAAATAGGCGTTGTTTTCTTCATATTGTTATAGTTTTGGGTGACTGGTTCCATGGATATCAACGTGGCAACAAGTCTGAGAAAGAAGCACGTCAAACTAGAATGAAAATATAATAAAATACTGATATTTCAAGTATATACTAAAACCATATATGTTTTCATGGAGAAACATGATCCCACCCTTCATAATAATGTACTCCCTTCGTCTAGAAATAAGTGATTTGGCTTTACTAAATTCAAACATATCTATACGCTAAAACAAGTTTAGATACATGCGACCCTGGTCCTGGTGGCTTTCCAGCTAAATTTTACCAAACCTTTTGGGATGTTATTAAAACAAATCTACTTGAAATGTTCTGTGCTTTGCACGCTCGTCAACTAGATTTGTTTCGCTTGAATTTTGGAGAGATAATTCTTTTGCCTAAGATTAATGAAGCAGAACGGATCCAACAATATAGACCAATCTGTCTTTTTAATGTTAGTTTTAAGTTTTTTTACCAAAGTTGCAACGATTCGTCTAAATTTTGTGGCGGATCATGTAGTTCGACCTTCACAAACTGCTTTTATGCAAGGTCCTTTTATGCAAGGTCGCAACATTCTTGACGGTGTGGTTACCTTGCATGAAACAGTTCATAAACTATATAGGAATAAGTTGAATGGGGTTATTCTTAAAATTGACTTTGAAAAGGCCTATGATAAAGTCAAATGGCCTTTTCTTCAGCAGACCCTTAGAATGAAAGATTTTTCATCTGAGTGGCAGGCTTTAATCAACAACTTTGTGTCGGGAGGTAGTGTTGCCATAAAATTTAATGACGATATTGGTAAATACTTTCAGACGAAAAAAGGTTTGAGACAGGGAGATCCATTATCACCAATGCTATTTAATATAGTGGTTGATATGCTCGCTGTCATGATTGAGCGTGCCAAGCTTGATGGCCAAATTGAAGGTGTGATTCCCCATCTAGTTGATGTAGGTTTATCAATCCTTCAATATGCCGACAATACAATTTTATTTATAGAACATGACCTTGAAAAAGCGAAAAATCTGAAACTGATACTTTCAGCTTTTGAGCAACTATCAGGGTTGAAAATCAACTTTCATAAAAGTGAATTGTTTTGTTTTGGCGAGGCCAGAGGTGAAATTAGTCTTTATGCTGATCTCTTTGGTTGTAGTCAAGGTGTTTTTCCGATTCGGTATTTGGGCATTCCGGTTCATTACCGGAGGCTCACAAATGCTGAATGAAAAATCGTTGAGGAAAGACTACAACTAAGATTGAGCAGCTGGAAAGGTAAATTGCTCTCCATAGGGGGAAGATTAGTACTCATTAATTCGGTACTAAGTAATATGGTACTGTATATGATATCTTTCTTTCAACTACCAAAAGGAGTCTTAAAAAGATTGGATTATTTCTGATCAAGATTCTTTTGGCAAGGAGACAACGAGAAAAAGAAATACATACTGGCTAAATGGAGTGTACTATGCCGCCCCAAAGATCAAGGTGCGCTGGGTATTCATGATCTTGAGATCAAAAATACAACCCTCCTTGGTAAATGGCTCATCAAAAATTATTTTCTGAAGACGGGGTATGGCAAACTCTACTTAAAAGGAAATATATTGGTTCAAAAGCATTGTCACAGCTGGTTTGGAAACCAGGTGACTCTCACTTTTGGGCCGGTCTGATGGCAACGAAGAAAAATTTCTTCAGATTCGGAACTTTTTCTATTAAGGATGGGTCTCAGATAGTGTTTTGGGAGGATAAGTGGCTGGGTAATGTTACACTCCAAGACCAATATCCTGCATTGTACTCTACTGTTCGTTACAAGGATGCGACGATCTCCACTGTTTGGAATCATTCCTGCCCGTTGTGACTTTCAGACGAGATTTAATTGGAACCAGACTTGACTCTTGGATCGTATTGCTACATCGTCTAGCAAATGTACAATTGTCGCCTGGACCAGACGAATTTCGATGGAACTTAAGTGTGAAAGGGTCTTTCTCCGTGAATTCCTTTTACAATGCACTAGCCCAGCCGGTTATACCTGTTTTAGATAATAGGATGGTTTGGAAGATGAAGATACCCCTAAAAAATAAAAAAATTGTATGGTATCTTTGTCGTGGAGTTATCCTTACTAAAGATAATCTTATTAAGCGGAATTGACATGAAAATCCTATGTGTCTTTTTTGTCATCACAATGAGACAATCAAACACCTATTTTTCTAATGCAATTTCGCTAGATCTATATGGTCAGTTACCCAGGCAGCTTCAGGCTTGTATCCACCACATAGTATTGCCAATATTTTTGGGAATTGGTTACATGGGATAGATAACAAGTATAAGCTACTTCTTCGGGTTGGAGCGATTGCCATTATATGGTCGCTATGGCTGTGTAGAAATGACAAAGTTTTTAATGATATAAATTGTTCTCTCCTGCAGGTTATTTACCGATGTACCAGCACACTGCGATCTTGGTCACTACTACATCGTGCGGAGTACCACGACCTTTTCACGGAGGTGTGTACGCGCCTAGAGGATACGGCACGGAATTTGTTTATCCGGCATGGATGGCAGCATAATCTACGGATAGGTCCTATATTTTAGGTGTCTTACAATTTCTCAATATGATATGTAATTCGCTTATTTATTTTTCTGTTTGGGCTTCTGAACTATGGTGGCTGTGTGCATCTTAGTATGCAGAGGCCGGGTGTAATGCTTAAACCTTTTAAGTAATAAAAGTACCCTTTATATAAAAAAAAGACAAATCCAAATTATTTATTTCTGAACAGAGGGAGTACTTGATCAAATGCTAAGATAATAACTTACTAGCTAGCAGATATGCTTTGATGGCGAAACATGTCTTTTGTTCTCTCGAGAGAGGTTGCCAATACATGGCACGCACAATTCCGTATGAGCCATATTTGCACACTGATTTTCTTGTATACAATAATACACCATCCATCTAAAAACAAGTTAATTAAACAAGAGTACAAGAATCTACTTTATTCCAAAGTCAAGTTCAGACGTAGAAAGGGAGAAAAACGACCGTCTCCAATTCTCCATCCACTGAACTCGATCTTTTGACACGCAAGTACAACCCATTCTCCTTTTCACAAGAAAGAAAATGCAAAAAAAGCAGTATAAATAGAGGCATGGTCCACGGCAAAAGCTTGGCACCAACCCAACTCATCCCAGGCCCCAGGCGATCATCGAATGCGTTGCCAGGCCACCACCGCAGCAGCAGCAGCAGCACTAATACCCTCCTCCTTGATGCCACCCTCCGGCCTCCTCTCCTACATCCCCACCAGCCTCTCCTCCATCCTCCCCGTCCGCGGCCGCGACGTGGTGGCATCCTCAACCGCCGAACCGCCGGCCTCCCCGCCGTCGCCGTCGCCTCCGGCAGCAGCGTCTCCGAGGAAGATGTCGTCGCCGTCGGGACAGAACCAGAAGCAGGCGGACCGCGCGGAGCTGGCGCGCGTGTTCGAGCTGTTCGACCGGAACGGCGACGGGCGCATCACGCGGGAGGAGCTGGAGGACTCGCTGGGGAAGCTGGGCATGGCCGTCCCCGGCGAAGAGCTGGCCGCGATGATCGCGCGCATCGACGCCGACGGCGACGGGTGCGTGGACGCGGAGGAGTTCGTGGAGCTGTACCGCGCCATCACGTCGTCGGGCTCGGGCGGCGCGGAGGTTCCCGCGGCTGGGGCGGCGGCGGAGGCGGACGAGGAGGAGGACATGAGGGAGGCGTTCCGAGTGTTCGACGCCAACGGCGACGGGTACATCACGGTGGAGGAGCTGGGCGCCGTGCTGTCGTCGCTGGGGCTGAAGCAGGGCCGCACCGCCGAGGAGTGCCGCCGCATGATCGGCCAGGTCGACCGCGACGGCGACGGCCGCGTCGACTTCCACGAGTTCCGCCAGATGATGCGAGGCGGCGGGCTCGCCGCGCTGGCTTGATCGATCTGTGTCCGTCTATGGGTCTATCGAAATGATGGATCGCTGATTAATGTGCGCTTGGTACAGTACGTACGTACTGCTAGGAGGTGTAGATATTCTGGCTGGGTGGGGTGTGGGGGGAAGGATCCGTGTAACCGCTCTCGAGATCTTTCTCGTTCTTTGGTTTGTTCGTTCGTTTGTTCGATCATATGCTGTTACTCTACTAAGATTGATGGGCTTGCCGATTAATTGTTGTATTGCTTGGGAAGAATTGAAAGGTTTTGATCTATCATCATCTGTTGGCGTCAGAGTATGTCAGCGCTTTTAACTGAATCCATGCGTTTGTTTCCCGTGCCACCACACTAGCTAGATCTGGAAAGAGATCAACGCTCGGCAGTTGTCACATTTCTCAGTTGCCTTGCTGCCCCAGCTCTCGTCTTTCGTTTAGCAGCAAATAAAGTACGATGGTGGCGGTGGTGGTGTAGTCGCTTTGCTGGGTCTTTGTGCACACGGAATGGCATTACCTAGCAGCAGGACGATCTGTCTGTCTGTCCATCGAAGGCGGCATCGGATGTTCGCCTCTAGAATCTAGATCCCGGCCTCGCGACGCGCCTGGCCGTGCACCAAGCCGTGCCGACTGGGCGGCGTCCACGTCGACGATCGTGCGCTCACGGCCACGCACGGACAACCGGCCGCCGCGCGAGCCGACCTTTCGACACGGCACACCAGTCGGACTTGGGGGATTGTTCCAGATAAATCCGGACGACTGGGAATCCCAAGGCCCGGCGCGCGCGCGCGCGAAAGAGACAGCCACGACGCGTGCCATACCGCGAGAGGTCAGCCACTCTCCCTCAAACACACGAGATCACCGCCCGCCCACGCCACGCCACGCTGCGTGCGTGCGCGCACGAGGGTACGGCCGTTGGAGGCGCCGCGGGCGTGGGCGTGGTGGCGGTGCACGGGCCGTTGGGCGGCGGCCGGCGCGTTGCTGATTCGATCAGATTCAGGCACGGACGTACTACGTCACTCGTCTCCACGTAACCCTGGACGAGCGAGCCCAGAATGCCGTCACTTGTTCCGAGCAGAACCCGTTTTCCTGCCCACGAGCTTTGCTGATCCTCGGCCGTTTCCCTCCTACTCCGTACGACCGTGCGCGCGCGGTGCGTGCGCATCCCGCGACCGGTTGTACCAAGCCAACGCCTGTGAATGGAATCCGGTGGTTGACTCACCTGAGTCCTGACCGGACCGAATGGATTTCAACCTCTCTCTCTCTTTTGACAACCGAATGCATTCGAACCTTCTTGGGGTTTACCTGTTCAAGGTCAAGCGTTTAAGGAGTTCAGATTGGTCCATCCAGTATATGCTGTGCATTCGGCCCTGGCCTCCTGATGACGAGCGAGCGACCTTTTCTCACATTGTCGCAGTCGTCAACGCCCAGATCAATACTAGTATAATTGCAGCTGCGTTACGCGCGAGTCGTTCTTACGAGAGAGTTAATCCTACGAAGACGGAGATGCAGTGACGCATGCAGGGAAGAGTTTGCTTGGTCGTGCAGCCGCCGGCGGCAGGTTGTGTGGATCAACGGCTCTTCTTGTTGGCAATTAAAATCGCTCGGTACGGTAAGAGTACACGCCACGTAATGCAGGGTGGCCAACAAGTTACACCCACCGCGTGATTGGTCACCAAGCATCAAAATCCTCATGTTCTATAGCGCGTCAACAACACAACAACAACATGTAAAGGTTTCTGTCAACAAAAAAAAACATATAAAGGTAAAACGGTAATGTTGGTCTAGCACGACCAAACGCGTGACAAACTCAGCATTGGATTAGGCCTTCCACAACGTATGGTTTCATTTCTACCAACTACACTTTTAAACATTTGGCACTGGTGCCCAAGTACACTGCTCAGCCGATGCCACGAGAAAAAAATTCTAGGCATCGGAGCACCTACTTGGTCCGGTGCCAAACTCGCTCGGGCAATAAACAGTTGCCTCCAATCGTTCTTCTCACGCGAAGCAGCCGAACACTTGGAACCGGCAATTCTAAAGAGGGTAGTACATACCGGAGCGCCACGCCATCCTGATGTCAGCCATGTGCTGACCAAATTATGAACAATTTATAAAACAAATTGAAACTTGTGAAACATTTTGTACCGTTCATGAACTGTTTCAAATATTTCAGTTCGGTTTTAATTTTATTTTAGTTGGTGACGTCAACATGGCGCCACCCCACGTGATGACTAGGAAAGGGCCAAACTACACGCAAATCTCAAAGCGGAAATGGACGTTGGGTGCTGCCCGCAACGGCATGACCTCCGTTCGCCTCCCTCCGGCGTGCTTGCTCGACACCGGCAACCTTCGCCTCTAGGTTGTCCGTCTCATGACCTCCGTCCTCTCTAGCATGCTGTCGATTCCTTCGCCTGTTTATGGCTGCACGAACTTGACGCGTACTAGGAGTTGCATACTTGAGGACATGATGGAGTTGATTTGGAAGAGGAGGTGATTTTTAATCTGGTTTGGAAGAATGGAGTTTTTTTTTTTAACGAGAGAAACTCACTAGAGGTGCTCTTATAGTTTATTTACGAGAGGCGCTTGGGCGGTTGGAACAAATAGACTAATTTATCAACACGAGGCAAGCTTCTTTTATCCCGAACAGTGTACTCTGTTGTGAAGGCGGCACCATGATTATTTTATTTGAAATCGATGGTGATATGGCTTTTTTTTGGGCAATTTGGGGCTGGCTAAGCCATGGAAGGCCTTAGAGCATCTCTACCGATGCCCCCAACCCGGCCCCAACTGATTTTGGGGTGAATGCCAAAAATCGGCAATTTATATATACATATGTGTTTTGAGTTTTTTAATTAAAAATGTATTATCTAATTTTTTGAAGGCTTCACAACCTCTTGTTTTGTTTTTAGATTGAAGGCTCAAAACGATCCTATTTTAAATTAACAAATCCAACATGGCGAGGTGTTTTTTTTTTCACGAGGGCCCTTACAATCCGGACACTCCCTAATTAGCATGTTCATACACTAGAGTTCCCGTTTTTTTTATCCTGAGTTTCCGCTTTCATTACCTGTATCAGGTGGACTTGCCCAACCCAGCCCACCTACACAACTTAACCTACCACGCTTGCATGAGCCATAACCGGCCCGTGTAGTTTCTCCAGCCCAGCAGCCGATTGGCTAAGCCTGCATAGTTTGTCCACTCAATCGAGGCCATGGCCAGCCTTTCTCGGTGGCCCACGCAATCGAGGCGTCGTCTCCGTCCCCGAGGATCCGCACGCTCGCGTACCCGGTGCCAGTGCGGTTGCGACGGCCGTCTGCGTGAGTGCGTGTGCCGGCACGGCGGCGCCTAAGCTACTGCGCGCGCCACGGAGGCTGCCTCGTCGGCTCTCTACCTGAGCCAGCTTTGCGCTACCCCAGAGTCACACACCCAAGCATAGACGCGCGCGCGCACGGGCTCTCTCGAACCCTCGCTGTACCGCGGGACGGGGCCATGGCCAGCCGGGTGCTCTTGCTCCGGCGGACCACAAGGAAGTGGATTCTGCAGCCTGCACGATCTACGACGCCTTTCCCCTCGAGTGCGGCGTCCCCTTCCGACGAAATGCTGGAGCTACACGCGCCACATCCGCCGAGCTCACTATCGTAAGAAACAAACCTGTCAATCCTTTCTTCCCCCGATGATTCTTGTTCTAAGTGGTCCATCAGGCGTATTGAGCGCATGTTCAGAGGTCTTGATGGACTTGTGTTCTGTCTTGTAGATGCAGTAGGTTTGCTCCGAACAAAAGCGAGCTTCATGTGTTCGGTGAAATGCCATAGCCAAGAACTCTCGACACAATTCACTTTTTGAATATATTTTAGTTTATTTTATCTGTGTTTGCGCTCAAGTATTCTTGGTGGTGGTTCTCATGAGACAACTACAGTAATATAACAGTTTTGTTATTGCGGAGTTCTGATGTTGTTGTAGTTATACTTCTCACAAGGTTTTTTACCGAGATGCCGGGTTCTTCAGTTGGTCGCGGAGTTATAACCTTCATGAGTGCCACTGTTTCCATACAAGTCAACCTTTTAATAGTCAAAATCAAGATATGGCGATGGGTCCACAAAATTCTGGAGCCATGGTATCGGTTGATGATTCTAGCAAACCAACAGCCAAGAGGAAAAAACTTAAAGGAAAGAGGGCCGTAACAAGGTTTTTGAAATCGTTGAGATGGAAAAAGGAAAGGGAGTTTCAGAAAATGACAGCTGAGGAGAAGATTTTGTACAAACTGAAGCTAGTAAGTTGTTACAGACTCATTTGTTTGAATTGTTATCTTTTAGCTCGTGAAGATTTTTCCAAGCGTACAAGACAACATATTGATTGTCTTATATATTTTGCATTGCTTTTCGATTTATTCCTTAAAGGCTCGAAAGAAGGAAGAACGACTTCTTGCAGCTTTGAAGAAAATTGAACCAAATGAACCATCAGAACCTACACATGATCCTGAGGTTCTTACACCTGAAGAACACTTCTACTTCCTCAAGATGGGCCAAAAAAGTAAAAATTATGTGCCTGTTGGAAGGCGTGGAATTTACCAGGGAGTGATCTTGAACATGCATTTGCACTGGAAAAAACATCAAACCTTACAGGTAATTGTGAAGACATTCACACCCGAGGAGGTTAAGGAAATTGCATCAGAGTTAGCCATTCTAAGTGGTGGTATTGTGCTCAGTATTGAAGAAGGAAATACAATTATCATGTACAGAGGAAAAAACTATGCGCAACCACCACCCGAGATAATGTCTCCAAAGATTGCACTTCCTAGAAAGAAGGTATGTTCTCTCTCTGCTACCATTGTCCGAGAAAGACATCAATGCATTGTAGCTTATGTATGACTTGTGAAGCAAGGTTGGAAAATACACACACACAGAGACACACAAGATTTCCAAGCAACGCGGAAAGCTCAGTAAGGGCATGTACAATCCAAGGCACTTAACATAGGTGAAAAAAATATCAAAGAAAATAGATAACGAGTTAAGCGCCACAGCTAGCAACGGTGAGCGCTTGTTTGGCAGCTAGTGTTGTAGTTGCGGCAAGATTCTGCTGCCCATGAGTTTAGTGGAAAAATAGCGCCCATGACTAGCGCCTGCCGTTCCCTGAAATCACGCGTGGAAGGAAAGTTTGTTAAGCGTCCGGCACCTGGAAAAGAGGCGACGCTAAGGAGAATCCTGGGATCGATCGGGATTTCGGCATAACGGACAGGAAAGGGATCCTAGCGCCTCCCTTAAGCGCTTGCGTTGTACGTGCCCTAAGATGCTCCTAATTTGTGCAGAGGCCTCAATAAGATATCAGTTTCAACACTTCAGTTTAGAACAAAACAACAGAAGACACCAGCCAACATTTGAGAGGGTGTTCAATGTTCTGCTTAGGATCAAACAAAATATACCCCAATATAAAAAAATATGCAGAATTAGAAGGAAAAAATATATAAAATAGTTGTCCTCTTGTACCATTTTGTGTTGATGCCTTTGCTGTCTCTAAATCTAACATTTCTAATCAGGCACTGGATAAATCAAAATATAGAGATCGCCTCCGAGCTCTTAGGCGGTACATTCCCAGGCTTGAGCAGGAGCTTGAAGATCTTCACGCCCAGATGAAGTTAGCTGGAGGGCATATAGGACAAAGTGTGGCGAAAGATGTTGCTTTTGTTTCATACTCTACAGACAGTATGTCTGTGAAAAAAGATTCTTCTAGCTCAATTCATAAGAGAAGTGTATCTGAACTCCTGTCAGAAAGTACAGAAAGGCCTGGGAAGCTGGAGGATGAAAATTCTGAGGTTGATGATGGTTCAACTTCAGAGTCTATCACATTCTCAGAATCTGAGAATCTTTCTGACATGTTTGAGACAGATTCAGAGGAGCAAGTAGAAGATAGCAAGGAGCGTCCTCTTTATCTAGATAGGCTGGATAAGTTTCCCCCAGAAAACAATAATGATAATGAAGCAGACGATTTTGAGGAGCATCTGCGGAGGATTGCTTCACTTTCTGATAAGGCAGATTCACCTGCAAAAGAACTGAAAGTCTCCGAGCTTGATGAGATCGATAAAATATTCCTGAGAGCTAGTTCATTGCTGAAGAAAAGGTGACGGCTAGCTGGGAATTTGTATCCAACATCCTTGAGTCTTATAAGCTAAGCATGTGTGAGGCAGTTCACTGGGACCTTCGAGAAGATTTTCTGGTATACTGGTACGTGGTCACAGTGGCAAATATCATTAATCTCGCTGAAGAGCAGCCAGGATTTTCGTGACTGCACTATCTTAGTGGAATCTAGAGAGCTCATTTGAAGTAGTGTGATTGATAACCTGAAATGTCATAATCAGATTATGGTGCGTGGTTACATGCTTTTGTTTGTTTGATGCCATGCCGGTTTCTCAGCTGATGTTAAGCTGTAGCCTTCTTATGTACTTGCTTGCTGATTCTTTTTGGTGGAAGCATTGCTGGAGAAGTGTCGTTATCCCTGGCTGTTGTAAGTGCACGGTTACAGTACTGTATGGATGTAGTTCAAGCATATGGGTGATATTTCCACTGTATTCTGAGCCAGTGAGCTTTTTGTCACTGTCACCACAGGTATACCTCTAACCTGGTCACAAGCTATGTAAAAATCACAGTAAAATCTCTGAACTGAACTTCATAGTTACATGTTTCCAAGTCTCTTGGGTGATCTTCATATTACATCATAGATAAGGTTTTTCCAGAACACACTCAACAGGCAAACTCGTCGCATGCCTGAAACCCATCATGTCCTGAAGTATTTCGCCGAATTGCCTTGCAGTTTCATATGTTTCACGGCAATTAAGCACAACAGGATGGCAGAATCCTTTAGCATACATAAGGAGGGAGTACCGGGGTAGTATATTACTACAAGTACCTCGAAAAATATACTACCTCCATCTCCAAATAGATGTCAAAGATTTGTCTAAATTTACATGAATCTTGACGCATACATGCAAATTTAGACAAATCTCCCAACATCTATTTCGAGACCGAGGAAGTATATTACTACATCACACATAGTAATTAATAGAGTAGTCACAAACTGTTTAGTTCAGATATCTCATCATCCAAGATCAGGAACGATGAGGTAGTCCTCGTCGTCGTCAGGCAGCTCCACCCGTGCCCTCTTGCTCTGGCGCGCGCCGGCTGTCTTGTAGAAGCCCAGGTTGCTTGCTGGCTGCGGCGAGGCGAAGAGCTCCGGGACCTCCGCAGTGGCTCTGACCCGCTTGGCGGGCGGCGCCTGGTCGTGGTGGAACAGGTCGATGTCGGCGAACCACTCCAGCTCCTTGAAGCCGAGAGGAGACGGAGACCCCTTCTGCAACAGCAAGCAGATACAGAGTGTGAGATCGGTGGAGATATCAGGGCGAAGGCCGAAGCTGCTTGATTAACATGATATGCTAGCAGTCCCTTGCCTTGTCACTGTATTCGTAATCGGAAAACTGCAGGAGGTCCTCGACGGCCCAGCCCGACGGTGACATGAACGGGGACGACGGCACCTCCTGCGCCGGCGCGACAGGGGCCGGCGCCTTGGGGACGACGGCGGCGGCGGCCGGTGGCTTGGAGTTGCTGGAGGGCGGCGCCGGCGGGTGGTGGTCGGCGTGGGCGCTGCAGACGGAGCTGAAGCCGACGCGGATGCCGGTGGCGAGGTAGCGCTGGTGGTTGGCGGAGAGCGTGCCCTGGAGGTGGATGGACTCGTCGCAGTCGCCGCAGAAGAGCGCCCTGTCCTCGACGCAGAACACGAAGGCCGCCTTGTCCTGGCAGACGTCGCAGCGCGGGAGCTGCTTGGCGGCTATGGCGGCGTCGAGGGGGAGGCGCTGGTGCTTGCCGGCGAGCTTGTTGGCGGCGTGGATCTGCACGTCGCAGCGCGCGCACAGCGCCGCCTCGTCCGCGCAGCACACCACCGTCGCCGCTGCGCCCTCGCACGCGTCGCACTGGATCCTCATGCTCTTAAAATTTCTTGCCTCGCTGCACGTACGCACGCCGATGATGCCTACTGGCTGCTGGCTGCTCGAGAGAAAATGGGAACTGAGACCGCTGCCGGCAAAAACTAGCGGCGTATAAATCGCGGCGACGTGCAGCGCGCGCGCACGCGGGCAGGTCTTGTGGACGAGAGGGGCTCTGTGGAGCGAGACGGCGGAGTGAGTTGGCAGCGTCCAAGAGTTTGATTTTGATTTTGGGTGGACGGGGGACCTCGGAGACGGGAAAATCTTCGCGGGAAAATTGAAGAGGAGGCCCCGAGCTGTCACGCTGCGGATGGCTACATGTGAAGGGTGATATTTTTTGGTTCACGTACGAACGGAGAAGAGAAGGGACGGGCGCCCCAGCGTCACGTCGCGCATCATGCACCGGTGTAATTGCTGCTGCGGCGGAGTAGGTCGTCGGAATCGCGTGCTCATCCACCGGCTTAATGATCGGTTGGTGTGCTACCTCTCCTACGTACGAATACGATCGGGCAGCTTATAGTAGGAAACGAAAAGCCGTGCAGCTATTATGTGCATTCAGCGAACGGCGTTGGGTACATGCATTGGAAAACTCAAAAGCTTTGCATTTCCATTTTACAAGCATAAGAAAAGATAGATACAACCACCGCTCCAAAGAAGACTATGACTACATTGGAAATACGGGACGCCTCCAAACTAAATACGTCCTCGAAGCCAGCCACACAAGCGTTGGGTCGCTATATATAACCCACCGAACCCTCTGAGGGGAAGGGGAACACCAATTCGGCAAAGAAGGGCAGAACCGGGTCATCCTACTTCGAAGAGTCGAAGATGCTGCGGACAGCAGATCTTGCCTCAATCTACCAAGCACCAATGGCGTCCCTAATGCCGGGTCACCCTAAAATGCTGCAACCCCTATCCACCGCACAAGGGTTTACTACCGCCACTCCAAATCCTTCAAGAGCCTCCATGCGCCTAAGATGTCGCAGCATGGGATCCTCCACCGTCCACTATCAATGCCACCCAAAGAAACCATGCTCGCACGACACCGATGCACACCACCTTTGACAAAGGGTCATGGCGTGTGTCGTCGGCTCGTGTTCCAACCCCGAGTCCGAACTCCAAGAACAACGCCTACAAGAAGGCAAGGACATCAACCATGTCCCGCCCGATCCGGTTCCAAAAGCCCGATCTAGGTTTTCACCCGGAGGATTAGACAAAAGGAGATGGAGTGTAATAGGGCTCCTCGACGATACCACAAAAGAGGAAAATAACGCCCGAGGCGTTGCCATCACCGACATTGACAAGGTCGGGCAGGGCCTTATCCTGGAGCGCCACGACTACATGTGTGCCACACACACACACACACGCACACGCGCACGCGCACGCGCATGCGCACGCACGCACGCACAAAGCCTAGCACCCTCGGAAATTGCGTTAGCTCGGGAACTTGTTTACCCCGCCATCCTTCCAACAGATGCCACCACACGCTGCACATTGAGGTCCACACGGGATGCCACCGTCCGCCTCCCGCAGGACATCGACCACCCAAGCACGACCGGCCAATTGGCCATCACGCATCAAGCACACCTCTCAAAGAACCTACGACCTTCGGTCTTCTCAGCCGTTGGGCGCACAGCCGTCGATTCTGCACCCTTCCAATAACATGGACAACCCAAATGCCGCCCAATGACCGTGGCATGCACCAGAGGACTAGTTGGCAGGACGGCAGAGCCAGGCCCGCAGCCGCACGATAGCTGTCCAGGATAGTGCCACATCGGCATGCTAGCCTGCTTGTGACCGGAAAGTCACAACTTTGGTAGGGAGCATCCTAACAAAAATTCAAGTGGGTAGCTTGGTTCGCCATCCGGGCGCTCGAAATATCCTCTCCCGCCGCCATCATCGCCGGAGCCGCCTCATAGGGCTGGGTTGGGGAGGAGACATGACGGAGGAGGAGGTGGTGGATGAGACATCCGACATAGGGGAACCAGAGCGGAAAGGGTCTTCCCGACCCAGCTCAATCTTGAAAGGACCTAGATCTTGGCCTATAGACCCGTGGCCATGGACGACCCTCACCCGCACCAACTCCGGTTACCCAACACTTCCTGCCGTGAGCCAATATTGTCGCCATTGCCAGCATCATCGTCACCACACCTAGGTACCGCCGCAACCCCAGTGTCACCACGCGCACCGTCGGTGGTCGATCGCCGCCTCCGTAGCGCCAAGCGCATCGCGCCTTTCCGCGTCTCGACCTCACCGGAGCGCCACCATGCAAATGTCGCACTATTGTGCCAGGTTGAGTGTCGATCACCCTCCTCCCTCGCCACGGCCTTTGCCGTCTGCCGGTGAGAGCTTTTCCCGCCGGCATCCTCTGGCAATGGATGGGAGGATGGGGAGGGGCTAGGGTTTTCACCGCCCTGGTCGCCCTGGGAGCGATGCAGGGGCTTCCTAAAGCTAGTGACCGAATAAGATTGTTGGGTATGTGCATTCAATATATGGAGTACAAAGGAGAATATGTGCTTGGTGACAAGTGAAAGCTTTTCTTATTAATTGGGTCATTCAACTTGGTGCAAGGTTTTTTAAAAAATAACGGGACTTTTTTATCAATTTTATCAACAATAGGTTACATTGTTTATGAGATTAAACTACGGGGTCATTGTACCAATCAAGAAACTTTATTAAAAAAAGAAAATCTAGCTATCTCATGAGCAGTTTTACTCGTTTTTGCTTGGACAGTGCTTAGAAATAACTATATTAATACTGAACATTATAATATGAATATTTATGTTCTCCATAGTCTTTCCCAAACTAGCGTTATCTGTAACATCAAACTTTTAAACCTAGATTTTTGTTTAAGTTTTAAAATAGTCTTCGTAGTTCAAATTTCACCTTCCAAAGGCATGTTAGTATCCTAGCAGAGGTAAAACACTTGTTGTCAAGTAAATTCCGACAGCGATTTCGCAAGTGTAAGCTCCATTGTTTTACAATAGCATTAAAAAGAGAAGGCAATTCACAAATTATTTTAGATTTATTTCTCTCACTAGATTTTACATCCATATTTAAATCACCCCCAACACCAACATGGGACTTAACATAGCTAATATCCTGCACTAGCTTCTCTAAAAACATAGTTTCACCTCTGCTATTTAGAGCCAATGTACATTAATTGGATTAGATATAAAATAAGTTTCTCTACCAGCATGCGTCTATTTGGTACCACTACGCAACACCATCTAGAACTCACCGGAGAGGGGGACGCCGTGGTGCTGATATTTTCCGGCAGATAGCCGATTGGATTCGTGACATCTGTCTCGAAGTCTTGCGTGTACGGGGAGCTGCTTGCTGCCACGGTTGCTCCCCGGCCACACTTTGATTCGACATTTTTGCGTCCACAAATACGAGATGAGAGACCACACTGGGCACCAAACACGCACCTAACCTTCACGTTGAGTTCGTGGTGCGCGTCGCAGGATCCTTTTGACGTTTTGTTCCGTTCGACGCTACAGATAAAAATGGATAAATTAGATTTATGAATGTAGTCGCACAGAATGGCGGATTCACATTGAAGGCCCGGTCCATCGTCGACCAGTGAGTCCCTCTGAACCATTCATGGCTCCTGGTCGTCATTCTTACATGGAGGATCGAGCACTTTTTCCATTGAATTTTTGAAGACGCTTGGACCATGGAGCTAGTAAGTGAGTCATCAGCTGAATTCTCGAACAGATTTTATGGGGATTCTGAGATGGAGTCTGTGGGCCAACCCAACATGTCCCCTGTCTACTCGCAGTCATACTCCTTCCTCTCGTTCTCTCTAGAACCGCTCCCGTTTGGTTCTATCCTCTGCGCCGCCAGGCCAGACCGGAGCCGCTTTTCCCGGCGTTGCCGGCCGGAGTGTGCAAAGGGATGACGCCGGTAGTAGTATTAGGATTAGTTCTTGTGTAGATCTTTCCTTTGTGGAGTATGGGAGTGGGTTTCTAGATCCCATCGGCCGGATCTGGAGCATCCTTTTCTTCATCATCCTTGCAGCTTGGCTCCGGCGGCCGGAGCTGTGGCTTGGGAGGAGGATGGAGATAGGCATCTTTCCCAATAAGGCCGTCTTCCCTTTCTTCTGGAGGCTGGTCGAGCTGGTGCTTCTCCGCGGCATCAGGCGGTCACTGGAGGTGCTCTCTGCCAGGCTTTCATGGTGGAAGCTGGGCGTGGGTGGCAAATCCGGTGAGGTCTCCTTCAATAAGCGGTTCCGTGGTCTCCTCTTCTGGACTTGGTCCTGTGGGCAGCGGTTCTTCTCGGCCGGCCATGGCGGCGAGGGGGAAGGCCGTCGTTCTGCAGTTCGTGGTGAGTTGGTGTGGCTCCTGGCCGGACTTGGTGGCGAGGGGGAGTACTCCGACAACATTGCGGCGTCGTTCTTCCCTAGGAGGCCTTACAGATAGATCCGTCGATGTTGCATCCTCTCTGGCTTTTCCTCCTCATCTCGGGCAGGAGCTCTAAGGAGGGAGCCCGGTATCTTTGAGCGGAAGAGATGGATTCTGGCTGCTGGTCGCTGTTGTTCCAAGATTGGTCTGCTCCGCCTGGGCGCTGTGGGTGCGTCGGGATGCAGGGGATCCTCGAGGAGCGGAGTTGGCGATCTGCTGTGGAGTCGTGAAGCCAATCCTTTCTGCTCATCCAAATCGAAAGCTATTTGCCAGCCGATTATCCTGGCCATGATGAGGCCATCAAGCTTGCCGGCAAGATCCGGCGTTCAATCAACCTCTAGCATGAGGCCTAGCTGTTGCAGAGGGGGTGTGGAAGAAGGGCCCGGTTGTTTTCTTCTTATCTGCTGTAGGGTTCTTTTTGCAAAGCGCATGGGCCTGCTTGTTTTTTTCCTTCTTCTTCGGTCCTGCGTGAAAATCTGTAGCTCCCCCGTTTTGTTTTAATAGATGGCTTCTAGCCCCTTCGGGGGCTCTCTCGTTAAAAAAAAAGCCGCATTGATGAACCAAGTTGACGCCTGATTAGCTTCGGCCACAAGATCAAATTTGTCTTCCTCGACAAGGTGTAAATTTAGTTGGATCCCAGTCCCACAAAATGCCGATAAACATGTAGCCATTTCTCATTGCCTGAAAATCATAGCAGAAGATACCCGGGATTCATGTTATGCCACGGTAGAAGTAAATACTCTCAACCTCGTTTTTTCGATAAAAGTGACAAGACAATATTTGACGATGCCCACGGTAATTGCGTTAGCTACGGAGCTCGTTTAGCCCCCTCCCCCGATCTTGCCAAAAGAGGCCACTACGTGCTGCACATCGAGGTTCGCACGGGATGCCACTGTCCGCCTCCCGCAGCACGCTGACCACCCAGACAAGACTGACCAGTTCAAGCACACCTCCCGAAGAACTCACGCCCCCCGGTATTTTCAGCCTCCACGACACCCGCAACCGTCGATACCGCACCCTTTCCTTAATGCGGACAACCCAAATCCTGCTCAACGACTGCAGCATGCACCGGAGGACCGGGTTGCCAGCACGGCCGACCTAGGCCAACTTACAAAGTAGAAAACTTTTTCCAAAGCCAAAGGTAGTAAATAACACATAATAATATCAATAAATAATCTTTACATTTTCTTATATCTACTACTTTAAAAGGACGAAATTCCTCTGTTTCGTCCGACTAGGCAGGAAACAATTGATCTCGGCCGAACAATCGATCAGATCTAACGCTTCATGACTTTTCAATGATATTGCGCGACGTCCCCTGTTTTGCACGTCCACCAATTTCAGAATGAGTCAACTAATAGCGGCAATTACTACCATGATTACAGAGAAAAATCCAGAACTTTAAAGATTGCCAATTGATTACAGCATGCAAACTATCGAAGGAGGCCCATGTTGGGAGAAACCCAGGCGATGGACCCAATCTTTGGCGAAGAAAACTGACATGCACTATGCATATTCGTTTTCCTATCGCATGCAATCTATAACGTGTTCACATGGCATACGGTGGAAAGTAATTAACGGGAGTAAAGACTATCCAATAATTTTCCAATATGACTTATTCTAGTGCTATTTTAGAAAATTTAAATTTTGGAACCATGTAAAATGGGACAGAGGGAAGAGGGAGTAGGTACATCCAAATCCAAAATCTAAATGCCCAATATTCCACGCATGAACGCCATGGCAGAGTGGAGCACACGGTCGAGCGAGAGCTTTGGGCGCAGGGTCAACGATGTTCCTGCTATTTCCTCTCCTCCTCCAAGGCTGGCCACCCGCGCATCGTCAGCGGCATCGACCTCCCCTCCTGCAAGAAACCGAAGAGCCGGCGATACGGCGGACACAACTCACGAGGGATGAAAGATTTCTTCTAGGGTGTGCATCGGATTTCTTTGGATATGGTTCCTCTATCTATCACGATCTCTCTCGTATGCAGGCAACATCGACGCACATGTGGGTTTCCCTGATCGAGCACTATGGGCAGTATCACTTGTTCGAGTGTATGGCTGTCGTCTGACAAGGTGGTTACTGCAGCACCAGAGTACCCACCTCATAGCATTGGGAGGGGAAGGAGCATCATATAGCTGGCATGGAAAGGTAAAGCCTATGGAGCCTGGAGTTTCATATGAGCTTAATTTACATCCAAAATTTGACATGGCAATGTCAAACATAGATGTTTAGGTCCGTGGTTTATACGTTGCTACTGCAGGTTCGAGAGGCAAATGGTTCAGAGATCAGATGTAAAAACAACAAAATGCTAGGCATGTTTGGAGATATGTATGATCTATCATGTCTTCCTCCAGTATTTTGTTCATGATCTTGCTATGAGCTAGGTCTGGATTATAGTTGCACTTATGGAGGTGAGATTCACCAGCTTTGGCTTCCCCTCCTGCTATAAAAATATACAACATTTTTCTTCCAATCTTCTATCACAATTGAGCACCCACACCTTCTGCCAAAATGCTCAGTTCAGGTACAGGAATGTATGGCTGGAACTAAGTCAGGAACATGTTAATTTTAGAGTCATAGGCATTTTAATCTTTCACCCTTAACTTGAAGATTTGTTGTTAGTGCAACACAACTTGCGTATGAAGCATCCTATTATATGATGTTTATAATTGCAAGGAACCCAAATGGCTACATACAAGCAGTGGGACTTAGAAAGGCAACAACTTTCTCAAAATACCATGAATGAAAAAATATCAGGTTTTCATTGATGTCAATAGTCTTATCCTCTATAACATTGATTATTGATGCTTAATTTTTATGCATTCATACACATACTCGCCGTAACCCTGCAAGTCCATTTTTCAGAAAATGTCATTTCCCCGTATCATGTATTTATAACCCCTTGTCTGTACGAGAGGTAATTTTCTTCTAAATCTGGACTAGCAAGTTTATATGTTTTTTGGAAATATAACATACCTACCTTAGTAGCTAGGCTTTATTAAGGGGCTTTATTAAGAAGGTTTTTTATGAGAAATATTTTTGTGTTGCCCGATGTTGTATCAAGGAGAACTTGGGGTTAGCTATCTGGAATAATGGACCAACACTTGGAGAAGAGTGTAGCCAAAAATTGAAGTAGGCATAGAGTCTATGAAAGGAGATCGTCGACTAGAGGAACGAAAGGGTGGGTCGTGTGGCACATCGAGTTAGAGAAATAGAAAATAGTTGCTTGATTGGTATGTAAAAAAGAGGTTAGTTTCTTGAATGGATTAAGGCCGGAGATGTTACCACCGTGTGTTCTTGTATGGTAGGCAGAGAGAAATATGAGAGACACATGATGCTTATAAACTAGATAATCAGAAACCACATGGGATGATGCTTACAAACCTTCTTGTTGAATTAAGTGGAGTGAGTTTGTATTGCTTATTAAATAATCCCTTTTGCTTAAGTAAAGTAAGACATGCAATGCAACTCCATCCATCGATTTGGTAATATAATTTAGTTGTGACCATATTTTTTGCGATGACAAAAACATTATTTTATTTTCTAAAAAATTAAGCCATTATTTTATGACATTGCAAGCTTTCCCTTTTTCAGTCTTTAACCAAGATGAACACTCATCTCACTCTAAATTAGCTGTTCATTTAACATGTGGTGATTAGATTATTTTCTTGCATCAAGACCCGTCATTAACGGGGTGCATGTGATTCCTAAAATCTTTCGACTAGAGTCTAGTTGGTCTTGTGCTAAAGCTCTAGGTAGTACTTCCTCCGTTTGGGATTATAAATCCCGCGCGGATAACTAGGTTGCCAATTTGAACAACAAAATATAAATAGTATATCACAAAAATTATACCATTAGAAGCTTTAGAGGTTATATTTTTTAATGATATCATTTTTATAATATATAAGTTATGTTTTATTAGTCAAATTAACAACCTAGGAATGCGCGTAGGACCTATAATCCCGAACAGAGGGAGTAGACACTAATGAGATTTGCCGGGAAATGCTTTCTGAGGCTGAAACAATCCAAGCTAGGATAGTGAAAGCTGGGATAGTGATAGTATACATAGACATCATGTCCATTGATTTGTATTTCCACGATATCAATCTATAGAGTTATGTGTTTATTTTACAGACGTTGCATATTTGGTATGATGGTATCCATGTTGGAAAATACTTATAGGTCTAAAAATCTAGAGTTACAAGTATTTTGCATCTCTATGATTTCTATAATTGATATAAATTAAAATTAAGTATATATGTTCTCTTTTTTACTTCAGTTGCGGCTCTTCAATATGTTTAGACCACTTTTATGCAACCTGTGATGATAGTAATTGCTTTAGGTGCCGCATGGAAAGTTCTTTTTTTTGCACCGATAAAGATTGATAGCTTTTTTAATGTTTACACATGTACTGAGAATATTGTATAACTATTAAAATAATTCTGTGATCCGCGTGTCTAACTTTTTTTGTTATCAGGTGGCAACGCACGAGCATTCAACTAGTCATTCTTAAAAAAAAGAATAATTCTTTCAAACCTTTTTACATTTAAAACTCACGTTTGTGGTCTGTTTTATTCCTTATTGTTGCCCGTGTAAAAGAAAGAATTTCTTGCACTAACATTGTCTGTAACATCAAATTTTTAAACCAACATTTTCTTTAACTTTTAAAATACCCCCAGTTCAATTTCCACCTACCAAGGGCATGTTAGTGTCCTAGCAGAGGTAAAACGCTTGTTGCCAAGTAAATTCCTACTTGCGGTTTCTCAGTAGTGTAAGCTCCAATGTTTCAGGATAGCATTTTAAAGAGAAGACAATTTACAGTTTTTTTAGTTATTTTTTCTCTCATTAGATTTTATAGTCATATTGAAATCATCCCCATTCCCCAACAATAACGGGCTTAACATAATTGACATCATGCACTAGCTCCTCTAGAACATAGCTTCAACTCTGCTATTTAGAGCCAATGTACAATAACTAGATTTGGTATAAAATAAGTATATCTACCGGCATGCATCTATTTAGAGTCTCATACCACTACGCAACACCATCTAGAACTCACCAGAGACGAGGGGCGACGTGGTGCTGATATTTTCCGGCAGATAGCCGCTTGGATTCGTGACATGTGTATCGAAACTCTTGCGTGTACGGAAGCTGCTTGCCGCCACGTTTGCTCCCCGGTCACACTTTGATCCGACATTTTGACGTCCACAAATATGAGATGAGATGTCTCGGCTATACCGACGACGCTCGGCACCAAACACGCGCCTAAGAGCATCAACTATGGAGGCATACACATACCGCTGCCTTAAAACTTACACGTAGACTTGGAAACTGTTGGTTTTGTTTGTCCAACCTTAGGTGCTGAGCGTGAGATTCGTGAGCTCTTTTTTTTCTGTCTTTTATTTCTATCCTCTCTTTATTCTGTCTTTTACCATGGAGTAGCTGCCTTCTCTGAAGGCAGCACCTGTCACATGACAACCACAATTTGGCTTACAAGATGGCATCCGAGCCTAGGTGGCTTGCAGGGCAGCGGGTATGGGGCTACCGGTTGGCCATGCCCTAAGAGCACCTCTAGAGTTCCCAAGCCGAATATAAAATTTTGGTCTAAAATCAGCCAGGTTTTTACTTGCATTTCCAACTAAACCAAAAAAATCAGGATATATTTGAAAGTACTTCCTTTTTCCAGAAAAAAAACAACCAGTTCGACATACTCTTGCCAAATACGCAGTTCGGCGATCGAAAGTAGCCCAGGTTTGACTTTCAAATTATAAAAAAATATCAATCGTCCATCGGGATAGGATCGTCCACTGTAGCGGCCGGCGATGGCTCTGCTGTAGCTGTTGTGGGAGAGCTTGACCATGGGTTGGAAGATGTGGAGGTAGAGCTCGTCGATGCAGTGGTGCCAGAGAGCGTTGGCGCAGAGCTTGGCGTTGGTGTCGGCATGTGTCGGGGAGGTCCTCGTCCAGAATGGTGTTGCGGCGCGCCGTGTACCACGCCTTGACCTGGGGGCTCGTCGCCGAAATGTCCTCGCCGCCCATGAGGAATGCCAGATCCGTGTTCCTCTTCTTCGCGGTGAAGTTGGCCTTGAGCAGGTCAAGCTTTTTGCCTTGGTTCTGTAGTAGCTGGCTCCACCTTTCTTTGAACTTCTCCCTCCTCTTGTCGGCAAGGGATTTTGCATCATCCATGCACTTCTTGATCGATGCATGAAGCTGTTCGGGGTTTCCTATTGCCCTTGATCATCACCGGGATTTCCTCTTCGTCTTCTTCTTCCTCTTTTCCCTTGCGTCTGATCATCGTTGGCTTCTTCATCCGCCTGGTTGTTGGCGAGATCTTGTGAGTTAAGGCCGTGCTCGGTGTTGGTGTGAGACTGCTCTTTTGTGCAGAACGAGCCTCCCGCGGCGACAGAGCCGAAAGCGATCATCTCAGCCATGTAGGAGTCGCCCGACATTCCTCCAAACATGCTGCGGGCGTCCGTGTCATCGAGCTGGATGAAGAACCTAGGACCCTTGCTTTGATCGAAAGCCAAGGGACCGTGGAGCAACGCCGGCGACCCGACGTATGAGGGAGATCCGGCGTAGGGCACGTTGATGTCGACATTGAAGCCGTGCGACCCGCGAGGTGCAGGGCAGTGGGGGAAGACCACGTTGGGGTTGAATTCGCCCAGTTGGTCGTTGTAAACTCAGGGGACGCCGAGAACCTTGGGCGCGGCGTCTTCTGGCTCTCCTGGAACATCACCAACGAGCACGTCGAGAAGCCCGCCGGGGATCAGACGTTGGCCTGGCTTGCCCACGGTAGGCCATACTGCGTCGCTTGGAGAGGTGGATGGCCCATGGCTTCTTGAGTGGCCGCCATGATGCGCTCGAGTGCCTCTTTAGTCTCCATGAGCGCCTGCACCCGCGCCTCGTCGTCATTGTCCTGCTTCTTCTTAGCCTTTCCCTCCGGCTATCTGATTCATTTTTTCTCCGCCGACAATCTTTCTCCCAGTGACGAGGTTTCGACTCGTCAATTCCAGCAATCTTTCACCCAGGTTGCGTCGATCCAGTCATCCGGCTTCGGCTGGGGTGCTCTCGGCTTTCTCTTCTTTGGCTACGTAGGATCACCGGTGGTGGTGCGAGGGCTGGCAAACTTCTTGGGCGGCATGGCGGGTGGAGCTCGGGGAATTGGCGGGAGCTATGGACGATAGGTGGGGAATAGCGAGGAAATGGAGGGAAGGTGGAATGAAAGGCGGGAACTCGGCCTTCGGTCGCCGGCAGCTCTGGCCCACCCACTTTTTCGCTTCATCCGGCGTTCCTGGTCGACACCCAGCATGTTGGGCCTAGAAACGCCGGATAAAAGTAGGCCAAATCCGACGAAAAAACGTGTTAAAAACGCGAGTGGACGAAATTTCGTCATCTAGAGTGGGAAGACCCTGGTGAGAATGCTAGCGGAGGTGCTATGACCTTTGTTGAAGTGTATAAGTGGATTGCACTAGCCCTTTTCATCAGTTCGGACTTTTGGTTGCGTTGGCTAGTGCATGAAGCTTGACATGGTATCAGAGTCTAAGGTCTCGAGTTCGAGTCTTGGCTTTCGCAATTTATCCTAAAATTGTTGTTGACTCCTCTATGTCCACATATAGGCCTCTTGAGTCATATATGAGTTTCGCGCGCCGTCACTCTCTTCCGGTTGCACGTACTGACTTTTCTCCGTCACACGTGAGAGGGGGTGTTGAAGTGTATAAGTGGATTGCACTAGCCCTTTTCTTCATTAGTTCGGACTTTTGGTTGTGTTGGCTAGTGCATGAAGCTTGACATGGTATCAGAGCCTAAGGTCTCGAGTTCGAGTCATGGCTTTCGCAATTTATTTTAAAATTGCTGTTGACCCCTCTGTGTCCACGTATAGGCCTTTTGAGTCATACGTGAGTTTCGCGCGCCGTCGCTCTCTTCCGGTTGCACGTGCTGACTTCTCCTCTTCACACGTAAGAGGGGTATTAAAGTGTATAAATGAATTGTACTGATCATTTTCATTAGTTCGGACTTTTAGTTACGTTGGCTAGTACATGAATCTTGACAACCTTCACGTTGAGTTGGCGTGCGTCGCAAGATCTTTTTGAGCGTTTTGTTCGACGCTACCCTACCAAAGTGCTGACTGCAGCAAGAGAACTTACAGATAAAAATTGGATCTTTTTTTTAGGGTTAAATAAAAATTGGATAAATTAGATTTATGAATGTCGTCGCACAGAACGGCGATTGAAGGCCCGGTCCATCGTCGACTGGTGAGTCCCTCTGACCCATTCATGGCTCCTGGTCGTCATTTTTACATGGAGGATCGAGCACTTTTTCCGTCGATTTTTCTGAGTGAGTCGTCAGCTGAATTCTCGAACCGATTTTATGGGGATTTTGCGGTGGGGTTGAGGGGTCCACCGAGACTCAACATGTACCCCGTCTCGCCGCATTGATGAACAGAAGTCGATGGTAGCTTGATCTTCAGCCACGGACTCAGAGATGTCCGCTCCAACAAGCTGTAATTTGGATTCAGCAACAAGCCCCTCCTTCCAGTGCCTTGAATCTCATTGGAGAAGATAACCAGGAGTTACGTTGTGCCACGGTAGAACTAAATGCTCTGAACCTCTCGTTTCGTAGTACCAGGCACTGTTGAGATTCGAGAGATAGACAGAAAAAAAAAATACTGCACAGAGTAATAAATTCAGTGCGCTTCTCCTCGTATTCGGACTTCTAAATAGTCGCTGTTTTACTTTTTTGGACGTGTAAACCGTCCCTGTTGGGGGCATGTCGACACAGTTCGTGACTTTGCCCAACCCTGCACTGAGAGATATAGGCCATGTCGACACGGTGCAAATATTCCATAGAACATCTCTAGCAGATCCCCATACTACCCAAATCTAGAGTTTTACAAATTTGGTATTTTTTTGTTGCACTAGCAGACCCTGCAAAAAGGTCCGACCTAGATATTTTTACCAGTTGTCTGTATATAGGTCCACTGGAAGCTATATACCCTTGTACCCATTATCACACTTACTCCCTCCGTTCCGGATTATAGGGCAAATACGTATTTTGAAAAAATAGTTTGACCATAAATTTAGTCAACAATATATAAATTATATGTCATAAACGTTATATCATTAGAAATGTATTTTAAATATGAATTTAATGGTATAATTTTTGTTAAATATAATATGCATTTTGTTAACTAAATTTATAGTCAAACTATTTTCTCAAAGTATGTATTTGTCTTATAAACCGGAATGGAGGTAGTATTTAAATATAGACAGCACAACTGCGAAGATCATTAAACTACCCGTAGCATGTATCTACTCCCTCCATATCGGTTTATTGGGCTAACATGGAGCCCAAGAAATATGTTTGACTACAAATTTAACCAACAAAAAATGAATCATATATCACAAAAATTATACCATTGAAAAGAGCTTTTAAATATCAATCCAATGGTATAATTTTTGTGATATATAACTCATACTTTATTGATAAATTTTATGATCAATTTTTTTTCTTAAACTCCGTGTTAGCCCAATAAACCGGTATGGAGTTAGTAGCACATATCGTCTTATCTACAACAACATTGTAGCAACATATCTCATCATGAATCAAGAGTTTAAAAACCTATCTATATAACTACCAACAGAAACCATCCTCATACTACATCGTGAAACGAGAGATGCAAAACCAACCATACAACCTTCAAATCTACTCGGATCTAACACATGCTCGCTAATCTAATGTATTCGAGCTAGGGTTAGATGTTACTCATAGCGACCTGCACATCGGAGGAGGAAGACAACATCTCGAAGACGTGGAAGAAGGCTTCTCGCCGCAAACCACCACTGACCGAAGTAGATGGCACCACTTACCTGCCCGTCAGTGAAAAAGCTACCCGTTCTAGAGAGCTCGGAAGGGGGGAATGGAACCGCTAGTTTAGGCGGTGAGACAAAGGGGGATAAATAGGTGGTGCGAATCGGTGGGAGGTGATGTAATTTCTTCTGTCATATTTCCGTGAACGCGCTCGATTTCCTGCCATCTCTCGCTTGCACGAGCTCGGGGCCACATTTCCCTTCTGCGCACGTGTAAACCTTGGCTCTCTATAAATGACCAATTCGGACGTCCCCCCTAATACATGCTCTGTGGTGCTTTAATAATCATGTGATGCAAATAATCCAGAAAGCGTGGGTAACCAAACAGCCAATTTATTGGCCCACTAGAGCCAAAGAAAAACTTCCGTGGACAACCAAACACGCTCTATGTGGACAACAAAGGCCCAAGCTGGACTTGGTGTTGAGGGCCTTGAGATATAAAATAAGTGAACTTTTATTTAGAAAGGGGAATAGTATGGACTCCATTGATGCACACTAAAAATATTATAAAGGGATTATCTCTAAAAGACTTTGCTTGCTACCAGGTAGCTAGAAGTAAGGGGGGAAAGGATAGTTCAAATAGGACTAATGATTAAAACTCACGCAACATCAATCTTATCAAGCCGTGAGTCAGAACATTTGTGCAAAGCTCTACAACCATCTCTAGTTGGATGCAAGCATAGTCCATAGAATTCCAAAGTTTCCCACAAGGTACATTAAAAACCACGTACATATCCAATGCATATCTCAAAGATTACTTGCAAAATTTTGGAACTTTTTTTCTTGTTAAAAAGCAATATTGTTACGATATTCCATATTCCGACATAGCAAATTCTGACCGTAATGTCGTATTTCATTTGTGTTTTACCGAATTTAACCAATTTTCAAACATAGTCTAGACATGAGTTCGAGTGGGTAAGTGGTTGTTCAAGCGTTCAAGTGAGAACGGAGTTAAGTCAAAAGCCACACATTCGAAACAGTTTGATGAGGGTTAAATAAGAGTTCTTTGGTAGAGGTTCTTTGGTAGTTGGAAATGGTACTAATACTCGCTTCTCGGGAGATACTTGGTTGGAGGCGAACTTGCGCGCTCGCAAATACCCGATATTATATATGATTATTCCAACAAAAGAATAGTAATGGATGTCTTTTCTAACACACCTCTAAATATTGATTTTCAGGGATCTCTTATCGGGGATGGTTTGATTCGCTTGGTTGAGCGGTTGACATGTATCAATTTAAACGGGAACTGGATGTGTTCATATTTAACATCCATGTTTTCTAAACTCTTTGCGATCGGGTCTATTCATTTGGACACGATCAAGGTCCATATCATTTTTTGCGGAATTCATACATAAACTCAAACTGGCACTTAAGATTAAGATGTTTGTGTGCTATCTATGTTGTGGTGTCATTCTTGTGAAGGATGATCTGGCCAAGGGAAATTGAAATAGGAATCAAAAGTGTTTTTGGTGATTATAATAAAACAATTAAACACTTATGTTTTCTTGTCCTCTGTTCCAATTACTACAACATGTAGTTTTACTTGTATAATATCCCACCTTGAACTACTATTTGAACCATGTTTGAAAGTTGGTTGACATGTGTTTGTGTGAAAAACTTAAAGCTCAAACCTGGGTGGGAATAGCTGTTTATATTGGGCTATTTGGAAATATTATAATCACTACCCACTATAGATTATTTTTATGACTACCCACTGGATTTGTTCATGGTTTTTTACTTCGACGTGTGAAGACGCTGGATAGTTGGATTCTCCATGCAACCATTCAGGGATGGACACCAGAAAAAATCCATTCAGAGATGGTCACACATGTTATGTTCAATTAGTATGAATGGCATGTTATCAGATATGAGATGCCCTTTGGAAAATATATACCACCCTCTAAATGATACCATGATACCAGTCCTAAGAAACAAAAAATTCAGTTTCTAAATTTTTTTAAAATAATTGTGAATGTTCACATGGTGTGTGTTAACAGACTCTAAACTTTTCAGAATCAAATACGAAACACACATAGAGGAACGGAAATGACAAATCAACAAGAACAATGTCACAAATAGACAAAACCACATACTACCTCCATTCCAATGAATAAGGCGCCCTTGTTTTGCGTAATTTTTGTTTGACCAAGATTTACTCTAACTATACAAAGAATATTGGTATAAAATTAGCATCATTGGAAAGTGTGTTTCAATATGAATCCAATTATACTAATTTTACATAATATAATTAAATTTTAGTTGTATTATTTACTCGGTAAAACTCTGCATTGGAATCCGTGTGCGCCTTATTATTTGAAACGGAGGGAGTATGACACTATTCACATGTCAATTTCTCTTTGTGCGTTTCGAATTTTGTTCTGAAAATTTTAGGAATTGTGAACACACATCTTGTAGACATACATATGCTCTTTTCATTTTTTTTTAAACTTGAAAATTTGATTTCTGAAAGTCATGGTATCACTTAGAGAATCTATGGCGGACCTTGGGTCCTTCCTCAAATGGGCTGGGGGCTAAAAGATGAGTTGCAAGGCTAATTCTCAGTGGAAAACAGGCTAAATAGCTGTTAATTGTATGTTGTTTCTTCATGGGCTGTGTGCGACGGCCCATTTCGCCTCCATGAAGGTTCTTTGGCTGTCTTTTCGAAAGAAAAAAAAGGTATAGATGGCATGTTATCAATAGGATTCATAATGCCTGCGTGCAATATGTTATCATTTTGGGGCTCGATTTTAGGACTTTAAACTAATAATACATACATCATTATAATAGATGGTTTGTATGCGTCAATGGCCAGATTTTCCATCCATTTTGGAAGAAAAGATATTTCGCCTCGAAACAGGCTCATTTTGCTAAATAATGGACAACTGGGTACAAAATTTATGGGCTCACGTTTACCTTTTCAAGGCGAGAACAAAATGGGTTTTTCATTTGCACCACGTTCTCAGAGACGTTTTTATTCAGAGTTCCAACGCCAACAGCCCAACACCATGGAAAGGGAGGAAAACATGGGATGACAGGCTATATGTTCATGTTCAGAAATCGGCTCGGTTTGGTGGATTCTGGCCGTACTATTCGGGCAGGTTTCGGTAGTTTCAGAAACCAACCGTCCACCGACACGAGACAACTAACTAACTAGCTGAACGCTGTGCAGGTTCTTTATTTTCCAGCACTCCTGAAGATTTGCACCGACAGAGACGCAGACAGGACAGTGCGCACCTGATCATCAAGATCCAGCATTCGCTGAGCGACAAGGCATGGAACTGCTGGTTTTGATTAGTCGGCGACAGCAACAGGTCGCTACCATGTTAACCCACATAGTTGCACACACAGATGTCGGTCGGTCGGTCGATCGATCGGCGGTGCGTCGTCTGGCTATATACGATTACACATACTACCGGCGCGGCCAGGACAAGGGTACGATCAGGTTCAGAGAAACGGTTTATGTTAGGAGATTGAATTGGTGCGGCCGGCGATTGGTGTCGGTCCCCAAAGAGGCGCGCGGGCTTCGCTTGGCTTCCTTCACCTGCGCTTGGTGGTGTGAGCCGGCGCCCAGAGGTCGGCGCCGTTGCTCTGGGTCAGCTGCAGCGTCTGCTCCACCGGCACCAGGCACAGTCCCCGGTTGCGCAGGCTGTAGTGGTCAGGATCCTGCGACAAACATCGCAAAATGGTGAGGATACTTGTAGTATAAGAGTTTGTCATGTTCAGAAATTTCAGCAAAAGAATTTCAGAATAGTGTGAGACGGTGAGCTCACCTCAGGCTCAGCGCCGGGCGCAGGAGGAGCGCGCATGTAGGGGGTGCTGAGGACCTGCGAAGAACAATCAGTTCATTGCGATCAGTAGAACAGAACAATAAGCAAAAGTTGCCATGGTTGATGCTGCGGGGAGTGACAGCCACAAACCTCGAGCTGCTGGTGCAGGAACTTGATGTACCCAGACGCCTCCTGAAGAACAGAGGCCGTATCCGTCTGCGAAACGTGCAGATAACAGGTTAGGAACACAAATTTTGCGCAACCAAAAATGCTCAATCTTTCATCCCAAATGAGCTTGCTTTGCAGGCATGAGGATTGAGCAGGACGCTGCAGAAGCAAGCAAATACCTTCCCGTACGGCGACACCAGCTGCTGCAGCGCCGCCACTCTCTCGCCGACCTTGTCCTTCTTCTCCTGCTCAGCCACACCAAAACCACTTCAGCATAACTAACATCATCTAATCCACATACAGTACAACAGATCGATGTGCAAACCCAACAGTGCGTACCTTTGGCGATATGGGACCGCCGCCGCCCCTGGGGCTGGCGTTCCTCGGCTTCTTCGACCCCATGCCCACGACGAACTCCTCCGAGCCGCTGCTGGTGGCGACGGCCTGCTTCCCACTGAAGTAGCTGTCGGTGTGGTTCCTTTTGCTGTGGTTGGCCACTTCGGTCATCATCATCTTCCTCTTCTCCTTCTTCTAGCACTGCTCACAATCCTCTCGCCCTTCTTTTCCTGCTGAAAACCAGGAGGCGTTTCTGTATGAGCTATAGCTACCCTTCAGACTCTGAGTAAAAGCTGACTTTTACAGCTGTGGGTCGTCGGTTCAGAGGTCGGTCTCACGGAAAATCACTCTCGCCAATTCTATTCAGATGGCTGGTCTCAGACAAACAAACATATTCAGGAGTAGTTTTATGACCTCCTACTCAACTGCTACGGACGTACCAATAATGGAACGGTTGCGACAAGACACGGTCAAAGGCACCATGAGCACCAAGAACCCTTCTTTTTCCCGGCCGAAAGCCTAGAAAGTTTTTGTTTCTGGGGAAGTAGTAGTAGTGTATCCAAAAAATGACAAGAAAAATCGAATCTGCTGATTAGTGGTTGCCTCCAGATTTTGCTCCGAAGTGCTGGCATTGTATTCTTTGGCTGCAATGTCTTCCCTCCCATGAAGGCTGCAGCCGCGTGCGAGATCTTTCGTCAATTGACAACCTTGTCTGTTCTGAATGCTGCCAGTGCCAGTTGGGGCTTATCCGAAGGTTATTCTTATTTTATGTGAAGTAGTAGAATATTGGTTAGAAGCCCTTGCATTGAGCTTGCAGAGGGCAGGGGAAAGAAAATCAGTACAGTACTACCTTATGTTCTTATCCCAAACCTTGTCTTCCTAGTCGAGCTAAAACACGTTAGTACGAAGCAGATTGGGTCAAAGCAAATTAATAATCTACTTCAATCCTTATCTACGACAGGAACGTGCTAGCTCCAAACACCTCTAGGCACATCATGACCCTGCTTTGGTTTGAGATACAAACCGTGTAGGAGAAGGGCACATGCTCCCATATGAAACAAATAACATTCCCAGACGAAACAAGTCACATTCCCTATATACATGTAATATTTAATGGACAACCAATAAGCTTTATGGTCTTTATGAAAATACATAATATGGTGTTGCCTAAAATGTTTTTTCAGAGCACGAGGGTTGTTTTAACTCATGAAACTTTGCAAGAACATACGAGACATGGACATATATAATGTTGAAAAAAAACCGAACTACTTTTTATCGATATAAAACAACGCCCCTATTGTTCTACCAAGAACATTGCGCAAAGTACAAGATATTAATCATATGAGTGTCTAAGGCACATGTGTCTAAAATTTTCAGAATCTTTGATTACTTTATGCCCCACTATTATAGTGGGAAGGTGGCTATTCGACTCACGGGTTAATGCACTCATTGTGAGAAAACATATTTCAAAATTTCGAAAAATTTAAAATAAAATTTCAACATATACATTTGAATATTTATGTTTGTTCACAAGTTCTCGGGATACAATAACATTTTACGTGTCTCGTGCTAAAAAGACAAAAAATGACCTGTGAATAGTCGTACTCACATGATATTTTTTGTCTTTTTTATACATGACATATAAATATTTTTTATCCCGAAAACTTGTAAACAAACATAAAATGTGCGAATGTACATATAGACATTTTTTCTGAATTTTTTAATATTCCAAATATATTTTCTCACAATGGGTGTAAATACACCCGTGAGCCAAAAGGGGTTTCCGGTCTACATAGATAAAAGTACGTTTATGATGAAAAAATGCAATTGCACAAAAGAAGTTGCAATTTGCATCAAATGCAAAAATAAAGTAGGAATTGCACTTGCACAAAATAAAAATGGGGTATGAATTCATGCAAAATAACCCCAATTGAAATCTAAGAAAACAGGCGTTCGCTTTTTGCAACCGAAAGCTAATAAGTTAGTCATCTTATTAGTAACCTGTAAATGAAATATATTAATATCGTGAAGGTACCAAGCCCTAAAAACATCTGGCTATTAACTGCATCTAGCCATGCAGTTGCTCGGCTCAATTCAATGCAACAAGCATGGAATCAAAATAAAAAGGTACTTATAGCATCTGTGTACGATGATGATACACGACCAGACTTGACAGCACAGCCGTATCGTACAAACTCGGTATATATGCAACGACGAACTAATGATCAATCTCCATCGATGGACCGATCCTACGGTACAAATGCTAGCAAACATGGCGTCCTTGGCGTGCGTGTGGTACACGTACAGTACGCCCACATAGGATAGGAGTACGCTTTGTCATCACATCCGGCACAGTTAGGAGGGCCCCCCATCCCATCCACTGGTCTTGTTTGGAAGACAACAGGGTGCCAGCTAATAATGCCTCGTTGCTACCACTACTGCACAGGGTGCGCGCGGTAGCTAGCGACATGGCTGTACCTCTGCGGTTAGCTTTCTTCCATTTGTGCACCGCTCCGGGGATTCGGACTACAGGCCCATTGACTAAGTACAGGAGCTAGCAAAGGGGCTTTCTTTTGGACTAGTACTACATCAAAGTTTACTCTAGTAACTAGATAGGCCACCGCGCGCCTGGCTAATCATTCCATTTGGAAAGCAGCAAGCAAGACATCTCTAGTACTATACTGTCTACACTTGATTATTTCAATGAAACAGAAATTACTTCTACTTCTTTATCAACTTGATTACATTTGGAGTAAGTACTAGCAGCTTTTGGTTTAATATTATTTTGTAAAGAATGATAGTATTCTGGACCTCGCATTCATGCACGTGTTCACGCTTCACCTGGCCTGTGCAACGAGCATGCATGCATGAACCCTGGTCTTTCATGTTTGTGCGCACAAAACTTTTCTTCGCCTTTACAGGAGGAAAAGGGCCAGGTAGGGGTGTGGAGCGAAGCTAGGGAAAGGAGAAAGGACAAGCGGGGCTTTGTCCCGTCGATGATGCGATGTTGGTAACAGAAACCATGATTGACGAGTTTGTCAAGTATAGGAGCACTAGGCGGTTTCCAAGCAAAGGCCCGGTCATCATGTCTCCATGCTGGCTAGTGCTACTAGGTTAATCCATTCTTATTACTGTTCATTTAGCAGTACTCCTCTACCAGCTGTTACTACTGTTGGTAAGAGTACATTTTGTCTCTGATCCCTTCTACTGTAGACCTCCCTTACCTTTAACCAGACACATAATAATCAAGTAGGAGTAGTACGTACAGAAGACCGAGTACTACTACCCTCGTCGCGACGCAATCACAGGCTAACCGCTCTGCCGCCGCTTAACTAAGCACGTCTCTGGTCGGGTCATGTCAGACTAATTAATCCGGTCGCCGACGTAGCTAGCCATCCACCCAGGATCCAGCTGTAGAGGGAGGACGGACGCGCGCGCGCGCGCGCCAACCGAGCCTCACCTCACCGCTCCCGCGCCGCGCCTACTGACACGTACGTACGTCCGACGTATACGCGTCTGTACCTCGCGCCATACACACGCCACCTCCTCCCTCCTCTACTCATTTCTCTATTTCTCTCTCTATCAAAGTAAGTACGGAGGCGAAGAAGACGGCCATGGCTTCGGTCCAGGTGATGCATGTAAAAGCGCTTTACGACGGAGGCGCCCTCGTCAACTTGAGCAAGAAGAAGAAGAAAAAGACGAAGAAGAGAACAAGCTGGCGTTGGGCTTACTAGTAGCTGCATGCATGGTGACCGGTGAGGGGGCCAGAGAAGAACATGGGAAGGGGTCTCTTACCGGGGAAACCTTGAGCCGGAGAGATCGAGGACGGGCAGCCGCGCTATCTTTCTCCGGCCGGGTCGAGGCACTCCAGTGGCTCCTGCCTCGGCCTCCCGGAGCCGGAGACGGAGGAGGAGGACGGGAGCAGAGAGAGAAAGAGAAGGGAAGGAGGGGACGAAGGCTTATGGGAGGTTTAAGGATGTATGAGGGGGCGGGGACATTTGGGGATCAGGGGAGGCCCTGCCCCCTGGGCATTTATATACACGGACGGGCAAAGAGCTCGGTGGTGGTGGCCGCATACGCTTGCAGATAGATAGATTTCTCTTTTTCTAAGACAAGGAAACGGGACGCTCCTGCTTCAGAACAGCGGCGCGCTATCTGTCCGAGCGCGAAGACGAAGATGGGGGTGGGGTGGGGGGATGGATTCTTCTACGTCCCGAAATACTCCACACCAGGCGAAACGAAACGAAACGAAAAGGGCGCGGAGGGGTGTGACGTGGAGGAGACGTTGGACGGAGCACCACGTATCCGGCGCCGAGAGAAAAGATCGTCGTGTGCGTACGCCTGCGTGCGCGTAGCGGTTTGCTGGCTCGTTTCGTTTCACTTTCCGTGACAGCTAATATCCAGAGGAGGAGAGAGAGAGAGATAGTGTGAGGAGAGGACGGGGCTCAGCAGCTCAGGAGGTGACGCCATATGCGCAGCCCACAGAGCGGGGCGGGGACAAGCGGGTCTGTCCGTTTCCTCCATCCACCGGGTTTGCTTGGCTTGGCTTGACTTGCGGTGCCGTGCCGTGCAGCCGTGCGCGCGGCGCGGCGGGGAGCGGGGCGGTGCGTGGGCGTGGGCGCGTCGTGCGCGTGACATTTGGGCGGGGCTGCATGCGCCGAAAGGGACCGGCGCCGATCGATCGAGCCCCACCAGATATCCATCCTCTCAGCGTCGCTCGCCCCGGTGCGTGCGCTTCCTACTGCCTGCATGAACCACACGGCCGGGGTCGACATGTCCATGACCTGCCCATGTCCACGTCCGTCCAGCCCAGCGAAATACCAGCTACGGGCTGGAGTACGCGACGCAATACAGCGACGTACAGTATAGCCGTATAGGCGTAGTCGTGTCTGTCAGAGAGGAATACCGAGATAGGGTGTAGGCAGGCGTTGCGTGCCGCTCTTGACAAAGTCGCGGCGCCTGACTACGTACGCGAGTTTGCTCATCACTCCTCTCTTTGACCGCTTCTGGAAAGGAAAGGAAAGAAAGACGCTTGCATTTATTCTTCTCTCGTACAGTACGTGTCTGCCGAATAACGTGCATGTGTTTGCTCTCGGTGTGATATATACACGGAAAGGGAAGATTGCGTGTGGGTACATATATACGTATAAAGTATGAAGGGGTTACAAGTAATGTGATGTGATGTACAGCAATACGGCATGTATACACAGAGCTAGATTTATTGGTTGTATCCTGGTACCTTTTTCTTTTCTTTTATGAAACCCAAATGTAAGGAGTTCCTCTTCAGAAAAGAAAAACCAAATGCCACAGAAAAGAAAAGGAAAAAAGTCCAAAATAAACCTTGAACTCGTAGATGAAAGATAAATCGAACCTGAACTCGTCATCCCCGAAATTGGCACTCTGATTTCACTGATCCTGGTCTAATCCGAACCTTTGCTTCATTCCCAACAGGGATTCGCTGACGTGTCTCGGGATTTAGTAGCATAGAGGGAAGGGCGTGTCGGGCCGTGAGAAGTTGGCCGACCCAACAGGCAAAGGCGAAATCCGTGTGGCCCACACCAATTTATCACTGTTAACCTTGAGGTGAGTCGAGGGAGCCAACTAACCCCCAGGCGCGTCCCCTGGCATTCTTTCCTCATCCAGCGACGGCAATGGCGACCGGTGGGTGATCGTTGGGAGCGGCAACGATTCGTATGGCACGGCGACGACCGAAGTCGAAGGTAACTTCTCTGACATCCTCCTCATCTGCTGACCGTAATTTGGCCCCACTTCTCTCTGGTAGGGTTAGGGATTTGGCGGGATAAACTGGGGTTTTTTGTCTTAGTGCAGCTCAGTTATTTGGACGATTTAGTGTCGTTTTCTACGTCAGAACTGCTCGGAGTAATGCAATGCAGTGACACATGAAGCTTATTTGCAGTTAAACCATGGATCCTATAGAGATTTTGAACGTCAGATTTCATATTGGCGGGGAGTTTGTCCGCATTGGTCGCAAACTGGAGTATGTGGGTAGGATGAAGAGATGTCTGAGATCGAGAGGCCGGGATAAGCTTTCATTGCATGAAGTGAAAGGTCATTTGAAAGATCATATGCAGTTCAAGGAATCAATGAATATATATTTTCATGTTCCTAGTGAAGAACCAGCAGATGGTTTGCTTTCTCTAAGCAATGACTATTCTTGTATGAAGATGTCAGATTATGTTTGCATCGGTTGAGTTGCAGATTTTTATGTAGAGTACCATGGGGAACAGTAAAGTGACCACAACAGTAGTGGAAGTGTTTTTGAGGATGAGTTGTTGCAGATGAATGATGGAGATGAACCTGACATGGTCATCACTACATAGAAGATTGCTGAAAGTTTAGAAGAAGATATTCAAATTCTAGACAACATTATGGTTCCTGATGACACTGGAGTAATCACTCAAGTTATTTCCAGTCCATTGAAGAAACATGGAATAAGAAAAGGGACAGTTGAGAGAGATGAGGTGTTAGCTTCTCAAGTTGACAATCCTACTCAAGTGCAGGTAGAGGATGTGCAGGCAGAGGATATTGATAGTGATGATTCAGTTAGTGCTTCTGATGGAGACCCAGAATACATGCCACATAGTGAAGACAGTGTTGAAAATTCAGAAGTGGTGGAGCTGAGAAGGCATGCTAGAAAGTTCAAGAAGAGGATGAAAGATACAAAGAGCTGGATTTCTAGGGATTTAGCATTTGTTGTTCCTATTGAACTTATTGCTAACATGGAAGAACAAATTGGTGAAGAGGAGGAGTGGTGTTATGATTCTTCTGATGAGGATTATTCTTATGATGAGGATTCTGACAAAGAAACAGTGAAGAGGAAAACCAAGTATCCAAGATACAATCCTAACACAGAAATCCCACACTTTGAATTGACAATGGTTTTCAGGAGTAAGAATCAGCTAGTGAAAGCACTAAAGAGGTATGGCATTGTGAGCAAGAAGACATTGAATTTGTGAAGTCAGAGTCAACAAGAGTCAGAGCAAAGTGTGGTTTTGCAGGTTGTATTTGGATGATTTATGCAGCCAAGAACTCAAGGACTAGTAGGTTTCAAGTTATAACATATGAAGATGAACACCATTGTGCACCAAACAGAGACAACAAACTAATCGCTGCTAAAGTATTTGCTAAAATATACGAGCATTTCATTTTGGAAAATCCCATGTGGAAGATAGAGAGCATGAAAGCAACTGTACTTCAGGACCTGTTTGCTGATGTCTCCACTTCTAAGTGCAAACATGCTAAGCAGCTAGTCATGGAGAAATTACTGAGTGGCATGAAGAATGAGTACACTAGAGTTTTTGACTATCAACTTGAGTTGCTTAGAAGCAACCCTGGAAGTACAGTTGCTGTCAAATTGGATCCACTAATCAGTGATCAGCACATCTTTCAGAGCTTCTATGTGTGTTTTGATGCACTTAAGAAAGGGTTTAAGGCTGGTTGCAGAAGATTTATTGGATTAGATGGTTGATTTTTCAAAGGAGTGATGAAGGGAGAGCTCTTGTGTGCAGTTGCTAGAGATGCCAATAATCAGATGTATCCAGTGGCATGGGCAATAGTAGAAATGGAAACAAATGAGAGCTGGAAGTGGTTTTGGGGCTTGCTTATCAAGGATTTGAACATAAACGACAATGGAGATGGTTGGGTCTTCATTTCAGATCAGCAAAAGGGCCTCATTAATGCCATGAAGGACTTCTTGCCTTTAGCTGAGCACAGAATGTGTGCTAGACACATTTATGCCAACTAGAGAAAGAAACATCGGGCACATGAGTGGCAGAAGAAATTCTAGGCAGTTGCCAAAGCATCCAACCAGCAAGACTTCAATTACTACAAGGCAAAACTGGCACAAGAAACACCACATGGTGTCAAAGATATGATGAAAACTGAACCAGCACACTGGGCCAAAGCTTTTTTCCCAGTGGGTTCAAACGTGAGTCAGTTGATAACAACCTTTGTGAGTCCTTTAACCATGCAATTGTTGATGCAAGGTTTTACCCAGTCATTTCCATGCAAGAGAAGATAAGGAAAAAATATTCACTAGGATTTAGGAACAAAGGGGAAAAGGAGAGAAATTTTATGGTAAAATATGCCCAAGCATATTTAAAAAGTTGAAGGAAAGCATAGAGAGAACTCAGTTCATGGAGGTGTTGTGAAATGGTAAAGATGGATTTGAGGTGAAGATGTTAACAGGAAGGAAGAGGCAATACACTGTGAGTCTTGAGAAGAGGACATGTTCTTATGGTTACTTCCAGCTTTCTGGGCTTCCATGCTCTCATGCTATCACAACAATCTACAAGAGCAGACAGCAAGTGGAGGATTTTATTGACCCCTGCTACTCAATTGAGGTGATCAAAAAGATTTATGATCATTGCTTATAGACTGTGGAAGGTGAAGAGATGTGGCCAGTATCTGAGAATCCAAGGCCACAAGCTCCAGGATATGTGAAGATGACAGGTAGACCTAAGAAAAATGCCAGGAGGAGAGAAGAAACTGAAAAACCAAAGCCTAGCAAGAAAATGAGCAAACATGGTACTGTAATTGTGTGCTCATTATGTGGCACCACTATACACAACAAGTCAGGCTGCCACAAGAATCCAGATAGAGGTAATAAGAAGAACGCACACCTTGCCAAGACTACCAAGAAAAGGAAGACATCAGAGGTAAAGTAAATGAAATTGTGCTCAATTTTTGTCAACTGTGTATATGAATTTGAATGAGTGAACTAAAATTTTCAAATCTTGTAGCAGGCTGTTACATCTCCAGGTCCTACTGCTCCTACTACAGCACCAAGAACTGCTCCTACTGCAGCACCAAGAAGCTTTAGAGCTCCAAGGATGACCAAGGGCACAAATGAAGGTAGTTCCAGTGGTGCAAAATGGAAGAGGAGACCTGCATCTTCTATTCGTAGCTATCAATACTTCACTGCTAGTGGAAACACCTAATCTAGAAAAGCTAGTGTGTACTGCTACAACCTATGGTGTTGTTAACACCTAATTTTGTTGCCTGGTTCTGTGAGGCATGTTTATGGTCCTTTTAGACATGTTTGCAACCTGTGAGATTCTAGTTTTTATGGTTCTATGAGACATGGTTATGCTCCTGTCATTTTGCTGTCAAATGGTTATGCTCCTGTCATTTTGCTCTTGTCATTTTGCTGTGATCATTAAGTGTTTGGTCATTTTGTTGTCAAATGGTTATGCTCCTGTCATTTTGCTGGTCATTTTTCTATCAAATGGTTACTGTCACCTGGTTGTTATCAAATGGTTGCTGAATATTTCGATTTCAAATGGTTGCTGTCACATGGTCATTTTGCTGTCAAATGATCAAATGGTTGTTGTCGCTTGGTTGTTCTCAAATGGTTGCTGAATATTTCAATTTCAAATGGTTGTTGTCACTTGGTTGTTCTCAAATGATTGCTGAACATTTCATTCCATCAGTTCATTACATAGAAAGACATCTAACAGTGCTCCATAAGTTCATTACATATCTAGACACATCATACTACTACGTGAATAGATTCCCTGCAACTACACCAAACACAAAAACAATAAAAAACAACCACCAGATTACATATTTGGCTTTCAAAGCAGTTATCTCTAAATCCTTATTCTTCATCTGATCTTTCAAAGTAGCCATCTCTAAATCCTTATTCTTCTGATCTTCCAAAGCCTGAACACTAGGTTCTGTCTCTTCATTTTGTTGAGAGACAGAGAGCACACTGTCAGAACGCAGCTTCCACACTGCATCTCTCAAGTCGCCAATCAAATGGCTCCAGAACTCGGGCAATGCCGGATCAGCCCATTCAACATAGCCACATCCAGCGCCATTTTGTGCAATTCCCAACAAAAATGAATCAGAGCAGACCAGGAGGAAACACCAGGAGAAAACGAATCAGAGCGGAAGAAGAGCACGCAGAACACTTGGGCATTCACGCACGCGTAATACCTCCTTCCTGGGTTCTGACCGATCCACGAGATCCACCTAGGTGCCTTCCTTGGCGGATTACAGTGGCAGAACTTCGGCGGCTCGTACCCCATGGGGTTCTGCCGGTATGGTATCGGCCATCTTCCATCGCCACCCCTTCTTCTTGTAGCTCTGCGGAAGCCAGGAGCAGCGAAAACCACCCGGAGACCACGACATCCTCCAACCACCACCGCCGTAACACCACACAGTCGACGAACCCTAATCTCTATTCCCCAATATCCCCTCCGTTCCCCAATTTCTATTAACCGCGTCAATGAAACTGGCCCACAACTAACAATAATCCCCACCACGTCACCGTTTCCCAGCCTAAATCGTATTAGGGTTCTGATTAGACCGGGATCAGTGAAATCAGAGTGCCAATTTCGGGGATCACGAGTTCAGGGTTCGATTTATCTTCCATCTACGAGTTCAAGGTTTGTTTTGGACTTTTCCCAAAAGAAAAAGAACAAGAAAACCCCGTATGTAGCTGTTTTTTCTTTGAACAGGTCCCTTCCGATGGACCGAGAAGTTTTCTTGCATGGGAAAACCTCGAAAAGCTTGAAAGGTGTAAAAAATGTGGGTACAAAATTACAAAGAGACCCCTAACATCACCTGTCCTAAGAAACGATGAATTTGAAAATAAGGCCTCAAATAAAAAAAGCAATCAGGTACTCGGTCCTCTCTACCGTAGTTGAGAGACATCCAGCACGGGCACCACCGGGAAACTTGCCACTTGGGGCATCGCAAACATTGCATCCTGGATAGGGGTCGAAGAAAGGCTTCCTGCTAGGCCCATGGTTGCGTCGACTTAGCCACTGGTTAGAAGGAGATCGATCATTGCCGAGCCAGAAGTAGCCTCTCGGGTCTAGGATAGTGGTGGCAACTTCGCCGGAGCTTGGGATATCTGCGAGGCACAACTTCAGAGGGGCGCTGACAAGCACACCCTTCTCATTCCCGAGGGAATAGAGGGAGCAGAAGAAGTGGGTCGCATGTCCCTGTCGCACCACTTGGACGAGGAAGACGAGGCTATCTCCTGCCGCAACCGTCGCTCCTCACGAACAGAACCTGCCACAGGAGGGAAATACCACCATGTCAATGTTGAGTTCAACTCCTCCTCACCTCAACAGCCGGTCAGGAGTTTCTCTACCACGCAGCAGGTCGCTGGGCAACGACTTTCCCCCTCGAATCCACGACCATCCGAGAAGAGCTTGTGCCCGCAACACTCATGCACCTCGAGGTAGGTCACCGCAACCGATATATTTAGGGAACTATCAATCCTCCCTAACCCGGAGATTTACGAATTGATTCAACGCGGAATAGTTATCAAAGCCGTCAAGCCTATTTGAGATCTGAGCCCATGGGCCTCATATATGTCCCACCTAAAAAAAGAAATCTATAGCACTATTTATCATAGTACTTTACGTATGAGGTGTTAAAACTTTATAGATCCGACACAGTTTACTACACAACTTTATGCGCAACGTGTCGAGACTTTACAGATCTAGTTCATATTTACAAAAAACTTTATAGATCCAGGTCACAAATTTTTTAAAATCAATTTTAATATATGGAATATTAGACTTAATTTGAATAGTTCATCGTGAGGAAGTCAAATATGCAAACAAAATTAAATTTGCAATTTTTGTGTGAAAGTTGAGCTCAGGTACAAATTACTAGTACATTTGAAGAAGAGAATCTAATAAAGTAGGTGAATGGTTGGTAGAGCCTCTATATTCAGATCCCCACGCAAAGCAGCTGCTGAGATAGTTATTCTGTGTTGAATCAGTTTGTAATGTGCATTTTCGGATCCTTCCCTCCACTCCGACCTTCTACCATTAGAGAAGAAGAACGGTGAGGAGAAACACTAAAGCTCCATGGATCTGAGCCGTAAAAACCGCAACTAGAACTACACCTAGCTACTTCGGCGCCTTCCCTCCGCCTTCTCCGGCCAGCATCACCGGCGAAGAGGGCTCGGGGTTATCTCGATATCTTCAATAATACTCTCAACATTGTGAGGGGCATTCTGATGTCTGCAAGTGCACATATTGGTTGTAGCTAGTTTCGAAGTTAAGATATCGATCGCACAGGTAGCTCAAAGGAAAATGTTTATGAATAAAGTCCTTGTCACACTCAAAGTTGTCACAGGTCTTCGAGTGAATTGACTACAAGTGTTGGAATAAGAACAAATTTGGATTAAACTTAATGTATTTAAATAAAACTAAAATGTAAACTTCAAAAATAAAAGGCGTAAAAGTAAAGAACGACTCAGTTGTTTGTTGTTTTCTGCAGATGGCAAAGTAGGCGCACATGGTGATAGTGATTGTGCCAAGTGGATGAGTTCTAAGTGTAATAATTATAATCTTATAAGTATGTGTGTAGACGAGCAACCCATAATTAGCCGAAACTCCTCTTGATAGATTTTATTTCAACTTCAATAATCCTACTAATCTATTACCAAAACCATGATCAGTCAGTAGACGATTAAGATCCTTTAGGTTGCTTAGAAATTAAGCTCTTTGGATCGGACTAATTCAATAGGCATAGTGGTTCCTCGTGCTCCTCGAGTTAAACTAGTTATTCATTGATATCCCGTGTCACTCGGGAGTCACCGGTCTGCTAGCAAACAAGATCTTATTTATGTAGAAAAAGCATCATGTTGTCTGGGCCCTCAATTGGAAAACAAGAATTAGGCATCACACAAATAATCAAGCATACATAATATAATAATTAAAATCAATCAAAAATTAATGGAAAATATATAGGCACATCACATCTCACCAATCCCTTACATCTCCCACGCCCAAAGGAACTTACTCACACATGAGAGAAGAAAGCATTAATTAAATAAAAGAAGTTCATCTCAATATTACCGTGGAGATCCACAATAAGGATAGAAAATCAATCCAACACAATTCAAGATAGGAAGAAACAATCTCAAACCCTAATATTGCAAGGTGAAGATCTCTCTCTCTCTCTCTCTCTCAAGTACAAGTAATGGCTATGGGGTGTGGTGGCTAGGAGGTTGAAGATTATGGAGCGAGATGAAGAACGTCTTCCCCTTCTTCTCCGGATATCTTCTTTCTCCCTTATGGATGGAACAATGATTGTTGTGTTATGTTTTCGCGTATGCCTCCTTCATGAAAGTTGTTCCTTTTGATAGGACAAAGGCGACAACAACTATACGGCCAAAACTATACGGACGAAAAAATATTCTCGTCGTATAGTTGGTCGTTAAACCTTCTGGTTGCTGTCCTCTTTTGCTTACAAAAAGAGACTTTCTTGTTTTCCCCTAAATATTGTATTTTTGCTGTTGAAACCTTTTGTTGATGTTCAGAACCTGAAACATATACTAAAAACCGAGTTTTTTTTGCTACCGAACTATTAGCGTTAGGTAAAGCTAGAAAACCATTAAATCCAGAAGAAAACCATCAAGAAAAACCAATTAAATGTATCAAATCTCATAGCTATCAACTCCCCCAAGTTTAGATGTTGATCGCCCTCGAGTGACAAGAAAATAGAGAAATATTGCGGAGATTCGAAACTTAAATAAAGAGATTTAAAATTTCAAATTGGTACCATATTCTTTTCTTCATAATTCCTGAAATCTTAAACATGATCATACAAGTATCCACAAGATTGCACTGAGTCCACTTCCTAACCACGTATATCTTGCTAGCAAATAAATTATATGCCAGAGCAAGTGTCAATAGTTTAGCTAGGAAAGCAAAACAAATTCTTTTGGTTTCTCTCTTTTTGGAAGGTAAAAAACATTTTGCTCTTGTTTCTTTAATCAATTAAGAGTACTCAAGTTAGCACAAAAAAGATTCAATTTAAGAACAACCATGAGATCATGTTAATCTAATCCTTCGACCATGAGATCATGTTAATCACCATCACTGGATGAATGTTTTGATGACATCAAACACCACTTCCGTAACTGGGTGGTTATAAAGGTGGAATTAGGTATTCTGAAAATATGTGTTGAAGCACATGGATCAAGAGTGGGATTTGTCCATCCATATGACGAATAGATATACTCTGGGTCCTCTTGGTGGAATGTCATCCAATTGGCTTACAAGCATGTGACTAGGTCACAAGGGATGTGATATCACGTAATGAGTAAAGAGTACTTATCAGTAACGAGGTTGAACTAGGTATAGAGCTATAGACGATCAAACCTCGGTTAAGTAAAGTATCATGCGACAAAAGGAATCGGTATCGTATGTAAATGTTTCATTCAATCACAAAGTCATCGTAGAAATATATGGGAGCCATTATGGATTTCGAGATCCCACTATTGGCTATTGATCGGAGAGGTGTAACGGTCATGTCTTCATAGTTCATGAACCGTAGGGAGACACACTTAAGGATTCGATGTTGTTTGAGTAGATATGGAATGTGAGTTGGAGACCAAATGTTGTTCGGAGTCTCAGATTGGATCCAGGACATCACGAGGAGATCTGAATGGTCCGGAGAATAAGATTCATATAAGGAAAGTCAATTTCTAGGTTCGGAAATGTTTTCGGTGTTTTGACTGGAAGCTTCTAGAATATTCTGGAAGGTACACTACCCGGGAGGGGGTACTTGAATGCGCCATGCCCTATGGGGTTGGCCACATCAAACCCTAGGCCAACTCAGCCAAGCACAAGGGAGGTAGGGTCAAACCCTAGTTTGAAAAGTCAAATCCTAGTTTGGGAAGGAAAGAGGAAACTTGAAAGGCAAGTTTACAACTCCCCTTCTCCTAACCGAGTTGGGGAAGGACTCTCCCCTTCCTAGCCGAGTTGGGGGGTGTAACATCCCAGGATTAGCACCTAGAAATAGAGAGGACACGGGTTTGTGCATTGCATTCATGCATAAGAAATCTGGGAAATTTTCGCGCAAAAGTAAAAGAACCATGGAGGGATCGGGATCTCTCTTGTACTGAACGAAACTTCAGAGCCAGTGCGATAGATTTCGACATGACCTTTGTAGAATTCTTTGTTTTGGGGAAAATTTGTTCAAACATGTATTCGAATTTCAAATATGAAATTCAAATGAATTTATAAATTTCAAAAATAGGAATTCGAAATATTTAATAACTTGAAATAAAATAATTACAGAAATGATATAAAAAGGATTCAGTATTAATATAAATATATATACATATAGTATTACTTTGATCTTTTACAATAGATAAATAAAAGTAAAGTATCAGGAAACAAATAAGTAGAAAAAAGAATTACATTATTGAAAGAAATAAAAGAATTCTTTATTACAACAAAATATATATGACATTGTCCTTACAAAAGAATTGTAAAAGAAAAATGAAATAAGTAAACTTTATTGAATAAATTACAAGAGTACAATGTTTTTACAATATTCAAACAGAATATAAATCACAATATTTGATACTAATAAATTCCTAAGCTACTTTTCTCTTATCCCTTCATCATCTGGCATTTTCTTTCTTCTTTTCATTTCCTGCAAACACAACAAAAAAAGAAAATAAAAAAAATAAAATAAAATAAAAGAATGATTAATGGGTTAGAGTTTTGCTCTAAGATTTGACATAGAAATGCTATGTCTAATTCATCATTGAGCTAAATTTTAGAAAGGGGCAAGTTTCACCAAATTGTAGTATCTGTTCATATCAGTATTTTTGCCTCAGGACACCATCATTGGCTATCTAAGAATCCACTTGGAAACATCCAAAAATATAGCTCAACTTCTGATAATACCAATTCAACTGAGCTGATCCACAACAAAATATCTTCCTAGTGAGACAATGAACCTGGGGTGGCAGCACATCAGCTAGCAGCTTACTCACTGCATGCAGCAGCTGTGCTGTCTAGCACTAAAGGCATCACAAGAAGTACAAAGGGGAGAGCACAGCCGTAGCAGATAAGCTAGGTTGATCAAAATATCTCCACACATTGACCTAGTCCAGAACTACCATCAGATCAATAGTTCATCACCAGGAACAACATCCATTCTTGCTCATCACCACAAGATCACCAATCTAGACCAGCACATCAGCACAACACTACCATCAGAGTTTCATACCACACCATCACCAACAACTGGTTGCTCCCAAGAGCCATCCAAGAGCTAGGACAAGGGGGTAAGAAATCAAGATCAACAACAGCCTCAAGAGAAGCATGCTTTTAGTAGCAGAGATGTTATAATAATTCAAGTTGATCAAGCAAGCAATCAAGATCCACTCAAGTAACATCAACCCTTACTCTGCATATCAGGTTGGCAACTTATAACAGAAATAGTATCTGATTTGTTCACTTATTTTTTTAGAGCATGGTTTAGATGGGGAAATAGAGGGCTCTCAGACTGGTGTAGAAATGCTACACCAGTATCATCATTGAGCTAGGAAAACCATTCAAGCATCTATTCTTATATACAAACATAATCAAGCCTCAGACCATGCATCATTGGCATCTACACATGATTTTCTTTTTAGCAAGTCAATTAGTCAAAGCCAACAAATAGATCATGTCCAGAATTCAGACAACTAGCAACCACATCCTTCACAACTTTGGGTTGTGAGGAGAGATTTCTCTCAGATCCACATAGTAATGCTATGTTGAGTCATCATAGAGAGTTTGGTAGTCAAACTTTAGAATTTGTTCTAATATTGAATTTGGCCTCAACCTTTGCATCATAGGCCAAACTAAGAAATCCATCAAACAACATCTAAGATGTTTACCACTGTGCATACTCCTAGGGGAGGCACCACAGTGGTAAGCTTACCAATTTCTACCAAACCAACTAGTCTCGGCCTTAGCATCATAGATAGGGATTCTTTCCAAAAAAAATCCAATCATTCCTTCATATAATGGATAGTTCCATCTAGTGCAGCCAGACAAATGGTAGCAGATCATGCTAAAGGAAGGATTGCTGTGCACACTCCAAAAGGAGGCACCACAGCAAGAACCTCCAGGTAACAGAGGCCACCAAAATAAGCTAGCAGAGATAACTCAGGTTTCAAGCCATTCCAAGTTATTCTAAATCATTTCTCTAGTTAAAATAACTAAAAGATCATTTTCACTTTTATTTATGACATCATGGACATATAAAATTCATCTAAACTTGTTCCTGAAAATAAGAATTCAGTTAACCTAGGGAAACATCATATACACATTTACTTGATAAAAGCTGGGTGTACATGTTGTAATTACACACAATATAGTTCTATGTAAAGGATCTATTCATACTTACAGCTACATATAGAGCCTAATGAGGAACTCTAAAACTCATCCCACACATTTAATTACATCAGGCAAATCATCAAGAACATCCAATAATTCGAACAGGAAATAAATCATATCAACTAATAGGTGTAGGAGCTATTTATATTATCATGCATAAGTATGTACCTGACAGTCAAAACCAATCCCAACATTTTCTACATCTCACATACATATGGCAATGCTTGTTATCTATACTATACAACACACCTACATATCAATTGAGATATAACATGTGGATGCATAAAGCCCAAGTTGATTAGATACCAGATTTTGTACATGAGATCTGAGAATTATTATGCCAGGTTGATCAACCTAGAAAAACATCTCCTATATTTCAAAGCACATTCTCATGCGTACATGCTAATTATCAAGAACAAAATCACCTAATCCTTTCCTTGATCATATTAGAACTAAAACATAATACCAGAAACCTATTTAGCCATTTAATCATCTGCCTATGACTATTAGAATGGTAGAACAAGACTTATCCATATACACCTAACTACACAGCCAGTAGACCAACTAGATCAAACAATCGGTGCATACGCTCATAACCTGAATCAACACAAAATCTTCACTACAAATCCACAAAGAGATTTATCAAAACCTACACCTAAATCCTTAGGGATCCAAAATCCATATCAGAGGAGTTCATCGGCTCAAAGGCCGGTCACACAGGGATTACCTGAACTAGAGTGGAGGAAGAGGTGGCAGGAGCACAGCAGGTTTGGCGCCGGGGTTGCGCAGCTGCAGCGCCATCCCACCGGTGCCAGAACCGAGACAGCCAATTCCCAGTACAACATCGTTCATCATCGAATGACACCAGGTTGCAACCATGGTCACCGTCCTGCTGGCATCAAATTGTCAGCAGCGTGGCCATAGTTGAGGAAGTAAGAGGCCAGGGTTAATCTGAGTAGCAGACGCGTAACCATGAGGAGACAAAACCGAACCCTAGTTAGGAAATCAAGGAGGGGGAGAGAGATTAAGTGAGCTTCCCTTTCAAATCGAGTTGGTCAGAAGTGAAGGCCTTCGGGTGGCAAGGCTTCGGTGGCTGATAGCAGCGACCGCAATGGTAGGTGCTCGCCGGATTTGAGCCGCCAGCCATGGCGTCGAACGCAGCAAGCAAAGGAACAACGAGGCGTGCGAGGGTGAGGGTCTGTGTGCGTGCGTGGATGGTGTAGAGAGGGGTGGGTCGGTGTGTAGTGCCAGGCCTGGTCTAGCTGGGCCAGGCCAGCCCATGTACCCAAACAAATGGCCCAAGTTGATTAGGATAAGAAATAAAATAAAAATAAAACAAATGAATTACCAAAATAACTTCTAAACATTTTTAGCTATAGAAAATTATAGAAAAATCATAAAAATACATTTAATATGTTAAAATATCATAAAAATAAGATCTATCTAATAACAATATAAATTTATTTATTTAAAATAAATATAAAGCACATAAATATTAACATCATTAAATCCTTAGTAAAATTTCATAAAATAAGAAAAACTCCTAAAAATAAATAAAAATGATTTTTGTGTATAAAAATAACTCTACTATTTTATAAAAATACTAACTTAGAGTTTTACAAATAAAATATAAAGCAAATATTTAAAGACACTTAATTCTTTGAGGAACTTTATAAAAATAAAGATAATACTTTTAATAAGTTTGTTTTACTAAAAAAACACTATATTATTCAATATCATTTTAATAACATTAGATAATAAAACTCATTTACTTATTTTACTAAAATAAAATAGCCACTTTGTTAAATTCTTTAAATTTGTTTACTAAAAAATACATAATCACATTTCTTAATAAAACACTAGAACCTTTAAATTTAATTACTAAGTATAAATCCATAATCATAATAAAACTTAAGTATAACTATCAACTTTTAAATACTCTAATTAAATCTTAAAATCTAAATAAAACCCCTTTTAAATAAATATTATATATCACCCATGTATAAAATAGTGAATAATCTTCATCTTTTAACCACTCTTAAAATGACTCTAAACTCTAATAAATTTATAAGATCATCTAATTATGCTCCCATTAATAAGTCACATGTTATTAAATTCATCTTTCACTTAAATTAAAAGGGATCATTCATAATCATATTTGTCAAAACCCTAAAACTAGATGTTCTATAACTCACTACATCTTAAGGTTCACCTCTATTTTTATAGTTAACTTTGGTCTAAACAATCATAAACATCTCATTTGAAGTTTATTCATGTTTTTTAAGTTAAATTTGGTCACTTGTAAAATCAATTAAAATATGATAACTTAACATCATTCATAACCATCACAAACCCTAATGTAAAACCTAAATAACCCTCAAGACTAATTAACCTTAACTAAACACTAGTTTCTTCAAATGTTATTCTTTTTGCCACTTCACACAAACAAGTCTATAATAGTTCCTTCAGCTCTTAACAACTCAATCCAAGGACTGTTTATCCTAGTCACCAGATAACAATTAATCATAATCACATTACTCTATTCGTCCTTGTATATTTTGGATTGTTAACACTTAAGTTCCTTATCAATGACATTGCTTATGAAATAAACTTAAAGATGAACCCAATCTTAAAGAAGATACCTAAGATCAACTTATTTAAAATGCTAAGGGTTTCACTTTGGGAATTATAAAATTGCATAGCATTATTTATGCATAATGGCATCTTGCGTCTTTAAACATTAGTCCTTACCGGACCAATGATGATTTCAGATATCGGATCTTCTATTGTCTCGAAGACCGTGAGTGCATAATATTGCAATCACAAAAGGCAATTTCACACTTGCCCATGTCCTTTGATTATTTTCTGTAAAGTATTTTGCAAATCCAGTGTTGTCATCACCTGCATTTCAAAAAGGGTCAGAAAACACTATTTTCATAATAATATGATTATAGGTTATTTACCATGAGGTAAGAACCTATTATGAAAGTTCTGGTGGTAAAGGAACATATTACCTAGGACTCAACACCCAATGTCGCCAGTGATTCTTGCGCCGTATATTACGCGTTAACCATGAGATTTGGAATGGGACGGAGAAGTCAGCTGGATCGTCTCCCTTTCGCATGCCAACGGATGACCGGACCGTTGTTGCAACTCCTATTGTAGAGGGTTAGCAGGTTATGGGTGGGATCCCTCAACGTCCCACGACTTCTGGTATCTATGAGGGTTGTACACCTTAGGCTGATAATGGAAACAAGTTTTATCCTAGGTCTGATGTGCAATCCGTCGGGTATGCGAGGTCGTGGAGAAGGTCATTAGCTTGGATCTTAGTCTGGACCTCACACCAAGGAAGTGTGAACGAGCCTATAACTCGGATGTGTAACAAAGCTAATATCTCTCATGGGTAAAGCAACGCACCTCTGTAGAGTGTAAGAACTGTAACTTGTTACTCCATGTTCCGGGAAGGAGCTACGAACGCGGCAGGAAAGGAACTCCATGAAAGTTCTGGTTAACCTGTGAAGGCTGACGGACATAGCTTTTCAGAATAAAAGCAACCTTTGAAGATTTTTTTTCGAAAACTTGCATTGCCTATGACCTATGGTCTGTGGCTGTAGATAGTGCATCAAACACTTCTCTTTAGTGAACTTGCTGAGTACGCTCGTACTCAATCGTATCTTCTTAACCCTTGCTAGATCTCGAAGAAACCAATAGCATCTCTAGGAAATAAGTACTTGAAGAGCGGAAGATATCTGATGGAGATCAACGGAGTCGAAGTCCTTACTGGAAGCTAAGGAAGTCAAGCTGAAGTATAGAGTATAAATAAAACTCCTAGAATCTAGAACCTACAGCTGTAGAACAGTACTATAGTAGCACTTTCAAGCCTTATATATACTTATAAGTAGTACTCTTAAGGTAAACTCCGAATGTATCTTTCTGGTTCTTTCCATATAATATTCCTCTCTGTTCGAGGAAGTTCTCTGGATCTTTTGTAATGTGTTATATGTAATCTAAAGTAATGTCTTGGACCTGTTGTGTTTCTGTTGTACCACTCTGAGGGATGTAATACTAGTGAACGGTGTTTCATTGGTGTTATGTGAACGACTATAGTGTACTACATCATGCAGTGGTATGCTGGGTCACCGCAGGGGGCAACTCGACTAGGGATGGGAGTCCCTTGGCCGCCGGGCCCCTCCAATATAAGGAGGGGTAGGGCGCCACCCCTTGGACCCCTTGTCCCTCGGATCCTAAACCATAGCCGCCACCCCTCTCTCCTCCACCGTCCTGCTCCAGCTTAGGCGAAGCCCTGTAGAAATCTCTCCACCACTGATGGCCCACAAGTATAGGGGGTGTATCGTAGTACTTTTGATAAATAGGAGTGTCGATCCAACAAGGAGCAGAAGGTGTTGACTAGTGGTATGGAGCAAGAAATCTCTGTAAATACTTAGCAAACGGATTTTTAGGGGGTTTCTAATAAAGCAACAAAACAAAGTGCAAGTAATAAAGACAAATAACAGATGCGGCAAGTGGACCAATCCTTTCTTAGCAAAGGACAAGCCGGTGGAAATACTTATAAGGACCAAACGTTCTCGAGGACACATGGGAATTCTGTCAAGTTCTTTCGCTTCAAATAACTAAGTACTCTTCTTTGGTGTTGTAAGTGTTGTGTGGGTGAACCTGTCCTAATGTACCGACCTTACTTGGACTAATACATACTTATGATTAAACCCTCTGCAAGCATCCGCAACTACAGGAAAGAAATTAAGATATAAACCTAACCACATCCTTAAACTCTAAGATCCTACGCTCCCTTGTGCAATGGTGTCCTAACGGGGGTTCAGTTTTCTGTCACTCCGGCAACCCCACAATTAGTAGCCAAATACACAATGCATTCCCCTAGGCCCATAAATGGTGAAGTATCATGTAGTCGATGTTCACATGACACCACTATATGAATAGCACCACAACTTAAATACTAAACCATTGAATAATAACTCAACACAAATCCACTACTAACAACATGACTTCTCCCATGTCCTCAAGAACTAGACGAACTACTCACAAGACATCATATGGATCAAGATCAAAGATGATATGGTGATGAATAACAATCTGAACATAAACAATAATCCAATGATTCCACTCACAAGCATCAACTACTATAGTAATTAACACCGGGAAAGTTTCCCCTAAGAACTAATGCAAGATCCAACACAATTGTTACAGCGGGATGGAGTGGTGATGATGGTGCTGGTGGAGATGATGTTTTGGATGATGATGATCCCGATGAATCCTAGCTTGATGACGGTGTTGATGGCAACGATTTCCCCTCTCCGGGAAGGAATTTCCCCGACAGAAATCTGTCTGCCGGAGAGATCTTTCTCTCTTGGTGTTTTCCGTCCAGCAGAGGCGGCGGAAATCTTTCTGTGGTTGCTTTCCTGGCATTAGGTTTCCGAGAGGAAGATATAGGCGAGAGGGCGGAGTCGGGGCCGGCCAGGTGGGTCACACCTGCCCTTGGCGCGACCTAGAGGGGACCCGCGCCTAGGGGGTGTGTGGGCCCCCTATGGCCCAGCTACGCCTCCCCTTCTGGCTTCCTTCGTCTTCTGGGAAAATATAATTTTCCAATATTTTTCTGGTATTTTTCTGATCTTCGTGAAATTGCATCAAAACACCTCTTTTCCATCAGAACCCTGACTCCGGTAGTCCATCCTCCAAGAATCATCCATCATGCAAAAACAGTGGAAAAGACATAAGTAATACCTCATAATAATACATATATCAATGAATAGAGACAAATTATGATATAGAATGGTGATGCAAATTGGACGTATCAACTCCCCCCAAGCTTAGACCTTCGCTTGTCCCCAAGCGAAAACTGAGCTCAGTAAACATTTCCACAGTTTTATGGAGTGAAGTGTCGATAAAATAATATGGACAAGAAGCATCACACTTACCATTACACAACTCATAGAAGAAAGCAACTCACCATTATATAACTTAGCTTGCAACAAGTACAGGAGTCACAATAGAGATGCATAAAGATAAATCATAATTGGAATTGGCAAACTTTGTTCCTGGTCAGAGAACAGCTGACATGCAGTTTCACAAAAAGCTTTTTGTAGAAGTTTTACAACAGGAGCACTATTTGCTCAAAAAGGTTTTTCAATGAAGGCTCTCAAAGTAATACTCAATAGATAAGAGTTTTGTGCAAATAATAAAGATAAAGAACATGATTGAATAAATCACCATATTAATGCTTGCAACACAACAACTCAAATGCTTGCTAGAGATAGAGAGGAAGTAGGTTTACTGACTCAACTTAGAAAATAGAAGAAAGGTCCCTTCATAGAGGGAAGCAGGGATTACAAGTTCATAAAGAGCTTCCAAAAGATTATGGTACTTACTAGCTTTGAGCCCTCATTTTCCATATCATAGGCATCTTGAGATGATTAAGGTTAAAGTGCACAAAGATGGAGTATATGCTTGACGAAATATAAGTTGGAAATCTCACGTCCCTTGAGTGCGAGGGCCGCTCCTCATGCTACTCAACTTTGGTCACCGGTAAGTTCTTGTCATTGTAAGTACATGTGTATCGTAAAGAGCCGCCGACAGGGTACCCCTTGCACATGGTACAGGAGCTATCCCATAACCAAAATGACAAGGAAAGCAGACAATGAGCATCCCAGCGATCTTTTTATTTACTATGTGCATAGCTTTTTATTGAGGATGCTTCATAGAATGCTCGCTATGGTGATGCTGCAAGTTTCCACCATGATTAGGCATGGCTTAGGCTAGCGGCCCAGGCGTTTCTCTAACACACGTACATCACTCCATGGACTTACAAACTCCCTCTTTATTTCACACCGTCGACATCCGTAAACAAAAGAGCATGATATCAACTATGTACAATGTACATGTGAAATGTTGAAAGCGTTCTCCGTGACAGCATGGTTCTGCTAATTCCAACGTATAGATGCAAGCATATACAACTTCGATGACACAATGGTTCAAGTCTATTAGGGGCAAGGAAATAAGGCGTGCCATCAAGTTCGTGAGAGCTTTACTAACTAGTTTTCAAATAACAAAATAGTTTTAAATTTGAAAGATAGATGAAGCTTAAGAATTTGCTTGGAATAGCAATAATGCTAATAGGTAGATATGGTGGACACAAATGGCAAAGACTTTGGTTCAAAGGGTTTGAAAGAATGAGAAGTGTGCCTTCTCAAAACAGGTTTTTTGCTAGCAAGGCTGAGTAGCAAGCAAAAGAGTTGAAAGAAACAAGCAAACCTACAAGTGATAAAGCCAAACATGCAATCTTCCTTGAAGACACAAAATATCTTAAATAAATAATACTAAGCTTATGAGCCAACAAGAAAGAAAATAAATGATACAAAATACCTGTAAGCTTTTCTCTTTTTCATTCAAACCTCAAAACGTATTGCTACTAACCAGAGCTCAGTTTGCCAAAACCAATTTAGATCCACTTGATGCTCCCAAAGTGATGCCAATACTAATCAACAAGATCCATCATATAATAGAGATTGCAAACTAAAATAAGAAGTGCAAAAAGTAAAAGATGAAACTTCTCATTAATATTCCATAAAGGCACTCACACCAAGGGATACATAGGTAATCAACTAAAGGAGATATACTTCCACATGCAAACCAAACTATAAGATAACCTCTCTACCAAAGATATGAATCCACTAAAAAGGTAAAAGATATAATATAATGATGGTGATACCGCGACACTCCCCCCAAGCTTGGAACAAGCCAGGGATGTCGAACCTGATGACGAATTACTCCTTCGGTGGTGGTGGTGTTCTCTTTGATAAGCTCTTCAATAAGTTTCCTCAAATCCTCAATCTCAAAGGTCAGAGTATGAATCAACTCCGAATTCTGCTCAATACGGTTCATGATCATGTCGGGCCGAGAATTCTAGTCCTTGTTATTGTTTCCCCACTCTTCCTTCTTAGTGTGCTCCTCCCCTGCATGGTTAGAACGAGTGGTACGAGGAGGAATTATCCGTGGAGCAAGGATATGACGTGGAGGTTTCCCTCCTGTAGACATCTGTGTTGTCCTCCTTAGCTTGGTAGGTTTGGCCACCACTCCAATGCTAGCGACGGTAGCGCGGGTGTCCGGTTGCTTGTCCTCCTCCATGTCTTCTCCATCCCCTACCAAAATCTCCACCTCCTTGGGGTTTTGAGGATCATCTTCCTCGGTCTTCTTGCCTTTGTCGTTGGCGGAGACCATGGTGCTCTAAACTTGAGAAGATTTCCTAACAAAAACAGATCGAAACGAAAACACGACGAGAAAACAATGCAAGAACCTCGGGGGATCCGGGGGGGGATATATTATGAAGTTTCAAAGCATAAGGAAGGTTATACGAAAACGAGGCGGAGACGGAGCTCGGGATGGTCTCACCCCCTCCAGGCGTGACCAGCTAGGGCCCGCGCCTGGGGTGGGTTTGGCCACCCCGGCCTCCGGTTCCTCCTCTATTTTGTATCGTAACTTCCCTTATGTATTAAAAACATCAAAAATATAATAAGATTGGGGTTTCACGAACCTTCTGTTTTCACCACTTTTACCTATTCAAAGATGAACTCTGCAGACTCCTTTTCTTCTTCTCCTAGAATTTCCTTTCCTACAAGGTCTCACACAAACCTCAATGGCAACATTAGTGTAAGCAAAAAACAATTACCCTTTAGGTGCACACTTCAACTGAAATCCATCAAAACAAAGGCTTCTGTAAGAAGCAAATGCAAATGATAGCAGAAATCTGTCAAAACAGACCAGCAGGTAAAGATTGATTCTGTTGCTCAAATCAAAAAGTGCAGAACTAATGAAAGTTGGATAACAACCTGGCGAACAAGCTCAAATATATACAGCTCCATCCGACGTACTGAGCTCACTCACGAATTTTTACAATGCAGCACAAAAATCTGTCCTAGGATAGCCACTTTTCACAACTCCTCTACTTCTCAAAAGTAGTTGAACTTGACACAAAAACCAAAACAAAAAGGATAAGGAGAGGTTATTATAGAGGAAATAACTTTCAAGACTCAACCAAACTCTTGAGTTATCTCCCAACAAGTACTTTTCTTTAATGCCTTTAAGTTAGGCTTGAAAGTTTCAAGGATGCTCACAAAGGAGATATACATTTGAAGTGAAAGAGAGCATCAAGAAGCAAATAACTAACACATTTGAGTCTAACCCACTTCCTATGAATGGTAGTGTCATGAGAAAACAAATTGTTGAAACAAAAAGCCACTAGCATAGGAAGACAAAATAAATGCAGCTTCAGAGGTTTCAACATAAAACGGGGAAACTTAACATTATTGAGATGCATAAAACCATGTTTCCCTCTCTCATAATAACTTTCAGTAGCACTTTGAATAAACTTGACAATATAACTATAATTGGAAACAACTTTATCATAAGAATGAGCATACTTACTATCACCAAAAATAGGTCCAAGGTCATAAACTGGATCAATAGAAGCAAGTTGTTCCATCCTGAAATCTTCATTATGCAAGCTATTCTCACAAGGATCTTTAGAAAATTTGGAAAATTTAAACTTATAAGAATCTCCATCAAACGTATTTAAAACTTTTTCCTTCTTAAAATCTATAATAGCTCCACAAGAGTTCAAGAAAGGTCTACCAAAAATGATAGGACAAGTTTTACTAGTTGTTCAATTAAGTACTAGAAAATCAGCAGAATACTTAATATTACCACAGAGAACCTCCACATCTCTTACAATGCCAATGGGTAAAATGGTTTCCTTATTTGCAAGGTGAATAACCACATCAATATCCTCAAGCTCATAAGTACCAATTTCATGCATAATTTCCCTATAAAGCTCATAAGGAATAACACTAGAACTAGCACCAATATCACATAAACCATAGTAGCAATGATCAACAGTTTTAATAGAAAGCACATGAACACTAGCTTTTCTAGCTTTGATGAGAGATAATATTAGAAGCGTCTTCAGAGAAGACAATGTGCTCATCCTCTTTATTTCTAGTGACAGGGTCTTTCACAATAGCTACCACAAGTTCAATATTCAATTGCTCATCAGGCTCCACAGTTTTCTTAGTACCTTTGTTATTCGCACTAATTATCATAGAGTACTCCTTTACCTTAGCTGGGAAAGGTATTTTCTCGACATAAGGTTCAGGCACAATATGATTAATAGTACAAACTTCAGCACTTCTAACAGGAACATGACTAACAACATCTTTATAAGGAGCATGGTACTTATTCCACTTCTTCTTGGGAATTTCTATGTAAGAGGCAAAGGCCTTAAAACAGTTGGCAATACTTTAGGAATCAATACCAAAATCATTACTAATATCATGGAAGTCATCAGTTCCCATAAAAGATTTTATGCATTCATAATCATAGTTTATACCTGACTTTCTTCCTTTGTCATTCTCCCAAGCTTCAGTGTTCTCTTGAATACGGTCTAGTAGATCCCATTTAGCTTCTTCCTTCATACGTGTGAATGATCCAGCACAAGAAGCATCTAGTAAATCTTTATCGTGAAAAGAAAGCCTAGCATAAAACTTATTGATAATAATATTGTTAGGGAGTTCATGAATAGGACATTTAAGCATAAGTAACTTCAATCTCCCCAAAGCTTGAGCTGTACTCTCTCCATCACGAGGCCAAAAGTTATATATCAGATTTCTATCCTTATGAATTTCACTGGGAGGATAAAATTTCGAATAAAAGAGAGATGTCATTTTCTCCCATTCCATGGATTGTCCATTCTTCAGCAGCTTATACCATTCTTCAGCTCTCCCTTTTAAGGATATAGATAGTAACTTCTTCTTCACCTATTCAGTTGTGATACCTGCACACTTAAACAACCCGCATAATTCATGGATAAAAAGCAAATGATCACCAGGATGGACAGTTCCATCCCCAAAATAATAATTATCCATAACACGGCCAACAATACTTGTAGGTATCTTAAAAGGATCTATCTCAACAGGAGGTGGTTCATCTACTACCCTAACAATGATAGTAGTTTTCCCAAACAGAAAATCAAGTGGGTTATCCATATTGGAAACAAAACAACAAATAGAAACAAAAAAGAAATACTCACAATAGAAGTTTCCTTTACCAGTTCCACTCTTCAATAGCGCTTCACTCCCCGGCAATGGCGCCATGAAATAGTCTTGATGACCCACAAGTATAGGGGGTGTATCGTGGTACTTTTGATAAATAAGAGTGTCGATCCCAACGAGGAGCAGAAGGTGTTGACTAGTGGTATGGATCTGGAAATCTCTGTAAATACTTAGCAAACGGATTTTTAGGGGTTTTCTGATAAAGCAACAAAACAAAGTGCAAGTAATAAAGACAAAGAACAGATGCAACAAAGGACAAGCCGATGGAAATACTTATAAGGAACAAAAGTTCTTGAGGACGCATGGGAATTCTGTCAAGTGCTTTAGCTTCAAATAGCTAAGTACTCTTCTTTGGTGTTGTAAGTGTTGTGTGGGTGAACCTGTGATAATGTATCGACCTTACTTGGACTAATACACACTTGTGATTAAACCCCCTGCAAGCATCCGCAACTACATGAAAGTAATTAAGATATAAACCTAACCATAGCCTTAAACTCTGAGATCCTACCCTCCCTTGTGAAATGATGTCCTAACAGGGTTCAGGTTTTTGTCACTCCGGCAACCCCGCAATTAGTAGCCAAATACACAATGCATTACCCTAGGCCCATAAATGGTGAAGTATCATGTAGTCGACGTTCACATGACACCACTAGATAAATAGCACCACAACTTAAATACAAACCATTGAATAATAACTCAACACAAATCCACTACTAATAACATGACTTCTCCCATGTCCTCAAGAACTATACGAACTACTCACAAGAGATCATATGGATAAAGATCAAAGATGATATGGTGATGAATAACAATCTGAACATAAACAATAATCTAATGGTTCCACTCACAAGCATCAACTACAATAGTAATCAACATCGGGAAACTTTCCCTTAAGAACTAATGCAAGATCCAACACAATTTTTACAACGGGATGGAGTGGTGATGATGGTGCTTGTGGATATGATGGTGTGGATGATGATGATGATCCCGATGAATCCTAGCTTGATGACGGTGTTGATGGCGACGATCTCCCGTCTCCGAGAAGGAATTTCCCCAGCACAAATCTGTCTGCCTGAGAGATCTTTATCTCTCGGTGTTTTCCGCCCCGCAGAGGCGGCGGAAATCTTTCTGTGGTTTCTCTCCTGGTATTAGGGTTCCGAGAGGAAGATATAGGCGAGAGGGCGGAGTCGGAGGCCGTACAGGTGGGCCACACCTACCCTAGGCGCGGCCCAAGGGGGACCCGCGCCTAGGGGGTGGGCCCCCTATGGCCCAGGTACTCCTCCCCTTTTAGCTTCCTTCGTCTTTTGAGAAAATATAATTTTCCAATATTATTCTGGTATTTTTCCGATCTTCACGAAATTACATCAAAACACCTATTTTTCCATCAGAACCCTGACTCCGGCAGTCCATCCTCCAAGAATCATCCATCATGCAAAAACAGTGGAAAAGACATAAGTAATACCTCATAATAAGACATATATCAATGAATAGAGGCAAATTATGATATAGAATGGTGATGCAAATTGGACGTATCAACCACCACCACCACACTGTCGTGCTGTTGGGATTCCATGGAGATCTACAACCTCCGCTGCCCTGCTGGAACAAGGGAGAGGTAGATCTTCATCGATTACCATAAGTGTGACCGACTGCAAAAACACTGTCGGAACGTGGCGCTGGAAGGATCATCTATACGATCTTGTGATCGACAACATCAACCACGAGATCCGAATCTCGTTAAACGCTTCAGATCTATGAGGGTTAGTTCTCTACAAACTCGTTGCACCAATCTCGTAGATTAGATCTTGGCTTTTTTATGTGTTCATGTGATAGAATTTTTTTTGTTTTTCATGCTACAAACTCTACACCTCGAGGGATGCGTCTCCTATATCGCATGTACAAACCGGATCAGGCTGCCCCTACTTACTCGAGGCACATCTTCTCCATATGCGCCTCGTGTAGTTCAAATACTTGAGGCGCATATGGAGCAGATACGCCTCGAGTAAGTTGTGTGGGCCCAGTTGTGGTAGGTGCCACACAGTTTTACGCAGTGTTTTAGACTATTTTTTATAATTCATATTAATTTTAGACTATTTTTTATAGTTCATATTAATTTAGACTATTTTTTTATAGTTCATATTTGTTGTTTTTTAGTTCTAAAAAAGTGGCCACCAGGATTCGAACCTGGGTGGCCAAGGGATTGGGTGTCTAGCCATTAAGCTAGCAATCGTTTTGTGATAAACACTGTCTGTATAGTCTATTTGACTAGGGCATGGAAAGTTATACAAGTCGCATCTTGATGAATTCTACTCGCATAAGTTTGCCCATCAACGCAAAGGTCAGCAGCGCGCATCGACTTCTCATTCCCCTTTCTTTCTCTCTTCTCGCAAGCTCCTGCTCGTAGCCGCTCGTCGCCGTCCGATTCACAAAGGAGGGGCCAGAAGAATATTCGCCTGCCCACCGCTTCTCTGTATTGAAGAAGGAGCGTTCGCCCGCCCGCCGCTTCTCTGCATTGAAGAAGGAGGAGCCATACATTGTTGAGCCGTGCACGCCGTCGAGTCCGCAAGTGAGCGCCCCTCTCCCTCCCCTGCTAGTTTAGGTTTAGGATTTGGTTTAGTTTAGGTTGAATTGCTAGTGAGGAATTTCCCCTTTCTATATTAAGTGTGTGGTTGTGTTCATCACATTATGAACTCTGTCTAATTGGCTTCCGCAATGATTTGTTGTAACTCATCATGAGGCTGCCAGTCAATTTGTAGGTAGTTCCATATATGACTCCTAAAATTATACTCAAAAAATAAGTGAATCCTATCTTCATATGGATTAGTAGGGCAGAGCTCACGGTGAGTATCATCGGTAACATGCCAATGCCTCCTTTGTAACAAATCCCTTGTGTTGAGTCTGTCTCTAAGTACCAGTCAAGCAGAAACCTTAGTCTTCATCATACAGCTCGATTTCCAAATCCATATCTATACACTAGGCACTTGGATATGATCATGGATCAACTTTTAGAAAATACTTGTTAAACCAATCTTTAAGAGGGAGCTTACTATACTGTATGAACCAATTGTCCAACCATGAGTTCTCTGCATGTGGGACTTTATCCTTGTTAGTATAGAATTTGTCTAGGAACTTGATTAGTAATGCAGCATTTTTCCTGAAAGTCCACCACCCCCAAACTTCCCCAATAGCATAGACCTTGTTAAATCCTGCTTTGAACTTGGGATCTGCTGCTACCTTCCTACCCCTGTAAGTACATCATGCTGGCGCTGTATTGTGATTTGCCTTATTTGTATTGCTTTACTCTGTTGTGATGAAATCCTCTACATACATGGATGTCGAGAATGAGCAAAATGTCAAAGTCATCGACATTAGTTCTGATGACAAAGCGGCTGCCCGTGAAGCTGCAGCTGCTATGCGGCGTGCTCTCTATGAAGCTGCGGCTGCTAGGAAGCGCGCTGCTCGTGAAGTCGCTGCTGCTGCTCATGAAGCTAGAGCTATTGCCATTCGAGGTAATTCTAGAGCTCATGAAGCAGCGTGTTACTGCTGCATGCTAAATATGTCTCTTTTATGTATATGTCTCTTACATGCTAAGTATGTCTCTTCTATGTATATGTCTCTTACATGCTAAGTATATCTCTTCTATGTATATATGTCTCTTACATGCTAAGTATGTGCCTCTTACATGTAGGCCCGAGAGTAAAGACAATGAGATTCACCTTTGATAAATATTGTGTGTTTTGCGAACTGTGTGGCTTTGGACGGTTCACAAGTTGACTTTCTAATGGAGGTAGCTCGTGAGCGACCGACAAGACAAATCTATGTTTGCATCAGGATACACACATAGATAGGCGATACGCAAAAATGTTATACATTTCCGTCAATCACCTCCATTTCTGTGCACACAAGACACATCTATGTTTGTTGCTTTCATGCCTTGATCACCTCCATTTCTGTGAATTAATGTTTCTTTTGTTGCTTTTATGCAGTACTTTGCAAGAAAGTATAACTATTCCTTAATCAATAAATACCTAAACTTGCCAACAAACATCAAGGTTTTTTGGTAGGAGAGAATCGTTGCTACAGTGAGAGTCATATTTGGCATAGAAAGCAATGTAGGAGTCCAGATCACCTCTAACTGGAATAAGGTGGTGAGAAAGACCAAGATGAAATAGGGTGAAGTCTTCCTATTCTGGTTTCGTGGGTGCGCGAAGAACGATCTCAAACTTCCTATAATATGCTAGTCGGACATGTAGTGAACTTCAAGTTGTGTTTGGTTGCTTTTTATTTCCACGTTCTTATGGATAGTTTGGAGAATAAGGAATTATTATCCATAAGCCTTTCTCCACTAATATAAGCCCTTCTTATATACTAGTGTTGGTTATACTATGTTTTGGCCAATTGTAAGTTTCTGGAAATTCTGTGATGTTTATACTGTATTTTGGACTGTATAATAACTGTGTATTGTGTATTCTAGACTGTATTATAGTTCTGTAAAATTAAAAATTCGAAATTGTTTTTTGAGGCGCATCTGTATACTTATTGGAGACGCATATGACAGAAATAAACAAAACTCATCTAGAATACATACTAGAGTCGCATTAGGGAATGCGCCTTGTATAAGCTATATATAGGAGTCGTATTATTGATATGTGCCTCCCATATGTGTCTTATACAAGCCGCATGCAAGATGCGACTCGCATAACAAATACTTGAGTCGCGGCGCTCGAGGCGCATCCCTAATGCGATTCTAATGGCTTTCCATATGCGCTCTCGAGTAGCCTTTTCCCTAGTAGTGACATGCAGCTCAAAAGTGGTAGTGACACGCTCTAGAACACTGGTATCATGTCGAACCCTAATGAGAGACACATCAACCTAACCTTTCACTATACAAGGTGGACCCTCGTCTGCCACAACACCGGCTATCGCCAGAGAAGGGATGGGGAGGGGCAAGAGCAATGGGAGAGAGAGGATGGAAAAGTTGCGATATCATACGCCTTTTAAATCATGCATGCCTAATATTGTACTCGCTCGGATCTATAATATAAGATGTTTTATGCAAACTAAAGATGTTTTTGTTTTAAAAGACATCTTATATTGTACATTTTATTATCTCAATGAACCATGTGCTATGCTTCTTTGCTATGCAAACTCTGCAACAAAATCAGCCACTTGAATCGAGTATGAAAGTGTAAAGTCATAATTCTTGTTTCAAATTTTCCAGATTCAATTAAAAAAAATCTAGAAACGGTGTTTAAAAAGTATGTCGAACAATTCTAGAAACTGTGCCTAATTAAGAAGCGGATATTTTTCGAGTAATATGCAGCAGATTTTTTTTGTTTTGCAGACTGGAAATGTGACACGATCAAGACACCCAAAGGTGAGATGGGTTAAAGCCACACCATGCATTCACATGAGAAAGGTTCTTACGAGTCACTCACTACGCACAAATTTAGTGTGACAGAACGTATCTCGTCTGCCTGGTTTTGTCCCTCGTTCAGCTACGCTGCTGCTGCTGCTAGGACTGGTCGATATCGTTGCAGACTACTTGCAGCCGCCGCCTTCTTCGACCAGCAGCACTCTGACAACAACACGACTGCGCAGCTGCGCTACAATGTTTTGACGAGAACCGTCTCACGGCCCTCTCGGTCATCGCTAGCTCGCGCGGCTGCTTGCCGTGCTCGTGTTCACCGCACATGGTCGAACAGCGCCCCAACCGCGACACCGCGCTGCTTCGCTTTCCGATGCCAGCTTCCGTATGGCAGCCTCTCCCTCATCTACAGATTACAGATGCTCGTGTTTTCCATTTGTACCGCCCACGGCCCATCTATTCTATCTACGCAGCAGGAACTGCGACGACTCGGCGCGGCCGCTGTCGTGCCCGTCGCGGTCCGACGGCGACGGCCGACGGGGAATCATTTTGCCATGCATGAGTCCAGACGAGGCGACGGTTTCGCGGGCGGGACCGGACGGACGGGGTCCACGCGCTTCCACCGCCGATCGAGCACTCTTTACGTTAAGTGACAGCGATAAAAATTGGAATTTTATCCATGTCGTCGCTTCACTCTTTTTCTGAACTTCCGATCCTGTCAATCTCCTCGTTTTGGGCTCTTTCTAATCCCTCTTTTAGGCGCGCTCTCATTGACTGGGTTTAAAGTCTTTGCGATCATCTGCAAGCATTATTGCGTGTGTCGGTGTGATTGCATGAATCGATCGTCGATCATCGACGAGAGGTGAGAACCAGTCTGAAGTTCTGAATCGGCGCGGTCGGTCGGCCTCACACGAAACGGTCCTTTGGGGGCTAGCTAAACAAGTGTTTGTACAACGGACCTTTGCGATAAACTAATTCCAGATCGTCAGCTGCCTGAAATTAGGGAACTGAAGACGGTACTGCTGATCAAGGACCAATTGACGGCCGGCCAGACTAGCTAAGCAATGTAGTACTATATCAGCATATATTATCATAACATGGTCCGTATTCCATGGGGCGTGGCCGTGACACGATCGAAGAATCTGGGCACGAACAAAGAGCAGAACGACCTACCTACTAAACACGAATTGAGTTTTTTCGGCGCCTGAGCGGCCAGTCGCCAATCGTGTCGTTGGGCATGGCAGCCTAGGCCTTTAGGCGTCACTGCTCGCCACTGCCCAATCATGATTCTCAAAAAAGGCTACTTCGTGCATACGCAAAATGTGCTACTAATTCGTCCGGTCGTCGTCCTGGCTTTCGGCCGCATCATTACTCCGGAAATCGCGGTGTTATGAGCTCTAGATGAGCAGTTCGATTTGATTGACACATGCCAAAGTGCAGCTTGTTCCTTTCTGCCATTAGACTATGGAATAACGTGAACCACTGGTTTAATCATGCGTGCTCGTGGTCGGAGCACCACTGCCTAAATGACTAGTCAGGAATGTCCTACTCCAGTAATATATGTCTCTGAATTTTTATTTAGTTTATGGAGTATTTATTTCGAGTCTTGAAAGTTGAAAATAAAGGGTGGAGAGAGCCAAACAATATTCTACGGTAATATATAGAGAAAGATAGCAAATGGATGATCTAGCTGGGAATAGGTTATCTCGCCAAGTCACAGTAGCTAAACCAATTCGGCTAACCAAGGCCCATGGGAGAGCAACGCACAGTAACAGAGGAAATCAAATAGCTCAGCGCTTACAGTGAAAATACAGCACCCTTTATAGATGACGGTACACTCTTCTGCTGCATTGATTTACTAGTACTACTTGGACTTGCAGTTCTGATCCATCAGAGTCAGCATTCAAGCTGCCACCTGGTCGCCATTGAGGACGGGCAGACGATCATAGCAGCCAGTGTTACATGACGTACAGAACTGACCACAACTACTCCTTCTGTTCGGTGTTAATACTCACCCAGAGACAGCATATGAATTTCAGTACACCAGGCGATAATAACCATCCGCCAGAAACAACAGCTAGCTAGCAGTAGCCTATGCATGATACAGCAAACACGAAATGAACTACCATGGTCCACGGGAGAGCAAAGCACACTTACAAAGGGAATTGTACAACTCGCAATGGTTACAGTGGAAACATGACAATCTTTATAGAAAGCAGTAAACTTATTTGCGGCATTGATTTACACTGACCTCCTCAGTTCTGATCCATCAGATTCAGCATTCAAGTTGCCACCTACACCCCATTGACTGTCACAGGGCATACAAAATTCACAAGACCCAGAAATTCGCCATTGCTCTCGGGTCCAGATGCTCCCGCAATCTGAACGGCTAACAAGAACAACTCCTTTCCCTCCTTCGGTTGACACGGCATATGCATTTCACTAGGCGGGAATCATCACCAGCCAGAGACAACAACAGACCGTAGAGTTGCATCAACAAGAAGTTTCTGAGGTGAGTATTCGAACAGAATGGTGGAATGCCAGGGTTAAGACTCCTGTGCATGTGGACGCATGTTGCTTCTGAAGAGCTCCCCCAGATGATGAACCAACTTCTGGGGCTGTTGCCACCACATAGATTCAGAAGCAACTGGGCTTCCATACACATCATCATGTGTCTGGTCCTTCTTCGTGATGCTATCTGAGAAATCACGCCAGTTAAGCATGGCACGCTTCAGCCGGGATGTTCTCTTACCAGTAACAAGATATCTGCTGTAGTCCCTAGCAAGGCGGTACAACTCCTCTCCTCTGATGATATGGATATACTGCACAACAAAGCAAACATGATTTAGAAAGCACATGTGTATGTGAATGTGTATGTGTCCGTGTTGGGGGGAGAGGTCCTTACCATTCACATCGAACAGAATATGAACACACCAATGTTACGTGTGTTATGGTGGAAAAGAATTGTTCAACATTCTTGTGTTGGGCATATGCAAGTTTAGTTCCCCATACATTTTAGTAGCAGCTCTAGCAATGAAGACGACCGCACATGTTACTTTTTTGTTTGGCCATCGATCAATCATCATCCCTAAGCTTCTCTATTACGAACGGCACTTCCATTTTTTACTCATAAGTTAGTCCACATAGATTAATATTTATGGGGAATACAAAAACAACAGCAACAAGGAAATAATGAGATATTTCACAAAAGCAGGAAACACAAGGATATTTGTCTTACTATTGGAGAATGAAAATCTCACTATTCTGAACTTCAATTATCAGCATTATCCCTTCTTAGTAAGTACACAAGGAGAAAGGGGTGATCAAAATAGGGACTATATAATGCTACCCTTATGTGTTTTTACAATCATATATGGCTAAGAATAAACACCAAAAAGTTTGCACATGAAATTACCAAAGTGCATGCTTAACATAGTATATCTAGGCATTATAAAGAAACTGAAAAGTCTGCACCGTACTATCATATAAAAATAAAATAATACAGAATGAAGGACAATGGCAAGGAATGAAGCAATGAAATTACCGTGAGTACAAAAGCGACGGTTGCTAACAAAATTTGGACCATTTCATACAATGAGTCTGTGAAAGATTCATCCTCTGGGCCATCAGAACCACCACCACTGCCTCCATAACGGCCATTATTTCCACCATTTCCACCAGACCCTTGTCCTGTAATCTTAGCCATTTGCTCCATCAGCAAGCCTTGTATGGACCATTGCTTTTTTGCTCCATCCATTGCCTTGTTCAAAGATTCCATAGAGAATGGCTGAAAAGTGAAAATAAAGCAACAATTTACCAGATGGTTCCACAGAGCAATTGTGCTAAACAACCTTAATGTACTAAATATGCTGGTTGTGTGTCATATCAATTGTCTGGTCCATGTATTCTAACCAAAACAGGGTTAAGAGTTAGCACACTCCAGTTTACACTGTATCCTTATTTTCCGAAACTAATATTTTTCTTCTAACATCAATAATAAATTTCCACAGTACTGAACCAAATCAAACTTGACAAATTTTCTAAGCTGTAAAGACACAAACTTGACAAATTTTCTAAGCTGTAAAGACTAATAAATCACATGTTTCTAATACAAGTCTCACACAAAAATAAAAGAAATGATCGACCATAAGAAAGTTGCAAAGGCTACTTACATCATTGACAGAATCAAGGTTTCCCTTCCCGCTTGAGGCATATACAGGACCAAGCCTTTTATGGCAAGCGGCAACAACAAGCCTTGGGCATACTTTCTCTTGCAGCTTGCAAGATCTAGAAGAAGGTTGACATACAGAATGTAGAGGAAGTATTCTGCACGTTCTCCCAAGACCTAATGGCCTGTCCAAAGTGAGCCCACCATTAGGCCTGTATGTTGTAGCTTGGCAGTAGTTCATGTTTCTACTTCTTGAATTCTAGAATTAACTAGAGCCAAATCTGTAGGTTAAAAATAGGAAGAAATACATACTAAATTAGGAACAAAAATGCCATATATCCAGAACAGAATCAAGTATCAACTGAACTGATCTAATTCAAAATAATAAATTTCTCCATTTCTCGTAACAATGTAGTCGGTGCCCAAGATGTCAGTCCTGCTTTAAAACAAATAGAGCAGTGCAATCCCGTAAAGCTAGGAGCTAAATTAAGCGTGTATGTTCTCAACAATTTATTTCCAATCAATGAACTAAAGAGCGTATGCAGGTATTTTCGAAAAATAAAAGAATATCTATATTAGATAGAGCAAAACTCCTGATCTTTAGAGAGGATTATGAAGTCCACCTGAATGAAGTTTGTAGGGATTTCAACCTACCACAGAACTACCTGGAAAGCTAAGTAAAGAAAATACAACAGACCGCCGTCATGAGACCACACTTGGGACAATAATGCAGGATGAAGTACAGCATTCGTTTCACATATATTCCCAATACTCATCAACATGATGAACCCTAATAATAATATTAGAATGTACTACTACCCAACAAGCAGAAAATCATGTCACGGGCAAAGCAGTCGCACCAATTTCGTGCAGCTCATAGCCTCATAGACAGGGTCAGATCTAGACGGTGTCCCCGGTGTGCAACGGCACACCCACAAATTGTGAACGTCAATGGGAATTAACTACTATATAATCACTGGATGAAAACGATCCCGTACCTCGCAACCAAATGGACGAAGACTGCGGACGGGGTAGAGAGAGGCGGGGCTGAGGCGTCGGCGGTGACGCTAAGGTACGGCACGGCGGCGGCAGCTGTAGGCCATGGTGGTAGACTATACTAATAGGGATTTAGAGCCGCGTTGGCAGGTAGGTCAGGACTCGGATGGAAGGGAGATGAAACAAAGGTACGGGGAGAGGGTAGAGTTTCGCCCTGCCGCCGGCGCTGCAACGAGCTCCCGGCCGGTGGAATGCGGGGACGGCGGAGTGGGGAGAGAAGGATTGGATTGCGTCGTCTTCTCAGGCAGTCGGGCTACAAGGAGGGCCCCATTTCATGCCAGGTTGTTGGGCTAGATAGTTCTGGGCCTACTTCGCGCCAAAAGGCCCGACACATCTTAGGGTGCTCTTTGAGTATAGTTTTTTTTTAAGAAACACCGTACAATCCTAGACGTTTATATATGTACATGCATCCATCCCTATGAAGCTACACACGCACACCCTACTTATATGAGCATCTTCGATAGACCCATAAGATTGACGAAGTCACCACGGGCGCCTCGCTGTCGACGGGAAAGTCGTCTTCCACTGAAAGAATATTCCACATTTTATGCAACACACAGTGTCAAACCTGGGGTTTGAACTCTGGTGGGCTGGGGGTACAACTATCCTCCTAGCCACCCAACCACAGGTTGGTTTGCTGGTTTTTTTTTCTTAATAATGCAGCTTTTTGTCTATTGGAGTAAGTAGTCTTTTTTTAAGCTCCAGCTGTTTTCTGAGCTCATTGTCTGGTGAGGCCGATTTTTTCCAATATCTACACAGCATTTTTGGAATGACCATCATGCAGGCATGCGGCCATGCAGCTCTCCTGTGCTTTTACCAACAACTCCCAATAAGCATAAAGTGTATCGACCGAAGGTAGAGGGGCTTTTTTGCCCGGTCAATGAGTTTTGGCTCGGCCAGGTTGACGAGCCATAAGAAATTTTGGTCTGTTAAAAAAACTCCTCCGGAAATAAAAAGATGTTTATGTAGCTGACTTTTACAAGCAACACGCTCACCATGGACGATTTGGTGGGGAGTATCAAATGCATATTTTGCAATAAAGTTAAGACGACCATCGTTTCTCAAACTTGCTATGGCAAAATGTGTGTTGGGGGTAGTTGAATGTGCTGTTGACGTTAGGGAAATACCCAGGAGGTGCTCTGATTGTATTTGAATTGCTATATTTTAAGTAAAGAATAGGTAGAGCAGTTGGTGTGACTGGGCTCTGGTTTGGTTGGAAACCTAAATTTGTGTTAAGTAACTTTTATCATACTTTTCCTCACGATTCAGTGAGTTGGTGTTTTAAACGTCGCAGTCATGATCTTGTTGGGTTGGTATGGAGTTACCAACCAGATAGACCATAGCTCAACGCTTGTATTGAAATTGACCGACAAAAGTTGTGGACTTTTCAATGAAAGTAACATAACAAGAGGCATTATCTTGGTTATGTTTGTGTGGATGAAGTTTTGGCTCGAATGGTGTGTGTGTTAAGTAGGGGCTGATTTCTATTTGTTGAACATAAGAAGCCTATGCTTTTAATCCGCATGACAGGATCTAAAACACCACAATCACAATTGGAGCCGAGAGCACACTCTCCTGCTTAGAAACCTTCCTCTGAAGGTCAAAAAAATGTGAACAATTTAACACATGTACATGTTCATATTATACACTCGCTCATGGTTAAATATCACAAGACGTATATAAAAAACTGATGCTCCCAAAATCGATTTTTAGAACGCTACTTTTGAGGCCACAAATTATGTTTTTTTTTCATATAATTTTGCATACATGCAAGGATTACGAGTCGATGAGTCGCAACTTGTCGCTGAGGTGACGACAAGGAGACTAGTCGTGACTAGTCTCGACTAGTGCTAGACTAGTCAATACTTGTACTCAAGATCTGGCTAGTAGGCATACTTCCATCCTGGGTCTTTTGACTTTGTTGGCCTCCTCTTAGGATCCATGGATGGGTCGTAATGCTCACCATTTTCAGCAGCAGTTCGGGCTGAAATAACTACTTGCGAAATTTGTGGTGTTGACATGGTGATATGCTGCATGAAAAACGACATGGAGAGTAGAGGAAGGAAATCAAAACATGAAATCTAGAGCAATTGCTGCATAGGAGATAAAGAGAGTAGAGGAGAGAAGGGGAGAAGATTTACCTGCTGTCGAGGTGGAGCACAACCATGAAGGAGAGAGATCAGGACAAGGAGAGGAGCCCAGCAGCGTCCAGCAAGGTGAGGGAGGCGGCGCCGACGGCGACCTGGCGGCGGCCAGGTGAGAGGCTACGCAAGGGGAGGGTGGCCAGGAGAGAGGCAGCTGGGTGGGGGGTGGGGGGGAATAACGATCTGTGGCGGGTTAGGGTTTTCACTCACGCGGGGGCCTTTTTTTTCTAGAAAACTAACTTGTCAATCGACTCAAAATCATAGACTTGTCGTGAATAGTCAACGACTAGTCAACTTGTCGACCGACAACCTCAACTAGTCGAGTCGCTCCAGGTTGTCGACATCGAAGTTGCGACTGGTAGACAAGTCGCGTGACAAGTCGTGACTTGTCGAGCGACTCATAATCCTTGCATACATGTAAAATACACAAACATATATAATGTTAAAAGTAAGATTTATTCGGTTGTATAAAATGTTTTTATGTGAATTCATGTTAATCTGGGAACATATACTCCCAGAAGCCAAAATGCCATCTTCTCTAACACAAGCATTTCTATTACCAGTTGCGTATAAAATGGAAATAAAGTCAATAGGTAAAAAAAAATCACAACATTGCCATCTTCAATTCAAATAGAATAGACTCAAAGCACAAGAATAAGAAAACAATGAAAACTGAAATGTCATGCATGCTGGATTCCTTTACGAATTAAAAAAAATACAAAATTGAAGTGGCAATTGGCTATCACGCAAGAAAACGACATGGAAGAAAATAAAACTTGAGTTAAGACGCCGTGTTTGGTTTCTTGTAAATTTTCTGTAGCGATGAAAAATAGTGTAACATTACTCTATAATGTATCTATACATATATGATGCCCTCAGGGTCTTCTAGATGCATGACCCATCTAGTTGTATTTGGATAGAAATCCAAGGGATATGGAAACTTCCTTAGGGATACCGGGATTGCTCGGACTAGCCGACTAAAGAAGGTTAGGGCATGTATAATGGTAGAAAAGGCGAGTCTTCAATTAGCCTTCCACATCATCTAGAATAGTTAATAAAAATAAGTTGTACACTGTGATATCTCTTATTGTCATCTTAAGCAATTAATGAAAATCAGTTAAATTTAAGCAACTAATAAGGGAAGGCATATGGTACAATGGAATAAATAACCTCATCTAATTTTCGAAGAGATCATCACTTACTTAGGTAAGAGAAGACATCCTTCTCTTCTTTTATTCTCTCTCCACCAACTAAGAAAAAAATCCGAGGTGGCAACTCTAGGAGAAAGATGATGTCACTCTATTGTACATGCTCTTATCTCACACATTCATGGTGCATCTAGCTGTACTTGGATAGAAATCCTAGGGATATGGTATCTACCTTAGGGATATCGGGATTGCTCGGACTGACCGACTAAGGTTATCCTACGAGTCTAAAAGATGACTTATAGTTCTATAAGCAGACGAATTCAGTATGCATCAAGACACTACTCCATTTCTATATAAGAATCCAATGGCCCTGCAAAGACCATGCCATGAAAAATAGACATAGGTCGATCTAGATTTCCACGTGCCATAATATTAAAGCCTCCACAACTTGTAGAACCCATGTGAACTTGTTAAGATCCGCTTTATGATCACTTGAGATCAATACAATATATATAATTGTAGGACAATTATCATCCTAAATCCTCTTTTTCCCATGATAAACACTTCGATACTCACCACATCCCCCATCTTTTGTCTAATCTGCGTGCATTGTACATTCCTAAGATCGTCGACTATGTTCACAAATCGTTGACACGTGGAATAGCGTACTCGTAGTAAGCTATCTAAGATAGTCATTTCTCTACTCCAAATACTAGTGTAGGTTTTTAATATAGGAATCGTATTCCCTAAATCTCCTAAGTTTATCTTTTAGTACAATTATGGTAGCATCGTAGGGATACAAGATCAATCTTAGACCTACATTCCTTTGTTCCAAACAAGATAATGGAATATATTCCTATAGGAATTGAACCCTTTACCACTCCTATTATTTCCTTTATCAAACTGCGCCAATGAAAATAACGTCGTTTTCAACAGGCTCGAGTGTGTTTAGCGTGAAACGATCACCCGTATCTATATGCATTCGTTGGCGGGCACTGTATAATCTAACATTTAATCGACTCAATTTCCACCTGTGCATAAAAGCACTGAAACCCAACACATGTAGGCAGCAGAACACTGTCCATAAATCACAACATTGTCACCTTCGGTTCAAACATGATAGACTCAAACCATACGAGTAACAAAACTATGAAAATTGGAATGACATGCATATTGGATTCCTTTAGGAATTTTGTAAAATACAAAGTTCAAGTGGCAATTGGATATCACGGAAATTAAAAAAGACGGACTTAATTAAACAGATCGGGATGTCTGGAATGGAATCGTAGTAGCTAGTGTAGGTTTTTTTTAATACATGAATCATATTCCACAAATCTTCTGAGTTTATCTTTTCATTTAATTATGGGAGCATCGTAGGGATACAAGATCAATCTTAGACGTACATTCCTTTGTTCCAAACAAGACAATGGAATATTTTCATACAGGAATTGAACCCTTTGCCACTCCTATTTCTTTCTTTATCAAACTGGGCCAATGGAAATTAGGTCGTTTTCAACGGGCTCGAGTGTGTTTAACGTGAAAAGATCATGTATCTCTATATGCATTTGGAGTGAGGCACTGTATAATGTGACACTCAATCGACTCAATTTCCAGCTGTCTAGAAAAGCACTGAAAACCCAACACATGTAGGCAGAGGAACACTGTCAAGCGTCAGGTCACTGGAAAAAGAACGCATGTACTGATTGCCAAGGGGATGTCACCCCACAACCACAAGACCACGGACTATTGTTCTACAAGCCGCCCTTGTGTGTGCAGTTCAACAGATGACCACCACCGGGGCCAAAGGCTTCTTCTGACCATACAAGATGCACTCGACACTGCATCTCATCGAAGTAATACTACTACTACTACTACTGTATAAGAGGTTTTATGATTGCAAGCTTGGTTCAGTAAATGAAGCAAGCACGCACACTACTGTCCGAAGAAATTCCTTCGGTTAGCACTACCAGCTGAACGGGTTGTGCTTCTTGAACTCGGCGAGGACGTCGGCGATGGATCCCGCCGCGGCCACGACGGTGACGAGGAGGCACACGGCGCTGAGCGCCTGCAGGCAGAGCCACTTGGTGCTGCCCCGCGGCACCCGGTGCTGCGCCATGTACATCTCCACGGGGAAGTACACGGTGAGCGGCCAGAAGGAGATGGCGCCGATGAGCCCCACCACGGACCCGAAGAATGGCATCAGCATGGACACCGCGGTGGTGACGCACACGTAGGCAGTGCGCCACGTCAGCCGGAGCGGGCACACGTTGACGCGGAGCCGCGTGGGCCAGAGAGTGACCTCCCTCGTGGCCACGAACGCGCTGTCGGGCCAGGCCGCGGCGGCGCGCAGCTCCACGTAGGCGAAGATGGGCTGGGTGATGACCTGGTACGTGCCGACGAGGTGGACGGCGACGGCGGCGTTAGCTATATCCAACAGCCAGAAGGGCTCGAAGAAACCGAAACCCGTGAGGAGGTTGTCTGGCGCCTCGTCGCCGAACGCCGCGTACCCGACGCAGCCGCAGAGGAGGTAGATTATCGTTGTCGCCGCCACGCTCACCGCCGACGCCTTCTTCATCACCTTCGCCTCAGACGGCGACGCCGCCTTTAACGTGTCCTGTAATAAGGGACAGAACATCAAACAGTTAAACACGCCAGGCATAGTACCGACGTACTACGGCAATAAGCAAATTAACAAAGACGGGTCCTTTAATTAAACAGATCGAGATGTCTGGAATGGATAGCGACTTGCCTGGATCTCGAGCAGGACGATAGAGAAGCCGTAGGCGAAAGCCATGTTCCCGAACGCCTGAAGACTGCGCCAGAGCTTCTGCATCGCCGTGACACTGCCGGCCGCGCTGATGCCGACGGCGACGCCGGTGAGGCTGCCCCGGATTCCCCCGTTCGCTGCAAATTTACTGTTAGCACTTGCAAGTTCCAGCAATTGATTTTTATTTTTATTCTACATCTGTATATACGCGTCTAAATTAATGCATTATTATCCATTCTACTCGGGCACGTACCTATAATCTGTGCGACGCCGAGTGAGATTCCGATGCTGGAGTAGGTGAAGGACATGACGGTGGCGAGGGTGGAGAGCCACCACATACTGTCCAGGCCGGGGATCTGCGAGAAGGCGATCTCCATGATGCCGTAGATGGCAATGTACGGGCTGATGGAGCTATGGCACTCGCTCTTGTGCCCTTCCTTGTGGTAGCAACCCGCCCTCTTGATCGCGCTAGCAACACGAAACAGTGCAAAAAACTGTTAAGGATTTATTTGCAGAAAGAAAACAAAACAAAAAGGTAGCAAGTCGTGGTGGAGTGCGAAGAAATAGTCTAGAGTGAGGACGTACAGCATGCTGGCGGCGGCGGCGATGGTGATGCCGATGCCGATGCCGAAGAGGTTGGCGAACTGGATGGCGCCGCAGAGCTTCACCTTGGACCCTCCCAGGGTGGCGCGGACCGCGGCCATGTAGGTGCGGTTGCGCGGGCCGGACACGGGGTCGCCGGAGCGGTAGCACTCGGCCAGGAGCGCGGAGGTGTAGTAGATGACGGCGGCGAACAGCGTCATCACGGCGGGCCCGCCCACCCAGCCCAGCTGCGCCACGCCCCACGCCAGCGACAGCACGCCGGAGCCCAGCACCGTCGTGATGATGTGCGCGCTCGCCGTCCATGCCGTGCCCGTGCGCCGCGGCCGGCCGTCGTCGTCGAGGTCGTCGCCCCCTAGCAGCTGCGGCTTCGACAGCTCCATGGCGTGGGACATGGCCGGAGTCAGAGAGACCAGGGTCCAGGGGATAGGAGATTGTTGGAAAGCAGGGGAGGATCGGTACGAAATGAGATGATGAGTATTTGGACGGCAGGATTCGAGATTTAAAGAGCTCTGATGCCTGGTAGCCATTTATTACTTACGATATCGCGTCGAATATATACAGACCGAACAGTGGTGGCATGCAGAATCAATACTGGCGGCAATAAATTACTGCCACTACACAACAGGCAGTCCTAGTTGTCACCAAACTTGACAAGCATTCCAATGTGTGAACGAAGCAATGAAAGCCAAAACATATGTTTCCACAGAGAGTCAATGCCGAGTGATAAAGGAATCACCTACCCACTAATATTTCTCTCTCGAATGTGGGACGTTATATCTACATCAAGCGGTCTATGTTTTAACTACTAGGAGAGGAGTGGTTACTTTGACTGTCATAAAAAGGGAACCTCTAAAAGAGAACAATCAACTGTGGTATTATATGACTGGAGTTGGTTTTGTTATGTAAACCAACTCCGCATACACCTCGGTCGGTCAAATCCGACTCCCGGTTATGCCTTCGGAGTCGACTCCGTATTAGAAACCGACTAACAGACTTGTTACACTAAGTTCAAGGTCAAGTATATGGTTGCCGGCTACACAGAAGAGGGCACCCGAGTCACACGAGGGGTATCGGAGTGTTGATAATCAAGCAGAAAGGACTGTCCTTCCATGATGAAGGCATCGGAGCAGATGAGCACCCAAGTCGTAAGAGGGATATGGGAGTGCATACGAAGGATCTGTCTGGAAGAAGAGCTCAATTCCATGATGAAGGAAGACCACTAACACGATGAGTACTCGAGTCGCACGAAGGGTTCATGAGTGACGACGATCTAGATAGAAGAAGAGCTCCATCACCACCCGTGATTACGTAGTCAAGGGGTCATCAAGTCGGTTGTCATCTTGACTTGAGATCTTTTACATGTTACATCGTTGCTACTTGTAATGTCGACTACTAAAACTTGTGATGTGGATGTTGTTTTGTTATTTTTATGTATGATGAACTTATGATGTGAGAGATGGTGATGATTATGTAACATTGATTATAAAAAAAGTTGTGTATAGTATAACTCTACAACCATTTTATAAAATGAAACTGGCTCTAAATTTAGAAATATGTAGCCGGATCCACTTAGTAAACCGACTTTGTGAATTCTGAAGTTGGTTTTTGTTTCAAGGCAATTTGTGAAGACGTTATCCTAGGCAGCTTCAAAACTGTCTCCGATGAAACTAAGTATTAGCTCCAATCCGCTAGAGGCAGTAGGAAAGTCTGATGAGGAGCATTGTTTCAGAACCGGCATAAAACCATGCTCTATACTAGTGTATCCAATGGCATGTTTTCGTAACCATGTTGCTCATATGTTATAGAAACACCCGCGTGGGCATTCTCGCACCGACGTGGATATGCTACCAATCATGCGTCGGGTAGCACGGTTCCTTCAAGTGTGCAGCATGGGTTCCTTCAAGTGTGCGGCATGTCATCCGATCAAGCGGCCAACAAGTCCTGCAAGAATTCTGGTTATAAAAATTCCAAGTACAATTTAAACTTATAGGGATTTTGTTGTAAAGTGTAACAGTAGGATTTTTGTTTTGTAGGATGTTGTTCTACTAGGGCTTAATTTTATTTTTATGGGAGTAGGAATTTACACCATTTATTTATATTCTCAATTTATGGATAATGCTTATGAATACAACGGATAAACCTAGATATCTATGGAAAGTTATTATCACTCCATGCTTGGAAAGGGTGGCAGTCCTTCATAATTGCCCTCTGGATAAGCATGGCAACATTTTCTCTTTGAACCACTTTTTACATCTATAACCATAAATAAAACCATATACAATCGATCACATTTTCTCATAGGGCAATTATATTAGAAGGAGGTTCTACGAAATGGTTGAGGGCATGCAAAGTCGTTGAGTTAGCACTTTCCGGGTATGGTCAAACTTAGCTCGTATTCAAAAGCTAGTGTGGTAACCGATCAACGTTGTAGTATCACAAGTACGGAATATTACTGACCTCCTTAATCTCTGAACGGAAGAAGATTTGAGCCGGTCAATGAGGAAAGGATAAAGAAGATCTGGCCACCATTACCAGGAAAGCATCCCCGGCATTGTCACAAAAAGGAAGCATTCCCAACAGTATTAATTAACGGGATTTTAAAAACTGTTTAGCACGTTTATTTCTCCTCTTTTCATGGATGGTCTTCAAAGATCCACTGCTCGTGATTTCGGATTGTGTATGACTAGAATCATCCTATTTGGACGTCAGCGAGTGCTGGGTTTACGTCTCACATGTGCAGTGCTTGTTGAGTTTGGTCAAATTGGGTGACATGAGCGACCACCGTCAACAGGCCGTGTCACCTGTGACTTAATGTGACTCACTGCAGATATTGATGACGCGTTATAGATAGAGCGATCTGGCATGTTGCTTCCCTATCATTTCTACAAAGAGATAAGAAACGCTTTTGTCTTTTTTTTTATTTGTCAACTTTAACTTGTATCTGGCACTCTATCTGCAGGATGGTTTGGTTTGTCATTGCTTCGTAAATGGTCACCACCGCCAGATCTCTTCGAGTCTTCATCTCCAAGGGTTATCCAACCCTGTTAGCTGTAATTCTGTGCACACTGTCACTTAGTTTCTAAGGAGGTATATACACTTTTGATTCCACTGTTAGATGTATATTTGTATATTATATGTCTCCACTTGTTAGAGGGTTTTCCTGCATATTTACACATGTACATGTACTATATATTGTGGCATTTGGCCTCCAAAGGAATACAAATTGTCTATTCCTAACGTGGTATCAAACCTAGGTTAGCCTTTTTTTTGCAACTTCGTCGATGTCGTCGCCACGTCCCTGACGCCGTCGTCGCCGCCGGTTGCCGCTCCTGCTCCTCCTCCGTCGTGGGCCGCCGCCGCCCGCCCCGTTCCCGCCCTCGCCCGCCTCTGCCACCGCTGGCCAGGGCCACCGCCGATCCGCCCCGCCCCTGCCGGCGACTATATCCGTCGCCCCCGCCCGCGGACGCCTCTGCAACCGCCGGCCAAGGCTGCTGTTGTCTGCCCCGCCTCCGATCTGCCTCGCCTCTGCATCGACAACCGCCGTCTAGGGCAGCCGTCGTCCGCCCTGTCTCCGGCACCGCCGCCGGCCGCCGGTCCCATCCCTCCCGCCGGCCTTCCTCCAGCGGCCTCCAGCCGCCGTGCCTCCCGCCGGCCTCGTCTGCCTCGATTGGGACCGACTGATCCGGTCGCCTGTTGCCTAGATCAATCATGATTCGAGCGTTGACCAAAAAAAGAAAGAAAGAGATGTCTTCTGCATCGGGCTATGTTGCGATTCCTCGCTGCCCGGTGATCTTCGATGGCGCGAATTATCCTGATTTCGCTGCCTTTATGCGCGTTCACATGCGCGGTCTCCGTTTATGGGGTGTGCTCTCTGGCGAGGTCTCCTGTCCGCCGTGTCCCACTGCTCCTCTGGATCCTCTTCCTCCGTCGCCGATCGTTTATGGTGCTGATGATTCTCAGGAGGCCAAGGATGTTGCTCAGAGTGCCGCTGATATTGTTGTTGCTGCATATGATCTGAAGCTCAAACAGTACTCTGCTGATCTCGAAACCTATCGCCTCGATCTGATGGCCTACACTCAGTGGGTAGATGAGGATGCTCGTGCTGCTGCTGTTCTCACCTCCAGTGTTCTGCCCCAGTTTGTCGCTGAGTTCATGAGGCTTCCTACTGTTGCTGCTCAGTGGGCCCATCTCCATCAGCGCTATCAGCCGTCTGGGGATGCTCTTTACCTGTCTGTGGTCCGCCAGGAGCATGCTCTTTAGCAGGATGATTCCACTATTGATGAGTTCTATACTCAGAGTGCTGCTATCTGGCGTCAGCTTGATTCTCTCCGTACTGCTATTTGTGGCACATGCCCGTGCTGCCAGATTGTGTGCTCGGATTTGGAGTTCCACCGCATCTATGAGTTTCAATCTTGGCTCCGCCAGGAGTTCGAGCCCCGCTGTGCTCAGTTGAATGCTCGTGGTCGTGTTCCGCTCTCTGAGGTGTTATCTGAGCTTCGGGCTGAGGAGACTCGTCTTCGTGGTGCTGGTCTTTTTGCGGTTTCGTCTTTGGTTGCTACTCGTGGTCCTCCTTTGCTGTCTGCTCCCTCGACTCAGCCGCGGTCCTATGTGCCACCGCTGATACTACCCACTCCTCCAGGTCAGGGTCAGAGTCAGCACCAGCAGTCTCAGGGTCAGAGTCAGCACCAGTAGGCTCGTGGTCAGGGTCGCCGTGGTTCTCTTTGTCAATGCACTTACTATAGAAGGGATGGCCACACTTGGGCCACCTGTTATACACGGGATCCTAGTTTACGTCAGCAACACCAGGCTCGTGGTCAGTCGGCTCCTTCTGGATCTTTAGCAGTTGCTCTCTCTGATCAGGACATTATCAGGAGTCTTCGCGGTCAGCTTGCTGCTACAGGCTCTTCTTCGACGGGCACTGCTGGTTCTGTGACTGATTCTTCAGGCACTGCACGACCACCACCTTCTACACAGCCAGGTACGTCCCGTGGTATCTGGATTCTGGAGCTTCTTTTCATATGACCTCTGAGTCTTCTCTTCTGTCTGCTCTTCGTTCTCTCCCTTCTCATGTCCGTGTTCTCACGGCCGATGGTACCTCTCTTCCTGTTTCTAGTCGGGGCACACTTTCTACTTCTTATTTTTTCGTTCTTGATATTTCTCATGTTCCTCGTCTTAAGATGAATCTATTCTCTGCTAGCCAGCTTACTGACTCTGGTTGTCGCGTCATTCTTGATGCTGATTCTTGTGTTGTCCAGGATTGTCGCACACAGGCCCTGGTTGAAGCTAGCCCTCGCAGCCATGACTCCTCGGGACTTTGGGAGTTAGACTGGTTTCGTTTTCCTTCCGCTGCCACTTCATCTGTCAGTTCTTCTCCGGTCCTCGCCTCTGCTACCAGCTCTTTTCAGCAGTGGCATCATCGTCTTGGTCACCTTTGTGACTCTCGCCTGTCGTCATTAGTTCAACGTGGTCTTCTGGGGTCTGTCTCAGGAGATGAGTCTTTACATTGTCAGGGTTGTAGGTTGGGCAAATAGATTCAGCTTCCCTATCCTACTATCGCGTTTTTATCTCAGCGACCTTTTGATTTAGTTCATTCCGATGTTTGGGGTCCGACTCCTTTCGCTTCGAAAGGGGGCCATCGCTACTATATTTTATTCATCGATGATTTTTGTCAGTACACTTGGTTGTATTTTATGCGCTCTCGCAATGAAGTGCTCTCCATATATCAGCGTTTTGCGGCCATGGTCCGTACTTAATATTCTGCACCCATTCGTGTGTTTCGTGCTGATTCTGCTGGTGAGTATATCTCCCAGATGTTGCGAGGTGTTCTTGCTGAGCAAGGTACCCCTGCTCAGTTCTCCTGTCTCGGCGCACATGTCTAGAATGGCGTCGCTGAGCGTAAGCACCACCATCTTCTTGAGACCACTCGTGTCATGATGATTGCTTCTTCCCTTCCTCCGCATTTCTGGACTGAGGCTGTCGCTATGTCGACTTACCTCATCAATATTCAGCCCTCTGCCGCACTGCAGGGTGGTATCCCTCTTGAGCGCCTATCTGGACATTCTCCAGACTACTCCATGCTTCACTTGTTTGGTTGTGTTTGCTATGTTCTCCTTGCCCCTCGCGAACGCACCAAACTGACCGCTCAGTCTGTTGAGTGTGTCTTCCTTGGATACAGTGATAAGCACAAGGGCTATCGTTGTTGGGACCCCGTTGGTCGTCGGATGCGTATCTCTCGTGATGTTACTTTTGATGAGACGCGCCCTTTCTATCCTCGTCCCACCGCTGGTACCTACCCGGTGGAAGATATCTATTTTCTTCTTTTTCCTGACACACCTCCTTCTACTCCTATTGTGTCTTCTTCAGGACCCACTCTCCCTGATGTCTCTTCTTCGACACCATCCTCCTCTGCTCCGTCTAGTTTCCCTAGTTCTCCTTGTTCTCCGGAGCCTTTCTCTGCTATTCCTTCTTCTTCATCGTCGTCTCATGAGTCGTCTTCCTCTGATGAGCCTCCCTCTACTCGTCATGTTCGTCAGCGTCATGCCCCCAACCGTTACTCTCTTAGTCAGAATGATATTTCTGTTGCCTCCGAGCCGATTTCTTATCGGGATGCTGAGCATCATCCTGAATGGCAGTTGGCCATGGTTGAGGAGATTGCTGCGCTTGAGCGCACTGGCACCTGGGATCTTGTTTCTCCCCCTCCCGATGTTCGTCCTATTACGTGTAAGTGGGTCTATAAAATTAAGACTCGCTCTGATGGATCTCTTGAGCGCTATAAAGCGCGTCTTGTGGCTCGTGGTTTTCAGCAGGAGCACGGTCGTGACTATGATGAGACCTTTGCTCCTGCGGCTCATATGACCACTGTGCGCACTCTTCTTGTTGTCGCTTTTGTTCGTCACTAGTCTGTGTCCCAGCTTGATGTTCAGAACACATTCCTCAATGGTGAGTTGACTGAGGAGGTTTATATGCAGCCTCCTCCTGGTTATTCTGTTCCCGCTGGGATGGTTTGACGTCTTCGACGTTCTCTTTATGGCTTGAAACAGGCCCCTCGTGCTTGGTTTGATCACTTTGCCTCTGTGGTGACTGTTGCTGGTTTCTCTCCTAGTGCTCATGATCCAGCATTGTTTGTTCACACTTCTCCTCGTGGATGCACTCTTCTTCTCTATGTTGATGATATGATCATTACTGGTGATGATCCTGAGTATATCGCCTTTGTTAAGGCTCGTCTTCGTGATCAGTATCTTATGACTGATCTTGGTTCTCTTTGATATTTTCTTGGGATTGAGGTTTCCTCCACTTCTGATGGTTTTTTCATCTCCAGGAAAAGTATATTCAGGATCTTCTTGCTCGTGCTGCTCTTGGGGATGAGCGCACTATTGAGACCCCTATGGAGCTTAATGTTAAGCTTCACCCTACTGATGGTGATCCTCTTCCTGATCCGACGCGTTATCGCCATCTTGTTGGGAGTCTTGTTTATCTTGTTGTCACTCGTCATGACATATCTTATCATGTTCATATTTTGAGTCAGTTTGTTTCTGCTCCTACCACTGTTCACTATAGTCATCTTCTTCGTGTTCTACGTTATCTTCGTGGTACGATCACTCGTCACCTTTTCTTTCCTCATTCCAGCTCCCTCCAGCTCTGGTGCTATTCGAACGCTACGTGGGCGAGTGATCCTTCGGATCGCCGTTCACTTTCTGCTTACTGTGTTTCTTGGTGGTTCGCTCATTGCTTGGAAGACGAAGAAATAGACAACGGTTTCCCGTTCGAATGTTGAGGCTGAGTTGCGTGCTATGACCTTGTTGACTGCTGAGGTGACCTGGTTATGGTGGTTACTTGCAGATTTTGGGGTCTCTATTATCACACTCACTCTGGTTTTGTCTGACAGTACATGTGCTATTAGTGTTGCACGTGATCCGGTCAAGCATGAGCTTACCAAGCATATTGGTGTTGATGCTTTCTATACACGTGCTCAGGTGCAGGCTCGGGTTGTTGCGCTTCAGTATGTGCCTTCAGAGTTACAGTTGACGGATTTCTTTACGAAGGCACAGACCATTACGCAGCATACTTTCTTTCTCTCCAAACTCAGTGTTGTGGAGCCACCATGAGTTTGAGGGGGATGTTAGATGTATATTTGTATATTGTATGTTTCCACTTGTTAGGGGGTTTTCCTGCATATTTAAACCTGTACATGTACTATATATTGTGGCCTTTGGCCCAGAGGAATACAAGTTGTCTATTCCTAACACCCACGAGTTCCAATGTACGAGCAGATTAGTCTCACATCTTGCAAAAAATGTAAAACTAGTCGGACAACTTGCATAGCTGGAACTAATTAGTCCAATTTCCCTGAAATTTACCTTTTCGAACAAATTTGGACTGAACACGCACACGATTTGCAAAAATTCCCCGACTCTCACAATCCCCAAAACTTGAAATGTGGTGTTATAATTTTTATGAAAAGACCCTTATATATTTTCTCTGGCATATGGCATCCGGGTGTTGTGTTACAAGTGCATACCACTATGACCACTGGTGAACCTTGGGCCAAAATTCTGGAGGGGAAAAATGGGCTGGGGGGCGCGAAATATGGGCTTCAATCAGATTTTCAATTGATAAATGTGTCAAATACCTGTGAACAGTGGACAAATTCTACATGGACGGGGGGCGACGACCCTTTTCGCCTCTACTAAGGCCCGCCAGTGACTACGGCGCTAGACGTTTCATGGTATATTCTATTAGTACGTTAGGCATTTACCACGTATATACACATATGTCATGGGAGCTCCTACCACATGACCTGTACGCCATGCTTAGCTAGGACGGCCGCTCGTTTACCAAATTGCGAAGATTATATCAAGCCAATAGATTAACAAAGGAGGGGCACTACTTCATGGGTGACGGTAGCCATGGAAAGATGGCTAGGCTGGGACGACTGTGTGGATGCGGTAGCAGTGCTCTGGCAACATAGTGCGCCTGCATGGCCATGTCGCTCGTGTTCCCGATACTCCAGGGCGTCCAGCAAGCAGTAGTAGGCGATGGCGCTGCCGGTGCTCACATGGCTCGAGCTCCAAGATAACCTGGTCAACAGAATGACGTGCCTGCCCTCCAAGTTCTGCATAGTAAGGTCAATTGTGGGTGCCGCCGAGTTAACACAAACCCACCGCCGCACACGTCGCCCTCTAGCCGAAATCCCCGATGGTGCCTTAGAATCATTACCGGATAGAAGCCCTTCACGTGCCGCCCTTGAAGCCGCAGCGGGATGGGCCGGAAGCATACGCCTCGCTGATCGTCGCCCAAGTTCATCGTCGGCAAGGCACCATGGTCATCCTCGCCATCACCGTCGCCAACTTATTCCACCACCACAACCAGCAGATGGTAGGGGATGCAATGCCCATGCCGATCTGGGTCCGCACTCTTCTCAGCCGGAAAGTTTGACCCTAACGCTGCCGCTCGGTCCAGCTTCTCAGTCGCAACAGGCGACGCCATCGACATAGGGAGTTTAGAAAAAGCAGCATGACCTTTTCCGGCTCCAGCGCCTCTATGACGTGTAATGATTGCGGCGGCGCACAAGGTGATTGGGGAAAGGAGAGGAGGAAGATATCTTGGGCAACGATGTGTCTCCAATGGGGAACTTTGTGAACATTCGATCCACGAAGAAGTGGCTTGGCACAATGATGTTTATGGCAACGTCTGGCATGGTGTGATCAACAACGTGCGCGACGGGGTTCCCATCGATTTCCTGTATGTCATGGTCGCATGGATCGTGGTGAGCAATGCCGACAGATTTCTCCACGGTGTTGTAAGTGTGCACGTCTGCTAGACTATGGCAGGCAAAGACAGATCACAATGGTTCGGTGTGGATTGGTATAAAACAGTAATGTTTTATAGTACGACTAAACCTTTAGAGGCCGATTCAATAAAAGCGCATTAAACTTTAAATATTTTTAATAGGTGGGACCCGATATAACAACACGTAGATCACATATTCTATAGAAAAAAGTATAAGGGTCCTCTAACGAAAACAAGCCTCTAGTCCAAATTTGGTTAAAAAAAGAGGCGAAATTCGATAAAATTGGACTAATTAGTCTTGCTATGCAAGTTGTGGGACTAGTTTACATCTTTTTCAAGATGTGGGACTAATCTATTTCCACCGTGCAAGTTGTGGGACCAAAAGTGTATATACCTCGTTTCTAAGGTTAATTGGATCTATGCCACTATGAATTCCACCACTTAGAGAAATGCCATTACAAAAACTGGACTTGCAGATATGCCACTACAACTTATTGATACCTTTATGTATGCCATTATGTGGAGAGAATAAAGGTTGAAATAATACATGTATTCCAGTGTGTACGTTAGTATTTACCATAATACCCCTGTTTTCACTTACATCAGCATTTTGTGCTCTTCCGGACACTAAAAAATTCAAATATTTGGCCAAAATTTGAGCTTCTCAAAAAAATCTAAAAATTTACAGAAATCAAATACATTAATATGAGTCCATTGTTCGAATATGAGTCCATTTATGTTCTGTCCAGAAATTTGTCAAATTTTGGCCAAAAAGAACTTTATAGAAAAATATGAAAAATTACAGAAAATCAAATATACTAATATGAGTATAATGTTCTAATATGAGCCAACACATTTGGCCCATAAACTGAGGTGCAAAGTTCTGTCCAGAAACTTTGACACCAAATGCACACAATTTTGACAGCATTTCGCCATACATTATCATAGATTACAAGAAGAATAGTTCACAATCATAATAGTTCATATAGCACCTTAGAAGCATGATTGAATTGTTCATAATATAGATTCTAGATCAGAATAGTTCACATAACTAATACCAAAATCAATTAAAAGTGAAACAGAAGTTCACAAGCACAACTAAATCAACTACATTAGCCACCAAGCCGGTACAAAGTACTCTTTTTTTGCACCAGATGTAGGCTGCACTTGTGGAGGTGGAGGAATACACATCACCAAATGGAACATTCTTCTTGGAATTTTTCCTTTAGATGAAGGCTTCTTCAGCGGGGTCTTTCTCTTGGGCTTCTCTTGTGTTGTACCTTTCTTCACAAGTGTCTTCTTCTTGGCCTTTTCTTGTGATGTAGTTTTCTTTATGGGAGTTTTCTTAGGCTTCTCTTGTGTTGTAACTATCATCACAGGTGTCTTATGTTGGATATATGCCCTAGAGGCAATAATAAAAGTAGTTATTATTATATCTTTGTGTTTATGATAAATGTTTACATTCATGCTATAATAGTATTAACCGGAAACATTAATACTTGTGTGATTTGTAAACTAAATTAGAGTCCCTGGTAAAGCCTCTTTCTAATACTAGCTTGTTGATTAATAGATGATCGTGGTTTCTAGATCATGAACATCGATATGTTGTTAATAACAAGATCATATCATTAGGAGAATGGTAAGATGGACATACTCCTATAGATAAGCGTAGCATAAAGATCAAGTCATTTTAATAGTTCAATTGCTATAAGCTTTCTGATACATAGTAACCTAATTCCTTCGACCATGAGATCATGCTAATCACCATCACCGGAAGGATGCTTTGATGACATCAAACACCACACCGTAACTGGGTGGCTATAAAGGTGGCATTGAGTGTTTGGAAAGTATGGGTTGAGGCACATGGATCAAGAGTGGGATTTGTCCATCCATATGACGGATAGATATACTCTGGGCCCTCTCGGTGGAATGTCATCCAATTGGCTTGCAAGCATGTGACTGGCTCACAAGGGATCACATATCACGGGAACAAGAAAAGAGTACTTATCGGTAACGAGGTTGAACTAGGTATGTAGAGATACCGACGATCAAAACCTTAGATAAGTAAACTATCGTGAGACAAAGGGAAATTGGTATCGTATGTAAGTGGTTCATTTGATCGCAAAGTAATCGTAGAAATATGTGGGATCCATATGAATTTCCAGATTCCTCTATTGGTTATTGATTTGAGAAGTGTCTCGGTCATGTCCGCATAATTCATAAACCATAGGGAGACACACTTAAGGATTCGATGTTGTTGTGTAGTTATGGAATGATGAGTAAGAGACTGAATGTTGTTCGGAGTCTCGAATGGGATCCGGGATATCACGAGGAGATCTGTAATGGTCCGGAGAATAAGATTCATATAAGGAAAGTCCTGTTTCGGAGTTCGGAAATAATTCCGGTGATTTCACCGGGAATATTCTAGAAGGGTCTAGAAGGTCCGGCACTCCGGAGGGGAAGGGTACATGAATGTGTCATAACAATGTGGAATGGTTGCATCATGTACTAGGTCACTTGGCTGTGCAATATGGAGAGAGAAATCAAATCCAAGTTTAAAGTCAAACGCCAATTTGAAAAGGTCAAATCCGAAGTTTGCTTGGTGGAGGGAGAGTAGAAAACCTACTTGGGGAGGAAGTCCCACTCCCTCCACCAGCCGTCCAAGTAGGAGGAGTTGGAGAAGCACTCCCTCCTCCCAACCGGCCACCCTCCACCTATATAAGGAGGGGTAGGGCTGCCCCCTACCCTAACACCCAAACCCTGTAGGGGTTCGTAATGCAAACAAACAAGCCAAGATCCATCTACTAGATTGTAGCAACGAGTCGATAGAGGAACTCACCCTCGAAGATTCCAAAGCGGTTAACGAGAGCAGATTCTCGTGGGTGATGTAGTCGTACTCTTGCCGATCTCAAGATCGCGTAGACGATCCTTCTGGCGCTGCGTTCCGGCAGCGCTTCCGCAGTCGGTCACACGTTCGGTACTCCATGAAGACCTTCCTCTCCCTTGTTCCAGTAGGCAGCGGAGGTTGTAGCACTCTCCTCGCGATTTCGGCAGCACGACGGTGTGGTACCGGAAGTAGAGGGGAGATCTCGCAGGGCTTCGCCTTAAGCCAGAGCGAGTATGGTGGACTATGAGGGAGGCCTTGGCGATCTAGGGTTTAGAGGCACCAAGGGAGGAAGCGTGGCCGGCGGCTAGGGCTTGGGGAGAGCCCCAACTCGGCGGCTAGGAGGAAACCCTAGGGCGGCGGCGACTTGTGGTGGCCGGCGGCTAGGGCTAGGGTTTGGGTGGTGTTGGGTGTAGGGAAGAGGGACAGCCCCGCCCCTCCTTTTATAGGTGGGAGGGCGTGGCCAAGGGGGAGGGAGTCCTCCCCCAAGTCAGCCTCCTTGGTCGGCGGGTGGAGGGAGAGGAACTCCTCCCCAAGTAGGTTTCCTACTCTCCCTCCACCAAGCAAAAATGTCGTTTGACTTTTCAAATTGGCGTTTGACTTTTCAAACTAGGATTTTATTTCTCCCTTTATTTTGCCCAGCCATGATACCTAGTACATGATGCAACCATTCCACATTGTCATGATACATTCATCTACCCTTCCCCTCCGGAGTGCCGGACCTTCCAGAACCTTCTAGAACATTCCCGATGAAAACACTGGAATCATTCCCCAACTCCGAAACTGGACTTTCCTTATATGAATCTTATTCTCCGGACCATTCCGGATCTCCTCGTGATATCCTGGATCCTATCCGAGACTCCGAACAACATTCAGTCTCTTACTCATCATTCCATAACTACTCAACAACATTGAATCCTTAAGTGTGTCTCCCTACGGTTCGTGAATTATGCGGGCATGATCGAGACACTTCTCCGAACAATAACCAATAGAGGAATCTGGAAATTCATATGGCTCCCACATATTTCTACGATTACTTTGCGATCGAATGAACCACTTACATACGATACCAATTTCCCTTTGTCTCACGATAGTTTACTTATCCGAGCTTTTGATCGTCGGTATCTCTACATACCTAGTTCAACCTCGTTACCGATAAGTACTCTTTGCTCGTTCCCGTGATATGTGATCCCTTGTGAGCCAGTCACATGCTTGCAAGCTAATTGGATGACATTCCACCGAGAGGGCCCAGAGTATATCTATCCGTCATATGGATGGACAAATCCCACTCTTGATCCATGTGTCTCAACCCATACTTTCCAAACACTCAATGTCACCTTTATAGCCACCCAGTTACGGTGTGGTGTTTGATGTCATCAAAGCATCCTTCTGGTGATGGTGATAAGCATGATCTCATGGTCGAAGGAATTAGGTTACTATGTATCAGAAAGCTTATAGCAATTGAACTATTAAAATGACTTGATCTTTATGCTACGCTTATCTATAGGAGTATGTCCATCATATCATTCTCCTAATGATATGACCTTGTTATTTACAACATCTCAAATGTTCATGATCAAGAAACCATGATCATCTATTAATCAACAAGCTAGTATTATATAGAGGCTTTACTAGGGACTCTAATTTCGTTTACAAATCACACAAGTATTAATGTTTCTGGTCAATACTATTATAGCATGAATGTAAACATTTATCATAAACACAAAGATATAATAATAACTATATTTATTATTGCCTCTAGGGCATATCTCCAACAGTCTCCCACTTGCACTAGAGTCAACTAATCTAGATTACTTGGTAATATACCGAACGCCCATGGAAGTTTGGTGTTGGTCATGTTTTGCCCTCGGGAGAGGTTTAGTCAACGGATCCGCCACATTCAGATCAGTGTGTACTTTGCAAATCTTTATGTCACCATCTTGGACATGTTCTCGAATAACGTGAAAATGTAGCTTGATGTGCTTCAGCTTCTTGTGTGACCTTGGTTCCTGCACATTGGATATGGCGCCCATGTTATCACAGTAGATAGACATTGGGTCCAACGCACTTGGAACCACTCCGAGCTCTGTAATGAACTCCTTCATCCATATCGCTTCTTGTGAAGCCTCCGAAGCAGCTATGTATTCCGATTCAGTTGAAGATCTCGCCACAACGCTTTGCTTTGCACTTCTCTAGCTAACTGCTACACCATTCAAAGCAAATACGTATCCAGATTGAGATTTAGAATCATCCGGATCGGTGTAACCATTAACAACGAGCTGTTCATCACCTCCATAAGAAAGAACCATATCCTTAGTTCTTCTCAAGTACTTAAGGATGTTTTTGACCTCTGTCCAATGATCCACTCCTGGATCACTTTGATATCTGCTAGTTAAACTAACAGCATATGCAATGTCGGGTCTAGTACATAGCATGGCATACATTAGAGATCCTATGGCTAGGCATAGGGAGTCTTACTCATCCTTTCTCTATCTTCTGCCGTTGCTGGACTTTGAGTTTTACTCAACGTCGTATTGGGCAACATGGGCAAGAACTCTTTCTTGATATCTTCCATTCCAAACCTCTTTAGAACTTTGTCCAAATATGTACTTTGTGACAATGATATTTGGCGTCTCGATCTATCTCTATAAATCTTTATGCCTAATATGTAAGCTGCTTCGCCAAGATTTTTCATTGAAAAACTATTATTCAAATATTCCTTGACACTATTAAGAAGGTCTACATCATTCCCAATCAACAATATGTCATCTACATATAGTATTAAGAATGCTACAGAGCTCCCACTCACTTTCTTGTAAATACAAGGTTCTCCATAAGTTTGTATAAAAACAAAACTTTTGATTACCTTATCAAAACGTTGATTCCAACTTTGGGATGCTTGCTTCAACCCATATATGGACCGTTGAAGTTTGCATACCTTGTTAGCATCTTTAGGATCGATAAAACCTTTGGGTTGCATCATATACAACTCTTCATCAATGTCTCCATTGAGGAACGCCGTTTTGACATCCATCTGCCATATCTCATAATCGTAATATGCAGTGATTGCTAACATAATCCTCATAGACTTTAGCTTCGCTACTAGTGAGAAAGTCTCATCGTAGTCAACTCCTTGAATTTGTCGAAACCCTTTTGCGACAAGTCGAGCTTTATAGACAGTTACATTACCATCAGCATCTGTTTTCTTATTGAAAATCCATTTGTTCTCGACAGCCTTCCGGCCATCCGGTAAGTCCACCAAAGTCCATACTTGGTTTTCGTACATGGATCCAATTTCAGATTTCATGGTGTGTTGCCATTTATTGGAATTTGGGCTCATCATCGCTTCCTCATATGTCGCAGGGTCATCGGTGTTGTCCATCAACATGACACTCGATCATAACGGGATCATACCAATCAGGAATGGTACGAGTTCTCGTTGACCTGCGAGGTTCTGTAGCAACTTCAACCGAAGTTTCATGATCATCATCATTAGCTTCCTCTCTTATTGGTGTAGGCACCACAGGAACTTCTTCCGGTGCTGCGCTACTCGCAAGTTCGAGAGAAGGTTCAACAACCTCGTCGAGTTCTACTTTCCTTCCTGTCACTTCTTTCGAGAGAAATTCTTTCTCTAGAAAGGATCCCTTCTTGGCAAAGAAGATTTTGCCCTCGGATCTATGATAGAAGGTATACCCAATAGTTTCCTTCGGGTATCCTATGAAGACGCATTTTTCCACTTTGGGTTCAAGCTTGCCCGGTTGTAACTTCTTTACATAGGCTTCGCAACCCCAAACTTTAAGGAACGACAATCTATGTTTCTTCCCAAACCATAATTCATACGGTGTCATTTCAACGGATTTATATGGTGCCCTATTTAAAGTGAATGCGGCTGTTTCTAATGCATAACCTCAAAACGATAACGGTAAATCTGTAAGTGACATCATAGAACGAACCATATCTAAGAGAGTTCGATTACGACGTTCGGACACACCATTACGCTGTGGTGTTCCCGGCGGTGTCAATTGTGAAAGTATTCCGCACTTATTTAAATGCTCGCCAAACTCGTAACATAGATATTCACCTCCACGATCAGAACATAGAAATTTAATATTCTTGTTACGTTTATTCTCCACCTCACTTTGAAATTCCTTAAACTTCTCGAAAGTTTCGGAATTATGTTTCATGAAATAGATATGCCCATATCTACTCAAGTCATCCGTGAAGGTAAGAACATAACGATAACCACCGCGCGATGCTACACTCATTGGACCACACACATCGGTATGTATGATTTCCAATAAGTCCGTAGCTCGCTCCATCATACCAGAAAATGGAGTCTTAGTCATTTTACCCATCAGACATGCTTCGCATCTTTCAAGTGATTCGAAATCAAGTGATTCAAGGAGTCCATCGGAATGGAGTTTCTTCATACGCTTTACTCCAATGTGACCAAGACGACGGTGCCACATATAGGTCGAGTTATCGCTCAATTTCAAACGTTTAGCTTAAATTTTATTAATATGTATATTTCCACTATCGAGATTCAATAAGAATTGACCATCTATCAAAGGTGCATGTGCATAAAACATATTACTCATATTAATCGAACAACCATTATTCTCGGACTTAAACAAGTAACCGTCTCGCAATAAACAAGATCCCGATATAATGTTCATGCTCAACGCAGGCACCAAATAACAATTATTTAAGTATAAAACTAATCCCGATGGTAGATGAAGAGGTAGCGTGCCGACCGCGATCACATCAACCTTTGATCCATTTCCAACGCGCATCGTCACTTCGTTCTTCGCTAGCTTCCGTTTATTCTGCAGCACCTGTTTTGAGTTACAAATATGAGCAACCGAACCAGTATCAAATACCCAGGCACTACTACGAGTACTAGTGAGATACACATCAATAACATGTATATCGGATATACCTTTCTTCTTGATGTTGCCGTTCTTCAAATCCGCCAAGTACTTTGGGCAATTACGCTTCCAGTGACCCTCTCCCTTGCAGTAAAAGCACTCAGTATCAGGCTTAGGTCCAGCCTTGGTCTTCTTCGTCGGTGCGGCAACTTTCTTACCACCCTTCTTGAAGCTTCCCTTTTGCTTAGACTTGCCTTTCTTGAAATTGGTGGTCTTATTGACCAACAACACTTGATTCTCTTTCTTGATCTCCACTTCTGCAGATTTCAACATGGAGAAGAGTTTTGGCAACGTCTTGTTCATGTTTTGCATATTGTAGTTCATCACAAAGTTCTTGTAACTTGGTGGCAGTGATTGGAGGACATGGTAAATCCCCAAAGCATTAGGAATCACTATACCCAAACTTTGGAGTTTGTTTGCGTGCCCAGACATCTTAAGCACATGCTCACTAACGGAGCTGACCTCTTCCATCTTTGAGTTAAAGAAGTTTTCATAATCCTCATAACTCTCAACTGCCGCGTGAGCCTCAAATATCATTTTGAGTTCACGGACAATATCATGTGGGTCATGGTTCTCAAACCTTTTCTGAAGCTCCGATTCCAAACCATACAAGATAGCACACTGAACTGTGGAGTACTGATTCTTCCGAGCGAGGTAAACGTTCTTTACTTCATCGGTAGCATCAGCTGCAGGCGGGTCACCCAGCAGTGCATCCAACACATAGGTCAAATTACCAGCATTGAGGACAATCCTCAAATTGCGGAACCAATCCACGAAGTTGCTTCCATTGTTTTTCAACTTTTCTTTCTCTAGGAACGCATTAAAATTGATGGTAGGGGCCGCCATTGATCTACAACATATTTGCAATAGTTTAGACTAAGTTTATGACTAATTGAGTTCTAATTAATAGTTAAATTAATCTAGGAGAACTCCCACTCAAAACAATATCCCTCACATTATTTTAGTGATCACACGAACCAAATCCACCACATCAAAACCGATCAACACGAGAGTTGATGTAGCTTTAATGGAGAACAATGGACATGTTCATCATATCTACTATATGACTCATGCTTTACCTTTTTCTAATCCGTGTTCCGAGACCATGTCTGTGAATGCTAGGCTCGTCAAGATCAAACCTTGGCTTCCGCATGAGCAAATCTGGCTTGCTCACGTTGTATACACTTGCAGAATCTAACACACCCGATCATCATGTGGTTCTTCGAGACAACAAGCTTTAGCAACGGTGCTTACTAAGGATGAACACTTTAAAAATTGAAATTTATGTGCATGAGGGATCATATTATAATGCTACCATCGTTAACTAAGTAATACAAGATGCATAAAGGATTAACATCACATGCAATTCATAATATATGATATGATATGGCCTTTCTACTTGTGCTTCCGATCTCCATCTTCAAGCACGAACATGATCTCCATCATCACCGACATAGCGTCAAGGTCAATGGCGCCGTTTCATGGTTGTCGTCCACCAGATCCAACTATTATAACTACTTTGAATAGACACGCGGGTCTTAACAGAAATTAAAGACAACCATATGGCTCCTGCCGGTTGCCAACTTACAATAAGGAACATTTCATACATCAAATATAATCACAATCATGGCCATATCACATCACAGCACACCCTTGCAAAACAAAGTTAGACGCTTCTAATTTTCTTTGCATATTTTACGTGGTTTGGGGCTTTCAATAAGTGTCGATCTAACTTACGAACAAGAACCACAACGTTGATGTTTGAACTATCAAGTGCCCGTTGTAAATTGGATCTATACTATAATGGGAGAGACAGACACCCGCAAAGCCACTTATGCAATACAAGTTGCATGTTGAGCGTGGAGCAAGTCTCATGAACGATGTCATGTAAGGTTAGCCCGGGCCGCTTCATCCCATCATACCGCAAGATGCAAAGTACACAAGAAGCAATTGATAATAAAAGCACCACCACCCACAATGACCATTGTGTTCTACTCGTGCAACAGATCTACATATAGACACGGCTCTGATACCACTGTAGGGGTTCGTAGCATGGAAAACAAAAAATTCTACCGCATGCAAACAAACAAGCCAAGATCTATCTACTAGATTGTAGCAATGAGTCGATAGAGGAACTCACCCTCGAAGATTCCAAAGCGGTTAACGAGAGCAGATTCTCGTGGGTGATGTAGTCGTACTCTTGCCGATCTCAAGTTCGCGTAGAAGATCCTTCCGGCGCTGCGTTCCGGCAGCGCTTACGCAGTCGGTCACACATTCGGTACTCGATGAAGACCTTCCTCTCCCTTGTTCCAGCAGGCAGCGGAGGTTGTAGCACTCTCCTGCGATTCCGGCAGCATGACGGTGTGGTACCGGAAGTAGAGGGGAGATCTCGCAGGGCTTCCCCTTAAGCCGGAGCAAGTATGGTGGACTATGAGAGAGGCCTTGGCGATCTAGGGTTTAGAGGCACCAAGGGAGGAAGTGTGGCCGACGGCTAGGGCTTGGGGAGAGCCCCAACTCGGCGGCTAGGAGGAAACCCTAGGGCGGCGGCGACTTGTGGTGGCCGGTGGCTAGGGCTAGGGTTTGGGTGGTGTTGGGTGTAGGGAAGAGGGGCACCCCTGCCCCTCCTTTTATAGGTAGGAGGGCGCGGCCAAGGGGGAGGGAGTCCTCCCCTAAGTCGGCCTCCTTGGCCGGCGGGTGGAGGGAGGGGAACTCCTCCCCAAGTAGGTTTCCTACTCTCCCTCCACCAAGCAAAACCGCTGTTTGACTTTTCAAACTCCTGTTTGACTTTTCAAATTGGCGTTTGACTTTTCAAACTAGGATTTGATTTCTCCCTTTATTTTGCCCAGCCATGATACCTAGTACATGATGCAACCATTCCACATTGTCATGATACATTCATGTACCCTTCCCCTCCGGAGTGCCGGACCTTCCGGAACCTTCTAGAACATTCCCGATGAAAACACCGGAATCATTCCCCAACTCCGAAACTGGACTTTCCTTATATGAATCCTATTCTCCGGACCATTCCGGATCTCATCGTGATATCCCGGATCCTATCCGAGACTCCAGACAACATTCAGTCTCTTAATCATCATTCCATAACTACTCAACAACATCGAATCCTTAAGTGTGTCTCCCTACGGTTCGTGAATTATGCGGACATGATCGAGACACTTCTCCGAACAATAACCAATAGAGGAATCTGGAAATTCATATGGCTCCCACATATTTCTACGATTACTTTGCGATCGAATGAACCACTTACATACGATACCAATTTCCCTTTATCTCACGATAGTTTACTTATCCGAGGTTTTGATCGTCCGTATCTCTGCATACCTAGTTTAACCTCGTTACCGATAAGTACTCTTTTATCGTTCCCGTGATATGTGATCCCTTGTGAGCCACACATGCTTGCAAGATAATTGGATGACATTCCACCGAGAGGGCCCAGAGTATATCTATCCGTCATATGGATGGACAAATCCCACTCTTGATCCATGTGTCTCAACCCATACTTTCCAAACACTCAATGCCACCTTTATAGCCACCCAGTTACGGTGTGGTGTTTGATGTCATCAAAGCATCCTTCTGGTGATGGTGATAAGCATGATCTCATGGTCGAAGGAATTAGGTTACTATGTATCAGAAAGCTTATAGCAATTGAACTATTAAAATGACTTGATCTTTATGCTACGCTTATCTATAGGAGTATGTCCATCATACCATTCTCCTAATGATATGACCTTGTTATTTACAACATCTCAAATGTTCATGATCAAGAAACCATGATCATCTATTAATCAACAAGCTAGTATTATATAGAGGTCCCTGGTAAAGCCTCTTTCTAATACTAGCTTGTTGATTAATAGATGATCGTGGTTTCTAGATCATGAACATCGATATGTTGTTAATAACAAGATCATATCATTAGGAGAATGGTATGATGGACATACTCCTATAGATAAGCGTAGCATAAAGATCAAGTCATTTTAATAGTTCAATTGCTATAAGCTTTCTGATACATAGTAACCTAATTCCTTCGACCATGAGATCATGCTAATCACCATCACCGGAAGGATGCTTTGATGACATCAAACACCACACCGTAACTGGGTGGCTATAAAGGTGGCATTGAGTATTTGGAAAGTATGAGTTGAGGCACATGGATCAAGAGTGGGATTTGTCCATCCATATGACGAATAGATATACTCTGGACCCTCTCGGTGGAATGTCATCCAATTGGCTTGCAAGCATGTGACTGGCTCACAAGGGATCACATATCACGGGAACGAGAAAAGAGTACTTATCGGTAACGAGGTTGAACTAGGTATGTAGAGATGCCGACGATCAAAAGCTCGGATAAGTAAACTATTGTGAGACAAAGGGAAATTGGTATCGTATGTAAGTGGTTCATTCGATCGCAAAGTAATCGTATAAATATGTGGGAGCCATATGAATTTCCAGATTCATCTATTGGTTATTGATCGGAGAAGTGTCTCGGTCATGTTCGCATAATTCACGAACCGTAGGGAGACACACTTAAGGATTCGATGTTGTTGTGTAGTTATGGAATGATGAGTAAGAGACCAAATGTTGTTTGGAGTCTCGGATGGGATCCGGGATATCACGAGGAGATCCGGAATGGTCTGGAGAATAATATTCATATAAGGAAAGTCCTGTTTCGGAGTTCAGAAATGATTCCGGTGATTTCACCGGGAATGTTCTAGAAGGGTCTAGAAGGTCCGGCACTCCGGAGGGGAACGGTACATGAATGTGTCATAACAATGTGGAATGGTTGCATCATGTACTATGTCACTTGGCTATGCAATATGGAGAGAGAAATCAAATCCAAGTTTGAAAGTCAAACGCCAATTTAAAAAAGTCAAATCCGAAGTTTGCTTGGTGGAGGGAGAATAGGAAACCTAATTGGGGAGGAAGTCCCACTCCCTCCACCCGCCGGCCAAGGAGGAGGAGTTGGAGGAGGACTCCCTCCTCCCAACCGGCCACCCTCCACCTATATAAGGAGGGGTAGGGCTGCCCCTACCCTAACACCCAAACCCTAGCTCCAAGCGCCGACACCACCTCCAAGTGCTGCTGCCGCCTAGGGCTCCTCCCAAGTCGGCGACACGCAGCGCCGGAAGGATCGTCTACGTGATCTTGAGATTGGCAAGAGTACGACTACATCACCCACGAGAATCTGCTCTCGTTAACCGCTTTGGAATCTTCGAGGGTGAGTTCCTCTATCGACTCGTTGCTACAATCTAGTAGATAGATCTTGGCTTGTTTGTTTGCATGCGGTAGAATTTTTTTGTTTTCCATGCTACGAACCCCTACATCTTATTCTTGGCTGGTGTGTTGGGATTTTGTGGTTTCCTGCATTTACAACATGTGGTTTAGACCTGGTAAAAACAAATTGGATAAAGTGCAGCAATTTACCCAACAAGGCTGATAAGGATTTCATCATCTGATGCAACACTATCTGTTGTAGCAGATGTTTCATCCACTTTCTTCCTGCAATATGAACAAGATATATTAAGTTGACAATATAAGATATAAAAAAAAGAAATTCATAAACACAAATAACCACCCAATTACCTTTTGTTTGTCGGTGTAGATGGATCTGGTACATCTTCATATATATCATCTACTACCTCATACTTAGGATGAGGAGCCTTACATATATAAATATTCAACTGCTGCTGGGTTTGCTTCTTTAATTATGTTTATATGATGCCTAAACTTATGATCTGAGAAAGTCCTTGCAGTTACAGATTATCCGTATACACTTTACCATGAAATTGTTGGAATTTGTGGTATTTTCATGTTGGGCTTTGGGCCCATAAGAAATATGAATTCCGAAATTCTCTTTGGCCTATTATTTATGGCAGTTCATGTGTGTGCTAGTGGAGCTAAAGTTTAGTCCCATATTGCTAGTGAAAGGGGAGTTGGACCAGCTTATATAGTGGAATGTTACACCACTTACTAACGTGTGAGAAGAAGAGAAACCCTCGCGCACTCCTCCTCTGACGCCGCCCGCCTCGCCTCGTCACGACACCCTCGCGCGCCCCGGGTTGCGGAAATCTCGCCGAGCCGAGCTCATGTTTTGCATGTCGTTTATATTTTGTTGTTCAGAAAAACTAATTGTGTATTAATTATGATCATTAACGGACAATTAATCAACCAGCCGTTCCCATATTCTGAATTGTAGGATGTTGCCGACTCGGTCGTAGGCCGTTGCCCACGTCCTAGTCGACCCATTCTATATAAAACATGAACCCTAGCTGTCACAAGCAATTAGATTGCATCTGCCTACCTGTGCAGCGCCGTTCCACCTCTATGTGTTGCCCTCTGCTACTCCATCCTGCCGGCTGCGTGCACAACCGTTCGGGAGAGCAGGCCTCTGAAACCCCATCTCTCTGATTCTTCAGAGGCGATAAGGTTTTTGGGGAGCATCTCGGCGCGACCGCTCAAGTTCTTCTCCGTCCTCTACGTCCGGCTTTCTCAACTCCATTGCCATGTCGGACAATGCCGCCAAGAAGACCGCTGATGCCGTTTCTGCTGCCGCCGCCGGTGGCGGATCCATAGTTTAAAAACCGGATCGGTGATCAAACCGGTGAGACTGTTGGTTTAGGTTTTTACCGGTTGGACCACTGGTTCACCGGTTCACTGTCTAGTTTTTTAAGATAGAAAATAATAAATTTTACTTAAAAAATGATTTAATAAAAATAAAGATATTATTTCCTTCGTCCTAAATTTATTGAGTCCGCTTGGTGTAGGTACGTATGTATCTATATTTAAAACACGTTTAGATATGTAGCTAGTAAAACCGAGTCAATTAATTTGAGATGGAGTTTAACCGGACCTTCTTCTCCAATACAAGCCACCCTTGCTGTGCAGTTGAACAGATGACCACAACCGGGGCCAAAGCTTCTACTGACCATACAAGATGCACTCGGCAGAGTGCATCTGACCAAGGTAATACTACTGTAAGTGGTTTTCTGCTTGCAAACTTGGTTCAGTAAAAGAAGCTAAGCACACTACTTCGGTCAGCGCTACCAGCGGAACGGGTTGTGCTTCTTGAACTCGGCCAGGACGTCGGCGACGGATCCAGCCGCGGCCGCGATGGTCACGAGGAGGCATACGGCGCTGAGCGCCTGGAGGCAGATCCACTTGGTGCTGCCCTTCGGCACGCGGTGCTGCGCCATGTACATCTCCACCGGGAAGTACACGGTGAGCGGCCAGAAGGAGATGGCTCCGATGAGCCCCACCACGGAGCCGAAGAAGGGCATCAGCATGGACACGGCGGTGGTGACGCACACGTACGCCGTGCGCCAGGTCAGCCGGAGCGGGCACACGGGGACGCGGAGCCGCGTGGGCCAGAGCGTGACCTCCTTCGTGGCCACGAACGCGCTGTCGGGCCAGGCCGCGGCGGCGCGGAGCTCGACGTAGGCGAAGATGGGCTGCGTAATGACCTGGTACGTGCCGACGAGGTGGACGGCGACGGCGGCGTTGGCCACGTCCAGCAGCCAGAAGGGCTCGTAGAAGCCGAAGCCCGTGAGGAGGTTGTCTGGCGCCCCGTCACCGAACGCCGCGTACCCGACGCAGCCGCAGAGGAGGTAGATTATCGTCGTCGCGGCCACGCTCACCGCCGTCGCCTTTTTCATCACCTTCACCTCAGACGGCGACGCCGCCTTTAACGTGTCCTGTAATAACATGCGTAAGGAACGCAGCAGATTAACAAAGACGGGTTAATAGATCGAGATGGGTCTGGATAGTGACTTGCCTGGATTTCGAGGAGGACGATAGAGAACGCGTAGGCGAATGCCATGTTCCCAAACGCCTGAAGGCTGCGCCAGAGTTTCTCCATCACGGTGATACTTGTGCCGGCAGCGCTGACGCCGACGGCGATGCCGGTGAGGCTGCCCTGGATTCCACCGTTGGCTGCAATATAATTTTGTCGTGCAAATTAGCGTTATCATTCGCAAGTCCCAACAGATGTCTACGCGTCTAAATGCACTATCCATTCCCCACGGGTACGTACCAATAATCTGGGCGATGCCGAGGGAGATTCCGATTGTGGAGTAGCTGAAGGACATGACGGTGGCGAGGGTGGAGAGCCACCACATACTGTCCAGCCCAGGGATCTGCGAGAAGGCGATCTCCATGATGCCGTAGATGGCAATGTACGGGCTGATGGAGCTGTGGCACACGCTCATGTGCCCTTCCTTGTGGAAGCAACCGGCCCTCTTGATCGCCCTAGCAACACGAAGCAGAGCAAAAAATCGTACTCGTAATGATTTATTTGTCGAAACGAAATATAAAAGACAGGAAGTCGTGGTGGGGTGCGATTTAGTCCTGTGAGGTCGTACAGCATACTGGAGGAGGCGGCGATGGTGATGCCGATGCCGATGCCGAAGAGGTTGGCGAACTGGATGGCGCCGCAGAGCTTCACCTTGGAACCGCCGAGGGTGGCGTGGACGGCGGCCATGTAGGTGCGGTTGCGCGGGCCGGACACGGGGTCGCCGGAGCGGTAGCACTCGGCCAGGAGCGCCGAGGTGTAGTAGATGACGGCAGCGAACAGCGTCATCACGCCAGGGCCGCCCACCCAGCCCAGCTGCGCCACCCCCCACGCCAGCGACAGCACGCCGGAGCCCAGAACCGTCGTGATGATGTGCGCGGTCGCCGTCCACGCCGTTCCCGTGCGCCGTGGCCGGCCGTCGTCGTCGAGGTCGTCGCCGCCGAACCGCTGCTGCTTCGACAGTTCCATGGCGGGGGACATGGTCGCCGGAGAGAGACTGGGAGGAAAGTCCAGGAGGATTGGTACGAAATGGAATGGTGTGTATTTTAGACGGCAGGATTCGAGATTTAAAGAGTTTTGATGCCGCTTATTAACCTCTGTTATAAAATACTTTGGTGGCCTAAATAGTCTACCAAAACATGTTATATATATGCTTGCGTTTACTCTGAATGTGGGTCATGGGGTCTACATCGATGGAATGATTTATTTTACGGATTTGCTATTTCTGATGCGTATCAGAACTTTTTAGATTTCAGTCGTCTCTCTCGCCATTAGATTTACCTCGCGATTCGTGTAACGTTGGACTTTCACATGAGTTATAACTAGGTTGTAACTGAGATTTTAATAAGTTGCAACTATATTGTAACTGAGAATTAGTTTAAATTATATAAGTTGCAAGTAGGTTGCAACTGAGAATTAACACAAATAATAGAATGGTGTCAGCAACTTAGACATAAGAAGTTCTCAGGCGCCTAAAATCTCGGCACTCCCTTTATTTTAACCGTGTCACTAGTAGAAAAAAAGCATCAGAATGGCACTTAGAGTTTTTTTCCAAAATATACTCCCTCCGGTATATATTAATGACCTCAACTTTGATTCATATGAATCTTCTAGTGAAGTATCAACTTAGAGGGACTGCTTTATCAAAGTCGACTCAACTCAGAGAGACTACTTTAATATTAATCTACATAAAATTGAATCCATTAATATGGATTGGAGGAACTACTTTATTTGAACTCGGAGTTGACTTTGATTTTAAAAAACTGGCGGAGGAGTAGTTACCTAGGTCATTATAAACTGATAAACTTGCGGAGTAGTTACCAAGATCGTTATAAAGAGAAACAACATCTAAGAGAAAAATCACATGCAAGAATGGAGTCGTTTTACTTCCTAAACCGACTCTGCCTACACCTCTTGGTTTACTCACAAAACCGACTACATGGTTGTGGTTTCGGAGTCGGATACATAACTTAAACCGTCTAAAATATCAACATCTCATTACATTCGTCCGAGATCAAGTATATGTTGGCCGGCTACAAAGAGGATGAGCGTCGGAATCGCAAGTGGGGAAGCATGGAAAGAGAGTCCTTCCATGATGAAGGAAGCATGGAAGCATATGAGCACCCAAGTTGTAAGAGGGATATGCGAGTGCCGATGATCTGTCCGGAAGGAGGGTTCCCTTCCATGATGAAGGAAGACTAGTAACGAGATGAGTATCCGGTCGCATGAGTGGCGATGATCTTGACAAAAGAAGAGTTCCACCACCCGTGATTAGCTAGTCAAGGGGGCGTCAAGTCGGTCGTCATCTTGTCTTGCGACCTTTTACATGTTGCATAATTCCTACTTGTAATCTAAACTTGTGATGTGGATGGTGTGTTGTCATTTTTTGAGTAATGAACTTGTGATATGAGACATGGTGATGCTCATGTAATATTCATTACAAAAAGTTACGTATTTAACGCTAAACTGGTTTACAAAAGGAATCTGCCTCAAGATTTAGACATATGAAGACGTATCCCCAACGCAAACAAACTCTATGAATTCGGAGTTGGTTTCTGCTGCCAAACCAATTGGGGTAGTAGCATTTTCTCGGGTGGCTTCAAAACCATACCAATAAAATTAAGGTTTAGCTCGAATCCACTAGAGGCAGTAGGCAAAATGATCGAGAGTATAATTCCAGAACTGGCATAAAGTCATATTCTGTCCTAGTGTATCCAATGATCTATTTTCTTGACCACGGTGCTCACATATTATAAAAAAAATGCGTCGCACCCACGTGAACATTTGAAGTGATGGCGCGGGGCGATCTGATCATGTGTCGTCCAGGTGACGCGGGTCCAGTTACAAAAATTATAAGCATGATCTAAAGTTGCAGGAAGTTTGTTCACACGGGAAATGTGTAGAGATTTTGTTCTACCCAGGGCTTAATAAATTTTGATTTTAAGGGGGTAGGAATTTGTAGCATATATTTCATGTATATACATATATATGAAAACTTTGGGTAAAACATAAAAAAAATGTTATAGGAAGTTATCACGCCGTGCTTTGAATTGGTGGCTGTCCTATCCAATTGCCCTCTTGATAAACATGGCAAGATTTCCTCTTTGAATCGCCTCCTGAAAAAGTCGATCACATTTTCCTACGACTTATTAGGAGGAGGTTCTACGAAATGGTTGAGGGCATGCATGCAAGGTCGTTGTTGAGGCAGCACCTTTCAGTAGGCCGCAAATAGGAACGCCATTTCACCTGAACTGTGCCTAGTGTCCGGCCACGTAGTACCACACCCGTTCAGGCAGCCACTGCATCCCGGACCTGGACACTCACAATCCAGCGGTCGCTCCGATGTGATGCTACCTGACCAAAACACTGACGACTCCATGACACTGGAGATGATGGTTGGCTGCTTGACTCCGTTCCTAAGTGGTCCGTCATGGCGATTAATGTACCATCCTCATCCTTCGCTCTCACGCACATGCCTATCTTGACTCCCCCCGTGCGTGCAGGCAGCACTAACTGCAAGATCGAAGGGTACAAGTTCCGTGAGAATCATTTCGGTTTGCTTTTGCTGTCAAGGCATCTAGCCAAGGCAGCGGCGGAGCTTGAGCATAATTAACGAGTGGCCATGGCATCGCTTAAAGGAGAGCAGATAGGGGCGCAATTATTTCTTACTACTTGTTTAGACGTCTGCTACACTAGGGTACACTTTCTCCAACAGATCGCAGAGTTGGATCGCGTGGGGACATGTCCTGACCTACACACAAAGGTCTCTGCCCTTGTAGACGATGCAAAGGTGAATATCGTCCTGGAGAAAAAAGAGAGTTGACTTCTTACTATCAACCACGTGACACTGTTGGTTGTTTATTTGCACTCCTCCATGAAACAAGATTTGGTCCAATAAATATACGTACTCCCTTCTACCCATATTAATTGACTTAAATTTGTCTAGATTTGAATAAATCTAGACACTATTTTATATAAGTGCATCCAAATTTTGATAAACCAAAGTCAATTAATATGGATCAGAGGGAGTAGCAACACCTTTAGTAGAGTGTTTATCATTAAGACATCCAGTCTAACTTGCCTCTGAAAAGGAACCTAATAGAGTGAAAGTAGACCGCTGAAAAGTGATTCGAAGATTTACAGTATCCTTGGCATATCTCAGAATTCTCTTAACTGATGTCGAATGAGTAGTTGTTGGAGTATAAAGATACTAACAAACTTTGTTAACATGATAGGACAAATCTACGTGTTAGAGTGAGATATTGTACAACACCAACGATGCTCCAATATTGTATACTATCTTCTAAACCAAGTGGCTCCCCTTCGGCAAGAGGGATATGTTCAATGAAGGTTAAAGATGTATGCACAAACTTTTTGAAGCAAATCTGAGGCATGTGTTTCTTGTGTCAAAAGAAGACCATATTGTATTCTCTTTACCTCAGTTCGTAAGAATAAATATAAATTATCAAGATATTTAATAGCAAAGTTGTCATTGAGATCTCGAAGTAAGGCAGAAATAGCCGGATCATAAGAACTTATCACTACAGTATTATCAAAACAAATCAAGACAAAAATAGTTATACTTGATCTTTGGTAAGGAAACAAAGAAGTATAAGCATTAGATGGTGTGAATTCAAGATCATGCAATTTAGAACTGAGGCGAGAGAATCATGCTCGAGGAGCTTATTTTAAACCATACAAAGCTTTATCAAGTTTGCAAATATGATGAGGAGCATGAGGATCTTCAAATCCTAAGGGTTGTTTCATATAGAACTCATTTTCCAGAACATCACTTAAGAAAGCATTTCTTGACACCGAGCTAACGTAAACTCCACCCTTTAGAGACCGAATCTATAACATTTTTATTACTTGAGCTTGACGGAACAAGGTGCCATGTATTATTATGAAGAAATGCATCATACTCTTCTTGCATAGAGTTGCGCTAGTGTGCGTCTCCAAGAGCCTCAGCAAGACTACGTGGTTCACTTGTGGAGGAAAGTAAACCCCAGCGGATAGTACCATCCTTCTAAATTTTCGGATGTTGAATACCTTTTTGAAGTCATGTGCGCGCTCCAGGCGTTGTTAGGGTTGCAGCATCACCTGACGCAAATGATCCAGAAGGAGAAGCGACCAGTAAGATCAACAACAGAGGATCCGGCAGGTGCACGTGCAGCAGAGGACGACATGGCACGTTGGTGGCTCGTGTAGGTCATCGCTGTCGTTGGCCACTGGGGGCGACATTTCGCTGCCGCGGGAAGGTGGTGAGAGAAAGCGTGCCTGCTGTTAATTGGTGAAGCATGCATACGCGGAGACCACATGAACATCACATGTTGCTGGTCCTTGGGACTACAGATAAGGCAGGCGAATCTGCCCACACATCGGCCTTGGGATTGGCAGCCATACAATCCGAGGTGGCAGGGGAATCCATCTCGGATCCGGAGACCATGTTGTCGTTTTGCTCAGGTGGGGTAGGGTGTATTTCTAAGCATTTTGAGCTCGTGTCTTCATCATTTTCATCGAGATTTTATTATGTTTGGTTATCTTTGGAAGCATCATATGTTGCAGCATTATTTTTTGGAGGATCCTGGTCAGAGTTAGTGAAAACATGTATGATAGGCAAATACATATGATCAAGTTGTGCACCCCCATAAGTAGATATTGTTGACGATGAATTTGTGGATAAAAGAAGGATATCATGACGACTGTGTGATCCAGCATTAGGATTCATAGAGGCAAAAGGAAACAAATTTTCATCAAAAACAACATCTCTGGATATATAAACACAATCGGTTTTAGTATCTAGCCACTTGACTCCTTTATGAAGAGAGTTATAGCCTAAAATCACACATCGTGTGGAGCGAAAAGAAAGCTTCATTTTGTTATAAGGTCGAAGGTTTGGCGAACAAGCACAATCGAGACTCATAATTAGGCTTGGTATGGATAAGATGTTCAACATGAGTATCAAATTTAACCACTGTGCTTGGAAGCAAACCGATAAAAAATGGCCGTAAGAATGCTTCATCCCAGAATTTTAGTACTCCCTATCCATACTAAGTGTCGTTGAATTGGATGTATTTAGAACTAAAACATGTCTAGGTACATCCAATTCAGCGACAAGTAATAAAACCCCAAATTCAACAATATGACGGTGTTCGCGTTCAGCAGAGTGATAGTCCAAAACGTATCTACTTTCCCGAACACTTTTGCTATTGTTTCTCCTCTAAACTTGTGTGATTTGGATACAACTAACACGGACTGACGCTATTTTCAGCAGAATTACTTTGGTGTCTAGTTTTTCTGCAGAAAATCAACTATCAGGAAAAATCCCGGAAATATGCCCAAAATCCTATTTCACCAGAAGATCCACGGAGCCAGAGTACGAGACGGAGTGGAGGCCTGGGGGGCACACCCCTGCCACGCGCGGGCCAGGCCTGGTCGCGCCTAGGGGGTTCGGCCACCCCAGGCACCCCCCTCGGCCTCCCTCTTCGCCTATAAGTTGCCTTCTGACCTAAAAACCGAGGGGAGTTTGTCGTTTTTCCAAAAAGAGTTCCGTTGCGCCGCCACCACCAGAAACCAAGATTTAGATCCAGAAATTCTATTATGGCACCTTGCCGGGATGGGAAATAATGACCCACAAGTATAGGGGGTGTATCGTAGTACTTTCGATAAATATAAGTGTCGATCCCAACAAGGAGCAGAAGGTTCTGAACAGTGGCAGGGAGCAGGAAATCTCTGTAAATACTTAGCAAACGGATTTTTAGTGGTTTTCTGATAAGGCAACAAAACAAAGAGCAAGTAACAAAGAACAAACCCAAAAAGTGGCCTAATCCTTTCTTAGCAAAGGACAAGCCGGTGGAAATACTTATAAAGACCATACGTTCTCGAGGACACATGGGAATTCTGTCAAGTGCTTTCGCTTCAAATAACTGAGTACTCTTCTTTCGTGTTGTAAGTGTTGTGTGGGTGAATCTGTGCTAATGTACCGACCTTACTTGGACTAATACATACTTGTGATTAAATCCCCTGCAAACATCTGTAACTACATGAAAGTAATTAAGATATAAATCAAACCACAACCTTAAACTCTGAGATCCTACGCTCCCTTATGCAATGGTGTCCTAACGGGGGTTTAGGTTTCTGTCACTCCGGCAACCCCACAATTAGTAGCATAATACACAATGCATTCCTGTAGGCCCATAAATGGTGAAGTTTCATGTAGTCAACGTTCACATGACACCACTAGAAGAATAGCACCACAACTTAAATGCTAAACCATTGAATAATAACTCAACACAGATCCACTATAACAACATGACTTCTCCCATGTCCTCAAGAACTAGACGAACTACTCACAAGACATCATATGGATCAAGATCAAAGATGATATGATAATGGATAACAATCTGAACATAAACAATAATCCAATGGTTCCACTCCCAAGCATAAACCATAATAGTAATTAACACCGGGAAAGTTTCCCCTAAGAACTAAAGCAATATCTAACACAATTATTACAGCGGGACGGAGTGGTGATGATGGTGTGGATGATGATGATGATCCCGATGAAGCCTAGCTTGATGATGGTGTTAATGGCGACGATCTCCCCTCTCCGGGAAGGAATTCCCCTTGCAGAAATCTGTCTGCTGGAGAGATCTTTCTCTATCGTTTCCGCCCCTAGAGGCGGACGAAATCTATCTGTGGTTGCCCTGCTGGCCTTAGGGTTTCGTAGGGAAGATATAGGTGAAGGGACGGAGCCAGGAGCCGGGCAGGTGGGCCACACCTTCCCTAGGCGCGGGGTCAGGTGGGCCTGTGCCTAGGTGGTGTGGGCCCCCTGTGGCCCCTCTTTGTCCCTCCTTCTGGCTTCCTTCGTCTTTTGAGAAAATAATATGTTTCCATATTTTTCTGGTATTTTTCTGATCTTCACGAAATTGCATCGAAACACCCTCTTTTCCATCAGAATCCAGACTCCGGCAGTCCATCCTCCAAGAGTTATCCAACATGCATAAACAATGGAAAAGACATAAGCAATACCTCATAATAAGATAAATATCAATGAATAGAGGTAAATTATGATATAGAAAGGTGATGCAAATTGGGCGTATCAACTCCCCCAAGCTTAGACCTTCGCTTATCCCCAAGCGAAAACTGAGCTCAGTAAACATGTCCACAGGTTTATGGAGTGAAGTGTCGATAAAAGAATATGAACAAGAAGCATCACACTTACCATTACACAACTCATAGAAGAAAGCAACTCACCATTATATAACTTAACTTGCAACCAAGTACAGCAGTCACAATAGAGATGCATAAAGATAAATCATAATTGGAAATGGCAAACTTGTTCTTGGTCAGAGAACACCTGGCAAACAGTTACACAAAAAGCTTTTTGTATAAGTTTTTGTAGGGTTCGCAGCATAGAAAACAAAAAAAAATCCTACGATGTGAACTATGTACCAAGATCTATCTACTAGATACAAACAACGGACGGATGTATATCCGTAGAGAACATACCCTTGAAGACCGACAAAGCTTAACGAGTTCGACTCGTGGTTGATGTAGACGATCTCTTGCCGATCTCAAGATCGAGAGGAAGTCCTAGCGCCGCAAATCAGCGGCGCATCCGTGCTCGCACACACGTCCGAGGCACCAAGCAACCTCCACCTCCTCGCTCTAGTGATGCAGCGGAAGCACAACTCTTTCTTGCAGAATAGCCACTGGGAACATGTATCTCGCTAGTCCGAGACCATGGGGGATAAATTCTAGAGGGGGAGAGAGATCCTTCACGAGGAGGTGTGAGTGAGAAGTGAGGAGAGGGGTGCCTTTTATAGGAGGAGGGGGGAACCCCAAGGGGGTGGCCGGCGCATGGGGGATGCCCCCTTGCCCTCCCCTCTTCATGTGGGTGGACACTCCACTCACAAAAATCCATTCAAATCCCTCCACTCAAAATCCCACTCAAACTTGCTTTTAAATTTCCACCAAATTTAATGCAAACTCTCATTAAATAAAACTCTTTTATTTATTCAGAATTTTGTCAATTACTTTAATGACAAACATTCACATATAACCCCTTGCTAGAATTCTATTTCACATGCATAACCTCTTAATGCAATTTCACCCGAAAACCTGTTACGGTATCTAGTGAAATAAATTCCTACGCTTGTTTATTCTTTCGGCATGAAACTTTTGCTCCAATTGGATGTCGGTGTTCTTAAGTGTGTCACCCTACGGTTCATGAATAATGCGTACATGATCGAGACCCCTCTCGGATCAATAATCAGAAGCGGGATCTGGAGACCCATAGTGACTCCCACACATTCAACGATGACTTTCTTGTGATCATCGGAACCTTTTATGCTAGTATCTTAATCCCTTTGTTTCGTGATATATTACATGTCCGAGATTCGATCATCGGTATCTCCATACCTAGTTTGATCTCGTTACTGCCATGCACTATTTTCTCGTTCCCGTGATATAACATTCTAGTGACCAAATCACTTGCTTGCAAGCTAACCAATGTGATATCACCGAGAGGGCCCAAAGTATATCTATCCGTCATCGGGATGAACAAATTCCACTCTCGATCCATGGGCCTCAACATAACACTTTATTAGTCCTAAACCCATCTTTATAATCACCCTGTTACGGTGTGACGTTTGATGTTATCAAGAAACTCTTCCGGTGTTAGTGATTGGCATGATCTCATGGTCTAAGGATTAGGATCACTTCGTAAGTTGTTATAACAATATAAACTCAATGAATTTGATCGTATTGCTATACTTCGGATGAATGTTCATCACATCATTACACTAATGTTGTGATCCCGTTATTAACAACATCCGATGTCTATGATCAGGAAACCTTGATCATCTTGTTAATCAATGAGCTAGTTTATGAGAGAGGCATAACTAGGAACTTTCTGTTTGTTTATTAAACACACATGTATTAACGTTTCCGTATTAATACAATTATAGCATGCAAAATAAACATCTATCGTATACTTGGAATACACATAATAAACACTTTATTATTGCCTCTTAGGGCATATTCCCTTCAGTTTTACAATAGGAGCACTCTTTGCTCAAAAAGGTTTTTCACAAGTGAAGGCTTTCAAAGTAATACTTAATAGATAAGAGTCTTGTGCAAACAAGGAAGATAAAGAACATGATTGAATAAATCACCATATGAATGCTTGAAACACAACAACTCAAATGCTTGCTGGAGATAGAGAGGAAGTAGGTTTACTGACTCAACTTGGTAACTAGGAGAAAGGTCCCTTTATAGAGGGTAGCAGGGATTACAAGTCATAAAGATCTTCCAAAAGATTATGATACTTACTAGCTTTGAGCCCTCATTGTCACTATCATAGGCATCTTGAGATGATTTAGGTTAAAGTGCACAAAGATGGAGTATATGCTTGACGAAATATAAGTTGGCAATCTCATGTCCCTTAAATACGAGGGCCACTCCTCATGCTATTCAACTTTGGGCCCAGGTAAGTTCTTGTCATTGTAAGTTTTTGCCTATCATAGAGAACCGCCAATGGGGTACCCCTTGCACATGGTACATGAGCTTTCCCATAACCAAAATGACAAGGCAAGCAGACAATGAGCATCTCAGCGATCTTTTTATTTACCATGTGCATAGCTTTTTATTGAGGATGCTTCATAGATAGATCATTATGGTGATGCTGCAAGTTTCCACCATGATTAAGCATGGCTTAGGCTAGCGGCCCAGGCGTTTCTCTAACACAGAATACAAACTCCATGGACTTACAAGTTCCATCTTTATTTCACACCGTTGACATCCGTAGACAAAAGAGCATGATATCAACTGAGTACAAAAGTACAGGTGCAATGTTGAAAATGTTCCCCGTGATAGCACAGTTCTGCTAATTCCAACGTATATATGCAAGCATATACAACTTCGATGGCACAATGGTTCAAGTCTATTAGGGGAAAGAAAATAAGGTGTGCCATCAAGTTCGTGAGAGCTTTACTAACTAGTTTTCACATAACAAAATAGGTTTTTAATTCGAAAGATGAAGCTTGAGGATTTGCTAGGAATAGCAAAAGCTACTAGGTAGATATGGTGGACACAAATGGCAAAGGTTTCGGTTAAAGGGTTTAGAAACATGAGAAGTATGTCTTCTCAAAACAGGTTTTTGGCTAGCAAGGTTGGGTAGCAAGCAAGAGAGTTGAAAGAAACAAGCAAACATACAAGTAATAAAGCCAAACATGCAGTCTTCCTTGAAGACACAAAAGATCTTAAATAAAGAATACTGAGCTTATGAGCCAACAAGAAAACAAATGATACAAAATACCTGTAAGCTTTTTATCTTTTTCTTTCAAATCTCAAAAAGTATTGCTACTGACCAGAGCTCGGTTTGCCAAAACCAATTTAGATCCACTTGATGCTCCCAAAGTGATGCCAATACTGATCAACAAGATCCATCATATAATAGAGATTGCAAACTAAAAATAAGAAGTGCAAAAAGTAAAAGATGAATCTTCTCATTAATATTCCAATAAGGCACTCATACCAAGGGATACATAGATAACCAACTAAAGGAGAGATACTTCCACATGCAAACAAAACTATAAGATAACCTATCTACCAAAGATACGAATCCACTAAAAAGGTAAACGATAATGGTGGTGATACCGCGGCACTCCCCCAAGCTTGGAACAAGCCAAGGGATGCCAAACCTGATGACGAATTACTCCTTCGGTGGTGGTGGTGTTATCTTGATAAGCTCTTCAATAAGTTTCTTCAAGTCCTCAATATCGAAGGTCAGAGTACGAATCAACTCCGAATTATGCTCAATGCAGCCCATGATCAATTCGGACCAAGGATCCCAGTCCTTATTATTCTTCCTCCACTCTTCCTTCTTAGAGTGTTCCTTCCCTGCAAGGTTAGTGTGAGTGGTACAAGGAGGAGGTGTCCGTGGAGAGAGGATATGACGTGGAGGTTTCCCTCCTGTGGACATCCGTGATGTCCTCTTGAGCTTGATGGGTTTTGCCACCACTCCAATGCTCGCAACGATAGTGCGGGTGTCCAGTTGCTTGTCCTCCTCCATATATTCTTCATAACCTACCGAAATCTCTTCCTCATTGGGTTTGCGAGGATCGTCTTCCTCGGGCTTCTTGCCTTTGTAATTGGCTGACACCATGGTGCTCTAAACTTGAGAAGATTTCCTGATAGAAACAGATCGAAACGAAAACACAACGAGAACATGATGCACAAACCTCGGGGATCTGTGGGGTTATATATTACGAAGTTTCAAAGCATAAGGAAGGTTTTGACACGGAAACGAGGCGGAGTCGGAGTTCGGGGGAGTCAAACCCCCTCCAGGCGCGGCCAGGCTGGGCCCGCGCTTGGTGTGGGTTTGTCCACCCCGGACTCCGGTTCCTCCTCTGTTCCTTCTCCTAGTCTTACTTATGTATTAAAAACATCAAAAATATAAAAAGATTGGGGTTTTACGAACCTTCTATTTTCACCACTTTTACCTATTCAAAGACGAACTCTGCAGACTCCTTTTCTCATTTTCCTGGAAGTTTCCTTTCCTCACAATGCAATACACGAGCTTCAATGGCAACATTAGTGTAATCAAAACAACAAACCTTTAGGTTCACGCTTCAACTGAAATCCATCAAAAAAAGGCTTCTATAAGAGGCAAATGCAAATGATAACAGAAATCTGTCAAAACAGAACAACAGGTAAAGATTGATTTTTTCGAAAACCTTCTGTTGCTCAAATCAAAAAGTGCAAAACTAATTAAAGTTGGGTAACAACTTGGAGAACAAGATCAGAAAAATACAGCTCCATATGACGTATTGCGCTCCCTCACGAATTTTTACGGCGCAGCACAAAAATCTGTCCCAGGACAACCACTTTTCACAACTCCTCTACTTCACAAAAGTTGTTAAACTTGAGACAAAAACCAAAACAAAAAGGATAAGGAGAGGTTATTACATAGGTAATAACTTCCAAGACTCAACAAAACTCTTGGGTTATCTCCCAACAAGTACTCTCCTTTTATGCCTTTGAGTTAGGCCTAAGACTTTCAAAGATGCTCACAAAGGAGATATAAATCTGGAGTGAAAAAGAGCATCAAGAAGCAAATAACCAACACACTTGAGTCTATCCCACTTCCTATGCATGGGAGTATTATGAGAAAACGAATTGTTGAAACAAAAAATCCACTAGCATGGGAATACAAAACAAATGCAACTTCAAAGCTTTCAACATAAAACGGGGAAACTTAACATTATTGAGATGCATAAAACCATGTTTCCCTATATCATAATAACTTTTAATAGCATTTTGAATAAAGTTGACAATATAACTGTCACTGGAAACAACTTTATCATCTGAATAAGCATACTTACAGTCACCAAAAAGAGGTCCAATGTCATAAACCAGATCAATATAAGCAAGTTGTTCCATCCTGAAATCTTTATTAAGCAAGCTGTTTTCACAAGGAGCTTTAGAAAATTTGGAAAAGTTAAACTCATAAGATTCTCCATCAAACTTAGTTAAAACTTTTTCCTTCTTACAATCAATAATAGCACCACAATTGTTCAAGAAAGGTCTACCAAAAATGATAGGGCAAGTTTTGCTAGCTGCCAAATTAAGCACTAGAAAATCAGCAGGATATTTAATCTTACCACAAAGGACCTTCACATCTCTTACAATACCAATAGGGAAAATGGTTTCCTTATTTGCAAGGTGAATAACCACATCAATGTCATCAATCTCACAAGGATCAATTTCATGCATAATTTTCCTGTAAATCTCATAAGGAATAGCACTAGAACTAGCATCAATATCACATAAACCATAGTAGCAATGATCACCTATTTTAACAGAAAGCACACGAACACTAGATTTTCTAGCTTTACTAGGATGAGAAATAATATTAGAAGCGTCTTCACAGAAGACAATGTGCTCATCCTCTATATTTCTAGTGATAGGGTCTTTCACAATAGCTACCACAGGTTCACCATTCAATTGCTCATCAGGCTTCACAGTTTTCATCGTACCTCTATTATTTGCACTAATCATCATAGAATACTCCTTTACCTTAGCTGGGAAAGGTATTTTCTCAACATAAGATGATTAGTAGTACAAACTTCAGCACTTCTAACAGGAACATGATTAACAACATCTTTATAAGGAGCATGGTACTTATTCCACTTCTTTTGGGGAATTTCTATATAAGAGGCAAATGTCTTAAAACAGTTGGCAATACTTTGGGAATCAAGACCAAACTCATTTCTAATATCACGGAAGTCATCAGTTCCCATAAAAGATTTAATACATTCATAATCATAGTTTATATCTGACTTTCTTTCTTTGTCATTCTCCCAAGCTTCAGTGTTCTCTTGAATACGGTCTAGTAGATCCCAATTAGCTTCTTCCTTCATACGTGTGAATTATCCAGCACAAGAAGCATCTAATAAATCTTTATCATGAATAGAAAGCCTAGCGTAAAAGTTATTGATAATAATATTGTTAGGGAGTTCATGAATAGGACATTTAAGCATTAGTAACTTCAATCTCCCCCAAGCTTGAGTTGTACTCTCTCCATCACGAGGCCAAAAGTTATATATCAGATTTCTATCCTTATGAATCTCACTGGAAGGATAAAATTTAGAATAAAAGAGAGAAGCCATTTCCTCCCATTACATGGATTGACCATTCTTTAGCAGCTTATACTATTCTTTAGCTCTCCCTTTCAAGGATATAGAGAGTAACTTCTTCTTCACTTGTTCAGTTGTGATACCTGCACACTTAAACAACCCGCATAATTCATGGATAAAAAGCAAGTGATCACCAGGATGGATAGTTCCTTCCCCAAAATAATAATTATCCATAACACGATCAACAATACTTGTAGGTATCTTAAAAGGATCTATCTCAACAGGTGGTGGTTCATCTACTACCCTAGCAGCGGTAGTAGTTTTCCCAAACAGAAAACCAAGTGGGTTATCCATATTGGAAACAAAGTAACAAGCAGTAACAAAAAGCAATACTCACAGTAGAAGTTTCCTTTACCAGTTCCACTCTTCAATAGCGCTTCACTCCCCGACAACGGCGCCAGAAAATAGTCTTGATGAACCACAAGTATAGGGAGTGTATCGTAGTACTTTCGATAAATAGGAGTGTCGATCCCAACGAGGAGCAGAAGGTGATGAACAGTGGTATGGAGCAGGAAATCTCTGTAAATACTTAGCAAACGGATTTTTAGTGGTTTTCTGATAAGGCAACAAAACAAAGAGAAAGTAACAAAGAACAAACGCAACAAGTGGCCCAATCCTTTTTTAGCAAAGGACAAGCCGGTGGAAATACTTATAAAGACCAAACGTTCTCGAGGACACATGGGAATTCTGTCAAGTGCTTTCGCTTCAAATAGCTGAGTACTCTTCTTTGGTGTTGTAAGTGTTGTGTGGGTGAATCTGTGCTAATGTACCGACCTTACTTGGACTAATACATACTTGTGATTAAACCCCCTGCAAACATCTGTAACTACAGGAAAGTAATTAAGATATAAATCTAACCACAACCTTAAACTCTGAGATCCTACGCTCCCTTATGCAATGGTGTCCTAACGGGGGTTCAGGTTTCTGTCACTCCGGCAACCCCACGATTAGTAGCATAATACACAATGCATTCATGTAGGCCCATAAATGGTGAAGTTTCATGTAGTCAACGTTCACATGACACCACTAGAAGAATAGCACCACAACTTAAATGCTAAACCATTGAATAATAACTCAACACAGATCCACTAATAACAACATGACTTCTCCCATGTCCTCAAGAACTAGACGAACTACTCAAAAGACATCATATGGATCAAGATCAAAGATGATATGATAATGGATAACAATCTGAACATAAACAATAATCCAATGGTTCCACTCACAAGCATCAACTACAATAGTAATTAACACCGTAAAAGTTTCCCCTAAGAACTAAAGCAATATCCAACACAATTGTTTACAACGGGACGGAGTGGTGATGATGGTGTTGGTGGAGATGATGGTGTGGATGATGATGATGATCCCAATGAAGACTAGCTTGATGACGGTGTTGATGGCGACGATCTCCCCTCTCCGGGAAGGAATTCCCCTTGAAGAAATCTGTCTGCTGGATAGATCTTTCTCTCTTGGTGTTTTCCGCCCCCCAAAGGCGGCAGAAATCTATCTGTGGTCGCCCTTCTGGCCTTAGGTTTTCGTAGGGAAGATATAGGAGAAGGGACGGAGCCAGGAGCCGGGTAGGTGGGACACACCTGCCCTAGGCGCGGGGTCAGGTGGGCCCGTGCCTAGGGGTTTGGGCCTCCTATGGCCCCTCTTCGTCCCTCCTTCTGGCTTCCTTCGTCTTCTGAGAAAATAATATGTTTCCATATTTTTTTGGTATTTTTCTGATCTTCGTGAAATTGCATCGAAACACCCTCTTTTCCATCAGAATCCAGACTCCGGCAGTCCATCCTCCAAGAATCATCCAACATGCATAAACAGTGGAAACGACATAAGAAATACCTCATAATAAGATAAATATCATTGAATAGAGGTAAATTATGATATAGAAAGGTGATGCAAATTGGGCGTATCAGGGAATTTGGAGAGGATCATCGCCATCGTCATCACGAACGCCTCTCCATCAACCATGAATGTTTCCCTCATCCATGAGTGAGTAATCCCCCGTTGTAGGCCATGGGGATGGTAGGGATTGGATGAGTTCTATCATGTAATCGAATAAGATTGTTAGGGCATAGTGCCTAGTATATCTATTAGTGCTATTTGACTTTGTTGCAACTTGTTGTGTTTAATGCTTGTCACTAGGGACCGAGTGCCATGATCTCAGATCTGAACTTATTATTGAATCATTATGATAGTATTGTTTGTGATCTTATCTGCAGGTTGTGTACACATATCATTGTCCGGATCCAAAGGCCCCGAAGTGACAGAAGTTGTGACAACCGGAGGAGATGGTTGTGGTGTGAGGATCACATGTGTTCACGGAGTGTTAATGTTTTGCTCCGGTTCTCTATTAAAAGGAGCACCTTAATTGTCAGTAGTTCCCTAGAGGCCCCGCTGCCACGGGTTGGCTGGACAAAAGATGTTGTGCAAGTTCCCATTGCGAGCACGCATGACTATATATGGAGCACATGCCTATGATTGTTTAGTACTTGGATGCTTATTCTTATTTATCTGCAATGCCCTAGATCTTGAAGTTACATGTTTAGACTCGTCCATGCAACTCCCGTCCATCCATCCCTATGCCTACCGCGCTCATATCCTACTGTTTGCTACTACTGTTACTATTGCTCCTGTTTCACTGCTGCTGTTGCTTTGCTGTTGTTACTAAAAACTGTTGCTACTGATAAACTTCTGTGAGCAAGAACTATTTCCAGGTGCAGCTGAACTAACAACTCATTTGTTAAGGCTTTCAAGTATTCTTTGGCTCCCCTTGTGTCAAATCAATAAATTGGGTAATACTACCCTCGAAGACTGTTGCGATCCCATATACTTGTGGGTCATCAAGACTATTTTCTGGCGCTGTTGTCGGGGATCATAGCTTTATTTGTAAGTTCACTTGGATATATTATTGTTCACTGCTACTCCTTTCATCATGGGGAAGTCTCGTGATGGAAAGTTTCCTATTTTACCATCCACTACAAGAAGAGGTACAGTCCTAAACACCTTTGTTGCTTTTGATTCACCATCTATTATAAGTAAGCTTGTTACACCACCACCACATAATCATGCTACACACACTGCTACTACTGCTGAATCTGAAACTGCTTTTGATACTCATGATGTTACTTCTACTGTGCTTGATGCGAGTGGTTCATTAGGTCCTTTACTAGATTCTACTATTGCTGGTCTAGGAAATACTGAAACTCCTAGTGAAGACACTATTACACATGTTAGCTCACTTGAGTCTAGAGAGAGTTATGATATTAATGATGGTCACATTGAGTTCACTGATGAATTTGTTGAAGAGTGCCGAAACACACATGGTACTAGTGCTATTAAGATTCTCCTTGCAAGACGTACTATTATTCCTAAACTGTCCTCTGATCCTAAGTTTGCCACTTCTCCCATAGATATTAAAGATAAAGATTATGATTTCTCTCTTGATTTATCCTATTTAGACATTGTTGAGAAAGAACCTTTTTGTGGGACTAAGAGTGAGAGTGTTGTGGCTCATATGAATGAGCTTTCTACTATGAGTGCTTTATTCTCTGATGATTTTAAGATGCGCAAGTACTTTTTTACAAAGATCTTCCCTTTTCACTAAAAGGAGAAGCTAGGGCTTGGTTTAATAGATTACCTCCTGGTTCCATTAATAGTCCTGATTTTTTGATTGCTTCTTTCTTCCAGAAATATTTTCCTCCCAGTGCTAGACATGCTGCTTTGCAGAGACTTTTTGATTTTAAATAGGGAGAAGAAGAGAAATTGCCTGAGTCATGGACAAGGTTTTGTGCCTTGATTCATGCACATCCTGTATGTCCATTTCCTAAGAATGAGCTTCTTGATATTTATTATAATGGACTAACTGATGATTCTAGGACATACCTAGATAGCTTTGTTGATTGTGTTTTCAGGATGCTGAAGAATTAATGGCTAAAATAAGCAAGAATTATGATGATTGGACTTCAACTGAGCTAAATACACCTAAGCCTATTACTCCTGAACCAGTTCCAACACCAACACCAAAGAAGAGGGGAGTTATTGCATTAAATGATGAAGTGATAAAGGAATCTAAGAAGTGTCTAAAGGAGAAAGGTATTAGAGCTGAAGATGTGAAGAATCTACCTCCTATAGAAGAATTATGTAAGCCAATTCCCCACTCATCCACTATTGAGGTACACTCTCTCCAACACTTTGATGAAGATGATATTCCCTATGGTAAGCCTCCTGATCAATGCTTAGAGGAACTTGATATTTTTATTGTTAAACAAGGTAATTTTAATAAACAAGTTCGGAATAATTTATTGGAAAACTCTAGAGCTATTAAAGAGTTGAAAGATATTATGGAAAGAACTTCTAATGATATTAAAATGCTTTGTAAACACTTTCAAATGGTTTAAACCCAACTTGATCAACTTGCTAAGGTACAAAAGGATATGCTAGTTAATGCCTCAGGAGATAAACATGCTTATGGAATTAGAACTAGGAGTGGTATAGCTACTCAAGATCCTTTATATCCTGAAGGACACCCTAAAAGAATTGAGCATGATTCTCAACAAGGTGAAAATAGTGGTAGTCCTCGTAAGAGAAAGAAAAATAAACACAAAGTAGTTGATGAACCACTTGAACCTGCTGTAGATCCTAATAGTATATTTGTCTCTGATGCTGAAACTGAGAGTGGTAATGATAAAAATGATGCTCCTGATAAGGAGGAAGTTGAGGAAGAACCTGAGAAGCATACTAAGAACACCAGGTACACTAAGGAAGACTTTATTGCTAATAAACATGGTAGTGAGAGAGAACCTTGGGTGCAGAAACCTATGCCTTTTCTAGGTAAGAAACACAAGTCAAAGGAGGAAGAACACTACAACAAGTTTTGTGAGTGGATGAAACCTTTATTTTTGCAAATTCCTTTGACTGATGCTATTAAGTTGCCTCCTTATTCAAAGCATATGAAGGATATTGTCTCTAATAAAAGAAATATTCCTAATGAGGAGATTTCTACTTTGCTTGCTAATTATTCCTTCAATGGTAAGGTGCTAAAGAAACTTGGTGATCCAGGTATACCAACTATTCCTTGCTCTATTAAGAATAATTATGTTAGAACTGCTTTATGTGATTTGGGAGCTGGAGTTAGTGTTATGCATTTTTCTCTCTACAAGAGACTCCAGCTAGAAAATTTGGTACCAACTGATATATCTTTACAAATGGTTAATAAGTCAACTACTATTCTTGTTGGTATATGTGAGGATGTTCCTGTTCAAGTGGCTCATAATTTCTTGGTTTTAACTGATTTTGTTGTGTTGAGATGCCTAAAGATGATAATATGTCTATTATTCTTGGGAGACCATTTCTTAATACTGCAGGTGGTGTCATCAATTGTAATCAAGGAAAAGTAACATTCAATATTAATGACAAAGAGCATACTGATTTTTCCCCAAGAAGGTTGCTAAAAGCTATTGCCTGAATTCCATTGAAAATATTGAGAGCATCAAGGTTGGAGAAATATATTGTCCCATTCCACAAGAAAATTTTGAAACTATTATGATTGGGACCATTGCTATCAAGTATGAGGTAACATAATCACCTTGTGGGATGCAAAATTTTGTTTCATATAAGATTGTTTTGGTAACAAGAATTGATCAACCTTGTTAACAAAACGATTTTAATGAACAAAATAATGTTTTCACCGTGGTTATACTTGCTTTCTTTTACTTTCCTCCTTCCTAGTCTTTGCTTTTTCTTTTGCTAGCTTTGGTTTTGTTAGTTGTTTGCTTGTTAGAGTGTCTTAGAACTTCTATAGTTTGGTTTTTGGTTTGCTTTTGCTTCTTCTAAAAAAACTGTTTCTGCGAGAAAATCAATTTTCATACCCCGCAAATTGGCCAAAAATAAAGTTTTCCGAAAAATTCCAGAAAATTCAAAATAATTTTTTCCTCGAAAAAAGGGGCAGAGGGACACCTGGAGTGACCCAGGGGGCCACCCCAGGCCAGCACACCCCTGGTGGGCACGGCCACCCCCCAGGTGGCTCCTAGCTGGGGTGTGGCCCACATAGGCCCCTACAAGGTGCCTCCTCCCAGCCATCTTCTTTCTCTCTCCCGAAAAACACCGGAAAACTTACTCAAGCTCGAGTTCATGATGTTCTTTCTCGTGAATTTCGATCTCCTTGCTCAGCCCATCTTTGTTGCTGATTTTTGGAGGGATTGCTCCTTGGTATGTGCTTCCTCCACTTGTCCGATTAGATTTGTGATTGGTAGATTGTATCTTGAGTATTTTGCTGCTATAGGTGACAGGTTGTGTGAGCTTGCATGCTTGTTATTTGTTTAGAGATTTCATTTTGATGCATGTGTAGCCCTCTATCAAGTTCATATAGTAGTTTCTCATCATTTATCAACTTGGAAATCACTTGGTTTGATGTTTGTCTAAAAATTTCAGAAAAAAATGTCATGGACAACCACACATTTGGTGAAATATTTGAGAGTGATGCACCTAGGAGGGCAAGGCCTTCAAGATCATCCTCCCGAGCTAGGACCTCATACAATGAGGATCTCATTACACCGCGATTTGGCGATGAGGGAGATGAGGCGGATGCTCACCCTTCCACCTTTCCTTGCCAAACCTTTTTGCGGGCTGCTGGGATTCTTGATGATTTTATAACCTTGGTTCCGAGGGTTGGACTAACAAGCTATATGCAGGATGAGAGCGTGCAATATGCAATGCTCACTAAAACATTTGTGGAGAGCTTTTCTTTTACTAACAGCTTGTTTAAGCCAGATGTGTCTTTCAAAATTTATGGCAGGCCTTACACCATGACATTAAAGAAATTTTGTGAGGCGCTGGGACTTGTGTTGGAGATATTCCCTAGAGACAATAATAAATGTTTTTATTACTATATCTTTGTGTTTATGATAAATTTTTACATTCATGCTATAATAGTATTAACAAGGAAACATTAATACTTGTGTGATTTGTAAACTTAAATTGAAGTCCCTGGTAAAGCCTCTTCATAATACTAGCTTGTTGGTTAATAAATGATTGTGGTTTCCCTATCATGAACATTGAGATGTTATTAACAACAAGATCATATCGTTAGGAGAATGATATGATGGACATACTCCTATAGATAAGCGTAGCATAAAGATCAAGTCATTTTAATAGTTCAATTGCTATATGCTTTCTAATACATAGTAACCTAATTCATTCGACCATGAGATCATGCATATCACCTTCACCGGAAGGATGCTTTGATAACATCAAACACCACACCGTAACTGGGTGGCTATAAAGGTGGCATTGAGTGTTCAGAAAGTATTGGTTGAGACACATGGATCAAGAGTGGGATTTGTCCATCCATATGACGGATAGATATACTTTGGGCCCTCTCGATGGAATGTCATCCTATTAGCTTGCAAGCATGTGACTGGCTCACAAGGGATCACATATCACGGGAACGAAAAAAGAGTACTTATCAGTAACGAGGTTGAACTAGGTATGTAGAGATACCGACGATCAAAACCTCGGATAAGTAAACTATCATAAGACAAAGGGAAATTGGTATCGTATGTAAGTGGTTCATTCGATCACAAAGTAATCGTAGAAATATGTGGGAGCCATATGAATTTCCAGATTCCTCTATTGGTTATTGTTCGGAGAAGTGTCTCGATCATGTCCGCATAATTCACGAACCGTAGGGAGACACACTTAAGGATTCGACGTTGTTTGAGTAGTTATGGAATGATGAGTAAGAGACCGAATGTTGTTCGGAGTCTCGGATGGGATCCGGGATATCACGAGGAGATCCGGAATGGTCCGGAGAATAAGATTCATATAAGGAAAGTCCTGTTTCGGGGTTGGAGAATGGTTCCGGTGTTTTCATCGGGAATGTTCTAGAAGGTTCCGGAATGTCCGGCACTCTGGAGGGGAAGGGTACATGAATGTGTCATAACAAGTTGGAATGATTGCATCATGTACTAGGTGTCATCGCTGAGCGAAATAAAGGGATAAATCAAATCCTAGTTTGAAAAGTCAAACGCCAATTTGAAAAGTCAAACGGCTATTTTGTTTGGTGGAGTGAGAGTAGGAAACCTACTTGGGGAGGAGTTCCCTCCCTCCACCGCCGGCCCACTTAGAGACCGAGTTGGGGAGGGACTCCCCTCCCCTTGGCGCGCCCCCTCCACCTATATAAGGAGGGGCAGGGCTGCCACTCCAAGCACACAACACACACCCCGCAAACCCTAGCTCCTAGCCGCCGTCGCCGCCACCTCCTGCTGCCGCCGCCTAGGGCAACTCGCCGCCGCCTCCTAGGTCAAACCCTAGCCGCCGGCCTTGCCTACTCCTTGGTGTGTCTAAACCCTAGATCACCGAGGCTCTCTCATAGTCCACCATACTCGCTCCGGCTTAAGGCGAAGCCCTGTGAGATCTCCCCTCTACTTCCGGTACCACGCCGTCGTGCTGCTGGAATCGCGAGGAGAGTGCTACAACCTCCGCTGCCTGCTGGAACAAGGGAGAGGAAGGTCTTCGTAGAGTACCGAACGTGTGACCGACTGCGGAAGCGCTGCCGGAACGCAGCGCCAGAAGGATCGTCTACGCGATCTTGAGATCGGGAAGAGTACGACTACATCACCCACGAGAATCCGCTCTCGTTAAACACTTTGGAATCTTCGAGGGTGAGTTATTCTATCGACTCGTTGCTACAATCTAGTAGATAGATCTTGGCTTGTTTGTTTGTATGCGGTAGAAATTTTTTGTTTTTCCATGCTACGAACCCCTACAGTGGTATTAGAGCCGTGTCTATATGTATATCCGTTGCACGAGTAGAACACAATGGTCATTGTGGGCGGTGGTGTTTTTATTATCAATTGCTTCTTGTGTACTTTGCATCTTGCGGTATGATGGGATGAAGCGGCCCGGGCTAACCTTACATGACATCGTTCATGAGACTTGCTCCACGCTCAGCATGCAAATTGTATTGCATAAGTGGCTTTGCGGGTGTCTGTCTCTCCCATTATAGTATAGATCCAATTTACAACAGGCACTTGATAGTTCAAACATCAACGTTGTGGTTCTTGTTCGTAAGTTAGAGCGACACTTATTGAAAGCCCCAAACCACGTAAAATATGCAAAGAAATTATAGGCGTCTAACTTTGTTTTGCAGGGGTGTGCTGTGATGTGATATGGCCATGATTGTGATTATATTTGATGTACGCAATGTTCCTTATTGTAAGTTGGCAACCGGCAGGAGCCATATGGTTGTCTTTAAATTTTGTTAAGACCCGCGTGTCTATTCAAAGTAGTTGTAATAGTTGAAGCCGGTGGACGACAACCATGGAGCAGCGTCATTGACCTTGATGCAATGCCGGTGATAATGGAGATCATGTTCATGCTTGAAGATGGAGATTGGAAGCACAAAGAAGAAAGGCCATATCATATCACATATTATGAATTGCATGTGATGCTAATCCTTTATGCATCTTGTATTGCTTAGTTAATGACGGTAGCATTATAAGATGATCCCTCAAGCACATGAATTTCAAGTTCTAAAGTGTTCATCCTTAGTAAGCACTGTTGCTAAAGATTGTTGTTTCGAAGCACCACGTGATGATCGGGTGTGTTAGATTCTGCAAGTGTATACAACGTGAGCAAGCCAGATTTGCTCATGCGGAAGCTAAGGGTTTGATCTTGACGAGCCTAGCATGTACAGACATGGTCTCGGAACACAGATCACCGAAAGGTAAAGCATGAATTATATAGTAGATATGATGAACATGTCGATTGTTCGCCATTGAAGCTACATCAACTCTCGTGATGATCGGTTTTGATGTGGTGGATTTGGTTCGTGTGATCACTAAAACAATGTGAGGGATATTGTTTTGAGTGGGAGTTCACCTAGATTAATTTAACTATTAATTAGAACTCAATTTGTCATAAACTTAGTCTAAACTATTGCAAATATGTTGTAGATCAATGGCGGCCCCTACCATAAATTTTAATGCGTTCCTAGAGAAAGAAAAGTTGAAAAACAATGGAAGCAACTTCGCGGATTGGTTCCGCAATTTGAGGATTGTCCTCAATGCTGGTAATTTGACCTATGTGTTGGATGCACCGTTGGGTGACCCGCCTGCAGCTGATGCTACCGATGAAGTAAAGAATGTTTACCTCGCTCGGAAGAATCAGTACTCCACAGTTCAGTGTGCTATCTTGTATGGTTTAGAATCGGAGCTTCAGAAAAGGTTTGAGAATTCAGACCCACATGATATTGTCCGTGAACTCAAATTGATCTTTGAGACTCACGCGGCAGTTGAGAGCTATGAGGCTTCTGAAAAGTTCTTTAACTGCAAGATGGAAGAGGGCAGCTCCGTCAGTGAGCATGTGCTTAAGATGTCTGGGCACGCAAACAAACTTCAAAGCTTGGGTATAGTGATTCCTAATGCTTTGGGGATTTACCGTGTCCTCCAATCACTACCACCAAGTTACAAGAACTTTGTGATGAACTACAACATGCAAAGCATGAACAAGCAGTTGCCAGAACTCTTCTCCATGTTAAAATCTGCAGAAGTGGATATCAAGAAAGAGCACCAAGTGTTGATGGTCAATAAGACCACCAAATTCAAGAAAGGCAAGTCTAAGCAAAAGGGACACTTCAAGAAGGGTGGTAAGAAAGTTACCGCGCCGACGAAGAAGACCAAGGCTAGACCTAATCCTGATACAGAGTGCTTTTACTGCAAGGGAGAAGGTCACTGGAAGCGGAATTGCCCAAAGTACTTGGCGGATTTGAAGAACGGCAACATCAAGAAGAAAGGTATATCCGATATACATGTTATTGATGTGTATCTCACTAGTACTCGTAGTAGTGCCTGGGTATTTGATACTAGTTCGGTTGCTCATATTTGTAACTCGAAACAGGTGCTGCAGAATAAACGGAAGCTAGCGAAGAACGAGGTGGCGATGCGCGTGGGAAACGGATCAAAGGTTGATGTGATCGCGGTCGGCACGCTACCTCTTCATCTACCATCAGGATTAGTTTTATACTTACATAATTGTTATTTGGTGCCTGCGTTAAGCATGAACATTATATCGGGATCTTGTTTATTGCGAGACGGTTACTTGTTTAAGTCCGAGAATAATGGTTGTTCGATTTATATGAGTAATATGTTTTATGCACATGCACCTTTGATAGATGGTCTATTCTTATTGAATCTCGTAAGTGGAAATACACATATTAATAACATTGAAGCTAAACGTTTGAAATCGAGCGATAACTCGACCTATATGTGGCACTATCGTCTTGGTCACATTGGAGTGAAGCGTATGAAGAAACTCCATTCCGATGGACTTCTTGAATCACTTGATTTCAAATCACTTGAAAGATGCGAAGCATGTCTAATGGGTAAAATGACTAAGACTCCATTTTCTGGTATGATGGAGCGAGCTACGGACTTATTGGAAATCATACATACCGATGTGTGTGGTCCAATGAGTGTAGCATCGCGCGGTGGTTATCGTTATGTTCTTACCTTCACGGATGACTTGAGTAGATATGGGTATATCTATTTCATGAAACATAAGTCCGAAACTTTCGAGAAGTTTAAGGAATTTCAAAGTGAGGTTAAGAATCAACGTAACAAGAAGATTGAATTTCTACGTTCTGATCGTGGAGGAGAATATCTAAGTTACGAGTTTGGTGAGCATTTGAAGAAATTCGGAATACTTTCACAATTGACACCGCCGGGAACACCACAGCGTAATGGTGTGTCCGAACGTCGTAATCGAACTCTCTTAGATATGGTTCGTTCTATGATGTCACTTACAGATTTACCGCTATCATTTTGGGGTTATGCATTAGAAACAACCGCATTCACTTTAAATAGGGCACCATCTAAATCCATTGAAACGACACCATATGAATTATGGTTTGGGAAGAAACCTAAATTGTCGTTTCTTAAAGTTTGGGGTTGCGAAGCCTATGTAAAGAAGTTACAGCCGGACAAGCTTGAACCCAAAGCGGAAAAATGCGTCATCATAGGATACCCAAAGGAAACTATTGGGTATACCTTCTATTATAGATCCGAAGGCAAAATCTTCGTTGCCAAGAATGGATCCTTTCTAGAGAAGGAATTTCTCTCGAAAGAAGTGACTGGAAGGAAAGTAGAACTCGACGAGGTTGTCGAACCTTCTCTCGAACTTGTGAGTAGCACAGCACCGGAAGAAGTTCATGTGGTGCCTGCACCAATAAGAGGAAGCTAATGATGATGATCATGAAACTTCAGTTGTAGTTGCTACAGAACCTCGCAGGTCAACGAGAACTCGTACCACTCCTGATTGGTATGATCCTGTTATGAGTGTCATGTTGGTGGACAACACCGATGACCCTGCGACGTATGAGGAAGCGATGATGAGCCCAGATTCCAATAAATGGCAAGAAGCCATGAAATCCGAGATTGGAACCATGTACGAAAACCAAGTATGGACTTTGGTGGACTTACCGGATGGCCGGAAGGCTGTCGAGAATAAATGGATTTTCAAGAAGAAAACAGATGCTGATGGTAATGTTACTGTCTATAAAGCTCAACTTGTCGCAAAAGGGTTTCGAAAAATTCAAGGAGTTGACTATGATGAGACTTTCTCACCTGTAGCGAAGCTAAAGTCTATGAGGATTATGTTAGCAATCGCTGCATATTATGATTATGAGATATGTCAGATGGATGTCAAAATAGCGTTCCTCAATGGAGACATTGATGAAGAGTTGTATATGATGCAACCCAAAGGTTTTGTTGATCCTAAAGATGCTAACAAGGTATGTAAACTTCAACGGTACATTTATGGATTGAAGCAAGCATCCCGAAGTTGGAATCAACGTTTTGATAAGGTGATCAAAAGTTTTGGTTTTATACAAACTTATGGAGAAGCTTGTATTTACAAGAAAGTGAGTGGGAGCTCTGTAGCATTCTTAATACTATATGTAGATGACATATTGTTGATTGGGAATGATGTAGACCTTCTTAATAGTGTCAAGGAATATTTGAATAATAGTTTTTCAATGAAAGATCTTGGCGAAGTAGCTTACATATTGGGCATAAAGATTTATAGAGATAGATCGAGACGCCTAATATCATTGTCACAAAGTACATATTTGGACAAAGTTCTAAAGAGGTTTGGAATGGAAGATAGCAAGAAAGGGTTCTTCCCATGTTGCCCAATACGACCTTGAGTAAAACTCAAAGTCCGACAACGGCAGAAGATAGAGAAAGGATGAGTAAAACTCCCTATGCCTCAGCCATAGGATCTCTAATGTATGCCATGCTATGTACTAGACCCGACATTGCATATGCTGTTAGTTTGACTAGCAGATATCAAAGTGATCCAGGAGTAGATCATTGGACAGCGGTCAAAAACATCCTTAAGTACTTGAGAAGAACTAAGGATATGGTTCTTTCTTATGGAGGTGATGAACAACTCATTGTTAATGGTTACACCGATGCTAGTTGGAACACCGATCCGGATGATTCTAAATCACAATCCGGATACGTATTTACTTTGAATGGTGCAGCAGTTAGCTGGAGGAGTGCAAAGCAAAGCGTTGTGGCGAGATCTTCAACTGAATCGGAATACATGGCTGCTTCAGAGGCTTCACAAGAAGCGATATGGATGAAAGAGTTCATTACAGAGCTCGGTGTGGTTCCAAGTGCGCTGGACCCAATGTCTATATACTGTGATAACATGGGTTCCATAGCCAATGCGCAAGAACCAAGGTCACACAAGAAGCTAAATCACATCAAGCTACATTTTCACGCTATTCGAGAACATGTCCAAGATGGGGACATAAAGATTTGCAAAGTACACACAGATCTGAATGTGGTAGATCCGTTGACTAAACCTCTCCCGAGGGCAAAACATGACCAACACCAAACTGCCATGGGTGTTCGGTATATTACCATGTAATCTAGAATAGTTGACTCTAGTGCAAGTGGGAGACTATTGGAGATATGCCGTAGAGACAATAATAAATGTTGTTATTACTATATCTTTGTGTTTATGATAAATGTTTACATTCATGCTATAATAGAATTAACAAGGAAACATTAATACTTGTGTGATTTGTAAACTTAAATTGAAGTCCCTGGTAAAGCATCTTCATAATACTAGCTTGTTGGTTAATAAATGATTGTGGTTTCCCTATCATGAACATTGAGATGTTATTAACAACAAGATCATATCGTTAGGAGAATGATATGATGGACATACTCCTATAGATAAGCGTAGCATAAAGATCAAGTCATTTTAATAGTTCAATTGCTATATGTTTTCTAATACATAGTAACCTAATTCCTTCGACCATGAGATCATGCATATCACCTTCACCAGAAGGATGCTTTGATGACATCAAACACCACACCATAACTGGGTGGCTATAAAGGTGGCATTGAGTGTTCAGAAAGTATTGGTTGAGACACATGGATCAAGAGTGAGATTTGTCCATCCATATGATGAATAGATATACTATGGGCCCTCTCGGTGGAATGTCATCCTATTAGCTTGCAAGCATGTGACTGGCTCACAAGGGATCACATATCACGGGAACGAGAAAAGAGTACTTATCAGTAACGAGGTTGAACTAGGTATGTAGAGATACCGACGATCAAAACCTCGGATAAGTAAACTATCGTAAGACAAAGGGAAATTGGTATCGTATGTAAGTGGTTCATTCGATCGCAAAGTAATCGTAGAAATATGTGGGAGCCATATGAATTTCTAGATTCCTCTATTGGTTATTGTTCGGAGAAGTGTCTCGATCATGTCCGCATAATTCACGAACCGTAGGGAGACACACTTAAGGATTCAACGTTGTTTGAGTAGTTATGGAATGATGAGCAAGAGACCGAATGTTGTTCGGAGTCTCGGATGGGATCCGGGATATCACGAGGAGATCCGGAATGGTCCGGAGAATAAGATTCATATAAGGAAAGTCCTGTTTCGGGGTTGGAGAATGGTTCCGGTGTTTTCATCGAGAATGTTCTAGAAGGTTCCGGAATGTCCGGCACTCTGGAGGGGAAGGGTACATGAATGTGTCATAACAAGTTGGAATGATTGCATCATGTACTAGGTTTCATCGCTGAGTGAAATAAAGGGATAAATCAAATCCTAGTTTGAAAAGTCAAACGCCAAATTGAAAAGTCAAACGGCTATTTTGCTTGGTGGAGGGAGAGTAGGAAACCTACTTGGGGAGGAGTTCCCTCCCTCCACCGCCGGCCCACTTGGAGACCGAGTTGGAGAGGGACTCCCCTCCCCTTGGCGTGCCCCCTCCACCTATATAAGGAGGGGCAGGGCTGCCCCTCCAAGCACACAACACACACCCCGCAAACCCTAGCTCCTAGCCGCCGGCGCCGCCACCTCCTGCTGCCGCCACCTAGGGAAACTCGCTGCCGCCGCCTAGGGAAAACCCTAGCCGCCGGCCTTGCCTCCTCCTTGGTGTGTCTAAACCCTAGATCACCGAGGCTCTCTCATAGTCCACCATACTCGCTCCGGCTTAAGGCGAAGCCCTGCGAGATCTCCCCTCTACTTCCGGTACCACGCCGTCGTGCTGCCGGAATCGCGAGGAGAGTGCTACAACCTCCGCTGCCTGCTGGAACAAGGGAGAGGAAGGTCTTCGTCGAGTACCGAACGTGTGACCGACTGCGGAAGCGCTGTCGGAACGCAGCGCCAGAAGGATCGTCTACGCGATCTTGAGATCGGGAAGAGTACGACTACATCACCCACGAGAATCCGCTCTCGTTAAACACTTTGGAATATTCGAGGGTGAGTTATTCTATCGACTCGTTGCTACAATCTAGTAGATAGATCTTGGCTTGTTTGTTTGTATGCGGTAGAATTTTTTTGTTTTCCATGCTACGAACCCCTACAACTTGGTATAGCTGGGTCAGCAAAGAAGATTCCAGCTCAACCCGCTGATTTGTTGGAGCTCTACCGTGGGATAACCAATGATGATGACCGTAGAGCCCAACGGGGAAAGATAAGAAATATTCAACTCCTAGCCATCAGGTACTTTGCTTATTATATTGCCACTAGTGTTCTTGGTAGGGAGAACACTAGTAATATTTCCAACTATCATTTGGCCTTCATAGCTGCTGCACTCAACAATGAAACTAAGTACAATCTTGGTTCTCTCATTGCTTGTCGCTTAGCTGCTAAGAGACCTATTTATGAGGGAATTATTGTTGCACGTGTTGTTGTTGCCTTGGACCTGGATGTTGATCCAAATGATACAGTTTTGGCCCCTCAGAGGCTTGATCTTGCTGCCATGAAGGCACGTCACTTTGTCACTGCTGGCTCTACCCTTGAGAGCTTGGTTTATAGAATGTTGTTTATTGATGGGGAAGAGAGAGAGAGATACCTCTCCCCCAAACCACTTTGTTCAGTATTTTCCAGGGACCTTTGTCACGCTCCAAAGAGGAGATGGATGACAAGCTGCGTATTCTTGGCTTCCATGGACACTATCAGGGGGACGCGCCCTCATATGACCCCTCTGTGTACTACACAGGCGAGTCCTCGAGTTCGTACCAGGACGAAGGGGCCTCCTCGTCGTACTACGGAGGTGCACCTTATTGGGCACCATGGAGTTGAGACCCATTTAGGCCAAAAGCCTAAGCTTGGGGGCAGGTATACCAACATCACACTCATCTATATATCATGTTCAGTCGGTTCTTTGTATATCCACTGTTTCGCTTTCTTTTTGGTTTTTGTTTCTGCTTTCCCAAAACACAAAAATACCAAAAATATTTTCGTTGTTTCTATTGGTTTGTTCCTTTTCTTTTTAGCTTTGGTCTGCCTTAAAGAAAAATCCAAAAAGATTTTTGATTTATTTGTTTTTTCTTTGTTTACTTGTTTTAAAAAAATTCAAAAACACCAAAAATATTTGTTGTTATTCTTTGGTTTTGTGAGTTCTTTGAAGGGTTCAGCCGTCCTCAGTGGATTTTGGTTTCATGTTATTATTCAAGTCGCACAAGTGAAGGGCAATAATGAAGATTAAGATAACTCGAGGTGTGGTAAGAGGCTGGTAACAAACTCTATTTGTTTTCATTTTTGTACATATACTCATCATTGTGAGCATGCTTAGTCTGTTCATGTAGGGTGTATGTTACTGATGGATGCTTAGTAGTTCTTGCTTGTCTGTGATTAGTTCTAGCTTGCTAATAGTTTGTAGCATGTCATATGAATGTTTGCTTGCATTGTTTTATTCATATTTTGGTATGATATTGTGGTATCCTCCTCTGAATGTTTCATGTGAATCGACTTGGCACATGCTCACGCATGCATATGACTAAACAATAGTCAGTAAGCCTCAATGATTTATTTTGCCTCAGAGTTCTTGTATCGCTTTCATGCCATAATTAGTCCTATTTTGTTGCAAGCATGATTATGATAGTTATTGCTCTCTCGTTTGTCGCTCCCTCTCTATTGCTAGCCTTCACTTGCACTGAGTACGAGCTCTACTTGTGCATCCAACTCCCCAAAACCAATATTGCCAACAGTGTCCACCATACCTACCTATTAGCATCATTTGTTATTCAGTGCATATTCATTATCCCTTGTTTTCTTCCAAATAAAATGTTTGTCTATTTTGAGAAAGTTAGTTAGTAAAGCTCTCACGAACTTGATGGCACACTTTATTTTTTGCACATAATAATCCTGAACCATTGTGACCTTACCATGAAAGTTATATGCTTGCAAATTATAGGCTGGGAGTTAGCAGAACCGTGCTGTCACAGGGAACGCTTTCAACACTTATGGATATATATACAGTTCATACCTTGCTCTTTTTGTGTGGATGTCGTCAGTGTGAAATAAAAGGGGAACTTGTAAGTTCATGGAGTATATATATGTGTTCGAGAAACACATGGGCCGCTATCCTAAGCCATGCCTAATCATGGTGGAAACTTGCATCATCACCATAATGAGCATCTATGAAGCATCATCAATAAAAAGCTATGCACATAGTAAATAAAAAGATTGTTGAGATGTTCATTGTCTGCTTGCCTTGTCATTTTGATCACGAGATAGCTCCTGTATCATGTGCAAGGGGTACCCCGTTGGCGGTTCTCTATGATATGCATGTATTTACAATGACAAGAACTTACAGGTAACCAAAGTTGAGTAGCATACGGAGCGGCCCTCGTACTCAAGGGACATGGGATTTCCAGTTTATGGTCTGTCCAGCATATAACTCAGATTGGACCTCACTTTTACCTTAACCACATAAAGATGCCTATGATATGGGCAATGAGAGCTCAAAGCTAGTGAGTACCTTACTTTTAGCATTTGGAAGACTTTCAAACTTTTTAAAACCTTTTCACTTCTTTGTTGAGTCACCACTTAACCTATGAGCACCTTCTTGAGAGCATAGTTGTCATTCTTGTGTTTGTCTCAAAACTTGGTTAATTATGTCATGACTTTGATGCTTGTATATCTGATATCTTTACCTCTAGTCTTCATGTGAACTTCAGAGGTGCCTTGGCATTTATATTGTGCTCTACAAACAAAGCCAAGCGAGATACCACTCTATCATACCTTCCTATGAGCATTGCAATGTTGCTTATGTTTATGTTTCATGCTACTTATTATTATTGAGTTGGTTTCTCTTCATAGCTTGCAATGATTATTGAGTAGACTTGGTTGCATACTTCTTATCATGAATGGTTTAAGTATCTACTCCTGTGCTGAGAATATATACATCATGTGAAGCAAATGTGTTCGTGAAAGTTCTTTTATCGCACTCAGTTTTCAACTGAATTGCTTGAGGACAAGCAATAAGCTAAGCTTGGGGGGAGTTGATACGTCCAAAACGTATCTACTTTCCCGAACAATTTTGCTATTGTTTCTCCTCTAAACTTGTGTGATTTGGATACAACTAACTCGGACTAACGATGTTTTCAGCAGAATTACTTTCGTGTCTAGTTTGTGCAAAAAATCAACTATCAGGAAAAATCCCGGAAAATATGCCTAAAATCCTATTTCACCAGAAGATCCACGGAACCAGAGTACGAGACGGAGTGGAGGCCTGGGGAGACCACACCCCTGCCAGGCGCGGGCCAGACCTGGCCGCGCCTAGGGGGTGCAGACACCCCAGGCCCCCCCTCGGCCTCCCTCTTCGCCTATAAGTTGCCTTCTGACCTAAAAACATAGGGGGTTCATCGTTTTTCTTGAAATAGTTCCGCTGCACCGCCACCACCAGAAACCAAGATTCGGATCCAGAAACTCCGTTCTGGCACCCTGCCAGGACAGGGAATTTGGAGAGGATCATCGCCATCGTCATCACCAACGTCTCTCCATCAACCATCAATGTTTCCCTCATCCATGAGTGAGTAATCCCCCGCTGTCGGCCATGGGGATGGTAGGGACTGGATGAGTTCTATCATGTAATCAAATAAGATTGTTAGGGCATAGTGCCTAGTATCTCTATTAGTGCTATTTGACTTTATTGCAACTTGTTGTGCTTAATGCTTGTCACTAGGGACCGAGTGCCATGATCTCAGATCTGAACTTATTATTAAATCATTATTATAGTATTGTTTATGATCTTATCTGCAAGTTGTGTACACATATCACTGTCCGGATCCAAAGGCCCCGAAGTGACAGAAGTTGGGACAACCGGAGGAGATGGTTGTGGTGTGAGGATCACATGTGTTCACGGAGTGTTAATGTTTTTCTCCGGTGCTCTATTAAAAGGAGCACCTTAATTGCCAGTAGTTCCCTAGAGGCCCCGCTGCCACGGGCTGGCTGGACAAAAGATGTTGTGCAAGTTCCCATTGCGAGCACGCATGACTATATATGGAGCACATGCCTATGATTATTTAATACTTGGATGCTTATTCTTATTTATCTGCAATGCCCTAGATCTTGAAGTTACATGTTTAGACTCGTCCATGCAAATCCCGTACATCCATCCCTATGCCTACCGCGCTCATATCCTACTGTTTGCTACTACTGTTACTATTGCTCCTGTTTCACTGCTGCTGTTGCTTTGCTGTTGTTACTAAAAACTGTTCCTACTGATAAACTTCTGTGAGCAAGAACTATTTCCAGGTGCATCTGAACTGACAACTCAGTTGTTAAGGCTTGCAAGTATTCTTTGGCTCCCCTTGTGTTGTATCAATAAATTGGGTAATACTACCCTCGAAGACTGTTGCGATCCCCTATACTTGTGGGTCATTACAGAGATGTTTTGTTGGTGAGCATGAGCATATGGTACATGATAAGGGAAGACAACTTTTTGGAAAAAAACTATTGAGGTTTTAATATTTACCACCCTAATCAGTTTATATGGTTTTCATTTATTGTATCAAATTTGTGCTCTACAAGTTGTTAAAAATTAAGAAAGACTTGATAAATATCTGAATGTTTCTTGAGCAAGTCGATCCATGTAAATTTACTGAAATCATCGTTAAAGGTTACATAGTATAAATACTTGCCAACACACACAGTTGTAGGACCCTAAACATCATAAAACACTTGCTCCAAGGGAGTAGTGGAAACACTAGTGGAGATAGGGTATGGCAATTGATATATCTTGGCTAATTTACAAGAATCACAAATATAAGGATCTATTTCAGGATTATATGAGAGTTTATGCTTCCTAAGAATTTGCTGCACTGCAAAGGAAGTAGGATGTTTTAAACGATGATGCCATGTAGAGGATAACGACTTTATTATGATAAAAGTTTGCTTGGAAGACCCGGTAGAGATAGACACTAGCGGGTATAGATCACCATGATATGGGCCCTTAAACAATATCCTTCTTGTGACCTAATATTTAATCAAAAAGAAGTATGGGTGGAACTCAAGAAATACATGATTATCAAGTGCAAGTTTGTGGACAGACAACATATATTTTGATACACTAGGAATATGTAGAATATTCTTAAGATGCAATGAACTATTGGAGGCACACAAAATTGAGTGACCAATAGGGATGTAGATCCAGCGACGGACAGTCCGCCGCAAAATGAATGAGCTAAGTATACTTGTGTGTATGTGATTAGTGCCTCGCCTGATTAGGAAACGACCTGGAATAGGCAGACACACATGGATGTCTCGGCGGACGTCTGCCTGCATCCCTAGTGACCAATATGACTAATTTTTATACCATTGCCATCGGATGTTTGGACACGGTCATGTCCCTTGTACTTCTTGTGGACAATGAGCTTATTCAGTTCTCCTGCAACATGATTTGTTGCACAAGTGTCGGAATACCCAGTTGGTATCGACACCATAGAAAGCATAGTGTGTGGCCTTGTCATCATGATCATCATCATCAGAGTCACCCTGGTAGCACCACAAACAGTCGCTTGCAGGGTGTTCATGGATTTTGCTAATCTGGCAGGTGGCATCGATGAAGGGGGTAGGTGCATGACCACGGAGACGGACCTACCCACCATCATCACGACGTCTTACTCCATTATTAGGCGACGCCCGCCATCATTGCAACGTCTGTCACGTCCAGCATCATTATGTTTTCATGCATCAACACAAAATCCTTAGTCATGGCCGCCATCATCGCGGTGTTTCCTTTGTCCTCCATCGTCTTGTCATTCGGCACCGTAGCAGTCACCGTGGTGAACACGGTCACCATGGTCAGGTGACCATCCACGATCTCGACGTGAGCGGAGTCATAGTTGTCACGACCACGATGAGTGACAACACTGGCGGATGAGGTGAAGCCGGTTTCTTGACCTAATTCGGCGAGCATATCTTGGTGCAAATCGTGAGCACAAATCTGGCTAAAAAGGTCATCAAGGGTAGTAGTGGGTTTGCGTTGATGGAATACACAAGAGAGAGTTGCAGATACCGTCGAGGACATTGAGGATTTAGCACACCATCTCGTACTATTCGGTAGTCTTGTCAGCAACAACGAGATCGGGGTAGAAGCTCTTCATATTTATTCACAAAGAACTGCATGGTCATTAGATCATTCTTCTTTAGTCCAAATCCCCTCTCAGATGATTAATCCTAATCCGAGAGTTGTAAGAGAACATGCTGGTGAGGACTGACCACACCTCAGCAGTTGTTTCAAGCCCAACGACATGGGCGATGATTTTTTGCAATAATGAGTTCAGGATGAACCTAAGCACCGTCTGATCCCGAGACACCCGTGCGGCATAGGCGGGGTTTGGGATTCTAATCTTCTTCTGTCTGCATCTTCAACCTCCAGGATCTTCACCGGCGTGGCGTCAGTTTCATCAAGCAAGTTGAGAACCTGAGCACCACTAAGAGGTGGGTAGACTAGGGATTTCTAGAGCATAAAATTGTCACTGGTCAATTTTTGGTAGGGAGGAGACCCCAGTGTGGAAGACATGGCAGTCGATGAGGTGGAAGACACCATGGCCATGGGGAATGGATCAGGTGGTAGGTTTTTGGGTTTTGGTTGTAATGTTTCTTGTAGATTGGTTTGCGGTGGCTAGGGCATGGAAGAGACTCGCTTTGATACCATATCAACCAAGGTGGAAAATGATTCCCTCTTCATGGGATCGTGTGCATGTTATATTTAGGTGCAAACATCCCCCACCATGGCATTACAAGAGAGGTATCCAGTATAGGGTGGTATACTATGCCATGCATATACAGTATATTACATGTAGTTCAATATTTACTATGCTTAGGGCATATCTAGCGGTGTGACCCATCATGTCTTGGCCCATTAGATATGGTCCATGTGGATAGGAGGACAGGTCGTGCACGCTCTAGAGTGGCGCGACCCAAACAGACCGACTCGTGCAGACCAACCCATCTGTCCACCAAATTTGGGCCACGGTTGCGTCGTCCCAAACAGCGTGTGTGTCCTCCTGCGCTTTCCTCTTGGCCACCCCGGGCCCTCCTGCCAGTGGCACACAAGGCACACACACTGACAACACAAGCCATGCCCATGTCCAAACCCTCCCCTGCCATCTCCACTACCACCCTAGGGAGCACCACAATTTGCTCTTTGGGTTGCCTAAGTCGTCACCACTCCCCACCGCATCCAGTTGGCCATCCCCGACACCGTTCGCATCCTCCCCTTGGCCTACTCGTTGTAGTACACACGCTTGGGCGTGTCGCTAGCTAGTGCACCCACAACATGCTCGCCCAGTTGCCTAGTCGCATTTGAGGTATGTTGGTCGCCTAATTTATTTGGACATTGATGATGCGTCCATGAACTGACCAGCGGAGGAAATCTGCTTGTACAGATGGGCAGTAGGGAAATCGAGTATTTATGTAAGAATGTCATTGTATCAACGTCGGATGAGGATTTCGACGATGAGATGAACTTTTGTTTGTCGCTGCTAGCATGGTGCACGACCACTACTTGATGCCTCTGCGTAGGGGTGGCTCGTCGGAGAAGCGCAAGGTCAACACCTACCATGATCGAGTAGGTGTCCACGAGCGCCTTATGAGGGACTACTTCCATCGAATTGATCAAGTGTACAACGAGAAGGTACCCATCATTGCTATCGGATGTCTAGAAAGTTATTCATGCATATTCTCGAGGGCGTGAGGGAATATGATGACTACTTCGAGGCCAATTTTGATTGTATTGGTAAGGTTGGATTCTCCTCTTACCAAAAATGCTCTACGACAACTTGCATCTGGAGTACTAGGTGATATCGTTGATGAGTACTTGTGTATGAGAGAGTCTGCATGCCTTGAGGCCATGTACAAGTTGTGTAGCGGGTTCATTGCGGTGTTCGACAAAGTTTACATGAGAGAGCCAAATACCAAAGACACTGCCCTCCTTTTGTCCATCAATGAGAAGAGGGGGTTTCCTAGGATGTTGGGTAGCATAGATTGCATGCATCAGGAGTGGAGGAACTGTCCTTTTGGTTGGCAAGGCCAGTTCAAAGGACATGTGGATGGGTGCACGATCATACTAGAGGCGTTTGCATCACATGATCTATGGATTTGACACTCTTTTTTTTATTATGGCAGGATCTAACAATGATATCAGCGTGTTATAGCGCTCACCTGTATTTGCTAGGCTAGTAGAAGCTAATGCTCCTCTGGTTAACTATGTGATCAATGGCAATCCTTACGACAGGGTTATTATCTAGCTGATGGCATCTTTCTTTTCTAGTACACCTGTGTCAAGATAGTCTGCAACCTAAGAGGTGTGCGAAAGAGCAAGAGGCTGCTAGAAAAGATGCAGAGCATGTATTTGATGCAATCACGGTGGGCTATTATCCGGCTCCCTGCTAGAACCTGGAGTACGAAGAGGATGTGGGAGGTGATGACGGCTTGTGTGATCATGCACAATATGATTGTTGAGGACGAGCGTGATGACAGCCTCTTTGACCAAGGTTGGGAGTTTGAAGGTACCTTGGTTGAGCCACAGCCCGGGCCAACGTCTTAAACACAGTTCTTGCATGTGCATCATATGTTGCATGATCGGACCACTCATGACCGGTTTCAAGCCGATTTGATTGAATGTATGTGGACTCACGTAGGAAACCAACAAGCCTAGTCAAATTCTCTTGTTAGTTCTATGTAATTTACGAATTATGTTTTGATTGTTTGTGTGAAACTATGTGGTTGTGAACTATTTGTATTTATGAACTACATTTACTTTATTTATTGCTCGTTAGTCAAATTCTCTTGTTGGTTCTCTCGTTTTGTTGTAAATATGATGATGAAATCTATGTGTCAAAGGAAAACTGGACCGCGCTAGACAAACTGACCTGTGCGGAGTGAATGGGTCATTCCGCTGCGGGCACTGACCTGACATGCCAGACCGTGATCCAGATTTTGTCTACGAGCTGGTCCAAACGGAATAAGTCGGACGATTTGGTGTCCATAATAGGTCGTGCCGTTAGAGGTGTCCTTAGGCCTCTTAGCGTTGTTTACTGGAGTGATTTTTAGGTATCTCGGATATTACAAGAAACGAAAGGAGGTTCATGGATCATTTTATTTCTAGGCACCAACGTGAAGGGGCTGCCAACAACCGAAAAGCTAGCATAGCATACCAGTACTACTCTGAAACCAACAACGCAACAACCAAGCAAATGTTGATGGATAGTTGCATGTCAGTCAGAACGCCAAAAACACGTTGGCCTTTCAGCAGCATTTCTCGTGCCAGAGTCCCCTCCCCCCTCGACATGAATTGCCAGGCGGCGGGCCCTGTGTTTCCAGGTGAAGACGACGTCAGCTCGCGCGCGCACAGGCGGGCCAGAGCACACGGATTCCACAGTTCCACCCAGCAATCATCTCTGAAGCGATGGTGCATCTGGAACGGGAACACCAGCCCACGAGCTGGCCATTTTGCTCAGCGATCCCAGCCCCCCTTTTTGCCGTCCTACCGCCTACGGGTACGTACGTAGGTCCCTGGACACGATGCAGCCAGACGACAGATGTGAAATGGTCTCCGGCAGGTGATCGCACAGCGGATAGCGCGGTGCCGCCCACGACGGTGGTGTCTGTCCTGCGTCCAGCATCTGCTCTGCGGCGCCCGCCACGCAACAGGTGGTATCTGTCCTGCGTCCAACACGAAGATAACATGCTTTCTTTTGATTTTGACTTGGCGTTCTTGCCCGATCTATCTCTTCCTGGAATCAATGCTTCGTTTATATACTGTCATGACTTCGTCTTGTCGTTTTACTTTCTCTTTCTGTTATTTGGGCATGATTTACTTTTTCATGTGCAAGGTATTGGATGTTAGTGAGTAATATATGGATAGTAATAAGTAGGACTAGTCTGGTTAATATGTATTGCAGGAGTTCGGACAAATGTTCTCTGATGACTACCTCGAGAGCTTCCTAGAACAACCTATTAAGGTTGTTGTGAACTGCAACAGGCCCTGTCATCTGGGACGACAAGATACCAGAGAGGCAAAATGAGTGATACTCAAAACTGTTTACAATTGTAGAGAAATTTCCGATACAATTTTGTTGGTCATATGAACATGCAAGGTGTGTATAATGCAGTAATATTGTAAACCAAAAAAAATCTTACAGGAGACGAGAAATAGGGCCAAAGGGCAATTCAGAACTCCAGGGCTTTGCCTACAAAATAATGACACGACTGGCAAAATGGGGCACTAGCTCAACAATTACACTGAAGTTGTCCCTACAGAAAAAAGTTAGTGCGCTTTACTTCCAGGCTGCATCCGTACTACGCATACGAATGTGCGGAACCCGACCAGTGACCAATCTGGCTGGGGATTCAGGCATTTGACCTGCAAAGGAGTATCTAAAATCAGACAAATCCTTAAGGCCCCCTTTGGAACGCGGGATAGAAAAAATATAGGAATATGAAAAGCATAGGAATAGGATAGGAAGACACATGGAAACCTGAGGAATGAGAAACATAGGATTTTTTCTCGAAAGGCCATTTGGAACGTAGGGAGGAAACCTACAGGAAACAAGACTATAACGATGTTTGCTTAAGGAAATTAGCCAAGGGCCCAGCGGCCTGGAGTAGCAGCGATAGAGTCACAGAGAGGAGTATCCCTTGGGGTTGGCTGGTTGGGGCTGTACGTCAACGACAATTTTCTCATCAATAGCTCTCTAATCTCACTTGTTTGGCTTTGCCGGTGGCTGAGGTGCCTCGGACTTCGTGAAGGAACGAAAAAAAGAGGTCAGATTGGATGTTTGGGTTCCTGTAAAATTCCTGCGATAGCAAAGGAATCGAGTTCCTATCCTGTGGAATTCCTGCGCTCATTACTGCATTCCAAACGCTGCAAAGGAAAAGTTTCCCGTGTGAACAGTGTTTCTCCACTTTTCCTACGATTTTCCTGTGTTCCAAACGGCCCCTAAGAAGCTGGTCCATATTTGTAGAATCAATCGAGATATTCATTTCATCGTTTTTCATCATGAAGATGCATGTGTTTGTCTTTATGTGATCATAACAGCAAACAAATATCTCTCAGAAAAGGAAAAACGACAAGTGAACAAATGTAAGACCTTGTTCATGCTATACAAAAGAAGCGACTGATTTGAAGCCACCCTCGTTGATGTGGCTGGCTAGAGAGCTGTCACCTGTCTTCACTATCTTGCCGCTTTCCTGTAAGTTACCAATCAGAACCATTATCAATGACAATACATGCCCTTTATCTTAGAAGTTCCAAAAAAAAGTACTAGAAGGATTGGCAAGGTGCCAACGATATTTCGATTAGTTTGGTAAGATTAAATGAGTGAACAAGTTCATGTTTGCTGCATAAGTTGCAATCATCTTTAGTGGAGTTCCTTTATCAGCAAGTGTTGTCATTGGGTTAAATGATAGAGTGGGAAACAGTTACTTTCAAATGTGTAGAACCTAGTGAGACCATAGGTCTTCACTACCTGATTAAGTAACGCTACATACAAAAAGTCAATAGACACAAGCTCAATCTTCGTATTCTTCTCTTTCACACTACTCAATGAAATTGCACAAGCTAAAATGATCAGCTAATTCAGGGTTGAAATAATCTTTCATGAAATAAAATGGATGAATGCTTAAATTAGATGCATTTGAACAGACAAATGTATAATAGTCTATCAAGTGCAAGAACTCTACAAAATAAGCATGCATGTGTACATACCATGATGTGAACATAGCTTGGCTTAATAAGATCCAAAAGTCGTTGGTAATGTGTAATCATTAGAACAGAGTTTTGGGGAGTCAAGAGCCCATTCACTGCATGAGCTACATCTTCAAGTGCATCAACATCTAATCCTGAATCGATCTCATCGAGGAGGGCTAAATCAGCGCCAACAACCTAATTAAAACCATCAATGAGAGCTGGAAATTTATTGAGGAGTACACAACTAGATAGATAAATATGATTCCTGGTAAAAAAATATTCAGCAAGCATTCTCTCTGTAAAAGAATGTATGCCTTAGGCCTATGCAATAAAAAGTTGCTTATACTGCTAATCACACACAATGCGTAACAACTAACAAGTCTCAACAAAACAAGGACACTGGAGTACTACATATAATAATGGATATAACAATATAACATTAGAGGAAACAAAGGCCTAATGAATCTCAAATGCATACACCATCACATTTACACTCATATAGAGCTGAAAATGTATGTAGACACAAACACACTGGCAGATAAATATAGAATGAATTCATTGGATACAAAAAATAAAACGGAAGGGTTTAACTCAATAGTTCTTTACAGCAAAAGAAGAGACTGCAGGTAAAGCCAACATATACATTTTCCTGAGATCCTAAACAATTAACTCCTTAGAGCTCTGCGATATTATGCTTGTAATACGATTCTATTTGAAATCTCACGCCAGTTCATCTTAAGACTAAAGCGCAAAATTTGTAATATATGGCCATGCTTACATAAAAAGTGTTTGTGGAGCTGTGAAGAAATACCATGGTTTCCAAAACAAATATGGTAGTATAAAGGACATATTGGTATTACAGTAAGCCCAGTGAATCAAACAGGGACTGTTTTTCTTGAACTGCTTATCAGATGGACTGATTGAACTCATTGATTTGCGTATATTTGAACGAGGTGTCTAATCTCTCAAAGATTTATTTGGTCCGGTTTAGAATTGACTACTCCCTCCGATCCAAATTAATTGACTCAGATTTGTCTAGATTTGAATGCATCTAGACATGTTTTAGTGCTAGATACAACCGAATCTAGACAAATCCAAGTCAATTAATTTGGATCGGAGGGAGTAGTGAAATAACAAACATGCTAACTCAGCTTTTGTTAATTGTCAATGACTAATTGACCTAACAGCTACTTTTTTTAACAACATATCGTATTAAATATTATGACATCACATACTTCTAATTTTCGCTAATCTACAGAGAACTTTTTGACACCGTATTTCACAGGTGATACAGAAAAATGAGATATTTGAATATGGTAGCATATAAATGATGTAACAGCCAAATTAAGGTGTCTGATGGCTTCAGTAATCTTACAGAAAGTTGCAATATCTCATTGCGCTTTCTTTCTCCACCACTAAATCCTTCATTTACATTACGATCAAGGATCTTTGGTTCCATCTTTAAGGCCTCGACCTTTTGTGATACAACTGAATAAAACTGCGTGATAAAGCAAAATATGTCAGACTTGTACTTATCTCAGAAACTAGCAGCTAGCAACATACAACGCCATACTATTCTCTTGCATGATAAGTGTGAAACTTTTGGCGACTTATACAGCAGCTATAATGTTCAAACCTCAAGAGGACCCAAAGCTGGGAGACCATCCTTCTCTCTGCGAGCATTTAATGCCATGAGCAGAAAATCATAATTGCTCACTCCAGGAATCTCAATAGGAGCTTGGAAGCTCATGAAGAGACCTGCAAGAGATCTTTCCTCTGGCTCCATGTCAATCAAGTTCTCACCCTTGAAGAGAATGGTACCACCAGTTACCTCGTAATGTGGATGGCCAACAAGTACCTGTAACACAGACACAACAGCTGAATGTCTAGACGAGAGCAAGGAACATTGTCAATCTCCCATAGTTTAATCAGGACACCTTAGAGACGTGTGAAGAGAAGGATTTAGTTGCATGACTGCCATGGCAGAAGAACTCACATTTGCAATGCCCGTCTTACATAAAAAAGCTCATTGAATACTTAAGAGTTGATGTCTACGAGCCATACAAGTTAAAGATAACAAGCTGGATTATCCTGTGTTTCGGATGGTTACTTTAGCAAGGAAAAGGCACCCGTGTTTCCATTAATAGTTTAGATTTTGCATGATGTCAAAACAAACATCGTTGAATGGATTCATTGAAGAATTTTCAAAATTCATAGCAAAGTCAGTGTTTGCCTGGAGCACTTTGAAGGAAGATTTGAAATGGGAACAAGTCCAGTGTCACCCATAAGGGCTTAAATGGGTCTGTTCTGCTTTAGTGCAGTATTTTATCTTTAAGGGTAATTCTCAACAATATGGCCATTAATGGGGAGTTAATGCTTTGTACAAATAATTTTCTCTTTGTGGCACCAGGGAACATTGTTGAAGGAAGGAGATTAGGTAAGCAACCGACGGTGGACATGGCGGTTACCACAATCAAGTGATAGACTGAGATCCTAACTCCTAGCACAAAACCAAGTGACCAAAAGAAAATCTTGGCACATGATAATGGGTAGAACCTTTATGTGTTCTTATATCAGATCTTGGTAGTCTTTTTTTACTCTGCTTAGGAATTTAAGATGATCTGTTAGACAACTTTTGTCTGTCACTCTGTTGAAAAAAGGTCTATTAGGAATATATGTTCTAGCAGGGGAGTTAGTTCAAGTGATTGGTGGGTGCTGTTTTATAAAAGAGTGGCTCTGATTGCCCACTGTAAGCTGGCATTGTTGGATCTTTTCTAGTCTAAATTTCTTCTAGATTTGGCACGTAACCAAACAAGAGACATTAAAGGCATAACTCTCACACAAGATCCATAGCCCTCAAACTAAGGGGCTGTTTAGTTTGAGTACTCTCCTCGTCCATCATGGATTGGTCCACCAATAGATGATCCATCAAATTTGGTTTAGCGGTCAATTTTTATTTCATACTTAGCTTACTTAGCTTATAGCCTTATACTCATGAGTTACGAAGGACGAAAGTGGAGATGGGCTAAACCCATTAGATTCCTCAAAACCAAGCAAGGGACCTAGCATTGAATGGACCATTCAACATTTGAATATTTGATTGCCCAAACCAAATGCTGAGTAACACCTAAGATCCCAATCCCAGCTGCCATACAGGAGAAACACATGCAAATAAAATGGCAGATTTTTTTATTCAAGTAAAATGTCATTAAAAGGCAAGCACTGAGATTGATGGTAATCTATCCTGAAAACTGAACTGCAGTCTTAATGTTGCCATTTTGGTCCTTTTGATCCTAATGAAATGACCTCCATTTTTTAAGTAATCTCAAAAAGGCGCATAGATGTACCCAGCCAAACAATTTCTCAGAGGTTTTCATGATAACAATCGAGACAAATGTGGACAGATGAGGAGTAGGACCTAACCTTTGTGAGGGTGCTCTTGCCGGAGCCGTTCTTCCCCATGATCGCATGAACCTATTGTCATAAGAAGATAGAAACTAACACAAGTCAACACCCCAAACCTTACAGAATACAGCCCCAATCCAAGCGAGCCGCTAGCTCTTCCAGACCCACACCAGACAGCAACACGAACCTCGCCCTCGCGGATGGTGAGGTCGACGCCTTTCAGGATCTTCTGCCCGGTCTCCTTGACGGAGGCGGTAAGCCCGTGTACCTCGAGAAGGAGCTTCCCGGCGGACTCGGCCGCCGCGGCGGAGGCCACGGGCGGGCAGCGCCTTGGCCGCACGGATATGGAGCTCAGAGGAAGCTGGTGGCGTATTAAGGAGCGGTATGAAGACGGTGAAAAGAGAGGGGAGGTGGAGGAGACGGCCGCGGCGGCGAACGGCGGTGCCATGGGAAGGTCGGCGAGGGGGCAGGTGATGCGCGCCCGAAGATGGCTCGTTCGTGGGGCAGGCTGTGGTGTGCTACATGATTCCAGTCATCTGGACCGTTCATTCTACTTCAACGGACAGGATTGAAGCTAGCTCATCAGCTTGCTCCCTCCTGGCAACATATGCATATTAGACCCTTCGTTTTTTTTCGATTGAGGCACATGAACCTCAGTTCTAACTCCCCAAAATTTGCACCATATTTCTCTCTATTTGATTAAACGAGGTGAAAATATCTTTTGTTTTGGAGAAATAAGAAGTAAATGAGCGCAAAGGAATGCCGGATCGGTTGTAAGGTATGAAAGGCGAGATTTTTGTTGAGTTTTGGTCAGTGTTTTAAAAATAAAAAATACTCCTTCCATTCCATAATACAAGATATTTTGGCAAACTAATTCAATTTGCCAAAATGTTTTGTACTTCCTCCGAAGAAGATGTCCTAGATTTGTCTAAATTGTGATGGATCTAGACACTATTCTGTATATAAATACATTTGAATTTAAAAAAAATTGCAATATCCTTTTTGGTATGGAGGGAGTATTAGAGAATAGAGGAAGCAGTATTTAAGAGTTTTATTTTTGGTAAGATACACACTGATGATTTCTAGAAAGCCACAAAATTACAGGGGAAAAGGCAAAAATAATGTGGCTCTTTAGTCATAAAAAACTTGATTTTGGTCTTCACATTTTTCTTTTTATGCAGATTACACCTCAAAAAATATACCGTTAAATTTAGACACGCACACTAGATATGCACTTGTATTTTTTTACTATGTAATATAAAATGAAGTTTTTGAAAAGAAAAAAAACACAGGCTCTGTAGCCCGAGCTCCATTTGAACTTTCCGAGGTGAGCACAGGCTATGTCTTCCGAGTCTTGATAGACTTTGTCCGATAATGGATGATCATCCTCTCGTTTTTAAAAGGAAAATGATGATGCTCTCAAAAGCCTCACATGAGTCCATGACACTATGACAGATTTTCCCCATCTCGAACTACAACCACAGCAGCACTAGCCCACATCCCCAATCCCCCACGCCCGCCTTCCCAGCCACAAATCCACGAACCATGGACGCGCCACACCAACCCAAGGGAGACACTACACATCCATCGCATACGCGTTACCGTTACACTGCTGAAACTGAAACTGCACCAACCAAACGCCACCCGATCTCTGAAAAAGAACAGAGGGCATCCCAACAGCAGGTAGCGGAGATGCTCCTTGCTCGCGCCTCCCCCAGCTTCCTCCCCTCCACCTCCTCCTCCCCTACCCCGTCGTCGCAGACGCTGCCGCCGTCCGCGTCCTTCGGGAGGAACCAGCGCAGCGGCGGCGCCCTCACCGCGGCATCACCCCACTGCGCCGCCGTCAGACGGCCCGTGATGGCGGCGGCCGCGGCGGCAGTCCCGGCGGCCAAGCTGGAGGACGCCGAGGCGCTCATCGACTCCGTCGAGACCTTCATATTCGACTGCGATGGTGAGTGATCGATCGCCCAAGGTCTGCGTGTTTCCTGGACTGACTGGCTCTCTTGTTGTCGTCCTGGTGCTCAGGGGTGATCTGGAAGGGTGACAAGCTGATCGACGGCGTGCCAGAGACGCTCGACCTGCTCAGATCGAAGGTCTGCGGTGAACTGTAACGGCTTCTGATAGATTCGCAGACTGGTTTATCCTCTCAGAATCACCATGGATTTCTGTGCTGATGTCATCGAGGGGTGCAGGGCAAAAGGCTGGTGTTCGTGACCAACAATTCCACCAAGTCGAGGAAGCAGTACGGCAAAAAGTTCGAATCGCTCGGGCTGACTGTCAACGAGGTATTTGTTCCTGTCATTAGCTGCATTGGTCAATTTATTCTCCTGCTAACTGAGACATCGGACAATATGATCAATATGCAGGAAGAGATATTTGCATCGTCCTTCGCAGCTGCAGCGTACCTGGAGTCCATCGACTTCCCCAAAGATAAGAAGGTAAAATGCATCTTCGTCAGCCACCACCAACTCACCATTCTTAGAAGAAAATGTGGCCGCGTTGCTTTGGTGCACATGATGTAGCACAGAATTCAACCGCAAAGTTGACATTTCTATGGTTCAGGTTTATGTGATTGGAGAGGAAGGGATTCTCATAGAGCTGGAGCTGGCTGGCTTTCAGCACCTCGGTGGACCAGTATGTACCAAAGAGTACTCCATTCTCTGTGACTTTCATGATGAAAGAACAGACGCAAAATCATGTTTTCATTTTAGCATGTTATAGTAATGTGTGGTTTAACCAATGATGCACGTAAATCGGCATCTACCGATTTGAGTGAGTGAGACGTTGGACAAACTTACACACCTTAGATAATATCAGAGGTGTTTGTGCAGACAGACGGTGATAAGAAGATAGAGCTGAAGCCTGGTTTCTACATGGAGCATGACAAAGATGTCAGTATGATCTTGTCCCTCTGCTGGTTCGCAGCAAAATTAATACTATGTGATGATGCAGTAACAATATTTTGGGTTTGTCACAGGTTGGAGCAGTTGTCGTTGGATTTGATCGCTACTTTAACTACTATAAAGTTCAGTAAGTACCTTCTACTCTATCGTCTCGCCTGGGGCATAACTAACGCAGACAAAAAAATGTATATATATGGTTCGATGTAAATGGCTCAGTTAAGATTTTGATAGGATTGTAGAAAGTATCTGGTTGCATATTTCAATAATCCACTCATTTGATTTAACACTTGCAAGAGCAAGAACACATGTTACTCTTCGTAATCTACAAAAGTTTGGTATTATCCATTTCACATATGTAAACTTGCCACTTATTTACTTCGTAAGGTACGGAACACTCTGCATACGTGAGAATCCTGGGTGCCTTTTCATTGCAACAAACAGGGACGCTGTTACCCATCTAACTGATGCCCAAGAGTGGGCAGGTTAGTCAGGCATTCCTACTCTTTCAACATATCGTCGAGAGATACATACCGTCATCCCTTGGTCAAATCATGAACATTTGCCTTGCTCAGGTGGCGGGTCGATGGTCGGCGCTGTTCTTGGTTCAACCAAACAAGAACCACTCGTCGTTGGAAAGCCGTCGACATTCATGATGGACTACCTGGCAAAGAAGTAAGGCCAACTGTCTCAGCAGCAGTAGTCCAGCTCCATCAATCCGTTTCCAGAAATCTGCAAGAAATAATGTTGTGAATCAGACTTCACCTTTATTCTTTGATGGCAGGTTTGGAATCACAACATCTCAGATATGCATGGTAGGTGACCGTTTGGATACTGATATTCTGTTTGGGCAAAATGGAGGCTGCAAAACTCTTTTGGTTCTCTCAGGTATCATTGATCATAGTATTCACCCTGAACCCATAGCACTTGCTCTGCCGATTTTGCATCAGCACTAAGATTGGTCATTTTCCTCTTCAGGTGTGACTTCTGTGGAGACGCTACAGAGCCCCAACAACACGATCCAGCCAGATTTCTACACCAACCAAATTTCTGATTTTCTCACCCTCAAAGCAGCAGCAGTATGAACAAATATGTGGACAACTGTTTTAGCTGGGGGAGGGCCCTTACTTTTGTATAGCAACTAAGAGATAACAAGGATTGTTTTTCTCTTTCACGTCGATTTGTAACCGTGAGACCAGATGTTTATATGCAAGTATGTACATCATTAAGTGCATGCATATCAAATGGGTACTGCTGCCTATTTTCCTTGGCTCAAGATTATAACAATAAATAAACAGAAGATCTATTGCAACCAAATGTGCCTGGTTAAGCTTCAAATGCATACTGAGCAAATACAAATTGACGACCAGAAATGTGACCAAAGAACAGGACATACAGAGGGTAAATATGATCTCAGGACAAAAAACGGCAAATGGAGCAAGTAACATCACCGACTCTCATGTTGCTTATGAAAAAAAATCATGAAGAGAAGTTTTACTGTTCTTATCTTACCTCTAACGTTGCTAGCAACATAGTATAACTTTGTCTCAGATCATGTACCCAGCAATCTTATAGCGATTTTAAAGATGATATTGCTACTGGGATTCAAGAAATTACTAAAATATAGAACAGCAATTTATGTGTATATTCTGTACAAGATGATATTTCTATATACAGAATGTCAAACACAGATTATCCAATCTGGTTTCCACTCTCTGATCTCAACCAAGAAGTGCACACAAAAGCACACCATGAGAATTTCATTATATCAGTAAAAACAAGAAGAATGCACTGTACAGATGTTAAGAAAAGCTGAGCCTAATGACAAAATTGCACGATGAAATCTATACAGTTTCAGTTGTACATGTGCCTTTATTTTACTGATTTCTTTAAGCTGCTCAAGAATGTTAGCAAAGCTTCCTTCACATTTTGGCCCTTTGTTTGCCTCGCTTCTTGTGATGTGACACGCAAGCTCTCAAGACCACGGCCCACGGAGGCAATCATGGGAACAGAAGGTGCAGCTGCGGCGGCACACTCAATCCCATCACCATGCTGCACGAGAACAGAACATGCAACCATGCTAAAACCAAATGTTGCCCAAGGAGTTATTCTGAAAGGCCGGTTGTGCCTCCTCTTTTGCATTATTTCATAGAACGATGTCCGCATCGCCAACACGCTAGTTCCCTTTGCTGATGCTATTACAGTGTGTGTCACAGATCGAATCTTCTCTGCTGAAACGGTGAAGTGTAAAGCGGATGAGTTTGAACTAGCACTAACAGCCCCATGAGAGAGGAGCTTGCTTAATACAACTGCGGCATGCCTTTGCAACTTCATTATGCCATACTTTAAAACCACTGGAGTTTTATAGGGAACCAACTTTAAAACAGCAGAAGCCTGAACAGTTTTTGACAGAGAAGAAAAACCAAGAATTGCTGTTCCTCCTGCACCAACTGCGACGACAGGTTTCTCAGCTATCCAACTCTTTTTATCAGTGCTGTCCAACGGCAGCTCAGTGCTATCGATGTCATTTTTCTTGCCGTAATGACTAAAGCATTTGCCAGCTAATTGTGTGATCTCTAAAGGAACAGGAGTGTTCCAGTGTCTCCTTATTCCAGCTAAGCAGCTGGCATCAACTACAGCTACCACAGAACCGAACTCCCGCATTTGACTTCTGAGTGCTTGAACAAGAAGAATGTGGCACTTCTCCTCAGAAGGGAGTTCTGCGAACTCCAACTTTTCTGAACCATGATTATCTCTGGTATCAATGCAGCATCTTCCTGCATTGTTTAAACATATTCTGAGAGCCTCTATTGCAATTCCAAATGCATATACATCAGATAGCATTTCACTGCAAAATGGCTTCCCCTCGTGAACTTGAGTGAGTAGCATCTGTACAGAAGCCATAGCCTTCACGATTGCCGGAGTGTCGATAAATATAGCATAAAGATCGGCAAGCAAAGGGTAGACAGTCTGCGCAAAAAGTGGAGGCTCATATCCGTGGGCTGGCTTAAATTCTGACAGACTGCACTTTGTAACAGTATTGGCAGAGATGGCTTGGGACAACAACAAGTTAGCAGTTGGAGCTAGCGACTTCAGGATCTGTCTTCCATAGTCATCAACAAGGCATATCTTCCTAACATGGGAGGTCGCTGTTGAACTGGCACTCTGAGGGAGCAAGCAGCTACCCTGTAATTGGGAACAGCTAGTCTTTGAATCCTGAGCTGAGTTATCATCCATGGCCTTCTGAGGGGGCGAGCAGCTAGTCTTCCAGTCCTGAGCTGAGCTATCGGCTGAACTCTTTTCGTTGCTCGATCCATCCCCATTGCAGTTCTTCTCATACGGAGAGCCGAGCAAGAGAAAATGTGACTCTGTCTCCTCCGCGGCTTTCTTGGCAGCCAACAGGTGACCGTAGAACCCGACCCCGAAAATCTCCTGCAAGACCTGGCAAGCGGCAGATTTCACATAGTGTTCTTTGCTCCTCTTCTCCGTGAGGCACCTCTTGATCACCTGGAACGGCGACGCCGGCACGCCGCCTGCTCCGCCATTCGCCAGGCACTCCTCCTCGATCCAAACGTCGTCGACCTCCGCGTGCGCGACCTGGGTGATCACGGCCTTGGGGCGCACCGCCCTGATCAGATGGCCAGCGTCCGCCGCGGACTGCTCGGACAGGTTCTGCGCCGCGAGGATGTAGATCAGGCCCTGCGAATCGGGCTCCCGGAGCGCCAAGACGAACTGCTTCGTCTCCTCCGGTACGGCGAGCGTCCGCACCAGCCGCGCGGACGCGCTCAGGTCGTCCTCCTTCAGGAGAACGGAGAGCGGCCACAGGCTTCGGAGGTACGAGAGCACCGCCGAGGCCATGGGCGCCGCATCAGCGGGGTGCTCCGCCGGCGCTTCCGATCAAGCGGGAGGGCGGACTTGCCCTTTCCCCCTCTTATTATTCTTCTTCCCCTCGGGGCCTGATTTGGCGACCGAACGGGAAGCACCTTGGCCAATTCTGGTCCGCCGCAGCTCGCCGCCGGCGGCGGTGGCTGAGATGGGCGGCGGACGAAAGCGCAGGGCTGCGGGAATTTTGGGTGGCGTGCGACGTGACCTGCCCTAGGGATTTCCTTTTTTCTTTCCTTCGGTTTTCTTTTTCCTTCCTTCGCCCCGGACCCTTTCCAGACACCGTTCCTGTCACGGTCGCCCATCGGTCGGTGGACATGGTTGGGTTCAACCCGGAAAGACTTTCGACCTAGTAAGTCAATATCACCAAAACTTTCAGTAGCCACAATTTTGGCGTACTAGCCTACTCCCTCAGTTTAGAAATAGGGAAATCTATTCTCAGACCGTTCTAAAAATGTCCAAACCTGGCGGACTCATCTCAGCCCTTCGATCTAAAATTGTCGTTTTTTGTATCATCCCTCTCCTCGACCAGTGACTCACCGAGCGACCCGAAAGGAGCTCCCATGGCAACTGCCCCATGGAGACGCGGACTCACGCACCTTCCCACGACCCTCCTCCGTCGCCGTCCTCTCTCTCCCGTCGTCGGCCCCAGCATGTCTCTCCCCCCTCCCCCGGATGACAGGTTGTCCCCTTCTATAGGTAGTTATAGGTTAGATTTAGATCTTGAGATTCTTTTTCCCTGTTTTCGTCGTGGCCGTGGTGGCTGGGTTGCAAGTTGTGGCCCGAACAGAGAGAAGGAGAGGTGAGAGGCGGCGCTACCAGCGACCTTGTGCCGGGGCCCTCAATACATCTCCTTCAATGCTCCCTTGGCTCGGTAGCTGGGCAAAAAACAGGTGTTGCGCGTGAGTGCTGGGGCTCGGTGTTGGGTTTCCTACACTCTATGAATCTGGCACATGCAGCGAAAGTTTCGCCATAGTCGCAGCTTCTGGACCACTTCGCCAGGCCCAGCTCTGACCCCCGGCAACCATGTGCGGCAGCCAAGGGCCCATGCCTTGGGAGGCCCATGACCATTTCTTTCCCTATACTATACTCCCTGCATAGTAGCCGCTTCCAAGAAGCTGTACTCAGGAGGAGAGGAGGCCGCACGATAGAACAACGTGTGTACGCACACGATTGACGGGCCTAGACGCCCGGCGATTGATCTCTACGGATCCTCTACCTCTTGGTCTTCGGCAGACGCTCCTCCTCTAGACAATCGATCTTCTCTTCCGCTCTTCCTCTACCGACCAAGTGAATTGCATCGGCCGCCTAGTCGTAAAGATCGGCAGATCGCCCCAAGCCTCTATAGAAACTAATGAACTGAGTCGCTGCTCCCCTTCGTGGCCTTATGCATGCCTGCTGCCCCTTGTATGTTCAATCCTCCTTTGTGAATATATGATTAGGGTACTTTCTTTAATTCAAGTCTTTCTATCGCTGACGTCTCAAAACTACTCTCTCCATTTTAAAATATAAAATATTTTAGCTTTATGAAAGGAGTGTATCTAGACCTCTTTTAGTATGTAGGTTCACTCCGAATTTATAGACTAAAAAAATCTAGATACACTTTTTTCACAAAGCTAAAACATCTTATATTTTCAAACAGAGAGAGTAATTAGGATTAGGATTCTATCTTTAATTCTTTTAATCTTCTTAGTAATATAACATTTCTTAATAATTATTTATAGGCATTTCAAACTATAAAATGTGTGGTTGGGTTTTAATTTTTAAATTTTTGCAAAGAAAAGTACATAAAAACACATTTGTCTATATTATATTTCTAGATATGTCGTACATATATATTCTACTTAGGGGCCTTGATAGGTCGCCAAGGGCCCCGCAATATATAGAGCCGGCCCTGCACTTCGCCTCGTTGGAGCACGAGCTGTATGAATGCTCAAGGCCTTCACTTGCGCGTGGTTAAGCAGGTTGATTCGGTTGTCATCTCACACACGTCTATAAGCTAGTACTTGTTGATTCTATAGTTACCAATTGCTTTCATGTGGCACACATTTTAGTTTGCCCCCTTTTGGCTATTTTATACTTCCTTCGACCCATATTAGTCGATTCAAATTTGTCTAAATTTAAATGAATTTAGACATTATTTAAGATATAGGTTTATTTAAATTTTGATAAATCCAAGTCAACTAAGATGGGTCGGAGGAGTAGTACAAGTTGATTCTCGGCTAGTTTGTATACCAATTTTGTGTTTGCTCCTGATTGATTTTGTACGTATCAATGTTGCTTCGATATTTGATAGGCTTTGAGATGTTAAGCATGGTTTTTTCTGCCAATTTATGATACACTTGTTTGAAGGATGAGTGGGGAAGGAGGAGGACTGTGGCGGGCGTGTGGTGGATCTGGCCGACTTTGTCGATGACAACGGCGTCAAGCGGTGGATTACTTACATGTTGAAGCCTGGATAACTTACATGTTATTGGGTGGATAACTTATATGTTATTAGGTGGGTAATTACAAGCTGAAGTCTGGATAACTCTCGTGTTACTGGTGGGTATCTTTTAGAGCAAAAAAGTCATGCTATCCACCCTAACATGTGATTTATCCATGTCTTAGTATTTAAGTTATCCATCTTAAAACATATAAGTTACCCACCACCACCAGTCGAGGAAGATGATGAATGGGGAGGATGAGGAAGACGGTGGCGGGCGCGTGGTGGATCTGGTCGACTTCATCGATGACGACGACGCCAAGCGATGGATAACTTATATGCCGAATTCTGAATAACTTACATGTTATTGGGTGGGTAACTTACACGATGAAGCATGGATAACTCCCGTGCTACTGGAGGGTACCTTTTGGGGAAAAGTTCATGTTACCCACCCTAACATGTGATTTATCCATGTCTTAGTATTTAAGTTATCCATCCTAAAATATATAAGTTACCCACCACCACGAGTCAATGAGGAGGATGAGTGGGGGAGGAGGAGGAGGACTGTGGCGGGTGGTGGATCTGGCCGACTTCATCGATGACGACGACGCCAAGCGATGGATTACTTAAATATTAAAGTCTGGATAACTTACATGTTATTGAGTGGATAACTTACATGTTATTGAATGGATAACTTACACGCTGAAGCCTGGATAACTCTCGTGTTACTGGTGGGTACCTTTTATGAAAAAAAAAGTCGTGTTACCCACCCTAACATATGATTTATCCATGTCTTAGTATTTAAGTTATCCACCCTGAAATATATAAGTTACCCACCGCCACCAGTCAAGGAGGAGGATGCGTGGGGGAGGAGGAGGACTGTGGCGGACGCATGGTGGATCTGGTCAACTTTGTCGATGACGACGACGTCAAGCGATGGATTACTTACATGTTGAAGCATCGATAACTTACATGTTATTGGGTGGATAACTTATATATTATTAGGTGGGTAACTTACACGCCGAAGTCTGGATAACTCTCGTGTTACTGGTGGGTACCTTTTAGAGAAAAAAAGTCGTGCTATCCACCCTAACATGTGATTTATCCATGTCTTAGTATTTAAGTTATCCATCTTGAAACATATAAGTTACCCACCACCACTAGTTGAGGAGGAGGAAGATGGTGGCGGGCGCGTGGTGGATCTGGTCGACTTCGTCGATGACGACGACGCCAAGCGGTGGATAACTTACATGCCAAAGTCTGAAATAACTTACATGTTATTGGGTGGATAACTTACACGATGAAGCATGGATAACTCCCGTACTACTGGTGGGTACCTTTTATGGCAAAAAAGTCGTGTTACCCACCCTAACATGTGATTTATCCATGTCTTAGTATTTAAGTTATCCACCCTGAAACATATAAGTTACCCTCCACCACCAGTCGAGGAGGAGGATGAGTGGGGGAGGAGGAGGACTATGGCGGGCGCATGGTGGATATGGTCGACTTCGTCAATGACGACGACGCCAAGCGATGGATAACTTACATGCTGAAGTCTAGATAACTTATATGTTATTAGATGGATAACTTATATGTTATTGGATGGGTAACTTACACGCTAAAGCCTGGATAATTCTTGTGTTACTGGTGGGTACTTTTTAGGAAAAAAGTCGTGTTACACACCCTAACATGTGATTTATCCATGTCTTAGTATTTAATTTATCCACCCTAAAACATATAAGTTAGCCACCACCACTAGTCGAGGAGGAGGATGAGTGGGGGAGGAGGAGGAGGATCTGGCCGACTCCGTTAATGACAACGCCAAGCGAGCGCCATATCGATCATGGTCCGCTACTTCGAGGTCACCCGCGAGGAGGAGCTGATACGCAAAGCAGCGGAGCAATGCGAGGCAATCATGGCGATGGCGGCGCGAAAGGCCAAGGAGAAGGAGCTCGCGACACACCGGAGCCGGGGTCTGTGGTCGACTGTAAAGGAGAATGGAATGGGCTCTCGTTGGAGAAGGGCTAGGGATAACTTATGTACGATAGCCTAGACAACCTACGTGTTAACGGTGGGTAACTTTTGGATCCAAATTTTTTTGTCGGAACATATCAATATTAGATCTAGTTTTGAAGATCTCGCCGCGATTAGGCCAGCGGTAAAAACGGATTCAAAATCGGATAAGTAATTTGATCTACAAAATATTTTGAATTTTAGTTTTTCAAGTTTAATTCCAAAACATCAGCATACTTGTCGTCTTGTGTTTAGCTATTGATCCCGTCAAAACTAAAAGATTTCGCATGCTCATCCGTATGGAAGGAAAGAATGCTACGCGACACGGTTTTAGTTTTATGAATTAAATATATTTAGATATCTTAACCTATACACTAAAAATGAGGTGGTTATTTGGCTTACGGGTGAATTTGCACCTATTACGAGAAAACATATTTTGAAATGTAAAAAAAATGAAAAAAAATGTCTATATGTACATTAAAAAATTATATGTTTGTTCAAAAGTTCTCGGGATGAAAGAACATTCTACATGTCCCACGCAAAAAAAGACAAAAAATATCATGTGAATAGTCCTATTTATGTGACATTTTTTGTCCTTTTTATACATGACACATAAAATGTTTTTTATTCCGAAAACTTGTGAACGGACATAAATTATAATGTACATGTAGATATTTTTTTTGAATTTTTAAATATTCCAAAATTTGTTTTCTCACAATGGGTGTAAATACACTCGTGAGCCAAAAGGGATTTCCGCTAAAAATGTCTTATATTTCACAAAACGTCTAGATACATTCATTTTATGAAGCTAAAATGTCTTATATTTCTGAACGGAGGGAGTAGAAAACATGGCCATGTCAAAATATTGATATTGACAATCATCTAAGCAAGAGCACGACTAAAGTCTTGATCATCGTACATTTCTTATACACCTTTCTCATATAAATTTAGAAATGAATATGAAAACACTCTAGTTGTTTGACACACCTTAGGCTGACTAGAAATATGCATTGATAACTATGTAAAAAAAAATACTTTTAGGTTATAAGAATTTGATAGACATGTATATTAGGAAAATACATGACCACTCATGGTCTGTAGTTTATAGCGACTTATAGTTTTTCTACATCAAGTTGTATTTAGTACAGCTTAAAGCACATTCACCTAGTTTGTAATTTTTTTTAACACACGGGTGATGTTATTTGTTCTACCAAATTTGACATGTAATTTGTATACCTACCATATGCATGATTTTAATAAGAATTTGAACTTATGCATAAGATTTTCACTAAGTTACCATGTCATGATGATATGGTTTCATGATTTGAAATTTCTGTTATTAATATGGTAGACTATTGTATTCTAGTTGGTAAATCATTTTGAATGCAAATAAGTTTCGCACGATAGAATTCATGAAGGAGTAAAGTAAGCTTTGGGTGTTTGGAGAGACGCAAAGGTAGAGTTTGAATAAATTGAATTGGCTTGGGAAACATTGAGCATGAGTTGTATTAGGGCTTTTGGTTTGAGCCCAATGCAGACTCACAAAAAAGTGAAGGTTTTAGTTGGCCATTTTGGGCTAATGTTTAAAAAAGTTGTTGTGTAGTATAAGCATATCAAAAATTATTTTCACTAAATATGCCAACCTTTTGACAACCCTCCCACACAAAAAAACTAGTTTTTAGCATTACGATAGGGTCGATTTGGTCATCGACCATACTCTTGAACCCTCTAGAAAATTACTCACTACACTAAGATCTAAAAAAGTTTTCTCAAAGATAGGAACATGACTCCTTTTAAAAAACATTTATCTTCGAAGTCATTCACCTTTTCATCCTCCATTTTCAACAAATTGGGCATTATTTTTGAGCTAGTTTCATAAGTATTTTTTGCCAAATGGTGGGGTTTAACTCCCGGGCGATAATTGCAATGTACCAGGGCCCAAGCCAAATAGATGCTATAATCTATTCATCCTAGGTATGGCCAAAGAGTTTGGGTCCAATAAAATGTGGGGGACCTGTTTAGATTTTGAGCAAGGGCTTACGAATATGGGGTCAATCTGAACTCACATGGCAGTTTGGTAATTAAGCGAGCCTCTGTTTGTTGCGAGTTAAAAAATGAAGACATTGCACATTTTATTGCCTTCGTCAACAAACCATGTGTAGGAATACGTCAAGTCAAACCATGGGATAGCGAGTTCCGAGAATCGTTTTGGAGTTTTAAAGTTCACTAGATTTTTCCTATTTTATGGAGAGTTGTCAACACCTTCGCAGAGTGAATCTTGTCGCATCTTTATTTATTTTCTTCATCTAAAAATAACCGACTTGAGTTTGTTTAGATTCAAATATATCTATACACTAAAATGCATCTAGATATATTTAAATCTAGACAAATCTAAAATTTCTAGACAGAGGGAATATATTTTTGCAAGGAATCTATATTGAACATTTGCAAAAGATTAACACAAGCATGTACTCCCTCCTTTTCAAAATATAAGATGTTTTGGTTTGTGAAAAAAATATATCTAGACTTTTTTTGTGTGTAGATTCATTTCAAACTTAAGTAAAACTAATACTAAAATAAATCTAGATACATTTGATTCACAAAGCTAAAACATCTTATATTTTAAAACGGAATGAGTACAGGAACCATTGGCCGCTCGCGCCCTCTCGTAGGTAGGATGACCCAAACAAATAACACCCTGTTTGGTTGCACATAATTAGGCCTAGAATCATTGAATTAGAATTGGGGCCTCTAATTCAAGTGTTTGGATAGGCAAGAAATTAAGTCATGAAATTAGAGCCCAATTCCATGCGGGACTTTTCCCAACGCGAAAGTACCCCGCACCGATTCAGACCTCCAGACCTCGGAAACCATCTGGGAATCACCTAGCCGAAGCGGTACGATAGAAAAACAGAACAGGGGCGTGGAGTCTCCACCCGTCCCCGACCTGGCGACCTTGAGCGCCGTCTCCAGGGAGCACCGGCGGCGGCGCAGGTATGGCTCCGTACCTGCCTTCCCTCCCGCTGGCCTCCCTCTTCCGCAAATCTTTATCCCGTTCTTCGCCTTGCCCCGGCCTCCTCCCTCCGCGACCGCGCCCAGGACGAACCTGTTAGTGGGCACGATCAGACCGGCGGCGCGGGAGTCAACCCCGGCGGGGGAATGGTGGACGACGGTGGCGGAGGTGAGGGTGGCGCCGTTCTGGCATATTCTTCCATTGAATCATGTGATGTCCTCCCGCTAGCTGTGGTGTTATTCTCAGGCCTGTGTCCGTCTGCCCCCTGCCGATGCTGCATGATCAAGTGCAGATCGTAAATAAGCATATTGTGAATAGGTGCTGTTTTGGATATATGCAGCCTCCCAGACAATTTTAATCGTAACGATTATTTGGTGCGTGCAGTAGAGATCTGAATTCTGTACTCTGCAATTTTTTCTAATTTTGCTTGACGTCGCTGTTGTATTTGGTAGAGAAAATTTACTCCAGTGATCCTAGTTGTATTTGGATGTACTTTCACTTAACTTGAAAATTGTACACTTGCGATAAAAAAATATTGGCTTTTAGGATTCGGAATCAGTAGCCAAGGCTGTGACGTGTTGGTAAGTGGTAGTCGCTAGCCTCTCAGAAACGCTACTACTTTCACTTGACAAATCTCAATATTCATATATGTTACTAGGCACAGTTAGAGAAGTTTGTCTGTACTCTTTAATTTCTAGAACGATATAGTGCTTTGTAAGCCCTCAAACATAATCTATTTAAGCTGATTTTTTTATTCATTTTTAATTGCACATTCCACCGAGAAGTAGTAGCAGCGGAGGACAATTTGAGGTATAAAAAATCTACTTTGTCTAGTTTGATGTTTTCTTAGTGTGGATGCTATTTTGTACAAACGTGCTCCATGTATGAAAGTTTAGCTCATATGTGATACGACTGCTTGTTCGAAGCATTCATGGCGCTCCCAAATGTGACTATTCACTTTCTAAAATATATAGATGTGACTATTCATACATTTACACAAGTATACATATGCCAAATGGAAAAAACATCCAATTTCATGGTTATTACATCCAAACGGGAATTAGAATTGGGTAGCATCCTCTGATTCCAGCAGCAAATTTCAAGTCACCCAAACAACAGAAATCGAATTGGCAGTCATTTCCTTTCTAGACAGGATTTGGAATTTCCACCCAATTCATTTCCGAAATTCAATTATGTGCATCCAAACAAAGCATAAAGCATATCGGCGTACTTCTCTAATGGATAAGTATATTGGTGGACAGTGGTCCAAGCAAATCGGCAAAGGAAATCAAATCCAAGCGACGAGGTGGCTGAGCTCTCGATCCAAATCAGATGATCTCATCTAGTTAGTCTGTCTGTGCTAGTTCCTCTGAAGAGGAAAACGAATACGAAAGGGAATATACTTCAGAATATCCCTACCAACAACTACTGCAGTAGTACCAGTAGCACCGCTAGTGTGCGTGTGCATATATATGGTCTCAGACCTAACATTCATGGAAAAACTTCGAACGCCTTGCTGGCAACGTGCTGCAAAAGGGAAGTAGTATGAGAAGGAAAGAGGTCAGAGAGGAAGCCTGCAGCTACACTTCTCCGTGGAAAGTGTGAAACCTGACGCGAAAAGCGACAGTGTACCCGACTCGCCTGGAGCCAGGGAGACGTCAGAGCTCGGACAACGCATGCTTCAAATGTGCTTGTTTCTCTTTTGCACCGGCACCCCCTGGATGCTTTTTATTTGCAGTAACGTGCATACACAAGCCTAATATCAAAAATTAGGTTTTTGTGGGATTTTAGCACTACATGAAATTTTTTCCTACGTAATGCGCGCTTGGATCACAAGAATGGTGCTGCTGGTTTTTCTATGGATTGGATTCATGTGGATAAATTTCATAGGAATTTGCATAACCACTCCAACCTCTTCTTCAAACTCCATCGCATGGAATCAATACACTTTTTATGTAGCTTTTATGTGTTTACAATTATTGAGTTTGCTGGAAGTATTGAATTCGGTCGTACGCACCCATGTTTTACCCTGACCGTTTGGTTTTAGAGGATGTGCTTCGAAGCTTTGTTGGCTGTTATTATCATGGGGCATGTTTTTGTTCCATGGTGCTGACGGAGAAATTCATAGAGACCGAGATCTGAGGACAAACAATTGTGGTTCGAGTCTGGCTGGTGATGAAGAATTGGCTAGGTGATTTATGAATTGGAGCAGTGGCATGCAAGTGGGAACGACTGCACAGGAGAGGTTCATGGTCCTACCTCTCAGGATGAAAACCCAAGGTCTGGCCTTAATTGGTTGTGCCTGGCAATGGCCTTGTTGAAGGTATTGTTTTAAGAGCACGGACTTTCTTCAGGGTGAAAACCTAGATCTTTGATCGGACGATGGCGGTGTTTGTGCACTGTTCCCTTTTTGGAGGCGTCGTTTTTTGAGAAGCTGGACTTCTGGTGCTGTCTTGGTGGTGGTAGTACCGTTGTTTCAATGAATGAGTCACTGTAGCGGGACTTTTCTTTTTTGTAATTCTTCTTTTTTTTGGCTGTGTGTATCCGTGTGGCCACTAGGGCAATGCGTTGTTGCAGAGGCTGGGTGTAATTGGTATCATCTGATATTAATATATGCTCCTTTCCAAAAAAAATGTTGAGTTTGGCACAAAAACGGTGAAATGGAGATGAACCCCTATATCGATATGTTTCGTTCCTACTATCATCTCGCCTGCTAGCCCGTTGATCTTTGGGTGGTGTGTCTATGCATTTTTGTACTTGAGACATTAAGGAGTTACTCGGTTCTTGACCAAATTTCTCTACCATGCAACAAATTTACAGAGAAATGTTTAGCATGAGTGAAGACTAATTAGAGTTTGCCACATACAAAATCATTGCCAAATTTATCACACATTTTGTATGGAGTCATTTGTTACCTAACACAATTAGCTGCGCGCAACACATCCTCTTCCTTTGATCTCCCTCTCCATATATCTATTTATGTTTACCATGTTTGGATTTGAAACGAAGATATGGAAGTGAATTATTTGCTAATGCCCATGGAAAGAAGGAGATGATAGGTAAATCTCATCTTGGCTGGCACCATGTAGCTATTTATTTTTTCTTTTACTTTTTAGACCTATGTGTTCACATAGAGAAGTTGTACAATTTGTGCCATTGGCTTAACTAGGAGTGGTTCGCTAATAGGTTTATTCGAAGCCATCATGTTTTATCCACTCAGAAAGAAAGTCATAATCTTCTAAGTTAAAAATAGGAAAGACCGTTACTATGCTATAATAGGGATGATTGCAAAAGTTGGTAATGAAATATGACCACATGTGTCATAAGCGAGAATGACAATTTGTTACTATCATTATAGCATATTACTATTACAATATTGTTTACATGAGCCATGTGATAATACTTGCACCTAACTTTGTATGTGTACATCTTATATACTCCTACTATACTACATATGCTCCTAAATATAGCAAGTTTTGACTGTTCAATTTGAGCTACCAAATTGTTTTATATTTAGAATCATAGGGAGTATTATGGAGTACATCTATGATTTATTGCAGTAAAATGCATACCAAATATAGGTGCCATCACATCTTAACGAGTACAGAAATAAGGTTTTAGTTCTAATTTAAATATAAAATCACAACACTTTTTTTGAAACGAAGAGAGTAGTAGCAGTGTGAGAAAGATGTAAAACTCGGGGTCTTTTCAGATTTTCCTCCCGACGCAGAGAGAAGGAAGAAAAAGGAAATTGCGAATAAATAAACGCGAGCCCCGCCTTCCCTCGGCTCTTCCCTCCCCTGCCATCACCGCACCACCACCTCCCCCGTCCACGGCTCCACTTCCGCGCTCACACCTTCCTTCCCTGTTCCTTCCCGTCCCGCCCAAACGCGAGATCTCGCAGCGCCGCCCGCCGCCCGGTCCACGCAGACCCTCGCGCGCGTGGCTTGAGCGGAGCCGAAGCAACCCGATAGCGCCGAGCCGGCAGGGCCAGATCGCCTGGTGCCCGGCGCTCAGGTGGGGCTAGATCCGCGAGATCCCGCGCACTGGTCCCAACTCCTCCGAGGTACAGTCGCGGGCACGCGTTCACTGGATCTCTTCGTCGTTCGACTCATTTCTGAGACTTTGGAAGCTGTTTCGGGTAGCCTGGTCCTGTGATCCAGTGGTGTAGGTGGCAGCACGCTGTTGCGCTGCATTTGGTAGTGACTTAGCTGCTTTGCGTGATTTTAGGGGGTTTTGTGATTCTTCATGGATTAGCTAATGTGTTTTTTATTTTCACGGCAATGCTATTTTTGTTAATTTTCATTTGTGCTATGCAATGAACGTTGTTGATTTGGACGGCAACACTAGGTACTGATACTTGCTAATAGTTTTCCAGTGATTAGTTCGCTTGTTCTAAATTTTAAGTGTCTTGGGACACAGGTGTGCGCAGGGAACCATTACATGTGAAGGCTAGAGTAATATATCTCTCTTGCCGGTGCTGTTTGTGCTGCTGCTGGTCCTGGTTGGTTTGAGAAGATGCAGAGAAATGGAGCGCTGGAATGCAGCGTCTGCCACTCCAAGGTGGTGGCTCCGAGTCCCAGGAGCATATCAAGGGCATATGACAAGCACAAGAGCAAGATATCGTCCAAACAGCGCGTTCTCACATTCCTTCTCGTGGCTGGGGACTGCGTCTTAGTTGGCCTCCAGGTATTTCAGTATCGATGCTGATGTTTAACTTCATGTTGTCTAAACAATGCCTGTTTGGATGAGATTGAGGCATAATTTTATTGAAAAAATGTAGCACAAGAATAAGTATCAAAATCCATGTTACATGCTTGTTGTGATACAGTACGATTTCGCCTGGTAGCCTGGCTCCTTTCCACGAGAACATGCAGGTCATTCTCTAGTACTTTAAAGTTTGCTTGTGCTCAGCTTGTTGGAAAATGCTTTTCCTAATTTGCTAAAGATGGCAGGCATCTGCAGATTGTTAGAACATGTATATGAGTTAGGATAGACTAGGATTTTAGACCATATTATACTCCAAGTCTATCTTCCCCCTGTGTACCTCTTTATATACCACATGAGGTTCATGGCAAAATTACACACGAAATAATTAGGGATCAAATTTTCTACATGGTATCAGAGCGGTTAGTATCATGACACCAATCCTAGGTTCTTTCACCACTTCGGCAGCGCGCTGCGCCCGGGGAGATTAATCTCTTCTCCTCGGGGGCACATCATCCGGTTAAGATTAAAGATCTGATCGGTTTCTAGATTAGATTCGAATTCCCAGTTTTCTAACACAGATTTTGTTCTCTAGTGTTGCTATCAGATTCAACCATTATCTCCCTTAAAAATACACACTCATCAATTTTCAAAAAGATTTATTGGCAGATCTGGTAACCCTTTTCCTAGAGTAAATACTAAATATATTTATGACTATATATGTACCTTTTTGATGTTGAGTTCTGGGACAAACAGATAGCAAAGATGCAGCATCTATCTGATTCCAGACAATTTGCAACTGTGCTAATTATTTGTTTTGCTCTGCAGCCTATCCTAGTCTTTATGTGCAAGGTTGATGGGAAGTTTAAGTTCAGTCCCATGAGCGTTAACTTTTTGACGGAAGTTGCAAAAGTTTTCTTTGCTATCATAATGCTAATAATCCAGGTTAGTTCTTTCTGACCCAGGCTTTCATTAGCTATTATTTTTGTGTTTCAAATCTTGTGAGTGTGTACAAGCCTGCAATGGACTATCATTTTTTAGTATATTTTTGCCCAACAGTAAATTAAAGTGTTGTAGGAACTACAATTTCATTTTAGATAAGAAAGACAACAAAAAAGCAATGGGTTTACACATTACAAGTTTTTGTTTGGTCTGTTGTGTTCAAGTGGTACCCTTTAATATTGCTGCTCTTCATTTTGACAGTCTAGAAAACAGAAGGTTGGGGAGAAGCCACTTCTGTCACTTTCGACCTTTGTACAGGTGATTTTTCTTTCAGAAGATAGAACATCTTGCACTCTTTTGTTGACACCTTGAGGTCCTTGACGATGCTCAGCATGCGCAAAAGTTAAGACGCTACTTGTGCTGCTAATGCTAAACAACATGTAGTGGAACAAGTGTTGCTCATCTCTATTGTATTTATGCCCAACTGAGTTGCATGCAGTCTTCTTTTATCCTATTCATCGATTTATTTATTTAGTATATGCCTCTAACTTTTTGTTATGGCAACTAACCATTTTGTTCGTCAACCCTTTCCTGTGTAGGCAGCCCGTAACAATGTACTATTAGCTATTCCTGCTCTACTATATGCGATCAACAACTACCTAAAGTTTACCATGCAGGTAAAAGTTCATTGAACTAGCTGAAATCCCATTCTTACAATTTGGTACTCTTGATATTTACGAAGCTTACTCTTGTCTTTACATGGTTTTCTGATAGGTATTACTCTTGTCTTTACATGCTTTTCTGATAGGTATTTTTAGTTATGCATTACTTTCTTTTACTTGGTAAAGAAGGGATAAAAATTCTGTGAAGGAAGAAATCAAAGCCATTATATTAGGGGTGCAGCTGATGAATGCATTTAACCTTTTTTCTCCGGATTTGTTTTTTTTGAGTTTGGACATGGAGCCTTCGCTATCTTCTGGTGTGATTTATATTGTTGTTCTATGTTGAATCCATGCACACTTCTGCAATTTGTACCATAGGTTTTGGTATTTCCATACTAAATTGACCTTAGTTACAAGTATTATACTAGTTCCTTTGGCTGTGTGCATCCCTAGATGCATAGGCCAAAAATGTTTCTTCCATTATCTAAAAAAATGCTGTTATACTTACCATGCAGTTATACTTCAACCCCTCGACAGTGAAGATGCTAAGCAACCTGAAGGTACTCTTCTTTTTTGTATTTCCATCTTTTCATGCTAACGGTGCGGTGTCTGAGGATGTGTACTTGCCCTGTGTTTGGCAAATGCAAAATTGTTAATATCATACTTTCTGCTATACAATCCAGGTCCTCGTCATAGCTGTCCTCCTAAAATTAATAATGAGAAGGAAATTCTCTATAATTCAGGTGAGTATGAGCTTGGCATCGCAGCTATTGATATATCTTCATTAAAGATAATTATTACAGTTATTATAATGATTGTGCGGCTGTGTGCGCCTTAGAATTTATCTTCTTTAGGCATTTTTCAATATAAAAACTATTCATGGTTTCTTATGGAGAATTATTAGATTTATGCTACAGCTTTACTCTGCTAGAAGTTCCAAATCATTAGACAAGTTGCATGTTTGTTTTTGCCAGAGTTTTTTTTTCTGTATTTGGTGATCATTTTTCGTGACCTCTGTGGTACCAATATAAATCTGTTGCTACCAATGATATTTGATATTTCAGCTGCAATGCCGAATTTGTTAAAAAATGAACCTTTTTTAAGGTCTAAAAATGAACCTTGCTAATAGGTGCAACTTCAATAAAATCAAATGTAGAAAGAACTAGTGCACACAAGTACGTGTTCTGCAAAATGATGTCACTCATATAATGTTGTTGACGATATTGATAAATGACCTCTTTTTTCTCTGATGGATATAGTGGGAAGCCCTCGCTCTGTTGCTTATTGGAATCAGCGTGAATCAACTACGCTCAATGCCCGAGGGCGCTAAAACTTTTGGTCTTCCAATCACCGCAATTGCATACATATACACACTAATATTTGTAAGTTTCTTCTTATTTATGTTGCTTCAAATGACTGAACAATTATTGGACCCAAGGTTCATGCATACATATATTTATGTGAAATTGTAGGTTACCGTCCCGTCGTTTGCCTCTGTCTACAATGAGTATGCGTTGAAAAGCCAGTTCGACACAAGCATCTATCTGCAGGTAATTTCAGCTAAAGTCTTGGCTTCCTGCACTTTCAAATAATGATATTCCTCATGCATAATTTGTTTTCTGCCTGGAAACAATAAATTGATAGCATATGGTTCCTTATCATGTCATTTTATGCTTACCAGTTCGGACTGATATGAGATATGCACTTACCACATTTCCTTTTTTCTCTGTTATTTTTGTCTTCAATTCACACCAACTCTTTAACATAATTTTCAGAATGTGTTTCTGTATGGATATGGTGCAATTTTTAACTTCCTTGGCATCCTAGGGACTGTCATATTTCAAGGTAAGCATCTGACATGAAAACTTACTTTCCTTGGCAATACATAAGGCTGTTATCCACTATGACTGTTGTACCTGAAACTCAATATGGCTGTGGCTTGGCAATATGGTTGTACCTGAAACTCTATATGGTATTTTCCAAGTATTTTTCAGTTTTACAAACCGCATGGTAGGGGTTTCTATATTTCCTTTGAGGTTACAAAGAAAATGCAATTTAAATGTCTGTTTAGTGCTAGATATATTGATCAACATGTTGTGCTGTGAACTATGGTTTGAGCATCGTAGATTCTACAGAAATGCCATAAGTTAAGAAATCGGGAACGTAAGCCATGGGCCTCTTGCACATTGTTGTTGTTACATATTTGAACACCATCGAATTATTTCATGAATGTCCTGCCATGTCTTATGTTTCCTTGTAAATATTGGCCATTGGAGCACAGACTATGTACGATGTAACTTTGCCCCATGTGTTTGCAGGGCCAGAGAGTTTTGATATTCTTCGAGGGCATTCAAGAGCCACATTTTTTCTCATTTGTAACAATGCTGCGCAAGGAATACTCTCCTCATTCTTCTTTAAGTATGCAGGTAATGGATGATATACACATATAACTCTCTTATACATATTAGTTTTACCTGACCTTGGCTTTTCTTCATAATGTCACTTCTGTATATACACTTCTTTATATGATTTCATTATAGCATATTTCCGAATGATTAACTGAGATCATACTGCAGATACGATTTTGAAGAAGTACTCATCAACAGTGGCCACAATTTTTACTGGTCTAGCATCTGCTGCATTTTTGGGACATACCTTGACTATTAACTTTCTTCTAGGCATCTCAATAGTCTTTATTTCAATGCACCAGGTGATTGCTGTTTTTAATTCTTTAGCTTGCTGTGCCTAGTTGATTCTTGCTCCCAACTGAACTTATGTAAGAGTTATTTCTGTTCAGTTTTTCTCTCCACTAGCCAAAGTCAAAGATGACAAACCAGCTGGAACTTTAGAGTTGGAGAAACATAGGTAAATATTCCTTTGGCCTTGTTTTTTCTACTTTATTTTAATGCCATATTAAGTATCGAAGTAACAACCTTATAATTTTTCTAATTACTTGGGAGTTGGAGTTACAACTGACTTGCCTGACATGGTGCTATATTGATACAAAACCGTTTAATTCTTTCTCTTGGCTAGCTCTGATGTGCATAATAACTGCTGTTAGCACGAATTTGTGATGTTTGCAAATATTTCTGAACACTTAGTCTAATAAAGATTTTCATTTCGCAGGTCATCCGATTCTTTTGTAAATATGACTGTTGGTGCTGATGATGTAAGTACCACATTGTTCGAGTAAATAATTTCTGGAATAACATTCTTCTGTTATATTGACTTATTTAATATGCTGGCCATTATTTCAGGTAAGCCATCTTGGCCCAACTGATGATAGAAAACCGTTGCTGCCAACTTAACATTATACTTGAGGTGAGTCTTGTACTTCTAATTTTCCTCATATAGAAAAACTCTGACCAACAGGCATAGAACCTGCGGCATTTCATTTAGAAGATACTACCGTGAACACCAGGGAGGCCAAGCACTGAACTCTGGTGGGCTGGGAGAGCACGACCGCCTCTAGCCGGCTGAGTGATGCCCGGTTCTTCTCTTATGAGAGAAGCCAGTGGCTTACTTTGAAAATCATGCACTTAACAATTATTATGTTCTGAACCTTGAATACAATAGTTTTGGAACTGTTCCTACATGGTGACACAACAGTAAAATTGTTGTTGAATGAGCAACCACTTGGTCGCCTCTCGACTTTAGCCATTTTAGTCAGAGTTTACAACTCTACATACATCCTCGATGTACTGGTAGTTGTCAGTGTTCAAGGCTGTAGAACAATTATGCTCATCATCAACACATAACCTAGAGTAGTCCTACTGGTTTGCAGCAACCTAATACTCTATATTGTTGTTTGTTAACAAAAAGAAAACACTCTCATCGTTCTATTATTCTATTGGACCAACAAAACCTAAAGTGCTCCTATATGGTATGGTTACATCAACCTAATAATCCGTATTATAGGGTTGTAAACAAAAATAAAACATTACATTTGTTCTATCAATCGGTGCTATACTCAGCACACAATACTAAAAATCGTTAATAGGCATCTCATTCTCAAGAGTATTGATGAACTTCTTTCTCTTTTGTTCTGCAGGTAGATATAGAAGAAATTCTTTTGCCGTGAACCACACATTTTATGTAGCATGGTAGATCGAACCATACACTCTTGTAAACTGTAAAAGCAAAGGAAATGTATTTATATGTAAGAGGCCATCCGATTTTTTGTTACTTTTTTCACCCCAACTTTCTTGGGTCAACAACTGAGGGCTGGCACATGTCACTTGTTCCATACAAATTCACTGATATGAAATGGTAGTTCTTCTCCTTTTCATTTGGCAAAACTGATGTACTCCCTCTGTTCCAAATTAATTGACGCAGCTTTGGTCAGATTTGGTGTGCGACAATTGATTTGGAAGGAGGGAATACTAATACTATGTTGTCAGCAGAATATCCATTTGTGCTGACCATTTGAGCCATTAAATAACCACATAACTGATTTTCATGACAAGCTCAATGCTCTGCTCAGCATCTGCCCATGAATGTTTCTCCACGCAAAAAAGAAAGAAAGAAAGATCTAAATATGACCATTTTATCATTATCATCTACACATGTGCTTGAGCTTAAGAAACGTGCACGAATAAACTGTCCTATACATTGTTTCTGTCGACAGACAATACCTTACATTCAACCAAAAACTCTAGACGTCTTTCTGTGCGTGGCAAGAACTGCTGCTCAGACATGGCTTGCGAGCATAGAAAGTAAACTGGCGTAGTTGGGCAAAAACTTCCTCCCCACACTATCATCAGACAACGCCCTGCTGGTCCCGCACGACGGCGTAGTTGATCACGCGGGCGATGGTGCCCATGGACGGCCGGTAGGTGGGGTCGTACTGGAGGCACTGCACCGCGATTCTCCCAAGCTGCAGGGATCAAGGTACCAGATTTTGCAGGGTTAGATTAGGCTAAATATGGAGATGGATTAACCATATGGAGAGGGAGTGAGACCTTCAGAGCTCCGGTAGGAGGGTACTGGTTGCCGAGCCTCGGGTCGATGCATTCCTGAGCTCTGTCTTCTGTCAGCAGTGGAGATGCCTGGATGGGGGCAGAATGGAAAGTGCAAATGTGTTAGCACGTTGACTTATGTTCTTATTCAAAAATTAGTTTTGAATTGCCGAGAATGTTCCGAGTTCGTATATATTATGTAGTATGGGGTATGTGATTGCATTGTTCTTGTAGGAACACATGCCTGTTGCAGTTTGAAGCTACCCGAGAAAATGAAAAAAGTTCTTACTTATTGGCATTGAATTACAGTTTGTGAATGAAGAAAGAAAAAAACTGATTAGTCTGCATCATGAATACCTTGAACCTTTATAAACAAACCATTCCCTAAAAAAGCATCAATTGGTTCATTGTCAGTCAGTTAGGTTGCCATCACTTTGTAATTGACAATTTAGTCTAGCATGTCTCCTTAGCCTTCTTATGATTCTTATTCATTAATATCTGCATGTCTCTTGGGGGGTGAGTGATCAACAAACGAGAAATGCTCAACCTGTCGAAATTATGAAGAAGAAAGATGCTCACCCAGTTGACCAGGCTTCGCTGCCCCTGCGGCAACGTCCGGTCCAACGGCTTCCTTCCCGTGAGGAGCTCGAGAAGAACGATGCCGAAGCTGTACACGTCGCTCTTGTCGGTCATCTGGCCCGACATGGCGTACCTGCCCAATCGACTCAGCATTCAGTTCAGGAACTAAGCAAATTATTAAGCAATATCAGTGCAGTGCATGGGTGTCACATACTCGGGCGCCTGGTAGCCGAAGGAGCCGAGCGTGTGCTCTGAGCGGTTGAGTCGCGCCATGTCGGCGGCCTGGCTGAACATGTTGTAGTCCGCGATCTTGGCCCTCATGCCGTCGAAGAGCAGCACGTTGGTGGAGCGCACGTCCTTGTGCGTCACCGCCGGCGACGCCTTCTCGTGCAGGTACTCCAGGCCCCTCGCCGAGTCCAGCGCGATCTGCACCCTGTGCGCCCAGCTCAGCACCGGCCTCTCGTCCTCGTCCTCCCGCGCCCCCATGACTTCCCTCGGCCCTGCAATATGCATGGCGCCGCCGCGTGTCATACAGCGTATAACTCAAAAGCCAAGACCGGCCGCGTGTGTTCTGAAGTAGTACAGTATCCCGGCCGTACCGTGCAGGGCGTCGTGGAGGGTGCCCATGGTGGCGCACTCGTAGACGAGCACGCGGAGGTCGCCGCTGACGGTGTATCCGAGCAGGCGGACGAAGCTCTCGTGCCGCAGCTTGGACGCCACCGACAGCTGCCGGCGGAAGACGTCGTTGGAGGCGTGCTTGGACGGCTTCTCCAGCCGCTTCACCACGGCGAGCCTGGCGCTCCGCAGCGTCACCTTGTACACCTTGGCGTAGGACCCCTCCCCGACCAGCCTCTCGGCGGCGAAGTTGTCCGTTAGCTCGTTGATCTCCCGCAGCGCCACCGCCGGCACCTCCACGGTGAGCGGCTCGTCCTCCGCGGCCGGGGCAGCGCCGCCGCCGCGCGACCGTTTCCGTTTGTCTGGGAGAGCACGACGGGAGCGGAATCGGTTGAATGATGCTGAACTGCATGCAAGGAAATTAATTGTTGGCACTGCACTACTACACAGTGCGCTACTACTTACCGGCGGGCTCCAGCGGAGGGTAGGAGTAAAGGTCGTCGGGCGCCCTCCTCCCGAGCCGAGGCAAGCAGCCGCCGTCGGCGAAGAAGGTCTTCACGCTCTCCCACCACGTCATCCCGCCGGCGGCACAGAAGAAAGAGCAGCAAGTACAGGTTCGAGCGAACGAAGGAAATGGCTAATGAGATGAGAGTGACTAGATGTTGTCCGCTCTTGTATCTCACGGAATCTATCGGCACCGGTCGATCGAGTTGCTGAAAATTTTCCTGCCTACCTGCTTGTGGACGGTATCGCTGCAAGGAAGCTCACGGCGGCGACAGGCAGAGGGACCGTAGCGGACAAAGTTCCAAGACTTGGAAACGAACAGGCGATATTTAGTGGACTCGCGCCAGTCGTCGTGACTGACATCCTGCCGCGGAATTCCTACGCGTGCGAGGGACCCGCTAGCCTAGCTCCTGGAACGTACGAGTACGGCCGGGGACGTTGGACCTGGTCTCCTCTGGCTAGCTGCTTGCTTAAACCCTACAACGGCCAGTGGCTGGATCATGCCGATCGAACCGTAACAGGGAGTTGGCGCACGGTGAGGTTGAGGTAGATGACGTGCAGCTGCCAGTGTCGCTGTTTTGCCCGGTCTTTTTTCTTGGTTTATATTATCTGACTTTGATAAGTAGCCTGACGCGTTGCGTTCTTGCGAAGAATATATCGTGAGGTGTCCTCCTGCACGTACGTGTGTCGCTGTTGCGTGAGGTTCGCAGCAAGATTAGTACATTTCGGTCCGCGGGGCGGCTGGGCGACCGGACCGGCCAGAGAGAGACACTCGAGCCGGACGTAGCTCAGCTGCAGGCACGGGCTTGCTCCCTGAAGACCCTGACCCTGCACCGGTGCACCAGCAGCCTGCACGGAGCAAAACACCCTATACAGCTTGAACGACTGGGAGCGTCGCTCAGCCACGTTCTGCCGCGGGCCACACGCGCACGGCGTCATCGCTTCTCGCCACCCCATGTAGGTGACCCTGCGCCCGGGCGGTCGTTTCCAACCGTCGTTGCGTCTGTGTTTTGACCAAAATCTGATGATGCACGGGCGTACTACATGACACGCCCCCCTGCCGACTCTCGTGGCTGCCGAGCCGACACCACGCCGCTGCCGCGGTTACAACCAATCTCACCTGCCCATGTACGCTACAACGTGAACAACCGTTGGTGCTGAGCGCCCATGATCGACACGGATGAATAGATAGAGGATTGACCCTTTTTCCGCGAAAACGCAAAAAATAAAGTGTTTCGATGCATCGATAGAAAAGAAGGTTCTATGAGCATGTCAGACCAGCCCCACGCCATACAACTCAACCCGCAGAACTAAACTAGGGGATAAGCTGGCAAAGTCTCCGAGCTCCTACACAGTGGCGGATCTACAAGAAAATTCATGGACGGTCCGGCTCAAAGAAAGTCTACTGGTTTGTTTAAAATACTGTGCTAGGCTACCAATTTATAGTCAGTTTTGCAAAATTTATGGACGGGCTATGGCCGGGTTTTGACTCTGTGTAGCTCCGCCACTGCTCCTACACTCGCCCACATCTAGCTTCAGGTTTAATCATGTCGCACAAGGAGGTCACAGAGGGGTTCTTGATGTCGAAGACTCCACGTCTTATGCTTCCAAATCCACCAGGCCGTGAGTGTGATCAACGGACTAAGTTCCTTTGTGTTTCTGGTGAGGGGTGATTTGGTGCACTGGCGACCACCACACTACTAGGAAAAACCCCATCTATGGTGTATGGGTTTGGCCCTTCTGTGGCGCATATTAGATGCGTCACTGATACGTCGCCATCATGCGCCACTAAAATTAGCCTTGTGGCGCACAGAAGCCATATGCGTCACAGTAAACTATATGCATGCACCACAGGTGTATTACTCAGGTATTCAAAAAAAGCAGTACTGGTCTAGAATTAGGTATTATACATGATTTATACATGTATTATATAGGATTTATTCACATAGCAGTAGAAACAGTACATTTCACATAGTATATGAAAACAAATATAATATAAACACGAATATAATTTTATCACATTACTTAAAGCCCGATCGAGATACACAAGTGTTCATCATCTCACATTACAAGTGACAAGTGGTGAATTATTACACAAGTGTTGGTACAAAGTTCATCATCTCACATTACAAATGAAGTGGTCACCGCCTACACTAGAATCAAATAGAATATAGTTGTGATGATGGTGAGCAAGAGCAAGAGAACGAGCAATATCTTTATCCGGGTCTTCTTCCACAGGTGGTTCCTCCACTTGCCTACCGCCTCCTCTCGAGTCGCGTACCCTTTGTAGTTGTTGCCGCTGAACTTGTTCACCTGTTTCTGACAGTCCTCACACTCATCGTACACTCCTGGAACCCAACCCTTATACACCACGTACCACTTCGTCATCTCTATAGACAAGGTGAAAGAGCATGTGGGCCCCCATGTATGGTTTTGGTAATTAATGAAAATTTTTATGGATTAATGTGTGTATTAAGTTGCACTTGTAGGATTTGTCCATTAACATCTCTTGGAGCATGTGTTGGCTTCAAGGTCGATGAAATGAAGAAAAAGATGCATTATGCAAGCTCAAAATGTGCCATCTCTAGAAGATCTCATGTTTGATGCTTGCCATCCTCGATGGTCATGGATCGATGAAGAGCAATCAAGAAAGGTGCTCCATCTTGAGAAGGACAAGATAGTCTACAAGCTCAAGTGGAAATGCTCAAGGCAAAGGTATAATCTTGATAGGTTTTCCCTTTTGTCGGTATCATGTTGTTAGTTGGGAGACCGGGTTTAGGATAGATAGCCGTACTATCAAGAGGGTCTCTCGAGTGACTATCTCGATCATATCATTCGAAAAGAGCTCAAACCTTTGCATACTAGGCATCATCGTTCTTGGTTATTATTTGGATCTTATCCTTGTGAGGTTCTAGAGCTTGTGGTATTCATAATAAGATCTAGTTCATCAAAGACGGATTTTCCCTTTATATCTTATTGCGGATTTGAGGTTTTTCGGTTTCTCACCAAGGGAGGTATCTTACTTTAAAAATACATGAAGTATTCTCACTTGGTGATAACCAATATTTGTTGGGTAGCTCTTGTTGTCCTCTTTCTAACAAAATTGGTTTCGCGTCCATCGGAGTTTCCTAGCCCAAGTTATCGCCATTTGAGTTTGCCCTTTGTTTGTTTTTTAAAAAAGAAAAAGATTTTTTCCTGGCCGTCTGGTACTACCGCTGCGCGCTATCGGCCCGTATGCGCGCTCCACCTCACTGGCCCGCCTGGTAGTACCGCCTGGCCCGTCCGGCTCTATCGGGCCGCATGTCCTGCTTCGGCCTAGACATCGTGCTCCCTTTCGCCTCGCTCCTAGCTGTTGCCACCGCGCGCGCGCTTCCCTTGCATCGCTCGCTCGCCCCGGCTCTGCTCGCTAGTGCGCGTGCCCCGATTCCCTTCCTCCCTTTTTCTGGCTCGCTCGCTGCTCCCTAGCGCCAGACGCGTGCGCTGCTGGTGGGTTGGGCGGTAATACCGGCCCAATCTGGTACTATTGTCCCAGTCTACCAGATTTGGCCCCAACAGGCATTTTTCCTGGGCCCTATAAATAGCTCTCTCTCTCTCCTTTTTATTTGTCCATTCTTTGTTAACACCCGGATTTTTAATCCCAGATGCCTGTTATGCCATACATCGCAATCCCAGGATTACCATTTTTGCGAGACATAACAGAATTGGATACCATAGTACATCATCCATTACAAACGATACATAAGTTCTTACACAAATAGGGATCTCATGATCCAGTTCTTAATAGAACATCAAGCAGCGGAATACATTATAATAACGGTAGCATAGGCGAAGCTCCATCTTCGGGGTCACAGGCAATGCCGACGATGTGAGATGATCCTAGTTGTCGTAACCTTCCTGGGGTCCATCCTCCAGGTACTCCTCTTCATAGTCTGGCCATGGGAATAGCCAGGGACAAATCCATGAGTACTCTTTAAGTACTCGCAAACTAATACTAACAGGTAAAGGGGTTTTTGGATAATAGGACACTAGGCTCTAGGATTGTTTTGCAAAAGCCAGATTTATCTCTACTAAGTTTAGAAGCAACGAATGCTCGTCACAAATTTATAACTCCTAAGTGGAAACTTGTATTTCATATCACAACTCTGTTGTGGTCAAGTCAAAGTTTCAAATCATTTCACAAGTCATTTTGAAAAGTCTGACGGGAGAACAGTATGGCCACTCCAACTGTCCATAACCGCGGACGCGGCTATTCGAATAGTTTGACACTCTGCAGAGATTGTACACTTTCACCACAACATTCGATACATCCGTCAGGAACAAATCCTGAATTCACCATACTCAGTATGCGGATAATCAATCCTAACCTTTCGATTACACGCCCTAGTATAAGCACCTCTCCTGTGAGTTTGGCCTCCCAACCATGACCAACTGTCATCTTGGGTACTGCACAGGTGGACAATCTTCACAAGGTAGCCTCAGCTCAGACCTTGGCCATGAGGGAACTAATACTAAGGTATATAAGTTTCCAGTCAAGCCCTACCCAATCTTCGGTTATTGTGGTTATACGATAAAATTGGAATGGTATCGCATCCATACAACCATCAGTTTTAGAAAGGGCTAAGGCTCATGCCTCATCGTTTTCATCACCAAAATCATCAGGTGTTTGGAAACACATGTACAAAACATTTCAATAGAATGATCCATCATTCCAAGGTTTTCATAACCATTTTCCCACCAAGTATTCCCATCTAAAGTTGATCAAGTTTTATGCTTAGCACTAGCATCTACAGGTGGGGGTAAGCAATAATGAGGGGTGGTAAACTAGTGGAGTTCTAACTAAGTTCAATATCATGCCTTAAGATGACATCAAGATTATCTAGCTTAGGCCAAATTTTATGCTCTTTATGCAACTTTCAGATATCTTTCTAGTATCTATAATTCACTTAAGTAAACTCTAAGGAATAGCTTTGATAAAGAAATAAAGTATAAAGCTTGTAAGTAAAAACTAGGATTGGTTGGTCAAGTGGGTTGGATCATATATGCTTAAGGCATATAGTGGTCAGAGTAACAAGTAGTGGGTTGTGGCATCAGTAGGGTATCTTGCAAGGGTTAGCTTGCATTGGTCCACTTAGTTAATAAAGCTTGCACAATATCAGTATAAGCTTGCTAAATTGCAAGTGTTAGCTTGCAAGGTTAATAGCTTGCAAGTATTGGCTTGCCTTGTGCAGAGCAGTGGTTGAAGTTCTCCTCGGCTTCTTCTTCGTAGTATCCTCCTTCCTCCTCGTATCCTTGGTCGGTACTAGCGTCTATAAATAAATACGAGGTACACAATCACCAAACAATACTTAACTACTTGCAATCATCACACACAAGGGTCCTATAGATGATCTAACATCATCTCTAACATTACAAGATTAAGGCTTGGTTTAATTCCTTTTATTTTTAGAAAAGTAATTTCTACTCATTGAAAAACTACTTAAGATTTAATATTCTCCAAACAAAACATGGGATCATGTTGACACATGTCATCACCACATATTTTAGTCCATGGGAATATGATTTAAAGTGGTGTAACAATTTAATAAGGTTTTACCCTTTTATTTTAATTATTTAAAGTGGCTAGAAATGCCTATGTAGTATTCTTTTATTACTTGAACATTATTTCTTAAGGTAAACCTATATATTTTTATATATTCTAAAAGGTATGGTTAAATGTGATTTTTGAGAGTTGGAATCAACTCAAAAGCTATTATGGTTTAAATTTGAAAAATGTTTGAATGCAGAAAAGATTCTGCCTTGTTATTTTTACCATGAGTGATCTATAGATCCAAATGACTTGAATCCAACGGGCTTTGATTCAGCATTCTCAGACCTTTCTAACAAAATTGGTTTTATTCAATTTGGTGCACTGAATCGATCTGGGTTGATTTTTGAAGTTGGGTACAGAAGTGAGTTTGAAACAAAATGAAAAAGGTTTAATTCAAATAACTGGGTTGCGCGGGAAAAGTTAACGGGCCGGCCTGCTAAGCGCAGTGCTCCCGCGGGCTGCTTAAGTGGGTGTCCCCACTCGTCAGTGAGACAGGGAGGGGCGAAGCGGTACGGGGCGATGTGGATCGTTCGATCTAGTTCTAATCCAACGGCTGAGAGTCATCGTCGATGTTGAGCAACGCTGGCAAGAAAGAAACCTAGCGCGGCCAGTGAGGGGTGCTGGGGGCTCACCGGGGTGCAGGCGAGGGTCGTCGAGGCGGGCGAACGACAAAGTCGACGACGGCGAACTCAGGGGTGGTCGCGGCAGCTCCTGGGGTGGACGAAATCGATGGCGCCCTTCTTCTCTAGAGGCGACGGGCTCCGGTGAAATTCTGGCGAGGTGGTGCTCGCCTTGCTCTGGGAACGGTGTGGCACGATCAGTGAGGAGAGGGGAGTGAGATGGTGTGAAGAAATCGAGCGGGGGTGGCCTCTATTTATAGTCGAGCGAGGGGACCGACGGGGCGCACGGTGAGCTCGTCGGGGGCGATGTTACAGGCGGCTATTGGCATGGGCGAAGGTAGGGGGCGGTACGGTGTTCCCTGGCGATGCTCAACGACATGGTTTTGAGGCGTGGGGCGGTGCGGCTTGGTCTGGAACATGCGACGCTCTACGCGGCAGAGGCGGCGTCTTCAACGGCGAGTGGTGGCTGTGCTTTACGGGGCGGCGAAAAAGGATGTCTGGTGGTCTCCTGGGTCGGTGGGGATTTTGTATGCACGCGGTGAGGGCGGCGCGCGGTCTATGGGCGCTGGTCGAGGGTGGCGCTCTGGCGCACGCTCGGCATGGTTGCTGGCGAGGTTGGCATGGTTCGTGCATGTGGTCCAGGGCTTGGCAACGCTCACGGCTGGGACAGTGAGTGGCGGTGGACGGTGGGATGCCTCCCATACATGCTGGCTAGGCTTGTTTTCCTTCCTAGCTTGCTGTCGACATAGGGGTGACATGGGTGTGCTCGGCTGTTCACCATTGTTGGCAATGCCAAGCTTACAGTGATGCTAATGGTTAGTTTAGGTTGTTAGATGATCTACTAAGGCTAGTGGTGTCCAGAGAGGGAACAAGTTAGGCTTCAATCACTGCTCACTATAGTGTTTAGATTTTGTATGATTTGTGTCTGCAACCTGTTTGATGAAATGGCCGCATGAAATCAAGTTTTGAATTTTGAAAATATTTTTGGTGGGTTTGCTAGATTGGTGCTAGTGAGTCTGCAGATGCTTGGGTTTTAAAAGTTGAGCTTGTTTGAGTGGTTTTTGAAAACGTGGGATCTTCCCATATGATAAAGATTCAATTTTGAATTGTCATTTAAACTATGCATTTAAAAGTTTCTGGATGATCACAAAGTGGGCCTTGATACCTTGTTATGAGTACATTCAAGGGGTGCAAAGATCCAGAAAAGTTTCCATTAGGTTCTGAAAGTTTGAGACAACCAAAGTAGGCATGGGAGTTAAATTGGTCAAAATGACCATTCCTTTATTTTATTGGTTTTGATTTATTTGTCTTTAGGAAAAGTTTGGGAAATGTTTAGATGATGTTTATTTCACGTAAGAAATATTTTACAAGCAAGGAAACATACAAACAAGGTGGTTCAAAAGAATTCAAAATGAAATGCATACTCTCATGCATGCCTTCCTATTTTTATTTAGAAAAGTTTTTGTTAACCCTAATTTTGATGATTAGAGTTTGATGATTTAAGTTTAATATTTTTGGGATGTTACAAACCTTCCCCCCTTAAACAAAATCTCGTCCCGAGATTTGAAAAAGGACGAAAAGATTACCTAGGATTTGAAGAGATCGGGAAACTCCGTCCTGATGTGATCTTCGCGTTCCGAGGTAGCTTCCTCTTCTATGTGGTTGATCCACTGAATCTTGAGAAACTTGATGCTTCGGGTTCGGGTAGTTTGAAAAGCTTCTTCCAAAATACGGATGGGTACTTCGGGATAGGTCAGGTCATCGTTGATCTCTATGGTTCGATGATCGATATTCTTGAACACTTCGGTCTTCTCGGGGACTTCGAGAGACTTGCGAAGTAACGAGATATGGAACACATTGTGCACGGCTGACATCTCTTCGGGTAGTTCCAATTGATACGACACTTCTCCTTGACGGTTCAGAATTTTGAAAGGTTCGATATATCTGGGGGCTAACTTTCCTTTGAGTTGGAAACACTGCATTCCCTTCAATGGCGACACTTTCAGATAAACAAAATCTCCTATGTTGAAGGCGAGGTCTCGACGTCTCTTGTCGACGTAACTCTTCTATCGGGATTGGGCGGTCTTGAGGTGCTCACGAATCTTGTGAACCTTCTCTTCTGCTTCTCGTAGGATGTCGGGTCCGAAGATCTGACTCTCTCCTACTTCCGACCAGTTCAAAGGGGTGCGACACTTCCTTCCGTACATGAATTCAAATGGGGCCATTTGCAAACTGGCTTGATAACTGTTGTTGTATGAAAATTCTGCAAACGGCAGACATTCTTCCCACTTGGATCCATATTCTAACACGCATGCTCTCAGCATATCTTCGAGTATTTGGTTTACTCGCTCTGTTTGTCCATCGGTCTGAGGGTGATACGCGGTGTTGAAATCTAGACGGGTTCCTAAACCTTCTTGGACTTTCTTCCAGAATCTTGAGGTAAACTGAGTTCCTCGATCCGATACTATGTTCTTGGGGACTCCGTGCAAACTGACGATTCTAGCGATGTATAACTCCGCTAGTTTCAAACTCTGATATGTGGTCTTGACGGGCAAGAAATGGGCGACTTTGGACAATCTGTCCACTATGACCCAGATAGAGTCATTTCCTCTACTAGAAGTAGGTAGTCCAGTGATAAAGTCCATTCCTACAGAATCCCATTTCCATTCCGGAATCTGCAAGGGTTGCAACAATCCAGTGGGTCTTTGATGTCCTGCCTTGACTCGCTGACATATATCACACTTGGCGATATAGCTTCCGATTTCTCTCTTCATCTTATGCCACCAAAATTGCTCTTTTAAATCTTGATACATCTTAGTTCCTCCGGGATGGATAGAATAAAGAGTATCATGAGCCTCCTTCAAAATAACTCCTTTCAACTCGGAATCTGCTGGTACATAAAGGCGTCCTTTGTACCACAAAACTCCTTCTTCGTCCTCGGTGAATCTGGGTACTTTGCCTGTACCGATACGACGCTTGATTCCGTCAATACTGGCATTTCCCTTCCGCGCCTCTTTAATCTGACTGATCAAAGTGGGCTGGAGTTCTATGCTAGCCAGAAATCCTTAACTTACTAATTCCATCCGAAAATCTTCCATCTCTTTGTGCAGACTTGGTTGCTCCTTCAAAATCATGGAGTTCAAGCGACACGGCAATCTGCTAAGGGCATCGGCTACTACGTTGGCTTTACCAGGGTGATAGTGAATGTCCAGATCGTAATCCTTGATTAGCTCAATCCATCTTCTCTGCCTCATATTCAGCTCCTTCTGAGTGAATATATACTTTAGGCTCTTGTGATCCGAATAAATCTCACAACGGTTTCCCATCAGGTAATGCCTCCATGTCTTCAGGGCTAGAACTACGCCTGCGAGTTCGAGGTCATGGGTTGGGTAGTTTTGCTCATGTTGCTTCAATTGTCGAGATATATAAGATATAACTTTGCCTTCTTGCATTAGCACACATCCGAGACCAATATTGGATGCATCACAATACACATCGAAGGGCTTCGTGATATCCGGCATGATCAAGATTGGGGCTGAAATCAATCTCCTCTTGAGTTCTTGAAAACTCGCTTCACACTTGTCGGTCCATTCAAACTTCTTGTCCTTCTTCAGCAATTGGGTCATGGGTCTGGCGATACTCGAGAATCCTTCTACGAATTTGCGGTAATATCCCGCCAATCCGAGAAATGCACGAACTTGGGTTTGAGTGGTTGGGGCTTGCCAATCTTCTACATCTTTCACTTTGGCAGGGTCAACGGCAATTCCTCCAGCTGATACAATGTGACCGAGGAATCCTACCTCCTGTAACCAGAATTCACATTTGCTAAACTTTGCATACAGCTGATGCTCTCTAAGGGTTCCAAGAATGGTCCTTAGGTGTAGCTCATGTTCTTCTGATGATTTGGAATAAATCAGAATGTCATCGATGAAAACAACGACAAACTTATCCAGGAAGTCCATAAAAATCTTATTCATGAGATTCATGAAATAAGAGGGGGCATTGGTTACTCCAAAAGACATGACCGTATACTCATACAATCCGTAAAGGCAGTCTTTGTAATATCCTCTGCACGAATTTTGAGTTGATGATAGCCAGTCCTAAGATCAATCTTAGAAAACACTTTGGCACCGGTCAACTGATCAAACAAATCTTCTATCTTGGGCAAGGGGTACTTGTTCTTGATGGTGACATCATTCAATTTCCGATAATCCGTACACAAATGGTTACCTCCATCCTTCTTGTCCACAAACAAGATAGGTGATCTCCAAGGTGACGCACTTGGTTGAGTCAATCCAATTTCCAGCATGGAATCTAGTTGCTTCTTCAGTTCTGCGAGCTCTAACGGGTTCATACTATATGGTCTCTGGGCTATGGGTCCGGTTCCAAGAATTAGTTCAATGATAAACTCGATATCCCGATCTGGGGGCATACCGGGCAAAACATCTGGAAATACATCGGGGTATTCACAGACTATCCAGACTTGGTCAATGGTAGGTTGGGCTATACTCTTGTTGCATTTGAATTGGCGAGGTAAGGTTTCAGATATATGCTCGACTGATATTCCGGCTGTACTGGTCATGGTTATGGATTTCTTGGCACAATCAATTAATCCTTTATGTTTGGACATCCAATCCATTCCTAGTACTACTTCCAAACCCTTAGTTCCAAGTACTATCAGATTAGCATAAAAATCTATGCCATGGATTCGGATAGGGACGGCTTTGCAAATTTGCCTAGCCTTGGTGGTTGATCCGGGAATTTGAACAATCATAACATGCTTCAGTTTGGTTGGTTGAATTTTACTAGTGCAGGCAAATTCTTAGGTGACAAATGAGTGCGATGCACCAGAATCAAACAACACTCGGGCAAGTACTAAATTAACAGAAAACATACCCAGCACGATGTCTGGCGCTTCCTGAGCTTCTTCAGCATGCATGAGAAAAAGACGGCCGTTGCGGTTGAGCGAATTCCCTGGGGCAAATCTTCTTCCTGGCTGAACATGACGCTACTGCTGAGTTGGGACATTGGTATTGGGGGCTATAGCATTCTTCTTGTTGGGGCACTCGTTGGAATAGTGGCCTTTATTTCCACAGTCATAACAGGTCACTTGCGACTTGTCCTTGGCTGCTACAGGCACAACATTGCTTCCAGTCCTCGGGGCAGTGTTGGTGTTGGTGGTAACATTGTTGTTGTTGAACTTGGGTGAGGCACGATTGAAATTGCTAGAGTTGCCGGGGTTGTTGTGATTTCCTCCGGGTCTAGGGTTTCGACGGTTGGGATAGGTCGGACGGTTCATCGGGGGTCTGTTGGTCCTTGGGGCAAATCCTGGAGATGGGTTAGGGCGATACTTTGGGGTCTGATGGGTTCTTGGCTGATGCATCATACGACGCTTGAGGTTTGTAACACCCTCGGAATCGGCCCTATGCAAGTTTTAGCGCTTCCCGCCAAACCCGCATAGAAACGATTCAAAGGTGCCCACCAGGCACTTGCGTGCGGGTGGAAAACGAAGTAATATCATTACACAATAGTCCTCGATGGAACCCACAAAACATATATACAACAGCGACTCAATGAGTCAAGAATACAGATATACAATACAAAGATCCAAATCACCTGGAAAACGATACAGCGTCCGAGTACGGACAAGATGCAAATTGAGCTAAGAGCCCTGAAGAATAACCAATGGCGTCCATAACCCTGCCCAGGACAAGCCGGAAGGGTAACCCTGCTAACGACGTCGATCTCAAAACCTGCTTAAACAAAAAGGGGTGCCGACAAAGGGCAAAGGAAAAAGAGAGCGGTCAGTACTGAGGCCAGTACACGGCGAGGCTAGAATTCGGCGGTCCTCGCCTACATAGGTATGGTGGACTGAAGCGGCAGCGCAGCATACACTAAACAACCTATAGAGACTCGATATAACTGTCGGCTATCAGAGGGGGAATAAGAAAGACCTATTCGGAACCAACCTGATGCTACCACCAAACATACCCATCCTGGTATTTCCCCCTCGAGACCAAACGAGGAAGTCAACCGAGGAACTCACACAGTTGGCAGTTTTATTTATTCAGTTATCGTTGCAGCAATTACTAGTCAGGTATAGATAGTCATCCTGATATAATAAGCAGTGGGCAGTTTTAGTTAACCATTATGTTGTAGTTGCAACACTTACTAGTCAGATACAATAAGCATGAGATATCCCAAACCCAGCAGTTATTGGCACTTTTAGTTAGCCATTTCGTTGTAGTGGAGCTGATTACTAGTCATATTGGATACAAGTCAAATTATAACAATAAACTTTAGTTATAGTTGTCTATGATCGAGAACTGTGCTCCAAGTCGTCCATAACCGCGGACACGGCTTCTCGAAAAGATTTAACCCTGCAGGGGTGCACCAAAGTTTCCACACGCACCTACACCCTTGTTGTCAGATCAGGTAGGCACAAGATCACAAAACATACACCCAACGGTATGTCGACGGGGTTTCAGACACGACGTTTCCCAGACCCAAAGCAAGAACATGGGGGCCACCCCACTAAGCTGCCCGCAACGAAGTCGGCCGGCTCCGAGACGGACCCAGGGTTTGTGACGACGGATGTAAACGACTGGGAACCCGAAAGTGTGACTGGGCTTGTCGATACCGCAAAAACGTGGCACGGGGTTCCAAAACAGTACAGGCGCTCCACGTGCAATCATAAATAAAGCAGTAAAGCATGGTATAAGTACAGGATAGTAATAAAGCCCCAAACTACTTTGTGGCCCCCGGTACAGTACTTTGAAATCAGGTACTAATCGATGGGGGTGCCCACACACCCCACCTGTGGTTAGCGCGCTCGATCTCGGAACATGTGTCAAGAACTCGGGGTCCTACGGGACACCAGTGAGCGGTTAAAAACCAAATATTGTCTATTACCCACCGGTGCCTCTGCATTTACCTACTTCAATTTTAGTTATTAAACGATAATTAAAGCCATGATCATCTCCAACATTAAACATACGGCAATACTCCAACAACTGCGGTACTGAACGACACGCAACAGCACTTGAGCAAGCGACTACGACACGCAAGTCCAACTATCTACCAAACAACAGGTAATAGGATGTGTCCAAGGCAATATAAGGCTGCAAGGGATATCACGAGCACGAAAACTAGAGCATCGCAACACAGATAGCAACAGATCAACAGGAGGGAATAAATACTATAAAAGTAAGATAGGTAGAAAGGGGGAGATGCTCGCCTGAAAAACATTGCCGAAGGTTCACCCGAAGATCGGGTCGAAACTCGCATCAACTCATCGGCCTAATCCGTGAAGAAGCAAAGCACTAGCAGAAACACCAGATGCAATATTTAATACTACGACAGAAGATCAGGCATGATGCATGTATGATGTATGACATGGCAAGGTGCGATGCAATTAGGCAATATTAAACGGAACCGGGGTCCCGATATTTATTTAGATGGTTCATGTTGTTTAGGTACCCGCCATTTAAATGTTGTCTTAACAAGGCAAAATATGTCACCGGTTCAATGCACAAATTTAAATGGGACCAATATTGGACTAGATTCGCCCGCATATGGACTCACTATTTAATTATGAGGTGAATCGGCATAACGCCCCCAATTACACAATATGTATGCGAGTATGACAATTTAATATGCAACAAGTATAACATATTCATTTATAAAATAGGGTCTCGGCAAAAAGGTCACACATTTGGGATCGACGACCTTGGCGTGCTATGGTTCGGGTTCGGTCTTCGGTTCCATGACGGAGTTCTTCGGACTGCAGGAAGAAGTCCTTGAGGTTCCCTGTCGACGATGTCTTCGGGAGTGTCTAGTCCGTGTTGGAGAACTTGGTACTGGGTCATCGAACACCACACATCTAGTACCACATCAACATCACTTCACCATATCAGGCATCGGGGTCACACATAGATCATATAGGAATTCCAAAGAGCAAAGGCTTGGAGAGCAGGTGGCAGGGGAGCACAGGCGCCTGCACACAGGAGCCGTCAGTGGAGGGGACATGACCTTCAGGACGAGCTCGGGCAGCGACGGTTGCCGCATGGTCGGGCGCTGGCATGGAGGTTGCGGGGCTGAGGAGGTCACGACCGAGAGGGGAAGGTCGGCCGGCGGCGGTCGGAGGCGCACCAGCAGGGCAGACGATGAGGGTTCGCGCGAGCAGCGCTGCAGACGTGTGATGTCGCTGGCGAGGACGGAGGGACGGCGAAGTGCTCAGGTCGGGGAAGCCGGCTACGGGCTCTGCACAGGAGGCGAGGAGGCCAGCGTCGAGGGACTCGCGCGGGCGGCCGCGGGGATGCGCAAAGAGACGAGGGGGACACCGGCGGCTCGGGGACTGGGCCTGCCGCGGCGAGGAGGAGGAAGGCAGCGGGGTTAGAGGAGGTCGCAGAGGCGGTCGGGCGGGGTCGCGGCCGGAGGCGGGCGAGGCAGGGCTTGGTGGGCGGGGCCGCGAGACGAAGGGAGCCGAGCAGGGCGGCACGGTCGCGGGACGGTGCCGATGACGACAGGCGGGTGAGGCGCAGACGGGGTCGAGGGGGTGCCCTGCGACGCGACGGCGGCCTAGTAGAGAACGGCGGCTGCTGGCGGCGCTCGAGAGGTAGGACGTCGACGGCATCCCGCAACAGAGAGGATCGAGGGGAGAGGGAGGCGAGATCGAGCAGAGGCCAGAGGGAGAGAAGGTAGGGGTCACGGGCGCGTGAGGAGGGAGCACGAGGTGGGACCCAGGGACACAAGCGGGCTGGACGGTTGGTGGACAGGGTCGTGAGGCGCACGCGAGGTTGGTGGCGGCGGCAGGGTGGGGAGTAGGTGGTGGGGTGAGGGCGTGTAGGAGGATTAGGGTTTGGGGTTGCATCGGTTTGGTCTAGGCTAGAATGGAGGTGGCCGACTGGGCCGGGTTTGGCCTGGTTTGGCTGCCTCCCCCAATTAAAAGATTTAGGGTTTTATTTATACATTTATTTCAAAGAACTTTTGTAAATCATTTAGTCAAAACAAAATATCTGGACAACCGAAGTTTGATTTGAATTAAGACGAGGGTGTTTGCAAAAACAAAATAGACCTTTGTAAAATAGTTTTTATAAAATAGATGCATGATGATGCCATGGTGATGCGCATAATAAAATAATAGCGATTTTCTAGTACTGGATTTACCCGGGGTGCTACACGGTTCTCATTGGCTTGGTTGATCTTTCCTTCCATCTGGATAGCAGAGTCGACAAGGGCTTCAATATCAGCAAAGGGAATATTGACCAACACCGTCTGCATCTCATCATGCAGACCATTCAGGAATCTTTCTTTCTTCTTGGCTTCAGTGTTTATTTCATCCGGGGCATACCTTGCTAATGACACAAATTTGTCACGGTATTCCACTACAGTCATCCTTCCTTGCTTCAGCTCTCTGAACTCGTCTCCCATTCTCTTGATCAAACCCGGTGGCACATGGGTTCTGCTAAACTTGACCTTGAATTCCTCCCAGGTCATCATCTGGCCTCCGGTCATTGCGCGAACACTATTCCACCATGCTCTGGCATCTCCGGCTAGATAGTGGGTGGCGAACATGACTTTCTCGTTGGCTTCCACTCCGGCTACTTCTAAGTTATTTTCCATGGTTTGCAGCTATCATCGGCGTCTAGGGGCTCTTCGGACTTAGTGAAAATAGGTGGGTTGGTATTCTGGAAGTTCTTGAGCTTAGATCCGTGGTTGTCCTGATTTCCGTGGCCTTGGTTGTTGTGGGCTAGCTGGGCTATCTGCTGAAGGGTGGCTAGGTTGGCTTGACGTTCTGCTCTTTCAGCTTCACGGTCAGGAGTCAACATTTGCAGTATCTGCAACATCGGGTCCGGGGTTGAACCACTTCCTCCACGTGGCATCTGAAGATTGAGATAGATCGTGAGAAAAGAGGGAAATTTCTAAGGTCTTGGGTCTTTGAAAAAAAAATTAAAGTTTGACTCAGATTTTTTTTCAACTTGCTTTTTCATTCATTCATTCATTCATAGCACCCGATACAACACACACCACAACAAAGAAAAGCAGATGGTTTTAAGAACCATTCTGAGAACTACGATACAGTGGGACCGAATACTATTCACTACGCTAGTGCTCAAGTGCTACTACTCCTTAGAATCTGTGGCTTCGTCATCTTCATCATCATCGATGAAGGTGAAATCGTCCTCATCGGTGAAGAAATCCATAGCCTGATCTCCCAGAAAATCATCATCATCGCTGAGATAGGAGTAGGGGTCTCCACGAAGATCCTCTCCGGCATTCTCCCTTTCCTCTAACTGCATGTCTCTCTCGTGGATGGTCTCCTCCAGAGATGAGATGTGGTGGTGAAGACGGGCAATAATGCGCTCCTTCTTGTCGAGCTGACGGTGGCGGGACTTGCAATACTTTGCTAGCAGGGCGATGGTCTGGTCCTTCGTCTTGATGATGGCATACTTGTGGTTGAAGTAGTCACGACAGTTATCCAACTCCTGCTGTCGATCGTACATCATGAAGCTAAGGTGGTCCAATTGAGTCTTCAGTTCGGGGTGGTATGGGGCTTCTAGTGGTTGTCCATTAGCATCACGCCTTGGGCAAAACTCAAAGCGAGTACCCTTGATCTGATTGATGCTCTGCCCACACAAACGAGAAAGAGCTTCCTGCATGGCTCTGGCAAGTCCATCGAGCCAGTTGTTTTCCCTCAAGGTAAACTGAATTCCGTCCGCAGTGGGAGGTTCAATCTTTCCTCGGAGACTTGCAAAAATTAGCCACTGCAGATATTCTCCTCCTTGATCATTGAGCTGAGCTCCGAAGAACTCGGGGTGCGGACGCTCCAGAAGTTCCGAAAGCTGGTCCAAATCCCTCTCAAAGATCAGGTCTCCTCCATTCCCAAGTTGGTAAAACTTGCTGTACTTCACGTCCATCTATAAGAATATAGGATGAGTAAGTTAGTAGAGTGATTAAGTGTGTCAAAATTTTTTGTATTTTGTAAGAGATTTTGGAGGAACATGAATTTTCATGAAAGAATAAAAAAGATAAGAATGAGAATAAATTTTTGTAAATATTTGTTTTCTTTGATTTGAAACTAAGTTTTTGGTTCAAACGTCCAGTCTAACTAGGGTCTCCTATGGTCAGGATGGCTCTGATACCAACTTGTCAACACCCGGATTTTTAATCCCTGATGCCTGTTATGCCATACATCGCAATCCCAGGATTACCATTTTTGCGAGACATAACAGAATTGGATACCATAGTACATCATCCATTACAAACGATACATAAGTTCTTACACAAATAGGGATCTCATGATCTAGTTCTTAATACAACATCAAGCAGCGGAATACATAATAATAACGGTAGCGTAGGCGAAGCTCCATCTTCGGGGTCACAAGCAATGCTGACGATGGGAGATGATCCTAGTTGTCGTAACCTTCCTGGGGTCCATCCTCCAGGTACTCCTCTTCATAGTCTGGGCATGGGAATAGCCAGGGACAAAGCCATGAGTACTCTTTAAGTACTCGCAAACTAATACTAACAGGTAAAGGGGTTTTTGGATAATAGGAAACTAGGCTCTAGGGTTGTTTTGCAAAAGCCAGATTTATCTCTACTAAGTTTAGAAGCAACGAATGCTCGTCACAAATTTATAACTCCTAAGTGGGAACTTGTATTTCATATCACAACTCTGTTGTGGTCAAGTCAAAGTTTCAAATCATTTCACAAGTCATTTTGAAAAGTCTGACGGGGGAACAGTATGGCCACTCCAACTGTCCATAACCGCGGACGCGGCTATTCGAATAGTTTGACACTCTGCAGAGATTGTACACTTTCACCACAACATTCGATACATCCGGCAGGAACAAATCCTGAATTCACCATACTCAGTATGCGGATAATCAATCCTAACCTTTCGATTACACGCCCTAGTATAAGCACCTCTCCTGTGAGTTTGGCCTCCCAACCATGACCAACTGTCATCTTGGGTACTGCACAGGTGGACAATCTTCACAAGGTAGCCTCAGATCAGACCTTGGCCGTGAGGGAACTAATACTAAGGTATATAAGTTTCCAGTCAAGCCCTACCCAATCTTCGGTTATTGTGGTTGTATGATAAAATTGGAATGGTATCGCATCCATACAACCATCAGTTTTAGAAAGGGCTAAGGCTCATGCCTCATCGTTTTCATCACCAAAATCATCAGGTGTTTGGAAACACATGTCCAAAACATTTCAATAGAATGATCCATCATTCCAAGGTTTTCATAACCATTTTCCTCCAAGTATTCCCATCTAAAGTTGATCAAGTTTTATGTTTAGCACTAGCATCTACAGGTGGGGGTAAGCAATAATGAGGGGTGGTAAACTAGTGGAGTTCTAACTAAGTTCAATATCATGCCTTAAGATGACATCAAGATTATCTAGCTTAGGCCAAATTTTATGCTCTTTATGCAACTTTCAGATATCTTTCTAGTATCTATAATTCACTTAAGTAAACTCTAAGAAATAGCTTTGATAAAGAAATAAAGTATAAAGCTTGTAAGTAAAAACTAGGATTGGTTGGTCAAGTGGGTTGGATCATATATGCTTAAGGCATATAGTGGGCAGAGTAACAAGTAGTGGGTTGTGGCATCAGTAGGGTATCTTGCAAGGGTTAGCTTGCATTGGTCCACTTAGTTAATAAAGCTTGCACAATATCAGTATAAGCTTGCTAAATTGCAAGTGTTAGCTTGCAAGGTTAATAGCTTGCAAGTATTGGCTTGCCTTGTGCAGAGCAGTGGTTGAAGTTCTCCTTGGCTTCTTCTTCGTAGTATCCTCCTTCCTCCTCGTATCCTTGGTCGGTACTAGCGTCTATAAATAAATACGAGGTACACAATCACCAAACAATACTTAAATACTTGCAATCGTCACACACAAGGATCCTATAGATGATCTAACATCATCTCTAACATTACAAGATTAAGGCTTGGTTTAATTCCTTTTATTTTTAGAAAAGTAATTTCTACTCATTGAAAAACTACTTAAGATTTAATATTCTCCAAACAAAACATGGGATCATGTTGACACATGTCATCACCACATATTTTAGTCCATGGGAATATGATTTAAAGTGGTGTCACAATTTAATAAGGTTTTACCCTTTTATTTTAATTATTTAAAGTGGCTAGAAATGCCTATGTAGCATTCTTTTATTACTTGAACATTATTTCTGAAGGTAAACCTATATATTTTTATATATTCTGAAAGGTATGGTTAAATGTGATTTTTGAGAGTTCGAATCAACTCAAAAGCTATTATGGTTTAAATTTGAAAAAATGTTTGAATGCAGAAAAGCTTCTGCCTTGTTATTTTTACCATGAGTGATCTATAGATCCAAATGACTTGAATCCAACGGGCTTGGATTCATCATTCTTAGACCTTTCTAACAAAATTGGTTTTATTCAATTTGGTGCACTGAATCGATCTGGGTTGATTTTTGAAGTTGGGTACAGAAGTGAGTTTGAAACAAAATGAAAAAGGTTTAATTCAAATAACTGGGCTGCACGGGAAAAGTTAACGGGCCAGCCTGCTAAGCGCAGTGCTCCCGCGGGCTGCTTAAGTGGGTGTCCCCACTTGTCAGTGAGACAGGGAGGAGCGAATCGGTACGGGGCGATGTGGATCGTTCGATCTAGTTCTAATCCAACTACTGAGAGTCATCGTCGACGTTGAGCAACGCTGGCGAGAAAGAAACCTAGCGCGGCCAGTGAGGGGTGCTGGGGTCTCACCGGGGTGCAGGCGAGGGTCGGCGAGGCGGGCGAACGATGAAGTCGATGACGGCGAACTTAGGGGTGGTCGCGGCAGCTCCTGGGGTGGACGAAATCGATGGCGCCCTTCTTCTCCAGAGGCGGCGGGCTCCGGTGAAATTCCGGCGAGGTGGTACTCGCCTTGCTCTGGGAACGATGTGGCATGATCAGTGAGGAGAGGGGAGTGAGATGGTGTGAAGAAATCGAGCGGGCGTGGCCTCTATTTATAGTCGAGCGAGGGGACCGACGGGGCGCACGGTGAGCTCGTCGGGGGCGATGTTACAGGCGGCTATTGGCATGGGCGAAGCTAGGGGCGGTGCGATGTTCCCTAGCGATGCTCAACGACATGGTTTTGAGGCGTGGGGCGGTGCGGCTTGGTCTGGAACATGCGACGCTCTGCGCGGCAGAGGCGGCGTCTTCGACGGCGAGCGGTGGCTGTGTGTCACGGGGCGGCGAACGAGGATGTCTGGTGGTCTCCTGGGTCGGTGGGGATTGTGTATGCACGCGGTGAGGGCGGCGCGCGGTCTGTGGGCGTTGTCGAGGGTGGCGCTCTGGCACACGCTCGGCATGGTTGCTGGCGAGGTTGGCATGGTTTGTGCGTGTGGTCCAGGGCTTGGCAACGCTCGCGGCTGGGACAGTGAGTGGCAGTGGACGGTGGGCTGCCTCCCAGACATGCTAGCTAGGCTTGTTTTTCTTCCTAGCTTGCTGTCGACATGGGGGTGACATGGGTGTGCTCGGCTGTTCACCATTGATGGCAATGCCAAGCTTACAGTGATGCTAAGGGTTAGTTTAGGTTGTTAGATGATCTACTAAGGCTAGTGGTGTCTAGAGAGGGAACAAGTTAGGCTTCAATCACTTCTCACTATAGTGTTTAGATTTTGTATGATTTCTTCTGCAACCTATTTGATGAAATGGCCGCATGAAATCAAGTTTTGAATTTTGAAAAGATTTTTGGTGGGTTTGCTAGATTGGTGCTAGTGAGTCTGCAGATGCTTGGGTTTTGAAAGTTGAGCTTGTTTGAGTGGTTTTTGAAAAAGTGGGATCTTCCCATATGATAAAGATTCAATTTTGAATTGTCATTTAAACTATGCATTTGAAAGTTTCTGGATGATCACAAAGTGGGCCTTGATACCTTGTTATGAGTACATTCAAGGGGTGCAAAGATCCAGAAAAGTTTCCATTAGGTTCTGAAAGTTTGAGACAGCCAAAGTAGGCATGGGAGTTAAATTGGTCAAAATGACCATTGCTTTATTTTATTGGTTTTGATTTATTTGTCTTTAGGAAAAGTTTGGGAAATGTTTGGATGATGTTTATTTCACCTAAGAAACATTTTACAAGCAAGGAAACATACAAACAAGGTGGTTCAAAAGAATTCAAAATGAAATGCATACTCTCATGCATGCCTTCCTATTTTTATTTAGAAAAGTTTTTGTTAACCCTAATTTTGATGATTAGAGTTTGATGATTTAAGTTTAATATTTTTGGGATGTTAGATTCTTCCTCTAATTTTCTCAAGCATTTGCTCCATTGTTTGACTACTTCTTGAGCTTGCCTAAATTTGAGACGAAGATAGAGGAGATCTAGATCTACATTTTGAGTAATCCAAATCATCTCTTTGTGAGTGAATATTTGGGATCTAGATCTTGGGGGATTTTGTGTTCCTCTTTGATTCTTCCTCTCTTGTTCCCTCAATAGGTTTAGTAGCTTTGTTGGTACTTGAGAGTGAGGGATTGGAGCATCTTTGTGGTGTTCTTGCCATTTGCATTCGGTGCATTAATTTGAGTTCTCCTCGGAGGATTTGGTTTGTGATATTTAAGAATATTGTCTCTCCTGGGTTCTTGGAACCCTAGATGGTTGTGTGGCCTTTGTGGTGTGTTCTTGGGGCCTCCAATTAAGTTTTGGAGCTATCCTCAAGCTTGTGGCCTTGATGACGTTTATTGGGAGCCTCCAATTAAGTTGTGGAGATTGCCCCAATCTTGTATGGGTTTGGTGACCGCCCTCAAGTGTCCCATAGTGGTTCGGGTGCTTGCCATGCGACGGATGCTCGGGATAATAGGGTGAAGCCTTTTGTGGCGTTGGTGGTATTAGTACTGCCCACCCCTCCAATGAGACATACTTCCATTGTGGAAGGAACTCGGTAAAATATCGTCGTCCCCGCGTGCCTCAGTTATCTCTATACCCGAGCACTTTACTTTGTGATAGCCTTCGTGCTTGAAGTAATATATATCTTGCTATCAAATTTTTGCTTGCCTTGCTTAGCATAAGCTGTTGGTGCACATAGGTGAACCTCAGTATATATAGGCTTTATGCTTGATAAAATAAAACACTAGTTTTATTCCACCTTTATTAAGCCCATCTCGTAAAAGTTTTTAACTGCCTATTCACCCCCTCTAGGCGGCATCCGTGATCTTTTACAAGTAATATTAGTAAATCATGCAACAGATTGAACTAAATGGGTTCACATTCATATATGTTCACAAAAATTAAAGCAAAATATTCATGAACATAAAAGATAGCATATTGATAACAATCATAGAAGTTCGATGTAAACGACCATATTAGTAAAGTTTATGACACAATACTACACGCATCCATCTATGCACACACTCGATAATGCTAGGCACACACATCGATCATTGAGAATTATTCCTGCTTGGCTTTGGGAACGGTAGATAGCCATCCTTCATCATCCACGTCCTGATGTCACCCTGCTTACAGAAAATATCTTCGATATCCCTCTTAGTTAACCCTATGTTGTGTTTTAGGACCCCTCCCCTTGTGTTGACATCTTCCACGATAATTTCTGACAACTTAACCTGGATGCGATGGAAGTCTTATCTAGGATCATCATCGTTGTTTTGCGCCAAATTTTCGGCCCATGCTTGGAGACTAGATGGCAACGTTAGGTTCTGGCAATCCCGGACAAACCATTTAAGGTTATGCATGACGTAGAAGGCCTCCTTGGCATTGCCACTGGTAGTTGGCTCCTTGACGTAGGGTAACTCGAGCACATGCTTGAACACGTGTTTGCCATCGTTGAAACATTCCCCCTTGTTGGCGAAGGGGCATCCCTTTCTGGTGTAGCCCTCGAGAGCCTCATTTAGAACACCCCTTATTCTGGTGTAGTCTTTCTTCTTCTTACTTGTCGAGTCGAAATACGTTGCTAGCGAGTGCTTCGTGGAAATGACAATGAGTGTGCAATATTTGTCTCTGCACAACACGATTGAAACAGGATGTTGGAAAAGGGCAAAGGAAGAAAGCTATAAGAAAGCCTAAGTTATGACGGATAGCGGGTGTGTACTTACTCGGGAAAGAGAGGCAAAAGAAGCGTGTTCGTCCTCTTGTTGTGCAACATGAACTTTTGGAGGTACACCGTCGCCATGGTCCGTTTCTCGGATCCTACTGCCAACTGGCTATCACGCATGTAGTAGGGATCCACTATCGCAGTGTACGGGGTTTGCTCTCTCTTGATCTTGATCGCCAGATTGAGCGCGAATGTGCGGACCAGGTTATATTCCAGCTGTTTTGGGAGAAACGACTTGAAGATGTCCTCGTACGCTATGAAGAACACATCCGCGGGGGCTTCATGGACGAAGTCCACGTCCGATAGCACCTTGACAGTGAAAACCGGGTAATTTGGATCTTTGTATTTAAGAAGGATGCCCTCTTGTGTCTTGATACCATCATTCAAAGTTTGCATGGCTCCACGAGCGAGGCGAAGTAGCTCCAGAGTCAGTATCGCTTCACCGACTACATGCATTCGGGGCAAGCAATCCTCGGGGGCTGGTACGACGTCGTCCTTGTAGGGGTTCGCAGCATGGAAAACAAAAAATTATATCGTGAGAATACACAAAAGCCAAGATCTAATCTACGAGATCGGTGCAACGAGTTTGTAGAGAACTAACCCTCATAGATCCAAAACATTTAATGAGATCGGATTCTCGTGGTTGATGTAGTCGATCACTTGCCAATCTCAAGATTGTGTAGACAATCCTTACGGCGCCATGTTCCGACACCGCTTCCGCAGTCGGTCACACGTACGGTAGTCGATGAAAACCTTCCTCTCCCTTGTTCCAGCAGGCAGCGGTGGTTATAGATCTCCTCGCGATTCCAATAGCACGACAGTGTGGTGGTGGAGGTGGAGGAGTAGATCCTGCAGGGATTCACCTAAGCTGGAGCAGGTATGGTGGAGGAGAGAGGGCCTCGGCGTCTAGGGTGTATGCGCCAAGGAGAGGGAGGCATCGGTGGCTAGGGTGTAGGCGGCGACGACTTGGAGAGGGGCAGCGGCCTAGGTTAAGGGGTGAGGGGGTGTCACCCCCTCTCCTCCTTATATAGGTGGAGGGGAGGCGACCAGGGTGGTCGAGTCCTCCCCTAACTCCCCTTGTGGTCGGCGGCAAGAGAGAGGGAAAGGGAAACCTTTTCCCTCAAGGTTTCCTTTCCTTCCTCCACTAGGACTTTGACTTCCAAACTAGGATTTGCCTTTTCAAACTAGGATTTAACTATTCAAACTAGAGTTTGTGTCTCTCTTCCTTGTCCTTGGCCAACTTGACCTAGGGTTCCATGCACCTAGTCCATTAGGGTATGGTGCATTCCAAGTACCCCTTCCCGGGGTGGTGGACCTTATAGAACATTCTAGAAGCTTCTGATAAAAACACCGAAAACATTTCCGAACCCTGGAAATTATCTTTCCTTATATTAATATTATTCTCTGGACCATTCTGGATCTCCTCATGATGTCTTGGATCCAATCCGAGACTCCGAACAACATTCGGTCTCCAACTCATATTCCATATCTACTAAACAACATCGAATCCTTAAGTGTGTCTCCCTATGGTTCGTGAACTATGCATACATGATCGAGACACCTCTCCGATCAATAACCATCTGGAAATCCATTATGGCTGCCACATATTTTTATGATTACTTTGTGATCGAATGAACCATTTACATACAATATCGATTCCCTTTGTCATGCGATACTTTACTTATCCGAGGTCCGATCGTCGGTATCTCTTATACCTAGTTCAACCTTGTTACTAATAAGTACTCTTTACTCATACTGTGATGTGACATCCCTTGTGACCTTGTCACATGCTTGCAAGCCAATTGGATGACACCCCACCGATAGGGCCCAGAGTATATCTATCTGTCATATGGATGGACAAATCCCATTCTTGATCCATGTGCCTCAACACATACTTTCAGAATACCTAATGCCACCTTTATAACCACCCAATTACGAAGTGGTGTTTGATGTCATCAAAGCATCCATCTGGTGATGGTGATTAACATGATCTCATGGTCGAAGGATTAGGTTACTATGTATTTGAAAGCTTATAGCAAATGAACTCTAAATGTCTTGATCTTATGTTATGCTAACTATAGGAGTGTGTCCATCACATCATTCTCCTAATGGCATGATCTTGTTATTAATAACATCCAATGTCCATGATCAGGAAACCATGATCATCTATTAATCAACAAGCTAGTTCAACAAGAGGCTTACTAGGGACTCTTTCATGTTTACAAAACACACAAGTATTAATTTTTTTGGTTAATACAATTATAGCATGGGATGTAAATATTTATCATAAACATAAATATATGATAATAACCATTTTATTATTGCCTCTTGGGCATATCTCCAACAGTCTCCCACTTGCACTAGAGTCAATAATCTAGTTTGTAAAACTTTGTGCATTCAACACATATGGCTTTCTGGTGTTGTATATACACTATTGCTAGTGGTTAACTAATCTTTGGATCCGACACTTTCAGGTCCGTGTGTATTTGCATGTCTTTGCATCTCTACGCATCACTCATTCTCAACTGAGATGGCATTGTATAACTTTGGTCCTTTGGTGAGACCTTTAGTTCCTTGGGATTAAATCATGTTGATATAATTATCGTACAATATATCCTCATAGTATTAGCCCATGGGAACCACACCTAGTTTGATAACAAACTACTTGACACAAATGCCCTCTTTGGCTGCTACAATAACAATCATATACATAGTCTTTTGTTGTAGTATCTGTCATAATGTATTAATTTTGGAACTCATCCAAATCCGTTATGGAACTTCCTTTTTATTACATTGTGCCACCCATAGTTTAACTTGAGATAAATTTAATTTGTATCTTGTGACAAAACTAGTATCAACATAACACTTTACAATGAACTATCTATCTATTTGTCACCACATCAATAACAAATTCTTAGTTCTTCCAAAGATCATAAGAATATCCTTACTATCGTCCAATGATCATCTTATGAGTCATTCTGGCATATGCTCATAACATTTAGAGCATAGGACATATCTGGATGTGTACATATCACGGTATGATTAATCAAAATATTCCTGTGATTTCACTCATCAAGTGGCAAAACACTTGAATCTTGTTTCACTTACCAAGTGTCAAAACACTTGAATCTTGATTCAATCCTTCATGTGCGACAAGTACTTTTCTTGTCCTTTCTATATTGAAATCATTCAATATCTCATCTATGTACATTTGGCATAACCATATTAGCGTCTCAATCTATCCATATAGACATTGATGCCAAATATTCGGGTTTTGACTAAGTCTTTCATCAAAATGAAATTCTTAAAATGTGTCAATAAAAGATACATGCGGTGACCCAGCATACCACTGCATGTGTAGTACACTATAGTCGTTGACATGACACCTACAAAACACCGTTCTGTAAATATCACATCCCTCAGAGTGGTACAACAGAAACATTGCGGGTACATATTACAAACATTCACACATTATTATTATTACAATACCAGAAGTTCAAGACTTCAAAAGGTTTCAACTTACAAACCAAAATATAAAGTGTTTTTGTCACATCCCAAGATTTTCCAAATCTTGTAATGTGAAAAATAAATGAATAAAAATAAAACTTTGTTGATTTTCAGGGTGAGAAGAAACTTTTGAATCCAATTGGAAACTTTCAATCCTAAAGGGATTTAAAAAAATATAAATAAACAATAAAGTTAAAATATTTGGAATTACTATTTTGTACCTTCTAAATAAAAAGATTTGGTTTCCAAATGAAAAGGAAGAAATATAAATAAGGATTATTTTATAAAGCCAAACTAAAACTTGGCCAAGCCTTTGAAATAAAATATTTCTATTTGATAAGAATAGTAAAGGTTTATCTAAATAAAATAATAAGGATTTAATGTCCAAGTTTATTGAAAATAAAAGTTTTAGTATTTTAATTAAACATCAAAACTTGTTTATTTATTTTAAATAAGTTTTCCAAGTATTTTATATTCTTAAATAAAACCTACTGAAGTGTTTTGGTTTGATATTATTTGGATTTCAAATGGAGGTTTTAAATAATAAAATAAATCCTATTTGATTTAATAACTAAGGACCATTTTATTTAATTAATAAATGGATCCTAAAAAGATTAAAAATATTATTTTGTTTTGGACTTTGGTTTATGTTGTTAAACAGAACCAAAACTCAATACAAGTGTGGTGAATGTTTGATTTGATTTGAATGTTTGATTTGTTGTTTGAAATTCAAAACAGGAAATCAAATTAGATAAAGAAAAGAATCAGAACAGAAAAAAAATATGAAAATGGACTGACCCAACTCACCAGGCCCAGCAGCCCATTCCAACCCAACTCCTTTTACCAAGCGCGAATTGTTTTACACCCATTCTCGCACCCGCGCAGACACCGACGAGTGGACCCTCTCCCTCTCTTTCTTCCTCGCTGACGCCCGGACCCCACAGAGCCACCTCAGCGTCGTCTTCCCCTGATCACGTCGCCCTGACCGTTGCTGCCATTACTCCGGCGATCAATTCACGTTAACAGCGGCCGTTACTCCACCCCGCGACCACGCCCATTTAACCGCCCGCGTCTTACCTCCCTTTCCCCCCAGACAGCTCTCTCCCTCTGCCTCCAGGCTGCGACAATTTCGCCTCGCATCGCCACTGCCTCCGGCGAGTTCCGCGAACAATTCCGGTGAGTACACGCCGCCCCCTCCTCTCTAGTTCACGCTCACTGGATCTCCATCACTTTGCGCATCCACTTACCCCAGCCACACTTCCTCTGGTGACCCAGAGCGTCGGCAACCACCTCGACTAAGCGCCGCCGCGTCTGCTTCTCTCTCCAGCGAGTTTTCCTGGTAAGTCCAGACCGCCCCGAGCCCTCTCAGTGATGCTCTCACATTCCCCATACTCGTACGTGTCTAACCACACCTTCGTTTTGCCTCAGCACGATCTGTAGCCTCGTCCCCGACGATGCCTGAGCGAGACCGACGCCGTCCTTGACTCCGGCGAGGAATTCCGACGGATCCTGACCGCCCCTCGCCTCCTCGCAACCACGTTGAGCATCGCCACGATCCCCTGAGCACGGTGAGACCCTCCTCTGCCTTCCTTGCTTCCTGTAACCGCCGCTAGCACACCGTCTGACCTCGCGCCGCCGCTCACCGCCGCGCAGCGCCGCTAGTTCTTGGCAACTTGATAGGAGCCGTTCGATCCAGATCGTAGCGACGCGATAGAACCACTTAACGGCGAAGGGGTACGCAATCTGAGCCCCGCGATTTATTTAAATCCAACGCCCCGCAACAGTCGATCCACCCGAACCAGTACCGACGAATAGGAAAGCGCCGCGTGGCCAGATTTTGATTTAAAACAGATTTTGGAATCTGATTTGTTTGCAAATTTGAAAAATCCATAGCTTTAGTTCTACACGTCCAAATTTTGCAAATTTTATATCAATGGAATCATCAAGGCAAGCCCTAGCCAAACATGCAATTTGTTTAGTAAAAAGCTTCTTGTAAAATGTTTGTTTTTGCAGAAACATTTGTATGCTTGTTTAAGTTATAAAAAATGTTCCAAAATGATTTTAGGGTTGAAATCTTTGAAAATTGGTTTGTGGTGAACTTACTGACCCTAGGAACCAACTTATGGATTTAAAAATGTATTTGGTAAATATTAGGATGGAATAATTGAATTAGCTCATTTCTAGTCAAATAAAAATATTGATTTTGTTATGGAATTGTTTTTTGAGCAAAACCTTAGGAAAAAGTTTTGATTCAAAGCTACTGACCCTAAACACCAAGTTTTGTGTATTAACAACTTATTTGGTGAACAATATAAAAATTATTGCCTTACCAAAAACATTTTCCACCACATGAAATAATGATTTAATTTAAAAATGATCTATTGATAAAATCCTTTTGCAAATGACTTTGCCACTTTAGAAAATGACCACTTTGAGCCTTACAATGTTTAGATACTAGTAGAAACCACCTTTTCAAATAAAACTACCTTTTGCATGCTTGCATGCATGACTTAGTTTCTATTATTTTATGTGTGATGATTTGTTTGATTATGGTTTGGAATGCTAGTTGAATTTTTGTTTGCTTGATTGACTTGTAGTGAAGTTAGAAGAGTGTGAGATTAGCAAGATCAAGAAGTGAACCAACATTCCCTACCAAAAGGCAAGTTACACTATCATCCAAAGTCCTACTATTTTCATTATACTTAGTGGATTTTTGAAACATGCATGAAAAGGATTTCTATACTTATGCTATGCTAAATCCCAATAGGATACCCTTATATATTCCTTAGTGAAAACAACGTAGTTGTAAAATGCTTAGCCATGCTACATATTTTGAGAAAAGAGACATGTTGAGATTTTATGAAGTTGAGAAAAGACTTATGTTTTATATAATAAAACAAGTACTCAATGAACCACCTGGGTGGACAAGGTTACACAAGTGTTGGACAAGGTGGCAACAAGAGGAACCATGTTTATATGGCAATCTCTTTTTGTTGTGCACCAGATGAAAACCACCCAGGGACTTAGAGATTGAACATGTTTCTCCAACAGTGGCTTCCGTGTACAGCCACATGCTATTATGGCTCTGGCTTAGTCAACTACATTGGGAAGACCCATGCATTGGTCTTCAGGTTAACTGAAAATGAGGGAACTCGGAACCCTACATGGGTGCCTGAAGACAAGCTAGCATGGTGTATGGGAGGACCCTATGGAAAGACTTCGTCACATTCTCAATCTGCCAGTACTCCATCTTGGTGAGTACTTATCCAACGGACAATGGTGGCAACAAGATGAGAGTGTGTCATGTGGGTAAAGTGTACAACTTCCGCAGAAGATAAAAATCTAAGTACTTAGCCGTGTCCCCGGTTATGGAAAATACTGAGAAACTAAAGGCCTGAAGCTATGGGAAATCTTGACATTCCAATTTCTAAAAGAAAAACTTTAAAGTGACAGCAAAAGGCTTGAAGCACTTGGGGATTTACCAAGGAGCTCAAGAGATTTTGATAAAAACTTGAAGCACTTGGGGATTTACCAAGGAGCTCAAGAGATTTTTATAAAAACTTGAAGCACTTGGGGATTTACCAAGGAGCTCAAGAGATTTTGACAAAGACTTGAAACACTTGGGGATTTACCAAGGAGCTCAAGAGATTTTGATGAAAACTTGAAGCACTTGGGGATTTACCAAGGAGCTCAAGAGATTTTGATAAAAACTTGAAGCACTTGGGGATTTACCAAGGAGTTCAGAAAGATTTGACAAAAGATCAAAACTATTTTGAAAAGATAGGATAAATTATTGCTTTCTGCAAATGAGCCTTAAACCCTACTTAGCCAAATATGCATGTATTGATAGGATCCACTTATATTCTACATAGTAGTGAAACTTGCCAATACAATTCAAATGTATTGACCCTTGTGGCTATAACTTGTTATGTTGCAGGTTTGTTTGATATTAGTGAAGTTGATTGATTAGGATTACAAAGTCTACAACTAACATGTCTGCCTGTGGCACTTTGAAGATGAAGGACCCCATGCTTATAGTTATTCTGCTGCAATATAATGTAATAGCCAAATGAGCTATGTAAGATGTAATAAAAATTATGTTATTCCTGGTTATAAAGTTATATTATGACCTTTGTTTCTTGATATTACATCTTAACTGTGGATGCTAGCTATTGATCTAGGGACTAGCATTGTAAACACAGGGATCTCTACCTTATTAAAGGTTGGGAACCTCTACAGATGGTATCAGAGCATTGTGTTGCCTGTAGGATTTGTAAACCTAGGATTGGACAAAAACCCTTAGAAGAATAGGAGTTGTATTTGTTCCAAAAACTTATTTACAAACAATCTTGTAAACTCTTTCCTCAACCATTTTGGTTTTGATTCTACACCTCTTCTATTTCAAACTTGATGGACAAACCTACCCCATGACCAAAGACTTCACCATGTGCAAAGGACTCCATCAACTCTAATGACTTCAACATCTTCAACTCTAATGACTTCAACTTCTTCAACTCTAATGACTTCAACATCTTCAGCATATTCACCAAGGACTTCAACCTTGGATATCACTAAGGACAAGTGAGACAAGAAATCTTGCTCAAGATTTGGAGACTAAGGAAACACAAATTAGAAAGATCCATCATCAACTCTAAAGTTTTTGTGACCAAGAATTTTTCCTAAGGAAACCATGATCTCATGCAAGAAGAATCAACCAAGAAGGACGGAAAGATCACAAGTGAACCATATAGATGGACTACCATATTTTGTTTAAGACAAACCCACCAACTTATGTGGTGTAACAAAAGTATTTTTGGTTGCCTAAGTATATGCTTGAACTTTGTTGTTTGAGTGAAATGTTTGGCTTGAGATTGCTTGCACATTGCTTGAGTGAATTGTGATGTGTGTGATTAGAATTATTCCCTTAGAGATATCTTGCCTATTCTAATCTCCATTCAACCCAAACAGATGACTACTCCAAGAGAATCCAACATCAAGGTTGATGACAACAACAACAACCAAGAGGACAACATGAGAGAACTCATATCAACCCAAAACCAGTTGAACCAAATGACAGCTCAATTCATAGCCAACACCAGTGGGGAAGATCCAACCCTGCAAGGATTTTTGGAAAACCAAGCCCAAATGTTGCATAAGGTGACAGATCAAATGCTCAACATGGAAAGTAACTTTTCTAAAAGAGTATGTGACAACAAGGATGACAAAGAGGTTATTCTAAAGGGAACCAAAGCTTGTAACATTTGTGGAGACAAGGATCACACTTCCAAGGAGCATGGAGATCAATGCCCCAACTGTGAAGAGAAACACCCAGTTGGCCAATGTCCCACCTCTCAAGCTACTTGCTACCTATGTGAAGGAAACAACCATTTTCCTATCCAATGCCCCATCTATTCCATAGTTGAACAAAGGAAACAAGGTGGAGTGCAACAAATGATTGCAAACTATCAAGAAGGATCCAAGTCTACCAAGAAGAATGAGGATAAAGGAAAAGCTCCACTTATACCTCCATGCAATACAACCCAATTTCAAGGACCAAAGAAGAGGCATATGAATTATCCAAAGAGCAATAGAAGGTCAAAGAAACAAGTAGACATTCCTACCTATAAGATAACATATGAACAACATGAACTAGATGCACTCCTAGCTTTGGAGAAACCCAAGAAAAAGAAGGACAAAAGACATGTGCAATGTCATCATTGTAAAGAAATGGGACACTATTCCAGTGAATGTCCAGAAAAGCAGAAGTATAAGGAAATTGGTCAAGTATGGTGCAACAACTGCAAAGAGATAGGCCATTATGCAGCAACTTGTCCACAAGAGACACGTGAAGAACTCAAACTTATCACATGTTTCAATTGCAAAGAACCAGGACATTATGCAAGCAAGTGTCCAGAAAAGATGAAAAAAAGATAAACAAGCCTATGAAGGATCTCAGCCTTGTCACATGTTTCAAGTGTGGAAACTAAGGACACTATGCAGATGTTTGCCCAAAGAAGTTTCCCCAAGATCCCAAGCAAGCCAATATGTAATTTAGTTGGAAAATTTTTATGGGTGGTACTACCCTAGATGCTTTGAGCCAACTTGTAACCTTAGCCTTCCCAAATCTCGGGACGAGATTTATTTTAAGGGTGGTAGCCTGTCACATCCCAAGATTTTCCAAATCTTGTAATGTGAAAAATAAATGAATAAAAATAAAACTTTGTTGATTTTCAGGGTGAGAAGAAACTTTTGAATCCAATTGGAAACTTTCAAAACCTATTTGGATCAAATAAAATCCTAAAGGGATTTAAAAAAAGATAAATAAACAATAAAGTTAAAATATTTGGAATTACTATTTTGGACCTTCTAAATAAAAAGATTTGGTTTCCAAATGAAAAGGAAGAAATATAAATAAGGATTATTTTATAAAGCCAAACTAAAACTTGGCCAAGCCTTTGAAATAAAATATTTCTATTTGATAAGAATAGTAAACGTTTATCTAAATAAAATAATAATGATTTAATATCCAAGTTTATTGAAAATAAAAGTTTTACTATTTTAATTAAACATCAAAACTTGTTTATTTATTTTAAATAAGTTTTCCAAGTATTTTATATTCTTAAATAAAACCTACTGAAGTGTTTTGGTTTGATATTATTTGGATTTCAAATGGAGGTTTTAAATAATAAAATAAATCCTATTTGATTTAATAACTAAGGACCATTTTATTTAATTAATAAATGGATCCTAAAAAGATTAAAAATATTATTTTGTTTTGGACTTTGGTTTATGTTGTTAAACAGAACCAAAACTCAATACAAGTGTGGTGAATGTTTGATTTGATTTGAATGTTTGATTTGTTGTTTGAAATTCAAAACAGGAAATCAAATTAGATAAAGAAAAGAATCAGAATAGAAAAAAAAATGTGAAAACGGACTGATCCAACTCACCAGGCCCAGCAGCCCATTCCAGCCCAACTCCTTTTTCCCAAGCGCGAATCATTTTACACCCATTCTCGCACCCGCGCAGACACCGACGAGTGGACCCTCTCCCTCTCTTTCTTCCTCGCTGACGCCCGGACCCCACAGAGCCACCTCAGCGTCGTCTTCCCCTGATCACGTCGCCCTGACCGCTGCTGCCATTACTCCGGCGATCAATTCACGTTAACAGCGGACGTTACTCCACCCCGCGACCACGACCATTTAACCGCCCGCGTCTTACCTCCCTTTCCCCTAGACAGCTCTCTCCCTCTGCCTCCAGGCTGCGACAATTTCGCCTCGCATCGCCACTGCCTCCGGTGAGTTCCGCGAACAATTCCGGTGAGTACACGCCGCCCCATCCTCTCTAGTTCACGCTCACTGGATCTCCATCACTTTGCGCATCCATTGACCCCAGCCACACTTCCTCTGGTGACCCAGAGCGTCGGCAACCACCTCGACTGAGCGCCGCCGTGTCTGCTTCTCTCTCCGGCGAGTTTTCCTGGTAAGTCCAGACCGCCCCGAGCCCTCTCAGTGATGCTCTCACATTCCCCATACTCATACGCGTCTAACCACACCTTCGTTTTGCCTCAGCACGATCTGTAGCCTCGTCCCCGACGACGCCTGAGCGAGACCGACGCCGTCCTTGACTCTGGCGAGGAATTCCGACGGATCCTGAGCGCCCCTCGCCTCCTCGCAACCACGTTGAGCATCTCCACGATCCACTGAGCACGGTGAGACCCTCCTCTGCCTTCCTTGCTTCCTGTAACCGCCGCTAGCACACCGTCTGACCTCGTGCCGCCGCTCACCGCCGCGCAGCGCCGCCAGTTGTTGGCAAGTTGATAGGAGCCGTTCGATCCAGATCGTAGCGACGCGATAGAACCACTTAACGACGAAGGGGTACGCAATCTGAGCCGCGCAATCTATTTAAATCCAATGCCCCGCATCAGTCGATCCACCCGAACCAGTACCGACGAATAGGAAAGCGCTGCGTGGCCAGATTTTGATTTAAAACAGATTTTGGAATCTGATTTGTTTGCAAATTTGAAAAATCCATAGCTTTAGTTCTACACGTCCAAATTTTTCAAATTTTATATCAATGAAATCAGCAAGGCAAGCCCTAGCCAAACATGCAATTTGTTTTGTAAAAAGCTTCTTGTAAAATGTTTGTTTTTGTAGAAACATTTGTATGCTTGTTTAAGTTATAAAAAATTGTTCCAAAATTAATTTAGGGTTGAAATCTTTGAAAATTGGTTTGTGGTGAACTTACTGACCCTAGGAACCAACTTATGGATTTAAAAATGTATTTGGTAAAGATTAGGATGGAATAATTGAATTAGCTCATTTCTAGTTAAATAAAAATATTGATTTTGTTATGGAATTGATTTTTGAGCAAAACCTTTGGAAAAAGTTTTGATTCAAAGCTGCTGACCCTAAACACAAAGTTTTGTGTATTAACAACTTATTTGGTGAACAATATAAAAATTATTGCCTTACCAAAAACATTTTCCACCACATGAAATAATGATTTAATTTAAAAATGATCTATTGATAAAATCCTTTTGCAAATGACTTTGCCACTTTAGAAAATGACCACTTTGAGCCTTACAATGTTTAGATCCTAGTAGAAACCACCTTTTCAAATAAAACTACCTTTTGCATGCTTGCATGCATGACTTAGTTTCTATTATTTTATGTGTGATGATTTGTTTGATTATGGTTTGGAATGCTAGTTGAATTTGTGTTTGCTTGATTGACTTGTAGTGAAGTTAGAAGAGTGTGAGATTAGCAAGATCAAGAAGTGAACCAACATTCCCTACCAAAAGGCAAGTTACACTATCATCCAAAGTCCTACTATTTTCATTGTACTTAGTGGATTTTTGAAACATGCATGAAAAGGATTTCTATACTTATGCTATGCTAAATCCTAATAGGATACCCTTATATATTCCTTAGTGAAAACAATGTAGTTGTAAAATGCTTAGCCATGCTACATATTTTGAGAAAAGAGACATGTTGAGATTTTATGAAGTTGAGAAAAGACTTATGTTTTATATAATAAAACAAGTACTCAATGAACCACCTGGGTGGATAAGGTTACACAAGTGTTGTACAAGGTGGCAACAAGAGGAACCATGTTTATATGGCAATCTCTTTTTGTTGTGCACCAGATGAAAACCACCCAGGGACTTAGAGATTGAACATGTTTCTCCAACAGTGGCTTCCGTGTACAGCCACATGCTATTATGGCTCTGGCTTAGTCAACTACATTGGGAATACCCATGCATTGGTCTTCAGGTTAACTGAAAATGAGGGAACTCGGAACCCTACATGGGTGCCTGAAGACAAGCTAGCATGGTGTATGGGAGGACCATATGGAAAGACTTCGTCACATTCTCAATCTGCCAGTACTCCATCTTGGTGAGTACTTATCCAGCGGCCATTGGTGGCAACAAGATGAGAGTGGGTAAAGTGTACAACTTCTGCAGAAGATAAAAATCTAAGTACTTAGCCGTGTCCCCGGTTATGGACAATACTGAGCAACTAAAGGCCTGAAGCTATGGGAAATCTCGACATTCCAATTTCTAAAAGAAAAACTTTAAAGTGACAGCAAAAGGCTTGAAGCACTTGGGGATTTACCAAGGAGCTCAAGAGATTTTGATAAAAACTTGAAGCACTTGGGGATTTACCAAGGAGCTCAAGAGATTTTGATAAAAACTTGAAGCACTTGGGGATTTACCAAGGAGCTCAAGAGATTTTGACAAAGACTTGAAACACTTGGGGATTTACCAAGGAGCTCAAGAGATTTTGATGAAAACTTGAAGCACTTGGGGATTTACCAAGGAGCTCAAGAGATTTTGATAAAAACTTGAAGCACTTGGGGATTTACCAAGGAGTTCAGAAAGATTTGACAAAAGATCAAAACTATTTTGAAAAGATAGGATAAATTATTGCTTTCTGCAAATGAGCCTTAAACCCTACTTAGCCAAATATGCATGTATTGATAGGATCCACTTATATTCTACATAGTAGTGAAACTTGCCAATACAATTCAAATGTATTGACCCTTGTGGCTGTAACTTGTTATGTTGCAGGTTTGTTTGATATTAGTGAAGTTGATTGATTAGGATTACAAAGTCTACAACCAACATGTCTACCTGTGGCACTTTGAAGATGAAGGACCCCATGCTTATAGTTATTCTGCTGCAATATAATGTAATAGCCAAATGAGCTATGTAAGATGTAATAAAAATTATGTTATTCCTGGTTATAAAGTTATATTATGACCTTTGTTTCTTGATATTACATCTTAACTGTGGATGCTAGCTATTGATCCAGGGACTAGCATTGTAAACACAGGGATCTCTACCTTATTAAAGGTTGGGAACCTCTACAGTTTTAGCGGAATTTAAAGATAACAACTCCGACTAGGAGTTGAGCTCAGCAGCTTATTCTATAGAGTTCATGCTGCTCGGATCCGTTGGTTACTACTAACTAGGTACTTAGTTGGACTCGTTATCATCAACACCATAGCGGATTTCGTAATCCACTCCTTCAACAGCTCATGACAGGTCAGGCTCCTCATAGAACACATCTTCTTGACATTCAGCTGCATACATTGGCACGTCTTTGGGATCCTCAGAGTCTAAGCAAGGGATCAAAGGAAAGGATGAGTAACAACGTTACCCAACAAGTTCATTATATGCAAGGTGAGAAGTTTGATGCTCTAACTACCACCTCAGACTATAAGTCCTCGGCACTATGCAGTTTTTGTAAATCTTTCTTCAAAGATTGATTTTATTATAAAAAATCTATGACAATCAGCCTTCACATGTTGACCAAAACTTTCATGGAGTTCCTTTCCTGCCACGTTCGTAGCTCCTTCCCGGAACAGGGAGCAACAAGTTACAATTCTTACACTTTGCAGAGGTGCGTTACTTTACCCATGAGAGATCAACTCCTTGTTGCACAACCGGGCGTACTTTCCCGTCCACAATTCCATGATGTGGGGCCCAATAGTTGGTCCAAGCCAATCACGGCCCCCTTCGCGACCTCGCATGCCTCCTTGGTGTACACCATGCCCACATAACGAATTACGACAATGGTTTGTACAAACCGTTAGATTCCAGAACTATCGTGGGACGATGAGGGTTCCCACCCATATGCTGCATATCCTCTACGAATTACCAATTAATATGCACGCTACAAGGATAACATCCACGACCTGCACATCCGGCTTCATGCGAGAGGAAGAAGATACAGCTGACTTCTCTGTCCCATTCCAAATCTCATGGCTAACGCATGATATACGGCGCTAGAATCACTGATGTCAGGGGTTATTAAGTCCCTAATTGATCATCTTTGTTGCAAATAGAACCTTAAGTTCTATTGCTCCATTATATCATCACTTTAGGATGATCTTCATGATTTCTTTATCTGTGAAAATAATATTTTCTTTCTTTAGAGTATATATGATAACACACAATTTGCAAATACTTTGATAAAGACTCTTCAAAGGATATGATCAAGTGATGAACTTGCCTTGTCATGGCAAGGTAGTGAAGTCTGGTACTTGCACTAGACCTTGAGCTTCTATGTCTACAAAAACATCATTATTGCCCGGTAAGGACAATATTTAAAGAAGCAAAATGATTATGCAAAGTAATGTAATGCATCATTTAACTTGATATGCATTCTCCCCATTATTATAAAAATTATTTTTAATAATAAAGGATTTATAAATATTAATTTTTAATATTTATAATAGAATATTGTATTCTTTTATTTTATTTCCCTTTTATTTAACTTTTATTGATTTAATAATTCTTTTAAGAATTATCACTTAAATATCAAAAATTGTTATTAAATATTTGTTTAGTATTTTTCTAAAATACTACAATATTAATATATGATGAAAGTGATTTTTATTTATTTGTATCATCTTTCAATAATTTTGTAAAATTCCATAAGTAATATATAAATTACAAAATTCTTAATAAAATTTATATGTCTAAAATTTTATATCTTAATTTATTTGGATAGTTTGGATTATTGTGAATCCAAAAATATTTTATTTATAATTTTTGGACTTTTATTTTATTTTCTAGAATTTATGTAAGTTTAGGGGTATTTTGGTCTTTTTCTATTTATTAAAACGGGCCTTAAAGGTTTTTGGGACGACTTACTCTTATTGGGCCCTTGTGTCCCATTAGGCATAGTCAAAACAGCCACCCAAAGGGTTCTGGCCCAACTCAGCCCACTCACTCGCTGTCTCTCACCCTCGAGCTCACTCCTCTCCTCCTGTATCCCCGACCCCGTGGTCGCTGATGTCGCCGCCGACGATTCCCGTCGTCATGGACCGCCATGGCCGCCGTCTTGGTGCAGGAAGGGATTGTCGATTCCGCTCTTCCCTCCCGTCTAACTGGATTTGGACATGGAGCTCTCCTGCGATAGATCGATGCCGTCCTGAACCCTAGGGTTTGGGATTGGCGTTGATCCTGGCGCCGCCATTGCTGTCGCGCTCTATGGTGATTCACCTCGCCCCTAGGCGTGACTATGGTCACCGCCGTGGTGCGTATGGGTTACAGCGCCCACCATGGGGTGCTCCCTGTGCCACCATGGTCGTCGACCCTTCTGCTTCCTCTTATATTCTTCAGCGAGGACCTTTGGTGAGTCCTCCCTCTCCTCTCGTGCTGCTCTGTGTTAAGTCATCCTCTACTAGATGTTTGGTGGTGATCTTTCTGGTCACTGTCTTGTTCTGATTAGGGTTCTTGGTTCTGTTTAGGGTTCATACCCTGCTGTTGATTAGATACTGATGAATTAGATCATGTGTTGATGATCTCTGAATATGTTAAGTGGTGATTAGCTGTGGCTTATGGCTGATGATTAGCTGTGGTGATGCTAGTGGCTTACTGCTGATGATTCCATGGTTAAATCTCATATGATTTAGAGGGTAAAATTGTACTGGTAACACTATTTGGTAAAGCTAGTGGTTTGGATAACTTACCACTGTCATTACTTGGTTAATGACTGTGGGTATGGTGTGATGAAGTTACTGTCTTAGTATTGTTGGCTTGAGAATTCATGTGTGGTTTAAGATCACAATGGTCTCTTATAGTGAAGGCATATATATATATGAATATCATGTTTATGATTCCTGGGTTTAAGAACAGGAAAATGATTCATAACTGGTTGATTTTATCTGTGAAGATTGAATGCTTAATCTGACTAATATAGAATTGTTCTTGTGAAACCATCTTTGTGTGGCACACAAGTTAGATTCTATTTCATTGTTTGGGTTGGTCCCAGCTTAAAATGAGTTTGGCTTTCAATATAAGTAGAATTCTTCCTTTCTTAAATCCCTAAGACCAATGATGTTGGTATGAGGTTTAGGGATTTAGACCTCTATCTAATTGGTTCACATGAATTGATTCTAATAGTGATACCATCTATTATTGCTTGAATCAAAGTTGGGAAAAGATGCTTGTAAGCTTGATAACTTAGATAGATCCATAAGATTAGATTCTAAGGTGCTACTCTTGTCTTAGAGATGTGACTAGAAGTTAAATCTTAGCTATATTCATTCTTGAGTGAAAATATAGCTTGATATCTAAATCAATGATGTTGTTCTGAGATTTAGCTAGATCCTTATGCTTTTCTATTTGCTTTTAGAGTTTAAAAACTCAGTGATGGATTCACCCCACTTGGGTGCTTTCTGAGAGTTTGAATGTGATACAGATCATGTATGATTGTCTAATCTTAGACAGATAGATCATGTGATGGTCTATTTACTCACCACTATCACTTGATGTTGTGGTTGCTAGTGGTGGATCTTGTGGTAGCTTGATCTTGTGGTTGATCTTGTGCTCCCCTGGTATATCCAGCTCCTGGCTTGTCCTTGATCTATCCCATCATCTCCTGATCCTAATGGCTTGACCTTGGTCTTTCTATACACCTGATCTCCCCCTCCTTATGTCACCATCTTGGTGATGTGCTCCTGGTTTTTGGTTGGTTTGATCTAGCTTGGCTTTGGCTTGGTGTAGCTGCTGGCTGTTGTGCTTGGTGTGTAAAAGCAATGGAATGGTGTGGGAATTGGTTTTCCCACGGCTGTGTTGGGAGTTTTTTTTGGTTGTCCTGCTGCTGTGGTGCTAAAAGCACACACCATGCAGTTTGGTGTGTGTGCTGCTTGTGTGCTTGCTGCATAGATGTGGATATGTTCAGAATTTTGAAAGTTACTTTTATCTGATTACTTTTAGTTGGCTGCTGAAACTTGCCCCTCCTTGCTGTCATTTGACTTCTGGCTTAAAATTATGAAAGATACATTCTTTCATATTGGTGAAACTTGCCCCTTTTATAATTTTACTCCATGATGAACCTTGATCAGTGCACTTCACTGACAAGTTTGAGAGTAAAACAATGCTAATCCTAACTTTCCTTTTCCTATTGAGTTTATGTTTATTTTGCAGGTACAGATTTGAAGATGAACATTTTAGTTTATTTTTCTTTATAGAATAGTCCAATGTAATCTTCTTTATTCTTTTGTAATTTTAGTTCTATTCTTTTGTAATCTTCATTTTATTATTTTGTAATAAAGATTATACTATTATCAATAAATAACTATTATTCTTCATTTATTTACTATTGTAAAAATTGTGGATGATTTTTATAAGTTACATTTTTGTAACTTATTTATTGAATGAAAATATGATATATATATTCATATTCTTAATTGCTTTCTGTAGATAAAGTTTGAGTTATATTGGTTAACTCTAATTAAATCAAGATTCAAACATTATTCAAAAATCCTTTTGAATTATAATTTAAACACTCAATGTTTTTAAATTCAAATTTCATTTCCCAAAACACATAATTCCACAAAGATCATATCAAAGTCTATAGCAATCATCCTTTAAGACTAAACCTAATATCAAAGTATGAAAGAAACCTTGATCACTTTAGGTTTTTATTTGGCAAAAAATTTACCCCCATTTTCACAGATGAATGCATGCAACATTCCAAATTCCTAAATCTACCCTTCATGAGTTCCTAAATGCTGGGATGTTACAATACATCATTTCCAATCAACAATTTTATATGTCTGAGCGCTCCCACTTACTTTCTTGCAAATGCAAGCATCTTCATCATCTCCGATGAAATTAAACCTTTTAATAGTTTCATCACGGTGAAGATTCCAACTCCACGATACATACTTTCTACCATTGAAGTTTGCATACGCTTTTAGCATCCTTTGAATTAACAAAACCCTTTAGATTATGTCATGTACGCGTCCTAGGTAACCATTCTATTAGAAGAACCTTGTTTTGTATATTTAACTACCATATACCAAAATTATATGTAGTGGTTGATACATTAATCCATCCATACTAAATGTCGCTATGAAAGATCAAATCTTGTCATAGTCAACTCCTTGAACATTGTCGTGAACTGTTTCCTGACACGTCGACTATTTCATGCATGTGAAACATCCATGCCTATTTCTTTATAGATCCAAATACGACTGTAAGGTCTTACACCTTTCCAGAGGGTCTTCCAAGTTCAAAGCGTGATTTCTCATGTATGTAACTATCACAGATTTTATGGCTTCAAGCCATTTGATGGAGTTAGGGACCATCATCACTTTTTTGCATACAGTCAGTTCATCATTGCCAAACAACAATTATTTACTCTCAAATCCTAGTATTTGATTGTTTACCCGACTGATGTCTACGCACTTCTATTCTTGTAGACACTTATTGGGCCTCCAAGTGTAGAGGTTTGTAGAACATCAACAAGTTTCCCTTAAGTGGATTACCCAAGGCTTATCGAACTCAGCGAGGAAGTGGTCAAAGGTATCCCTCTCAAGCAACCCTGCAATCAAGATATAAGAAGTCTCTTGTGTCCCCAACACACCCAATACACTTGTCAGGTGAATAGGTGCACTAGTTTGGTGAAGAGATAGTAAAATACAAATAGTATGGATGATTATAAGTGGTAACAGTGCCAGAAAAGAGCTTCTAACGGGGAGGAAAAGACTAAAGGCAAAAGGATGGAAGCAAGCAAACATGCAACAGATCTAGATGCACACGGTGTTTCAATGCTTAGAAACAAGGCCTAGGGATCATACTTTCACTAGTGAACACTCTCAATAAATATATTATCTTCATGATGCTACCCTGAACTACTCTCCGGTTGGACACTCTAATCCACGGTAGGGCTATAACAACACTCCTCAAAGTCTGCCTTCCACATCTAGATAACCCCACACTGTCACCTTGAGCGCTAGATGGTTCCAACAAACACCACAATTTCTTAGAGACAACCAACTCAAAATATACTCATGATAAATATTTATGAACTCTAGCCTAAGTGCCACCACGGCGTGCACGCTGTCACTTCCACACACGTGGGGAGAGCAGAGATCTATTGAAGCACTTGAGTATTTATATAAACTCTAGCCTAAGTGCCACCATGGTATGCACACTGTCACTTTCATACACGTGGGGAGAGCCAGAGATCTATTAAAGTACTTGAGTAGCAGAGTAGATCTACTTGATTACAAAGCTCATGATCACAATATGATCATGCATAGAGAGAGAGAGAGATGAACACATAGCTACCGGTAGAGCTCTTAGCCTCGAGGAAGAACTACTCCCAACTCATCATGGGAGTCAACAACGATGATGGAGATCGTGGTGGAGATCGATGGAGATGGCTCCGGGGGCACTTCCCCGTCCCAGTAGGGTGCCGGAACAGAGACTTCTGTCCCTTGAATCTCCCCTTTGCAGGCGGCGGTGCTATGGAACTTTTCGTGGATTTTTGCCCGCGTTTGTGTTTACCTCCCGAGGAGACATATATATATATAAGCGAAAGGGCAAGGTTGGTGGAGCCTCGAGGGGCCCACACCAAGGGCTGGCGCGGCCAGGGGACCCGCGCCACCCTAGGGTGTGGCCGCCTCCTGGCCCCCCTTCGTCTGTCCTTCTAGCTCCGTGTTCGCTCCGATAAAATATTGACTTTGGATTTTGTACCGTCCAATTCCGAGAATATTTATTTTCTGGCATTTCTGGAACCAAAAACAGCAGAAAAGACGCAACTGACACTGCAACATCTTGTTAATAGGTTAGTCCCAGAAAATGTATAAGAATACCTCAAAGTGTAGACAAAACATAAGATAGTTGGCACAAAACAAGCATGGAGCATAAAAAATTATAGATACGTTTACGATGTATCACCGACCTACTTGGTTCAATAGGAACTTAGACCTCCGTGACCACAACCTTTGAGGTACTTGAGCCATGAGCATTTTTGCTGCCGTCGTGACACTTTTCGGTGCTGTGCAACTCCGAACATATAGCTAAAGTTCAATAACCTTATCAAAGTTCTATTGTCCTCCTACTTAACTTTTCACAAAAAAATCCTTCTAAAGAAACTTGACGTTCTAAGAGACAAACACTTTTGTCTTCGGTGTTATGGAGGAATACCCAATGGTTATTCGAAATAACCTACAAAGATATGCTCACCAGAATTTGGTTGTAAACATTTTACTTATGCCTAGCATACCAAAATTTAAGAAAGGATAACTTGGGTTTTATTCCAAACCATAACTTATATGGTGTCATTTCAACGGATCATGATGGAGCTCTTTTTAGTGTAAAAGCGGTAGTCACTAAAGCTTTAATCTTTAAAATACTATGGCAGTTTTATAACTAACACCTTTGATTTCACCATGTCAAACATGGTTTCATTACATATCTCGAACACTCCATACACATATCATGTTTTGGGAAATGCAAATTCATGGAACGGTTCCTCAAATCTTAGGTGTTATGCTAAACTTGTAACTCAAATATCTTACTTTATGATCCAATCATAAATTCTTTATTTTCTTGTTACAATGATTTTCCACTTCATATTGAAAGTCTTTGAACATTTTCAAATATTTCATACTTCATCCTCATTAAGTAAATATACATATGTATTCACTCAAAATATTTCATACTTCTCTTGAGCATATCTCCAACAGTCCTTAGCCCAGATCTTCTTCGGACAAGGTTGGCTCTCGGATTTTTACCTCTCTTATTGTGCTTCTTCGTCTTCAAAGCAGGCTCCTCCACTGGGGATGCTAAGTGCTCATTGTCCGCATTTTTGAGTGTTCTTGGGCTGAAGACGAATCTAGGTTTATCCCGTGGATTGGCGGCCGAAGGCGTCTCTTGATAAAAACCGCGGAAGACCAGGTGTTGCATGCATGTAGTGGGACGACCACCTTGACTGTCGCGAGCGACGAAGGGTTCTTCATGCACAAAAGGCATGTACAATCATTTGTCGGTGCCAGTGTTGATAAAGTCATCGACGTTGAAAAATTCATCATCATCTTCGTTGTTGCCACCATGTGGTGGTGGTGGCGGGGGAGATGGCGGTTGCAGTGTGATGGCTTCGCCTTGGGGCAACCCACATGCTCCCAATAGTTGTTGGTGGCGACGACGACGGCTGGCTTCCGAGGTGGTGGCCGGATTATCGAGGTGGCACCGATGCTCCTTGCAAGATGAATCTGGGTCTTCGGCCATGTCAAGGGCGAGCTGTGGCATTCTGCAAGGGGCTTGTGTTCGTCTTCTCCCTGAGGTTGAAAGGGGGTCCATGTCGTCGCACCCTGGCAACACCCAAGCAATCTGAACCCTCATCACGACATCGTCCATTAGATTTTGTGCATTGTGCGTCTCATAGGTTGTATGAGAGTGCCCTTGGTAACATCCTTCAACTCGCTCCCGACAACTTTATGGAGTAGTACGCAATAAGTGTCCTGAGTCAAAACATGTTGGGAATCATGAGGTGGCAGTCATCAAAGGCATAAAGGAGATGGAGCGGACTAACTAATTAGTTACCTTGATGAGGGCGTTGAGCTCGGCTAATGTCGAGACATGGCCGATGCCGGTGGCAGGCCTACCATTACCATTCTCCCCTGGTGGTGCATTATGAAGCACCTAGTTCGGCGAAGAGATAGTAAAATACAAGTAGTATGGATGACTATAAGTGGTAACGGTGCCAGAAAAGAGCTTTTGACAGGGAGGAAAAGACTAAAGGCAAAAGGATGGAAGCAAGCAAACATGCAACATATCTAGATGCAAATGGTGTTTCAATTCTTAGAAACAAGGCCTAGGGATCATACTTACACTAGTGAACACTCTCAATAAATATATTCTCTTCATGATGCTACCCTAAACTACTCTCCGGTTGGACACTCTAATCCACGGTAGGGCTATAACAACACTCCTCAAAATCCGCCTTCCCCATCTAGATAACCCCACACTGTCACCTTGAGCGCTAGATGGTTCCAACAAACACCACAATTTCATAGAGACAATCAACTCAAAATATACTGTAGAGGTCCCAACCTTTAATAAGGTAGAGATCCCTGTGTTTACAATGCTAGTCTCTAGATCAATAGCTAGCATCCATAGTTAAGATGTAATATCAAGAAATAAAGGTCATATTACAACTTTATAACCAGGAATAAAATAATTCATTACATCTTACATAGCTCATTTGGCTATCTCATTACAATGTAGCAGAAATAACTATATAGCATGGAGTCCTTCATCTTCAAAGTGCCAGAGGCAATCATGTTGGTTGTAGACTTGTAATCCTAATCAACACACTTCACTAACATCAAACAAACCTGCAACATAATAAGTTACAGCCACGAGGGTCAATACATTTGAATTGTATTGGCAAGTGATACTATGGTAGTATAGAGGTATCTATCATCTACATGCATTTGGCTAAGTGGAGCTTAGGCTTGCTTTGCTCAAAATAGATTTTCCTTATAAGTTGAAAACACTAAGTTTTTGTTTGCCAAAACCACCCAAGGCATCTACCAATAGAAATTGGTGATCCTTTAACCCTTGTTCATCCACAAGTTTTTAACTTAGAAATTGGGATGAGGATATCCTTGATAGCTTCCATGTCTTGATGCTCAATTTGTCCATTGCCGGGGACACGGCTAAGTACTTAGATTTTACTCTCTCGAGAGGTGGTGCACTTTCCCCACAAGACTCGACATGCATCGAGACAAGATCTTTCAGAAGCCTTCTCTTAGACCATAATGGACGTGTTACTGAACGTATCATCCCCTACCACCAACTATCCATCTGGCTAAGTTATTGCAACCTATATGATCCAAGTAGAGCCCATAATGCCAAGTGGCTGCACTTGAAGCTTCTCAACATTTGACATCTCAAATCTCTTTGTTTCTGGGTGGCTTTCCACAAGTGTGATACACAAGGTAGACCATAGATATGTGCCTTGTGTAACCACTCAACATAACTCAAACAACCATTCCACCCAGGTGTTTCATTCACTTAGTTGTTTTATTAAGCAAATCACAAGTCAAAAACTTAGCAATATTTTTTCCATAGCATATATATATAATCCACCCTTGGTTGCTACTAGCAAGGCTAATCATGGCAATAGCAAGTATCTTAACTTTGAGAAAATTCTAACAATTCTACAACTACTAGGATTTCCCAAGCATATCATATAGATACTTAGCAAAAATTATCATGCAAGCCCTATACAAAATATCACTTATGCATGGTCAAAATATTGGGACAAAAATATGAAGCACCACTTGTCTTTTTGGTAGATAATATAAGTTCACTCCTTGATATTGCAATAGTCACACTCTTCAAATTTCACTACAATTCAATCAAGGCATAAATTCAATCTAGCATTCAAACAATTCACCACATAAAATAATAAAAACAAAGCAATGCATGCAAGCATGCAAAATATTGTTTTATTTAGAAAAGTGGTTTCTAATAGGTTATAAACATTTTAAAATACCTATTGGTCATTTATAAAAGTGGCAATAACCATTTAAAATCAAGTTAGTGAAAATGGCCATTTAAATCATTTTTGTTTTACTAGAAATGATTTAAATCAAAGTGATAATCTCTAGTGTTTGTCAAATATATTTTTAAACACAACAAGTTAGTGTTTATGTTCAAAAGTGTTTTAAAACAATTCCATTTACAAAAGGTTTCACTTAAACCATTTTTAAATCAAAGCAACATTTTATTTTGTTGGAAATGTCTTTAAACAAAGTAATAATTTTATAGGGTTCACCAAATATATTTTTAAATCCAAAAACTTGGTGTTTAGGGCCAGAGAGTTTAATTTAACCCATTTTCAAAAGGTTTTACTCAAAAAGCATTTTTAAAACATAAACAACATTTTTATTTAACTAGAAATGCTTTTATTCCCAGATCTATTCCTTAGCATCACAAAATATACTTTTAAATCTACAAGTTGGTTTTTATGGTCAGTAGGTTCGAAATAAACCATTTACAAAAGATTTTACCTTAAAAACATTTTTAGAATAACTTTTATAATCAACATAGGCCTACACTTGTTTCTGCAAAAACAATCAATTTTACAGAAGCAATTCATTAAAAAAGGGCATGGTTGCAAAGTACTCTTTTTTCTGATTCCATTGATATAAAGTTTATAAAACTTGGACGTGTAGATTTAAAGTTATGAATTTTTCAAATCTAACCATCTAATAGAAATGTTTGTGTCTATTTAATCAAAAACTGGCCACGTGGTGTGATCCTATTGGACAAAAACGGTTCGTGCGGATCGCGTGCTGTGGATCGTTAGATCTAACTAGCATCCTACATCACAGATCAAAGCATACCCCTTCGGGTTAAGTTTCTATCGTACCCATCAGATCAAGATCCAACTACTGATGCGCGAGTGACCAAGGATGGGCGGCGCAATGACGGTGGTTGGTGGCGGCGCGCTCATACGGTGATGGTGCCAACGATACAGGAAGCGAGAGAAGGAGTGGGATGGCTCACAGTGTTCGTGTGATCTCACTGATGCTTGACGTGTCCTTGTTTGGCGAAGGGGCGCACGGTAACAACGACGATTGCTCACCGGAGATGACGATAGTGTCGGGCGTCTCTATTCGTCGTTGTTGGCGAGGGTACAGGTCATGCCAAGGCATGAAAAAGGTTGCGTAGCTGCACACAGAAGAGGCGAGTACAGGTGCATCCAGGAGAGGGGGAGGCGCAGTTGAACTTTACCTGGGGACGTCGCCGGAGCGGATGCACACGACTGCGAGGCTCAAACGAGGAAGAAGCCGACGTTTTGGGGGGCGCGGGGGCGAATGGAGGCTACGGGCAGATGCGTAGGGAGGTGGGGATCATGCTCGTGTGTTCGAGGGGGCAAAGCGGTGGCTGGGCTCACCGGAATTCGCCAGAAAGTTCGTCGGGGCAGAGGAAGGTCTCGAGCAAAATTGTGGCAGCCCGGTGGCAGAGAGGGGACGACGTCTGGGGGAAAAGATAGAGGGGAGGGAGGCGATTAAGTGGGAGTGATCACATCGAGTAATGGCCGCGACGTTAGGATGAATTGAAGAGAGGAATCCGCTATAGAAACGAGAGAGAGAGGGGGAAGAACTGGTCGCGGTGGGTGAAGACGATGACTGGCAGGTGGGGTCGTGTCGCCAACGAGAGAGAGGGGAAAACGGTGGGGTCCTCTCGTCAGCATCTGAGGGGGTCGGGTTTGCGGTAAGAAAACGATTCGCGCTGAGAGAGAGGGAGTGGGCTAGCTGGACTAGATGGGCCAGGTTGGGCTGGGCTGTTTCTATTTCATTTTTTTCTTTCGTGTTTCTTTTTCTTTTTCTGTTTCTTTAATTCTTTTTTGAATTCAAACTATCATTAGAATTCAGATTTCATTTTCAAATATTTTCCAAATATTCAGTATGCTTTAATATTGTTTTAAACATGTACTTAAAGTCCATTTTAAAATAATTTTCCCCTATTCCTTTATGGTTTATTTATTAATTAAATTTAGACACTTGTCTTTATTTAATTGAGATTTCAAATATGTTTTCAACTTCTATTTGAAATCCAAATTTTACCAAATCCTTTTTAGTAGGTTTTATTTATTCATTGGTGTAAATAATTCACTTTGAATTATTTAAAATATTTTAATATGATTTATTAATCATTTAAATTGGGCAATTTTATTAAAATAAAATCCAATATGGTTTTAATTCCATATAAATTTTATTCAAATAATTCTTTTAATTTAATTAGATAACTTTTAATCCACTTTGGTAAATTCCCATTTACTATTTTCTCATGATTTAATTAATCATTTTCATTAGGGATTTTGTCTTTATTAAATATAATTAGAATAGGGTTTAATCATCAGATACTTTTATTTTTTTATTCCTTATCCCTTTATTTCATTTGGATTTGGATTAACTTTATCTCATTTGCTTATGGATTTTGCCAAGATTTAATTTGGCTTTTAAATATTCCTTATTTTTTTATTTCTTGCTTTGTCCTATAAAATCCATATCTTTTTATTTATAGATCCATATTTGGTGATTCCAATTTGTATATTTTTATTTAATATTTGTTTATCATTTTAAATCTCTTTATAATTATTTTGATAACAATTTGGTATGGATTTTAGATAGGAGATTTATTAGCTTTAGAAATTATTTCCTTTTAATTCATAAGTTTCTATCCATGGTTCCAAATTGAATGAAATCAATTTCTATGGTTTTATAATATTTTTATTTATCATCCTTGAGCATTTATAAATGTTTGATGAAAAAAATTTATATTTATCAAATCCATAGTCTTAGAGAGATCTTGTAAATGATTTTCTTCCATTAGGGTTTTAGGGTTTTGGTTTTTTTCCCAAGTTTAAATTTCAAGATACATTAATTGATGAATGCATTTCACTTGCTTTGAATTTTGTTGGATTCCCTTTTAATCAAAGTTTGTTCAAGATGGGTTTTGATGTTTCCATTTGGAATCAAAAAGTTTCTTTTCACCCTAAATTTCAACAATTATTTATTGTTCACATTTCAAAATTTGGAAAATTTTGGGATGTGACATATACTCATGATAAATATTTATGAACTCTAGCCCAAGTGCCACCACGGTGTGCACGTGTCACTTTCACACACGTGGGGAGAGCAGAGATCTATTGAAGCACTTGAGTATTTATGTAAACTCTAGCCTAAGTGCCACCACGGTATGCACGCTGTCACTTTCATACACGTGGGGAGAGCCGGAGATCTATTAAAGCACTTGAGTAGCAGAGTAGATCTACTTGATTACAAAGATCATGATCATAATATGATCATGCATAGAGAGAGAGAGAGAGAGAGAGAGAGAGAGAGAGAGAGAGAGAGAGAGATGAACACACAGCTACCGGTAGAGCCCTTAGCCTCGAGGAAGAACTACTCCCTACTCATCATGGGAGTCAACAACGGCGATGTAGATGGTGGTGGAGATCGATGGAGATGGCTCCGGGGACACTTCCCCATCTCGGCAGGGTGCCGGAATAGAAACTTCTGTCCCCCAAATCTCCCCTTTGGTGGCGGCGACACTGTTTAACTTTTCGTGGATTTTTGCCCGCGTTAGGATTTACGTCCCGAGGAGACGTATATATAGGCGAAAGGGCAAGGTCGGTGGAGCCTCGAGGGGCCCACACCTAGGGCTGGCGCGGCCAGGGGGACCCACGCCACCCTAGGGTGTGGCCACCTCCTGGCACCCCTTCGTTTGTCCTTCTAGCTCCGTGTTCGCTCCGGTAAAATATTGACTTTGGGTTTTGTCCCGTCCAATTACGAGAATATTTATTTTTTGGCTTTTCTGGAACCAAAAAGAGCAGAAAACAGGCAACTGGCACTACGACATCTTGTTAATAGGTTAGTCCCAGAAAATGTATAAGAATACCTCAAAGTGTAGACAAAACATAAGATAGTTGGCACAAAACAAGCATGTAGCATCAAAACTAATAGATACGTTTACGACATATCAAGTATCAGCAAGCTTAACTCCTGCTCGTCCTCGAGTAGGTAAGTGATAAAAACAATAAATTTTTAGGTGACATGCAGCATCACAATCATGATCAAACCATTTGCAAACATTGAAATCTGGGATCAAAGTACTCTAAACATGTGCATGAAAGATGAAGTTCTAACAATAAGACAAAGCAACTATGCTGCAACATGAAAGGATACAAACAAAGAATCATGAATAACAATGCGTTGAAAGATGTTTGTTTGTTTCACATATAGAAAACAGAGCATAGTGGCATCCAGCTTGTCCCTCATGGAGTAGCAAAACATAAATGCATAGGACACCTTCAAAGTTCATAAAGGTGACTAGATACAAATAGTTCAAGAGCAAGCAATACCAACAATATGAATCAATCAATAAGTTTTGGGACAATGCACATAGAACTAAGAATGGCAACCATGCTCTCTTAATTGGTGCCTAAGGATAGAAGGTGGAGACTCAATATAAAAGTGGAAGAAAGGCCCTTCAAAGGGAAGCAGGGATTTCAGGTTTCATAATGAGCTTCCAAAAATTATGGTACTTGTTAGCTTTCAGCTCTCATTGCCCCTATAATAAGCATCTTGAAGTGATTAAGGTTAAAGTGAACAAAATATGGAGTATATGCTTGACGAAGTATAAGTTGGCAATCTCATGTCCCTTGAGTACAAGGGTCGCTCCTCATGCTACTCAACTTTAGTCACCGATAAGTTCTTGTCATAGTAAGTACATGTGTATCATAGAGAACCGCCAACGGGGTACCCCTTGCCCCATGATACAGGAGCTATCCATATCAAAATGACAAGGCAAGCAGACAATGAGCATCTCAACAATCTTCTTATTTACCATGGGAAAATGGTGTTTTTTCTCTCTTTCCTCTTTTCTCATCTTTTTTTTTTCTTTTTCTCCTTTTTATAAGAAGAATGCTTCATAGATTGCTCACTATGGTGATGCTGCAAGATTCCACCATGATTAGGCATGGCTTAGGCTAGCGGCCCAGGCGTTTCTATAACACATATACATAACTCCATGGACTTACAAGATCCCCTTTTATTTCACACCGATGACATCCATAAACAAAAGAGCATGATATCAACTGGGTAGATATTTACATGTGTTGAAACCGTTCCCCATGACAACACGGTTCTGCTAATTCCCAACTTATAAGTGCAAGAATATACAACATAGATGACACAATGGTTCAAGTTTATTAGGGTCAAGAAAAATAAAGTGTGCCATCAAGTTTGTGAGAGCTTTAATCACTAATTTTCACATACCAAAGTGACTTTTTAATTGGAAGGTAGACAAAACAAGAATATACTTGGAATGGTGTAGCACACCATGCATAGGAATTCATAGTGGACACTTTGGAATAACTTGGTTTCTTGGGAGTTGGATGCATGAGTAGAGCTTACTCAATACAAGTGGTGGCTAGTAAAAGACTCGGAGCGACCAACTAAGAGAGCAATAATGGCCATAACCATGCAGAGCGACAAAAAATTACTAATTAAAGCATAAAGTGGTACCACAAGTCAAAAACTAAATAATCATAGAGGCTAAGGTGACTGATTCATAGTCATAACTGTTGGAATTATGCCCTAGAGGCAATAATAAAGATGTTATTATTATAATTCTTGTTCATGATAAAGTTTATATTCCATGCTAGAATTGTATTAAGCGGAAACATTAATACTTGTGTGGTTTGTGAACAACACCATGTCCCTGGTACACCTCTAAGTACTAGCTCATTGATCAATGATGGTTAAGGTTTCCTAACCATAGACATGAGTTGTCAATTGATAATGAGATCATTTCATTAGAGAATGATATGATGGACAGACCCAAACTAAGCAAAGCAATTAGATCGTGTCATCGTGTTCGTCTTTGCGAAGCTTTTCTTATGTCAAATATTGTATTCCTTAGACCATGAGATAATACAACTCCCTGGTATCGGAAGAAAGCTTTGAGGTCATCAAACATCATCCTATGAGAGGGTGATCATAAAGGTGTCTCTCAGGTGATCGGAAAGTATCTGTTGGGTTGTATGTATCGAGATGGAATTTGTCCCTCCCAAGTCGGAGAGATATACTTCGGGCCCACTCGGTAATCGATATCAACACCGCTTGCAAGCATGTGGTTAAGGAGTTAATCACAAAGTGATATCGGATTACGGAACGAGTAAAGTACTTGCTGTGAACGAGATTGAACTAGGTATGACGGTACCGACGATCGAATCTCGGGCAAGTAAAATATCGCGAGACGAAGGGAATATATATATGGGTTTGATTGAATCCTGGCATCGTGGTTCATCCGATATGATCATCGATGAATGTGTGGGAGTCAATATGGGTGCCCAGACCCCGCTGTTGATTATTGATAGAAGATCATGTCTGCATATTCTCGAACCCGCAGGGTCACACACTTAACGTGTCTTGACGCTAGGATAGATTGGATAATTGGTTTATGAATTTTTGTTTGGAGTCTCGGATGGGATCCGGGACATCACGAGAGGTTCCGGAATGGTCCGGAGAATAATATTCATATAAGGCAGTGCAGTTTTTGGAGTTCGGAATTGTTTCGGGTTAATCGGTATTGTACCGGAAGCTTCTAGAACCTTCCGGAAGGGGACCAACGTGGCCCCACCTTCCGGGAGGGGGCATGGGCCTATGAGGGAGTGTCCTGGCCGCATTGGGCCAGGGGCACAAGGCCCCATAGGGCCCAGCCGATCCTAGAGAGTTTAAATCGTTTAAACTAGAGATAGGGTTTCTAGAAGAGGGGAGAGTCCATGCCCCCCACTCCTTATCCTTTGGGCTTGGGGGAGGGGCTAGGGCTGCGCCCCCCTCTATATAAAGAGGGGTGGGGGCGCACCAAACCCCTACACCTCTCCTCCAAACCCTAGCCGCCTTGCTAGCTTTCCTCTCTCCCTCCCGACTGTTTGTAGGCGAAGCCCTACTGCAGAAATTCTCCACCATATACACCACGCCGTCGTGTTGTAGATCCAATCTATCTCTCCACCATACTTGCTGGTCCGAGGAAGGAGGAGACGTCGAGGTGCTGCACGTGTGCATCTCACGGAGGCACCGCCACTTGTGGTGCTAGATCGGATCGGATCGCGAGGAGGAGAAGCGAGTACGACTACATCACCCACGTTCCAACAAACGTTCCGCTGTGCGAATCTTCAAGGGTATGAAGATCTAATCCAATCTCTCTCGTTGTTTGCATCTCCTAGATTAGATCTTGGCTTTTCCTCTGTTCGCTCCGTAGAAAATTTTGATTTACTATGCCGCGAAACCCTTCAGTGGTATCAGAGCTAGATCTATGCGTAGATGTGTTTCACGAGTAGAACGCAACATGGTTGTTGCGGGAGTTGATGTTTTCTGTTGTAAGCCTCTTGTTTGTGTTCTTCTTATGACGCGGGATAGTGAGATTGAAGCGGTCCAGACCAACCTTACGCGACGTCGTTCGCGAGACCGGCTCCGCACTTGACGTGTGGCTTGTTCCACACATGCGGCTGGTGGATGTCAGTTTCTCTCACTATAGTTGTCATGGGATTAACACCGGAGTTTGGCAACCATAATATCACCGTTGTGGCTTTCCATAGGTAATAATCGTTCTTAGCATCTACTCCCATAAGCCACGTAAAACATGCAACAACAAAGTAGAGGCGTCTAACTTGTTTTTGCAGGGAGTGTTTTCTGTGATATGGTATGGCCCAAGATGTGATGTGTATATTGTATGCGATGATCATGTTTTGTAATGTTTCACGACTTGCATGTCGATGAGTACACAACCGGCAGGAGCCATATGGTTGTCTTTATAATTGTGTATGACCTGCGAGTCAACTTCTTATACGCCATGTAATAGCTTTGCTTTATCGCTAAGTAGTTAGCAATAGTTGTAGTTGCTATTCGTGGTGGAGGCAATCATGGTGGAGTGATGGAGATCATGCCGGAACGCACAAGATGGAGATCATTGCGCGAAGATTGGCTATACCATGTCACATAAAGTTATATGCATGTGATGTTTATCCTTTTATGTATCTTATTATGTTTAGATCGCGACGATAGCATTATAAGATGATTCCTCACTTAAAGATCAAGATAAAAACTGTGTTCTCCCCAAGTATGCACCGTTGCGAAAGTTCGTCGTGTCCAAGCATCACGTGATGATCGGGTGCTATAGACTCTACGCTCACATACAATGGGTGCAAGCCAGTTTTGCACACGCGGAAATACTTGGGTCTAGCTTGACGAGCCTAGCATGTACAGACATGGCCTCGGAACACAAGAACCGAAAGGTTAAGCATGAGTCATATGAATGATATGATCGACACTTTGTTGTCCACCATTGAAACCACATCTCTTCTCATGATGATTGGATTAGGTGTGGTGAATTTGGATCGTGTTCACTAAACAACTTGAGGGATGTTGAATTTAGTGGGAGTTCATCTAGTAATTTGATTAAGTTGAACTATTTATCATGAACATAGTCTAAATTGTACTTGCAAATACTGTAGATCACATGGCCAAGTACAACTTCAACTTCAACGTTTTTGATGAGATAGAAAAGCTTAGAAACAATGGGTCTAACTTCACCAAATGGTTTCGCATTCTGAGAATCATTCTCGCTGGCGGACAAAAGGACTATGTCCTTGAGAAAGCGCTAGGTGACGCTCCTGCTATAGATGCGCCGACTGATGAAAAGGCTGTTTATCAGTCGCGCAAGGATGATTATGATTTGATTAAGATCGCCATGTTGTATGCTATGGAATCGGATCTTCAAAATCGTTTTGAAGAGTATCCCGGGCCCTTTGAGATTCTTGAGGAGCTGAAAACTATGTTTCAGACTCAGGCCCGTTCTGAGAGATATGAGATCTCTAAGAAATTCTTTAACTACAAGATGGAGGAAGGGAGTTCCGTTAGTGAGCACGCCATTAAGATGTCGGGCTACACTCAACGCCTTGAGCAACTGGACTGCAAGATTCCAGAGGAGCTCAAGATTGACACTCCTAGCTACAAAAGTTTTGTAGTTGATCACAATCAGATTGGTTCCACTGATATGATCACTGAGATCTTCGCTAAGATGAAAGTGGCGGAGGTGAACATCAAAAAGAATAATCATGTGTTGATGGTCAACAAGCCCCCCACCTTCAAGAAAGGTAAGGGTGCAAGGAAGCCCTTCAAGAAAGGCGGCGGCAAGCGCGTTGCCCCTGCTGAGAAGAAGCTCAGGTCTGGTCCTAAACCGGACACTGAGTGCTTCTATTGCAAGGACAAGGGTCACTGGAAGCGCAACTGTCCGAAGTACTTAGCGGACAAAAAGGATGGCACCATCAAAGGTATATTTGATATACATGTTATTGATGTTTTCCTTACTAGCCCTCATTGTAGTGCCTGGGTATTTGATACCGGTTTAGTTGCTAATATTTGTAACTCGAAACAGGAGCTACGGAATAGATGGCGGCTTGCGAGGGATGAGGTGACGATGCGCGTTGGCAACGGATCAAGAGTTGATGTGATGGCCGTCGGCACGCTCTCCTTAGTTTTACCTTCGGGTTTAGTTTTAAACCTTAATAAGTGTTATTATGTGCCTGCGTTGAGCATGAACATTATTTCTGGATCGTGTTTATTGCAAGACGGTTATTCATTTAAATCGGAGAATAATGGTTGTTCTATTTATATGAGTAACATCTTTTATGGTCATGCACCTCTTGTGAATGGTTTATTTCTTCTAAATCTCGAAAGGGATGAAACACACATCCATAACATTGAGGCTAAGAGATGCAAAGTAGATAGTGATAATACTACTTATTTGTGGCACTGTCGTCTAGGTCATATTGGTGTAAAGCGCATGAAGAAACTCCATTCTGATGGACTTTTGGAGTCTCTTGATTTTGTATCATTTGACACAGGCGAACCATGCCTCATGGGCAAGATGATCAAAACCCCGTTCTCCGGAATGATGGAGCGAGCAACGGACTTGTTGGAAATCATACATACCGATGTATGCGGACCGATGAGTATTTCGACGCGCGGTGGATATCGCTATTCCTCACTTTTACCGATGACTTAAGTAGATATGGGTATATCTATTTAATGAAACATAAATCTGAAACATTTGAAAAGTTCAAGGAATTTCAGAATGAAGTGGAGAATCATCGTAACAGAAAAATTAAGTTTCTACGATCCGATCGTGGAGGTGAATATTTGAGTTATGATTTTATCACGCATCTTAAAGCAAGTGGAATCGTTTCACAACTCACGCCACCCGGAACACCACAGCGCAATGGTGTGTCTGAACGCCGGAATCGAACCCTATTAGATATGGTCCGATCAATGATGTCTCTTACTGATTTGCCGTTATCATTTTGGGGTTATGCATTAGAAACCGCTGCATTCACTTTAAATAGGGCACCATCTAAATCCGTTGAGACGACACCGTATGAACTGTGGTTTGGTGCTAAACCTAAGTTGTCGTTTCTTAAAGTTTGGGGATGCGAAGCTTACGTCAAGAAGTTGATGCCGGACAAGCTCGAACCCAAAGCGGAGAAATGCGTCTTCATAGGATACCCTAAGGAAACTATTGGGTATACCTTCTATCACAGAACCGAAGGCAAAGTGTTTGTCGCAAAGAACGGTTCCTTTCTTGAGAAGGAGTTTCTCTCGAAAGAAGTGAGTGGGAGGAAAGTAGAGCTTGACGAGGTTATTGAACCTTCTCTTGAATTGGAGAGTAGCGCAGCACCTGAAATTGTTCCAGTGCCGCCTGCACCAACAATAGAGGAAGCTAATGATAAGGATCATGAAGCTTCAGGCGATGCTGCTACTGAACGTCGCAGGTCGACAAGGTCGCGTGCCCCTCCTGAGTGGTATGGCAACCCTGTCTTGACTGTCTTGTTAGTAGAAGACAGTGAACCTACGAACTATGAGGAAGCGATGATGAGCCCAGACTCTGAGAAATGGCTAGAAGCCATGAAATCCGAATTGGGATCCATGAGCGAAAACCAAGTATGGACTTTGGTGGACCCTCCTAGCGACCGAAAGGCCGTTGAGTGCAAATGGATCTTTAAGAAGAAAACGGACGCGGATGGTAATGTTCCGTCTATAAAGCACGGCTTGTCGCGAAAGGTTTTCGACAAGTTCAAGGTGTTGACTACGATGAGACTTTCTCTCCCGTAGCGATGTTTAAGTCCATTCGGATTTTATTAGCAATTGCTGCGTTTCATGATTATGAAATATGGCAGATGGATGTCAAGACTGCTTTCCTCAATGGCAACATTGATGAAGAGTTGTATATGATGCAACCCAAAGGTTTTGTCGATCCTAAGGACGCCTCTAAGGACTAGCTCATTGATCAATGATGGTTAAGGTTTCCTAACCATAGATATGAGTTGTCAATTGATAATGAGATCATTTCATTGGAGAATGATATGATGGACAGACCCAAACTAAGCAAAGCAATTAGATCGTGTCATCGTGTTCGTCTTTGCGAAGCTTTTCTTATGTCAAATATTGTATTCCTTAGACCATGAGATAATACAACTCCCTGGTATCGGAAGAAAGCTTTGAGGTCATCAAACATCATCCTATGAGAGGGTGATCATAAAGGTGTCTCTTAGGTGATCGGAAAGTATCTGTTGGGTTGTATGTATCGAGATGGAATTTGTCCCTCCCAAGTCGGAGAGATATACTTCGGGCCCACTCGGTAATCGATATCAACACCGCTTGCAAGCATGTGGTTAAGGAGTTAATCACAAAGTGATATCGGATTACGGAACGAGTAAAGTACTTGCTGTGAACGAGATTGAACTAGGTATGACGGTACCGACGATCGAATCTCGGGCAAGTAAAATATCGCGAGACGAAGGGAATATATATATGGGATTGATTGAATCCTGGCATCGTGGTTCATCCGATATGATCATCGATGAATGTGTGGGAGTCAATATGGGTGCCCAGACACCGCTGTTGATTATTGATAGAAGATCATGTCTGCATATTCTCGAACCCGCAGGGTCACACACTTAACGTGTCTTGACGCTAGGATAGATTGGATAATTGGTTTATGAATTTTTGTTTGGAGTCTCGGATGGGATCCGGGACAGCACGAGAGGTTTCGGAATGGTCCGGAGAATAAGATTCATATAAGGCAGTGCAGTTTTCGGAGTTCGGAATTGTTCCGGGTTAATCGGTATTGTACCGGAAGCTTCTAGAACCTTCTGGAAGGGGACCAACGTGGACCCACCTTTCGGGAGGGGGCATGGGCCTATGAGGGAGTGTCCTGGCCGCATTGGGCCAGGGGCACAAGGCCCCATAGGGCCCAGCCGATCCTAGAGAGTTTAAATCGTTTAAACTAGAGATAGGGTTTCTAGAAGAGGGGAGAGTCCATGCCCCCCACTCCTTATCCTTTGGGCTTGGGGGAGGGGCTAGGGCTGCGCCCCCCTCTATATAAAGAGGGGTGGGGGCGCACCAAACTCCTACACCTCTCCTCCAAACCCTAGCCGCCTTGCTAGCTTTCCTCTCTCCCTCCCGACTGTTTGTAGGCGAAGCCCTACTGCAGAAATTCTCCACCATATACACCACGCCGTCGTGTTGTAGATCCAATCTATCTCTCCAGCATACTTGCTGGTCCGAGGAAGGAGGAGACGTCGAGGTGCTGCACGTGTGCATCTCACGGAGGCACCGCCACTTGTGGTGCTAGATCGGATCGGATCGCGAGGAGGAGAAGCGAGTACGACTACATCACCCACGTTCCGACGAACGTTCCGCTGTGCGAATCTTCAAGGGTATGAAGATCTAATCCAATCTCTCTCGTTGTTTGCATCTCCTAGATTATATCTTGGCTTTCCCTCTGTTCGCTCCGTAGAAAATTTTGATTTACTATGTCGCGAAACCCTTCAATAACATGGTGTGAGCATGTGCCAAGTCAACCCAAACAAAGCATCAAAGGAGAATACCATAATACTATGCTTTTGTATGCTAAAACAAAACATGATTCATTCAAGGCACATTAAGCAATCCTAATTGTTTGGAACAAGTCATGCAACAACAATAATCACTAAGCATAAGGTCAAAACAACATCTAGCATGACATGGTAGAGTCTAGGCCACAGTCAAAAATGGCTCCCTTTGTACCACTATAAACATGAAACTTTCTACTCTTTTCCAACACCAATCGACTTATTTGAAATAACTCACAAAGATAATCATCAATAAATATCAGTGAGCTTGTCTCAAAAATCCACAAAGAAGAAATAAAAAGTTCAAAGCATAAAGCATAAAAACAAAGGCTAAACGCAGTGCTAGAAAAAGAGAACACTCACGAAACAATAAGAATGAAAACTGGAGTATTCTAGGCAATGAAAACAGAGTGTGTATCTCTCCAAAATAAGTGCGCTAGTATCCAACCAACTTATTATAGCAAACCAAGCAAACTAAAACCAAAAACAAAAACTAAGACACTCCAAGAACAATACAACATTGCATGAAACAATAAAAGCGAAGTGTCTAGAAAGACCTGAGATTTTTATTGATGAAGAAGGGGATGCCTTGGGCATCCCCAAGCTTTGACGCTTTTACCTCTTGAATATTTATTGGGGTGACACGGGGTGGCATCCCCAAGCTTGAGCTTGTGTCCATTCTTCATCTCATTACATCATTCTTCCCCTACACCTGAAATTTTTCCTTCATACAAAACTTCACACAATCTTCATTAGCAACATTAGTGCATTCAAAAGTAATAGACCGTTGGGTTTAGTTTCAAAACAGCAAAACTTTCATTAAAACACAATCTACTGTAGCAATTCCCTTAAAAAGTTCAATTCACCAAAAATAACTCAAAAATAAATCGATAAAGAGGCAAATGGAAATAATGGCAGAAATTTGTCAAAACAGACTAGCAGGTAAAAACCAATTTTTTTCGAAGACTTTATGTTGCTCAAATCAAAAAGTGTTGAACTAAAAAAAGTTAGCTAACAACCTGGGAGATTTATTCAGAAAATTAAAGCTCAATCCGACTTACAGAGATTTTTCACGAATTTTTACAATGAAGCACAAAAATCTGTTTAGGGACAACAACTTCCCCAAATCTTACTTCTCTCTCGTTAGAGGTTATTCTTGGCACAAAAACCAAACAAAAAAAAGGATAAAGAGAGTTTATTACAGAAGTAATAACTTCCAAGACACAATAAAACTATTGGGTTATCTCCCAAGAAGTATTTTTCTCTAACGCCTTTAAGTTAGGCTTGATAGTTTGAGAAGATGCTCACATAAGAAATATGAATTGAAGTAAACGAGAGCATCAAGAAGCAAATTCAAAACACATTTAAGTCTAACCCACTTCCTATGCGTAGGAATCTTATAAAGAAACAAGTCATGAAAGCACAAAGCAACAAGCATAGGAAAGCAAAACAAGTGCAACTTCCAAGATTTTCAACATAAAGAGGGGAAACTTAATATTTTTGAGATGCATAAAACCATGTTTCCCACTCTCATAATAACTTTCAGTAGCATCATGAATAAAATTAACAATATAACTATCACATAAAACGTTCTTATGATGAGCCACATGCATAAAATAATTATTACTCTCCACATAAGCATAGTCATTATTATTAATTATAGTGGGAGCAAATTCAACAAAATAACTATCATTATTATTCTCATCACCATAATCATCAAATATAGGAGGCATATTGTAATCATAATTAATTTTCTCCTCAATAGTAGGTGGACTGAAAATATCATATTCATCATTGTAATCATCATATATTGGAGGTATATTATCATCATAAGCAATAGAATAGCTATCTTCCAAAGCTGGGGAACTAAAAAGATCATTTTCATAAAAACTAGCTTCCCCAAGCTTAGACGTTTTCATAGCATTAGAAATAATGGTGTTCAAAGAATTCATACTAATTGCTATTAGCATGCAAATAAAGCTCCATAGGTTTTTTTAATTTTCTCTTCAAACACTTCATGTCCTAACTCAAGATAAATACTATAAAGCTCTCTAATTTTGTTGTAGTTTTCCATTAAGCCTAACTAGTGAAAACAAGAAACAAAAAGACAAAATTGCAGAATCTAAATGAAATAACTTCGAGCACTCACACCGGAGGATGTGAATACCTTTTACCTTACCTCCCCGGCAACGGCGCCAGAAAAGATCTTGATGTCTACGCACTTCTATTCTTGTAGACAATTGTTGGGACTCTAAGTGTAGAGGTTTGTAGAACAGTAGGAAGTTTTCCTTAAGTGGATTACCCAAGGTTTATCGAACTCAGGGAGGAAGTGGTCAAAGGTATCCCTCTCAAGCAACCCTGCAATCAATATACAAGAAGTCTCTTGTGTAAGGTGTATAGGTGCACTAGTTCGGCAAAGAGATAGTAAAATACAAGTAGTATGGATGATTATAAGTGGTAACGGCGCCAAAAAAGAGCTTCTGACGGGGAGGAAAATACTAAAGGCAAAAGGATGGAAGCAAGCACACATGCAACAAATCTAGATGCAAACGGTGTTTCAATGCTTAGAAACAAGGCCTAGGGATCATACTTTCACTAGTGAACACTCTCAATAAATATATTCTCTTCGTGATGCTACCCTGAGCGACTCTTCGGTTGGACACTCTAATCCACTGTAGGGCTATAACAACACTCCTCAAAGTCCGCCTTCCACATCTAGATAACCCCACACTGTCACCTTGAGCGCTAGATGGTTCCAACAAACACCACAATTTCATAAAGACAACCAACTCAAAATATACTCATGATAAATATTTGTGAACTCTAGCCTAAGTGCCACCACGGCGTGCACGCTATTACTTTCCCACACGTGGGGAGAGCAGAGATCTATTGAAGCACTTGAGTATTTATGTAAACTCTAGCCTACGTGCCACCATGGTATGCACACTGTCACTTTCTTACACGTGTGGAGAGCTGAAGATCTATTAAAGCACTTGAGTAGCAGAGTAGATCTACTTGATTACAAAGCTCATGATAAAAATATGATCATGCATAGAGAGAGAGAGAGAGATTCACCAGTAAACCTAGCAAGATGACTCACCAGTAGCTTTCAATTCCTCTTTTTGTAAGCGTTCGTCGCCCTATTGAAAACCGTGTCCCATGGCTCGACAGTCGAAACCTAGGAAAACGACTCACCAGTAGCTTTCAATTCCTTCTCATGCAAATACAAGGAGAGGTGAACCCATGCATTTAGATCTTGGCTTCATTATTTTAATTATAACACAATAGACTTGAGAGATCCGCGGTAAATTCCTTACCAGCTCTCCCTCAAAGGCCTTCACCTCCGGATCGTCGGTGACAAACTCCCCTGTATTCGGGTCCAGGTAGTAGCGGGCCCGGACAAAGTTCCTTAGCTGCAAGTCCATGATTTTATGCCACGGGTTGTCTTTACCCAGGCGTTCAAGGTTGACATCCTCCTTGTCCCAAATGGGTTATTTCCCTCTGTAACCGCCTCTTCCAAGCTGGTGGTTACCTATGTTCTGATATCGCATACTCTTTCCCCACAGAGTCTATGCTTTGGAATAAGCGGTAGCTAATTCCATCTTGAATACCTTGAACTCTTCTTCGTCGAGCATCGGATTTTTCCTACTTATAAGATCCCAGCTTTCACCTTTGCCAATGTTGGTCTTTACCCGGGTGTTCCAGCTGCTCAAGGCATTGCTCATCTTTGTCAATGCTAGTTTGTTCACCAGAATATTTCTCTCCAGGTTTCTGAACGGCTCTAGGAATGTGTATCATTTGTGAAGCTTCTTAAGGAGGTTTGATGACCCACAAGTATAGGGGATCGCAACAGTCTTCGAGGGAAGTAACGCCCAATTTATTGATTCGACACAAGGGGAGCCAAAGAATATTTATAAGCCTTAACAACTGAGTTGTCAATTCAGCTGCACCTGGACACAGTCTTGCTCGCAGTAGTTTATCAGTAGCAACACTTTTGTAGTAGCAATAGCAAATTGACAACAGTACTAAAATAAATACAATGGTAACAATTGTAATAAACAACATGATTAAAGTGTGGTAGGCATAAGGATGGATAGATGGGCGTTGCATGAACGAGACAATTCATGTAATAATTAAGACCCATGGCATTTGCAGATAAATAAGATAAAAAGTCCAAGTACTAAGTAATCATAGGCATGTGTTCCATATATAGTCATACATTCTTGCAATGAGAACTTGCACAACTTCTTTTGTACTGCCAGCCCGTTGCAGCAGGGCCTCTAGGGAATCTACTGGCAATTAAGGTGCTCCTTTTAATAGAGCACAAGAGCAAAGCATTAACACTCCATGAACACATGTGATCCTCACATCACAGCCATCCCCTCCGGTAATCCCGATTTCTGTCACTTCGGGGCCTCGGGTTCCGGACAATGATATGTGTATACAACTTGCAGGTAAGATCATAAACAATAATATCATCATGAATCAATAACATGTTCAGATCTGAGACCATGGCACTCGGGCCCTACTGACAAGCATTAAACATAAAAAGTTGCAACAATGTCAAAAAAGCACTAACAATAGATACTAGGCACCATGCCCTAACAATCTTATGCAATTACATGAGAGATCTCATCCAATCCCTACCATCCCCATATCCTACTGCGGGGGATTACTCACTCATGGATGGGGGAATCATGGATGGTTGATGGAGAGGCGTTGGTGATGATGATGGCGATGATCTCCTCCAATTCCACGTCCCGTCAGGGTGCTTGAACGAAGTTTCTGGTTCCGAATCACGGTTTCTGGTGGTGTATTTGTAGGCAAAAGGAGAGGTCAAGGCAGAGTCTGAGGCAGCCACACCATGCCCTGGCATGGCCAGGCCTAGCCCACGCTAAGGGGTGGTGTGGGCCCCTCAGGCCTCTTCTCCCCTTCGTCTTCTGGCTCCATGAGTGTTCTGAAAAAATAGGATTTTTGGCATATTTTCTAGGTTTTTTCCTGAAAGTTGATTTCATGCACAAAAACGAGACACCAAAGCAATTCTGTTGAAAACAGCGTTAATCCGTGTTAGTTATATCCAAATCACACAAATTAGAAGAGAAACAATAGCAAAAGTCTTCGGAAAAGTAGATACGTTTTGGACGTATCAAGGTTCTCGACCAAAGCCTGATTGGTTGCACTTCTGATGTGTTTCGTGTTGATCGAGATGCTTTCCCAAACGAAGCACCCGATTTGCATGTCGTACCCTTTGGCAATCAACGCAGGCTCCATGGGTAGGCCACTTTGTGTGACCTCAATTAACTCATCCCAGACATTGGCGAGCACTTGCGGCTTTCGATCCTTATTTTCCTTCTCCTTCTTCTTCTACATATATAGCGATCGAGTTGCTTCTACCGCCATTCGTGCGCGCACCGCCATCCGTGGTGGTGTCACCCTCCTCGCCGCCTTCACTAGTTCCGTCGTAGTCGTCGTCCCCCTTGTAATCTAGATCTTCCTCATTGCCCCAACACCTCCGCCGGCGGTCGCCGATGGTGGTGTCATTCTCATCTCCTCCTCCGCCTCCTCATGCTCTTGGGACGCCCCCAGAATGACTTGTTGGCCTCTCGGGCTTGATCTTCGACGCTCATGTGCTTAGAAGGGCTCACCGCGTCGTTGGCCAAAATGTCTGCACTTTATAAAAGGATGAGGCAAAAAGTTAGCACAAATATCGACCAAAAAATTCGGCATGACCTTTGCTAATGTTTTGACCTACGAGTGCCCATTTCTCAACCGAAACGGATGTGAATCAACACTTCAGGAGAAACGGGCAACTCAAATGAAATTCCTGCAAACATTCACACACAAGAAAACAGCCCCCATTCAGAGCCCCATTCATAGCCCCATCCACAGCTCCACTAAATCAAACACACCATATATGGTACCGTATATTGAATCAAACAGCGGCAGTAACCAGTAGTAACATCAGCAGTAACCAGATTTATTAGTCTGTAACAACAGCAACAATAACCATATATATTGCAATATAATCACATTTATATTGCAGTAATAGCAACAACAGTAACCATCAATAACCAACAGTTTATATTGCAATATAACCAGAAGTAACCAATAGTTCATATAGGAAGTAACAGCAAACCCTATAACACATGCATAACTTGGTAAGCATGGAACATCCTGATGTTAAAAACAAGAAAGGGAAAAGTAACCAAGATTACTTTGTAACTTTATCTGTTTTTTATGTTATCCAAACTCCACTTTTCTATGAAATTACAAGGAGATGATGGCGCATTAGCATATGTTCGTGAGGAGAAATGAATTTCTTGCTTGTTTGTGTCTAAATGATTTCGTAATATACTCAACTACTGAACCACATCCAGATGACCTGTCTTTTTTCACCATGATTAGGCATGGCTTAGGATAGCCGCCCATGCGTTACTCTAACACATATACATAACTCCATGGACTTACAAGCTCACCTTTTATTTCACACTGTCGACATTCATAAACAAAAGAGCATGATATCAACTGAATAGATATGTACAAGTGTTGAAAGCGTTCTCCATGATAGCATGGTTCTGCTAACTTCCAATTTATAATTTGCAAGCATATAAGTACATAGATAGTCACAATGGTTCAGGTTTATTAAATGCAAGAAAATGAAGTGTGCCATGAAGTTCGTGAGAGATTTACTAACTAATTTTTTGATAACAAGCAAACATTTTATTTGGAGGAAAACAAGGCATATAAATATGCAAGGAAAAACAATGAAGCTAATGGGTAGATATGGTGGACACTTTTTGACAATTTTGGTTTTGGGGAGTTGGATGCACGAGTAGAGATCATACTCAGTACAAGTGAAGGATAGCAATAGAAAGGGAGCGACAATCGAGAGAGTAGTAACTGTCATAATCATGCTTGAGACAAAACAAAATTAATAGTGGCATAAAAGCGACACAAGAACTCTAAGGCAAAATAAATCATCAAGGCTTTACTGACTTTTTGTTTAGTCATATGCATGCGAGAGCATGTGCCAAGTCAATTCAAATAAAACATTCAGAGGAGGATACCATAATGTCATACCAAGTTATGAATAGAACAATGCAAGCCAACATTTATATGGCATGCTACAAATTATCAATAGATTGGAACTAATCATAAGAGAGCAAGAACTACTAAGCATCCATTAAATAACATACACCTTTCATGAACAGACTAAGTATGCCCACAATGTTGAGTATATGTACAAAAATGAAGACAAATAGAGTTCATACCAACCTCTTACCACACCACGAGTTGTCGTAAATCACCATTGCCTTTCACTTGTGTGGCTTGAATAATAATATAAAACCAAACTCCAAGGAGTCACTGAGGACCGCTGAACCCTGCAATGAACTTTACAAAACCAGAGAAGAACAACAAATGTTTTAGGGTTTTCGATTTTTTAAAGCAAAAACTAAAGGCAAAAGCAAATAAAGAAAAATATTTTTGGGTTTTTCGAATAACAAACCAAAGCTAAAAAGGGTGAAGCAAACCAAAGATAAAAGATAAAGAGGCGACAAAGAGAAATAACAAAAATATTTTTGGTCTTTTGTGTTTTGGAATGCAGAAACAAAGCAAGAACAAAAACTAAAAACAAAGCGAAACATGGATATGCAAAGTTCCGACCGAACATGATATGTAGATGAGTGTGATGTCGGTATACCTCCCCCAAGCTTAGGCTTTTGGCATAAGTGGGGATCAACCCCAAGCTGTCCAAGAAGGGGCTCCTCCATAATATGACAAAGAAGTTCCTTCATCCTGATACGAACTCGAGGATGCCTCGACGTAGTGTGCAGAGTAGTCATAAGATGGCGTATCCCCCTGGTGCTGCCCGTGGAAACCAAGCAGGCGGAGCTGCTCGTCCATCTCCTCCTTGGAACGCGACCATGGCCTACTGCGAATACTGAACAAAGTAGACTATGGCAACAGAATTTCCCTCTCATCTCCATCAGTAAATAACATCCTTTAAAGTAAACTCTCTATACTAGAGTTAGCAGTAACAAAGTGATGTGCTTTCATAGGAGCTAGATCAAGCCTTTGTGGGTCCAACACTGTATCATTAGGATCAACAGAAAGTTCCAAGTCAACAACCATGCGCGCAACAATAATGCCCCCATAAAATAGGTCCTCTAGCAGCTAGGCGGCGAGCAATGAGAGAACCAAGATTATACTTGGTTTCATTATTAAGTGAAGTGGCAAGAAAAGCTAAATGATAATTATAAATATTACTAGTGTTCTCCCTACCAAGAATTCTAGTGGCAAGATAGTAAGCAAAATATCTAAGAGTTGGGAGTTGAACGTTTCTTATCTTCCCGCGCCGAGCTGCGCGGTCATCATCATTTGTTACACCTCGATAGAGCTCCAGCAAATCAGCGGGTCGACCTTGGATCTTATTTGTTGTCCCGGTCATGCCAATACCTATAATGCTGCAAAATCTTTCCAATGCCATGGTAATAGGAGTATCAGAGATTTTGAATGAAACAGTTGACCTACAAGGGGTGTTAGTGAAAGTGAAACTTTCAACAAAAGTTTTGGTGAGCAAAGAATATTTATCACTCTCATCCTGCATGTAAGTGGTTAGACTAACCCTCTGAACAAGAAGTAAGAAATCATCAAGGATCCCTGCATCTTGCAAAAAGGCAAAACAAGGGAAGGTAGATGGGTGCGTGTAAGGGTCCCAACCTTTAAATAAGGTAGAGTCCCCTGTGTTTACAATGCTAGTCCCTGGATCAATAGCTAGCATCCACAGTTAAGATGTAATATCAAGAAACAAAGGTCATAATACAACTTTATAACCAGGAATAACATAATTTTATTACATCTTACATAGCTCTTTGGCTATTACATTACATTGCAGCAGAAAATCTATACGCATGGGGTCCTTCATCCTCAAAGTGACACATGCAGACATGTTGGTTGTAGACTTTGTAATCCTAATCAACACACTTCACTAAATCAATCAAACCTGCAACATACAAGTTACAGCCACAAGGGTCAATACATTTGAATTGTATTGGCAAGTGATACTATGGTAGTATGGTGGAGTCTATCCTCTATATGCATTTGGCTAAGTGGAGTTGAGGCTTGCATTGCTCAAAATAGATTTTTCCTTAACATTTGAAAACACTAAGTTTTTGCTTGACAAAATCATTTCTCCCAATCAAAGATTTAAGATCCTTTAACCCTTGTTCAACCATAAGTTTTTAACTTAGAAATTTGGATGATGAGATTCTTGATTGCTTCCATGTCTTGATGCTCAAATTGTCCTTTACCAGGGACATGGCTAAGTACTTAGATTTTACACTCTGTAGAGGTGGTGCACTTTCCCCACAAGACTTGGTTTCACCGAGACAAGATCTTTCAGAAGCCTTCCCTTAGACCAAAATGGACGCGTTCCAACCTATCAAACTCTACCACCAACTATCCATATGGCTAAGTTCTTGCAACCTATATGATCCAGGCAGAGCCCATAATGCCAAGTGGCTGCACTTGAAGCTTCTCAACATTTGACATCTCAAATCTCTTTGTTCCTGGGTGGCAATCCACAAGTGTGATACACAAGGTAAACCATAAACATGGGCCTTGTGTAACCACTCAACCAAAATCCACCATTCAAGTCCCATTCCACCCAGGTGATTCATTAACTTAGTTGTTTTATTAAACAAAAACACAAGTCCTCAGACTTAGAAATTTTCCATAGTATGGATATATATTCCACCCTTGTTTTCTATTAGCTAAGCTAAGCTTGACAGTAGTAGGAATCTTAACTTAGGAAAATTTCTACTAAGGTTTCATGTACTAGGTTTTCCTGTAGCAAGGTTTATACTTAGCAAAATTCCATGCAAGCAAAATTCCATGCAAGTTTTACTTAGAAAAATCACTAATGCATAGTGAAAGTAATGGGACAAAGTATGAAGCATCACTTGCCTTTTTGGTAGAGGGTATAAGTTCACTCCTTGTCCTTGCGACAATCACACTCTTCAAGTCACTACAATTCAATCAAGCAAGGCACAAGTTCAATCTACCAATCAAGCAAAACATCACATAAAATCATAGAACCAAGATAATGCATGCAAGCATGCCAAGGATTATTTTATTTGGACAAGTGGTTCCTAATAGGACATAAACATTTGAAAACACCTAATGGTCATTTTTATAAAGTGGCAAAGTTATTTGCAAAAGGGTTCTTCCTATAGATCATTTTTAAATCACAACATTATTTTATGTGATGAAAAATATTTTTAGCAAAGCAACAATTTCATGTTCTTCACCAAATAAGTTGTTAATTATCAAAACTTAGTGTTAGGGTCAGTAGCTTTGAATCAAAACATTTTCCCAAAGTTTTTACTCCAAAATTATTTTCATAGCAAAAACAATACTTTTATTTGACTAGAAATAGGCTAATTCAATTATTCAATCCTAATCTTCACCAAAAACATTTTTGAATTCACAAGTTGGTTCCTAGGGTCAGTAGGTTCACCACAAACCAATTTGCAAATATTTCATCCTTAAAATCATTTTGGAATAATTTTTCTAACCTAAACAAGCATACACATGTTTCTGCAAAAACAAACATTTTACCAGAGGCTTTTTACTAAACAAAATGCATGGTTGCCTAGGGCTTGTTCCACTGATTCCATTGATATGAAGTTTGCAAATTTTGGACGTGTGGATCAATAGTTACAAGGGTTTCAAATCTGCATTTAAATCAGATTTCAAACTTTGTTTTAAATCACAGACTGGCCACGCGTCGCGTTTCTACTGGTCGATACCGGTTCGGGTGGATCGTGCTCTGCGGGGCGTTGGATTTAAACAAATCGCACGGCTCAGGCGTGCTCTTACCGCTTCGCTCTGTTCTAATTACAACCACAGGATCAAAATCTAACGGTGACAATCTAATCGACCTTACTCGGGCGGCGCTGACGGCGGCTGGCGGCGGCGGACGGTCAGGCGGTGGCGCTACGACAGCTAAAGGAAGCAAGGAGAGAGGGGGAGGTGATCACCGTGTTCGCGAGGTCGAGGTGGTGCTCAACGTGGTTGCGAGGAGGCGAGGGGCGCTCTGGTTCTAGCAGGATTGCTCGCCGGAGTTCGCTCGGCGTCGGGCACGCTCTGGTCGACGTTGGCGGCGAGGCTGCGATTCGTGCCAAAGCAAAATAAGTACATGGTTAAACGCGAAAGGGTGTGGTGTACAAGCGAGCATGATCGATAAGGATCGGGGTGGTATAGCTTACCAGGGGAGGTCGTCGGAGAAGAACCAGACGGTGGCGGCGGCGGTTGTTGTCGTTGCCGACGCTCAGGAGCGCGCGCGAGCGAGCTGCGGATGCAGAAAGGTCCGCCGGGTGATGGGGATCACGGCTGGGTGCTCGAGGAGGCGAGGGGCGGTGAATACTAGCCGGAATCGTCGCCGGAGCATCGTCGGACAGAGGGTGGTGTGGCGAGGAATTGGGCGGCCTGGGGGCGTGTTGAGGTGGGGCGACAGAGGGGAACGAGAGAGGAGAGGGAGGCGCTTTAATGTGCGTGGTCGCAGCGAGTAATGGCGAAGGCGTTATGGCGAATTTAACCGCGGCATCAACGGCAGGAAACGGCCGGCGTGCTCGTCGCGGGGAGGAAGAAGATGACCTGGCTGCGTGGGTCCGCTTCGTCAGCGAAGAAGAGAGAGGGGAAGCGGGGTCCAGTAGTCAGCGACTTAACGGGTGTGAGTTCGAGTGGAAGAAAACGCTTCGGGAGGGGAGAGGGAAATGGGCCGCTGGGCTGGGATGGGCTTAGCTAGCCTGGGTCTTCTTTGCTCTATTTTTTTCTGTTCTGAATCTTTTTCTTTTTCTCTTTTGATTTTCTGTTTTGAATTTCAATCAACAATTCAAACAACAAAACAAATCAAACTTCCACCAAACTTTGTATTGTGTTTAGTTCTGTTTAATAACACAAATCAAAGTCCAAAACAAAATAATATTTTTAATCTTTTTAGGATCCATTTATTAATTAAATAAAATAGACTTTAATTATTAACTCAAATAGGTTTTGATTTATTTAATAAAATCTCCATTTGAAATCTAAATATTTTCAAAACCAAAACAGTAGGTTTTATTTGAAAATATAAGATACTTGGAAAACTTGTTTAAAATAAAATAACATTTTTATTTTAGGGTCCATTAATAATTAAATAAAATGGACCTTAGTTATTAAATCAAATAGGATTTGTTTTATTAAAATCTTTATTTTGAAATCTAAAATAACACCAAAACACTTCAGTAGGTTTTATTTGAGAATATAAAATACTTGGAAAACTTATTTAAAATAAATAAATAAGTTTTTAGTGTTTATTTAAAATGGGAAAAGCCTTTACTTAAATAAAATTGGATATTAAATCCTTATTATTTTATTTAAATAAACCTTTACTATTTTTATCAAAACAAAATGTTTTATTTCAAAAGCTTGACCAAGGTTTATTTTGGCTCCATAAAATAATCCTTATTTATTTTTCTATCTTTTCATTTGAAAACCAAATCTTTTTACTAAAAGATCCAAAAGTAGTTTTTCCATTTATTTAAAATTTTCTTTATTAATTGTTTATCTTTTCAAATACCTTTAGGATTTGTTTGATCAAATAGGTTTGAAGGTTTCCAATTGGAATCAAAAAGTTTCTTCTCATCCTGAAAATCGACAAAGTTTTATTTTATTCATTTATTTTTCACATTACAAGATTTGGAAAATCTTGGGATGTGAGAGGCTACCACCCTTAAAATAAATCTCGTTCCGAGATTTGGGGAGGCTAGGGGTTACAAGTTGGCTCAAAGCATCTAGGGTACTACCACCCTTAAAATTTTTCCAACTAAATTACATCTTGGCTTGCTTGGGATCTTGATGTAACTTTCCTGGACAGAAGTTTGCATAGTGGCCTAGCTCCTTGCATTTGAAACATGTGACAAGGCTGAGATCTTGTGGTGGCTTCTTTGGACAATATGATGCATAATGTCCTAACTCTTTGCAGTGGTTGCACATCACTTGGCTAAAATCCTTCCTTATCTTGGGTTTCACTAGCTTTTGTTTGTCTTGTTGGTTCTTCTTCTTTTCTGGGCATTCACTGGCATAGTGTCCCATCTCTTTGCAATTGTAACATTTCACTTGAGTAATATCCTTCTTCTTCTTTTTGGGTCTCTCCAAAGCTAGGAGTTCTTCTAGTTCATGTTCTTCATACCTCACCTCAAAGGTGGGAAATTTTTCTCTCTTCTTGGGGCATTGATCTTCATGCTCCTTGGATGTATGATCCTTGTCTCCACAAATATTGCAAGCTTGGGTTCCTTCTAGAATAGCATCTTTGTTATCCTTGTTGTCATTAGCTCTTTGGGAAAAGTTTTATCCCATGTTGATCATTTGAGTAACCAATCCTTGCAACAATTGGGATTGAAGTTTCAAAATCCTTTGTATGGCTGGGTCTAGTCCATTGTTGTTGGCTAAAAGCTGAGTTGTCTCTTGGCTCAACTGGTTTTGGGTTGCTATGAGTTCTCTCATGTTGTCCTCTTGGTTGTTGTTGTTGTTGTTATCAACCTTGATGTTGGAGTCTCTTGGAGAAGTCATCTGTTTGGGTTGATTTGGGATTAGAATAGGCAAAATATTTCTAAGGAAATAATTCTATTCACACACATCACAATTCACACAAGCAATGTGCAAGCAATCACAAACAAACATTCCACTCAAACAGCAAGTGTCAAACATATTTTTAGGCATCCAAAAATATTTTTTTTACACCACATAAGTTGGTGGGTTTGTCTTAAACTAAATATGGTGGTCCATCTATATGGTTCACTTGTGATCTTTCCATCCTTCTTGGTTGATTTTTCTTGAACAAGATTCTTCTATCCTTAGAGAATTTCTTGCATCTTGGTCTCAAACTTCAAAGTGATGATGGTTCCTTCTAAGTTGTGTTTCCTTAGTCTCCAAATCTTGAGCAAGCTTTCTTTGTCTCACTTGTTCTTAGTGACATCCAAGATTGAAGTCCCTGGTGAATATGCTGAAGATGTTGAAGTCATTAGAGTTGAAGATGTTGAAGTCATTAGAGTTGAAGAAGTTGAAGTCATTAGAGTTGATGAAGTCCTTTGCACATGGTGAAGTCTTTGGTCATGGGGTAGGTTTTTCATCAAGTTGAAAATAGAAGAGATGTAGAGTTGAAACCAAAATGGTTGAGGAAAGAGTTTACAAGATTGTTTGTAAATAAGTTTTGGAACAAATACAACTCCTATTTTTCTAAGGGTTTTTGTCCAATCCTAGGTCTACAAATCCTACAGGCAACACAGTGCTCTGATCCTAGGTTCCCAACCTTTAAATAAGGTAGAGTCCCCTGTGTTTACAATGCTAGTCCCTGGATCAATAGCTAGCATCCGCAGTTAAGATGTAATATCAAGAAACAAAGGTCATAATACAACTTTATAACCAGGAATAACATAATTTTATTACATCTTACATAGCTCTTTGGCTATTATATTACATTGCAGCAGAAAATCTATAAGCATGGGGTCCTTCATCCTCAAAGTGCCACAGGCAGACATGTTGGTTGTAGACTTTGTAATCCTAATCAACACACTTCACTAAATCAATCAAACCTGCAACATACAAGTTACAGCCACAAGGGTCAATACATTTGAATTGTATTGGCAAGTGATACTATGGTAGTATGGTGGAGTCTATCCTCTATATGCATTTGGCTAAGTGGAGTTGAGGCTTGCATTGCTCAAAATTGATTTTTCCTTAACATTTGAAAACACTAAGTTTTTGCTTGACAAAATCATTTCTCCCAATCAAAGATTTAAGATCCTTTAACCCTTGTTCAACCACAAGTTTTTAACTTCGAAATTTGGGTGATGAGATTCTTGATTGCTTCCATGTCTTGATGCTCAAATTGTCCTTTACCAGGGACATGGCTAAGTACTTAGATTTTACACTCTGTAGAGGTGGTGCACTTTCCCCACAAGACTTGGTTTCACCAAGACAAGATCTTTCAGAAGCCTTCCCTTAGACCAAAATGGACGCGTTCCAACCTATCAAACTCTACCACCAACTGTCCATATGGCTAAGTTCTTGCAACCTATATGATCCAGGCAGAGCCCATAATGCCAAGTGGCTGCACTTGAAGCTTCTCAACATTTGACATCTCAAATCTCTTTGTTCTTGGGTGGCAATCCACAAGTGTGATACACAAGGTAAACCATAAACATGGGCCTTGTGTAACCACTCAACCAAAATCCACCATTCAAGTCCCGTTCCACCCAGGTGATTCATTAACTTAGTTGTTTTATTAAACAAAAACACAAGTCCTCAGACTTAGAAATTTTCCATAGTATGGATATATATTCCACCCTTGTTTTCTATTAGCTAAGCTAAGCTTGATAGTAGTAGGAATCTTAACTTAGGAAAATTTCTACTAAGGTTTCATCTACTAGGTTTTCCTATAGTAAGGTTTATACTTAGCAAAATTCCATGCAAGCAAAATTCCATGCAAGTTTTACTTAGAAAAATCACTAATGCATAGTGAAAGTAATGGGACAAAGTATGAAGCATCACTTGCCTTTTTGGTAGAGGGTATAAGTTCACTCCTTGTCCTTGCAACAATCACACTCTTCAAGTCACTACAATTCAATCAAGCAAGGCACAAGTTCAATCTACCAATCAAGCAAAACATCACATAAAATCATAGAACCAAGATAATGCATGCAAGCATGCCAAGGATTGTTTTATTTGGAAAAGTGGTTCCTAATAGGACATAAACATTTGAAAACACCTAATGGTCATTTTTATAAAGTGACAAAGTCATTTGCAAAAGGGTTCTTCCTATAGATCATTTTTAAATCACAACATTATTTTATGTGATGAAAAATATTTTTAGCAAAGCAACAATTTCATGTTCTTCACCAAATAAGTTGTTAATTCTCAAAACTTGGTGTTAGGGTCAGTAGCTTTGAATCAAAAAAAATTCCCAAAGTTTTTACTCCAAAATTATTTTCATAGCAAAAACAATACTTTTATTTGACTAGAAATAGGCTAATTCAATTATTCAATCCTAATCTTCACCAAAAACATTTTTGAATTCACAAGTTGGTTCCTAGGGTTAGTAGGTTCACCACAAACCAATTTGCAAATATTTCATCCTTAAAATCATTTTGGAATAATTTTTCTAACCTAAACAAGCATACAAATGTTTCTGCAAATACAAACATTTTACCAGATGCTTTTTACTAAACAAAATGCATGGTTGGCTAGGGCTTGTTCCACTGATTCCATTTATATAAAGTTTGCAAATTTTGGACGTGTAGATCAAAAGTTACAAGGGTTTCAAATCTGCATTTAAATCAGATTTCAAACTTTGTTTTAAATCACAGACTGGCCACGCGTCGCGTTTCTACTGGTCGATACCGGTTCGGGTGGATCGTGCTCTGCGGGGCGTTGGATTTAAACAAATCGCACGGCTCAGGTGTGCTCTTACCGCTTCGCTCTGTTCTAACTACAACCACAAGATCAAAATCTAACGGTGACAATCTAATCGACCTTACTCGGGCGGCGCTGACGGCGGCTGGCGGCGGCGCACGGTTAGGCGGTGGCGCTACGGCAGCTACAAGAAGCAAGGAGAGAGGGGGAGGTGCTCACCGTGTTCGCGAGGTCGAGGTGGTTCTCAACGTGGTTGCGAGGAGGCGAGGGGTGCTCTGGTTCTAGCAGGATTGCTCGCCGGAGTTCGCTCGGCATCGGGCACGCTCTGGTCGATGTTGGGGGCGAGCCTGCGATTCGTGCCGAAGCAAAATAAGTACATGGTTAAACGCGGAAGGGTGTGGTGTACACGCGAGCATGATCGCGAAGGCTCGGGGTGGTCTAGCTTACCAGGGGGAGGTCGTCGGAGAAGAACCAGACGGTGGCGGCGGCGGTTGTTGTCGTTGCCGACGCTCAGAAGCGCGCGCGAGCGAGCTGCGGATGCAGAAAGGTCCGCCAGGTGATGGGGATCACGGCTGGGTGCTCGAGGAGGCGAGGGGCGGTGAATACTGGCCGGAATCGTCGCCGGAGCGTCGTCGGACAGAGGGTGGTGTGGCGAGGAATTGGGAGGCCTAGGGGCGTGTTGAGGTGGGGCGACAGAGGGGAACGAGAGAGGAGAGGGAGGTGCTTTCACGTGCGTGGTCGCAGCGAGTAATGGCGAAGGCGTTATGGAGAATTTAACCGCGGCATCAACGGCAGGAAACGGCCGGCGTGGTCGTCGCGGGGAGGAAGAAGATGACCTGGCTGCGTGGGTCCGCTTCATCAGCGAAGAAGAGAGAGGGGAAGCGAGGTCCAGTAGTCAGCGACTTAGTGGGTGTGAGTTCGTGTGGAAGAAAACGCTTCGGGAGGGGAGAGGGAAATGGGATGCTGGGCTGGGATGGGCTTAGCTGGGATGGGTCTTCTTTGCTCTATTTTTTTCTGTTATGAATCTTTTTCTTTTTCTCTTTTGATTTTCTGTTTTGAATTTCAATCAACAATTCAAACAACAAAACAAATCAAACTTCCACCAAACTTTGTATTGTGTTTAGTTCTGTTTAACAACACAAATCAAAGTCCAAAACAAAATAATATTTTTAATCTTTTTAGGATCCCTTTATTAATTAAATAAAATAGACTTTAATTATTAACTCAAATAGGTTTTGATTTATTTAATAAAATCTCCATTTGAAATATAAATATTTTCAAAACCAAAACAGTAGGTTTTATTTGAAAATATAAGATACTTGGAAAACTTGTTTAAAATAAAATAACATTTTTATTTTAGGGTCCATTAATAATTAAATAAAATGGACCTTAGTTATAAAATCAAATAGGATTTGTTTTATTAAAATCTTTATTTTGAAATCTAAAATAACACCAAAACACTTTAGTAGGTTTTATTTGAGAATATAAAATACTTGGAAAACTTATTTAAAATAAATAAATAAGTTTTTAGTGTTTATTTAAAATGGGAAAAGCCTTTACTTAAATAAAATTGGATATTAAATCCTTATTATTTTATTTAAATAAACCTTTACTATTTTTATCAAAACAAAATGTTTTATTTCAAAAGCTTGACCAAGGTTTATTTTGGCTCCATAAAATAATCCTTATTTATTTTTCTATCTTTTCATTTGAAAACCAAATCTTTTTACTAAAAGATCCAAAAGTAGGTTTTCCATTTATTTAAAAATTTCTTTATTAATTGTTTATCTTTTCAAATCCCTTTAGGATTTGTTTGATCGTATAGGTTTGAAGGTTTCCAATTGGAATCAAAAAGTTTCTTCTCATCCTGAAAATCAACAAAGTTTTATTTTATTCATTTATTTTTCACATTACAAGATTTGGAAAATCTTGGGATGTGATAGTGCGCATATCCATCATCTCCCTCATTGCCAAAGCGTGGCGCAATACGATCTTCATTATATGATGGCCTAAATCCAGAAGTTGATCTTGAAGGCCTTGCCCTCCTGGGTGTATCTCTCTCAAATACTTCTCCAAAAGTATGGTTATACATCTCTCTTTTTTCTGAAATTTTTAGACAAATATCACAAAAAGTAATTGCAAAGTAATTACATAATGAAAGGAGCTACATATAGGGACATGCAAGAGGGCTAAACATGCATCAAAACAATTTCTCCAAGCAAAGAACAAGCATGTAAGCTCACATAACCTATCACCTACAGTAGCAAAATACTCAAGATATAATCCATTAATCAAAAATCTACTTGTACAAGCGGAGGAGTCACATACCGGAGAACAAATGCTCCAAATCTCAGCAAGAAAGGTGGGCTGAGAAAAGAGATTGAAAATGGCGAGCAAGAACAACAAGAACATAGGTTTGAGCAATGAAAAGGTGTTTTCTCGGGAGAGAGAGAGAAGTGGTAGGAGGGAGAATAAGTGGAGTCCCCTTGGGTCACTCCAGGTGCCCCTCTACCCCTTTTTTGACGTAAAAATTTAATATGGATTTTCTGGAATTTTTGATAAACTTTATTTTTGATCAATTTTCAGGTATTGATAAATGATTTTCTCATAGAAAAATGATTTTGGAATGATGCAAAAACAAATCAAAACTAAACTTTAGAAGTTCTAAGACACTCTAATATGCAAGAAACTAGCAATACAAAGATGAACAAGGTGAAAGCAAACATTAAAATAGATAAAATAAAAGTGAGCAAGGATAATCATGGTGAAAACATTGTTTTGTTCATTAAAAATCCCTTTGTTAACAAGGTTGATTAGGTCATGTTACCAAAACAATTTTATATGAAACAAAACTTTGCATTTCACTAAATGATTATGTTACCTCAACCTTGATAGCAATAGTCCCAATCATAATAGTTTCATAATTTTCTTGTGGTATGGGACAATATATTTATCCAACTTTGATGCCTTCAATATTTTCAATTGAATTTTGGCCATATTATTATCAATCTTCTTGGGGAAATAGACAGTATGCTCCTTGTCATTAACATTAAAAGTTACTTTTCCTTGATTATAATTAATGACAACACCTACAGTATTAACAAAAAGGTCTCTCAAGAATAATAGACATATTATCGTCTCCGGGCATTTCAAGCACAACAAAGTCAGTTAATATCAAACAATTATGAGCCACTTGAACAGGAACATCCTCACATATACCAACAGGAATAGTAGTATACTTATCAGCCATTTGCAAAGATATCTCAGTTGGTATCAATTTTTCCATTTGAAGTCTCTTGTAGAGAGAAAAAGGCATAACACTAACTCCTGCTCCCAAATCACACAAAGCAGTTCTAACATAATTATTTTTAATAAAACAAGGAATAGTTGGAATCCCTGGATCCCCAAGTTTCTTTGGAACCTTACCATTGAAGGAATAATTAGCAAGTAAAGTGGAAATTTCCTCATTAGGAATCTTCCTTTTATTAGAGACAATATCCTTCATATACTTTGAATAAGGAGGCAATTTAATAGCATCAGTCAAAGGTATTTGCAAAAACAAAGTTTTCATCCACTCACAAAACTTGTTGTAGTGTTCTTCTTCCTTTTACTCGTGTTTCTTGTTAGGAAAAGGCATTGGTTTTTTCACCCAAGGTTCTCTTTCACTACCATGTTTATTAGCAACAAAATCTTCCTTAGTATACTTAGTGTTCTTAGTGTGCCTTTCAGGTTGTTCTTCAATTTCTTCCTTATAAGGAGCATCAATTTTATCATTACCACTTTCAGTTTTAGCATCAGAGATAGATATACTATTAGGATCTATAGCAGGTTCAGAAGATTCCACAACTGTTTTATGTTTCTTTTTCTTTATTTTAGAAGAAGTACCGATATTTTTAGCTTGTTGAGAATCTTGCTCAATTCTTTTAGGATGTCCCTCAGGCTATAAGGGGTCCTGAGTGGAAACACCACTCCTAGTTCTAATTTCATAAGCATGTTTTTCTCTAGAAGCATTAACTAGCAAATCTTTTTGTACTTTAGTAAGCTGATCAATTTGAGTTTGAACCATTTGGAAATGTTTAACAAGCATTTTAACATCATTGTAGGTTCTTTCCACAATATCATGCAACTCATTAATAGCTCTAGGGTTTTCCATTAAATGATTATGTACTCTCTTATTAAAATTATCTTGCTTAACAACATAAATATAAAATTCTTCTAAGCATTGATCCGGAGGTTTAGAATAAGGAATATCACCTTCATCAAAATGTTGGAGAGAGTGTACCTCAATAGTGGATGAGTGGGAGATTGGCTTATATAATTCTTCTATAGGAGGTAAATTCTTCACATCTTCAAATTTAATACCCTTCTCCTTAAGACATTTCTTAGCTTCTTTAATCACTTCATCATTTAGTACAACCACTCCCCTCTTCTTTGGTGTTGGTGTTGGGGTTGGCTCAGGCAAAGTTGGTTCAGGTGTAGTTGGCTCAGGTGTAGTTGGCTCAGGTGTAGTCCAATCATCATAATTCTTGCTTATTTTAGCCATTAATTCCTCAGCTTCATTGGGAGTTCTTTTCCTGAAAACACAATCAACAAAACTATCCAAGTATGTCCTAGATTCATTAGTTAGTCCATTATAGTATATATCAAGAATCTCATTTTTTAGGTATTGGACATCCAGGTTGTGCTTGAATTAAAGCACAAAACCTTGCCCATGATTCAGGCAATTTCTCCTCTTTTCCCTATTTAAAATCAAAAAGTTCCTGCAAAATGGACTCTTGAGCACTAGGAGGGAAATATTTCTAAAAGAAAGTATTAATTCATTCATCAGGACTTTCAATAGATCCATGAGATAAATTATTAAACCAAGCTTTAGGTTCTCCTTTCAATGAAAAAGGAAAAAAATTAGCAACAAAGTAGGTGCGTTTCTTAATATCATCATAAAATAAGCCACTCATAGTAGAGAGCTCAGTCATATGTGCCACAACACTTTCATTTTCAGTCCCACAAAAAGGTTCTTTCTCAACAATGGTTATATAGGATAAATCAAGAGAGAAATTATAATCCTTATCTTTAATGTTTATGGGAGATGTGACAAACTTAGCATTTGGAGATAATTTAGGTCTAACAATATGTCTCTCAAGAAGACTTTCAATAGCACTTGCACCATGAGTGTTTTGACATTCCTCAATAATTTCATCAGTCAGTTCAATATAACTGTCATCAATATAATAGCTAGGACTCTCTCTAGACTCGGGTGAACTAACAGGTGCAGTAATATCTTCATTAGGAGTTGCAGTGTTTCCAATTATAGTTCTAGCAATTGTAGCATCTAGGAAAGGACCTAATGAACCACTCTCATCAAGCATAGTAGAAGTAACATCATGAGTATCAGAAACAATTTCAGATTCAGCAGAAGTAGAAGTAGAAGTATGTGTAACATGTGTATGTGGTGGTGGTGTAAGGAGCTTACTCATCATAGATGGTGAATCAAGAGCAACAAAGGTGTTCAGAACTGTACCTATTCTTGTAGTGGATGGCAGTATAGGAACTTTTCCATCACGAGTTTTACCCATCATGAATGGATAGCAGCGAACAATAATAATTCCAAGTGAACTTATAAATAAATCTATGCTCCCCGGCAACGGCGTCAGAAAATAGTCTTAATGACCCACAAGTATAGGGGATCACAACAGTCTTTGAGGAGAGTAAAGCCCAATTTATTGATTCGACACAAGGGGAGCCACATAATATTTATAATCCTTAACAACTGAGTTGTCAATTCAGTTGCACCTGAAAATAGTCTTGCTCGCAGTAGTTTATCAGTAGCAACAATTATGTAGTAGCAATAGCAAAGTAACATTAGTAGTAAAATAAAGACAGTGGTAACAATTGTAATAAACAATAGGATTAAAGTACGGTAGGCATAAGGATGGATGGACGGGAATTGCATGGACACAACAATTCATGTAATAATTAAGACCCAGGGAATTTGCAGATAAATAAGATAAAGCATACAAGTACTAAGTAATCATAGGCGTGTGTTCCATATATAGTCATACGTTCTCGCAAAGAGAACTTGCACAACATCTTTTGTCCTGCCAGGCCGTTGCAGCGGGGCCTCTAGGGAATCTATTGGAAATTAAGGTGCTCCTTTTAATAGAGCACCGAGCAAAGCATTAACACTCCATGAACACATGTGATCCTCACATCACAGCCATCCCCTCCGGTTATCCCGATTTCTGTCACTTCGGGGCCTCGGGTTCCGGACAATGATATGTGTATACAACTTGCAGGTAAGATCATAAAAAATAATATCATCATGAATCGATAACATGTTTAGATCTAAGACCATGGCACTCGGGCCCTAGTGACAAGCATTAAACATAACAAGTTGCAACAATGTCAAAAAAGCACTAACAATAGATACTAGGCACCATGCCCTAACAATCTTATGCAATTACATGAGAGATATCATCCAATCCCTACCATCCCCATAGCCTATGTCACATCCCAAGATTTTCCAAATCTTGTAATGTGAAAAGTAAATGAATAAAATAAAACTTTGTTGATTTTCAGGGTGAGAAGAAACTTTTTGAATCTAATTGGAAACTTTCAAAACCTATTTGGATCAAATAAAATCCTAAAGGGATTTAAAAGGATAAATAAACAATAAACTTCAAAATATTTAAAATTACTATTTTTGGATCTTTTAATAAAAGATTTGGTTTTCAAAGGAAAAAGGTAGATTTATAAATAAGGATTATTTTATATAGCCAAATTAAACCTTGGCCAAGCTTTTGAAATAAAATGTTTTGCTTTGATTAAAAGAGTAAAAGTTTATTTAAATAAAATAATGAGGATTTATAATATCCAATTTTATTAAAACAAAGGTTTTACCATTTTAATTAAAACATCAAAACTTGTTAAATTATTTTAAACAAGTTTTCCAAGTATCTTATATTTTCAAATAAAACCTAATGAAGTGTTTTTGGTTTTATATTTAGATTTCAAAAATAAAGATTTTAATAAAACAAATCCTATTTGAATTAAATGATTAAGGTCTATTCATTTAATTATAAATGGACCCTAAAATAAAAATATTATTTTATTTTTCGACTTTGGTTTATGTTGTTGAACAGAACCAAACTCAAGGCAAAGTTTGGAGGAGTTTTGAATTGATTTGAATGTTTGAATTGTTGATTGAATTTCAAAACAGAAAACCAAATTGGAAAAAGGAAAAAGATTCAGAACAAAAAAAAATAAGAGCAAGGTCGACCCAACTAAGCCTGGCCCAACTAGGCCCAGCAGCCCATTTCCCTCTCTCCCCCGAAGCGTTTTTCTCTCACACACCAGACGACCCGCGCAGTGAATGACAATCGGGACCCACTCTTCCTCTCTCCTTTTCACTGACACCCAGTCCCCATTACCACCTCATCGTCGTTCTCACCCACGGTGACAGCGCCTTCCCTCCTCGACCGTTTCTGGCGGAATTTATCAGCGTCAATTCGCGTTAACGCGGCAGTTAAATCAGCCCTGCGACCTCGCCCTCATAAGCGCCTCTCCTCCCTCTATTATTCCCCTCAAACGCCAACTCCTCATTGCCACCAGGCTGCTCGAATCGCAAGCCCGAACCCCACTTTCTCCGGCGAGCTCACGTTCAAATTCCGGCTACCACCGCTAGCCCCACTGCTTCCAGAGCACACGAGCTTGCTCGCCATCATATCCTGCACCTGCCAGTGTCTTCCCCTCGCTCGCGCGTGCTCTGCAGCGTCGACTTCGTCTTCGACTGAACAACGCCGCCGTCCGCTCCAACTCCGACGAGCTCCACAGGTAGATTCTGGCCGCGCCTCTCCTTCTCCTTCACGCACACATCATTGTCGTGACCTTGCGCGTTTAACTGTGCTTCCCGTTTGTCTCCTCGTGAACCGTATCCCCGCCTCTAATGACGCCCGAGCGAACCCGACGCCAGGAGCAACTCCGGCGAGCCATTACCCTCACCTCCGTGCGCCCCTTCAGCAACGACAACCTCCTTGAGCTTCCCCATGATGTTGCGAACCCGGTGAGCATATCCCCAGCCTCTCTCGCTTCCTACTTCACCAGCACCGCCACCATCTGGCCGCTCCGCCGCCAGCCACCGCCGCAGCGCCGCTCATTCTAGGTCAAGCTCGCAGCAGCCGTCGGATTTGGATCGAGTGGATGGGATAGAACCACTTAAAGCGAAGGGGTAAGCAATCTGATCCATGCGATTTAATTAGATCCAACGCGCCAGAGTAGCTGATCCGGACGAAATGGTATGGACGAATCAGAATAAGACGCGTGGCTAGTGTGTGGAATTAAAATAGAATTTGATCTATTGAATTAGTAAACTTGCAAAATTCATAACTTTAAATCTACACGTCCAAATTTTGCAAATTTTATATCAATGGAATCAGTGGAACAAGCCCTAGCCAACCATGCCTTTTGTTTAGTAAAAATTTTCTGTTAAATTGTTTGTTTTTGCGGAAACTTTTGAATGCTTGTTTAGGATGTAAAAATTATTCCAAAATGATTTTGAGGATAAAATCTTTGGCAAATGGTAAGTTTTGAACCTACTGACCCTAGGAATCACTTTGTGGTTTCAAAAATATATTTGGTGAAGAAAAGAATGATTCTTTGATTTAAAACCAATTCTAGTCAAATAAAAATATGGTTTATTAATTAAAAATGGTTTTGGAAGAAAACCTTTGGGAAAAGTTTTGTTTTAAACTCTCTAACCCTAAACAAAAAGTTTTATGGTTTGAAAAAATATTTTGTGAATCCTATAGAGTGCCTTAGTAAAAAAACATTTCTACACCACATAAAATGATACCTTGTTTTGAAAATGGTTTAGGAAGTGAAATCCCTTGCAAATGACTTTTGACACTTTATAAAATGACTAATAGGTGTTTTCAAATGTTTATGACCCATTAGAAACCACTTTTTCAAATAAAACAAAGCTTGGCATGCTTGCATGCATTATCTTGTTTATATGATTATATGTGATGAATTGCTTGAATGGTAGATTGAACTTGTGCCTTGCTTGATTGAATTGGAGTGACTTGAAGAGTGTGATTGTAGCAAGGACAAGGAGTGAACTTATACTCTACCAAAAAGGCAAGTGATGCTTCATACTTTTGTCCCATTACTTTCACTATGCATTAGTGATTTTTCTAAGTAAAACTTTCATGGAATTTTTGCTAAAGTATAAACCATGCTATGGGAAATCCTAGTAGATGAAACCTTAGTAGAAAATTTTCTAAGATAAGATTCCTACTACTATCAAGCTTAGCTTAGCTAATAGAAAACAAGGGTGGAATATACATTCATACTATGGAAAAATTTCTAAGTCTGAGGACTTGTGTTTTCATTTAATAAAACAACTAAGTTAATGAATCACCTGGGTGGAATGGTAATTGCTTGGTGGTTTTTGGTTGAGTGGTTACACAAGGCCCATGGCTATGGTTTACCTTGTGTATCACACTTGTGGATTGCCACCCAGGAACAAAGAGATTTGAGATGTCAAATGTTGAGAAGCTTCAAGTGCAATCACTTGGCATTATGGGCTCTGCCTGGATCATATAGGTTGCAAGAACTTAGCCAAATGGACAGTTGGTGGTAGGGTTTGATAGGTTGGAGCGCGTCCATTTTGGTATAAGGGAAGGCTTCTGAAAGATCTTGTCTTGGTGAAACCAAGTCTTGTGGGGAAAGTGCACCACCTCTGCAGAGTGTAAAATCTAAGTACTTAGCCATGTCCCTGGTAAAGGACAATTTGAGCATCAAGACATGGAAGCTATCAAGAATCTCATCATCCAAATTTCTAAAGTTAACAACTTGTGGGTGAACCAGGGTTGAAGGGATCACCAATTTTTATTGGGAGATTGCCTTGGGAAAAAGATTTTGTCAAAGCAAAAACTTAGTGTTTTCAAATGATAAGGAAAATCTATTTTGAGCAATGCAAGCCTAAGCTCCACTTAGGCAAATGCATATAGATGATAGACTCCACTATACTACCATTGTATCACTTGCCAATACAATTCAAATGTATTGACCCTTGTGGCTGTAATTTGTTATGTTGCAGGTTTGATTGATATTAGTGAAGTGTGTTGATTAGGATTACAAAGTCTACAACCAACATGTCTGCATGTGGCAATTTGAAGATGAAGGACCCCATGCTTATAGATATTCTGCTGCAATGTATTGTAATAGCCAAATGAGCTAGGTAAGATGTAATAAATTATGTTATTCCTGGTTATAAAGTTGTATTATGACCTTTGTTTCTTGATATTACATCTTAACTGTGGATGCTAGCTATTGATCCAGGGACTAGCATTGTAAACACAGGGATCTCTACCTTATTAAAGGTTGGGAACCTTACAGATGGTATCAGAGCATTCTGTTGCCTGTAGGATTTGTAAACCTAGGATTGGACAAAAACCCTTAGAAAGATAGGAGTTGTATTTGTTCCAAAACTTATTTACAAACAATCTTGTAAACTCTTTCCTCAACCATTTTGGTTTCAACTCTACATCTCTTCTACTTCAACTTGATGGAAAAACCTACCCCATGGCCAAAGACTTCACCATGAGCTAAGGACTTCTTCAACTCTAATGACTTCAACTTCTTCAACTCTAATGACTTCAACATCTTCAGCATATTCACCAAGGACTTCAACCTTGGATATCACTAAGGACAAGTGAGACAAGAAATCTTGCTCAAGATTTGGAGACTAAGGAAACACCAAATAGAAGGAGCCATCATCACCTTTGAAGGTTTGTGACCAAGACATGAGAAATTTTCTCCAAGGATACAAAGATTTTGTTCAAGGAGAATCAACCAAGAAGGATGGAAGGATTTCAAGTGAACCATATAGATGGACCACCATATTTAGTTTAAGTCAAACCCACCAACTTAGGTGGTGTAACAAAAATATTTTTGGTTGCCTAAAAATATGCTTGAAACTTGATGTTTGAGTGGAATGTTTGTTTGTGATTGCTTGCACATTGCTTGTGTGAATTGTGATGTGTGTGATTAGAATTATTCCCTTAGAAATATTTTGCCTATTCTAATCCCAATCCAACCCAAACATATGACTTCTCCAAGGAACCCCAACATCAAGGATGACAACAACAACAACAACAACCAAGAGAACAACATGAGAGAACAACTACTAGCAAACCAAACCTAGCTGAGCCAAGTGACAACTCAGCTTTTAGCCAACAACAATGGACTAGACCCAGCCATACAAAGGATTTTGAAAATTCAATCCCAATTGTTGCAAAGGATGGCCACTCAAATGATCAACATTGGAGACAATTCTTCCCAAGGAGCTAATGACAACAAGGATGACAAACATGTTATTTTAGAAGGAACTCAAGCTTGCAATATTTGTGGAGACAAGGATCACACTTCCAAGGAACATAGGGATCAATGCCCCAATTGTGAAGAGGAACATCCAGTTGGCCAATGCCCCACATCTCAAGTTACTTGCTTCCTATGTGAAGGAAATAATCATGTTCCTATACAATGCCCCATCTATTCCCTAGTTCAACAAAGGAAACAAGGTGGAGTGCATCAACAATTTGTAAACCCAAATGAAGGAACAACTTCTACCAAGAAGGATGAGGACAAAGGAAAATCTCAACTTGTACCTCCATGCAATAAGACCCAATTTAAAGGACCAAAGAAGAGGCATATGAATTATCCAAGGAGCAATAGAAGGTCAAAGAAACTAGTAGACATTCCTACCTATGAGATAACATATGAAGAACATGAACTAGAAGCACTCCTAGCTTTGGAGAAACCCAAGAAAAAGAAGAAATGCCCCAACCCTAGCAAGAAGGATATTACTCAAGAACAATGTTACACTTGCAAAGAGATGGGACACTATGCCAACGAATGCCCAGAAAAGAAGAAGAACCAATGAAACAAACAAGAGGCAATGATACCAAAGGAAAATAAAGATATCAGCCAAGTGATGTGTTTCAAATGCAAGGATCTAGGACACTATGCAAACTTCTGTCAAGAAAAGATGAAGCACAAGATAAACCAGCCTATGAAGGATCTCAGCCTTGTCACATGTTTCAAGTGTGAAAACAAAGGACACTATGCAGATGTTTGCCCAGAGAAGTTTCCCCAGGATCCCAAGAAGGCCAATATGTAATTTAGTTGGAAATTTTTTAAGGGTGGTAGTACCCTAGATGCTTTGAGCCAATTTGTAACCCTAAACATCCCAAATCTCGGGACGAGATTTATTTTAAGGGTGGTAACCTGTCACATCCCAAGATTTTCCAAATCTTGTAATGTGAAAAATAAATAAATAAAATAAAACTTTGTTGATTTTCAGGGTGAGAAGAAACTTTTTGAATCCAATTGGAAACTTTCAAAACCTATTTGGATCAAATAAAATCCTCAAGGGATTTAAAAGGATAAATAAACTATAAACTTCAAAATATTTAAAATTACTATTTTTGGATCTTTTAATAAAAGATTTGGTTTTCAAAGGAAAAGGTAGATTTATAAATAAGGATTATTTTATATAGCCAAATTAAACCTTGGCCAAGCTTTTGAAATAAAATGTTTTGCTTTGATTAAAAGAGTAAAAGTTTATTTAAATAAAATAATGAGGATTTATAATATCCAATTTTGTTAAAACAAAGGTTTTACCATTTTAATTAAAACATCAAAACTTGTTAAATTATTTTAAACAAGTTTTCCAAGTATCTTATATTTTCAAATAAAACCTACTGAAGTGTTTTTGGTTTTATATTTAGATTTCAAAAATAAAGATTTTAATAAAACAAATCCTATTTGAATTAAATGATTAAGGTCTATTCATTTAATTATAAATGGACACTAAAATAAAAATATTATTTTATTTTTGGACTTTGGTTTATGTTGTTGAACAGAACCAAACTCAAGGCAAAGTTTGGAGGAGTTTTGAATTGATTTGAATGTTTGAATTGTTGATTGAATTTCAAAACAGAAAACCAAATTGGAAAAAGGAAAAAGATTCAGAACAGAAAAAAATAAGAGCAAGGTCGACCCAACTAAGCCTGGCCCAACTAGGCCCAGCAGCCCATTTCCCTCTCTCCCCCGAAGCGTTTTTCTCTCACTCACCAGACGACCCGCGCAGTGAATGACAATCGGGACCCACTCTTCCTCTCTCCTTTTCACTGACACCCAGTCCCCACTGCCACCTCATCGTCGTTCTCACCCACGGTGACAACGCCTTCCCTCCTCGACCGTTTCTGGCAGAATTTATCAGCGTCAATTCGCGTTAACGCGGCAGTTAAATCAGCCCTGCGACCTCGCCCTCATAAGCGCATCTCCTCCCTCTATTATTCCCCTCAAACGCCAACTCCTCATTCCCACCAGGCTGCTCGAATCGCAAGCCCGAACCCCACTGTCTCCGGCGAGCTCACGTTCAAATTCCGGCCACCACCACCAGCCCCACTGCTTCCAGAGCACACGAGCTTGCTCGCCATCATCTCCTGCACCTGCTAGTGTCTTCCCCTCTGTCACATCCCAAGATTTTCCAAATCTTGTAATGTGAAAAATAAATGAATAAAATAAAACTTTATTTGATTTTCAGGGCCAGAAGAAACTTTTGAATCCAATTGGAAATCATCAAACCTATTTTGAACAAAGAAATCCTAAAGGGATTAAAAAGATAAATATTTAGTAAAGGAAAAATAAAAAAATATTTTACTACTACTTTGAAATCTTTTTATAAAGGCTTTGGTTTTGAAAGGTAAAAGAAACATTTAATTAAAGATTATTTTATAGAGTCAAATTAAACCTTGGCCAAGCTTTTGAAATAAAAATGTTTTGTTTTGATTAAAAATAGTAAAGGTTTATTTAAATAAAATAATAAGGAATTAATAACCAAATTTTATTCAAATAAAAGGTTTTACCATTTTAATTAAAACATCAAAACTTATTTAATTATTAAAATAAGTTTTCCAAGTATTTTATATTCTCAAATAAAACCTACTGAAGTGTTTTGGCTTAGATTTCAAAATAAATATTTAAAAAAAATAAATCCTAGTTGTTTTTTTATGAAGGTCTATTGTATTTAATTATTAATGGACCCTAAAATAAAAGGTTATTTTATTTTAAACAAGTTTCCAAGTATTCTTTGTTTCCAAATAAAACCTACTGATTTGGTTTTGAAAATATTTGGATTTCAAATGGAGATTTTGTTAATTAAATCAAACCCTATTTTATTAAATAACTAAAGATCCATTTTATTTAATTAAAGGATGGATCCTCAAAAGAATAAAAAAATATTATTTTATTTTAGAATTTGGGGTATGTTGATAAATAGAACCAAATTCAAAGTATAAAGTTTAGTGATTGTTTGAATTTGTTTGAATGATGTTTGATTGTTTGAATATCAAAAACAGAAAAAGGAATTAGAAAAGGAAAAACATCCAGGAAGGAAAAAAAATATGAAAACAGACCCAGCCCAACAAAATGGCCCAGCAGCCCAGTCTAGCCCACCTGTTCCCTTGCCCCGAACCGTTTTCTTCACCGCAGAAAGAACCCGCTAAGTAGCTGACGAGTGGACCCCGTTCCCTCTCCTTTTCTCACTGATCAGCCGACCCCACCGCCACGTCCCCCTTCTTCCCCACCCGCAGACCACGCCCACCCCTCGCCGGCCGTTGCAGACGGAATAACTCCGGCGTAATACGCCTTAATCACGCGTTGAATCAGCCCCTTGACCACGCAGGATAAATCGTCTCCCTCTCCTCTCCACTTTCCCTCTGTCGCCCCACCTCGACACACCCCCAGGCTGCTTGAATCATCCCCAAACCACCCCTGACTCCGACGATGCTCCGGTGCAAATTCCGGTGACCCAGCACCACCCCGTGCCTCCTCGACCTAGTTCACACCTTCCCCACCTCCTGACGCATCTGCCTGTGCCCTTCATTCGACTGCGGGCGCCCCAGGGCATCGACTACGACAAGCTCCCGAACGTCGTCGCGTTTGCCTTCTTCTCCGACGACCTCCCCCAGGTAGAATCCGACCGCCCCGACCCCCCTCGTTCATGCACACACCTTCGCCGTGTATTTGCGCGTCTGACTGTGCATTTCGTTTGTCTCCGAGTGATCCCCAGCGCTGTCCTCGACGACGACTGAGTAAGGCCGAGGCGCAGCTCCACTCCGGCGAGCAATCCAGCCCGCTCCAGTGCGCCCCCTTACAAACCGCAAGCGGGTTGAGTCTCAGCGTCACTCCACGAACTCGGTGAGCATTCCCTTTTCCCCTCTCGCTTCATGTTTTTCCGGCGCCGCCACCGTCTGGACGCTCCACCGCCAGCCACCGCCGCAGCGCCGCTCGTTTAAGGTCGAGCACCCCACAGTCGTCCGATCCCGATCTGATGGCTAGGATAGAACAACTTAACCGCGAAGGGTTACGTGTTCTGGGACACACGATCTGTTTAGATCCGAAGGCTGCAGCTGTGCGATCCGAGCGAAGCGGTACCGACGAATGAGAATAGGACGCGTGTCGCCAGTTTCTGTTTAAAACAAGATTTGAATCAGAATTAGATGCAGTTTTGAAAAATCCATAACTTTCAAACCACACGTCCAAAAATTACAAATTTTATATCAATGGATTCAGTGGAACAAGCCCTAACCAACCATGCCCTTTGTTTAACAAATAGCTTCTGGAAAAATGGTTGTTTTTGCAGAAACATTTGTATGCTTGTTAAGGATGTGAAAATTGTTTAAAAGTGATTTTTGGGATAAAATCTTTGGAAAATGGTGTGATTAGAACCTACTAACATTAGGAAACACTTTGTGGACTCAAAAATGTATTTGGTGAAATAAAAATATGATTCTTTGATTTAAAACCATTTCTAGTCAAATAGAAATGTGGTTTATTTATTAAAATTGGTTTTGGAAGAAAACCTTTGGAAAATGTTTTGTTTTAAACTCTCTGACCCTAAACACCAAGTTTTGTGGTTTGAAAACATATTTTGTGAACCCTATTGATAAATGCCTTAGTAAAAATATTTCTACACCACATAAAATGATACTTTGTTTTGAAAATGGATTTTGAAGTGAAACCTTTTGCAAGTGACTTTGCCACTTTACAAAATGACCATTAGGTGTTTTAAAATGTTTATAACCCATTAGGAACCACTTCTCCAAATAAAACAAAGTTTGGCATGCTTGCATGCATTATCTTAGTTCTATGATTTTATGTGTTGTTTTTGCTTGATTGGTAGATTGAGTTTGTCACTTGCTTGATTTGTAGTGACTTGAAGTGTGTGATTATTACAAGGACAAGGAGTGAACCTATACCCTCTACCAAAAAGGCAAGTGATGCTTCATACTTTTTTTCCCATTACTTTCACTATGCATTACTGATTTTGCTAAGTAAAACTTGCATGGAATTTTTGCTAAGTATAAACCTTGCTATAGGAAAACCTAGTAGATGAATCCTTAGTAGGATTTTCCTAAGTTAAGATTCCTATTACTATCAAGCTTAGCCTAGCTAATAGAAAACATGGGTGGAATATATATTCACACTATGGAAAAAATATTCTAAGTCTGAGGACTTATGTTTTGTTTAATAAAACAACTAAGTTAATGAATCACCTGGGTGGAATGAGTCTTGCTTGGTTGATTTTGGTTGAGTGGTTCACAAGGCCCATGTTTATGGTTTACCTTGTGTATCTCACTTGTGGATTGCCACCCAGGAACAAAGAGATTTGAGATGTCAAATGTTGAGAAGCTTCAAGTGCAACCACTTGGCAATATGGGCTCTGCCATGATCATATAGGTTGCAAGAACTTAGCCATATGGACAGTTGGTGGTAGTGTTTGATAGGTTGGAACGCGTCCGTTTTGGTCTAAGGGAAAGCTTCTGAAAGATCTTGTCTTGGGAAACCAAGTCTTGTGGGGAAAGTGCACCACCTCTGTAGAGTGTAAAATATAAGTACTTAGCCATGTCCCTGGTAAAGGATAATTTGAGCATCAAGACATGGAAGCAATCAAGAATCTCATCATTCAAATTTCTAAGTTAAAATCTTGTGGTTTGAACAAGGGTTGTTTGAAATCTTCAATCTTTGATTGAGAGATGCCTTGGTTAAAGGATCTTCAAATCTTTGATTGAGAAAAATGATTTTTGCCAAGCAAAACTTAGTATTTTCAAATGTTAAGGAAAAATCTATTTTGAGCAATGCAAGCCTCAACTCCACTTAGCCAAATGCATATAGATGATAGACTCCACTATACTACCATAGTATCACTTGCCAATACAATTCAAATGTATTGACCCTTTGTGGCTGTAACTTGTATGTTGCAGGTTTGATTGATTTTAGTGAAGATTGATTGATTAGGATTACAAAGTCTACAACCAACATCTGCCTGTGGCACTATGAAGATGAAGGACCCATGACTATAGTTATTCCGCTGCAATGTAATGTAATAGCCAAATGAGCTATGTAAGATGCAATAAAATTATGTTATTCCTGGTTATAAAGTTATGTTATGACCTTTGTTTCTTGATATTACATCTTAACTGTGGATGCTAGCTATTGATCCAGGGACTAGCATTGTAAAACATAGGGGGCTCTATCTTATTAAAGATTGGAACCTCTACACCCTCGCTCGCGCGTGCTCTGCAGCGTCGACTTCGTCTTCGACTGAACGACGCCGCCGTCCGCTCCAACTCCGACGAGCTCCACAGGTAGTTTTTGGCCGCGCCTCTCCTTCTCCTTCACGCACAAATCATCGCCGTGACCTTGCGCGTTTAATTGTGCTTCCCGTTTGTCTCCTCGTGAACCGTAGCCCCGCCTCCAACGACGCCCGAGCGAACCCGACGCCAGGAGCAACTCCGGCGAGCCATTACCCTCACCTCTGTGCGCCCCTTTAGCAACGAAAACCTCCTTGAGCTTCCCCACGACGTTGCGAACCCGGTGAGCATATCCCCAACCTCTCTCACTTCCTGCTTCACCAGCACCGCCACCATCTGGCCGCTCCGCCGCCAGCCACCACCGCAGCGCCGCTCATTCTAGGTCAAGCTCGCAACAGCCGTCGGATTTGGATCGCGTGGATGGGATAGAACCACTTAAAGCGAAGGGGTAAGCAATCTGATCCGTGTGATTTAATTAGATCCAACGCGCCAGAGTAGCTGATCCGGACGAAACGGTATGGACGAATCAGAATAAGACGCGTGTGTAGTGTGTGGAATTAAAACAGAATTTGATCTATTGAATTAGTAAACTTGCAAAATTCATAACTTTAAATCTACACGTCCAAATTTTGCAAATTTTATATCAATGGAATCAGTGGAACAAGCCCTAGCCAACCATGCCATTTGTTTAGTAAAAAGTGACTGTTAAATTGTTTGTTTTTGCAGAAACTTTTGTATGCTTGTTTAGGATGTAAAAATTATTCCAAAATGATTTTGAGGATAAAATCTTTGACAAATGGTATGTTTTGAACCTACTGACCCTAGGAATCACTTTGTGGTTTCAAAAATATATTTGGTGAAGAAAAGAATGATTCTTTGATTTAAAACCAATTCTAGTCAAATAAAAATATGGTTTATTAATTAAAAATGGTTTTGGAAGAAAACCTTTGGGAAATGTTTTGTTTTAAACTCTCTGACCCTAAACACAAAGTTTTATGGTTTGAAAACATATTTTGTGAATCCTATAGAGTAATGCCTTAGTAAAAAAACATTTCTACACCACATAAAATGATACCTTGTTTTGAAAATGGTTTAGGAAGTGAAATCCCTTGCAAATGACCTTTGCCACTTTATAAAATGACCAATAGGTGTTTTCAAATGTTTATGACCCATTAGAAACCACTTTTTAAAATAAAACAAAGCTTGGCATGCTTGCATGCATTATCTTATTTATATGATTTTATGTGATGAATTGCTTGAATGGTAGATTGAACTTGTGCCTTGCTTGATTGAATTGTAGTGACTTGAAGAGTGTGATTGTAGCAAGGACAAGGAGTGAACTTATACTCTACCAAAAAGTCAAGTGATGCTTCATACTTTTGTCCCATTACTTTCACTATGCATTAGTGATTTTTCTAAGTAAAACTTGCATGGAATTTTTGCTAAAGTATAAACCATGCTATGGGAAATCCTAGTAGATGAAACCTTAGTAGAAAATTTTCTAAGATAAGATTCCTACTACTATCAAGCTTAGCTTAGCTAATAGAAAACAAGGGTGTAATATACATTCATACTATGGAAAAATTTCTAAGTCTGAGGACTTGTGTTTTCATTTAATAAAACAACTAAGTTAATGAATCACCTGAGTGGAATGGTAATTGCTTGGTGGTTTTTGGTTGAGTGGTTACATAAGGCCCATGGCTATGGTTTACCTTGTGTATCACACTTGTGGATTGCCACCCAGGAACAAAGAGATTTGAGATGCCAAATGTTGAGAAGCTTCAAGTGCAACCACTTGGCATTATGGGCTCTGCCTGGATCATATAGGTTGCAAGAACTTAGCCAAATGGACAGTTGGTGGTAGGGTTTGATAGGTTGGAGCGCGTCCATTTTGGTCTAAGGGAAGGCTTCTGAAAGATCTTGTCTTGGGAAACCAAGTCTTGTGGGGAAAGTGCACCACCTCTACAGAGTGTAAAATCTAAGTACTTAGCCATGTCCCTGGTAAAGGACAATTTGAGCATCAAGACATGGAAGCTATCAAGAATCTCATCATCCAAATTTCTAAAGTTAACAACTTGTGGGTGAACCAGGGTTGAAGGGATCACCAATTTTTATTGGGAGATTTCCTTGGGAAAAAGATTTTGTCAAAGCAAAAACTTAGTGTTTTCAAATGATAAGGAAAATCTATTTTGAGCAATGCAAGCCTAAGCTCCACTTAGACAAATGCATATAGATGATAGACTCCACTATACTACAATAGTATCACTTGCCAATACAATTCAAATGTATTGACCCTTGTGGCTGTAATTTGTTATGTTGCAGGTTTGATTGATATTAGTGAAGTGTGTTGATTAGGATTACAAAGTCTACAACCAACATGTCTGCATGTGGCAATTTGAAGATGAAGGACCCCATGCTTATAGATATTCTCCTGCAATGTATTGTAATAGCCAAATGAGCTAGGTAAGATGTAATAAATTATGTTATTCCTAGTTATAAAGTTGTATTATGACCTTTGTTTCTTGATATTACATCTTAACTGTGGATGCTAGCTATTGATCCAGGGACTAGCATTGTAAACACAGTGATCTCTACCTTATTAAAGGTTGGGACCTCTTACAGCCTCTCCATCAACCATCCATGAGTGAGAGGCTGTAAGAGGTCCCAACCTTTAATAAGGTAGAGATCACTGTGTTTACAATGCTAGTCCCTGGATCAATAGCTAGCATCCACAGTTAAGATGTAATATCAAGAAACAAAGGTCAAAATACAACTTTATAACCAGGAATAAAATAATTCATTACATCTTACATAGCTCATTTGGCTATCTCAATACAATGCAGCAGAATAACTATATAGCATGGAGTCCTTCATCTTCAAAGTGCCACAGGCAATCATGTTGGTAGTAGACTTGTAATCCTAATTATCACACTTCACTAACATCAAACAAACCTGCAACATAATAAGTTGCAGCCACAAGGGTCAATACATTTGAATTGTATTGGAAAGTTTCACTACTATGTAGAAATAAGTGGATACTTTACATGCATATTTGGCTAAGTAGGGTTTAGGTATTTGCAGAAAGCAATATAGTTTTATCCTAACTTTTCAAAAATAGTTTTGATCTTTTGAAAATCTTTCTGAACTCCTTGGAAAACTCCAAGTGCTTCAAACCCCTTGTTGTCACCATCAAGTTTTACTTTGAGAAATTGGAATGTCGAGATCTTCCATAGCTTCAGGCCTTAGTTGCTCAGTATTGTCCATAACCGGGGACACAGCTAAGTACTTAGAATTTTGATCTTCTGCAGAAGTTGTACACTTTACCCATATGACACAATCTCGTCTTGTTGCCACCTGTGGTCGATGGATAAGTACTCACCAAAATGGAGTACTGGCAGATCAAGAATGTGACAAAGTCTTTCCATAGGAGTCCTCCCAATACACAATGCTAGCTTGTCAACCAGGCACCAATGTAGGGTTAAATTTTCCTTACACAATTCTAGTTAACCTGAAGATGCCAATGCATGGGTCTTCCACTATGTAGTTGACTAAGCCAGAGCCCATTTAGCATGTGGTTGTACATGAAGCCACTGTACGAGAAACATGTTCAATCTCTTAGTCCCTGGGTGGTTTTCTTCTAGTGCACATACAAAAAGAGATAGCCATATAAACATGGTTCCTTTTGTTGCCACCTTGTCCAATCTTGAGTATCCTTGTCCACCCAGGTGGTTCATTGAGTACTTGTTTTATTATATAAAACTTATATCTTTTCAACTCTTCATATAATCATAACATGTATCCCATCCCAATATATAGCAGGCTAAGCATATTACAACTACATTATTTTCACTAAGGATGATATAAGGGTTTCCTATTAGGATATAGCATAGCATAAAATATAGTAGTCCTAATCATGCATGTTACAAAATCCACTAAGTGTAATGAAAATACTAGGACTTGGATGATAGTGTCACTTGCCTTTTTAGTAGAGAATGATGGTTCACTTCTTGATCTTGCAAATATCACACTCTTCTAACTTCACTACAATTCAATCAAGCAAACACAATTCAACTAGCATTGCAACCAATTTATCACACATAAAATAGTAGAAACAAGGTCATGCATGCAAGCATGCAAAAGATAGTTTTATTTGCAGAAGTGGTTTCTACTAGGCTCTAAACATTATAAAGTTCAAAAGTGGTCATTTACTAAAGTGGTAAAACCATTTGCAAAAGGTTTTATCTATAAACCATTATTTAAATCAAATCATTATTTTATGTGGTTGAAAATGCTTTTAGCAAAGCAATATTCTTTAAAGGGTTCACCAAATATATTTTAATTCTCAAAACTTGGTGTTTAGGGTCATAAGGTTTGAATCAAAATATTTCCCAAAGGTTTCACTCAAAAATCATTTCTATATCATAATCAATATTTTTATTTGACTAGAAATGAGCTAATTCAAATATTTATTTCTTATCTTCACAAAATAAAATTTTTAAATCCAAAAATTGGTTCCTATGGTCAGTAGGTTCACAATAAACCATTTTGCAAAGATTTCATCTCAAAAATATATGTAGAACAATTTTTATATTCAAAATAAGCCTACACAAGTTTCTGAAAATTCAACCAATTTTACAGAAGCAAAACATTAAACAAAGTGCATGGTTGCAAATTAATTGTTCTGCTGAATCCATTGATATAAAATTTGCAAAATTTGGACGTGTAGAACTAAAGTTATGAATTTTACAAGTTTGTAATTCTATTAGAACGTTTTCTGGTTTTTATTCAAACAGCCTAGCCACGTGGCGCAATATAACTGGACGGTACCGCTTCGTGCGGATCAGCCTCTCTGGACCGCAGGATTTAACTTAAATCGCACGGCACTGATCATCTCATACCCCTTCGTCTAATTCTAATCTCAGCAAACGGATCGAGATCCAACGGACTAGGTTGCTTAGTCAAGGACTGGCGGCGCTGCGCGGCGGTGAGCGGCGGAGCACGCTCTGCTCGCGGTGGTTCTGGCGAAGCAGGAAGGAAGGGAGGGAGGTGAGATGCTCACAGGGTTCACAGGACGATGCTGAAGGTCAACGTTGTCTTCTCCGTCGAAGGGGCGCTTGGGGTGGACGGCAATCGCTCGCCGGAGTTGCTCCTGGCGACGGGTGTGCTCAGGTGTCGTCCGGGATGGGGCTACAGGTCACCCTAAGGCAAGATAGGGGCACGGTTAGACGCGGGCGAACGTGGGGTTCACGTGAGCATCATCGAGAGGTGCTGGGGCGGTCTGAGCTTACCAGGGAACTTCGTCAGAGCGACAGCAGACGATGGCGGCGTTTTAAGGTCGTCCTTGCCGACGCTCTGGGGCAAGCGCGGGCGAACGAGTGGCACGGGAAGATGCGCCAGGAGGTGGGGAGCAAGGATGAGTGCAGTGGGAGGCGAGGCGCGGCGAGGTATGGCCGGAATTCGCTGGAGAAGCTCGTCGGAGCAGTGGCGTTGCCGGCGGAAATTCGGGCAACCTGGGGGCAGAGATGGTGGGGTGAGCGAGGAGAATGAGAGAGGAGAGGTAGGCGCTCAAGTATGCGTGGTCGGGGGCAAGAATAACGCAGGCAGTAACTCGAATTGATCGCCGGAGTTAAAGGCAGAAACGGCGAGGGAGACGTGGTCGCGAGGGAGACGATGCTGAGGTGGCGTGGGGTCCGTCTGTCAGCGAGGTGGAGGAAGAGGGAGTGGGGCCGAGCGTTCAGTGACTTCGCGGGTGCGCGCGTGGGTGATAAACGATTCACTGAGGGGGGGGAAGTTGGGCTGCGAGTGGGCTTGCTGGGCCTGCTTAGTGGGTTGAGTCTGTTTCATTTTTTATACAGAATGCCTTTTCTTTTTCTATTTGAATTTCTGTTTTGATTTTCAAACAAATAATTCAAACAACAAGTCAATTCAAACCACCACCAAACTTTGTATTCATTTTAATTCTGTTTAACATCATAATCCAAAGTCCAAAATAAAATAATTTTTATTCTTTTTAGGATCCATTAACAATTAAATAAATAGACCTTAGTCATTAATTCAAATAGGATTTAATTTATTTTAAAAAAACTCTATTTGAAAACTAAAATAATACCAAAATCATTTCAGTAGGATTTATTTGAAAATATAAAACAATTGGAAATCTTATTTAAAATAATTAACAAGTTTAAGTGTTTATTTAAAATGTAAAAGCCTTTACTTTAATAAAATTGGATTTTAATAAATCCCCATTATTTTATTTAAATAAACCTTTACTCTTTTTATCAAATAGAAATATTTTATTTCAAAAGCTTGGCCAAGATTTAATTTGGCTCTATAAAATAATCTTTATTTATAATTCTACCTTTGCTTTTGAAAACCATATCTTTTTATTTAAAGATCCAAAAATAGTAATTCCAACTATCATAACTTTATTTATTAATTGTTTATCTTTTGAAATCCTTTTAGGATTTTATTTGATCAAAATAGGTTTTGATGTTTCCAATTGGAATCAAAAAGTTTCTTTTCACCCTAAAAATCAACAAGATTTTATTTTGTTTATTTATTTTTCACATTTCAAAATTTGGAAAATTTTGGGATGTGACAGGCTACCACCCTTAAAAGAAATCTCGTCCCGAGATTTGGGAAGGCTAGGGTTACAAGTTGGCTTCAAGGCAACTAGGGTACTACCACCCTTAAAATAAAGTCTCATAGGGTTACATTGATGGTTCACTTGACTATAGTTTCAACATTTGATATCCTGACAAGGAATCCATGTTTGATTCTTCTAAGTTGACTAGTTTTTGACATCCACTTCTTCTATCTCTTCAAAGTTTCCATCCATGTCAATGTGGTTCACATGTCCTTTTTGGGTCACATTGGAGTCATTTCCATTGGCTCTTCTAGCATCCTTTTTCTTTTTCTTCTTAGGATAGTCTGATGCATAGTGTCCAAGCTCCTTACAATTATAGCACTGCAACTGGCTAATATCTTTCTTCCTGAAAGTGTCATGTTGGTTCTGACCAAGGTCATCTCCATTGTCAGTATTATTTCCATTATTCTCACTTCCATTGTTGTTGTGGTGAAACTGATGTGGTTCAGAATCTTCCTTGCTCTTTTTGAATGAATGCTTCTTTTTTGATGATCCTGAGTGATTCTTGAGTTTATGCTTCCTATTTCTATTCTCAACTTGATTCATCTTGTTTTCCAAAATGGTGGCTTTGTCACAGAGTGATTGATAAGTTGGGACATAGGCAACAGCTAGCTGCAGATTCAACTCATCATTAAGTCCTTCAAGAAATTTCTCCTTTCTCTTAGCATCTGTGTCAACTTCATCCGGTGCATATCGTGCCAGATTGTTGAATTCTTCAATATACTCAGCCACACTGAGGTGACGCTGTTTCAGATTGTGAAACTCCTTTTTATTCAAGTACATCACTCCAGGTGAGATGTGAGTTGTACGGAAACCATCCTCAAAAATAGCCCAAGTCACATCTTCAAGGGGAGTGGTGATCTGTTGTCCCACCATGTTGTTGCTGGTCCTTCAAGCAGAAATGCTGCAAACCTAACTTTTTTTTCATCGGTGCAACCAACAGTCACTAAGTCCTTATTCACTGAACATAACCAATCATTGGCTTCCATTGGATCAGTTGTTCTAGAGAACCTTGCAGGCCTAAGTTTCAGAAACTTGGTGAGCATGTCAAGTGCTGGAGGATTATTCTGATTGTTGTTGTTGTTGTTGTTGTTGTTGTTGTTGTTGTTGTTGTTGTTGTTGTTGTTGTTGTTGTTGTTGTTGTTGTTGTTGTTGTTGTTATTATTCTGATTATGTATGAATGTGGTCATCTCCTGCATCAGTTGTGTCTGAGATGTCATCATCTGCTGCATCTCAGGAGTGATGTTGTTGTTTTGGTTGGGGTTGGCACGACGGGGAGGCATCTGTTGGTTTGATAGGGATGAGTAATGACAGATAGACCTAAGGAAGTTCTAACACATCACCCAAAACAATCAAGTTCAAACAAACAATCAAGCAATCAACAAGCAACTATTCACTTAACAACTTATGAGCTTAACTCATGAGTTGAAGGAGACAACAAGTTTTCTTGAAATGAAATAACTTAGTATAATCGTACCTCATAGGTCAATATGATCCATACACTAACATGATATAAATGTTTTGGTAGGCATTCTAATGTTTCTTGGTTCTCATTTGTAGTCCTTAGTGATATCTAAGTTGAAGTCCTTGGTGAAACTAAAGTTGAAGTCATTGGTCATGGTGGAGGCTTTGTCCATCAAGTTGAAAAGGAAGAGGTGTAGAATCAAAACCAAAAGATTGAGGAAAAAGTTTACAAGATTGTTTGTAAATAAGTTTTTGGAACAAAAACAACTCCTATTTTTCTAAGGGGTTTTGTCCAATCCTAGGGTTACAATCCTACAGGCAACACAGTGCTCTGATACCATCTGTAAGAGGTCCCAACCTTTAATAAGGTAGAGATCCCTGTGTTTACAATGCTAGTCCCTGGATCAATAGCTATCATCCATAGTTAAGATGTAATATCAAGAAACAAAGGTCAAAATACAACTTTATAACCAGGAATAAAATAATTCATTACATCTTACATAGCTCATTTGGCTATGTCAATACAATGCAGCAGAATAACTATATAGCATGGAGTCCTTCATCTTCAAAGTGCCACAGGCAATCATGTTGGTTGTAGACTTGTAATCCTAATTATCACACTTCACTAACATCAAACAAACCTGCAACAGCCACAAGGGTCAATACATTTGAATTGTATTGGCAAGTTTCACTACTATGTAGAAATAAGTGGATCCTATACTTACATGCATATTTGGCTAAGTAGGGTTTAGGCTTATTTGCAGAAAGCAATATAGTTTTATCCTAACTTTTCAAAAATAGTTTTGATCTTTTGAAAATCTTTCTGAACTCCTTGGAAAACTCCAAGTGCTTCAAACCCCTTGTTGTCACCATCAAGTTTTACTTTGAGAAATTGGAATGTGGAGATCTTCCATAGCTTCAGGCCTTAGTTGCTCAATATTGTCCATAATCGGGGACACGGCTAAGTACTTAGAATTTTGATCTTCTGCAGAAGTTGTACACTTTACCCGTATGACACAATCTCGTCTTGTTGCCACCAGTGGCCGCTGGATAAGTACTCACAAAAATGGAGTACTAGCAGATCGAGAATGTGACAAAGTCTTTACATAGGAGTCCTCCCAATACACAATGCTAGCTTGTCAACCAGGCACCAATGTAGGGTTAAATTTCCCTTACACATTTCTAGTTAACCTGAAGATGCCAATGCATGGGTCTTCCACTATGTAGTTGACTAAGCCAGAGCCCATTTAGCATGTGGCTGTACACGGAAGCCACTATACGAGAAACATGTTCAATCTCTAAGTCCCTGGGTGGTTTTCTTCTAGTGCACATACAAAAAGAGATAGCCATATAAAGATGGTTCCTTTTGTTGCCACCTTGTCCAATCTTGAGTATCCTTGTCCACCCAGGTGGTTCATTGAGTACTTGTTTTATTATATAAAACTTATATCTTTTCAACTCTTCATATAATCATAACATGTATCCCATCCCAATATATAGCAGGGCTAAGCATACTACAACTACATTGTTTTCACTAAGGATGATATAAGGGTTTCCTATTAGGATATAGCATAGCATAAAATATAGTAGTCCTTATCATGCATGTTACAAAATCCACTAAGTGTAATGAAAATAGTAGGACTTGGATGATAGTGTCACTTGCCTTTTTAGTAGAGAATGATGGTTCACTTCTTGATCTTGCAAATATCACACTCTTATAACTTCACTACAATTCAATCAAGCAAACACAATTCAACTAGCATTCCAACCAATTTATCACATATAAAATAATAGAAACAAGGTCATGCATGCAAGCATGCAAAAGACAGTTTTATTTGCAAAAGTGGTTTATACTAGGCTCTAAACATTATAAAGTTCAAAAGTGGTCATTTACTAAAGTGGTAAAACCATTTGCAAAAGGTTTTATCTATAAACCATTTTTTAAATCAAATCATTATTTTATGTGGTTGAAAATGCTTTTAGCAAAGCAATATTCTTTAAAGAGTTCACCAAATATATTTTAATTCTTAAAACTTGGTGTTTACGGTCAGAAGGTTTGAATCAAAACATTTCCCAAAGGTTTCACTCAAAAGTCATTTCTATATCATAATCAATATTTTTATTTGACTAGAAATGAGCTAATTCAAATATTTATTTCTGATCTTCACAAAATACATTTTTTAAATCCACAAGTTGGTTCCTATGGTCAGTAGGTTCACAACAAACCATTTTGCAAAGATTTCATCTCAAAAATATATGTAGAACAATTTTTATATTCAAAATAAGCCTACACAAGTTTCTCCAAATTCAACCAATTTTACAGAAGCAAAACATTAAACAAAGTGCATGGTTGCAAAGTACTTGTTCTTCTGAATCCATTGATATAAAATTTGCAAAATTTGGACGTGTAGAACTAAAGTTATGAATTTTACAAGTTTGTAATTCTATTAGAACATTTTCTGGTTTTTATTCAAACAGCCTAGCCACGTGGCGCAATATAACTGGACGGTACCGCTTCGTGCGGATCAGCCTCTCTGGACTGCAGGATTTAACTTAAATCGCACGGCGCTGATCATCTCATACCCCTTCGTCTAATTCTAATCTCAGCCAACGGATCAAGATCCAACGGACTAGGTTGCTTGGTCAAGGACTGGCGGCGCTGCGCGGCGGTGAGCGGAAGAGCACGCTCTACTCGCGGTGGTTCTAGCGAAGCAGGAAGGAAGGGAGGGAGGTGAGATGCTCACAGGATTCGCAGGACGATGCTGAAGCTCAACGTTGTCTTCTCCGTCGAAGGGGCGCTCGGGGTGGACGGCAATCGCTCGCCGGAGTTGCTCCTGGCGACGGGTGTGCTCAGGTGTCGTCCGGGATGGGGCTACAGGTCACCCTAAGGCAAGATAGGGGCACAGTTAGACGCGGGCGAACGTGGGGTTCACGTGAGCATCATCGAGAGGTGCTGGGGCGGTCTGAGCTTACCAGGGAACTTCGTCGGAGCGACAACAGACGACGGTGGCGGCGTGTTGAGGTCGTCCTTGCCGACGCTCTGGGGCAAGCGCGGGCGAACGAGTGGCACGGGGAGATGCGCCAGGAGGTGGGGAGCAAGGCTGAGTGCAGTGGGAGGGGAGGCGCGGCGAGGTATGGCCGGAATTCGCTGGAGAAGCTCGTCGGAGCAGTGGCGTTGCCGGCGGAAATCCGGGCAGCCTGGGGGCAGAGATGGTGGGGTGAGCAAGGGGAATGAGAGAGGAGAGGTAGGTTCTTAAGTATGCGTGGTTGGGGGCGAGAATAACGCAGGCAGTAACTCGAATTGATCGCCGGAGTTAAAGGCAGAAACGGCGAGGGAGACGTGGTCGCGAGGGAGACGATGTTGAGGTGGCGTGGGGTCCGTCTGTCAGCGAGGTGGAGGAAGAGGTGTAGGGTTTCGTAGCATGGAAAACAAAAAATTTCTATCGCATACAAACAAACAAGCCAAGATCTATCTACTAGATTGTAGCAACGAGTCGATGGAATAACTTACCCTCGAAGATTCCAAAGTGTTTAACGAGAGCGGATTCTTGTGGGTGATGTAGTCGTACTCTTCCCGATCTCAAGATCGCGTAGACGATCCTTCCGGCGCTGCGTTCCGGCAGCGCTCCCACAGTCGGTCACACGTTCGGTACTCGAAGAAGACCTTCCTCTCCCTTGTTCCAGCAGGCAGCGGAGGTTGTAGCACTCTCCTCGCGATTCCGGCAGCACAACGGCGTGGTACCGGAAGTAGAGGGGAGATCTCGCAAGGCTTCGCCTCAAGCCGGAGCGAGTATGGTGGAGTATGAGAGAGCTCCTCGACGATCTAGGGTTTAGACACACCAAGGAGGAGGTGCTAGAGCCGGCGGCTAGGGTTCCGGGGACCCCCAAGTCGGTTGCTAGGGCAAAACCCTAGGGGGCGGCGGCGGCTATGGTGGTAGGCGCCAAGCTAGGGTTTGAGGAGAGGTACTTGTGTGTGCTAGGAGGGAGCCCTGCCCCTCCTTATATAGGTGGAGGGGTCGGCGGCCAAGGGGAGGGAGGGGATTCCCTCCCCAACTCGTCTTGGGTGGTGCGCTGGCTTGGGGAGGAGGACTCCCTCCCCAACTCGGTTTCACCTCCTCCTCCTCTTTTCCACTTTCCAAATTTAGCTGTTTGACTTTTCAATTTAGCTATTTGACTTTTCAAACTAGGATTCGATTAATCCTTTATTTGGAACAGCGATGACACTTAGTACATGATGCAATCATACCAACTTGATACAACACATTCATGTACCCTTCCCCTCCGGAGTGCCGGACATTCCGGAACATTCTAGAACATTCCCGATGAAAACACCGGAATCATTCCCTAACTCCGAAACGGGACTTTCCTTATATGAATCTTATTCTCCGGACCATTCCGGATCTCCTCGTGATATCCCGGATCCCATCCGAGACTCCGAACAACATTCGGTCTCTTTCTCAGTCATTCCATAACTACTCAAACAACGTCGAATCCTTAAGTGTGTCTCCCTACGGTTCGTGAATTATGCGGACATGATCGAGACACTTCTCCGAACAATAACCAATAGAGGAATCTGGAAATTCATATGGCTCCCACATATTTCTACGATTACTTTGCGATCGAATGAACCACTTACATACGATACCAATTTCCCTTTGTCTCACGATAGTTTACTTATCCGAGGTTATGATCGTCGGTATCTCTGCATACCTAGTTCAACCTCGTTACCGATAAGTACTCTTTTCTCGTTCCTGTGATATGTGATCCCTTTATATCCACCCAGTTACGGTGTGGTGTGGTGTTTGATGTCATCAAAGCATCCATCCGGCAAAGGTGATATGCATGATCTCATGGTCGAAGGAATTAGGTTACTATGTATCAGAAAGCATATAGCAATTGAACTATTGAAATGACTTGATCTTTATGCTACGCTTATCTATAGGAGTATGTCCACCATATCATTCTCCTAACGATATGATCTTGTTGTTGATAACATCTCAATGTTCATGATAGGGAAACCACAATCATTTATCAACCAACAAGCTAGTGATGTATAGAGGCTATACTAGGGACTTCAAATTAAGTTTACAAATCACACAAGTATCAATGTTTCCTTGTTAATACTATTATAGCATGAATGTAAACATTTATCATAAACACAAAGATATAATAATAACTGCATTTATTATTGCCTCTAGGGCATATCTCCAACAGTCTCGCACTTGCACTAGAGTCATCTAATCTAGATTACATGGTAATATACGGAACACCCATGGCAGTTTGGTGCTGGTCATGTTTTGCCCTCGGGAGAGGTTTAGTCAACGGATCCGCCACATTCAGATATGTGTGTACTTTGCAAATCTTTATATCCCCATCTTGGATATGTTCTCGAATAGCATGAAAACGTAGCTTGATGTGCTTCAGCTTCTTGTGTGACCTTGGTTCTTGCGCATTGGCTATGGCGCCCATGTTATCACAATAGATAAACATTGGGTCCAGCGCACTAGGAACCACACCCAGCTCTGTAATGAACTCTTTCATCCATATCGCTTCTTGTGAAGCCTCCGAAGCAGCCATGTATTCCGATTCAGTTGAAGATCTCGCCACAACGCTTTGCTTTGCACTCCTCCAGCTAACTGCTGCACCATTCAAAATAAATACGTATCCAGATTGTGATTTAGAATCATCCGGATTGGTGTTCCAACTAGCATCGGTGTAACCATTAACAACGAGCTGTTCATCACCTCCATAAGAAAGAACCATATCCTTAGTTCTTCTCAAGTACTTAAGGATGTTTTTGACCGCTGTCCAATGATCCACTCCTGGATCACTTTGATATCTGCTAGTCAAACTAACAGCATATGCAATGTCGGGTCTAGTACATAGCATGGCATACATTAGAGATCCTATGGCTGAGGCATAGGGAGTCTTACTCATCCTTTCTCTATCTTCTGCCGATGTCGGACTTTGAGTTTTACTCAAGGTCGTATTGGGCAACATGGGCAAGAACCCTTTCTTGCTATCTTCCATTCCAAACCTCTTTAGAACTTTGTCCAAATATGTACTCTGTGACAATGATATTTGGCGTTTCGATCTATCTCTGTAAATCTTTATGCCTAATATGTAAGCTGCTTCGCCAAGATCCTTCATTGAAAAACTATTATTCAAATATTCCTTGACACTATTAAGAAGGTCTACATCATTCCCAATTAAAAATATGTCATCTACATATAGTATTAAGAATGCTACAGAGCTCCCACTCACTTTCTTGTAAATACAAGCTTCTCCATAAGTTTGTATAAAACCAAAACTTTTGATCACCTTATCAAAACGTTGATTCCAACTTCGGGATGCTTGCTTCAATCCATAGATGGACCGTTGAAGTTTGCATACCTTGTTAGCATCTTTAGGATCGACAAAACCTTTGGGTTGCATCATATACAACTCTTCATCAATGTCTCCATTGAGGAATGCTGTTTTGACATCCATCTGACATATCTCATAATCATAATATGCAGCGATTGCTAACATAATCCTCACAGACTTTAGCTTCGCTACTGGTGAGAAAGTCTCATCGTAGTCAACTCCTTGAATTTGTCGAAACCCTTTTGCGACAAGTCGAGCTTTATAGACAGTAACATTACCATCAGCATATGTTTTCTTCTTGAAGATCCATTTGTTCTCGACAGCCTTCCGGCCATCCGGTAAGTCCACCAAAGTCCATACTTGGTTTTCGTACATGGATCCAATCTCGGATTTCATGGCTTCTTGCCATTTATTGGAATCTGGGCTCATCATCGCTTCCTCATATGTCTCCGGGTCATCGGTGTTATCCACCAACATGACACTCATAACGGGATCATACCAATCTGGAGTGGTACGAGTTCTCGTTGACCTCCGAGGCTCTGTAGCAACTTCAACCGAAGTTTCATGATCATCATCATTAGCTTCCTCTCTAATTGGTGCAGGCACCACAGGAACTTCTTCCGGTGCTGCGCTACTCGCAATTTCGAGAGAAGGTTTGACAACCTCGTCGAGTTCTACTTTCCTTCCAGTTACTTCTTTCGAGAGAAATTCCTTCTCTAGAAAGGATCCATTCTTGGCAACGAAGATTTTGCCTTCGGATCTATGATAGAAGGTATACCCAATAGTTTCCTTCGGGTATCCTATGAAGACGCATTTTTCCGCTTTGGGTTCTAGCTTGTCCGGCTGTAACTTCTTTACATAGGCTTCGCATCCCCAAACTTTAAGGAACGACAATTTAGGTTTCTTCCCAAACCATAGTTCATACGGTATCATTTCAACGGATTTAGATGGTGCCCTATTTAAAGTGAATGCGGCTGTTTCTAATGCATAACCCCAAAATGATAGCGGTAAATCTGTAAGTGACATCATAGAACGAACCATATCTAAGAGAGTTCGATTACGACGTTTGGACACACCATTACGCTGTGGTGTTCCCGGCGGTGTCAACTGTGAAAGTATTCCGCATTTCTTCAAATGCTCGCCAAACTCGTAACTTAGATATTCACCTCCACGATCAGAACGTAGAAATTTAATCTTCTTGTTATGTTGATTCTCTACCTCACTTTGAAACTCCTTAAACTTCTCGAAAGTTTCGGACTTATGTTTCATGAAATAGATATACCCATATCTACTCAAGTCATCCGTGAAGGTAAGAACATAACGATAACCACCGCGCGATGCTACACTCATTGGACCACACACATCGGTATGTATGATTTGCAATACGTCCGTAGCTCGCTCCATCATACCAGAAAATGGAGTCTTAGTCATTTTTTCCATCAGACATGCTTCGCATCTTTCAAGTGATTCGAAATCAAGTGATTCAAGAAGTCCATCGGAATGGAGTTTCTTCATACGCTTCACTCCAATGTGACCAAGACGACAGTGCCACATATAGGTCGAGTTATCGCTCGATTTCAAACGTTTAGACTCAATGTTGTTGATATGTGTATTTCCACTATCGAGATTCAATAAGAATAGACCATCTATCAAAGGTGCATGTGCATAAAACATATTACTCATATAAATCGAACAACCATTATTCTCGGACTTAAACAAGTAACCGTCTCGCAATAAACAAGATCCCGATATAATGTTCATGATCAACGCAGGCACCAAATAACAATTATTTAAGTATAAAACTAATCCCGATGATAGATGAAGGGGTAACGTGCCGACCGCGATCACATCAACCTTTGATCCATTTTCCACGCGCATCATCACCTCGTTCTTCGCTAGCTTCCGTTTATTCTGCAGCACCTGTTTCGAGTTACAAATATGAGCAACCGAACCAGTATCAAATACCCAGGCACTACTACGAGTACTAGTGAGATACACATCAATAACATGTATATCAGATATACCTTTCTTCTTGATGTTGACGTTCTTCAAATCTGCCAAGTACTTTGGGCAATTCCGCTTCCAGTGACCTTCTCCCTTGCAGTAAAAGCACTCAGTATCAGGCTTAGGTCCAGCCTTGGTCTTCTTCGCCGGCGTGGTAACTTTCTTACCACCCTTCTTGAAGTGTCCCTTCTGCTTAGACTTGCCTTTCTTGAATTTTGTGGTCTTATTGACCAACAACACTTGGTGCTCTTTCTTGATCTCCACTTCTGCAGACTTTAACATAGCAAACAGTTCTGGCAACTGCTTGTTCATGTTCTGCATGTTGTAGTTCTGAAGGGAATATGCCTTGAGAGGCAATAATAAAGTGTTTATTATGTGTATTCCAAGTATATGATAGATGTTTATTTTGCATGCTATAATTGTATTAATACGGAAACGTTAATACATGTGAGTTTAATAAACAAACAGAAAGTTCCTAGTTATGCCTCTCTCATAAACTAGCTCGTTGATTAACAAGATGATCAAGGTTTCCTGATCATGGACATTGGATGTTGTTAATAACGGGATCACAACATTAGTGTAATGGTGTGATGAACATTCATCCGAAGTATAGCATTACGATCAAAGTCATTGAGTTTATATTGCTATAACAACTTACGAAGTGATCCTAATCCTTAGACCATGAGATCATGTCAATCACTAACACCAGAAGAGTTTCTTGATAACATCAAACGTCACACCGTAACAGGGTGATTATAAAGATGGATTCAGAACTAATAAAGTGTTATGTTGAGGCTCATGGATCGAGAGTGGAATTTGTTCATCCCGATGACGGATAGATATACTCTGGGCCCTCTCGGTGATATCACATTGATTAGCTTGCAAGCAAGTGATTTGATCACTAGAATGTTATATCACAGGAACGAGAAAAGAGTGCATGTCGGTAACGAGATCAAACTAGGTATGGAGATACCGATGATCGAATCTCGGACATGTAATATATTGTGAAACAAAGGTATTAAGATACTAGCGTAAAAGGTTCCGACGATCACAAGAAAGTCATCGTTGAATGTGTGGGAGTCAGTATGGGTCTCCGGATCCCGCTTCTGATTATTGATCCGTGAGGGGTCTCGATCATGTCCGCATTATTCACGAACCGTAGGGTGACACACTTAAGAGACACCGACATCCAATTGGAGCAAATGTTTCATGCCGAAAGAATGAACAAGCGCAGGAATTTATTTCACTAGATACCGAAACAGGTTTTCGGGTGAAATTGCATAAAGTGGTTATGCATGTGAAATAGAATTCTAGCAAGGGGTTATTTGTGAATGTTTGTCATTAAAGTAATTGACAAAATTCTGAATAAAATAAAAGAGTTTTATTTAATGAGAGTTTGCATTAAATTTGGTGGAAATTTAATGGGAATTTGAGTGGACTTTTGAGTGGAGGGATTTTAAAGGGCATTTTGTGAGTGGAGTGTCCACCCACATGAATGAAGGAGGGGAGGGGGCAGCCCCCATGGCCGGCGGCCACCCCCTTGGGTGCCCCCCTCCTCCTATAAAAGGAGCCCCCCTCCTCACTTGTCTCTCACACCTCCTCGTGAAGGATCTCTCCCCCCCTCTAGAATTTATCCCCCATGGTCTCGGACTAGCGAGATACATGTTCCCGGTGGCTATTCGGAAAGAAAGAGTTGTGCTTCCGCTGCATCGCTGGAGCGAGGAGGCGGAGGTTGCTCGGTGCCTCGAACGTGTGTGCGAGCACGGATGCGCTGCTGATTTGCGGCGCTAGGACTTCCTCTCGATCTTGAGATCGGCAAGAGATCGTCTACATCAACCACGAGTTGAACTCGTTAAGCTTTGTTGGTCTTCAAGGGTATGTTCTCTACGGATATACATCCGCCCGTTGTTTGTATCCAGTAGATAGATCTTGGTATATAGTTCACATCGTAGGAAAATTTTTGTTTTCTATGATGCGAACCCTACAGTGGTATCAGAGCCGGATCTATGCGTAGATACTTTACACGGGTAGTACACATATGAGTATGTGGGCGATGATGATCATGTTGTTGCTCCTTTGTTGTAATTTTGGATATTGGTGGCATAGTGGGATGAAGCGGTCCGGACAAACTTTACATGTCCTCGCACATGAGACCTGTTCCACGCTTGACATGCAACTAGTTTGCATAAGTGGCTAGCGGGTGTCTGTCTCTCCTACTATAGTCAATATCTATTTTGCAAGAGAGTTGTAAACAATTTGATTATCCTCGTTGTGGTTCATGTTCGTAGGTAAGAACGGTTCTATCTCGAAAGCCCTAAGCCATGTAAAACTTGCAATGGATAAATTAGAGGCGTCTAGTTTAGATTGTTGTTGGGCTAGTGTTATGATATGGTAGTGTTGTAAGTAGAAGTATGAGATGATACTCTTACAACACACATAGCGTGTAAAATCCATAGACCTTGGATTTACACATATAGGTATGATAGTGATCATACCACGATGCACATGATAGAGATCATCTGCGGGAACCATATAATTTCACTAATAAACATATGATGTTTGATAGCATCTTATATTGCTTGTTTAGCGCTTTGTTAGCATAGTAAGATGATCCCTCATTTAAATATCAAGATAAGAATGTGTTCTTCCTTTAGTATGCACCGATTATGTTTTCGTCGCTCCAAGACATCACGTGATGATCGGGTGTTCTTGGATCCACGACCATATTTCGGGTGTAAAACAGTTACACACGCGAATACTAAGGTTCTAACTTGGCGAGCCTAGCATGTACAGACATGGCCTCGGAACACGGACCGAAAGGTTAAGCATGAGTCATATAGTTGATATGATGCCCATTTGATGCTCGCCTTTGAAGCTATACCGACTCACGTGATGATCGGACTTGGTGTAGTGGATTTGGTTCATGTAATCACCAAAAAGGCACGAGGGATATCGTTTTTGAGTGGGAGTTCATTCGATTAGTTGAACTCAATCTATCATACACTTAGTTTAAACTTTACAAATTCTGTTGTAGATGGCACCACGTGCTTTTAATTTCAATGTGTTCATGGAGAAAGAGAAACTAGCAACGAACAGTAGCAACTTTACCGAATGGGCCATGAATTTGAGGATTCTCCTCTCTGCTGCACAAAAGCAATATGTGCTAGAAGCGCCGTTAGGCCCCCCACCTTTAGATGATGCCCTTGACGAGGAGAAGAATGTCTATCAGACTCGTCAGGAGGACCACAACTTAGTTCATTGCGGCATATTGTATGGGCTAGAGCCGGAACTTCGAAAGCGTTTCGAAAACGGCAATGAATTTGATACAATGGGTGAGTTGAAAATGATTTTCGACACACATGCTGCTGTAGAGAGCTACAACGCTTCAGAAAAGTTCTTTAGCTGCATGATGGAAGAGCACAGCTCCGTTAGTGAGCATGTACTCAAGATGTCGGGTTACGCCGATAAGCTTGTGTCCTTGGGAATATCGATTCCCATTGACTTAGGCATCCATCGTGTTCTGCAGTCTCTGCCACCTAGCTATAAGAGCTTCGTGATGAACTATAATATGCAAGGCATGAAGAAGTCTCTCCCCGAGCTTCTGTCAATGCTTAAAACTGCAGAAGTGGAGATCAAAAAGAAACATCAAGTGTTGATGATCAATAGGAACACTGGTTTCAAGAAAGACAAGAAGGGAAAACGGAAGGGAAGTAAGGGCGGCAAGCCTGTTGCCGCGCCTGAAAAGAAACCCCGAGTTGGACCTAAGTCTGATTCCGAGTGCTACTATTGTAAGGGGACTGGCCACTGGAAGCGCAACTGCCCCAAGTATCTGGCAGACAAGAAGGCTGGCAAGGCAAACAAAGGTATATATGATATACATGTTATTGATGTGTACTTGACTAGTTCTCGCAGTAGCACCTGGGTATTTGATACCAGTTCAGTTGCTAATATTTGTAACTCGAATCAGGGGCTGCGGAACAAGCGACCGCTAGCAAGGGGTGAGGTCAAGATGCGTGTCGGCAATGGATCAAGCGTTGATGTGATCGCCGTCGGAACGCTGCCTCTCCACTTGCCGTCGGGATTAGTTATAAACTTGAATAAATGTTATCTGGTGCCTGCACTAAGCATGAACATTGTATCTGGATCGTGTTTGATGCGAAGTGGTTATTCATTTAAATCCGAGAACAATGGTTGTTCCATTTATATGAATGAAATCTTTTATGGTCATGCACCGATGATGAATGGTTTATTTATATTAGATCTCGATGATAATATTACACATATTCATAATGTTGATGCTAAAAGGATTAAACTTAATGATGATATATCCGCATATATGTGGCACTGCCGTCTAGGTCATATTGGCATTAAACGCATGAAGAAGCTCCATTCGGATGGACTTTTGGAATCACTTGATTATGAATCATTTGATACATGTGAGACATGCCTTATGGGCAAGATGACTAGAACGCCGTTTTCTGGTTCAATGGAACGGGCGACAGATTTATTGGAAATCATACATTCTGATGTATGTGGTCCAATGAGTGTGTCGGCGCGAGGTGGATATCGTTATTTTGTTACTTTCACGGATGATTTGAGTAGATACGGTTATATCTACTTGATGAAACACAAGTCTGAAACCTTTGAAAAGTTCAAGGAATTTCAGAATGAAGTGGAAAATCATCGTAATAGAAAGATCAAATTTCTACGGTCCGACCGTGGAGGTGAGTATCTAAGTTACGAGTTTAGCACTCACATGAAAGAGTGTGGAATTGTTTCACAACTCACACCTGCCGGAACACCACAGCGAAATGGTGTGTCGGAACGTCGTAATCGTACTTTATTAGATATGGTTCGATCTATGATGTCTCTGACGGACTTGCCGTTGTCATTTTGGGGTTATGCACTAGAAACTGCTGCATTCACTTTAAATCGGGCACCATCTAAATCCGTTGAAAAGACACCGTATGAATTGTGGTTTGGAAACAAACTTAAGCTGTCATTTCTTAAAGTTTGGGGATGCGATGTTTATGTGAAGAAACTTCAACCGGATAAACTCGAACCCAAAGCGGAAAAATGCGTCTTCATAGGATACCCTAAAGAAACTATTGGGTATTCCTTCTATCATAGATCCGAGGGCAAGGTTTTTGTTGCCAAGAATGGATCCTTTCTAGAGAAAGAGTTTCTCGCGAAAGGTGTGAGTAGTCGGAAGGTAGAACTCGAAGAGATTGTGGAACCTTCTCTTCAAAGTATGGCGAGTAGCGCAGCGTCGGAAGTTGTTCCGGAGTTGGCTCCACCTGTTGAAGAGGGAACTGATGATAATGATCATGAAACTCCAAAAGAGAGTACTACCGAACCTCGCAGGTCAAACAGGACGCGTGCAGCTCCCGAGCTGTACGGAAATCCTGTCATGAATTTCATGGTTGATGAAAATGATGACCCTGCGACGTATGAAGAAGCGATGATGAGCCCGGATTCCAAAAAATGGTTAGAAGCCATGAAATCCGAGATGGAATCCATGTATGAAAATCAAGTTTGGAACTTGGTGGAATTACCTCGCGACCGAAAGGCCGTGGAGAACAAATGGATTTTCAAAAGGAAAACTGATGTTGATGGTAATGTGACCGTCTATAAAGCTCGACTTGTCGCAAAAGGGTTTCGACAAATTCAAGGAGTTGACTACGATGAGACTTTCTCTCCCGTAGCGATGCTAAAGTCAGTTAGGATTATGTTAGCAATTGCTGCATATTTTGATTATGAGATATGGCAGATGGATGTCAAAACCGCGTTTCTCAATGGAAATATTGAAGAAGAGTTGTATATGATACAACCAAAGGGTTTTGTCGATCCTAAGGATGCTAACAAGGTGTGCAAGCTTCAGCGATCCATCTATGGATTGAAGCAAGCATCACGAAGTTGGAATCTCCGCTTTGATGAGGTGATCAAAGAGTTTGGATTTATCCAAACTTATGGAGAAGCTTGTATTTACAAGAAAGTGAGTGGGAGCAATGTGGCATTTCTGATATTATATGTGGATGACATATTATTGATCAGAAATGATATAAATCTTTTAAACAGTGTTAAAAGTTATCTAAATAGCAAATTTTCAATGAAGGACCTAGGTGAAGCGTCATACATATTAGGCATAAAGATCTATAGAGATAGATCTAGGCGCCTAATAGGGCTATCGCAAAGTACATACCTTGATAAGATTTTAAAGAAGTTTAAAATGGACGGAAGTAAGAAGGGGTTCTTACCTATGTTGCAAGGCAAGACATTGAGTAAGACTCAAAGTCCGGCTTCGGCGGAAGAAAGAGAGATAATGGACAAAGTCCCCTATGCTTCAGCCATAGGCTCTATAATGTACGCCATGCTATGTACAAGACCGGATGTGGCACATGCTATTAGTTTGACTAGTAGGTACCAATCGGATCCAGGTTCGGAACACTGGATAGCGGTCAAGAATATCCTTAAGTACTTACGAAGAACTAAGGATATGTTTCTTGTATACGGAGGTGAAGAAGAGCTCGTCGCTAAGTGTTATGTCGACGCTAGCTTTGACACCGATCCGGATGACTCTAAGTCTCAATCCGGATACGTATTTCTCATGAATGGCGGAGCGGTTAGTTGGAGGAGCTCCAAACAACCTGTGGTAGCGGGATCAACAACGGAGGCCGAATATGTTGCTGCTTCAGAAGCAGCTCAGGAAGCAGTTTGGATGAAGGAGTTCATATCCGAACTAGGAGTGGTGGCAAACGCGTTGGACCCAATGGTGATCTATTGTGACAACAATGGTGCCACTGCCAATGCCAAAGAGCCAAGGTCTCACAAGCATTCCAAGAATATTAAGCGCCGGTTTCACTCCATCCGCGAGCATGTCAAGGATGGAGATATAAAGGTTTGTAAAGTACATACGGATCTCAATGTAGCAGATCCGTTGACTAAAACTCTCCCTAGAGCAAAACATGATCAACACCAGAACTCAATGGGTGTTAGATTTATCACTATGTAACTAGATTATTGTCTCTAGTGCAAGTGGGAGACTGAAGGGAATATGCCCTGAGAGGCAATAATAAAGTGTTTATTATGTGTATTCCAAGTATATGATAGATTTTTATTTTGCATGCTATAATTGTATTAATACGGAAACGTTAATACATGTGTGTTTAATAAACAAATAGAATGTTCCTAGTTATGCCTCTCTCATAAACTAGCTCGTTGATTAACAAGATGATCAAGGTTTCCTGATCATGGACATTGGATGTTGTTAATAACGGGATCACAACATTAGTGTAATGGTGTGATGAACATTCATCCGAAGTATAGCATTACGATCAAAGTCCTTGAGTTTATATTGCTATAACAACTTACGAAGTGATCCTAATCCTTAGACCATGAGATCATGTCAATCACTAACACCGGAAGAGTTTCTTGATAACATCAAACGTCACACCGTAACGGGGTGATTATAAAGATGGATTCAGAACTAATAAAGTGTTATGTTGAGGCTCATGGATCGAGAGTGGAATTTGTTCATCCCGATGACGGATAGATATACTCTGGGCCCTCTCGGTGATATCACATTGATTAGCTTGCAAGCAAGTGATTTGATCACTAGAATGTTATATCACAGGAACGAGAAAAGAGTGCATGTCGGTAACGAGATCAAACTAGGTATGGAGATACCGATGATCGAATCTCGGACATGTAATATATCGTGAAACAAAGGTATTAAGATACTAGCGTAAAAGGTTCCGACGATCACAAGAAAGTCATCGTTGAATGTGTGGGAGTCAGTATGGGTCTCCGGATCCCGCTTCTGATTATTGATCCGAGAGGGGTCTCGATCATGTCCGCATTATTCACGAACCGTAGGGTGACACACTTAAGAGACACCGACATCCAATTGGAGCAAATGTTTCATGCCGAAAGAATGAACAAGCGCAGGAATTTATTTCACTAGATACCGAAACAGGTTTTCGGGTGAAATTGCATAAAGTGGTTATGCATGTGAAATAGAATTCTAGCAAGGGGTTATTTGTGAATGTTTGTCATTAAATTAATTGACAAAATTCTGAATAAAATAAAAGAGTTTTATTTAATGAGAGTTTGCATTAAATTTGGTGGAAATTTAATGGGAATTTGAGTGGACTTTTGAGTGGAGGGATTTTAAAGGGCATTTTGTGAGTGGAGTGTCCACCCACATGAATGAAGGAGGGGAGGGGGCAGCCCCCATGGCCGGCGGCCACCCCCTTGGGTGCCCCCCTCCTCCTATAAAAGGATTCCCCCTCCTCACTTGTCTCTCACACCTCCTCGTGAAGGATCTCTCCCCCCCTCTAGAATTTATCCCCCATGGTCTCGGACTAGCGAGATACATGTTCCCGGTGGCTATTCGGCAAGAAAGAGTTGTGCTTCCGCTGCATCGCTGGAGCGAGGAGGCGGAGGTTGCTCGGTGCCTCGAACGTGTGTGCGAGCACGGATGCGCTGCTGATTTGCGGCGCTAGGACTTCCTCTCGATCTTGAGATCGGCAAGAGATCGTCTACATCAACCACGAGTTGAACTCGTTAAGCTTTTTCGGTCTTCAAGGGTATGTTCTCTACGGATATACATCCGCCCGTTGTTTGTATCCAGTAGATAGATCTTGGTATATAGTTCACATCGTAGGAAAATTTTTGTTTTCTATGCTGCGAACCCTACAAGTTCATCACAAAGTTCTTGTAACTTGGTGGTAGTGATTGGAGGACACGGTAAATCCCCAAAGCATTAGGAATCACTATACCCAAGCTTTGAAGTTTGTTTGCGTGCCCAGACATCTTAAGCACATGCTCACTGACGGAGCTGCCCTCTTCCATCTTGCAGTTAAAGAACTTTTCAGAAGCTTCATAACTTTCAATTGTCGCATGAGTCTCAAAGATCAATTTGAGATCCTCGAAAATATCATATGGGTCTGAATTCTCAAACCTTTTCTGAAGCTCCAATTCCAAACCATACAAGATAGCACACTGAACTATGGAGTACTGATTCTTCCGAGCGAGGTAAACATTCTTTACTTCATCAGAAGCATCAGCTGCAGGTGGGTCACCCAGCGGTGCATCCAGCACATATGTCAAATTACCAGCTGTGAGGACAATCCTCAAATTGCTGAACCAATCCGCGAAGTTGCTTCCATTGTTTTTCAACTTTTCTTTCTCTAGGAACGCATTAAAATTGATGGTAGGGGCTGCCATTGATCTACAACATATTTGCAATAGTTTAGACTAAGTTTATGACAAATTGAGTTCAAATTAATAATAAAGTTAATCTAGGTAAACTCCCACTCAAAACAACATCCCTCACATTGTTTTAGTGATCACACGAACCAAATCCACTACATCAACACCGATCATCACGAGAGTTGATATAGTTTCAATGGCGAACAATCATCATGTTCATCATATCTACTATATGATTCATGCTTTACCTTTTGGTGATCCGTGTTCCGAGACCATGTCTGTACATGCTAGGCTCGTCAAGATCAAACCTTAGTTTCCGCATGAGCAAATTTGGCTTGCTCACGTTGTATACACTTGCAGAATCTAACACACCCGATCATCACGTGGTGCTTCGAAACAACAAGCTTTAGCAACGGTGCTAACTAAGGGTGAACACTTTATGACTTGAAATTCATGTGCATGAGGGATCATCTTATAATGCTACCGTCGTCTACTAAGCAATACAAGATGCATAAAGGATTAACATCACATGCAATTCATAATATGTGATATGATATGGCCTTTCTTCTTTGTGCTTCCGATCTCCATCTTCTAGAACAAACATGATCTCCATCATCACCGGCATTGCATCAAGGTCAATGACGCCTCTCCATGGTTGTCGTCCACCGGCTTCAACTATTACAACTACTTTGAATAGACACGCGGGTCTTAACATAAATTAAAGACAACCATATGGCTCCTGCCGGTTGCCAACTTACAATAAGGAACATTGCATACATCAACTATAATCACAATCATGGCCATTTCACATCACTGCACACCCCTGCAAAACAAAGTTAGACGCCTCTACTTTCTTTGCATGTTTTACGTGGTTTGGGGATTTAAATAAGTGTCGTTCTAACTTACGAACATGAACCACAACATTGATACTAGTATTGTTAATCACCCGTTGTAAATTGGATCTTAACTATGCTAGGAGAAACAGGCACCCGCAAAGCCACTTATGCAATACAAGTTGCATGTCAAGCGTGGAGCAAGTCGCATGAACGATGTCATGTAAGGTTAGCCCGGGCCGCTTCATCCCAACATACCGCAAGATGCAAAGTACACAAGAAGCAATCGACAATAAAAGCATCAACACCCACAATGAACATTGTGTTCTACTCGTGCAACAGATCTAATATAGACATGGCTCTGATACCACTGTAGGGTTTCGTAGCATGGAAAACAAAAATTTTCTATCGCATACAAACAAACAAGCCAAGATCTATCTACTAGATTGTAGCAACGAGTCGATGGAATAACTTACCCTCGAAGATTCCAAAGTGTTTAACGAGAGCGGATTCTCGTGGGTGATGTAGTCGTACTCTTCCCGATCTCAAGATCGCGTAGACGATCCTTCCGGCGCTGCGTTCCGGCAGTGCTCCCGCAGTCGGTCACACATTCGGTACTCGACGAAGACCTTCCTCTCCCTTGTTCCAGCAGGCAGCGGAGGTTGTAGCACTCTCCTCGCGATTCCGGCAGCACAACGGCGTGGTACCGGAAGTAGAGGGGAGATCTCGCAGGGCTTCGCCTCAAGCCGGAGCGAGTATGGTGGAGTATGAGAGAGCTCCTCGGCGATCTAGGGTTTAGACACACCAAGGAGGAGGTGCTAGAGCCGGCGGCTAGGGTTCCGGGGACCCCCAAGTCGGCGGCTAGGGCAAAACCCTAGGGGGTGGCGGCTATGGTGGTAGGCGCCAAGATAGGGTTTGAGGAGAGGTACTTGTGTGTGCTAGGTGGGAGCCCTGCCCCTCCTTATATAGGTGGAGGGACCGGCGGCCAAGGGGAGGGAGGGGAGTCCCTCCCCAACTCGGCTTGGGTGGTGCGCCGGCTTGGGGAGGAGGACTCCCTCCCCAACTCGGTTTCACCTCCTCCTCCTCTTTTCCACTTTCCAAATTTAGCCGTTTGACTTTTCAATTTAGCTATTTGACTTTTCAAACTAGGATTCGATTAATCCTTTATTTGGAACAGCGATGACACTTAGTACATGATGCAATCATACCAACTTGATACAACACATTCATGTACCCTTCCCCTCCGGAGTGCCGGACATTCCGGAACATTCTAGAACATTCCCGATGAAAACACCAGAATCATTCCCTAACTCCGAAACGGGACTTTCCTTATATGAATCTTATTCTCCGGACCATTCCGGATCTCCTCGTGATACCCGGATCCCATCCGAGACTCCGAACAACATTCGGTCTCTTTCTCATTCATTCCATAACTACTCAAACAACGTCGAATCCTTAAGTGTGTCTCCCTACGGTTCGTGAATTATGCGGACATGATCGAGACACTTCTCCGAACAATAACCAATAGAGGAATCTGGAAATTCATATGGCTCCCACATATTTCTACGATTACTTTGCGATTGAATGAACCACTTACATACAATACCAATTTCCCTTTGTCTCACGATAGTTTACTTATCCGAGGTTATGATCGTCGGTATCTCTGCATACCTAGTTCAACCTCGTTACTGATAAGTACTCTTTTCTTGTTCCCGTGATATGTGATCCCTTGTGAGCCAGTCACATGCTTGCAAGCTAATTGGATGACATTCCACCGAGAGGGCCCAGAGTATATCTATCCGTCATATGGATGGACAAATCCCACTCTTGATCCATGTGTTTGAACCAATACTTTCCGAACACTCATTGCCACCTTTATAGCCACCCAGTTACGGTGTGGTGTTTGATGTCATCAAAGCATCCATCCGGCAAAGGTGATATGCATGATCTCATGGTCGAAGGAATTAGGTTACTATGTATCAGAAAGCATATAGCAATTGAACTATTGAAATGACTTGATCTTTATGCTACGCTTATCTATAGGAGTATGTCCACCATATCATTCTCCTAACGATATGATCTTGTTGTTGATAACATCTCAATGTTCATGATAGGGAAACCACAATCATTTATCAACCAACAAGCTAGTGATGTATAGAGGCTATACTAGGGACTTCAAATTAAGTTTACAAATCACACAAGTATCAATGTTTCCTTGTTAATACTATTATAGCATGAATGTAAACATTTATCATAAACACAAAGATATAATAACAACTACATTTATTATTGCCTCTAGGGCATATCTCCAACAAGAGGGAGTGGGGCCGAGCGTTCAGTGACTTCGCGGGTGCGCGCGTGGGTGAAAAACGATTCGTTGAGGGGGGAAGTTGGGCTGCGAGTGGGCTTGGTGGGCCTGCTAAGTGGGTTGAGTCTGTTTCATTTTTTTATACAGAATGCTTTTTCTTTTTCTATTTGAATTTCTGTTTTGATTTTCAAACAAATAATTCAAACAACAAGTCAATTCAAACCACCACCAAACTTTGTATTGATTTTAATTCTGTTTAACATCATAATCCAAAGTCCAAAATAAAATAATTTTTATTCTTTTTAGGATCCATTAACAATTAAATAAATAGACCTTAGTCATTAATTCAAATATGATTTAATTTATTAAAAAAAACTCTATTTGAAAACTAAAATAATACCAAAATCATTTCAGTAGGTTTTATTTGAAAATATAAAAAACTTGGAAATCTTATTTAAAATAATTAACAAGTTTTAGTGTTTATTTAAAATGGAAAAGCCTTTACTTTAATAAAATTGGATTTTAATAAATCCCCATTATTTTATTTTAATAAACCTTTACTCTTTTTATCAAATAGAAATATTTTATTTCAAAAGCTTGGCCAAGATTTAATTTGGCTCTATAAAATAATCTTTATTTATAATTCTACCTTTGCTTTTGAAAACCATATCTTTATATTTAAAGATCCGAAAATAGTAATTCCAACTATCATAACTTTATTTATTAATTGTTTATCTTTTGAAATCCTTTCAGGATTTTATTTGATCAAAATAGGTTTTGATGTTTCCAATTGGAATAAAAAAGTTTCCTTTCACCCTAAAAATCAACAAGAGTTTATTTTGTTTATTTATTTTTCACATTTCAAAATTTGGAAAATTGTGGGATGTGACAGAGGCGTTGGTGATGATGATGGCGATGATCTCCTCCAATTCCCCGTCCCGGCAGGGTGACAGAATGGAGTTTCTGGTTCCGAATCGCGGTTTCTGGTGGTGGTGGCGCAGCGGAACTCTATATGGAAAAACATTGAACCCCTGGTGGTGGAGAGCTCGAGGTGGAGTCCGAGGCGGCCACACCATGCCCTGGCGCGTCTAGGCCTAGCCCGCGCCAAGGGGTCGTGTGGGCCCCTCAGGCCTGTTCTCTCCTCCGTCTTCTGGCTCCATGAATCTTCTAGAAAAATAGGATTTTCAGCATATTTTCTGAGATTTTTCCTGAAAGTTGATTTTCTGCACAAAAAACGAGACACCAAAGCAATTTTGCTGAACACAGCGTCAGTCTGTGTTAGTTATATCCAAATCACACAAATTATAAGAGAAACAATAGCAAAAGTGTTCAGGGAAGTACAAACATTTTGGATGTATCAAGGTTCTCGACCAAATCCTGATTGGTTGCACTTCTGATGTGCTTCGTGTTGATCGACATGCTTTCCCAGACGATGCACCCGAGTTGCATGCCGTACCCTTTGGAAATCAATGCGAGGTAGGACACTTTGTGTGACCTCGGTGAACTCATCACAGATGTTGGCAAGCACTTGCGGCTTCTGATCCTTCATTTCCTTCTTCTTCTTCTTCTTCTTCTTCTTCTGCATATATAGTGATCGGGTTGTCGCTACCGCCATACGTGGTGGTGTCACCCTCATCTCCGCCTTCACTAGTTCCATCGTAGTCGTCGTCCCCCTCGTAATCTAGATCTCCCTCATTGCCTTAGCACCTCCGATTGAGGTCGCCGGTGGTGGTATCATTCTCATCTCCTCCTCCAACTCCTCATGCTCTTGGGATGCCCCCAGAACGACTTGTTGGCCTCTCGGGCTTGATCTTCGACGCTCATGTGATTAGAAGGGCTGGTCGCGTCGTTGGCCAAAATGTTTGCACTTTATAAAAAGAAGAGGAAAAAAGTTAGCACAAATATCGACCAAAAAATTCGACATGACCTTTGCTAATGTTTTGACCTACGAGTGCCCATTTCTCAACCGAAACGGAAGTGAATCAACACTTCAGGAGAAACGGGCAACTCAAATAAAATTCCTGCAAACATTCACACACAAGAAAATAGCCCCCATCCATAGCCCCATCCACAACTCCACTGAATCAAACACACCATATATTGAATCAAACAGCAGTAGTGACCAGTAGTAACATTAACAACAGTAACCAGATTTATTAGTGTGTAACAACAGCAATAGTGACCATATATATTGCAATATAATCACATTTATATTGCAATAACAGTAATAGCAGTAACCAACAATAACTAGCAGTTTGTATTGCAATATAACTAGCAGTAACCAATAGTTCATATAGGAAGTAACAGCAAGCCCTATAAGGCTATAACACATGCGGAACATAGTAAGCATGGAACATCCTGATGATAAAAACAAGAAAGGGAAAAGTAACCAAGATTACTCTATAACTTTATCTGTTTTTTCTGTTATCCAAACTCCACTTTTCTATGAAATTACAAGGAGATGATGGAGCATTAGCATATGTTCGTGAGGAGAAATGATTTTCTTGCTTGTTTGTGTCTAAATAATTTCGTAATATACTCAACTATTGAACCACATCCAGATGACCTGTCTTTTTTCTTACAAAATACCCAAATGGCCTGACTAGACAACCATAGCCTTATTATTAATATCCATTGATTAACTGGTAGGTGCTTCATTCACATCACGATATCCCCTCTGTGTGTCACATCCCAAGATTTTCCAAATCTTGTTATGTGAAAAATAAATGAATAAAATAAAACTTTGTTGATTTTCAGGGTGAGACTAAATTTTTTGATTCCAATTAGAAGCTTTCAAACCTATTTTGATCAAATAAATCCTAAAGGGATTTATAAGGATAAACAATTAATAAATAAAGATTTTAATAAGTAGAATTACTATTTTTGGATCTTTAATAAAAAGATTTGGTTTTCAAATGAAAAGGTAGAAGTATAAATAAGGATTATTTTATAGAGCCAAATTAAAACTTGGCCAAGCTTTTGAAATAAAATGTTTTGCTTTGATAAAAGAGTAAAGGTTTATTTAAAATAAAATAATGAGGATTTATTAATATCCAAATTTATTAAAGTAAAGGCTTTGCCATTTAATTTAAAACATCAAAATTTGTTAAAATATTTTAAACAAGTTTTCCAAGTATTTTATAATCTCAAATAAAACCTACTGAAGTGTTTTTGGTCTTATTTTAGATTTCAAAATAAAGATTTTAATAAAAACAAATCCTATTTGAATTAAATGATGTCACATCCCAAGATTTTCCAAATCTTGTAATGTGAAAAATAAATGAATAAAATAAAACTTTGTTGATTTTCAGGGTGAGAAGAAACTTTTTGAATCCAATTGGGAACTTTCAAACCTATTTTGATCAAATAAAATCCTAAAGGGATTTAAAAATTTAAATAAACAATAAACTTCAAAATATTTAAAATTACTATTTTGGATCTTTTAATAAAAGGATTTGGTTTTCAAAAGAAAAGGTGGATTTATAAATAAAGATATTTTATAAAGCCAAATTAAACCTTGGCCAAGATTTTGAAATAAAATGTTTTGTTTTGATAAAAAATGGTAAAGGTTTATTTAAATAAAATAATAAGGATTTAATATCCAGTTTTATTTAAAATAAAGGCTTTTCCCATTTTAAATAAACACTAAAACTTATTATTTTATTTTTAATAAGTTTTCCAAGTATTTTATATTCTCAATTAAAACCTACTAAAGTGTTTTTGGTTTTATTTTAGTTTTCAAAATAAAGATTTTATTAAAACAAATCCTATTTGATTTAATAACTAAGGTCCATTCTATTTAATTATTAATGGAACCTAAAATAAAAATGTTATTTTGTTTTAAACAAGATTTCCAAATATATTTTATTTTCAAATAAAACCTACTGATTTGGTTTTGAAAATATTTGGTTTTCAAATGGAGTTTTTATTAAATAAATCAAACCCTATTTGATTAAATAACTAAAGGGCCATTTTATTTAATTAATGAATGGATCCTAAAATGAATAAAAATATTATTTTATTTTGGGATTTGGTTTATGTTGATAAACAGAACCAAATTCAAGTGCAAAGTTTAGTGATTGTTTGAAATTGTTTGAATGTTTGAATAGTTGATTGAAATTCAAAACAGAAAATAGATTTGGAAAAAGAAAAAGGTTCAGACAGAAAAAAAAATAGTGCAAAGGACCAAGCCCAACAAGGCCCAGCAAACAGCCCAGCTTCCCCTCCCCGAAAGAAAACGGTTCGCACCAATTTGTTAACCCGCAGTGACACTGACTGGTGGACCTCCCTCTCACTTCTTTTCCCACTGACGACTGGACCCCACTCTCCTGTTCATCCTCCTCACCCGTGTGACCTCTTCTCCCTCCCCCGTCGCCGTTTCCTGCAGTGATTCCGCGGCACTAATTCGTCTTAACGCAGCCACCATTACTCGCCTTGACCATGCACGTTAAAATGCCAGTGACTCTTCTCTCTTTCCCCTCTGTCGCCCCTCCTCGACACGCCCTCAGGCTGTCAAATTTCAACCAACACCCCTGTCTCCGATGAACAACCGCGACGATTCCGGCGAGCCCAGCCACCGCCTGGACCCCTCGACCACCCGAGCGTGATCCACATCTCCCTACGCATCTCCCAGAACCAACCACTCGTCCGCGTGTGCTCCAGAACGCCGACAACAAACACAACAGAGCGCCGCCGTCTTCTGCCATTCTCCGACGAGCCCCACAGGTAGATTCCGATCGCGCCTCTCCTCCTTCTTCACGCTTGCATCACCGTTGTACCTTTGCGCGTCTTACAGTGCTTTCCCGTTTGTCTCCTCGAGGACCATAGCCTCGCCTCCAACGACGTCCGTGCGTACCCGTGCCAGACAGCAACTCCGGCGAGAAATTAACGCCACCCTTGTACGCCCCCTGCTTCCCCGAGAGCACGTTGAGCATCAGCATCATTCAGCGAACCAGGTGAACACCCTCTCCCTCCTTATCGCTTCCTGTAACGCCGGCGACGCCACTGACAAGCCGCCGCCGCCGCGCGTCAGAGTCCAGCGCCGCCAGCTTATCGTTGGGGCACTGAGAGCCGTTAGATCTCGATCTGGCGGATAGGATAGAAAGTAAGCGAAAGGGTATGCGTTGATCAGAGCCGCACAGATCCTTTTTAATCCAACGGTATGCAGCGTGATCCACACTGAACCGGTACCCGCGAATAGCGAAGCGCCGCGTGTCCCCTGTTCTGTTTAAAACAGATTTTGAAATCAGATTTAAGTGCCATTTTGAAACCAATGTAACTTTTAAACCATACGTCCAAAAATTGAAAATTTGGTATCATTGGAATCAGTGGAACAAACCCTAGCCAACCATGCCTTTAGTTTAGCAAATAGTATCTGTTAGCTTGTTGGTTTTTGCAGAAACTTTTTATTGCTTGTTAAGGATATAAAAAATTGTTTAAAAATGAATTTGGGGTTAAAATCTTTTGCAATTGGATTGCTTTGAACCTAATGACCATAGGAAACACTTTGTGGATTCAAAAATGTATTTGGTAAAACAAAATAATGATTCTTTGATTTAAAACCATTTCTAGTCAAATAGAAATGTTGTTTATCTATTAAAAATGATTTTAAAGGAAAACTTTTGGGAAATGTTTTGTTTTAAACTCTCTGACCCCAAACACCAAGTTTTGTGATTTTAAAATGTTTTTTGGTGAACCCTATAGATTAATGCCTTAGTAAAAATATTTTTACACCACATAAAATGATACTTTGTTTTGAAAATGGTTTTTGAAGTGAAACCTTTTGCAAATGACTTTGCCACTTTAAAAAATGACCATTAGGTGCTTTCAAATGCTTATGACCCATTAGGAACCTCTTTTTCAAACAAAACAAAACTTGGCATGCTTGCATGCATTACTTTGACTTTGTCATTTTATGTGTTGTTTTGCTTGATTGGTAGATTGAGTTTGTGCCTTGCTTGATTGATTTGTAGTGACTTGAAGAGTGTGATTGTTGCAAGGACAAGGAGTGAACCTATACCCTCTACCAAAAAGGCAAGTGATGCTTCATACTTTTTGTCCTATTACTTTCACTATGCATTAGTGATTTTTCTCTAAGTAAAACTTGCATGGAATTTTGCTAAGTATAAACCTTGCTACAGGAAAACCTAGTAGATGAAACCTTAGTGGAAATCTTCCTAAGTTAAGATTCCTATTACTATCAATCTTAGCCTAGCTAATAGAAAACATGGGTGGAATATATATTCACACTATGGAAAAAATTCTAAGTCTAAGGACTTGTGTTTTGTTTAATAAAACAACTAAGTTAATGAATCACCTGGGTGGAATGGTAATTGCTTGGTGGTTTTTGGTTGAGTGGTTACACAAGGCCAGGGGACTGGTGAACCTTGTGTATCTCACTTGTGGATGGCCACCCAGGAACAAAGAGATTTGAGATGTCAAATGTTGAGAAGCTTCAAGTGCAACCACTTGGCAATATGGGCTCTGCCATGATCATATAGGTTGCAAGAACTTAGCCATATGGACAGTGGGTGGTAGTGTTTGATAGGTTGGAGCGCGTCCATTTTGGTCTAAGGGAAGGCTTCTGAAAGATCTTGTCTTGGGAAACCAATTCTTGTGGGGAAAGTGCACCACCTCTGCAGAGTGTAAAATCTAAGTACTTAGCCATGTCCCTGGTAAAGGACAATTTGAGCATCAAGACATGGAAGCAATCAAGAATCTCATCATTCAAATTTCTAAGTTAAAATCTTGTGGTTGAACAAGGGTTGTTTGAAATCTTCAATCTTTGATTGAGAGATGCCTTGGTTAAAGGATCTTCAAATCTTTGATTGAGAAAAATGATTTTGCCAAGCAAAAACTTAGTATTTTTAAAATGATAAGGAAAATCTATTTTGAGCAATGCAAGCCTCAAACTCCACATAGCCAAATGCATATAGATGATAGACTCCACTAAATTATCATAGTATCACTTGCCAATACAATTCAAATGTATTGACCCTTGTGGTTGTAACTTGTAATGTTGCAGGTTTGATTGATTTTAGTGAAGATTGATTGATTAGGATTACAAAGTCTACAACCAACATCTGTCTGTGGCACTTCGAAGAAGGACCCCATGACTATAGATATTCCGCTGCAATGCATTGTAATAGCCAAATGAGCTATGTAAGATGTAATAAAATTATGTTATTCCTGGTTATAAAGTTATATTATGACCTTTGTTTCTTGATATTATATCTTAACTGTGGATGTAGTGATCCAGGGACTAGCATTGTAAACACAGGGGACTCCACCTTATATTGTTGTAAGGCTGGGACACTCCCTCTACAGATGGTATCAGAGCATTGTGTTGCCTGTAGGATTTGTAAATCTAGGATTGGACAAAAACCCTTAGAAAAATAGGAGTTGTATTTTGTTCCAAAAACTTATTTACAAAACACTTGTAAACTCTTTCGTCCACCATTTTGATTTTGATTCTACATCTCTTCTAATTCAACTTGATGGAAAAACCTACCCCAAGGCCAAGGACTACACCATGTACAAAGGACTTCTTCAACACTTTCAACTCTAATGACTTCAACTTCTTAAACTGTAATGACTTCAACATCTTTAGCATGTTCACCAAGGACTTCCAACTTGGATACTACTAAGGACTACAAGAGAGACAAGGAAATCTTGCTCAAGATATGGAGACTAAGGAAATGCAAAATTGGAAGGAGTTCACTTCATTAGAAGTTTTGTGACCAAGAGTTTTTCCCAAGGAAACCATGATCTCATACAAAGAGGAACCAAGAAGGATGGAAAGATCACAAGTGAACCATATAGATGGACCACCATATTTTAGTTAAGACAAAACACACCAACTTATGTGGTGTAACAAAAATATTTTGTTGCCTAAGTATGTGCTTGAACTTTGCTGTTTGAGTGAAAAAAAATTGTTTGTGAATGCTTGCACATTGCTTGTGTGACTTGTGATGTGTGTGATTAGAATTAATTCCTTAAGAAATATCTTGCCTATTCTAATCCCAATCCAACCCAAACAGATGACTACTCCAAGAAACTCCAACATCAAGGTTGACACCAACAACAATCAAGAGGACAACATGAGAGAACTCATAGCAACCCAAAACTAGTTGAGCCAAGAGACAACTCAGCTTTTAGCCAACAACAATGGACTAGACCCAGCCATACAAAGGATTTTGAAACTTCACTCCCAATTGTTGCAAGGATTGGTTACTCAAATGATCAACATGGGAGAAAACTTTTCCCAAAGAGCTAATGACAACAAGGATAACAAAGATGTTAATCTAGAAGAAACCCAAGCTAGCAATACTTGTGGAGACAAGGATCATGCATCCAAGGAGCATGAAGGTAAATTCCTTAATGGTAAAGAAGAAAGTCATATCTCTACTAACTGCCCCAAGAAGAGAGAAAGATTTCCCACCTTTGAGGAACTTGAACTAAAAGAACTCCTAGCTTTGGAGAGACCCAAGAAGAAGAAGAAATGCCCCAACCCTAACAAGAAGGATATTACTCAAGTGCAATGTTACAATTGCAAAGAGATGGGACACTATGCCAATGAATTCCCAGAAAAGAAGAGGAATCAAAGAAACAAACAAGAGTCAATGATACCAAATGAAAAGAAAGATATCAGCCAAGTGATGTGTTTCAAATGCAAGGAACTAGGCCACTATGTAAACTTCTGCCCAGGAAAGAGGAAGCCCAAGATAAACCAACCTATAAAAGATCTCAGCCTTGTCACATGTTTCAAGTGTGAAAACAAAGGACACTATGCAGATGTTTGCCCAGAGAAGTTTCCCCAGGACCCCAAGAAAGCCAATATGTAATTTAGTTAGAAATTTTTTAAGGGTGGTAGTACCCTAGCTGTTTTGAGCCTACTTGTAATCCTAGCTTTCCCAAATCTCGGGACGAGATTTATTTTAAGGGTGGTAGCCTGTCACATCCCAAGATTTTCCAAATCTTGTAATGTGAAAAATAAATGAATAAAATAAAACTTTGTTGATTTTCAGGGTGAGAAGAAACTTTTTGAATCCAATTGGGAACTTTCAAACCTATTTTGATCAAATAAAATCCTAAAGGGATTTAAAAAGTTAAATAAACAATAAACTTCAAAATATTTAAAATTAATATTTTGGATCTTTTAATAAAAGGATTTGGTTTTCAAAAGAAAAGGTGGATTTATAAATAAAGATATTTTATAGAGCCAAATTAAACCTTGGCCAAGATTTTGAAATAAAATGTTTTGTTTTGATAAAAAATGGTAAAGGTTTATTTAAATAAAATAATAAGGATTTAATATCCAGTTTTATTTAAAATAAAGGCTTTTCCCATTTTAAATAAACACTAAAACTTATTATTTTATTTTTAATAAGTTTTCCAAGTATTTTATATTCTCAATTAAAACCTACTAAAGTGTTTTTGGTTTTATTTTAGTTTTCAAAATAAAGATTTTATTAAAACAAATCCTATTTGATTTAATAATTAAGGTCCATTCTATTTAATTATTAATGGAACCTAAAATAAAAATGTTATTTTGTTTTAAACAAGATTTCCAAATATATTTTATTTTCAAATAAAACCTACTGATTTGGTTTTGAAAATATTTGGTTTTCAAATGGAGTTTTTATTAAATAAATCAAACCCTATTTGATTAAATAACTAAAGGGCCATTTTATTTAATTAATGAATGGATCCTAAAATGAATAAAAATATTATTTTATTTTGGGATTTGGTTTATGTTGATAAACAGAACCAAATTCAAGTGCAAAGTTTAGTGATTGTTTGAAATTGTTTGAATGTTTGAATAGTTGATTGAAATTCGAAACAGAAAATAGATTTGGAAAAGGAAAAAGGTTCAGACAGAAAAAAATAGTGCAAAGGACCAAGCCCAACAAGGCCCAGCAAACAGCCCAGCTTCCCCTCCCCGAAAGAAAACGGTTCGCACCAATTTGTTAACCCGCAGTGACACTGACTGGTGGACCTCCCTCTCACTTCTTTTCCCACTAACGACTGGACCCCACTCTCCTGTTCATCCTCCTCACCTGCGCGACCTCTTCTCCCTCCCCCGTCGCCGTTTCCTGCAGTGATTCCGCGGCACTAATTCGTCTTAACGCAGCCACCATTACTCGCCTTGACCATGCACGTTAAAACGCCAGTGACTCTTCTCTCTTTCCCCTCTGTCGCCCCTCCTCGACACGCCCTCAGGCTGTCAAATTTCAACCAACACCCCCTGTCTCTGACGAACAACCGCGATGATTCCGGCGAGCCCAGCCACCGCCTGGACCCCTCGACCACCCGAGCGTGATCCCCATCTCCCTAGGCATCTCCCAGAACCAACCACTCGTCCGCGCGTGCTCTAGAACGCCGACAACAAACACGACAGAGCGCCACCGTCTTCTGCCATTCTCCGACGAGCCCCACAGGTAGATTCCGATCGCGCTTCTCCTCCTCCTTCACACTCGCATCACCGTTGTACCTTTGCGCGTCTTACAGTGCTTTCCCGTTTGTCTCCTCGAGGACCACAGCCTCGCCTCCAACGACGTCCATGCGTACCCGTGCCAGACAGCAACTCCGGCGAGAAATTAATACAACCCTCGTACGCCCCCTGCTTCCCCGAGAGCACGTTGAGCATCAGCATCATTCAGCGAACCAGGTGAACACCCTCTCCCTCCTTATCGCTTCCTGTAACGCCGGTGACGCCACTGACAAGCCACCGCCGTCGCGCGTCAGAGTCCAGCGCCGCCAGCTTATGGTTGGGGCACTAAGAGCCGTTAGATCTCGATCTGGCGGATAGGATAGAAAGTAAGCGAAAGGGTATGCGTTGATCAGAGCAGCACAGATCCTTTTTAATCCAACGGTATGCAGCATGATCCACACTGAACCGGTACCCGCGAATAGCGAAGCGCCGCGTGTCCCCTGTTCTGTTTAAAACAGATTTTGAAATCAGATTTAAGTGCCATTTTGAAACCACTGTAACTTTTAAACCATACGTCCAAAAATTGAAAATTTGGTATCATTGGAATCAGTGGAACAAACCCTATCCAACCATGCCTTTAGTTTAGCAAATAGTATCTGTTAGCTTGTTGGTTTTTGCAAAAACTTTTGATTGCTTGTTAAGGATGTAAAAAATTGTTTAAAAATGAATTTGGGGTTAAAATCTTTTGCAATTGGATTGCTTTGAACCTACTGACCATAGGAAACACTTTGTGGATTCAAAAATGTATTTGGTAAAACAAAATAATGATTCTTTGATTTAAAACCATTTCTAGTCAAATAGAAATGTAGTTTATCTATTAAAAATGATTTTAAAGGAAAACTTTTGGGAAATGTTTTGTTTTAAACTCTCTGACCCCGAACACCAAGTTTTGTGATTTGAAAATGTTTTTTGGTGAACCCTATAGATTAATGCCTTAGTAAAAATATTTTTACACCACATAAAATGATACTTTGTTTTGAAAATGGTTTTTGAAGTGAAACCTTTTGCAAATGACTTTGCCACTTTAAAAAATGACCATTAGGTGCTTTCAAATGCTTATGACCCATTAGGAACCTCTTTTTCAAACAAAACAAAACTTGGCATGCTTGCATGCATTATTTTGACTTTGTCATTTTATGTGTTGTTTTGCTTGATTGGTAGATTGAGTTTGTGCCTTGCTTGATTGATTTGTAGTGACTTGAAGAGTGTGATTGTTGCAAGGACAAGGAGTGAACCTATACCCTCTACCAAAAAGGCAAGTGATGCTTCACACTTTTTGTCCTATTACTTTCACTATGCATTAGTGATTTTTCTCTAAGTAAAACTTGCATGGAATTTTGCTAAGTATAAACCTTGCTACAGGAAAACCTAGTAGATGAAACCTTAGTGGAAATCTTCCTAAGTTAAGATTCCTATTACTATCAAGCTTAGCCTAGCTAATAGAAAACATGGGTGGAATATATATTCACACTATGGAAAAATTTCTAAGTCTGAGGACTTGTGTTTTGTTTAATAAAACAACTAAGTTAATGAATCACCTGGGTGGAATGGTAATTGCTTGGTGGTTTTTGGTTGAGTGGTTACACAAGGCCAGGGGACTGGTGAACCTTGTGTATCTCACTTGTGGATGGCCACCCAGGAACAAAGAGATTTGAGATGTCAAATGTTGAGAAGCTTCAAGTGCAACCACTTGGCAATATGGGCTCTGCCATGATCATATAGGTTGCAAGAACTTAGCCATATGGACAATGGGTGGTAGTGTTTGATAGGTTGGAGCGCGTCCATTTTGGTCTAAGGGAAGGCTTCTGAAAGATCTTGTCTTGGGAAACCAAGTCTTGTGGGGAAAGTGCACCACCTCTGCAGAGTGTAAAATCTAAGTACTTAGCCATGTCCCTGGTAAAGGACAATTTGAGCATCAAGACATGGAAGCAATCAAGAATCTCATCATTCAAATTTCTAAGTTAAAATCTTGTGGTTGAACTAGGGTTGTTTGAAATCTTCAATCTTTGATTGAGAGATGCCTTGGTTAAAGGATCTTCAAATCTTTGATTGAGAAAAATGATTTTGCCAAGCAAAAACTTAGTATTTTCAAAATCATAAGGAAAATCTATTTTGAGCAATGCAAGCCTCAAACTCCACATAGCCAAATGCATATAGATGATAGACTCCACTAAATTATCATAGTATCACTTGCCAATACAATTCAAATGTATTGACCCTTGTGGCTGTAACTTGTAATGTTGCCGGTTTGATTGATTTTAGTGAAGATTGATTGATTAGGATTACAAAGTCTACAACCAACATCTGCCTGTGGCACTTTGAAGATGAAGGACCCCATGACTATAGATATTCCGCTGCAACGCATTGTAATAGCCAAATGAGCTATGTAAGATGTAATAAAATAATGTTATTCCTGGTTATAAAGTTATATTATGACCTTTGTTTCTTGATATTATATCTTACCTGTGGATGCTAGCTATTGATCCAGGGACTAGCATTGTAAACACAGGGGACTCCACCTTATATTGTTGTAAGGCTGGGACACTCCCTCTACAAATGATCAAGGTCTATTTTATTTAATTATTAAGAGGACCCTTAAAATAATAAGAATATTATTTTGGAATTTGTATTGTGGTTAAACAGAACTAAACTCAATGCAAAGTTTGGAGGAGTTTTGAATTGATTTGAGTGTTTGATTTGTTGTTTGAATTTCAAAACAGAAAATCAATTGGAAAAAAGGAAAAAGTATCAGTACAAAAAAAATGAACTAATCTGCCCAGCCAGCAAGCCCAGCCCATCCCAGCCCAGCAGCCCACCTCTCTTCCCCGCAGGAAAACGCTTCGCACTTAGAAACTCACCCACTCAGCGACTGACCGATGGACCCCACCACCACACTCTCTCTCTCGCTGACCAATCGACCCCACAGCACTGTTCGTCGTTTCCACCCGCGAAGACCACGCCCTGGCCGTTTACTGCCGATGAATTCTCCTAAATGCCTTGCCTTAATCTCGCCGCGACCTTGCCCTCATAAGCGCCTCTCTTCCCTCTACTATTCTCCTCAAACGCCAACTCCTCATCGCCACCAGGCTGCTCGAATCGCATGCCCGAACCCCACTGTCTCCGGCGAGCTCACGTTCAAATTCCGGCCACCACAGCCAGCCCCACTGCTTACAGAGCACACGAGTTTGCTCGCCATCATCTCCTGCACCCGCCAGTTCCTTCCCCTCGCTCGCGCGTTCTCTGCAGCGTCGACTTCGTCTTCTACTGAACGACGCCGCTGTCCGCTCCAACTCCGACGAGCTCCACAGGTAGTTTCCGACCGCGCCTCTCCTTCTCCTTCACGCACGCATCTTCGCCATGACCTTGCACATCTAACCGTGCTCTCCGTTTGCTCTCTCATAACCCGTAGCGCCGCCCTCGACAACGAAGAACGTGGCCGTCGTCAGACGCAACTCCGACGAGCGATTAACCGCAACCTTGTGCGCCCCTTCGTCAACCGCGAGCAGGTTGAGCATCCCCACGTCACTGCGATCATGATGAGCCATCTCTTCTTCTTCCTAGATTCCTCTAGAGCCAGCTCCGCCGCTAGCCGAACGTCGCCGCCACGCGCAGCCGTCGAGCGCCGCCAGAACTTGGTCAGTGTGACGATGGCCGTTAGATGATGATCCGATGGATATGATAGATTCACTTAACGCCGAAGAGGTACGCAACCAGCGCCGTGCGATGTAACTTGATCCTACGGTATGTGTTACTCAATCCACGCGAAATGTTTTCGACGAATAGGAATAAGACGCGTAGCCAGACTCTGGTTATAAAAACAGATTTGAATCTATTAGATTTGTGATTTTGTAAAATCCATAACTTTTGATCCACACATCCAAATTTTGCAAACTTTATATCAATGGAATCAGTGGAACAAGCCCTAGCCAACCATGCCTTTTGTTTAGTAAAAAGTTTTGTTAAATTGTTTGTTTTTGCAGAAACATATGTATGCTTGTTTAGAATGTAAAAAATTATTCTAAAATGATTTTGGGGATAAAATCTTTGGCAAATGGTGTTCTTTGAACCTACAGACCCTAGGAAATCACTTTGTGATTTCAAAAATGTATTTGGAGAAACAAAAGAATGAATCTTTGATTTAAACCAATTCTAGTCAAATCAAAATGTGGGTTAATTATTAAAAAAAAGGTTTTTGAAGAAAACCTTTGAGAAATGTTTTGGAAATAAACTCTCTGACCCTAAACACAAAGTTTTATGGTTTGAAAACATATTTTGTGAACCCTATAGATTAATGCCTTAGTAAAAACATTTCTACACCACATAAAGTGATACCTTGTTTTGAAAATGGTTTTTGAAGTGAAACCTTTTGCAAATGACTTTGCCACTTTACAAAATGACCATTAGGTTCTTTCAAATGCTTATGACCCATTAGGAACCACTTTTTCAAATAAAACAAAACTTGGCATGCTTGCATGCATTACTTTGACTTTATCATTTTATGTGATGTTTTGCTTGATTGGTAGATTGAGATTGTGCCTTGCTTGATTGAATTGTAGTGACTTGAAGAGTGTGATTGTTGCAAGGACAAGGAGTGGACTTATACTCTCTACCAAAAAGGCAAGTGATGCTTCATACTTTGTCCTATTATTTTCACTATGCATTAGTGATTTTTCTAAGTAAAACTTGCATGGAATTTTGCTAAGTATAAACCATGCTGTGGGAAATCCTAGTAGATGAAACCTTAGTAGAAATTTTCCTAATTTAAGATTCCTAATACTATCAAGCTTAGCTTAGATAAAAGAAAACAAGGGTGGAATATATATTCATACTATGGAAAAATTTCTAAGTCTGAGGACTTGTGTTTTGTTAATAAAACAACTAAGTGAATGAATCACCTGGGTGGAATGGAAGGAATGGTTTGTGTTGAGTGGTTCACAAGGCCCATTTTTATGGTTTACCTTGTGTTTCTCACTTGTGGATGGCCACCCAGGAACAAAGAGATTTGAGATGTCAAATGTTGAGAAGCTTCAAGTGCAACCACATGGCATTATGGGCTCTGCCTGGATCACATAGGTTGCTAGAACTTAGCCATTTGGACAGTTGGTGGTAGTGGGATGATAGGTTGGAACGCGTCCATTTGGTCTAAGGGAAGACTTCTGAAAGATCTTGTCTTGGTGAAACCAAGTCTTGTGGGGAAAGTGCACCACCTCTGTAGAGTGAAAAATCTAAGTACTTAGCCATGTCCCTGGTAAAGGACAATTTGAGCATCAAGACATAGAAGCTATCAAGAATATCATCATCCAAATTTCTAAGTTAAAAACTTGTGGTTGAACAAGGGTTAAAGGATCTTCAATATTTGATTGGGAGATGCCTTGGGAAAGATATTTTGTCAAGCAAAAACTTAGTGTTTTCAAATGATAAGGAAAATCTATTTTGAGCAAAGCAATCCTAAGCTCCACTTAGCCAAATGCATATAGATGATAGACTCCACTATAATACCATAGTGTCACTTGCCAATACAATTCAAATGTATTGACCCTTGTGGCTGTAACTTGTTATATTGCAGGTTTGTTTGATTTAGTGAAGTGTGTTGATTAGGATTACAAAGTCTACAACCAACATGTCTGCCTGTGGCACTTTGAAGATGAAGGACCCCATGCTTATAGATTTTCTGCTGCAATGTAATGTAATAGCCAAATGAGCTATGTAAGATGTAATAAATTATGTTATTCCTGGTTATAAAGTTGTATTATGACCTTTGTTTCTTGATATTACATCTTAACTGTGGATGCTAGCTATTGATCCAGGGACTAGCATTGTAAACACAGGGATCTCTACCTTATTAAAGGTTGGGAACCTTACACTGTGTGGCCAGCCAACCAACAAGGAAAATTTGACCAGCACCCTAAGAAAATCATGCCCTCTAGTGTTTATGATATCACTGATTGTTGAAAGCTTAGAGTACTGTACAAGTGCTTGTTTGGTCACCACTCATGTACTAGTGGAAGGAAATGAGGTTGCATTAGCATACACATAAAATCTTGTGCACAGATAAAGCAAGAGGAACAAACTTAGTTCTTGGATCTCCTTTCTACATCTGATATTGTTTATACATGACACTACCAGGACTAAGATAATTTGGTACTCTACTTAAATTACCAGAGTTCTTATACTTTTTCCTGTAGCTCTTTACCAGGGTTACTACCCAAAACTCAAATAAGCAGTAACAAATTAGCAAGGTTCTTTTCTGCGGGTCTTTACTAGGGTGGCGTGTGGAAGGTCAGGTTTGAACTGACCGAGTCCTACCCTTACAAGTCCCCTTCCATCGGGTTTACCAACAAGATATACCACCCCAATGTCGACGAGATGTAAGAGGAAACTTTGTAATTGGAATGTTTATTACACATGGTAATAGCATGGTTCCAGGGAATTCAGGTTTTCCTCTTACCAACATAAGACACATGTAGCATCTTCTATTTAGTTTAGAAAATGCAAAAACACTGACAATTTTGCATAAAGCGACATTTCCTTATCACTAAAACAAATAAATTTTGCATGCTAAGCAATCACAGCAGAAATGATTGGAGATGATAACAATGACCCTGAATTTAATGCATGATAAGCAATAACAGCACCAATTTCTGACATTAGACTAGCTAGAGCAGCAGAAACCTGAGGCAAAAGAGAGAGGGAGCAGTTCTAGTACCTGTAGACGGGGAGGTGGTCATCGATGAGGTGGCGCGGTGGTGGTGCTCCTGCTGCAGGACTGACCTGCTCCTCCTAGGGCGCACGGGGTGGGCTCCGGCGGCTCCTCCTCCACGGGCGCACGACGGATCCTCCTCTGGTGGCTCCTCCTCCATGGGCTCCGCCTTCTCCTCCTCCACGGGCGCATGGATCCTCCTCCTTCGGTTGCTCCTCCTCCACTAGCCTCCTCCTCCTCCGGTGTGGCGGGCGTACGCGCGTGCGAGCGGCGCTAGTGCGTGCGTGTGTGCGCTAGGGTTCATCGGGCGTGCACGTGGGAGCTAGGGCGTACGTGCAGGCGTTCGATTTGGGGACGGTGCGCGGGATCTAGGGTTCATCGGGCGTTCGATTTGGGGAAAGGGAAAGGGTGGTGGGTAAAGAAAAGGTTGAGACGTCCATTTGACTAAGTCCAAGGTTTTGTGGCCCATATTATTGTAATGGTCTACAGAAGTTGAAACATCTGTGGCGCATTCCAATGATATGTGCCACACTTGGCACTTAGTCCAAAAGGGCGCGACATTGTAGTTTGACATGAAAGACACACTAGCCTATTGGTCTTTCTTGATAGCACTAAACCTAGGGCAGCCAGGTTCGAATCCATCCTGGCTGTCTCAATATTTTTTCCTTATTTAAAAATTATTTTTAATTATATGTTATATATATATTTAAAACCAAGAACATACACATGCATATTTATTCAAAAAAACCTCCCCAAATCATATATATGTGCTTATCACACACACATGTGAATTTATATACCCACATGAATATCATGATATATGTTTTAGTCTCTAACTAATATATATTTGCAATCACACATATATGAATTAATACACAAAAAAGGCCAGACGTCATCATGTGATGTGTCGAGCTAGCCTCTCTTCACAATCTTCTTACCCTTTTTCTTCGCGGTTGAATACTTTAGCCTATGCACTTTGAGATTTCTTCTCATGAACGGACAACCTTTATTAGGTAGTGTGGTCTTCCTTCTTACTATAGTGGTAGTAGTAGGCATGTCGAAGTACTTGTCGAATTCCTCTTCGATCTTCGGATCGCCGTTCTTGTCGAAGTCTTGCTCGTTGGAGGATCCTTCCATTCTGATGATGCTCCTCTTGCCCCTCCTAACTACAACACGACTAGGATTTGACGGGTCGGTGATAAAGAAACATTGATCAAATTGGCTAGCCAATACCGATGGCTCATTTTCCCCGGAGGCGTTCTTCACCGACTTGGCTTCGGGTATAACGTAGGTGGTGAAATACCGGCCTCCTTTTTCAATGTTCTTGGCCCATCTCACATGGAACATCGGTACTGTCTCTCCATAGTAGTCGAGCTCCCATATCTCCTCGATCCTTCCGTAGAATCTTGATGGCATGTTCAACGCCTCGTTGGGAGACCCCAAGAGCAAGGTATGATGAGCACAGCAGCAAGTTTTCCCTTAGTAAGAAACCGAGGTTATAGAACTAGTAGGAGGAAGGAAACGACTCAAAGGTGTTGCTAGCAACTTGGAGACCTACACAACACAAACTCAAGACTTTTCCCCAACGAACAACGAGGTTGTCAATCTCACTACTTTGCTATAACAAAGGATTAACTGTATGGTGTGGAAGGTAATGGTGGTTTGCAACAAGTAAACAGTAATAGTGGAAGATGTATCAATGGTAAAGATTGGACTGGGGTCCATAGTTCACTAGAGGTGTTCTCCTTATATAAACAAACATGGCATGCTAGGTAAACAAATTACAGCAGGGCAATTGACAGTACTGAGCAAGGCATAACAATGCAATACTAGACATTCATGATCCTATGAGATTCGATTGGGCAATACAACAAGATACATAGACCGCCATCCAACTACATCTATGACTAGAAGTTCACCTTTGGGTTATCATCCGAACCCCCTCCAGTATTAAGTTGCAAGCAACAGACAACTGATTTAAGCAAAGTGTGTAAGGTAAACAATCTACTTGTTCCATGAACAAGAGACCGTTGTTTTCTCCCCAGTGGCAACAACACATCTACAACCTTATAGATTTATGTCACTTCCCTTAGATTAAATAGAGGCATGAACCCACTATCGAGCATAAATACCCCCTCGTGGAGTCACTAGCAACTACTTAGCCAAGATAGCTACTAACAAAGGAGAGCATGCAAGATCACAAACAACACATACATGATAGAATCAATAAGACAAAACCATTAATCAATCTGACATAGTAATCTCAATATCCATCGGATCCCCGCAAACACAACATGCATGATTACAAATAGGTGAGATCTTGATCATGAACAGAGCTCACAAGATCTAGACATGAAATCACAAAGGAGGAGATACAACCATCTAGCTACTACATGGACCCGTAGTCTAAGGTGGAACTACTCATGCTTCATACCGGAGGCTGGCATGATGAAGAAGAAGGCCTCCGGGATTATCTCCCCTCCGACAGGGACCCAGGAAGAGCTTTAGATCCCCCCGATCTAGGGACGATGGTGGCGGTGGCTACAGACGGTTTCGTGGAATATTGATCTGGTACTTAGGGTTTAGGCATCGGGGGCTTCTTATAGGCGAAGAGGCGAGGCAGGAGGGCGGCCAGGGGGCCGACACCCTGCCCAGGCGCGACCTAGGGTGGGCCCGCGCCTGGGGGTGCGGTCGCCCTGTGGCTCCCCTCCGTCTCTCCTCTGGACTCCGTGTTCTCCACGGTGAAATATTGACTTTGGCTTTTCTCCCGTCCAATTCCGAGAATATTGATTTTCTGCCTTTCTGGAGCCAAGAACAAGAGAAAATAGGCAACTGACACTGTGGCATATTGTTAATAGGTTAGTACCAAAAAACATATAAAAACACCGCAAAGTGTAGACAAAGCAAAGAAAAGTAGATACTAAACAAGGATGGAACATAAAAAATTATAGATACGTTTCCGACGTATCTAGCATCCGCAAGCTTAACTCCTGCTCGTCCTCGAGTAGGTAAGTGATAAAAGAATAATTTTTGAGGTGACATGCACCATCAAAACCAAGATCAAACCATTTACAAGCATTGAAAGATTGGATCAAAGAACTCTAAACATGAGCACGAAAGATGGAGTTCTAACAATAAGACATACTAACTATGCATGCAACATGAAAGGCTACAAACAAAGATCATGAATAACATGCATTGAAAAACGTTTGTTTGTTTCACATACAGAAAATATGGCATAGTGGCAATCAGCTTGTCCCTCATAGAGTAGCAAATAGATGCATATGACACCTTCAAAGTTCATAAGAGTGACTAGATACAAATAGCACAAGAACAAGTAATATCAACAATATGCATCAATCAATAAGTTTTGGGACAATGCACATAAAACTAAGAATGGCAACTATGCTCTCTTAACTGGTGCCTAAAGTTATAAGGTGGAGACTCAATATAATAGTGGAAGAAAGGCCCTTCATAGAGGGAAGCATGGATTTCAAGTTTCAAAAAGAGCTTCCAAAAATTATGGTACTTGTTAGCTTCCAGTCCTCATTGCCCCTATCATAAGCATCTTGAAGTGATTAAGGTTAAATTGAACAAACTATGGACTATATGCTTGACAAAGTATAAGTTGGCAATCTCATGTCCCTTGAATACAAGGGTCACTCCTCATGCTACTCAACTTTAGTCACCTTTAAGTTCTTGTCATAGTAAGTACATGTGTATCATAGAGAACCGCCAATAGGGTACCCCTTGCACATGGTACATGAGTTATCCCATAACCAAAATGACAAGGCAAGCAGACAATGAGCACCTCATCGATATTTTATTTTCTATTTGCATAGGTTTTTATTGAGGATGCTTCACAGATTTCTCATTATGGTGATGCTGCAAGTTTCCACCATGATTAGGCATGGCTTAGGCTAGCGTCCCAGGTGTTTCTATAACACAAAATACATAACTCCATGGACTTACAAGCTCCCCTTTTATTTCACACTGATGACATCCATAGACAAAAGAGCATGATATCAACTATGTACAAAGTACAAGTGCAATGTTGAAAGCGTTCCCCGTGACAGTGATGACCCACAAGTATAGGGGGTGTATCGTAGTACTTTAGATAAATAGGAGTGTTGATCCCAACGAGGAGCAGAAGGTGTTGACTAGTGGTATGGAGCAGGAAATCTCTGTAAATACTTAGCAAACGAATTTTTAGGGGTTTTCTGATAAAGCAACAAAACAAAGTGCAAGTAATAAAGACAACGAAAAACTGCAGCAAGTGGCCCAATCCTTTCTTAGCAAAGGACAAGCCGATGGAAATACTTATAAGGACCAAACGTTCTCAAGGACAAATTGAATTCTGTCAAGTGCTTTCGCTTCAGATAGCTAAGTACCCTTCTTTTGTGTTGGAAGTGTTGTGTGGGTGAACCTGTGCTAATGTACCAACCTTACTTGGACTAATACATACTTGTGGTTAAACCCCCTGCAAGCATCCGCAACTACAGGAAAGTAATTAAGATATAAACCTAACCACAACCTTAAACTCTGAGATCATATGCTCCCTTGTGCAAAGGTGTCCTAACGGGGGTTCAGGTTTATGTCACTCCAGCAACCCCACAATTAGTATCCAAATTCACAATGCATTCCCCTAGGCCCATAAATGGTGAAGTATCGTGTAGTCGACGTTCACATGACAACACTAGAAGAATAGCACCACAACTTAAATACTAAACCATTGAATAATAACTCAACACAAATCCACTATTAACAACATGACTTCTTCCATGTCCTCGAGAACTAGACGGACTACTCACAAGGCATCATATGGGTCAAGATCAAAGATGATATGGTGATGGATAACAATTTGAACATAAACAATAATCCAATGGTTCCACTCACAAACATCAAATACAATAGTAATTAACACCGAGAAAGTTTCCCCTAAGAACTAATGCAATATCCAACACGATTGTTACAGCGGGATGGAGTGGTGATGATGGTGCTAGTGGAGATGATGGTTTGGATGATGATGATGATCCCGATGAAGTCTAGCTTGATGACGGTGTTGATGGCGACGATCTCCCCTCTCCGGGGAGGAATTTCCTCGGCAGAAATCTATTTGCCGGAGAGGTCTTTCTCTCTTGGTGTTTTTCTCCCCGCAGGGGCGGCGGAAATCTTTCTATGGTCACTCCCCTGGTATTAGGGTTCCGAGAGGAAGATATAGGCGAGAGGGCGGAGTCGGAGGCCGGCCAGGTGGGCCACACCTGCCCTAGGCGCAGCCTAGGGGGACCCACACCTAGGGGGGGTGGTCCCCCTATGGCGCAGCTACGCCTCCCCTTCTGGATTTCTTCGTCTTCTGGGAAAATATAATTTTGCAATATTTTTCTGGTATTTTTCTGATCTTCATGAAATTGCATCAAAACACCTCTTTTTCCATCAGAAACCTGACTCCGGAAGTTCATCCTCCAAGAATCATCCAACATGCAAAAACAGAGGAAAAGACATAAGTAACACCTCATAATAATACACAAATCAATGAACAGAGGTAAATTATGACATAGAATGGTGATGCAAATTGGACGTATCAGACAACACGGTTCTGCTAATTCCAACGTATAAGTGCAAGCATATACAACATAGATGACACAATGGTTCAAGTTTATTAGGGGCAATAAAAATAAAGTGTGCCATCAAGTTCGTGAGAGCTTTAATCACTAGGTTTTCACATAACAAAATACTTTTTAATTGGAAGATAAATGAAAACAAGAATATACTTGGAATGGTGTAACACACCATGCATAGGAATTTATAGTGGATACTTTGGAATAACTTGGTTTTTTTGGGAGTTGGAAGCATGAGTAGAGCTTACTCATACAAGTGGAGGTTAGCAAAAGACTGGGAGCAACCAACTAAGAGAGCAATAATGGTCATAATCATGCAGAGCGAAAAAACATTACTAATCAAAGCATAGAGTGGTACTACAAGTCAAGGACTAAATAATCATAGAGGCTATGGTGACTTTTTCATAGTCATAACATGGTGTGAGCATGTGCCAAGTCAACCCAAACAAAGCATCAAAGGAGAATACCACAATACTATGCTTTTGCATGCGAAAACAACGCATGATTCTTTCAAGGCACACTAAGCAATCCCAATTGTTTGGAACAAGTCATGCTACAGAAATAATCACTAAGCATAAAGTCAAAACAACACCTAGCATGACATGATAAAGTCTAAGTCATAGTCAAAGCAAGCTCCTCTTGTACTATTTCAAGCAAGAACTTTCTACTCCTTCCTAACACCAATCAACTTATTTAAAACAACACGGCGAGAACATGGTTCCAAAATACTTTATTCAAGCAAACTAAGCAAAGCAAACAAAAACTAAGATGCTCTAAGAATAACACAACAGTTCATGAAACAATAAAAACAAAGTGTCAAGAAAGACCTGAGCTTTTTATTGATGAAGAAGGGGATGCCTTGGGCATACACAAGCTTTTACGCTTGTACCTCTTGAATATTTCTTGGGGTGACACCGGGGTGGAATCCCCAAGCTTGAGCTTTTGTCCATTCTTCATCTCATTACATCATTCTCTCTCTACACCTGAAATTTTTCCTTCATACAAAACTTCACACAATCTTCATTAGCAACATTTGTGTATTCAAAAGATAATAGACCCTGGGTTTAGCTTTAGAACAGCCAAACTTTCACTAAAAACACAAGCTATTGTAGCAATTCCCTCAAAAATCTCAATTTCCCAAAAAGAAACCAAAAAGGAATCAATAAGAAGCAAATGCAAATAATGGCAGAAATCTGTCAAAACAGACCATCAGGTAGAAACCGATTTTTTCAAAGACATTCTGTTGCTCAAATAAAAAAGTGCTGGACGAACGAAAGTTAGCTAACATACTGGGGTATTTATTTATAAATTATCAGCTCAATCTGACTTACAGAGATTCCTCACGAATTTTTATGGTGGAGCACAAAAAATCTGTTCCGGGACAGCAACTCCCCAAATCTTACTTCCCTCTCATTAGAGGTCATTATTGGCACAAAAATCAAGCAAAAAGGATGAGGAGAGGTCATTACTGAAGTAATAACTTCCAAGACTCAAAAAAACTCTTGGGTTATCTCCCAACAAGTACTTTTCTTTAACGCCTTTAAGTTAGGCACAAGAAGCAAGAAATCATGTATTTTCAAATGAAGAAGCATTAACATCAAACCTTGCTTTCAAAGGAGGAGCAAAAAGAAACTTCTCTCTCCTCATAGGGAAGTTTTCAATACCTTTCTTGAATGGAAATTTATATTTAATGGTGTCTTCTTTCATATCAATGATGGCACCAACAGTTCTAAGAAAAGGTCTTCCCAAAGTAATAGGACAAGAAACATTGTATTCGACATCCAAAACATAGAAATCAAAAGGGACATAAGCATTGTTTACCATAGTAAGAACATCATTAATATTCCCCATGAGTTTCTTCTTAGCATTATCATTAAGTGGGACATCCAAATAACAATCTTCAAAAGGTGGCAAATCAAGCATTTCATAAATCTTCCTAGGCATAATAGAGACACTAGAACCAAGGTCACATGAAGCTTTGAGATCAAAGTCATTCACTTGCATATTAATAATGGGTTCCCAACTATCTTCTACTTTCCTAGGAATAGAAGCTTGGTGTTTCAACTTCTCTTCCTTAATTTTAACAAGAGCATCTATAATGTGTTTGGTGAAAGCTACATGCATATCACTGGCATCAGGACTTCTAGCAAGCTTTTGTAGGAACATAATCACTTCAGAAATATTGCAACCATCAAGATCAAAATCAAACTTAGCATCACTAGTAGTAGACTCATTGGGATTAGGCATTGCAGGAGGAGGAATAGGGGCTTCTTGTGGTTTAGTGGCATCCATATTGGTGGTGGTGATGGTGCACACACTATTTTTTCTAGCAATTTCAGCTTCTCTTTCCCACTTAGCATGAAGTTGGGCTAACAGTATAACATTTTCATCAATTGTAACTTGTATGGCATGAGTAGCAACAAAGGTACTTTCCATGGTTACAGGTTTAGCAGCCATTTTATTAATCAAAGAGGACTGTGCTTCAGACAAAGAGGAAATATTTTTGTTAGCATTTATAAGCTTTTCCTCCATAGTCTTGTTGAAAGTGGTTTGTTTACTAATAAAGTCTTTGAGCATGACTTCAAGTTCAGAGGGGGCACTTCTAGTATTGTTGTAGGAGTTTCCATAGGTATTGCCATTATTAGGAGGATAAGGCCTATAATTGTTGTTACTACCAAAATTATTCCTATAGGCATTGTTGTTGAAATTGTTGTTTCCAATGAAGTTCACATCAACTTGCTCTTCTTGAGCAACCAAAGAGGCTAAGAGAACATTATTTGGATCTAAAGGAGCTTTCCCATTAACAAGCATAGCCATGATAACATCAATCTTATCACTCAAAGAGGAGGTTTCTTCAACAGAATTTACCTTCTTACCATGTGGAGCTCTCTCAGTGTGCCATTCAGAATAATTAACCATCATATTATCAAGGATTTTTGTTGCAGCACCCAAGGTGATGGTCATAAAGGTTCCTCCAGCAGCTGAATCCAACAGGTTTCTTGAAGAGAATTTCAAGCCTGCATAAAAAGTCTGGATAATCATCCAAGCAGTAAGTCCATGAGTGGGACACTTCTTAACCAAAGATTTCATTCTTTCCTGAGATTGAGCAACATGTTCATTATCAAGTTGTTTAAATTTCATAATATCACTTCTCATAGATATAATCTTAGAAGGAGGGTAGTACTTGAAGGGTTCACATCATAGAAAACAAAAAAATTCCTACAATGGGAACAAAGCACCAAGATCTATCTACTAGATACAAGCAACGGGTGGATATACATCCATAGGATACATACCCTTGAAGACCGTATAGCGTTAACGAGGTTGTACTTGTGGATGATGTAGTCGAACGCTTGCCGATCTCAAGATCATGATGAAGTCCATCTGGTCCAGCCGGTCCAGCACCATCACGTCCAGCACCGCAAAGCAGTGGTGCATCCGTGATCGCACACACGTCTGGGTACCCCGACAACCTCCGTGCCCTTGCTCCAGTGAAGCAGCGGAAGCAACAAATCCTTCTAGAAAAATCCACCGGGAACATGTATCTCGTGATCCGAGACCATGGGGAATTCTAAAGGGGTAAGAGAGATCCTTCTCGAGGAGGTGTGCTTTGAGAGGAGGAGAGGGGGGCATTTTATAGGGAGAGGGGGCACCCCAAGGGGCATGGCGCCCATCCATGGTGGCTGCCCGCACCTCTTCCACATTCATGTGGGTGGAGGTCCCACTCAAAATGAAAATCCTCCACTCCCATAAAAGAGCCTCCACTCAGAAATCCACTCACATGCATTAAATTTCCACCAAATTTAATGCAAGATCTCATTTAAATAAAACTCTTTTATTTATTTATTCAGAATTTTTTTAATTACTTTAATTAACAAACATTCACATAAAACCCCTTCCTAGTATTCAATTTCACATGCAGAACCAATTTCAGCAATTTCAACCGAAACAGTTTCGGTGTCTAGTGAAATAAATTCCCGCGCTTTCCTTTTTCTTTCTCTGGCATATTATTTGCTCCAAATGGTGTCGGTATCCCTTAAATGTGTCACCCTACAGTTCACGAATAATGTGGACATGATGGAGACCACTCTTTGATCAATAATCAGCAGCGGGACCTAAAGATCTGTACTGACTCCCACATATTCAATGATGACTTCTGTGATCGTGTGAACCTTATACGCATGTAACTCAATCCCTTTGTCTCGCGATATATTACATGTCCGAGATTCGATCATCGGTATCTCCATACCTAGTTTGATCTCGTTACCGACATCTACTCTTTTCTTGTTCCCATGATATAACATTCTAGTGATCAAATCACTTGCTTGCAAGCTAATTAATGTGATATCACTGAGAGGGCCTAGAGTATATCTCTCAGTCATCGGGATGGACAAAGTCCACTCTTGATCCATGAGCCTCAACATAACACCTTCGTAGCACTGAACCCATCTTTATAGTCACCATGTTATGGTGTGACGTTTGATGTTGCCAAGATACTCTTCCGGTGTTAGTGATTGACATGATCTCATGGTTTAAGGACTAAAATTACTTCGTATGATGTTATATAAATATAAATACAATGATCTTGATCGTAATGCTATACTTCAGATGAATGTTCATCACATCATTCCAACAATGTTGTGACCTCGTTATTAACATCCAATGTCCATGATCAGGAAACCTTTGATCATCTTGTTAATCAACGAGCTAGTTTATAAGAGAGGCATAACTAGGAACTTACTTTTTGTTTATTAAACACACATGTATTAATGTTTCCGTATTAATACAATTATAGCATGCAAAATAAACATTTATCATAAACAAGGAATACGACAATAACCACTTTATTATTGCCTCTCGGGCATATTCCCTTCAGTCTCCCACTTGCACTAGAGACAATAATCTAGTTTGAAAACTTTGCGTATTGAACACCTATGGTTTCCGGTGTTCCATATAGCGATTACAAGTGGTTAACATAATCTATGGATCTGACGCATTTAGGTCCGTGTGTATTTGCATGTGTTTGCGTCTTCACGCATCACTCATTCTCCAATGAGATGGCATTGTATAAATTTGGTATTTTGGTGAGGCCTTTAGTTCCTTGGGGTTAAATCATGTCGATACTATTATCGTACAATATATCTTTAGTGTTAGCCCGTTGCAAACCACACCTTAGTTTGATAACAAACTAGTTGATACAAATTCCCTCATTTGCTGCTACTATAGCAGTCATATACTTAGCCTTTTGTTGTAGTATCCGTCACAATGTCTTAACTTTGGAATTCATCTAAAACCATCATGGAATCTCCTTTCCATTACATTGTGCCACCCATAGTTTAAATTGAGATAAACTTAATTTGTATCTTGTGACAAACTAGTATCAATGTAACGCTTTACAATGAACTATTTGTAACTTATACAAATGGAATATATTCTTAATTCTTCCAAAAAATTATAAGAATATCCTTATTATCGTCCAATGATCATTTTATGATTCATTCTGGTATATGCTCATAACACTTAGAGCATATGACATATCTGAATGTATACATATCATGGTATGATTGATAAAAAACATTGTTGTGATTACACTCATCAAGTGTCAAAACACTTGAATCTTGTTTCACTTATCAAGTGTCGATACACTTGAATCTTGATTCAATTCTATTCCATGCGACAAGAACCTTTTCTTATCGTTTCTACATTGAACTCCTTCAATATCTCATATATGTACGTTTGGCATAACCATATTAGTGTCACAGTCTATCCATGTAGATATTCATGCTAAATATTTCGGTTTTGCCTAAGTCTTTCATCGAAATGAAATTCTTAACCTTTGTCAATAAAAGATACATCATTTCCAATCAACAGGATGTCCTCCACATAATGTATTAGAAATATGTCTCAACGCTCCCACTTAATTTCTTGCAAATGCAAGCATCTTCATCGTCTCCAGATGAAAACTCCTTTTTCATCACGATAAAGATTCCAACTATGCGATGCTTACTTCAACCATTGAAGTTTGCATGCCATTTTAGCATCCTTTGAATTTAACAAAACCCTTTGTACCGTGTCATGTACACGTCCTATGTAACCATTCTATTATAAGAACTTTGTTTTGTTTATTCATCTACCATATACCAAATTATATGTAGTGGTTGCTACTTTAATCCGTCCAGAATAAATATCGCTATGAAAGATCAAATCTTGTCATAGTCAACTTCTTGAACATTGTCGTAAAATACTTTACCGACATGTCGACTATTTCATAGATGTGAACATCCATGTCTGTTTCTTTATAGATCCAAATATGACCGATAGGTTTTTACACCTTTTCGGAGGGTCTTCCAAGTTCAAAACTTGATTTATCGTATATGGAACTATCACGGATTTTATTGCTTCAAGCCATTTGACGGAGTCAGGTCCCATAATCGCTTCTTTGCATGTAGTCGGTTCATCATTGTCAAACATTGATTTACTCTCAAATCTTAGCATTTGATTGTTTATCCGACCTACTTGGTTCAATAGGAACTTAAATCTCTGTGACCACAACCTTTAAGGCACGTGAGCCATGAGCATTTTGGCTGCCTCCGGAACGTTTTCCGGCGCTGCGCAACTTAGATCATATAGCTAAGGTTCGTTAACCTTATCAAAGTTCTATTGTCCTCCCACTTAACTTCTATGAAAAATTCCTTTTTCAAGAAACTTCACATTTCAAGTGACAAACCCTTTTGTCCTTGGTGTTATGGAGGAATAACCAATTGTTATTCGAAATAACCTACAAAGACATGCTCATCCGACTTTGGTTGTAAACATCTTACTTATGCTTAGCATACCAAAATTTAAGAAAGGATAACTTAGGTTTTACCCCAAACCATCACTTACACCGTGTCATTTCAACGGATCAAGATGAATCTCTTTTCAGTATAAAAACGGTAGTCTCTAAAGCTTTAATCTTTTAAAACATAATGGCAGTTTTATAAATAACACATTTGATCCAACCATGTCAAACAAGGTTTCATTACAAATCTCAAACACTCCATATTCCTATGGTGTTTCGGGAGATGTAAATCTATGTGTTTTGCTAAACTTGCAACTCAAATAAATCCCTTTATGATAAAATCATAAACCATTTATTTTCTTGTTATACTTGCAAATCAAATAAATCCCTTTATGATAAAATCATAAATTATTTATTTTCTTGTTACAATGATTTTCCACTTTATCTTGAAAGTCTTTGAACGTTTTCAAATATTCCATACTTATTTCTCATTAAGTGAATATTCACTCAAATTTATGGAGAAAGCATATGAAGTTGAAATCCATCGCTTACGACTATACATAATGGACTACATACATCGATATATATAAATTCGAATAATTTTAGTCATTCGTTCTTCTTTGGCCTTTGAATGAAGTTTTAATTATCCCAAGTAAAGTCTCACAAGCGTCGCTTGATCAAATCAAAGACTTCAAAATCCATGCATATGGAGTTTCTTCATGTTTTCTTTCCAATATAATTTAAACGGCGATGTCACTTCGTAAGTGATCTTTCAATCATTTGTCTTGCAACATTTTAGCATTAATTTTTATGGATGTGATTTCTCCAACTAGATTTGTAAATCATCCATCTCATATGGAATATGGTAATTATTTGAACGACCTTTGTTCTCATAATAACTGATTTAAATAACGATTATTAAAACAAACCTTGAAGGCAGACTTTGATGTCAACGAGAAATACAAACAACAACTTGTTTGTTTTTGATGAACATCATCACATATTCTCTTGCTAGTTACTTAGGCCATTGTAGTTCATGAATTGCGTCGTTATGTATGAAATTTCATACCAACCAATTCGGTATCCAATACCCAAGAACCACATTGTTTAACAAGCAAAGAATGCAACCATAACATGTATATCATCTATATACCTAAAACTGGATATTTCCAATCTTTCCTTTTCTGCCAAATATATTTTATAGATTCTCTTTCAGCATTTCCTTTTCCTTTTTAAAAGAATCTATCAACATCGACAGTGGCGCCATCTACATGACACATAGTCCAAAGCGTGTATATTCAAATACTAATACCTTTGGACTTGCACTTTGAAGTAGATCACCATCATCAAATGATCGGCATTCTTTCAAAATACATTCCTTAGTAATCTTTTAGTGTAGTAAACACTTTACATACATCTTCTATTCATCCTTATCATGACGAGTTTCATGATCAAGCTAATGTAGCTTATAAAGTCGAAACCTGAGTATAATGTTACTTTCCAAAACCCTTTTGGATGATTAGGATGTCTAGCATGTCCAACCTACGCAAATTCTCATCCAATATGAGAACATACATTATACTCTATCATATTGAAACCAAAACATTGTTTCAGATATCGTTATATCTGTCACACATGATGGTTTCTAAAACAATTCTTTTAGCTCCTAGATAAACTTGATATTAAAACAATCAAGAATCATGGAGGCAAACATGATACTTAAGATACTAACACTGGAATTGTTAGTCTTGATTTAATACCAATTATTAAACTTCACGAAGTAAACAGAGTTTGCTGAAAGTTTGCAATAGGACTTTAAACTTTAGATTGACACTCAACACAATACGATACCAGTTCGTAAAGTAAATATCCAGAATTCTATAGTTCTATTATCTCAATTACAACTAAGCATAAGGTGGTGAACGAATGCCAATGACTACAACAAATTATGCAAATTCGCTTTGATTTAATTTATGATAAATTGAGTTCTACTAATCCAAATTAGAAATGAACTCCCACTCAAAAACGACATCCCTCGTTCCTTTTTGGTGATTACATGAACCAAATCCACTACACCAAGTCCGATCATCACGTGAGTCGGTGTAGCTTCAAAGGCGAGCATAAAATGGGCATGTAACATCCCTAAAATCATGTTTTCAAAGATTTCATATCATGCATGCTTGTATATCATTTAGGGATCAAAACTCAAACTCATTTGAAAGAAAATAGAACTTGAGAGCTATGATTTTATGTGATCAACATTAAATCAAATGCTACTCTCCAATAGGATATTATTTGTTCAAAACCAAACCTTGTTGCTCTCAAATTGTTTTGCTTGATTGCTAGTGCTTAAACCAAAATTTACAAAACAAATATGGATTTAAAACCAATATTCAAAACTTATTCAAATCAAGTGCTTTATCATTATTTATTCTGTTCAATCAAAAGGACCAAGCTAATATAAAGAGACCACATGATTTCATGCCCAAAAATGTGAGTGCTACACTCTAGAAAAATCCAGTAAATATTGGAATTCAAATGGCCTTTGAATTTATTTGAAAATGGATCCAGAAAATTAAAACAGGAATAGAAAAGGAGTAAAGAAAAGGAAAAAGGCCGGCGCCAGACTTTTGGCCCAACAGCGAAACCAGCCCAGCAACCAGCCCACCCGGGATTTCCCTCTCTCCCTGTTTTTCTCACCGCACCCGCACTACCTAAGCAGTCGCTGACGGGTGGACCCTCTCCACGTCGACTCCTTCTTCCATAAATCTCGCGCGCAGACGCCGTCGCCGCCCGTTTCTTCCCCGCCTCTGCCGCGATTTTAATCCTCTTAATAGGCGATGAATGCGTGCGTTATCTCCGCCCCTGCTCCGACTATAAGATCCTCTCCCCACTCCGCTCCATTCCCCTCACTCACCAACCGCAGAGCGCCGCTAGGCTGTCCACAATCGAACTTTCGCCGCCGCGGTACTGAGCATCTCCGGCAGCAAATTCCGGTGAGTCCTGACTGCCCCTGTGCCTCTGATTCAAACGAGTGTGACCAGCATGTCCTCGTGCACCTTCTGATACCATTTGTTTGCCTGCTCGTGACCTAGGAAGCCGTCCCCGTTCATTTCTGCAAACGACCGAGCCGCCACTCAACTCCGGCGATCAATTTCGATAAATACTGAGCGCCCCTTGACCCCTCTTGCATACAACTAGGTTCGCCTTGTCCTTGCGCAGCTACTGATGCCTCTGGTTTGTACTAGGAAGGTCCAGAGCGTCGGCAACAACTCCGTCTGCAAGGAACCGACGCCGTGCACGACTCCGACGAGCTCCAGCGACCACCTATGCACGCCCCTTTGCCATCGAAGCCCACCTTGAGCATCAACAGCACACGGCGCGCACAGTAAGCCCCTTCTCCCTCTCCCGCGCGACCTAGAACGTCGGCAACGACTCTGACAGAGCCGCCGCCACCAGTCGTCGCCGCTAGCGCCGCCAGTCTTTGGTAGGTTGATCGAGCACCGTAGGATCTAGATCTAATGCATAGGATAGATCACTTAACGAAGGGGTAAGTTTAGATCTGAGCCGCGCTTGTTAGTTAGATCCAACAGCTCGGAAGCGCAATCCAGCGCGAAGCGGTACCAACCAGTAAGAAAGCGCCGCGTGGCATGTTCTTCGTTTTAAAATTCTGATTTAAATCTATTAGATGTTTAAACTTGTTTAATTCATAACTTTTGATTCCCATGTCCAAATTTGATAAATTTTATATCAATGGAATCAGGAGAGAAAGCCCTTTCCATATATGAAATGTGTTTAATGTTTTGTTTCTGTTAAAATGGTTATTTTTACTGATGGGGATATGCCTACTGGGGTATACCCAGCAGGACGTTTCCGACTGGCCCGTGAGCTGGCGAGTGGATCTGTAGAACGGCGAGTGGATTGAAGCCCAGCAAGGTACCGAGCGATTGGAAGCTGAAGGCCCAGGCGAGTAGATAGGCCCAGTCGGACTAGGTTAAACGACTACTGAAGCTTTAATCGAATCGGTTGAGATATGTAAACCCTAGGGGAGGTGAGCCTATATAAACCTCCCTACAGGGTGAGTAGAGACACGTTCCCTCATACACCCAAGCGACTCGCCGCCTAGCCGCCGAGCTCGCCCATTGTAACAGCTCCATAATACAATCTAGCAGGAGTAGGTCTTTACCCTCCGGGGGGCCGAACCTGGGTAAAACCCTGTGTCTTTGCCCTCATCTCGCACCGCAGATGGCTGGCCGCCCTTGCCCCTCGTTCTACTACTCGCTGCCGATTGCAGCATCTGCCGTGACCATTCCCACGACAGTGGCGCCCACCGTGGGTCATGGCCGGTGTTCTGTGGCAAGATCCAATCTGCCCATCAACGAGACGGTCGCCACCGGCCGCATGATAGCGATCGGCGAGATGCTCCAGATCTTGCCGAACAGCTACGTCCCGGTGGCGCGACCCGTCACGCACAGCGTGATCCTGCCTATCGGCACGATCAGCCTCTTCGTCGGCCTCACCGACGTCATCGTCTCGGAGGACTCGGCTCGCATCCGCGAGTTGCCGCCACGCGATCAGCTCTCCGAGAGCCAGATCCGCACGATCCACCGCCTCGCCTCCGAGTACAACTCGGCCCACAGCAACGTGGCCGGGAATTCAGCGGCCGCAGAGGATACGGCCCTCACCGACGACGCCGACTCGGCGGCCCCGGTGTCACTCGCCGGATCCATCACCGCGGGCTCCATCGCCCAGGTCTCCAACGCGGGAGACTTCGAGGACCCCTCCATCCTCGGGATCTTCGAATTCGACTCTGGGTCGGAGAACTCCGCCGACCTCCGCGACGGAACCGGTCGCCACGCCGCGACCTACATGGCCACCGGCGCCGATCCGCCGGAGGATCCTTTCTCCACCCCAATACCTCCTAACGCCACGGCAACGGAGGTCGAGGAACTCCGCCTGAAACTGGCGGAGGCGGTGCGCAAGGAGCAAGCCGAGCGCAAAAAATTTCGCCTCGAGCAGGTGACGGCGCAGGAGCTATCACGCTACCACCAACAGCGGATCAGGTCACGCCTGAACCCCACCGTTCAAGGGCGTGCCCTGAACTTCGACGACGAAAACGACCCGGCCCGCGTGGCCGAACGCGCGATCTGCGAGAACGCGCCACCAGGAGGAAGCGCCCGCCCCCCGCCAGGATCAACGGCGAGGGGCGCCCCACCTCCACCCAACCGCACCCCTCCCAGGGACCAGCCGCGGATAGTAGTCTCCTCACGGGAGCGAGACGCAAACGGCCTCCCACTGTTCTCCACCCCAATGGACAACCTCGTGGCAGGACGAGCAGCAGCCGACAGCATCACAGCCACAGGCGACGGCGCCCTACAGATCCAATACGTCAGGGCCCTGCTCGCGAAGGCCGTCGAGCAGCAAAGAGCGGGTGCCGACTCGGCAGGTCGAGTATACTCGCGTTCCTCGGGAAGCAGAGCGGCCTCCAGCGGCCGCCCAGCGGCGGCAAACACCCTCAACTGCCCGCCACCAGAGCCGCTGCAGCTCCAACAACGACCCGCGAACGCGGCACTCTCCACCAACGACCCTAGGCCGGCAGCCAACCTTGTCGCCGCCAACGGGCAACCCATCGACGCCCGCACCCACATCATCAACAACCAAAGTTGGCGCGCACGCCAGCCCGACGACTTGCGGCATACCCTAACTAATCGCCGTGACGGCGAGCCTATGGGGTCGCTCAGTCGACTCGGACCCAAGTGTTTCGGACCAATGATCCGAGGCGAGAAGTACCCGCCAAACTTCAAGGCGCCAAAAGAGATAGAAAAGTACGACTCCTCGTACGACCCCGCCGTCTGGCTCGACACATACCTCATGGCGATGGGGATCGCAGGCCACACTGACCTGCTAGCCGCTCGTTACCTCCCCCTGATGATGGAGGGGACGTGCAGACAGTGGATCAACACCCTTCCCCAGGACAGTATTGACTCCTGGGAGGAGATGCGCGACGCCTTCGTCAGGCACTTCGAGTGCTCCTACACCCGCGCCACCACCATCGAGGACCTGGAGCGATGCGTCCAGGGACCCCGCGACCTCAAAAAGGTGCTACTCGCCGCACCACTACTCGCCGCCCCCGCCGACAAAGAACCCATGCTGGTCTACGTCGCGGCGTCCGAGCGCGTCGTCAGCGCCGTGATGGTCGTCGAGCGACCAGAGGAAGGAAAGGAGCGCCCGGTTCAGCGGCCGGTATACTACATCAGCGAGGTCCTCACCGAGTCGCGCCAGCGGTACCCACAGTACCAAAAGCTAGTATATGCGGTCTTCAGGGCTCAGCGGCGCCTGCCGCACTACTTCCAGGAGCACCCGATCACGGTCGTCTCCTCAGCACCACTGCAAGACATCATCCGCAATCGTGAGGCGACCGGGCGGGTCGCCAAGTGGGCCGTCGAGATCGGCGTCCACAACATTAAATACGAGCCACGAAAGGTGATCAAGTCACAGGCACTGGAAGACTTCATCGCCGACTGGGAGGAGGCCCAGCAGCCAGAGAAGCTGCCGTACCTCCACTACTGGAGCCTGCACTTCGATGGCTCCAAGAACGCGGACGGTGCAGGCGCAGGGATAGTGTTGACTTCACCAAAGGGCGACAAGCTCCGCTACATCCTCTGCCTCGACTTCACGCCCTGCACCAACAACATGGCTGAATACGAGGCCCTACTCCACGGCATGCGAGCCGCCAAGGAGATGAACGTCAATCGCCTCCGCTGCTACGGAGATTCCGACCTTGTCACGGGGCAAGTCGCCGGCACCTGCGACGCCGTCTCCCCTACCATGGCGCCGTACCGCCAAGCGGTGGACAAGTTGGGCGGCCACTTCACCGGCTACTCTGTCGAGTGGATCGACAGGCGAAAGAATGAGGAGGCCGACGCACTCTCTCGCATCGGGTCGGCTCGACTCGCGCCTCCCGCTGGCGTTTTCCTCGACACGATTACCAAGCCATCAGTCTCTCCCCCGAGGGAGATCGACATTGGGGTCCCACTACAACCAGAGGCAGCCTTGGTCGCACTCGTCAACGCGCCAGACGACTGGACCAAGCCCTACATCGCCTACCTGGAAGACGGCACCCTGCCAGCAGACGAGACAGACGCTCGAATGATCGCTCGTCGATGCAAGTCCTACACCATCATCGACGGCGAGCTCCACAAGCGCAGCGTCACCGGCGTGTTCCAACGCTGCGTCCAACCAGCTGAAGGACGCAAAATCCTCCACGACATTCACTCAGGTGACTGCGGCCACCACGCCGCCGCTCGCTCCCTGGTCGCCAAGGCTATGCGACACGGCTTCTACTGGCCCACCGCACACGCCGACGCTGTCGACATCGTCCAGCGATGCGCCGGGTGCCAGAAGTACGCCAATCAGACGCACGTACCGAGCTCGGCGCTCAAAAAAATCCCCATCACCTGGCCATTCGCTGTGTGGGGCATGGACATGGTAGGCCCCTTCAAGAAGGCCCCTTCCGGCTACACCCACCTGCTAGTCGCCGTCGACAAATTCACGAAGTGGGTGGAGGCCAAGCCAGTCCGGAAATGCGACGGGAAGACCGCCACTAAATTCCTACGCGAGCTCATATATCGCTACGGGTTCCCAAACAGCATCATCACGGACAACGGCACCAACTTCGCCAAGGGATCCATGGCCGAATTCTGCGAAGAGCACCACATCCAGCTCGACCTCGCGTCAGTCGCCCAACCGGAATCCAACGGCCAGGCGGAACGGGCCAACCAAGCATCCTCCACGGCCTGAAGCCGCGACTCCAAGTACCACTCGAGCGCACCGCCGGGTGCTGGGTCGAGGAGTTGCCCTCTGTCATCTGGGGGATCCGCACCTCAGTCAACAGATCGACGGGATTCAGTCCCTTCTTCATGGTCTACGGTGCTGAAGCAGTCATGCCCACCGACCTTGAACACGACTCGCCGCGAGTCGTCCACTATACGGAGGCCGCAAACGAGCTGGCCCGCCAAGACGGAGTCGACCAACTCGATGAAGCACGCGACCTCGCTCGGTCACGCACCGCCATCTACCAGCAAGGACTCCGCCGCTACCACAGCCGGCAGGTGAAAGCTCGCACCTTCCAGGAAGGCGACCTGGTGTTACGCCTCATCCAGGACAAGAAGGGCATGCACAAGCTCTCCCCTCCGTGGGAAGGCCCATTCGCTATCGGGCGCGTACTCGGCAATGACGCCTACTACCTCATCGACGTCCGCGGGGACGGCGAACTCGACGTCAAGCGACCATGGAACGTAAACCTCCTCCGGAAGTTCTACTCCTAGAACCCCACACATGTACTCTCCATTCGCTATGAAATAACAAGAAATGGTTACCGCAAATTGCACCTACTCTCCATGACTTGTGCCACTCGCACTCGTAAAAACAGCGTTATGCTAAATGCAGAAGTCAACCTTTGGTACAGCGATCGGCACGGCTAAGTAGTGCGGTGTAAGAGCACTGAATCATTTCAGGTCTTGCACCGTCCACGAAAAACGCCAACCCGGAGCCCCACTAGAGTCGCCTAGCTCGACTGGTTCTACGAGCCAAGACAACTGCCCTCGCTTCTCACAGCGACCTTGGTCCTCCGCATCCTCGGCATAGCGACTCGAACGGCTAAGTACCACGCTCGGGGACTGAAGACCAGTTCGTCGCGAGCGGCCAGGGAAAACGCCAAGTAAGAGAGCATGCCCAGGACTCGCCACGCGACTGACCCAACGGGCCAGGCAGGAGCGACGCGCTCACACCAACGCGCTAAGTCCTCAACCACCCTCGAGTCGCGCCTCGAACTACCAAGTACCACGCTCGGGGACTCGGCCACCCGACCCCGTTCGCGCACGGGAAAACGGTAAAGTAAAGATCACTCAAGGGAGTCGCCTTGCGACTGGCTCTCCGAGCTCGGGCGAGTTGACCAAAACAACAAAACACATGATAACAACACACACATCATATACGAGGTAAGCCCCACAAAAGGGCGGACGCGCTCGGGGACTCGTCCAAAATCAATCAAAAGCACACAAACAAATATCAAAATAGACACGACGTCTCATTCAATTGCACGTTGCATTGTTTCATGTTACAAAATATGCCTGCATGGCAGAACTGCTGCTAACGCCACAAGGCAAACTACCCTACTCTGCAGGCTTCGATGACGACTCGCCAACATCCCGGCGATTGCGGATGAACGCCGTGTATGGGTTTGACGGATACGTCATCAGTTCACCCACCATCGCCGCGCGAAAAGGTTGCTCGACTTTGAAGTCACGATGCGGCGGCTCGGGGTCGTTCGGCGCGACGACCGTCTCCTGGTACGGAAGGAGGTCGCCAATTGCCCAGACACGTTCTGAGTACGTGGCGGCACGCTCCTGCAACTTGAGGACCTCGGACAGCTCCACCGCGCCAGTCGATGATGGATATCCACTCGTCACATCGTCGATGTCGAAATCTTCGGGGAAGTGGGCGAGTCCAAGGCTCAGGGCCGTCGATGCTCCACGCCGAAACGCCGATCGCGTCATGAACTCAACGACCGCGGGTGCCTTCTCCAAATACTTCCACACCTCAACGAGGTCGCTGGGAATCACCTCCGTGGGCGATATTTCTTGGAGGTAAGCACGGATGCACGTCGCCGACAACGTCGCCGAATCGATGAGCATGATTACGCACTGCCTCGCGTCGAGCGAGCTCGCCTCTCCTTCGCTATCAATGATGCGACCTGCGAGTATACGACAATGATAAGTACGACGGACACTACAAAAACCACAACTATTAGAAAGGGAAGATGCACTCACCAAGCAACGGGCGGGCGAGTCCTGTGATGAAGCACTGAAGTGACGTGTGGTCGTCTTGAAGCCCAGCAATAAGGACTTCCGACACCTTGCGATCCTCCTCAGCGGCCGCAATGGCGGCCTTAGCTCGCCCGTCCGCCGAGCTCGCTTCTTCTCTCGCCTCCCGCAGTTCGCGCTCGAGTTCGGCGATCCGCTGTTCAGCGTCACCCAGAGCAGATCGCGCCGCCACCAACTCACCAGCGGGGACAAGCCCCTGGCGAGCTTCCTCTGCCTTCGCAGCAACAGCCTGAAGCCCTTTGTTCGCCTCCTGGACGATGGCCAGCTCCTTCTCTGCGCGCTGTTTCGCGGCCAATCGGTCCACCGACTCAAGCTGCAGACCCTGCACATCACCGAAAAAGTTAGTCAAAACGAAATTCCTAAGTGCCCACCCGCTGAAATTCAGCGAGTGCGCACTCGGGGACTGGCGATCAAGAAATTCCTAAGTGCCCACCCGCTGAAATTCAGCGAGTGCGCACTCGGGGACTGGCGATCAAGAAATTCCTAAGTGCCCACCCGCTGAAATTCAGCGAGTGCGCACTCGAGGACTGGCGATCAAGAAATTCCTAAGTGCCCACCCGTTGAAATTTAGCGAGTGCGCACTCGGGGACTGGCGATCAAGAAATTCCTAAGTGCCCACCCGCTAAAATTTAGCGCGTGCGCACTCGGGGACTGGATGCGAAAATAAAAAAACGAGAAATTATAAGAATCAAGCCGCTGCAAAGCACCTGAAGGGTTTCGCGGCATAGTAAATCAAAATTTTCTACGGAGCGAACAGAGGGAAAGCCAAGATCTAATCTAGGAGATGCAAACAACGAGAGAGATTGGATTAGATCTTCATACCCTTGAAGATTTGCACAGCGGAACGTTCGTCGGAACGTGGGTGATGTAGTCGTACTCGCTTCTCCTCCTCGCGATCCGATCCGATCTAGCACCACAAGTGGCGGTGCCTCCTTGAGATGCACACGTGCAGCACCTCGACGTCTCCTCCTTCCTCGGACCAGCGAGTATGGTGGAGAGATAGATTGGATCTACAGCACGACGGCGTGGTGTATATGGTGGAGAATTTCTGCTGCAGGGCTTCGCCTACAAACAGTCGGGAGGGAGAGAGGAAGGTAGCAAGGCTGCTAGGGCTTGGAGGAAGGTGTGTGTGGGGAGGGGGCGCACCACCCCTCTGTATATAGAGGGGGGGCGGCCAGCCCTTGCCCCTCCTCCAAGCCTATCTCTAGTTTAAACAATTTAAACTCTCCCTTATCTAGAAATCCTATCTCTAGTTTAAACGATTTAAACTCTCTCTTATCTAGAAATTCTATCCCGAGATTTAAACGAGTCAAATCTCTCTAGAATCGGCTGGGCCCTATGGGGCCTTGTGCCCCTGGCCCAATGCGGCTAGGACACTCCCTCATAGGCCCATGCCCCCTCCCGGAAGGTGGGGCCACGTTGGTCCCCTTCCGGAAGGTTCTAGAAGCTTCCGGTACAATACCGATTAACCCGGAACAATTCCGAACTCCAAAAACTGCACTGCCTTATATGAATCTTATTCTCCGGACCATTCTGGAACCTCTCGTGATATCCCGGATCCCATCCGAGACTCCGAACAAAAATTCATAAACCAATTATCCAATCTATCCTAGCGTCGAGATACGTTAAGTGTGTGACCCTGCGGGTTCGAGAATATGCAGACATGATCTTCTATCAATAATCAACAGCGGGGTCTGGGCACCCATATTGACTCCCACACATTCATCGATGATCATATCGGATGAACCACGATGCCAGGATTCAATCAATCCCATATATATATTCCCTTCGTCTCGCGATATTTTACTTGCCCGAGATTCGATCGTCGGTACCGTCATACCTAGTTCAATCTCGTTCACAGCAAGTACTTTACTCGTTCCGTAATCCGATATCACTTTGTGATTAACTCCTTAACCACATGCTTGCAAGCGGTGTTGATATCGATTACCGAGTGGGCCCGAAGTATATCTCTCCGACTTGGGAGGGACAAATTCCATCTCGATACATACAACCCAACAGATACTTTCCGATCACCTGAGAGACACCTTTATGATCACCCTCTCATAGGATGACGTTTGATGACCTCAAAGCTTTCTTGCGATACCAGGGAGTTGCATTATCTCATGGTCTAAGGAATACAATATTTGACATAGGAAAAGCTTCGCAAAGACGAACACGATGACACGATCTAATTGCTCTGCTTTGTTTGGGTCTATCCACCATATCATTCTCCCAATGATATGATCTCATTATCAATTGACAACTCATGTCTATGGTTAGGAAACCTTAACCATCATTGATCAATGAGCTAGTCCATAGAGGCGTACTAGGGACACGGTGTTGTTCACAAACCACACAAGTATTAAAGTTTCCGCTTAATACAATTCTAGCATGGAATATAAACTTTATCATGAAAAAGAATTATAATAATAACATCTTTATTATTGCCTCTAGGACATAATTCCAACAGTCTCCCACTTGCACTAGAGTCAATAATCTAGTTTACATCTGGCAACAATCTCACACCCATGGCACTGAGGTGTTGATCATGTTTTACACGTGGAAGAGGTTTAGTCAATGGATCTGGGACATTCAGATCCGTATGTACTTTGCTAATCTTCAGATCTCCATCTGCTATATAATCTCGGATTATATGAAACTTGCGGTTGATATGCTTGATCTTTGGATGATATCTTGGTTCCTTAGCGAGTGCTATGGCGCCAGTGTTGTCACACAATATCTCCAGTGGGTCCAATGCACTTGGAACCACGCCAAGCTCAGTGATGAAGTTTCTGATCCAAACTCCTTCACTTGACGCTTCTGCAGCAGCCATGTATTCCGCTTCTACTGTAGATCCCGCGATCACGCTTTGCTTGCAGCTTCTCCAGCTCACAGCTCCTCCATTCAAAATATAAACGTATCCTGTCTGAGATTTAGAATCATCCTTGTCGGTGTCGAAACTAGCATCGACGTAACCTTTTACGACAATTTGTTCATCACCCCCATAGACTAAGAACATTTCTTTAGTTCTATTTAGGTACTTTAGGATGTTCTTCATGGTTGTCCAGTGTTCCACTCCTGGATCACTTTGATATCTGCTCGTCAAACTAAGAGCATTGGACACATCCGGTCTAGTACACAGCATGGCATACATGATGGAACCTATCGCCGAGGCATAAGGCACTTTGCTCATAGCTTCCCTATCATTTACCGTAGCTGGACACTGAGCCTTTCTCAATATCTTACCTGACAACATAGGAACTGAACCTTTCTTTGCCTTATCCATTCTGAACCTTTTCAGAACTTTGTCTAGGTATGTACTCTGGCTTAAAGCTATCAGGCGTCTTTGTCTATCTCTATAGATCTTGATGCCCAATATATAAGCAGCTTCACCAAGGTCTTTCATTGAAAAACACTTGTTCAAATAACTCTTCACATCGTTAAGCATGTTGATGTCATTTCCGATAATCAATATGGCATCCACATACAGTACTAGAAACGTCACCGAGCTCCCACTCACTTTCTTGTAGATGCAAGCTTCGTAGCAATTTGGAACAAATCCAAAGCTCTTGATCACTTGATCAAAACGAAGGTTCCAACTCCGAGATGCTTGCTTCAGCCCATAAATGGAACGCTGAAGTTTGCATACTTTACTAGCATCCTTAGGATCGACAAAACCTTCGGGTTGCATCATATACAACTCTTCATCAATGTTGCCATTGAGGAAAGCAGTCTTGACATCCATCTGCCATATTTCATAATCATGAAACGCAGCAATTGCTAATAAAATCCGAATGGACTTAAACATCGCTACGGTAGAGAAAGTCTCATCGTAGTCAACACCTTGAACTTGTCGAAAACCTTTTGCGACAAGCCGTGCTTTATAGACGGTAACATTACCATCCGCGTCCGTTTTCTTCTTAAAAATCCATTTGCACTCAACAGCCTTTCGGTCGCTAGGAGGATCCACCAAAGTCCATACTTGGTTTTCGCTCATGGATCCCAATTCGGATTTCATGGCTTCCAGCCATTTCTCAGAGTCTGGGCTCATCATCGCTTCCTCATAGTTCGTAGGTTCACTGTCTTCTACCAACAAGACAGTCAAGACAGGGTTGCCGTACCACTCAGGAGGGGCACGCGACCTTGTCGACCTGCGACGTTCAGTAGCAGCATCGTCCGAAGCTTAATGATCCTTGTCATTAGCTTCCTCTATTGTTGGTGCAGGCGGCACTGGAACAATTTCAGGTGCTGCGCTACTCTCCAATTCAAGAGAAGGTTCAATAACCTCGTCTAGCTCTACTTTCCTCCCACTCACTTCTTTCGAGAGAAACTCCTTCTCAAGAAAGGAACCGTTCTTTGCGACAAACACTTTGCCTTCGGTTCTGTGATAGAAGGTATACCCAATAGTTTCCTTAGGGTATCCTATGAAGACGCATTTCTCCGCTTTGGGTTCGAGCTTGTCCGGCATCAACTTCTTGACGTAAGCTTCGCATCCCCAAACTTTAAGAAACGACAACTTAGGTTTAGCACCAAACCACAGTTCATACGGTGTCATCTCAAAGGATTTAGATGGAGCCCTATTTAAAGTGAATGCAGCGGTTTCTAATGCATAACCCCAAAATGATAACGGCAAATCAGTAAGAGACATAATCGATCGGAACATATCTAATAGGGTTTGATTCCGGCGTTCAGACACACCATTGCGCTGTGGTGTTCCGGGTGGCGTGAGTGGTGAAACAATTCCGCTTGCTTTAAGATGCGTGAGAAAATCATAACTCAAATATTCGCCCCCACGATCGGATCGTAGAAACTTAATCTTTCTGTTACGATGGTTCTCCACTTCATTCTGAAATTCTTTGAACTTTTCAAACGTTTCAGATTTATGTTTCATTAAATAGATATACCCATATCTACTTAAGTCATCGGTAAAAGTGAGGAAATAGCGATATCCACCGCGCGTCGAAACACTCATCGGTCCGCATACATCGGTATGTATGATTTCCAACAAGTCTGTTGCTCGCTCCATCATACCGGAGAACGGGGTTTTGATCATCTTGCCCATGAGGCATGGTTCGCATGTGTCAAATGATTCAAAATCAAGAGACTCCAAAAGTCCATCAGAATGGAGTTTCTTCATGCGCTTTACTCCAATATGACCTAGACGACAGTGCCACAAATAAGTAGTATTATCACTATCTACTTTGCATCTCTTAGCCTCAATGTTATGGATGTGTGTTTCATCCCTTTCGAGATTTAGAAGAAATAAACCATTCACAAGAGGTGCATGACCATAAAAGATGTTACTCATATAAATAGAACAACCATTATTCTCCGATTTAAATGAATAACCGTCTTGCAATAAACACGATCCGGAAATGATGTTCATGCTCAACGCAGGCACATAATAACATTTATTAAGGTTTAAAACTAATCCCGAAGGTAAAACTAAGGAGAGCGTGCCGACGGCCATCACATCAACTCTTGATCCGTTGCCAACGCGCATCGTCACCTCATCCCTCGCAAGCCGCTGTCTATTCCGTAGCTCCTGTTTCGAGTTACAAATATTAGCAACTGAACCGGTATCAAATACCCAGGAACTACAACGAGGGCTAGTAAGGAAAACATCAATAACATGTATATCAAATATACCTTTGATGGTGCCAGCCTTCTTGTCCGCTAAGTACTTCAGATAGTTGCGCTTCCAGTGACCCTTGTCCTTGCAATAGAAGCACTCAGTGTCCGGCTTGGGACCAGACCTGAGCTTCTTCTCAGCAGGGGCATTGCGCTTGCCGCCGCCCTTCTTGAAGGGCTTCTTTGCTCCCTTACCTTTCTTAAAGGAGGGCTTGTTGACCATCAACACATGATTATCCTTCTTGATGTCCACTTCCGCAGCCTTCAGCTTTGCGAAGAGCTCGGTGATCGTATCAGTGGAACCAATCTGATTATGAGTCACTACAAAACTTTTGTAGCTGGGAGGGAGTGATTGCAGAACCCTGTCAATCTTGAGCTCCTCTGGAATCGTGCATTCCAGTTGCTCAAGGCGTTGAGTGTAGCCCGACATCTTTATGGCGTGCTCACTAACGGAACTCCCCCCTCCATCTTGCAGTTAAAGAACTTCTCAGAGATGGTTTTCAGCTCCTCGAGAATCTCAAAGGGCCCGGGATAGGTTTCAAAACGATTTTGAAGCTCCGGTTCCATAGCAAACAACATGGTGCTCTTAATCACACCATAATCATCTTTGCGCGACTGATAGACAGCTTTCTCATCAGCCGGCGCAGTTGCAGCAGGGGGGTCACCTAACGCTTTACCAAGGACATAGTCCTTTTGTCCACCAGACAGAATGATTCTTAGATTGCGGAACCAATTGGTGAAGTTAGACCCATTGTTCCTAAGCTTTTCTTTCTCAGCAAAAACGTTGAAGTTGAAGTTGGATTTGGCCATGTGATCTACAGTATTTGCAAGTACAATTTAGACTATGTTCATGATAAATAGTTCAACTTAATCAAATTACTAGATGAACTCCCACTAAATTCAACATCCCTCAAGTTGTTTAGTGAACACGATCCAAATTCACCACACCTAATCCGATCATCACGAGAAGAGATGTGGTTTCAATGGTGGACAACGAAGTGTCGATCATATCATTCATATGACTCATGCTTAACCTTTCGGTTCTTGTGTTCCGAGGCCATGTCTGTACATTCTAGGCTCGTCAAGTTAGACCCAAGTATTTCCGCGTGTGCAAAAACTGGCTTGCACCCGTTGTATGTGAGCGTAGAGTCTATAGCACCCGATCATCACGTGATGCTTGGACACGACGAACTTTCGCAACGGTGCATACTTGGGGAGAACACAGTTTTTATCTTGATCTTTAAGTGAGGAATCATCTTATAATGCTACCGTCGCGATCTATGCATGATAAGATACATAAAAGGATAAACATCACATGCATATAACTTTATGTGACATGGTATAGCCAATCTTCGCGCAATGATCTCCATCTTGTGCGTTCCGGCATGATCTCCATCACTCAACCATGATTGCCTCCACCACGAATAGCAACTACAACTATTGCTAACTACTTAGCGATAAAGTAAAGCTATTACATGGCGTATAAGAAGTTGACTCGCAGGTCATACACAATTATAAAGACAACCATATGGCTCCTGCCGGTTGTGTACTCATCGACATGCAAGTCGTGAAACATTACAAAACATGATCATCGCATACAATATACACATCACATCTTGGGCCATACCATATCACAGAAAACACTCCCTGCAAAAACAAGTTAGACGCCTCTACTTTGTTGTTGCATGTTTTACGTGGCTTATGGGAGTAGATGCTAAGAACGATTCTTACCTACGGAAAGCCACAACGGTGATATTATGGTTGCCAAACTCCGGTGTTAATCCCATGACAACTATAGTGAGAGAAACTGACATCCACCAGCCGCATGTGTGGAACAAGCCACACGTCAAGTGCGGAGCCGGTCTCGCGAACGACGTCGCGTAAGGTTGGCCTGGACCGCTTCAATCTCACTATCCCGCGTCATAAGAAGAACACAAACAAGAGGCTTTCAACAGAAAACATCAACGCCCGCAACAATCATGTTGCGTTCTACTCGTGAAACACATCTACGCATAGATCTAGCTCTGATACCACTGAAGGGTTTCGCGGCATAGTAAATCAAAATTTTCTACGGAGCGAACAGAGGGAAAGCCAAGATCTAATCTAGGAGATGCAAACAACGAGAGAGATTGGATTAGATCTTCATACCCTTGAAGATTCGCACAGCGGAACGTTCGTCGGAACGTGGGTGATGTAGTCGTACTCGCTTCTCCTCCTCGCGATCCGATCCGATCTAGCACCACAAGTGGCGGTGCCTCCGTGAGATGCACACGTGCAGCACCTCGACGTCTCCTCCTTCCTCGGAAAACGCGAGTATGGTGGAGAGATAGATTGTATCTACAACACGACGGCGTGGTGTATATGGTGGAGAATTTCTGCTGCAGGGCTTCGCCTACAAACAGTCGGGAGGGAGAGAGGAAGGTAGCAAGGCTGCTAGGGCTTGGAGGAAGGTGTGTGTTGGGGGGGGAGGGGGCGCACCACCCCTCTATATATAGAGGGGGGGCGGCCAGCCCTTGCCCCTCCTCCAAGCCTATCTCTAGTTTAAACAATTTAAACTCTCCCTTATCTAGAAATCCTATCTCTAGTTTAAACGATTTAAACTCTCCCTTATCTAGAAATTCTATCCCGAGATTTAAACGAGTCAAATCTCTCTAGAATCGGCTGGGCCCTATGGGGCCTTGTGCCCCTAGCCCAATGCGTCCAGGACACTCCCTCATAGGCCCATGCCCCCTCCCGGAAGGTGGGGCCACGTTGGTCCCCTTCCGGAAGGTTCTAGAAGCTTCCGGTACAATACCGATTAACCCGGAACAATTCCGAACTCCAAAAACTGCACTGCCTTATATGAATCTTATTCTCCGGACCATTCCGGAACCTCTCGTGATATCCCGGATCCCATCCGAGACTCCGAACAAAAATTCATAAACCAATTATCCAATCTATCCTAGCGTCGAGATACGTTAAGTGTGTGACCCTACGGGTTCGAGAATATGCAGACATGATCTTCTATCAATAATCAACAGCGGGGTCTGGGCACCCATATTGACTCCCACACATTCATCGATGATCATATCGGATGAACCACGATGCCAGGATTCAATCAATCCCATATATATATTCCCTTCGTCTCGCGATATTTTACTTGCCCGAGATTCGATCGTCGGTACCGTCATACCTAGTTCAATCTCGTTCACAGCAAGTACTTTACTCGTTCCGTAATCCGATATCACTTTGTGATTAACTCCTTAACCACATGCTTGCAAGCGGTGTTGATATCGATTACCGAGTGGGCCCGAAGTATATCTCTCCGACTTGGGAGGGACAAATTCCATCTCGATACATACAACCCAACAGATACTTTCCGATCACCTGAGAGACACCTTTATGATCACCCTCTCATAGGATGACGTTTGATGACCTCAAAGCTTTCTTCCGATACCAGGGAGTTGCATTATCTCATGGTCTAAGGAATACAATATTTGACATAGGAAAAGCTTCGCAAAGACGAACACGATGACACGATCTAATTGCTCTGCTTTGTTTGGGTCTATCCACCATATCATTCTCCCAATGATATGATCTCATTATCAATTGACAACTCATGTCTATGGTTAGGAAACCTTAACCATCATTGATCAATGAGCTAGTCCATAGAGGTGTACTAGGGACACGGTGTTGTTCACAAACCACACAAGTATTAAAGTTTCCGCTTAATACAATTCTAGCATGGAATATAAACTTTATCATGAAAAAGAATTATAATAATAACATCTTTATTATTGCCTCTAGGACATAATTCCAACAGCACCGACCTGATCCTCGGGGACTGGATGTACCTGGATGGCTGCGCCAAGCATGCCATGGAGTTGTATCGCGTCCACGGACACGAGTAATGCTGGCGTGTGCCCACGACGTTGGTGGACTTCAGCATCGGCGGCCCCAGGAGCGTGGCTCGAGGGCGCAGCCCCACTCGCCGTGGCCGCCTTGGTCACGAAGCGGGGGAAGGTAGCGATAGAGGCACCCGCTCCAAGGGAGGTCGCCTCCGCCGTTCCAGGCAAGGAAGCGCCCTCCTTCATAGACGCGGCTGCCTCCACCGCGGGCCCGGCCGGCGCGACCGCCGTGTCGTCAGAAATCGTGACGACGTCATCACCCTTGGCCTTCTTGCTGCCATCCGCCGAGGCGACGACCTCGTCCGCCTTCCTCTTGCGGGAAGGGTCCTCCTCGCTAATGACGGGTGGCACCTTAGCCACGGTCGGATGACCCATCCTTTTCACTCCGATCCTGCGCATCAATCGAGTCAATAAGGACAATCGAAATAGTTATGGAAAATAAGGAGGGGTGAGCGCACTCACTTGGCGACTGGGATGAAACGCAGTCCCGTATGGAGGCTGGCCGGTTTTTCCAGCTCAGGGCCCAAACGGCGACTGAGCCCCAACTCCAGGACGTCGCGTGCCCAAGACACGGACGGCTTCTTCGTCGTTGAGGCCGCAGCTGGCGCCTCTGGGACATCCTCGGCGGGAGCCTCCGTGCGGGGCGAAGCTGCCGCAGCCGGAGCCTCCTTGCGAGGCGAAGCCGCCGCAGCCGGAGCCTCCTTGCGAGGGGAAGCCGCCGCAGCCGGAGCCTCCCCCAGCCCAGAGACTGGGGCGAATGGCGGAGGCATTGAAGCCAGCGGAAATTCCACGGTCGCCGCGTCCAGCGCGGCTGTCGCTGGTGGCGTGCCGTCGCCGGCTGGGCTGGGAGCGTCTGAGCTGCTCGCCGAGTGCGACGGCGAGGCCGTCTTCGACGGCCTCGTCTTCTTTTTCGGGGGGAGGGGGGCCTCGCCTCCCTTTCCTTCTTCTTTGGCTTTGACAGAGTGGCTTGACGGTGCGAGGTGGTCTCTGGGAGCTCGTCGTCGTTGTCATGACGTTCGAGGCTTCTGCTTGCCTCGATCTCGCGCTGTCGTTGCCCGCGGGTCTTTCGGACCAGCGGGGCGATCTCCTTTTCGGACTCGTCCTCGTCTTCCTCGTTGCCCTTGGTAGGCGGTGATTCGCCTATGTCCTGGGCGGATGGGCCCGAGCTCTCATCATCCGAAGGTGGGAGCCACCCTTCCACCACTTGGAATAGCTGCGACGAATACAAAATGGAATCAGAATTACCGCGACTGCATATACTGCGACTGCGAGCAAGGTAAAGAAATTACCGTTGGAGCCGGACGCTTCGCGGTGTAGGGGGCGACCCCAGCCTGCGTATCCAGGTACACCGCCTGGGTAATCTTCTTCAACGCTGGGAGATAATTCTCCAGCTTCCACTCGTCGAGGCAGGCCTTTGTCGAGTCTCCCCGGCCCGTGTACTGGTACATGTAGTGGTCGCGCTGGGCGAGTGGAACGAGCCGCCGCCCAAGCCAGCAATTGTACAAGTTTATCGGTTCAAGGCCCTTCTTTTTCAGACCACGGATGGTCTGGAGCATCTCGTCAATGACCATCCGCTGGTCGTTGGGGAGCTTGCCGACTTGGAGATTGCGCGGCTCGGAACTACTAGCGGAGTACCGCGGGATCGCCACCTCGCCCTCCAGGGTCGCCTCGGTCACGTAGAACCACGACTTCTTCCAGTCGCTCGCTGCCTTGGCGGGTAGCATCAAATCAAAGAAAGAGGCTTTGGACTTGAGCTGGAACGTCAAGCCGCCCGCGGCTAGCATTGGGCCGCCTGCCTCCTCGCGGCTGATCCGTCCGTGGAACAGATCTTGCCACAAGGGAAAGTAGGGTCGGCAGCCCAAGTAGCATTCGCAAAACGCCACGAAGATGGCGAGCTGCTCGATGCTGTGGGGACCCAGATCTGAAGGCTGGATCCCGTAGTAGGCGCAAAAGCGCCAGAAGAACAAGGACGTGGGAAACCCTAGCCCCCGCTCGAGATGACTGGTGAAACAGACGAATTCCCTCTCTCGCGGGTTTGGGGTCGTTTCTCCGGCTGCGGGGATACGCCAACAGCCGGCTCGCAGGATCCCGGCCTCCTCGAAAGAGGCCAGCTGCGCCCTCGTGCACTTGGACCTACCCCATGGTTCGGTGGAAAGGTCCATGGCCGAGAGGTTGGTTGGAGATCGGAGGATTTCGGGTCGACTGGATCGTGGAGCGAAGGAAGGAAAATGCGCGCACTCGGAAGAAGTGGTGAGCAGTTGGCTCTACGATTGCATGCCATTCCTCTTATATAGCGGGAGTTACCCGCCAAGTCAGGAGGCCGTTACCGCGCGATGATTACGCCGAAATTTACCGTTGGATTACCCCAACGGCTAGTTTGACCGCGCCTGACGGTCCAACTCCAGCCACTCGGCTCGCCAAGTCAATCACTATGACTGCGTCTCTCCGACTCGACTCGCCAAAGCCGCGACTTGGTTCACTAGATTTCCTCCTTTATGCAGGAGCCCGCCGACGATTCGACTGGATGCCTACTCTGAAGCCGTATACTCTGACTACCAGCAGCCACTTACGCCTAATCGACGACGGCCTCGGGGACTACTGATGGGGATATGCCTACTGGGGTATACCCAGCAGGACATTTCCGACTGGCCCGTGAGCTGGCGAGTGGACCTGCAGAACGGCGAGTGGATTGAAGCCCAGCAAGGTACCGAGCGACTGGAAGCTGAAGGCCCAGGCGAGTAGATAGGCCCAGTCGGACTAGGTTAAACGACTACTGAAGCTTTAACCGAATCGGTTGAGATATGTAAACCCTAGGGGAGGTGAGCCTATATAAACCTCCCTACAGGGTGAGTAGAGACACGTTCCCTCATACACCCAAGCGACTCGCCGCCTAGCCGCCGAGCTCGCCCATTGTAACAGCTCCATAATACAATCTAGCAGGAGTAGGTCTTTACCCTCCGGGGGGCCGAACCTGGGTAAAACCCTGTGTCTTTGCCCTCATCTCGCACCGCAGATGGCTAGCCGCCCTTGCCCCTCGTTCTACTACTCGTTGCCGATTGCAGCATCTGCCGTGACCATTCCCATGACATTTACAGAAACATGTGTAGGCCTATTTTATGTATAACAAATATTTGGGAAATGTTTTAATGTTCAAATAAAGGTTGTTTGGCAAGTTTTGAACTTTTTTATGAATCAGTACTGTGCACTTGTCTTGTTGAGTATAGAAAATCATCACATATCATATTGCATGCATGCATATATTTTTGCTTGTATTTATTTTGTATGTGATTTGGTGCTATCATTTTATGTGTAGATTTTGGTGCAAATAGTGATTGTGATTGTGAGGATTGTAGCTACTCTCCAAACTACCAAGGCAAGTGGTGCTTCATGATTCATTCCTATGTTTTTAAACTATGCATTAGAAATATTTTGCTAGTCTTGCATGGTTATTTTGAGCTATATGCTATGCTTGGGAAATCCTAGTAGATGTAGGATTGCTAGAAATATTTATAAGTCTTATCAATGCCATGCTTAGCCTAGCTAGTAGCAACCAAGGGTGGTTATATATTCATGCTATGAATAAATATTTCTAAGTCTATGGACTATGTTTTTGCTTAATAAAACATCTAAGTGAATGAAACACCTGGGTGGAATGGAAAGAATGGGTTATGTTGAGTGGTTACACAAGGCCCATTTCTATGGTTTACCTTGTGTATCTCACTTTTGGAAAGCCACCCAGGAACAAAGGGATTTGAGATGCCATATGTTAAGAAGCTTCTACTGCAGCCACTTGGCAATATGGGCTCTGCCTGGATCATATAGGTTGCAATAACTTAGCCATTTGGACAGTTGGTGGTAGTGGGATGATAGGTTGGAGCGCGTCCATTTGGTCTAAGGGAAGGCTTCTGAAAGGTCCTATCTTGGTGAAAATCAAGTCTTCTGGGGAAAGTGCACAACCTCTGCAGATGGAAGAATCTAAGTACTTAGCCATGTCCCTGGTATTGGACAACTTGAGCATCAAGACATGGAAGCTATCAAGAATCTCCTCATCCCAATTTTCTAAGTAAAAACTTGTGGTTGAACAAGGGTAAAGGACCCCAATGTCTATTGGTGGTTCCTTGGGAAAGATTTTGACAAAGAAAAACTTAGTGTTTTCAACTGATAGGCAAAACCTATTTTGAGCAAAGCAAGCCTAAGCTACACTTAGACAAAAAGCATATAGTATCTAGTCCACCAATATTCTACTAAGGTATCGCTTGCCAATACTATTCCAATGTATTGACCCACTGTGGCTGTAACTTGTGATGTTGCAGGTTATTCTGATGATGATTAGGAGTCATGAGTCTACACTCAACATGCTTGCCTGTGGCACATGAAGATGAAGACTTATTTATCTTATTATAAATTTGAACTCTTGTATTAGGCTTGTGGCCATGGAGTTTGTAAAAGACTATGTTTGTCTCTGGAATGATATGTAATAATGACCTTTGTTTATATGTACTTCATCTTAAACTGTGGATGCTAGCATTGATCCAGGGACTAGCATTGCAATCACAGGGATCCTTTCCTTTACAAACGAGGGATCTTACAGGGCATCATATCTTCCATATGACTCATGCTTAACCTTTAGGTCCGTGTTTCGAGGCCATGTCTGTACATGCTAGGCTCGCCAAGTAAGAACCTTAGTATTCGCGTGTGTAACTGTCTTACACCCAAAATATGATCATGGATCCAAGAACACCCGATCATCACGTGATGTGTTGGAGCGACGAAACATAATCGGTGCATACTTAAGGGAGAACACATTTTTATCTTGATATCTAAATGAGGGATCATCTTATTATGCTAATAAAACGCCAAACAAGCAATATAAGATGCAATCAAACATCACATGTTAATAAGTGAAATGATATGGTTCTTGCACTTGATCTCCATCATGTGCATCACGGTATGATCACTATCATACCTTTATGTGTAAGGCCAAGGTCTATGGAGTTTACACGTTTGTGTGTTGTAAGAGTATCGACTTATACTTATACTTACAACATCACCATATCATGACACTAGCCTAGCAACAATCTAAACTAGACGCCTCTAATTTATCCATTGCAAGTTTTATGTGGCTTAGGGATTTCTAAGATAGAAACGTTCTTACCTACGAACATGAACCACAACGAGGATAACCAAATTGCTGACAACTCGTTACAAATTATATATTGACTATAGTAGGAGAGACAGACACCTGCTAGCCACTTATGCAAAACTAGTTGCATGTCAAGCATGGAACAGGCCTCATGTGCGAGGACATGTAAAGTTTGTCCGGGCCGCTTCATCCCACTATGCCACCAATATCCAAAGTACAACTAAGAAGCAGTAAAATGATCATCATCGCCCACATACTCATATGTGTACTACCCGTGCAAAGCATCTATGCATAGATCTAGCTCTGATACCACTGAAGGGTTCGCAGCATAGAAAACAAAAAATTCCTATGATGGGAACAAAGCACCAAGATCTATCTACTAGATACAAGCAATGGGTGATATACATCCATAGAATACATACCCTCGAAGATCGTATAACATTAACGAGGTTGTACTCGTGGATGATATAGCGCTTGCCGATCTCAAGATCGTGATGAAGTCCATCCGGTCCAGCCGGTCCAGCACTATCACGTCCAGCACCGCAAAGGAGTGGTGCATTCGTGATCGCACACACGTCCGGGTACCCCGACAACCTTCGCACCCTCGCTCCAGTGAAGATCCTTCCAGAAAAAGCCACCGGGAACATGTATCTCGCTGATCCGAGACCATGGGGGAATTCTAAAGGGGGGAGAGAGATCCTTCGCGAGGAGGTGTGCATTGAGAGGAGGAGAGGGGGCACCCCAAGGGGCATGGCACCCAGCCATGGTGGCTTCCCCCACCTCTTCCACATTCATGTGGGTGGAGCTCCCACTCAAAATGAAAAGCCTCCACTCCCATAAAAGAACCTCCACTCAAAAATCCACTCACATGCATTAAATTTCCACCAAATTTAATGCAAGCTCTCATTTAAATAAAACTCTTTTATTTATTTATTCAGAATTTTGTTAATTACTTTAATTAACAAACATTCACATAAAACCCCTTGCTAGTATTTAATTTCACATGCAGAACCAGTTTCAGCAATTTCAATCGAAACAGTTTCGGTGTCTAGTGAAATAAATTCCTGCGCTTTCCTTTTTCTTTCTATGGCATATTATTTGCTCCAAATAGTGTTGGTATCGCTTAAGTATGTCACCCTATGGTTCGCGAATAATTTGGACATGATCGAGACCACTCTCTGATCAATAATCAGCAGTGGGACCTGGAGATCCGTACTGACTCCCACATATTCAACGATGACTTATGTGATCGTGTGAACCTTATACGCATGTAACTCAATCCCTTTGTCTCGTGATATATTACATGTCCGAGATTCGATCATCGGTATCTCCATACCTAGTTTGATCTCGTTACCGACATGTACTCTTTTCTCGTTCACGTGATATAACAGTCTAGTGATCAAATCACTTTCTTGCAAGCTAATTAATGTGATATCACCGAGAGGGCCCGGAGTATATCTCTCTGTCATCAGGATGGACAAATTCCACTCTTGATCCATGAGCCTCAACATAACACCTTCATAGCACTGAACCCATCTTTATAGTCACCCTGTTACAGTGTGACGTTTGATGTTATCAAGATACTCTTCCGGTGTTAGTGATTGACATGATCTCATGGTCTAAGGACTAATATTACTTCGTATGATGTTATAGAAATATAAACACAATGACCTTGATCGTAATGCTATACTTCGGATGAATGTTCATCACATCATTCCAACAATGTTGTGACCTCGTTATTAACAACATCCAATGTCCATGATCAGGAAACCTTTGATCATCTTGTTAATCAATGAGCTAGTTTATAAGAGAGGCATAACTAGGAACTTCCTTTTTGTTTATTAAACACACATGTATTAATGTTTCCGTATTAATACAATTATAGCATGCAAAATAAACAGTTATTATAAACAAGGAATACAATAATAACCACTTTATTATTGCCTCTCGGGCATATTCCCTTCAGTACTTTCCAATAAAATCATGTTTGCACTTAATCCAAGAATCAATGCTATTTCTAGGCAAGGATAGCAACCATTCTTTAGATTTCCCTCTCAAGGAGAAAGGAAACAACTTGAGCTTAATAATATCTCCATCTACATCCTTATACTTTTGCATCTCACAAAGTTCAACAAAGTTATTAAGATGGGCAGCATCATCATCAGAACTAGCACCAGAAAATTGCTCTCTCATCACAAGACAACAAAGGAGGCTTAATTTCATAAAAGGTACCATCAGGAGCAGGTGGAGCAATAGGAGTGCTTAGGAAATCATTGTTGTTTGTGCTAGTGAAGTCACACAACTTGGTGTTCTTAGCAGAGTTCATTTTGTCAAAAGTGGAGCAAGCCAACAGCAGCAACAACTAGAGCAAGGACTAATTTTTTTGTGTTTTTGATAAGGGAAAGCAAACCAAACTAAACTAAACTAATTTTTTGGATTTTTTGATAAAAAGAGGCAACCAAAACTAAGCAACAGAAACTAATCAAAACAAAAACAAAGTAATGAGAAAGGTTGAGAAGGACTCCCCTTGTGAAGACGTCCTTAGCCTCCCCGGCAACGGCGCCAGAAATAAGCTTGATGGAATTTTCAATGCCTCGTTGGGATACCCCAAGATCAAGGTATGATGAGCACAGCAGCAAGTTTTCCCTCAGTAAGAAACCGAGGTTATAGAACCAGTATGAGGAAGGAAACGACTCAAAGTTGTTGCTAGAAGCTTGGAGACCTGCACAACACAAACTCAAGACTTTTCCCCAACGAACAGCGAGGTTGTCAATCTCACTGGTTTGCTGTAACAAAGGATTAACTGTATGGTGTGGAAGGTAATGGTGGTTTGCAACAAGTAAACAGTGACAGTGGAAGATGTATCAATGGTAAATATTGGACCGGAGTCCATAATTCACTAGAGGTGTTCTCCTTAGATAAACAAACATGGCATGCTGGGTAAAAGAATTACAGTAGGGCAATTGACAGGATTGAGCAAGTCATAACAATGCAATACTAGACATTCATGATCCTATGAGATTCAATTGGGAAATACAACAAGATACATAGACCGCCATCCAACTGAATCTATGACTAGAAGTCCACCTTTGGGTTATCATCTGACCCCCCTCTAGTATTAAGTTGCAAGCAACAGACAACTGCTTTAAGCAAAGTGTGTAAGGTAAACAATCCACTTGTTCCATGAACAAGAGACCGTTGTTTTATCCCTAGTGACAACAGCACATCTACAACCTTAGAGATTTATGTCACTTCTCTTAGATTAATAGAGGCATGAACCCACTATCGAGCATAAATACCCCCTCTTGGAGTCACTGGCAACTACTTGGACAAGATAGCTACTAACAACGGAGAGCATGCAAGATCACAAACAACACAGACATGATAGAATCAATAAGACAAACCATTAATCAATCAAACATAGTAATCTCAATATCCATCGGATCCCCGCAAACACAACATGCATGATTACAAATAGATGAGATCTTGATCATGAACTGTCGTGGGAATGGCCACGGCAGATGCTGCAATCGGCAGCGAGTAGTAGAACGAGGGGCAAGGGCGGCCAGCCATCTGCGGTGCGAGATGAGGGCAAAGACACAGGGTTTTACCCAGGTTCGGCCCCCCGGAGGGTAAAGACCTACTCCTGCTAGATTGTATTATGGAGGTGTTTACAATGGGCGAACTCGGCGACTAGGCGGCGAGTTGCTTGGGTGTATGAGGGAACGTGTCTCTACTCACCCCATGGGGAGGTTTATATAGGCTCACCTCCCCTAGGGTTTACATATCTCAACCGATTCGGTTACAGCTTTGGTAATCGTTTAACCTAGTCCGACTGGGCCTATCTACTCGCCTGGGCCTTCACCTTCCAGTCGCCCAGTACCTTGCTGGGCTTTGATCCACTCGCCGTTACGCAGGCCCACTCGCCGACCCTTGGGCCAGTCGGAAACGTCCCGCTGAGTATACCCCAGTAGGCGTATCCCCATCAGTAGTCCCCGAGGCCGTCGTTGATTAGGCGTGAGTGGCTGCTGGCAGTCGGAGTATACGGCTTCAAGTTGGCATCCAGTCGAATCGTCGGCGGGCTCCTGCATGAAGGAAAAAATCCGGCGAACCGAGTTGCGTCTCGGGCGAGTCGAGCCAACGGGACGCGGTCTCGGCGAGTGACTTAGCGAGCCGAATGGCTAGAGGTGGACCGTCAGGCGTGGTCAAACTAGCCGTTAAGGTAACTCAACGGTAACTTTCGGCGTAATCATCGCGCGGTAACGGCCCCCTAATTTGGCGGGCAACTCCCGCTATATAAGAGGAATGGTAGGCTATCGCAGAGCCATCCGCCCACCATTTCCTCCGAGTGCGCACATCTTCCGTCCTTTGCTTCCGCGACCCAATCGACCCGAAATCCTCCGTTCTCCAAACAACCTCTCGGCCATGGCCCTCTCCACCGAACCTTGGGGCAGATCCAAGTGCACAAGGGCGCAGCTGGCCTCCTTCGAGGAGGCCGGAATCCTGCGGGCCGGCTGCTGGCGTATCCCCGCAGCCGGAGAAACGACCCCAAACCCGCGAGAGAGAGAGTTCGTCTGTTTCACTAGTCACCTCGAGCGGGGGTTAGGGTTTCCCACATCTTTGTTCTTCCGGCGTTTCTGCGCCTACTACGGGATCCAGCCCTCAGATCTGGGTCCCCACAGCATCGAGCAGCTCGCCATCTTTGTGGCGTTCTGCGAGTGCTACTTGGGCTGCCGGCCCTACTTTCCCTTGTGGCAAGATCTGTTCCATGGACGGATCAGCCGCGAGGAGGCGGGCGGCCCAATGCTAGCCGCGGGCGGCTTGACTTTCCAACTCAAGTCCAAAGCTTCCTTCTTCGACCTGATGCTGCCGGCCAAAGCAGCGAGCGACTGGAAAAAGTCATGGTTCTACGTGACCGAGGCGACTCTGGAAGACGAGGCAGCGATCCCGCGGTACTCGGCCAACCGTTCCGAGCCACGCCACCTCCAGGTCGGCAAGCTCCCCGACGACCAGCGGATGGTCGTCGACGAGATGCTCCAGACCATCCGTGGTCTAAAGAAGAAGGGGCTCCAGACGGTAAACTTGTACAATTGTTGGCTTGGGCGGCGGCTCGTTCCGCTCGCCCAACGCGACCATTACATGTACCAGTACACGGGCCGGGGGGACTCGACGAAAGCCTGCCTCGACGAGTGGAAGCTGGAGGACTACCTCTCAGCATTGAAGAAGATCACCCAGGCGGCGTACGCGGATGCGCAGGCCGGGGTCCCCCCTACATCGCGAAGCGTCCGGCTCCGACGGTAATTTCTTTATCTTGTTCGCAGTCGCAGCATGTGCAGTCGCTGTAATTCTAACTCTGTTTCGTTGTTCATCGCAGCTGTTCCAAGTGGTGGAAGGGTGGCTACCACCCGCCGATGACGAGAGCCCCAGGCCATCCGCCCAGGATACAAGCGAATCGCCACCCGCCAAGGGCAACGAGGACGACGAGGACGAGTCCGAAGAGGAAATTGCCCCACTGGTCCGAAAGACCCGCGGGCAACGTCAGCGCGAAATCGAAGCGAGCAGGAGCCTCGAGCGTCATGATGATGACGACGAACTCCCAGAGACCACCTCGCGCCGTCAGGCCACTCCTTCGAAGAAGAAGAAGAAGGAAAAGGAGGCGAGGGCCCCCCTGAGGAGGAAAGTGAAGCCGCCGAAGACGGCCTCACCGCCGCACTCAACGAGCAGCTCTGATGCTCACAGCTCGGCCGGTGACGGCACGGCCCCGGCGACGACCGCGCTAGATGCGCCATCCGTGGAAGTGCCGCTGGCCTCAATGCCTCCGCCCTTCGCGCCGGTCTCCGGGCTAGGGAAGGCTCCGGCTGTGGCGACTTCGCCTCGCAAGGAGGTACCGAGCGTGGCGGTCTCGCCCCGCAAGGAAGCTCCGGCCGCGGCAGCTCCAATTCACGAGGAGGCCTCCGCCGAAGGCGTCCCGGAGGCACCAACCGTCACCTCAACGTCAAAGAAGCCGTCCGTATCCTGGGCCCCCGACGTCCTGGAACTGGGGCTTAGTCGCCGATTGGGACCTGAGCTGGAAAGACCGGCCGGCCTTCGCACAGGGCTGCGTTTCATTCCAGTCGCCAAGTGAGTGCACTCGGCCTTCTCTATTTTCTTTTAATACTTCGATTGTCTTTTATTGATTTGATTTGATGTGTAGGACCGGAGTGAAAAAGATGGGCCACCCGACCGTGGCCAAGGTACCCTCCGCCGCTAGCGAGGAGGATCCTTCTCGTAAGAGGAAAGTGGACGAGGTCGCCGCCTCAGCGGAAGGCAGCAAGAAGGCCAAGGGCGACGACATCGTCGCTGTCTCTGATGACGCGGCGGCCGCGCCGGCTGGACCCGCAGTGGAAACAACCGCGTCTACGAAGGAGGGCGTTTTGTTGCCTAGACCGGAGGAAGCGACTTCCTTTGGGGCGGGTGCCTCGACTGCTACCTTCCCCCGCTTCGTGACCAAGGCGGCCACGGCAAGTGGGGCTGCGCCCCCGAGCCTCGCTCCAGGGACCGCCGACGCTGAAATCGACCAACGTCGCGGGCACACGCCGGCGCTACTTACGTCTGTGGACGCAGTACAACTTCATGGCATGCTTGGTGCGGCTATCCAGGTACCTCCAGTCCCCGAGGATCAGGTCGGTGCTTAGCAGCGGCTTGATTCTTATACTTTCTCGTTTTGTACTTTCGAATCCAGTCCCCGAGTGCGTACTCGCTAAATTTTAGCGGGTGTGCACTGAGTAACTTTCGTGATCGCCAGTCCCCGAGTGCGCACTCGCTAAATTTTAGCGGGTGGGCACTGAGTAATTTTCGTGACCGCCAGTCCCCGAGTGCGCACTCGCTAAATTTTAGCGGGTGGGCACTGAGTAATTTTCATGTGTGCTGACTTTGAAGATGTACAGGGTCTGCTGCTGGAGTCGTCAGAGCGATTGGCTGCGAAGCAGCGTGCTGAGAAGGGATTGGGGTGGAGAAAGGATCCTCCGGCGGATCGGCGTCGGTGGCCATGTAGGTCGCGGCATGGCGACCGGTTCCGTCGTGGAGGTCGGCGGAGTTTTCCGACCCGGAGTCGAATTCGAAGATCCCGAGGATGGAGGGGTCCTCGAAATCTCCCGCGTTGGAGACCTGGGCGATGGAGCCCGCGGACGAGGCCGCGGTGATGGATCCGGCGAGTGACGCCGGGGTCGCCGAGTCGGCGTCGTCGGTGAGGGCCGCATCTTATGCGGCCGCTGAGTTCCCGGCCACGTTGCTGTGGGCCGAGTTGTACTCGGAGGCGAGGCGGTGGATCGTGCGAACCTGGCTCTCAGAGAGCCGATCGCGTGGTGGCGACTCGCGGATGCGAGCCGAGTCCTCCGAGGTGATGACGTCGGTGAGGCCGACGAAGAGGCTGATCGTGCCGATTGGCAAGATTACGCTGTGCGTGACGGGTCGCGCCGCCGGGACGTAGCTGCTCGGCAAGATCTGGAGCATCTCGCCGATCGCTACCATACGGCCGGTGGCGACCGTCTCGTTGATGGGCAAATTGGATCTCGCCGCAGAACACCGGCCAGACCGGCCAGGCCCCACGGTGGGCGCCACTGTCGTGGGAATGGCCACGGCAGATGCTGCAATCGGCAGCGAGTAGTAGAACGAGGGGCAAGGGCGTCCAGCCATCTGCGGTGCGAGATGAGGGCAAAGACACAGGGTTTTACCCAGGTTCGGCCCCCCAGAGGGTAAAGACCTACTCCTGCTAGATTGTATTATGGAGGTGTTTACAATGGGCGAACTCGGCGACTAGGCGGCGAGTTGCTTGGGTGTATGAGGGAACGTGTCTCTACTCACCCCATGGGGAGGTTTATATAGGCTCACCTCCCCTAGGGTTTACATATCTCAACCGATTCGGTTACAGCTTTGGTAATCGTTTAACCTAGTCCGACTGGGCCTATCTACTCGCCTGGGCCTTCACCTTCCAGTCGTCCAGTACCTTGCTGGGCTTTGATCCACTCGCCGTTACGCAGGCCCACTCGCCGACCCTTGGGCCAGTCGGAAACGTCCCGCTGAGTATACCCCAGTAGGCGTATCCCCATCATGAACGGAGCTCACAAGATCTAGACATGAAAGCACAAAGGAGGAGATACAACCATTAGCTACTACATGGACCCGTAGTCCAAGGTGGAACTACTCACGCTTCATACCGGAGGATGGCATGATGAAGAAGAAGGCCTCCGGGATGATCTCCCCTCTGGTAGGGTACCGGGAAGAGCTTGATATCCCCCACCCCCCCGATCTAGGTACGATGGTGGCGGCGGCTACAGACGGTTTCGTGGAATATTGATCGGGTACTTATGGTTTAGGCATCGGGGGCTTCTTATAGGCGAAGAGGCGAGGCAGGAGGGCAGCCAGGAGTCCCACACCCTGCCCAGGCACGATCTAGGTTGGGCCCATGCTTGGGGGGATGGCCGCCCTATGTCTCCCCTCCGTCTCTCCTCTTGACTCTGTGTTCTCCTTGGTGAAATATTGACTTTGGCTTTTGTCCCGTCCAATTCCGAGAATATTGATTTTCTGCCTTTCTGGAACCAAGAACAGAAGAAAACACGCAACTGGCACTGTGGCATCTTGTTAATAGGTTAGTACTAGAAAACATATAAAAACACCTCAAAGTGTAGACAAAGCAAAGCAAAGTAAAGTAGATACTAAACAAGCATGAAACATCAAAAATTATAGATACGTTTCTGACATATCAAATCTTTCCATGACAGTAGTCTCATCATCGGTGAAGGACATCATAGGTACTTCTGAGTTTTGATATTCGCTATTCATGTCCTTTTTCTCGGTGTAGAATCTGTAACCATTGATGTCGTACGACTGATAGGTCCTTAGGTTATGCGATGGGCCCTGTGACAAGGAGAATATGAGTTTTTGATCTTCCGTAGAAGGTGTCTGTGGGGGATTGTTCAGCAGCCTTTTCTTGAACCAACCCATGAAGCTGGAGTTGTGCTCTCTGGTTACGTATCCCTTCTTCCTCGGGCGGCCTTGGTCGATGTACTCCTACTCGATCAAGATTTTGTGCTCTTCCACCCAAGAGACGACCAATTCAATGTGTAGTAGCGCGAATCGGTGTGCCTTGTCAAAGTCTGCGCACCGATTAGCAATGCCAACATGTAGTGAGTGGTATCCCTCGCAGTGACTATACCCAGCGAGACTGCCGAGGTGCTTCTTGGTGGGTATTCCAACATCCTCGTTCTCTGTGGTTAGATAGTTCTAGCAGAAGGAGATGCACTCATATATTAGAAAGCCCTTGTCTATGCTTCCATCTGGACGGGACCTTCTGCGAATGAACCCTTCGATGACACCATTTATCCTTTCAAACGGCATCATGTTATGCAGGAATGTCGTCCCGAGCGAATGAACCCTTTGATGACACCGTTTAGCCTTTCCACGACATGTACAAGCAGATGTACCATGATGTCAAAGAATGCGAGAGGGAAGTAAATATCAAGCTCGCATTGTATCACCATGATCTCTTCCTGTAGCTTGTTGAGCTATTTCATGTCGATCGACTTTCTAGAGATGACGTTGAAAAAGTTGCAGAGCCCAAACAGCATCTCACGGACGTGCTCGTCCATTATCCCTCGGATCGCAACTGGAAGTATCTGTGTCACTAGCCTGTGATAATCGTGAATTTCATACCGCTGAACCTCTTCTTCGCCACGTCCAGATATCTTATTATCTTTCCCGAGTAACCGTGAGGAACATTGACTCCTAGGAGGGACCTGGAAAACTACATGATCTCCTCCTGACACAAAGTGCGGTAGGCAGCGCGAAGCACCACCACCTCATTCTTCTTAACCTTTTTGCGGAGACCTCGAGTCCCTTTTGTCTGATCGTCATCATCACTATCAGGATACTAAAGATCCTTCTTGATGCCAAGCAATTTTAGGACGTTTCTTGCTTTTGGCCCATTATTGGTCCTCTACGGCATGTTGAGCAGAGTGCCAAGCAGACTCTCGGTAACGTTCTCCGTGATGTGCATTACATCGAGGCTATGGGGCGTGTGGAGGACCTTCCAGTACGATAGGTCCCAAAAAACAGACCTTGCTTTCCATACACCGAACAATGGCTTTGTCCTCGATCGCTTCTTTTCTAGCGCAGGGCACTCTTCCCAATTATTCACAAGCTCCTTGATTTCTTCACCGCTCCTTGGACGCGGGGCTCTTTCAAGCTCGTCTTTAACATTGAACTGGTCACCATGTTTTCTCCATGGGTGATCCATGCGAATCCACTTTCGAGTCCCTTGGAACATGGTTTTCAAAGACACGGAATCCTTTGGTAGCTAGATATGCGGGGTCTTATCCATGCACTTGACACATGCATTGTGTTCGTGGTTCACCTAGGCTGATACATATGCATAACCAAGATAGTCATGCACCGTCGTGAGAGGGAAATATTCTCTAGTGTAGGCGTCCCACGTATGGGCTAGCGTCTCCCACAACGTGGCTAACTCCTCTTTCAATAGCCTAATATAAAGATGCATATCGATACCTGGTTGTTTCGGGCCCTAAATTAGAATGCTCATGTGTACGTACCTTTGCTTCGTGCAGAGCCACGAGGAGATGGTGTACGACCATACAAACACGGGCTAGGTGCTATGCGTGCTACTATGGTTGCCAAAAGGATTAAGTCCATCGATGCTCATACCCAACCTGGCGTTCCTTGCATCGCCCCCAAACTCTTCGAACTCGATGTCCAATGCATTCCACTTGCTAGCGTCTAAAGGGTGTGTCAGGATCTTGCCCTTATCTGGATCATCTTTGGGTTTCTCCTTTTTGCGCGTGCCATTGTATGAGCTTTTCTTCCTTAGGATCTACAAAATATCGCTGTAGACGGGGAGTGATAGGAAAGTACCATACCACTTTTTTAGGAACTTTCTTGTTCCCTCTCTTGTATCGACCATGGTCACACATCGTACATGTGGTTCTCTCTGTGTACTCGTTACGATAAAGTGCGCAATCATTGATGCATGCGTGGTATTTAATGTGCGATAGGTCGAGAGGGCACACAATTTTCTTGGCCTCCTTGATACTTGTTGGCAATGTGTTCCCCTTAGGAAGACCACCGCGCCAGAATTTCATGTTAGCATTGAAGCTCACGTCGGTCCATTTGTGTTCCGCCTTCATCACTAGAGCCTTGAGCATTACACTCAAGCGTGTATCCTCGGGCCGACACTTAGGATACAATGGAGTCATCCCGTCTATCTTCATTTGCGCCAGCTTGGCTTTCTCTCTAGATGAAGCTTTGGCGTTGCTCGTCTCCTTGAGGAGCAGTTCTTGAACATGAGGGTCCAGCAAGGCCAAAGTTAGCAGTGTATGGGTGTTCACGTCTTCTCCTTCTTCATAATGGTCATGCCCGCTGACATCTCCTTCTTCGTCATGATGATCATGCCCGCTGGTATATTCTTCGTCATGATGACCATGCCCACCAGGAGACTCTTCATCTTCTCGCATGCCCTCGTCTTCATGATGACCACTACCATTTGCAGCCGGCTCCTCATCGAAGTCGTGCATGAAATCGCGCCTGAGTAGGTGACCCTCCAATTGTCCAGAATCAGGGTAAATCTAGCGTTGGAGTTTGCATGTTCGACATGGACATCTTATCTGGGTCTTGTTGTTCCGAATCATGTCCGTGTTCGCGTCTTTTTTGTACCTAGTAACTCGACCTTCGCTCATTTTGATGACCATGGTTACCTGCACGGTATACACGTATAGAGAAAAAGAGAGAGTAGGTTAATTAGAACCACACCTTATGCACACACATGCATGGTTGCTAGAAAAATTCGGGATGACCTTTCCTAAAAGTAGGACATATGGGTGGTGCAAAAATTTGCCGAAATGGAAATGAATCAACATTTCGGCAAACACCCATGCACCACATGGGGGCAAACAATCAAAAACAAAAAACTTCTTTCCATGAAAACATTCATGCACCACACAAGCTTCATGTATAAACATCATCTTGGCGCCATCCGCCCGCGCGACAAGCTTCACCTACAAAACATGCATATTAATGGCAAATTACTCATCTAGTAGATTCAATACCGAGACGAGACTGCAATATGAGAGAGTGTGGACAAATAGATCTATACAAAGTAAGAGATATAGTGGTTGACAAATAGAGATGTGGAGGAGAAAAGTAAGTGTGTTTTAGATATACAAGTTGGGGAGAGGCTTCCCTTAACCAATCTATCAACGATGGTAGGTTTAAATACAAAAAATGGAGAAAAGTATGAACACAATGGGGTTGGAGGGAGGAGGAAGACAAGCTGGAGGAGGGGGAAGAAGGATGTGAAGTGGGTGGTGGTAGGTAGAGGGTTGCAAAAGTTGTCACCTTTTTTAGATCTCGACATGCACTTATGTGGTGCATATAGCAGACTTCTGTAGCGCATATGGCTATATGAGCCACAGATGGTTGGTCAGAGTGCGGTAAAAAATGTTCTATTTTGGGGCCCACCCTCACTTGCGCCACAAAAGACAACATTTATGTGGTGCATATCCACATATGCGCCACAAATGATTGGTCAGAGACCCTCACTTTCTATGGCGCATATAGCCAATGCGCTACAGAAGTTGAAACTTCTATGGCGCATATGATAATATGCGCCACATAAAGTTGGTAGCCCAACCCCAGTGGTGGGTCCCACCATACTTCTGTGGCGCACCGTCCCTATGCATGGGCCACAGAACATTGAAGGGTTTTGTGGCGCATTTGGTGATATGTGCCACTGGAATTTTTCTATGGCGCATGGTCCAGAATATGCGCCACAGATGAGTTATGTATCTATATCTGTTTTCCTAGTAGTGTCACTCTACGAAAATGCTTCTATGATGGGAGGTCCCGCGGTAAATCGAATCTACGAAAACACCTCATGCTGAATCCTCCTCGAGAAAGGGCAGACAGTAAGGTTGTGCGCCATAGTCTCCTCCGACTAGTCGCACAACGAGTGTGGAAGACCATGTTGCGCTAGTCGCTCACCCAGTCACTTGTCCAACATTTTGTTGGAATTATGCCCTAGAGGCAATAATAAAGATGTTATTATTATAATTCTTGTTCATGATAAAGTTTATATTCCATGCTAGAATTGTATTAAGCGGAAACTTTAATACTTGTGTGGTTTGTGAACAACACCGTGTCCCTAGTACGCCTCTATGGACTAGCTCATTGATTAATGATGGTTAAGGTTTCCTAACCATAGACATGAGTTGTCGATTAATAATGAGATCATATCATTGGGAGAATGATATGATGGACAGACCCAAACTAAGCAGAGCAATTAGATCGTGTCATCGTGTTCATCTTTGCGAAGCTTTTCTTATGTCAAATATTGTATTCCTTAGACCATGAGATAATGCAACTCCCTGGTATCGGAAGAAAGCTTTGAGGTCATCAAACGTCATCCTATGAGAGGGTGATCATAAAGGTGTCTCTCAGGTGATCGGAAAGTACCTGTTGGGTTGCATGTATCAAGATGGGATTTGTCCCTCCCAAGTCGAAGAGATATACTTCGGGCGCACTAGGTAATCGATATCAACACCGCTTGCAAGCACGTGGTTAAGGAGTTAATCACAAAATGATATCGGATTACGGAACGAGTAAAGTACTTGATGTGAACGAGATTGAACTAGGTATGCCGGTACCGACGATCGAATCTCGGGCAAGTAAAATATCGCGCGACGAAGGGAATATATATATGGTATTGATTGAATCCTGGCATCATGGTTCATCCGATATGATCATCGATGAATGTGTGGGAGTCAATATGGGTTTCCAGACCCCGCTGTTGATTATTGATAGAAGATCATGTTTGCATATTCTCGAACCGGAAGGGTCACACACTTAACGTGTCTCGACGCTAGGATAGATTGGATAATTGGTTTATTAGTTTTTGTTCGGAGTCTCGGATGAGATCCAGGACGTCACGAGAGGTTCCGGAATGGTCCAGAGAATAAGATTCATATAAGGCAAAGCAGATTTTGGAGTTCGAAATTGTTTCGGGTTGTTCGGTATTGTCCTGGAAGCTTCTAGAACCTTCTGGAGTGGGACCAACGTGGCCCCACTTGTCGGGAGGGGGCGTGGGCCTACGAGGGAGTGCCCTGTCCGCATTGGGCCAGGGGCACAAGGCCCCATAGGCCCAGCCGGCCAAGCCCTAGGGGAAACCCTAGGGGAGCTTCTAGAAGGGGGGAACTTGCCCCCCACTCCTCCCTCCTTGGCCGCCGGCCCTAGGGCTTGGGGAGGGGCAAGGCCAGCCGCCCACCCCTCTATATAAAGAGGTCTGGGGGCGCACCCTCCCCACACCTCCTCCTCAATCCCTAGCCGCCCTGCTGCCCTCCTCTCTCTCCCTCCCAACTGCGCGTAGGCGAAGCCCTGCTGCAGAAACTCTCCACCACTTGCACCACGCTGTCGTATTGTAGATCCATCCTATCTTTCCACCCCACTTTCTGGACCGAGGAAGGAGGAGACGTCGAGGTGCCGCACGTGTGCATATCTCGGAGGCATCGCCACTTGCGGTGTTCGATCGGATCGGATCGCGAGGAGGAGAAGCGAGTACGACTACATCAACCACGTTCCGTTGAACGTTCCGCTGTGCGAATCTTCAAGGGTATGAAGATCTCATCTATCCCCCCTCATTGTTTGCATCTCCTAGATTAGATCTTGGCTTTCCCGTTCGCATCCGTAGAATTTTTTTGATTTACTATGCTGCAAAACCCTTCAGTGGTATCAGAGCTAGATCTAAGCGTAGATGTGTTTCACGAGTAGAACGCAACATGCTTGTTGTGGGCGTTGATGTTTTATGTTGCAAGCATCTTGTTTGTGTACTTATTATGACGCGGGATAGTGATATCAAAGCGGTCCAGGCCAACTTTATGCGACCTCGTTCGCGAGACCGGCTCCGCACTTGACGTGCGGCTTGTTCCACACATGCGGCTGGTGGATGCCAGTTTCTCTCACTATAGTTGTCATGGGATTTACACCAGAGTTTGGAAACCATAATATCACCGTTGTGGCTTTCCGTAGGTAAGAATCGTTCTTAGCTTGCTACTCCCATAAGCCACGTAAAACATGCAACAACAAAGTAGAGGCGTCTAACTTGTTTTTGCAGGGAGTGTTTTCTATGATATGGTATGGCCCAAGATGTGATGTGTATGTTGTATGCAATGATCATGTTTTGTAATTTTTCACGACTTGCATGTCGATGAGTACACAACCGGCAGGAGCCATATGGTTGTCTTTATAATTGTGTATGACCTGTGTATCAACTTCTTATATGCCATGTAATAGCTTTACTTTATCGCTAAGTAGTTAGCAATAGTTGTAGTTGCTATTCGTGGTGGAGGCAATCATGGTGGAGTGATGGAGATCATGCTGGCACGCACAAGATGGAGATCATTGCGTGAAGATTGGCTATATCATGTCACATAAAGTTGTATGCATGTGATGTGTATCCTTTTATGTATCTTATTATGCTTAGATCACGACGGTAGCATTATAAGATGATTCCTCACTTAAAGATCAAGATAAAACTGTGTTCTCCCCATGTATGCACTGTTGCGAAAGTTCGTCGTGTTCAAGCATCACGTGATGATCGGGTGCTATAAACTCTATGTTCACATACAACGGGTGCAAGCCAGTTTTGCACACGCGGAAATACTTGGGTTTGACTTGACGAGACTAGCATGTACAAACATGGCCTCGGAACACACGAACCAAAAGATTAAGCATGATTCATATGAATGATATGATCGACACTTCGTTGTCCACCATTGAAACCACATCTCTTCTCGTGAAGATCGGATTAGGTGTGGTGAATTTGGATCATGTTCACTAAACAGCTTGAGGGATGTTGAATTTAGTGGGAGTTCATCTAGTAATTTGATTAAGTTGAACTAGTTATCATGAACATAGTATAAATTTTACTTGAAAATTTTGTAGATCAAATGGCTAAGTCCAACTTCAACTTCAACATTTTTGCTGAGAAAGAAAAGCTTAAGAACAATGGGTCTAACTTCACCAACTGGTTCCGCAATCTGAGAATCATTCTCGCTGGCGGACAAAAGGACTATTTCCTTGAGAAAGCGCTAGGTGACGCCCCTGCTGTAGATGCGCCGGCTAACGAGAAAGCTGTTTATCAGTCACGCAAAGATGATTATGGTGTGATTAAGAGCACCATGTTGTTTGCTATGGAATCGGACCTTCAAAATTGTTTTGAGGATTTCCCCGGGCCCTTTGAGATTCTTGAGGAACTGAAAACTATGTTTCAGACTCAGGCCCGTTCTGAGAGATATGAGATCTCTGAGAAATTCTTTAACTGCAAGATGGAGGAAGGGAGTTCCGTTAGTGAGCATGCCATAAAGATGTCGGGCTACACTCAACTCCTTGAGCAACTGGACTGCAAGATTCCAGAGGAGCTCAAGATTGACAGGGTTCTGCAATCACTCCCTCCTGGCTACAAAGGTTTTGTAGTTACTCATAATCAGATTGGTTCCACTCATACGATCACTGAGCTCTTCGCTAAGCTGAAAGCTGCGGAGGTGGACATCAAGAAAGATAATCATGTGTTGATGGTCAACAAGCCCCCCAGCTTTAAGAAAGGTAAGGGTGCAAAGAAGCCCTTCAAGAAAGGCAGCGGCAAGCGCGTTGCCCCTGCTGAGAAGAAGCTCAAGTCTGGACCTAAGCCGGACACTGAGTGCTTCTATTGCAAGGACAAGGGTCACTGGAAACGCAACTGTCTGAAGTACTTAGCGGACAAGAAGGCTGGCACCATCAAAGGTATATTTGATATACATGTTATTGATGTTTTCCTTACTATCCCTCGTTGTAGTGCCTGGGTATTTGATACTGGTTCAGTTGCTAATATTTGTAACTCGAAACAGGAACTGCGGAATAGACGGCGGCTAGCGAGGGATGAGGTGACGATGCGCGTTGGCAACGGATCGAGAGTTGATGTGATGGCCGTCGGCACGCTCTCCTTAGTTTTACCTTCAAGATTAGTTTTAAACCTCAATAAATGTTATTATGTGCCTGCGTTGAGCATGCACATCATATATGGATCGTGTTTATTGCAAGACAGTTATTCATTTAAATCTGAGAATAATGGTTGTTCTATTTATATGAGTAACATCTTTTATGGTCATGCACCTGCTGTGAATGGTTTATTTCTTCTGAATCTCGAAAGGGATGAAACACACATCCATAACATTGAGGCTAAGAGATACAAGGTAGATAGTGATAATTCTACTTATTTGTGGCACTGTCGTCTAGGTCATATTGGTGTAAAACACATGAAGAAACTCCATCTGATAGACTTTTGGAGTCTCTTGATTTTGAATCATTTGACACATGTGAGCCATGCCTCATGGGCAAGATGATTAAAACCCCGTTCTCCGGAATGATGGAGCGAGCAACGGACTTGTTGGAAATCATACATACCGATGTATGCGGACCGATGAGTGTTTCGACGCGCGGTGGATATCGCTATTTTCTCACTTTTACTGATGACTTAAGTAGATATGGGTATATCTATTTAATGAAACATAAATCTAAAACATTTGAAAAGTTCAAAGAATTTCAGAATGAAGTGGAAAACCATCGTAACAGAAAAATTAAGTTTCTACGATCCGATCGTGGAGGTGAATATTTGAGTTATGATTTTCTCACGCATCTTAAAGCAAGCGGAATCGTTTCGCAACTCACGCCACCCGGAACACCACAGCGCAATGGTGTGTCTGAACGCCGGAATCGAACTCTATTAGATATGGTGCGATCAATGATGTCTCTTACTGATTTGCCGTTGTCATTTTGGGGTTATGCATTAGAAACCGCTGCATTCACTTTAAATAGGGCACCATCTAAATCCATTGAGACGACACCGTATGAACTGTGGTTTGGTGCTAAACCTAAGTTGTCGTTTCTTAAAGTTTGGGGATGCGAAGCTTACGTCAAGAATTTGATGCCGGACAAGCTCGAACCCAAAGCGGAGAAATGCGTCTTCATAGGATACCCTAAGGAAACTATTGGGTATACCTTCTATCACAGATCAGAAGGCAAAGTGTTTGAACGGATCCTTCCTTGAGAAGGAGTTTCTGTAGGGGTTCCAAATCTTGGATAAGATAGAGCCCTCTGTGTTTACAATGCTAGTCCCTGGATCAATAGCTAGCATCCTCAGTTAAGATGTAATATCAAGAAACAAAGGTCATAATATAACTTTATAACCAGGAATAACATAAGTTTACTACATCAAACATAGCTCATTAGGCTATTTCATTACATTGCAACGGAATAACTATGGTCAAGTGGTCCTTCATCTTCAAAGTGCCACAGGCAGATGTTGGTTGTAGACTTTGTAATCCTAATCAAACAATCTTCACTAAAATCAATCAAACCTGCAACATACAAGTTACAGCCACAAAGGGTCAATACATTTGAATTGTATTGGCAAGTGATACTATGGTAGTATAGTGGAGTCTATCATCTATATGCATTTGGCTAAGTGGAGTTGAGGCTTGCATTGCTCAAAATAGATTTTTCTTATCATTTTGAAAATACTAAGTTTTTGCTTGACAAAATCATTTTCCTCAATCAAAGATTTCAAGATCCTTGTACCAAGCCATCTCTCCATCAATGATTGAAGAATTCAAACAACCCTTGTTCAAACCACAAGATTTTAATTTAGAAATTTGAATGATGAGATTCTTGATTGCTTCCATGTCTTGATGATCAAATTGTCCTTTACCAGGGACATGGCTAAGTACTTAGATTTTACACTCTGCAGAGGTGGTGCACTTTGCTCACAAGACTTGGTTTCCCAAGACAAGATCTTTCAGAAGCTTTCCCTTAGACCAAAATGGACGCGCTCCAACCTATCAAACACTACCACCCACTGTCCATTTGGCTAAGTTCTTGCAACCTATATGATCATGGCAGAGCCCATATTGCCAAGTGGTTGCACTTGAAGCTTCTCAACATTTGACATCTCAAATCTCTTTGTGCCTGGGTGGCATTCCACAAGTGAGATACACAATCCAAGCCATGGCATTGTGAACCACTCAACCATTCTCCACCAAGCAAGCCCATTCCACCCAGGGGATTCATTAACTTAGTTGTTTTATTAAACAAAAACATAAGTCCTTAGACTTAGAATATTTTTCCATAGTGTGAATATATATTCCACCCATGTTTTCTATTAGCTAAGCTAAGCTTGGTAGTATTAGGAAACTTTAACTTAGGAAAATCCTACTAAGGATTCATCTACTAGGATTTCCTATAGCAAGATCTATACTTAGCAAAATCCATGCAAGTTTACTTAGCAAAATCACTAATGCATAGAGAAAGTAATGGGACAAAAGTATGAAGCATCACTTGCCTTTTTGGTAGAGTATAGGTTCACTTCTTGATCTTTGCAACAATCACACTCTTCAAGTCACTACAAATCAATCAAGCAAGGCACAAACTCAATCTACCAATCAAGCAAAACAACACACATAAATAACAAAGTCAAAGAAATGCATGCAAGCATGCCAAGCTTTGTTTTGTTTGAAAAAGTGGTTCCTAGTGGGTCATAGTCATTTGGGTACATCTAATGGTCATTTACTAAAGTGGCTAAGTCATTTGCAAAAGGTTTCACTTAAAAACCATTTTCAAAACAAAGTGTTATTTTATGTGGTGTAGAAATATTTTTATTAAGGCATTAGTCTATAGGGTTCACCAAATGAGTTTCTATTGCAAAACTTGGTGTTCTTGGGTCAGTAGGTTTGGTCCAAACTATTTTCTCAAAGTTTTCTTTCCATACACATTTTCATAAATAAAACTATTCTTTTTATTTGGCTAGAAAATGACTTAGTTAAATAATTCAACTTAAATTTCACAAAATCATTTTTAACACTATGGGTTGGTTCCTAGGGTCAGTAGGGTCACAACAAACCAATTGGCAAAGGTTTGATCTCAAAATTTTTTTTTAAATGATTTTTCTAATGTTAGCAAGCACACAAAAGAATCTGCAAAATCAAACAATCTATCAAATACTATTTGATAAACTAAGGGTAGGGTTGGCTAGGGCTTGTTCTCCTGAATTCATTGATATAAAATTTGCAAAATTTGGACGTGTGGATCAAAAGATATAAGGGTTTGAAGTTTGTAAATAATTCTGATTTCAAATTCTAATTTCAATCTATCTGGTGACACGCGGCGGCTTCCTATTCGTCGGTACCGTTTCGGTTGGATCACGCGACGACAGCCGTTGGATTAAGTTAAATCGTGCGGCGCGCAGTGGTTACTTACCGCTTCAGTTAAATTCTTTCGTGGCCTTACGATGACGATCTAACGGTGCTAGGCACACCAGCCACAGATGGGTGGCGATATGCTACCGGCGAGCGGCGGAGCGGCCAGTTGGCGGCAGCGCTGGCGATGCAGGAAGCGAGGGAGAGAGGGAGGAAGCTCACCGGGTTCGTGGAGCGACGCTGATGCTCAACGTGGGACTGGTCCGTCGAGGGGCGCACAGGGATGGGCAGGATTGCTCGCCGGAGTTGGTACTGGCGACGGACGGCTCTGGTCGAAGTCGAAGACGAAGCTAGGAATCACCCGGAGACAAACGAGGCACACGGTCAGGAGCGCAAGGACACGAAGAAGGCGTGTGCGTGAACGAGGGGGTCGGGGTGGTCTGGAATTACCGGAGGAGCTCGTCGGGGCGAGACAGACGGCGGCGCTCAGAAGTTTGTCGTAGCCGAGGCTCTGGGGCGCCCGCGGTCAAATGGGTGGTACGGGGAGGAAGGTCTGGGAGTGGGGAGGCTGCCAGGGTGCTCGGGAAGGCTCGGGGTGGTGTGTGCTGGTCGGATTCGTCGGTGGAAGCTCGTCGGAGACGAAGCCGTTCGAGGACGAATTGCGACGGCCTGGGGGCGTGCTCGGGGAAGGGGTCAGGGGGGAAATGAAGAAGGGGTGCTGGCGATTTATCCTGCGTGGTCAAGTGGCAGATTCATTGCGAGATTAAGGCGTATTACGCCGGAGTTAATCCGCCTGCAACGGCCGGCGAGGGGTGGGGGAGAAGGGTCGTGCGGGTGGGGAGGACAAACAGTGGAAAGGGTCCACTGGTCAGTGGGGAAAAAGAATCGAGAGAAGGTCCACCTGCTAGTGAGGATGTGGGTTGCTTTTGGGGTGAGAAAAGTAACTCTTCGGGGGAGGGGAATCTGGGTTGTGGGATTGTTGGGCTGGGCCTTGTTGGGCTGGTCTATTTCCTCTTTTTTTTTCTGTCTATTTGTTTTATTCTTTTCTATTTTATTTTCTGAATTGATTATTCAAACACATGATTCAATCTACCAAATAAATTCAAACCAACATCACACTTCACAACTTTTGAACTTGATTCTGTTCAGTAACACATACCAAAATTCTAAAATAAAATAATATTTTAATTCATTTTAGGATCCATTCATTAATTAAATAAAATGTACTTTTAGTTATTTTATTTTTAATAAGGTTTGATTTATTTGATAAAATCACTATTTTAAATTCAATATTTTCATAACAAATCAGTAGGTTTTATTTGGAAATAAATAGTACTTGGATACTTGTTTAAAACAAAATATTATTTTACTTTAGGGTCCAATAATAATTATATAAAATGGGCCTTAGTTATTAAATCAATTAGAGTTTGATTTTATTATTAAAATCTTTATTTGAAACCTAAATATAAAATTAGTAGGTTTAATCTGGGAATATATAATATTGAGAAATTTGTTTTAAAACAAGATAACATTTTATTTTAGAGTCCACTATTTAATATAAAATAGACTTTCATTGTTAAATCCACTAGGGTTTGTTTTATTGAGAATATTTATTTTAAAATCTAAAGTAAAGTCAAAACATTTTAGTAGATTTTATTTGTGAATATAAAATACTTAGAAAACTTATTTTAAATAATTTAATAAGTTTTGATGTTTCAATTAAATTGGTAAGACCTTTTATTTTTAAAAGAGTTTGGATATTAATTATTTTATTTAAGAAATCCTTTATTATTTTTAATTAAACCTTTGCTATTTTATTTAAAATAAATTGTTTTAATTCAAAAGCTTGGCCAAGTTTTATTTTGGTTTTATAAAATAACCCTTATTTGTAAATCCATCTTTTCTTTTGAATATCAAATCCTTTTATTAAAAGATCCAAAATAGTAATTCCAAAACATTTTAATTTCCTTTATTAAATGTTTATCTTTAAGAATCCCTTTATGATTTTATTTAATTCAAATGGGTTTGAAGTTCCAATTGAGTTCAAAAAGTTTCTTCTGGCTCTGAAAATCAAACAAAGTTTTATTTTATTAATTTATTTTCACATTACAAGATTTGGAAAATCTTGGGATGTGACAGGCTACCACCCTTAAAATAAATCTCGTCCCGAGATTTGGGGAGGCTGGGGTTACAAGCAAGTTCAAAACAACTAGGGTACTACCACCCTTAAAAATTTTCAAACAAAATTACATATTGGCCTTCTTGGGTTTCTGGGAAAAATCTCTCTAAGTAAACAGTTGCATGTGTCCTTGGTTTCTTTACTTGACTCATGGGCCAAGGTTGAGATCCTTCATAGACTTGTTTAACTTGTTCTCTATCCTTTCTGGACAATTGTTTGCATAGTGGCCTAGTTCCTTGCATTTGAAACACATCACTTGGCTGATATCTTTCTTTTCCTTTGGTATCATTGCCTTTTGTTTGTTTCTTTGGTTCTTCTTCTTTTCTGGGCATTCATTAGCATAGTGTCCCATCTCTTTGCAATTGTAACATTGCTCTTGAGTAATATCTTTCTTGTTAGGGTTGGGGCATTTCTTCTTCTTCTTTTTGGGTCTCTCCATAGCTAGGAGTTCTTCTAGTTCATGTTCTTCATAGGTGGGAGATCTTTCTCTCTTCTTGGGGCATTGACCTTCATGTTTCTTGGATGCATGATCCTTGTCTTTGAAAATATTGCTAGCTTGGGTTCCTTCTAGATTAGCATCTTTGTCATCCTTGCTGTCATTAGTTCTTTGGGAAAAGTTTTCTCTCATGTTGATCATTTGAGTAACTAGTCCTTGCAACATTTGGGATTGAAGTTTCAAAATTCTTTGTATGGCTGGGTCTAGTCCATTGTTGTTGGCTAAAAGCTGAGTTGTCTCTTGGCTCAACTGGTTTTGGGTTACTATAAGTTCTCTCATGTTGTTCTCTTGGTTGTTGTTGTTGTTGTCATCAACCTTGATGTTGGAGTTTCTTGGAGTAGTCATCTGTTTGGGTTGAAGGGAGATTAGAATAGGCAAAAGATTTCTATGTAAGGGTTCTAATCACACACACCACAATTCACACAAGCAATGTGCAAGCAATCACAAACAAACATTCCACTCAAACAACAAGTTTCAAGCATATTTTTAGGCAAACAAAAATATTTTTGTTACACCACATAAGTTGGTGGGTTTGACTTATACTAAATATGGTGGTCCATCTATATGGTTCACTTGTGATCATTCCTTCCTTCTTGGTTGCTTCTTCTTACTTGAGATCATGGTTTCCTTGAGAAAAACTCTTGGTTGCAATTCTTCAAAGTTGTTGATGGTTTCTTCTTATTTTGCATTCCCTCGGTCTCTAAATCTTGAGTAAGATTTCCTTGTTTCACTTGTAGTCCTTGGTGAATATGCTGAAGATGTTGAAGTCATTAGAGTTGAATATGTTGAAGAAGTCTTTTGCATATGGTGTAGTCTTTGGTCATGGGGTAGGTTTTCCATCAAGTTGAAGTAGAAGAGAAGTAGAGTTGAAACCAAAATGGTTGAGGAAAGAGTTTACAAGTGTTTTTGTAAATAAGTTTTGGATCAAAATATAACTCTTATTTTTCTAAGGGTTTTTGTCCAATCCTAGGTTTTACAAATCCTACAGGCAACACAATGCTCTGATACCATCTGTAGGGGTTCCAAATCTTGGATAAGATAGAGCCCTCTGTGTTTACAATGCTAGTCCCTGGATCAATAGCTAGCATCCTCAGTTAAGATGTAATATCAAGAAACAAAGGTCATAATATAACTTTATAACCAGGAATAACATAAGTTTACTACATCAAACATAGCTCATTAGGCTATTTCATTACATTGCAGCGGAATAACTATGGTCAAGTGGTCCTTCATCTTCAAAGTGCCACAGGCAGATGTTGGTTGTAGACTTTGTAATCCTAATCAAACAATCTTCACTAAAATCAATCAAACCTGCAACATACAAGTTACAGCCACAAAGGGTCAATACATTTGAATTGTATTGGCAAGTGATACTATGGTAGTATAGTGGAGTCTATCATCTATATGCATTTGGCTAAGTGGAGTTGAGGCTTGCATTGCTCAAAATAGATTTTTCTTATCATTTTGAAAATACTAAGTTTTTGCTTGACAAAATCATTTTCCTCAATCAAAGATTTCAAGATCCTTGTACCAAGCCATCTCTCCATCAATGATTGAAGAATTCAAACAACCCTTGTTCAAACCACAAGATTTTAATTTAGAAATTTGAATGATGAGATTCTTGATTGCTTCCATGTCTTGATGATCAAATTGTCCTTTACCAGGGACATGGCTAAGTACTTAGATTTTACACTCTGCAGAGGTGGTGCACTTTGCTCACAAGACTTGGTTTCCCAAGACAAGATCTTTCAGAAGCTTTCCCTTAGACCAAAATGGACGCGCTCCAACCTATCAAACACTACCACCCACTGTCCATTTGGCTAAGTTCTTGCAACCTATATGATCATGGCAGAGCCCATATTGCCAAGTGGTTGCACTTGAAGCTTCTCAACATTTGACATCTCAAATCTCTTTGTGCCTGGGTGGCATTCCACAAGTGAGATACACAATCCAAGCCATGGCATTGTGAACCACTCAACCATTCTCCACCAAGCAAGCCCATTCCACCCAGGGGATTCATTAACTTAGTTGTTTTATTAAACAAAAACATAAGTCCTTAGACTTAGAATATTTTTCCATAGTGTGAATATATATTCCACCCATGTTTTCTATTAGCTAAGCTAAGCTTGGTAGTATTAGGAAACTTTAACTTAGGAAAATCCTACTAAGGATTCATCTACTAGGATTTCCTATAGCAAGATCTATACTTAGCAAAATCCATGCAAGTTTACTTAGCAAAATCACTAATGCATAGAGAAAGTAATGGGACAAAAGTATGAAGCATCACTTGCCTTTTTGGTAGAGTATAGGTTCACTTCTTGATCTTTGCAACAATCACACTCTTCAAGTCACTACAAATCAATCAAGCAAGGCACAAACTCAATCTACCAATCAAGCAAAACAACACACATAAATAACAAAGTCAAAGAAATGCATGCAAGCATGCCAAGCTTTGTTTTGTTTGAAAAAGTGGTTCCTAGTGGGTCATAGTCATTTGGGTACATCTAATGGTCATTTACTAAAGTGGCTAAGTCATTTGCAAAAGGTTTCACTTAAAAACCATTTTCAAAACAAAGTGTTATTTTATGTGGTGTAGAAATATTTTTATTAAGGCATTAGTCTATAGGGTTCACCAAATGAGTTTCTATTGCAAAACTTGGTGTTCTTGGGTCAGTAGGTTTGGTCCAAACTATTTTCTCAAAGTTTTCTTTCCATACACATTTTCATAAATAAAACTATTCTTTTTATTTGGCTAGAAAATGACTTAGTTAAATAATTCAACTTAAATTTCACAAAATCATTTTTAACACTATGGGTTGGTTCCTAGGGTCAGTAGGGTCACAACAAACCAATTGGCAAAGGTTTGATCTCAAAATTTTTTTTTAAATGATTTTTCTAATGTTAGCAAGCACACAAAAGAATCTGCAAAATCAAACAATCTATCAAATACTATTTGATAAACTAAGGGTAGGGTTGGCTAGGGCTTGTTCTCCTGAATTCATTGATATAAAATTTGCAAAATTTGGACGTGTGGATCAAAAGATATAAGGGTTTGAAGTTTGTAAATAATTCTGATTTCAAATTCTAATTTCAATCTATCTGGTGACACGCGGCGGCTTCCTATTCGTCGGTACCGTTTCGGTTGGATCACGCGACGACAGCCGTTGGATTAAGTTAAATCGTGCGGCGCGCAGTGGTTACTTACCGCTTCAGTTAAATTCTTTCGTGGCCTTACGATGACGATCTAACGGTGCTAGGCACACCAGCCACAGATGGGCGGCGATATGCTACCGGCGAGCGGCGGAGCGGCCAGTTGGCGGCGGCGCTGGCGATGCAGGAAGCGAGGGAGAGAGGGAGGAAGCTCACCGGGTTCGTGGAGCGACGCTGATGCTCAACGTGGGACTGGTCCGTCGAGGGGCGCACAGGGATGGGCAGGATTGCTCGCCGGAGTTGGTACTGGCGACGGACGGCTCTGGTCGAAGTCGAAGACGAAGCTAGGAATCACCCGGAGACAAACGAGGCACACGGTCAGGAGCGCAAGGACACGAAGAAGGCGTGTGCGTGAACGAGGGGGTCGGGGTGGTCTGGAATTACCGGAGGAGCTCGTCGGGGCGAGACAGACGGCGGCGCTCAGAAGTTTGTCGTAGCCGAGGCTCTGGGGCGCCCGCGGTCAAATGGGTGGTACGGGGAGGAAGGTCTGGGAGTGGGGAGGCTGCCAGGGTGCTCGGGAAGGCTCGGGGTGGTGTGTGCTGGTCGGATTCGTCGGTGGAAGCTCGTCGGAGACGAAGCCGTTCGAGGACGAATTGCGACGGCCTGGGGGCGTGCTCGGGGAAGGGGTCAGGGGGGAAATGAAGAAGGGGTGCTGGCGATTTATCCTGCGTGGTCAAGTGGCAGATTCATTGCGAGATTAAGGCGTATTACGCCGGAGTTAATCCGCCTGCAACGGCCGGCGAGGGGTGGGGGAGAAGGGTCGTGCGGGTGGGGAGGACAAACAGTGGAAAGGGTCCACTGGTCAGTGGGGAAAAAGAATCGAGAGAAGGTCCACCTGCTAGTGAGGATGTGGGTTGCTTTTGGGGTGAGAAAAGTAACTCTTCGGGGGAGGGGAATCTGGGCTGTGGGATTGTTGGGCTGGGCCTTGTTGGGCTGGTCTGTTTCCTCTTTTTTTTTCTGTCTATTTGTTTTATTCTTTTCTATTTTATTTTCTGAATTGATTATTCAAACACATGATTCAATCTACCAAATAAATTCAAACCAACATCACACTTCACAACTTTTGAACTTGATTCTGTTCAGTAACACATACCAAAATTCTAAAATAAAATAATATTTTAATTCATTTTAGGATCCATTCATTAATTAAATAAAATGTACTTTTAGTTATTTTATTTTTAATAAGGTTTGATTTATTTGATAAAATCACTATTTTAAATTCAATATTTTCAGAACAAATCAGTAGGTTTTATTTGGAAATAAATAGTACTTGGATACTTGTTTAAAACAAAATATTATTTTACTTTAGGGTCCAATAATAATTATATAAAATGGGCCTTAGTTATTAAATCAATTAGAGTTTGATTTTATTATTAAAATCTTTATTTGAAACCTAAATATAAAATTAGTAGGTTTAATCTGGGAATATATAATATTGAGAAATTTGTTTTAAAACAAGATAACATTTTATTTTAGAGTCCACTATTTAATATAAAATAGACTTTCATTGTTAAATCCACTAGGGTTTGTTTTATTGAGAATATTTATTTTAAAATCTAAAGTAAAGTCAAAACATTTTAGTAGATTTTATTTGTGAATATAAAATACTTAGAAAACTTATTTTAAATAATTTAATAAGTTTTGATGTTTCAATTAAATTGGTAAGACCTTTTATTTTTAAAAGAGTTTGGATATTAATTATTTTATTTAAGAAATCCTTTATTATTTTTAATTAAACCTTTGCTATTTTATTTAAAATAAATTGTTTTAATTCAAAAGCTTGGCCAAGTTTTATTTTGGTTTTATAAAATAACCCTTATTTGTAAATCCATCTTTTCTTTTGAATATCAAATCCTTTTATTAAAAGATCCAAAATAGTAATTCCAAAACATTTTAATTTCCTTTATTAAATGTTTATCTTTAAGAATCCCTTTATGATTTTATTTAATTCAAATGGGTTTGAAGTTCCAATTGAGTTCAAAAAGTTTCTTCTGGCTCTGAAAATCAAACAAAGTTTTATTTTATTAATTTATTTTCACATTACAAGATTTGGAAAATCTTGGGATGTGACAGTTTCTCTCGAAAGAAGTGAGTGGGAGGAAAGTATAGCTAGACGAGGTTGTTGAACCTTCTCTTGAGTTGGAGAGTAGCGTAGCACCTGAAATTGTTCCAGTGTCGTCTACACCAACAATAGAGGAAGCAAATGAAAAGGATCATGAAGCTTCAGACGATGCTACTACTGAACGTCACAGGTCGACAAGGTCACGTGCCCCTCCTGAGTGGTATGGCAACCCTGTCTTAACTGTCTTGTTAGTAGACAACAATGAACCTGCGAACTATGAGGAAGCGATGATGAGCCCAGACTCTGAGAAATGGCTAGAGGCCATGAAATCCGAATTAGGATCCATGAGCGAAAACCAAGTATGGACTTTGGTGGACCCTCCTAGCGACCGAAAGGCCGTTGAGTGCAAATGGATTTTCAAGAAGAAAACGGACGCAGATGGTAATGTTACTGTCTATAAAGCACGACTTGTCGCGAAAGGTTTTCGACAAGCTCAAGGTGTTGACTACGATGATACTTTCTCTCCCGTAGCGATGTTTAAGTCCATTCGGATTTTATTAGCAATTGCTGCGTTTCATGATTATGAAATATGGCAGATGGATGTCAAGACTGCGTTCCTCAATGGCAACATTGATGAAGAGTTGTATATGATGCAACCCGAAGGTTTTGTCGATCCTAAGGATGCTGATAAAGTGTGCAAACTTCAGCGTTCCATTTATGGACTGAAGCAAGCATCTCGGAGTTGGAACATTCGTTTTGATCAAGTAATCAAGAGCTTTGGATTTGTTCCAAATTGCTATGAAGCTTGTATCTACAAGAAAGTGAGTGGGAGCTCAGTGACATTTCTGGTACTATATGTGGATGACATATTGATTATTGGAAATGACATTGACATGCTTAACGATGTGAAGAGTTATTTGAACAAATGTTTTTCAATGAAAGACCTAGGGGAAGCTGCTTATATATTGGGCATCAAAATCTATAGAGATAGACAAAGACGCCTGATAGCTTTAAGCCAAAGTACATACCTAGACAAAGTTCTGAAAAGGTTCAGAATGGATAAGGCAAACAAAGGTTCAGTGCCCATGTTGTTAGGTAAGATATTGAGCAAGGCTCAGTTTCCAGCTACGGTAAATGATAGAGAAGCTATGAGCAAAGTGCCTTATGCCTCGGCCATAGGTTCTATCATGTATGCCATGCTGTGTACTAGACCGGATGTGTCCAATGCTCTTAGTTTGACGAGCAGGTACCAAAGTGATCCAGGAGTGGAACACTGGACAGCCATGAAGAACATCCTAAAGTATTTAAATAGGACTAAAGAAATGTTCTTAGTCTATGGAGGTGATGAACAGCTCGTCGTAGAGGGTTACGTCGACGCTAGTTTCAACACCGACAAGGATGATTCTAAATCTCAGACAGGATACGTTTATATTTTGAATGGAGGAGTTGTGAGCTGGAGAAGCTGCAAGCAAAGCGTGATCGCGGGATCTACAGTAGAGGCAGAATACATGGCTGCTGCAGAAGCGTCAAGTGAAGGAGTTTGGATCAGGAACTTCATCACTGAGCTTGGTGTGGTTCCAAGTGCCTTGGACCCACTGGAGATATTGTGTGACAACACTGGCGCCATAGCACTGGCTAAGGAACCAAGATATCATCCAAAGACCAAGCATATCAACCGAAGTTTCATATAATCCGAGATTATATAACAGATGGAGATCTGAAGATTAGCAAAGTACATACAGATCTGAATGTCGCAGATCCATTGACTAAACCTCTTCCACGAGCAAAACATGATCAGCACCTTAGTGCCATGGGTGTTAGATTGTTGCCAGATGTAAACTAGATTATTGACTCTAGTGCAAGTGGGAGACTGTTGGAATTATACCCTAGAGGCAATAATAAAGATGTTATTATTATAATTCTTGTTCATGATAAAGTTTATATTCCATGCTAGAATTGTATTAAGCGGAAACTTTAATACTTGTGTGGTCTGTAAACAACACCGTGTCCCTAGTACGCCTCTATGGACTAGCTCATTGATTAATGATGGTTAAGGTTTCCTAACCATGGACATGAGTTGTCGATTAATAATGAGATCATATCATTGGGAGAATGATATGATGGACAGACCCAAACTAAGCAGAGCAATTAGATCATGTCATCGTGTTCATCTTTGCGAAGCTTTTCTAATGTCAAATAATGTATTCCTTAGACCATGAGATAATGCAACTCCCTGGTATCGGAAGAAAGCTTTGAGGTCATCAAACGTCATCCTATGAGAGGGTGATCATAAAGGTGTCTCTCAGGTGATCGGAAAGTACCTGTTGGGTTGTACGTATCAAGATGGGATTTGTCCCTCCCAAGTCGGAGAGATATACTTCGGGCCCACTCGGTAATCGATATCAACACCGCTTACAAGCACGTGGTTAAGGAGTTAATCACAAAATGATATCGGATTACGGAACGAGTAAAGTACTTGCTGTGAACGAGATTTATCTAGGTATGCCGGTACCGACGATCGAATCTCGGGCAAGTAAAATATCGCGCGACGAAGGGAATATATATATGGGATTGATTGAATCCTGGCATCGTGGTTCATCTGATATGATCATCGATGAATGTGTGGGAGTCAATATGGGTTTCCAGACCCCGTTGTTGTTTATCTGCATATTCTCGAACCCGAAGGATCACACACTTAACGTGTCTCGACGCTAGGATAGATTGGATAATTGGTTTATGAGTTTTTGTTCGGAGTCTCGGATGAGATCCAGGACGTCACGAGAGGTTCCGGAATGGTCCGGAGAATAAGATTCATATAAGGGAAAGCAGATTTTGGAGTTCAGAATTGTTTTGGGTTGTTCGGTATTGTACCGGAAGCTTCTAGAACCTTCCGGAGTGGGACCAACGTGGCCCCACTTGTCGGGAGGTGGCGTGGGCCTACGAGGGAGTTCCCTGTCCGCATTGGGCCAGGGGCACAAGGCCCCATAGGCCCAGCCGGCCAAGCCCTAGGGGAAACCCTAGGGGAGCTTCTAGAAGGGGGGAAACTTGCCCCCCACTCCTCCATCCTTGGCCGCCGGCCCTAGGGCTTGGGGGAGGGGCAAGGGCCAGCCGCCCACCCCTCTATATAAAGAGGGATGCGGGCGCACCCTCCCCACACCTCCTCCTCAAGCCCTAGACGCCCTGCTGCCCTCCTCTCTCTCCCTCCCGACTGCGCGTAGGCGAAGCCCTGCTGCAGAAACTCTCCACCACTTGCACCACTCCGTCGTGTTGTAGATCCATCCTATCTCTCCACCCCACTTTCTGGACCGAGGAAGGAGGAGACATCGAGGTGCCGCACGTGTGCATCTCTCGGAGGCATTGCCACTTGCGGTGTTGGATCGGATCGGATCGCGAGGAGGAGAAGCGAGTACGACTACATCAACCACGGTCCGTTGAACGTTCCGCTATGCGAATCTTCAAGGGTATGAAGATCTCATCTATCCCCCCTCGTTGTTTGCATCTCCTAGATTAGATCTTGTCTTTCCCGTTCGCATCCGTAGAATTTTTTTGATTTACTATGCTGTGAAACCCTTCACATTTATCCAGGCAAGCCAGCCACACAAAGAACTTCACCCTGGGAGGAGCCCATGTCTTCCAGAATAACTTTCATGAATCCGATATAATTGTCCCTAGCTAGGAACAGAATATCGTAGCAGGATCTTTAGGAGTACTGGCCCTTTGCCGTCCATCTCCAGATCAAGTTTTCTGGTTCATATGTGAGTTGTACATCTTAGAGTCAAATAGAGAGATGAATGTATTACCAAAGGGCAAGCAGGCTTAGCACTCCAGAGATGCCATTAACCATTTGCACTCGCCTAGCACTTGTTGTATCATTGGGTGCTTCCTAGGTCATCTCTGGATGAGCGAGAAAAATTTGGCGCTATGTTCGCGATGGACTTCCATCTAGCCACATGTCTTCCCTAAAAAGTGTGGAGGTCCCATCATCTAGAATCATCCTGTTGGGTGCATCAAACACCTAATTCTCCTTGGGGAAATGCATGTCGATCTCGTGTCAAGGTTGCAGAGGGTCGATACACGTCCTCCATAGCCAACAGACCCAAAGGTTGATTATTGTGCATGCGAGGTCAAGGATCCCTAGACCCCCAAAGTGCAACGTTCGACTGAACTTGTCCTAGTTGACATGGAAGTGGCCAACTTTAGTGTCTGCTCTGCCCAATGAAAAGAAACCATGCAAGATCTTGATCACTTTCTTAAGAGCTTTCTCATTACAGATAACACTAGAAGATGGTGTAGCAGGATCGCAGCGAGCACCAATCCAGTGAGAGCTAAGGGACTTGCTCTAGGCATCATGGGATGACTTCTAGGTGGGTAGCTTATTAGCAATCTGATCCACCACTAGCTAGAAAGCCTCCATTCGAAGTCGTATAATCACGAGGGAGATTCCTAGATATTTGGCGGGGTAGGGTACTATCTAGCACTACATAACACCCGCTGCATCATTGCCCTCCTCCTTCGAGCAAGCGATAGGGGAACAAATAATTTAGCAAAGTTAGTCCGCAATCCTGAAGCCTAACAAAATAGGTATAGGATGTTTTCCACAACGTGTAGTTCGGCCTCATCTGGGTGGCCGTCGGAACACCGCTGAAAGGGTAATTGCCCCTATGTGTGGTTTTGGTGATTTATGACAATCCCTATGGACTAATGTTTTCACTGAGTTTTATATGAAGGTATATTCCATAGGTCATGCTTGTAGTCCATGTGTTGGATTCAAGTATGGATGCCATGAAGATAAAGATATACCTTGAGTATTGGCATCAAAATCATCGAGTTGAAGAGAAGAATATGATATGATCAAGATCTTGAGAGTGTGATCTCAATAGAAGAATTCAAGATATGGCTCTAAGTCGGTGTCATGGTAGCCTCATTAGTTGAGCTATGGTTGACTAAGATTTAGAGCATGTAATCAAATGAAGAGTTCCTTATGTACCTCAAGATATTAAGATGGAGCACGAGAAGATACTTGGTTGACCAATACAAAGAGTGAAGAGTGATTTCAAGTTGGTCAACACATGAAGCATAAAGAATGTACCACATGGTCTTGTGGTATGGTAAGCCTTGTCAATTATGCATCATGAACTAACCCATTATATATTTGCCTTTGCGTTTTCTATATGGGACATGTATCTTTCCATGGGCATGCTTCAAAAATGAAGATATTATATATCCCATGAGAGGATGACATCAAGTGGTGATCGTCATCAAGGTTGAGAAGGGCAAGTTCTAGATAAGCATCTCGAGAAGATCATTTGCTTGAAGCTTGCCGTCCATATTGGTGATAATGGACATGTGAATACATGTATTAATGAATCTATCCCATAGTGGTGTATGGGGAGCAAATTAGGAGTCTTCACGAAGCAACAATGATCAAGTGTTACATTCAGGCTTGGGTGGAGCTTGAAGCGTTGTCATCAAGATCAAGTAGGATGCGCAAGGAAAAGGTATGGCCTTGCTAGGTTTTCCTTTTACCGGTCTCAAGGTGGTTGTTGGGAGACCGGGTTATAGGATAGATAGCCGCACTATCAAGAGGGGCTTTCGGTTGTGTAACTTGATCACATCGTCATAGGAAGCTCAATCCTTTGCATACTTTGCATCTTCCTATTTTGTTGCTTCTTGGTGTTTCTCCATGTGAGGTTCTTGAGCTTGTTTCTAGCTCTTCAACAAGCCCAAGTTCATCGAAAACGGAATTCGTATGCATCTTCTATGGCATTTTCGAGTTTGAAGGTTTTATCGGTTCTTATTTAGGGAGGCTTCTTAACTTTCTTCATTTGGTTTTATCCCCCTTTGTTGGGCTATGATGTTTCTCTACACAATCTTGTATAGCTTGTTGTGCTTGTCAAAACAAGCCCAAGATCATCGAAATCGGAGTCCGGATGCAAAAGTTATTGCGTTTTTCGTGAAGCCTGTTTCATCCCGGTTGTGGATTCGGTTCAAACGGCTCCCAGACCGGGTGGTCCGGTGCCAGGACCGAAAAACCGGATCTGAAACCGGGATTTTCGGTTTTGCTATACCGAGTCTATCCGAGACTGTGTACTGACCCTAATTCCAGTTTTAAGTTCGGTTTTCCGGTTCAGGAACCAGACCGTCCGGTTCTGGAGCCGGTCCAACCGAACTTTCAACCGAGTTCGCACAGATTTCTTCCAACGACCATATTTGCTTTCCACTATAAAAGGGGGTTCTTCCCCCAACGTTTTAGAGCGTTCTTGACCACGAAATTGACCTCCATTGTTGAACCTCTTGAGCTTGCTTCCTCCCCCTTCCCTCCTATGATCCTTGCATCTTTTTGAGGGCTTTGGAAGAGGAGATCTAGATCTACAATCCCCACCAACCAATTCCTCCTCTAAGTGAGGGGAACCCATTGGATCTAGATCTTGGAGTCATTTGTTGGTTTCCACCATTGTTCTTCCTCTCTAATTCCTCCCTAGAACTTGTTGCTTTGGTGGGATTTGAGAGTGAAGGATTTCAGCACCATTGGTGTTCTTGCTTTGCATTCTTGCATAAGTGTTGAGCTCTCCATTACGATTTGTTCGAGTGAGATACTGTGAGCTTGTTACTCTTGGAGGGTGACCTCCTAGTTGGCTTGGCGGTTGGTGCCGCAGTGTTCTCTTCGTGGAAGTTGTGAAGAGACCCGGGCTTCTCCTTCGTGGAGCTTGTGAAGTTGTTGTGGAGCTTGCCATCTCCGGAGTGGAGGAAAAGCTATCCATAAGGAAAGGGCCTATTCCTTTGTGGGATAGACTCGGAGAAGAAGGTGAGCCTTTGTGGCGCGTGAGGAATCCTTCGTGGAACCTCACACCTCCCCAACGTGACGTAGCCCCCTTCCCAAAGGTGTTTAACACGGGAATACATCTTCGTCTCCGCGTGCCTCGGCTATCTCTATATCCGAGCTTACTTTCCTTGTGATAGCCATCGAGCTTGAAGTACTTATATCTTGCTTATCACTTGTGGTATATTTATCTTGTGCTATCTTGCTTATCTTAATTTGTTGTTGGTGCACTTAGTTGAGCCTAGTGTATTGAGGTTTTGTGCTTGTAAAATAAACGTTAGTTTAATTCCGCATTCTATCAAGCCAAAACCGTAATAGTTTTGAAATTGCCTATTCACCCCCCCCCCCTCTAGGCGACATCTCATGAGCCCCACAGTTAATTTGTTCTTGACGATTGTAAAGCGCAAGTCGTCTCATGAGAAGTGGACCAAGCTTAAAGAAATATTTGGTGGTTCCATTTCTAATATTGTCGGTGGTTTCTCTGAGGAGATATCTTTTCCTTCACATCATGAAGAGTTCCAAGTTGCTTCCACCTCCAGTCGCGATGAGTTCTCATCTTCACCCACTTCACCAATGTGTGGCAAGACACAAGGTAAAGATATGGTGAGTGGTGTTGGGAATTGCAATGTTGATATTGTGCTTGCTAATGATGATCCTTCATCTCTATCCCATTGCAATGTTTCTTCTTTGGACTTAACCACTTATTGCAACAATAATCCTATATCCCCTTTGTTGCTAGTCCTTGTATATAATCTAGAAATTATTTGAGTACTAGTGTAGATTATATGCTTGATTTGCCTTGTTTCCATGAACAAAATGCTTCTATTTCCTCTATTTGTTTATCTAACAATGTAGAGGAAATCAAACATTCTATGGAGCAAGACATGGTCATGAATGAAGATTCAAGAATATCCTCATCTTCATTCTCCCATGCTCACATGTGCCTTATGGCAAGAGGATCAAAGGTATCTCCTACTTTGGATCCCAATATATCTTGTAAATATAATAGCAATGATAATGATGATAGTGATAATGACATTGATGAGGATACTAGTGCTCTCTTGCTTGAGTTGACTTTTTTGTGTACCTCTCTTCGTGGTAATAATAAGGCTGTTACTTGTCTCAAACACGTTATGGACACCATAACTAAACAAACGGGAACCATAGAGGAGTTGGATTTCCAACTTGATGATGTGAGTCAGAGATTCAATCTCCTTAAGCAAGAGCTTGCCGAGGAGAAGCACACTAATTGTCTCCTCACACAAAAAATTGAATCTTATGAGCTTGAAAAGGAAAATTCCATTAATGATGCTTGTGCTACTAACTCTACTTCTTGTGAAGCATCTACCCTAAAGGAGAATGTTGAGCTAAGGGCTCAACTTGAGTTGCTAACTAGCAAGTATAGGAAATTGGAAGAAAGTCATGAAAAGCTCTCGGGCTCTCATAATGATCTTATAATCTCCCATGATGGTCTAAAGTTAGATTGTGAGGCAAGTATTACCAAGGTAACATCTCATGAGACTCTTTTGGACATTAGCACAACTTCTACTCAAAATGCTATTTTGCCATGTGCTAGTCCTAGTGATCCTTCTAGTCATACTAGTGATAAAACTTGTGTTGGATTACTTGCTTTGCCTTGTTGCTCTAACAATGAAGCTTCTACTTCCTCTAGTACATATATTTCTACTAACCATGTAGAGTAAATCAAAGAGCTCAAGGCCCAAGTCACTTCCTTGAGGAATGACTTGGAAAAGAGTCATGAAGGGAAATTCACACTCGATAATATCTTGAGTGTGCAAAAATCCCCTAATGATAAAAGTGGACTTGGATTCAACTCCAATAACAAGAACAAGTCCAATATAAACAAGAAGAAGGGCCAAAACCAACTCAAGAATCCGTCCAAGATTATTTGCTTCAAGTGCAAGGTTGAAGGACATCATGTAAGATCTTGTCCATTGAAGAAAAAGCACTTGAGTGATAAGCAACAAGGGAAGCGGCCACAAGTTCATGTTCAAGCCCAAGTTGAAGTTAGTCCACTTCCGAAGAAGAATCAAGATATTGCTCCCCAAGCCAAGAAATCAATAAAGAAGAGAAAGGGGAGCACTTTTTGCTACATATGTCGTGTGAAGGGGCACTTTGCCTCTTCATGTTCAAACGGTACCTTATCTAACCCTATCATTGTTGTTGATGATTATTCTCTTAGGAAGGATAAGGATGGCAATGTGTTTGCCAAGTTTGTTGGAACTCAAAGTGGTGTCAAGAAAAGAACCATTTGGGTTGCCAAGCCTATTGTGACTAACCTCTTAGGACCCAACTTGGTTGGGGACCACCAAGCTCAAACTTGAACAATAGGTGTTTGTGGAGGGCATTGGAGACTTGGCTAACTCTCGAAGAATTAAGGGATCTTCATATATTATATTTGATCAAGCCAAGTTATAAGGATTATCATTTCCCTATCTTATATCCAATGTGCCTCTTCGCGGTAACTTGTACTTAACTCATTTATATTGTACGTTACTTGCCCCTTTACATGTTTTGGTTTTGTACCAAGTATGTGTTTGTATTTGGTGTTCCTCATGCTTGCTTATTTTGTGTATTCAAGTATGTGTAGGTGTTTGGCACATCATTTACCCGTGTGTCTCGTTTTGAGCCTCTAATGCACCTTGATGATATCTTATTTGGCTCTTTTTGAGTGGTTAATGGAACATCCCATTTTGCGGGAGTAATGTAAGGTTCCCAACCTTTAATAAGGTAGAGATCCCTATGTTTACAATGCTAGTCCCTGGATCGATAGCTAGCATCCACAGTTAAGATGTAATATCAAGAAACAAATGTCATAATACAACTTTATAACCAGGAATAAAATAATTTATTACATCTTACATAGCTCATTTGGCTATCTCATTACAATGCAGCAGAATATAACAATAGCATGGGGTCCTTCATCTTCAAAGTGCCACAGGCAAACATGTTGGTTGTAGACTTGTAATCCTAATCAACACATCTCACTAACATCATACAAACCTGCAACATAATAATTTACAGCCACAAGGGTCAATACATTTGAATTGTATTGGCAAGTGATACTATGGTAGTATGGTGAAGTCTATCATCTATATGCATTTGGCTAAGTGGAGCTTAGACTTGCATTTCTCAAAATAGATTATCCTTAACATTTGAAAACACTAAGTTTTTGATTGACCAAAATCACCCAAGGCATCTCCCAATAGAAATTGGTGATCCTTTAACCCTTGTTCAACCACAAGCTTTTAACTTAGAAATTGGGATGAGGAGATTCTTGATAGCTTCCATGTCTTGATGCTCAAATTGTCCTTTGCCAAGGACATGGATAAGTACTTAGATTTTACACTCTATAGAGGTGGTGCACTTTCCCCACAAGACTTGGTTTCACCAAGACAAGATCTTTCAGAAGCCTTCCCTTAGATCAGAATGGACGCGCTCCAACCTATCAAACCCCTACCACCAACTGTCCATTTGGCTAAGTTATTGCAACCTATATGATCTAGGCAGAGCCCATAATGCCAAGTGGCTGCACTTGAAGCTTCTCAACATATGACATCTCAAATCTCTTTGTTCCTTGGTGGCCATCCACAAGTGAGATACACAAGGTAAACCATAGAAATGGGCCTTGTGAACCACTCAACATAAACCATTCCTTCCATTCCACCCAGGTGATTCATTCACTTAGTTGTTTTATTAAACAAAACATAAGTCCTTGACTTAGAAATATTCCATAGTATGAATATAATCCACCCTTGTTTTCTACTAGCTAAGCTAAGCATGATAGTAGTAGGAATCTTAAATTAGGAGGATTCTACTAAGGTTTCATCTACTAGGATTTCCCATGGCATAGTTTACACTTAGCAAAATTCCATGCAAGTCCTACTTAGAAATATCACTAATGCATAGTGAAAATAATGGGACAAAAGTATGAAGCATCACTTGCCTTTTTGGTAGAGAATATAAGTTCACTCCTTGATCTTGCAACAATCACACTCCTCAAGTCACTACATTTCAATCAAGCAAGGGCACAATTTCAATCTCCCATTCAAGCAACATCACATAAAATCATAGCAACAAAACAATGCATGCTAAAGATTGTTTTATTTGGAGAAGTGGTTTCTAATAGGTTATAAACATTTGAAAACACCTAATGATCATTTTATAAATTGGCAAAATCATTAGCAAAAGATTTCACTTCATAAACCATTTTTAAACTAAGTCATTATTTTATGTGGTTGAAAATGCCTTTAGCAAAGTAATAATCTTTATGGAGTTCACCAAATACATTTTGAAATCATAAAACTTGGTGCTTGGGGTCAGAGAGTTTATTCCAAAACATTTCCCAAAGATTTTCTCCCAAAAGCATTTTTAATAAATAAACATTATTTTTATTTGACTAGAAATGGTTTAAATCAATAGTTTATTCTTTTGCTTCACCAAATACATTTTTGAAACCACAAATTGATTTCTATGGTCAGTAGGTTCAAAACAAACCATTTGCCAAAGGTTTTATCTCAAAAATCATTTTTGAACAATTTTTATATTCTAATTATGCCTACATAAGTTTCTACAAAAACAATCAATTTAACAGAAGCATTTTACTAAACAAAGTGCATGGTCAGAAAGTACTTGTTTTTCTGAATCCATTGATATAAAATTTGCAAAATTTGGACGTGTGGTTTGAAAGTTATGAATTTTTCAAATTGGAACATCTAATAGACATTTCTGTTTTTATTTCAAACGGACAGGGCCACGCGTCGTGCTGTGATTGGTCTGTATCGCTTCGTGCGGATCGACAGATGCGAGCCGTTGGATCTAAGTGATATCGCACGGCTCAGAGCACTGCTTACCCTTTCGAGTTAGTTTCTATCCTAATCGTCAGATCAAGATCCTACGGACCATATCGCTTTGACCATTAGGCAGCGGCGCTGGCGGCGGCGACAGGCGGCGCGCGGTCAGACGGTGGTGGTGCTGGCGATGCAGGAAGCGAGGGAGGAAGGGGAGTGTCTCACCAGGTTCGTGGAGTGACGCTGAAGCTCGACGTGGTGATAGCTTGTCGAGGGGCGCACGATGGTGACGGCAATCGCTCGCCGGAGCTAGGGGTGGTGCCAAGAGCTTCTGCTTGTCGACGGGGACGGGGCTGCAGTCCACCAGAAAGCAAGAAAAAGGTACGGTTAGATGCGGGCGAGTGCATAGATCATAGGACCTTCAACGGTAGAGCTCGGGGTGGTCTGTTCTCACCGGGAAAGGTTGACGGAGCGGAGGCAGACGGCGGCGATGCTCAGGCGTGGTTGCTGCCGATGATGGGGGCACACGCGAGCGAGCTGAGGCCACTGGGAGGTGCACCAGGGTACGTGGAGCACACGTGTGTGGTCAAGGGGGAAAGGGGCGGTGAGGTCTGGTCGGATTCGTCGCCGGAGTATCGTCTGGCAGAGAGACTTCAAGGTCAAAATTGTAGCAGCCTGGTGGCTACTGTGGGGTGAGGTCTGGGGGAAACGGGAGAGGAGGCCAGGGCGATTAATAGGGAACAGTCGCGGCGAGTAATGGTCGCGGCATCAACGCGAATTGAAGCTGTCTTCAAATGCCAGTAACGACGAGGAGGAAAGAGGGGGGCGGGTTTCACGCGAGGAAGACGATGCCAGCATGGCACGGGTTCGGGTGTCAGCGAGAGAAGGAGAGGGAGAGTGGGGTCGACACGTCAGTGACTGCACGGGTCAATTCCTGAGTAAGAAGAAAAACGGTTCGGGGTGCAAGGGAGTGGGCTGGACTGCTGGGCTTAGTGGGCTAGCTGGGCTGGGCTAGTTAGTTTTATTTTTTTTGTACTGGTTGTTTTTCTTTTTCCCATTTGATTTTCTGTTTTGGTTTTGTTTAAATAATTCAAACATTCATTTGAATTCAAATCTTTGCCAAATTTTGTGAAGACTCAAATACTGATTAATAGTATATTCTGAAGTCAATTTTGGTAATAAAATTTTATTCTTTTTGGGGTCTTTTTAATTATTCAAAAAGTCCCTTGTTTTAAATCAAATAAGATTTAATAATATTTTAAAACACCATTTAAATTCTTAAACCTTCCAAATCTTTTTAGTAGGTTTTTAATTTGTTTAGTAGGGTGTCAAATAATTCATCTTGAATTATTTGGAAAGTATTTAATATGATTCATAAATCATTTGAATTGGGTATTTGTTTTATTTCCAATGGAATTAAATATAGTTTTAATTCCCTAAATTTTATTTGGAAGATTTATTTTATTTAAGTTAATTAAACAAGTTTTATTCCACTTGGGTAAATTCCAAAATACTATGTTCTCATGAATTATATAATTATTCTTATTAGAGATTTGTCTTTATTAAAATAGGGATAGAATGGTTAATGCCATTTTATATTATTTTGGAAATTCTTTATCCTTTTATGTTATTTGGATTTGGATTCCATTCATTCCATTTGCTTAATGGATTAGGCCAAGGTTTAATTTGGTCTTTAAATAATCCTTATTTAATATTTCTTTCTTCATCTTATAAAATCCATATCTTTTTATTTATAGATCCAAACTTGGTGACTCCAATTTGTAAAATCTTATTTAATGTTTATTTATTATTTTTAAATATCTTTAGGATTATTTGCTCACCATTTGGTATGGATTTTAGATAAGTGTTTTATTAGCTTTGGAAATTCAATTTCCTTATCTTATTAAATTCATAAGATTTTATCTATGGCTCCAAATTAAGTGAAACCAATTTCTATGGTCTTATAATATTTCTATTTGTCATTCTTGATCATTTCGAAATGTTTGTATGATCAGTTTTTATATGGATCAAATCTATAGTCTTAGAGATAACATGGAAATGTTTTTCTTTCATTAGGGTTTTAGGGTTTTGGTTTATTCTCCAAGTGTTTAAATTTCAAAATGCATCTTATGAGAAATGCATTCCACTTGATTTGAATTTAGTTAGATTCAAACATTTACCAAAGTTTGTTCCAGATGGGATTTTTAGTTTCCAATTAGAAACAAAAGTTTCTTTTCACTCTAAATTTCAACAATTATTTATTTTGTTTATTTATTTTCACATTACAAGATTTGGAAAATCTTGGGATGTGACAAGTAATATGCCTTGCACATCTCTCAAACCTTAAAATGTGTGTATGTGAGTACTACCACTTAGTATTGATATTCCAAGCTTATCTAGTCACTATGTGGTGTGTCATACTCATGAGAAATTCAAATTCTAAATGTCCATTAATTCTCTCTAGTTGAGGTTTCTTTGCCTCTTTTTAAGAAAAATTGAATATCACATTATGGGGGAGTAATATGCTACTTTTGCATATCACAATCCTTGGAAATATGAACATATGAGGTAGTGCCACTTAGAGTTGATATTGTTGATTATCTTGTTTCTAGGTGGCATGTTGGCTCAAACAAGGTCCTATTTTTGTTAGAAGCTTTTATTGCTCGTCTTTTGGTCTTTGTTTGAGTAAGAAATTCTTGGTGCGGTCTTTCTCAAATACATATCTCTATATCTTATTTGGGATACCATTTGCTTCAAGTTATTCTAATAATTGCTTTGCATGATTGTGTGACTAGTTGAAGCTATCAAGAATCTATATCTTTGCATAGTGCTTAATCTTTTTATTTCTATCCTATGCTTTTTATTGTGAAGATTTATATTTAATATCCATGCAATATACCACCGGAAATCTATTCCAATACACTCATTGTCTTCGACAATTGATATACTTGTGTGTGGTAGCATTTGTGGATCATCTTCACTTTAGAGTTAATCTCTTATTGCCTTACTTTCTTTCCAAAATTTTAGTGTGGCTCCCATTGTCTTCCTTGGATTTTGAACATCTCTTTGATGATGTTTTTGATTATCATCAAATGTGTTTTAGTAGAAGACAAACCTTTTATTCTCGGAACCTTGTGCCATTGTGAAAAGTATTAAGGGTTTGGTTTATTTGTTGAAACCTTGCTCTTTTGGGAGTTTGTTATCTCATTCTTTACTCTCTATTTTATTTTCTTGAATGAGATAAATCTTTGAGCATTTGTGTTTTTATTTCATCTTCCATGCTTAATAGTTTTTGCTCGGTTCATTTGTTGAACAAATCTTGTGTTGATTTGATTCTTTGATATAGTTTGGACAACAAATGTGTTTTGTCACACCTTGTATGCCTTCTTGAATATTTTTGGAGATTTGTCCAAAGTATATCTTCATTGGATCTTGAAAGTCTCGCGCATGCATGTTTACTAAATGTATATCTTATATCATGTTTTGATTTCTTTGATCCAATATATAGGGTATACTCTGTCAAATCCTTAAACAGCTAAGATGTGCATGAAATTCAAATTTCATCTCTAAATATGCACACATTTTTATGGAGTGTGTCCTATGTGTTGTGGTTATTTTAACCACTTTGGACCCAATAAGTTTGGGGACCAAGATGTACTTGAATGTTGTTTTAGGTACATTGAAGATGCAATGGATGCTTGTCTCGTCTATAAGGAAAGTGTTGTCACCACATGATAATTGGAGCCAAGCTAGGATGATCTACAAATTCTTATATACTACATCATATCATTGCTATCTCGGTAACAAGTATCTTATTCATGCATACTATTCTTCCATCCAATCTCTTATAGGTTGCATCTTGGCATGAATTTATTTGTTTGTAAATGTTCGATTCTTGCAATTATCTTTGAAAGACTTCTGTATCCTTATTGCTTATGTGAGTAATTTGAGATGATGCATATAATGGGGAGTATATAAAATCATGTTCATGATTCACCAATTCCAAATATGCCTTCTAGCAATTTATTGCATATCAACTCCTCAAGGTACTCTCATGTGCAATATTGTTGAAATTGCATTGAATCATTCCTTTTGATACTTGTTGCCTTTCTCAAAGTATCCCAACTAGCATTAGCTCCCTTAGTGTTAGTTGTGATGGTTTTGAGATTTCTTTTGTTTTTCTTTGGTGAAGTTCATTGATATACCATAAGATAAAATAGAGCCATGGGCTATATATGCACTTAAGCAAAATGTCCTCTTTGGTATATCTTATGACTTCCGCTTGGATATCATGTATTCTTTTTATTAACCTCTTATGTGTGGATGTTTCTTTGTGGATTATTATCATGTTTTTCCCTTAGAAACTTATATACACGAGAGTGTTAATCTCTCGCCTTGATATGCTCGCTCTTTTCCGACCATCTCTCTTATCCTCTTGATTTTTAATGGTATTGGTAAGGTCTTGATTTATGAGTGCTTGGTTTACTTTTATTGCATCTTCACACACTCATATCTCATATTTGGTGTCTTTTGGACTTAATCTTGTCTTGACAAGTGTATTTGCTTATATCTAATACTTGTATCTTTGTTGTGTTCTAAATAATATAGAGGGAGTGAGGATTCCATGTTTGTGCATATTGTATTCAAATGAAACAACTAATTTATGCACGAACCTTGGGGAGCTTCCTTATTTCACTTAGAGCACTATTTGTCCATTTGATTATTTGGATCTTTTGATTGCTTGCTTCATCCGTTGAAGTTCTTTCACCTTGTTATCCTTTTAGCAATCCTTGATCCTCAATATAGTTTGATTTCCTCCAAGTGTTCGTCATTGGATATCTGCACGTGATTTCACTCATATTACGAGTAATTCACACCTTGTGTAGGAACTCATACTATATTGTCCTTCTAACCTTGTTATCCATTTTGGCACTTGTTGTCAATGGCGGATCCGTTGACTAAACCTCTCCCAAGGGCAAAACATGACCAGCACTAAACCGCCATGGGTGTTCGGTATATTACCATGTAATCTAGATTAGTTGACTCTAGTGCAAGTGGGAGACTGTTGGAGATATGCCCTAGAGGCAATAATAAATGTAGTTATTATTATATATTTGTGTTTATGATAAATGTTTACATTCATGCTATAACAGTATTAACCGGAAACATTAATACTTGTGTGATTTGTAAACTAAAATAGAGTCCCTAGTAAGCCTCTTTATAATACTAGCTTGTTGGTTAATAGATGATCGTGGTTTCCTGATCATGAACATTGAGATGATTGTTGACAACAAGATCATATCATTAGGTGAATGGTATGATGGACATACTCCTATAGATAAGCGTAGCATAAAGATCAAGTCATTTTAATAGTTCAATTGATATAAGCTTTCTGATACATAGTAACCTAATTCCTTCGACCATGAGATCATGCTAATCACCATGACCAGAAGGATACTTTGATGACGTCAAACACCATACCGTAACTGGGTGGCTATAAAGATGGCATTGAGTGTTTAGAAAGTATGGGTTGAGGCACATGGATCAAGAGTGGGATTTGTCCATCCATATGACGGATAGATATACTCTAGGCCGGGATATCACGAACCGTAGGGAGACACACTTAAGGATTCGATGTTGTTTAGTAGATATGGAATGTTGACAGGGGTACTGAATGTTGTTCGGAGTATCGGATGGGATCCGGGATATCACGAGGAGATCCGGAATGGTCCGGAGAATAAGATTCATATAAGGAAAGTCCTATTTCGGAGTTCGGGAAAGTTTCCGATGATTTCATTTGAGAGGTTCTAGAAGGGTCTAGAAGGTTCATCGGTACAAAAGGAGAATGGTCCATGAACGTGTCATGGGTAAGTGGAATTATTGGATCATGTCCAAGGTCACTTGGTGTTGGCATATGCAAGAGAGAAATAAAGCTCTAAATTGAAAGTCAAACAGGAAGTTTGAAAAGTCAAACTGGAACAATGGTTTCCTAGTGGGAGAAGAAACAAGCCCATCTCTCAATCCAACTTGGTTTTGGGTTTGGATTCAAACCCGCCCCTCCCAAGGCTGCCCCTCCCTCTCATAAATAGAGGGGGAGGGTTGCCCCAAACAACACAAGTTCCAAGCCCTCCGACCCACGCCGCCGCCGCCCAGCGCTACCGCTCGCCGCCGCCGCCGCCTCGCCGCGTCGCCGCCGGTCCATCGCCGTCTCCCTAGCCGCCGCCGACACCTCCTCCTCCCGGATCTCTAAACCCTAGTTTTCCGAGAAACCCTAATCCACCATAACTCGCATCCGGCTTAGGCGAAGCCCTGCGGGATCTTCCCTCTACTTCCGACACCATGCTGCCATGCTGCCAGAATCGCGAGGGAGAACTGCAGCCTCTGCTGCCTGCTGGAACAAGGGAGAGGAAGGTCTTCATCGAGTACCGAACGTGTGACCGACTGCGGAAGCGCTGCCGAAACGCAGCGCCGGAAGGATCGTCTACGTGATCTTGAGATCGTCAAGTGTACGACTACATCACCCACGAGAATCTTCTCTCGTTAACCGCTTTGGAATCTTCAAGGGTGAGTTCTTCTATCGACTCGTTGCTACAATCTAGTAGATAGATCTTGGCTTGTTTGTGTGCATGTTGTAGAATTTTTTTGTTTTCCATGCTACGAACCCCTACAGTGGTATCAGAGTCGTGTCTATATGTAGATCTGTTGCACGAGTAGAACACAATGGTCATAGTGGGCGGTGGTGCTTTTATTATAAATTGCTTTTTGTGTACTTTGCATCTTGCGGTATGATGGGATGAAGCGGCCCGGGCTAACCTTACATGACATCGTTCATGAGACTTGCTCCACGCTCAACATGCAACTTGTATTGCATAAGTGGCTTTGCGGGTGCCTGTCTCTCCCATCATAGTATATATCCAATTTACAACGGGCACTTGATAGTTCAAGCATCAACGTTGTGGTTATTGTTCGTAAGTTAGAACGACACTTATTGAAAGCCCCAAACCACGTAAAATATGCAAAGAAAATTAGAGGCGTCTAACTTTGTTTTGCAGGGGTGTGCTGAGATGTGATATGGCCATGATTGTTATTATATATGATGTATGAAATGTTCCTTATTGTAAGTTGGCAACCGGCAGGAGCCATATGGTTGTCTTTAAAATTCCGTTAAGACCCGCGTGTATATTCCAAGTAGTTGTAATAATTGAAGCTGGTGGACGACAACCATGTAACGGCGCCATTGACCTTGACGCCATACCGGTGATGATGGAGATCATGTTCGTGCTTGAAGATGGAGATCGGAAGCACAAGAAGAAAGGTCATATCATATCACATATTATGAATTGCATATGATGTTAATCCTTTATGCATCTTGTATTGCTTAGTTATCGACGGTAGCATTATAAGATGATCCCTCAAGCACACAAATTTCAAGTTTTAAAGTGTTCATCCTTAGTAAGCACCGTTGCAAAAGCTTGTTGTTTCGAAGCACCACGTGATGATCGGGTGTGTTAGATTATGGAAGTGTATACAACGTGAGCAAGCCAGATTTTCTCATGCGGAAGCTAGGGTTTGATCTTGACGAGCCTAGCATGTACAGACATGGTATCGGAACATGGATTACCGAAAGGTAAAGCATGAGTCATATAGTAGATATGATGAACATGTTGATTGTTCGCCATTGAAGTTACATCAACTCTCGTGATGATCGGTTTTGATGTGCTAGATTTGGTTCCTGTGATCACTAAAACAATGAGAGGGATATTGTTTTGAGTGGTAGTTCACCTAGATTAATTTAACTATTAATTAGAACTCAATTTGTCATAAACTTAGTCTAAACTATTGCAAATATGTTGTAGATCCATGGCGGCCCCTACCATCAATTTTAATGCGTTCCTAGAGAAAGAAAAGTTGAAAAACAATGGAAGCAACTTCGCGGATTGGTTCCGCAATTTGAGGATTGTCCTCAATGCTGGTAACTTGATGTAACATCCCTAAATTCATATTCCAAAAACTCATTCATATCATCCTTGCATTCATCATCATTTAGGGATTTTCTCAAAATCATTTCAGAAAAACAGAAGCTTTTGATGATATGATTTTATGTGGACAGATTTAATTCAAAAGACCAACACCATTTGAAACTTGAATGTTTAGGAACTTGATTGCTTGCCTCCATCATTGGAAAGTTTAGGAGTAAAAGTTTGACCAAAGTTTTCAATTTGGAAATAAATTCAAAACCCTATTTTCAAAAACATTGCAAACCAGAGGCAATGTCTCTGATTGATTTAAGTCCAAACTTGACCAAAGCCCTTACAGAGTAACCACATGGTCAAATAACTGATTTTTGAAACCACAGTACCCTGCAAAAATCCCCAGAATTGTTTGAATTCAAAAAGGATTTGAAATCATATCTAAATCATTCCTGAAAACCAAATTAGAAAAGAAAAAGATTTAAACAAAAGAAAAGGGCCGAGCGCCAGATATCTGGCCCAGCAGAGGATCGAGCCCAACTAGCCCACCCGGGAGTTTCCTTTTCTTTTCTCACGCGCGAGCACACGCAGGCTGTCGCTGACAGACGGACCCCACCCCCATTTCGCACACATCGCTGAAGAGCGGGACCTGTCCACGTTGTCATCGTCTTCCTCAAACCACGCCCGCGACCACGTCGCAGCTGCAGTCACTGCCGGTAATGGCGCGGCTTAATTGGGCATTAAACCTCGGGCGTTTCCTGTCGAGAGACCGGCTATAAGAACCCCACCTCCTCGCAGTCATTTCCCCCCAGCCAATTCTGCATTCACGCCACCAGGCTGCCCACGACTCGCTCAAAACCGCCGCAGACAGAGCTCACTCCGGCGATCGATTCAGGTGAGCCCCGTGCACCCCTTCCCCTCTAGATTGTTCGAGCCACTTTGTAATCTCCTGGCGCACATCCTGACCCCACTATCTCATCCTGTATTGCCCCAGGTCGCCGTATTCGCTTGACGCCGTAAGCACCTGACGACCACCCCAACTCCGGCGACCAATCTCAGTAAGTCCCGTGCGCCCCTTGCCTTTTCCTTCACACGAGCGTGTTCGCAATTATCTTGCGCACCTCCTAAACCCCCTGGTTCGTGTTAGGGCGACGCGGAACCTCGGCAACGACTCCGACAACATCCACCCGACGCTAGACGCAACTCCGACGAGATCCAGAGCCCATCTCCGAGCGCCCCTCCGCAAACCAGTACCACGTCGAGCTTCAGCACGTCTTGGCGGATCTGGTAAGCACCTTCCTAATTCCTGGAGCGATGTAGAACGTCGGCGCCGCCATAGTCAGACGCGCCGCCGCCAGTTAGCGCCGCTAGCGCCGCCAGTTTGTGGCTTGGTAGTTTGGTCCGTTGGATCTGCATCATAGGGCTAGGATAGATCCTGAGCGAAGAGGTACGCGTGTGTCTGAGCCACCAGATCTCATTTAGATCGTGCGGTCCGCAGAGCTCGATCCGCGCAAACCGGTACGCGCCAGTGAGGTTGCGACGCGTGGCTAGGATGAATTCAAAAACAGAATTTAAACATGATTTAGATCCAAACTTCAAACTGCTATAACTTTTGAATGCCACGTTAGAATTTTACAAACTTTATACCGTTGGATTCAGTGAAACAAGACCTTTCTGAATATCCAATTTGTTTATCAAATAGTAACAGTTAAAATGACTATATTTGTAGAACATGTTTTAAGGCTATTTTAAGTATAGATTTATTTTGGTAAAATTGTATTGGAGCCAAATAAGTTTAGTTGGCAAATTTGTGACTTGTTAAGTTTCTGTAAACATGTGCATACTTGGTAGAGTTTTCAAAATCACCACTTAGTAAAATTCTTGCATGCATGCATTCATATTATTTTTGATTGAATATATTTGTGTGTAATTGTATGCTATATTTTGTGTAGATTTTGCTAGTGATTGTGATTGTGAAGAGTGATACTCTCCCCACTACCAAGGCAAGTGATATTTTCATGAATATTTCTATCCTATGTTTTGTACTAGCATTAGATATTTTGTTAAGTCTTGCATGCTATTTTTGACTAATGCTAAGTTGGGAAATCCTAAGTAGTGTAGAATGGTAGAATTGCTAGGGAATTTACCTAAGTTAAGTTATCTTACCATGCTTAGCCTAGCTATTTAGCAAACAAGGGTTGGTGGAAATCTATACACACTATGATGAAAATATCTCTAAGTCATGAGACTTATGCTTTTCTAATAAAACAACTAAGTCAAATGAACCTCCTGGGTGGAATGGATGGATTGGGTTATGTTGAGTGGTTACACAAGGCCATGGACTTGGGTTGTGTATCTCACTTGTGGAATGCCACCCAGGCACAAAGGGATTTGGAGGCCAAGTGTTGAGAAAGCTTACAGTGCAACCACTTGGCAAAATGGGCTCTGCCTTGATCATATAGGTTGCTAGAACTTAGTCACTTGGACAGTTGGTGGTAGTTGGGATAATAGGTTGGAACGCGTCCATTTGACTAAGGAAAAGCTTCTGAAAGGTCCTGTCTTGGGAAACCAAGTCTGGTGGGGAAAGTGCACAACCTCTGCAGATGGAAAACCTAAGTACTTAGCCTAGTACAAGGAAATGGACAATTTGAGCATCAAGACATGGAAGCTACAAGAATCTCATCACTCCAACTTCTAATTAAAAATTTGTGGGTGAACAAGGGTGAAGGACCCCAATGTCTATTGGTGGTTTCTTGGGAATGTTTTGACAAAGAAAAACTTAGTGATTTCAACTAATAGGAAAAACTATTTTCAAGCAAAGCAAGCCAAGCTACACTTAGCCAAAATGCATATAGTAATATAGTCCACTTAGAATATACTAAGGTATCACTTGCCAATACTATTCCAAAGTATTGACCCTGTGTGGCTGTAACTTGTGATGTTGCATGTTACTCCGATGATGAATAGGAGTCATGAGTCTACACTCAACATGCTTGCCTGTGGCACATGAAGATGAAGACTTATGTTTATTTACTTATTCCATAAACTCTTGTATTACGCCTTTGGCCCTGAGTTGTAAAAGACTATGTTTTATCTCTGGAATGAATGTAATAAACAACCTTTGTATCTGTGTACTTCATCTTAAACTGTGGATGCTAGCATTGATCCAGGGACTAGCATTGCAATCACAGGGATCTTTTCCTTTATAAAGGAGGGGTCTAACAGATGGTATCAGAGCACTGTGTTGCCTGTAGGATTATGACCCTAGGATTGGAAAACCACTAAGGAAAAGTTTTCAACTACTTCTACACTTGTCTATTCTTCTCGTAAAACTTTTCTAATATTTTCATTCTCAACTCCCTTTGTAGATGAACTCCATCAACGAAGCCGTGAAGAAAGGACCACTCATGACCATGACCTTGGAGTGTGAAACTGAGTTTCCCAATATTCTCAAGGACCTCATGGTGGCAATGGAAGCACATGGTGAAGCTGTGTACAAGGGCTTTCCAGTGATGGATGAAGGAGTGGAGTATTGGTGGGTGCAACTTCACTTGTACAAAAACAAGGAAGACAACCACAAAGAAAAGGGATTCTGCATGTACACCAACACTACAATGCACACCACATTCTTTGAGTCAGCCAGAGATGCAGCTTGGAGGACTATCAAAGAACTAAGTGCTAGAGTCAAGTGCAGAATGCTCAACCTCCAAAAAGACTTAGAGAAAGAGAAGGAACTTACTCAAGAGTTGGAAGCCACCAACCAAGAGTTAAGGGGAGATGTTATAGACTTAGTGATGGAGTCAAGAGAACAAGATTGGTGGATTGCCTCTAGGAACATTGTGTTTGCTAATAGATCCAGTGAGATTGGATTGTAAGGGCACTTCGTTAGTTGGACCACCACTTATCACCTTATTTCCAAAAATGATACTTTAAATAAGTATGGACCTTGATTGATGTAATGGACTTATGTATGCATGACTTGTGTGATGATTGTGTTCCATGGATATGTATGAATGTTTGTCTTGATTTACCTTGAATTGTGTTGTTCTAACTATTTCATTCTTATAAATAGATGCCTATTGCCATCATCACTATTGAGGAGTTCCAGGTTACTCGTTTTGGTCCCCGTATCATTGAGCTTACCACTTTGCTCGATCTCCCTCTTCCCACCATCACGGTGTACCCACTTACCAAGTTCGAGAGGAAGGACCTCTGGGGATTCAAGGTGAACCAGCCCGGACGCCAGACTGAGCCTACTACGGAGGCCATCGTCTTCAAGCTGATGCACGACGACAGGGAGAGAGGCATGGAGGTAGTCATGCAGGACCTGATAGGACGACTGTTAGGCCGTCACTCCCGACAGGTTAGGGGCACCCACTTTCACGTCTTCGGAAGACGTGATGTTGATGGAGAGTCCATCGACTTTGAGGACGACTCGAGGGACACGGCAGAGCCGATACGTCTCTACCTCCAGGACTTAGATACTCTTCTCAGGCACGTAGACACGGACAGGACGAACGTCATGCTCGGAAATGACGAGCTTCAGGTACAGCTTCGCGAGAAGGACAAGCTTTTTGCGCAGCAGGATGAGATGATCAAGGAAATGGAGACAAAGTTCGAGGCCCGGGACCGCAAGTTCAAGAGTCGGGAGAAACGCGTCCAGGATAGGAACAAGAAGATCTGGGACATGACCGAGGAACTGAAGTCCAAGGATTTCGAGCTAGAGCAGCAGCAGATGGTTATTGAGAGGCTTCGCTCCCAGAAGAGGGCTCTCAAGGCCAAGGTCGATTCCTTGACCACTACGATTGAGGAGAACAAGACCGCGATGGAGAACGCAGGTCTTACCTTCGTCGAGGAGGAGATTGATATTGATGAGTAGACTTGACTACTCGTTTACCTTTTATATTCGTACTTATTATTGAGAACTTATTATTGGACCATCCGACATGTGGATGGCTTGCCACTTGTGTGTTTTATTTCATGAACTCATCATCTGGTTGTTGAACTTTTATTCTTATGTTGCATGTTATGAGATTTGCTTGTGATGTATTGCGCATAAAACATCTAAGGGTATCTCATTCTTATCTATTTGAACAAACCACAGATGCCTCCCCGTCGCGCAAACCCCAACCCCAACAACATCACCCTGGAAATGCAACAAATGATGAATGCGCAAACACAGCTTATGCAAATGATGAAGACATTCATTCAAAACCAGAATAACAACAACAACAACCCCAACAACAACAACAACCCCAATAACAACAACAACAACAACAACAACAACAACAACAACAACAACAACAACAACAACAACAACAACAACCCACCGGGTTTTGATATGCTCACCAGATTTCTGCGATTGAGGCCAGCAAAGTTTTTGGGAACAACTGATCACATGGTGGCCAATGACTGGCTACGTTCCGTGAACAAGGACTTAGTGACCGTGGGCTGCACGGATGCTGAAAAAGTCAGGTTCGCAGCACATCTGTTGGAAGGACCAGCCGCCACATGGTGGGACAACTTCCAAATCACCACTCCTATTGATGAGGTGACTTGGGCTATCTTTGAAGATGGCTTTCGCACTGCTCATATCTCATCAGGAATGATGAGTCTGAAAAAGAAGGAGTTTCACAACTTGAAACAGCACCACCGCAGCGTGGCAGAATACATAGAAGAGTTCAACAATCTGGCGCGCTATGCACCGGATGAGGTTGACACAGATGCCAAAAGAAAGGAAAAATTTCTGGAGGGCTTGAATGATGAGCTGAATCTGCAACTGTCTGTGGCATATGTTCCAACTTACCAGTCTCTATGTGACAAGGCTGCTATTTTGGAGAATAAAATGAAGCAAGTCGAGAGTAGAAAGAGGAAACACTCCGACAAACACAGCTCTGGATCGTCCCACAAACGATCTCACTATGATGACAGTGGCAGCTCAGGATCCCATAAGCATGGGAAATTCAGCAAGCACAACCACAACCGTCATGACAACAAGCATCACCGCAGTCATGACAAGGACAAGTACAAGAACCACAAGGGTGGACATAAGAGCCACTATAGTGGAAATGGTAGTGGAAGTGGAAGCCAACCTCCTAAAAAGGACATCAGTCAGGTTGAGTGTTTCAAATGCAAGAAGCTGGGGCATTATGCTAATGAGTGCCCTGAGAAGAAAGTTGAAGGACCTATCAAGCCAAATCCTTTTCAGAAAGGACAGGTTAACCACATCAATGTGGAGGAGGTCTATGAGGAGCCTGATGCCGTTGCTGGTAAGTTCAGACTCAATTCAATTTCAGCATTTGTACTCTTTGATACCGGTGCATCTCATTCATTCATATCAAAAGCATTCGTTGAAAGAAATGAACTACCGGTAGAAACCATTGGGTGTCCTATAAGAGTAAATTCTCCAGGTGGAGAAATGATAGTAAACTCAGGTTGTCATGACTTAGTCATAGAGTTTGGAAAACATAAGTTTCCAGTGAACCTAATAATCCTGAATTCCCAAGGATTGGATGTGATTTTGGGAATGGATTGGATGGCTAAGTATGAGGGGATACTAGATTGTGCCAATCGTACAGTTACACTCACAACCCCAGAAGGTAAAAGAATAAAATTCAAGTCAAACTTTGAATCCAAGGGAAGTAAGTTGAATTCTCTTAAGGGGGTTAGCATGGACAGTGTGCCAATTGTATGTGAGTATCCAGATGTGTTTCCGGAAGAGTTGCCAGGAATGCCACCAGATAGAGATGTCGAATTTCTGATAGATTTGGTACCTGGTTCTGTACCAATAGCTAAGAGACCGTACAAAATGTCAGTTGATGAACTAAAAGAGCTCAAGAAGCAGCTAGGAGAACAGTTGCAGAAAGGGTTTATTCAACCAAGTTCTTCATCTTGGGGAGCCCCAGTATTGTTCGTGGAGAAGAAGGATAGAACACAAAGATTATGTATTGACTATCGTTCTCTCAACGAGGTAACCATCAAGAACAAATATCCTTTGCCAAGAATCAACGACTTGTTTGATCAGCTAGAAGGAGCATGTGTATTATCGAAGATTGATCTCCGGTCAGGTTATTTTCAACTCAAGATAAGAGAGCAAGACATACCTAAAACAGCATTCACCACAAGGTATGGATTGTATGAGTACACTTTAATGCCTTTTGGTTTAACCAACGCTCCAGCATACTTCATGAATATGATGAACAAAGTATTCATGGAATTTCTCGACAAGTTTGTTGTCGTTTTCATCGATGACATCTTAGTCTACTCCAAGAGCAAGGAAGAACATGAAAGACACTTACGCTTGATACTTGAGAAACTGAGGGAACATAAACTTTATGCCAAATTCAGCAAGTGTGAGTTCTGGTTAGAGGAAGTTGGTTTTCTTGGTCATGTTATGACAAAGGATGGTGTGGCAGTTGATCCTGCTAAGGTTTCAGCTGTGACAGAATGGGAATCACCCAAGAATGTGAAAGAAGTATGTAGTTTCCTCGGCTTAGCAGGTTACTACAGAAGATTCATTGAAAATTTCTCGAAGGTTGCTAAGCCAATGACAGAATTGTTAAAGAAGGACAAGAAATTTGCTTGGTCTGAAGGTTGCGAAGTCAGCTTCCAAGAGTTGAAGAAGAGACTTGTGACAGCACCAGTTCTATGTCTGCCAGATTTGGAAAAGGATTTACAAGTATATTGTGATGCGTCTCATCAAGGTTTGGGTGCTGTACTTATGCAAGACGGTAAAGTCGTAGCCTATGATTCGAGACAACTCAAAACTCATGAAGTAAACTATCCTACTCATGATTTGGAGTTGGCCTCTGTCGTCCATGCACTCAAAACATGGAGACATTACCTTTTGGGAAAGCGTTGTGAAGTGTTCACCGATCATAAGAGTTTGAAGTATATCTTCACCCAGAAGGAAATCAACATGAGACAAAGAAGATGGCTAGAGCTTATCAAGGATTACGACTTAAGTTTGCAATACCACCCCGGTAAAGCAAATGTAGTAGCAGATGCTCTAAGTCGTAAGACGTTTGTAAATGGCCTTACCAAAGGTGATTTGCCAGATGACTTGTGTAAGCAATTCAAGGAACTCAGATTGGAAATTGTGCCTGAAGGACATCTTATGTCTTTGGATGTTCAACCCACTTTGTTGGACAAGATCCGTGAAGCTCAGAAGACTGATAAGGAAATTGAAAAGATTAAGGGAAATATTAGTCTAGGGAAAGCTAAGAGTTTCCATATAGACGAACAAGGTACTTTATGGCACGGGAAACGTATATGTGTTCCACAAGACCCGGAGTTGCGGAAACTGATCTTACAAGAAGGTCACAACTCTCTGTATTCTATTCACCCAGGAAACACCAAGATGTACATGGATATGAAAGAAAGATTTTGGTGGAACAATCTAAAAAGGGACATCGCCGAGCATATTGCTTTGTGTGATGTGTGTAGCAGAGTAAAAGCGGAGCACCAGAAACCAGCAGGTTTACTTCAACCACTGCCTATTCCTGAATGGAAGTGGGAGAATATTGGTATGGATTTCATTACCGGATTACCAAGGACAAGGTCAGGGTATGATTCCATATGGGTAGTAGTGGATCGCCTAACTAAGGTGGCTCATTTCATACCCGTGAAGACAACATATACAAGTGCCAAGTTAGCAAAGATCTACATGAGCAGAATTGTATGCCTTCACGGTGTGCCTAAGAGTATTGTATCAGATAGGGGAACTCAATTCACTTCTCACTTTTGGAGACAGCTTCATGAATCCTTAGGAACAAGATTGGAATTCAGCACTGCTTTTCATCCTCAAACTGATGGACAAACAGAAAGGACTAACCAGATTCTTGAAGACATGTTGAGGGCATGTGCTTTAGATTATGGAGCAAGTTGGGATGAAAGATTGCCTTACGCAGAGTTCTCTTACAATAACAGTCATCAATCTAGTATTGGAATGGCACCGTTTGAGTTACTCTACGGAAGGAAGTGTACCACCCCATTGTTATGGAATGGTGTGGGAGAAAGAAGCTTATTTGGACCTGATCTTATCAAAGACGCCGAAGAGAAAGTCAAATTGGTTAAGGACAGATTGAAGATAGCACAGTACCGACAGAAAAGCTACGTGGATTCTAAGCATAGAGAAGTCACCTATGAAGTTGGGGATAGAGCTTATCTTAGGGTATCACCACTTCGTGGAGTGAAAAGATTTGGAGTCAAAGGAAAGTTGGCACCAAGATATGTTGGGCCATTCAAGATTCTAAGTCGCAAGGGAGAAGTTGCATATGAAGTTGAATTGCCAGAATCTCTGTCAGCTGTCCATAATGTGTTTCATGTGAGTCAGCTCAAGAAATGTCACCCAGAGATGGAAGAATCATCTTTGAAGGATACCATACCTTTGGAAGAAGTCCAACTAGAAAGTGATCTCACCTATGAGGAAAAGCCTGTCAAGATTCTTGAGACCGCAGAAAGAGTCACAAGGACAAAAACTATCAAGTTTTGCAAAGTGCAATGGAATCATCATTCCGAAGAGGAAGCAACATGGGAAAGAGAAGATGACCTTCAGAAAGACCACCCTCACCTATTTGCTAGCCAATCCGAATCTCGAGGGCGAGATTCATCTTAAGGGGGTTAGATTTTTAACATCCCTAAATTCATATTCCAAAAACTCATTCATATCATCCTTGCATTCATCATCATTTAGGGATTTTCTCAAAATCATTCAGAAAAATAGAAGCTTTTGATGATATGATTTTATGTGGACAGATTTAATTCAAAAGACCAACACCATTTGAAACTTGAATGTTTAGGAACTTGATTGCTTGCCTCCATCATTGGAAAGTTTAGGAGTAAAAGTTTGACCAAAGTTTTCAATTTGGAAATAAATTCAAAACCCTATTTTCAAAAACATTGCAAACCAGAGGCAATGTCTCTGATTGATTTAAGTCCAAACTTGACCAAAGCCCTTACAGAGTAACCACATGGTCAAATAACTGATTTTTGAAACCACAGTACCCTGCAAAAATCCCCAGAATTGTTTGAATTCAAAAAGGATTTGAAATCATATCTAAATCATTCCTGAAAACCAAATTAGAAAAGAAAAAGATTTAAACAAAAGAAAAGGGCCGAGCGCCAGATATCTGGCCCAGCAGAGGATCGAGCCCAACTAGCCCACCCGGGAGTTTCCTTTTCTTTTCTCACGCGCGAGCACACGCAGGCTGTCGCTGACAGACGGACCCCACCCCCATTTCGCACACATCGCTGACGAGCGGGCCCTGTCCACGCTGTCATCGTCTTCCTCAAACCACGCCCGCGACCACGTCGCAGCTGCAGTCACTGCCGGTAATGGCGCGGCTTAATTGGGCATTAAACCTCGGGCGTTTCCTGTCGAGAGACAGGCTATAAGAACCCCACCTCCTCGCAGTCATTTCCCCCCAGCCAATTCTGCATTCACGCCACCAGGTTGCCCACGACTCGCTCAAAACCGCCGCAGACAGAGCTCACTCCGGCGATCGATTCAGGTGAGCCCCGTGCGCCCCTTCCCCTCTGGATTGTTCGAGCCACTTTGTAATCTCCTGGCGCACATCCTGACCCCACTAGATCATCCTGTATTGCCCCAGGTCACCGTATTCGCTTGACGCCATAAGCACCTGACGACCACCCCAACTCCGGCGACCAATCTCAGTAAGTCCCGTGCGCCCCTTGCCTTTTCCTTCACACGAGCGTGTTCGCAATTATCTTGCGCACCTCCTAAACCCCCTGGTTCGTGTTAGGGCGACGCGGAACCTCGGCAACGACTCCGACAACATCCACCCGACGCCAGACGCAACTCCGACGTGATACAGAGCCCATCTCCGAGCGCCCCTCCGCAAACCAGTACCACGTCGAGCTTCAGCACATCTTGGCGGATCTGGTAAGCACCTTCCTACTTCCTGGAGCGATGTAGAACGCCGGCGCCGCCGTAGTCAGACGCGCCGCCGCCAGTTAGCGCCGCCAGTTTGTGGCTTGGTAGTTTGGTCCGTTGGATCTACATCGTAGAGCTAGGATAGATCCTGAGCGAAGAGGTACGCGTGTGTCTGAGCCGCCAGATCTCATTTAGATCGTGCGGTCCGCAGAGCTCGATCCGCGTGAACCGGTACGCGCCAGTGAGGTTGCGACGCGTGGCTAGGATGAATTCAAAAACAGAATTTGAACATGATTTAGATCCAAACTTCAAACTGTTATAACTTTTGAATGCCACGTTAGAATTTTACAAACTTTATACCGTTGGATTCAGTGAAACAATACCTTTCTGAATATCCAATTTGTTTATCAAATAGTAACAGTTAAAATGACTATATTTGTAGAACATGTTTTAAGGCTATTTTAAGTATAGATTTATTTTGGTAAAATTGTATTGGAGCCAAATAAGTTTAGTTGGCAAATTTGTGACTTGTTAAGTTTCTGTAAACATGTGCATACTTGGTAGAGTTTTCAAAATCACCACTTAGTAAAATTCTTGCATGCATGCATTCATATTATTTTTGATTGAATATATTTGTGTGTAATTGTATGCTATATTTTGTGTAGATTTTGCTAGTGATTGTGATTGTGAAGAGTGCTACTCTCCCCACTACCAAGGCAAGTGATATTTTCATGAATATTTCTATCCTATGTTTTGTACTAGCATTAGATATTTTGTTAAGTCTTGCATGCTATTTTTGACTAATGCTAAGTTGGGAAATCCTAAGTAGTGTAGAATGGTAGAATTGCTAGGGAATTTACCTAAGTTAAGTTTATCTTACCATGCTTAGCCTAGCTATTTAGAAAACAAGGGTTGGTGGAAATCTATACACACTATGATGAAAATATCTCTAAGTCATGAGACTTATGCTTTTCTAATAAAACAACTAAGTCAAATGAACCTCCTGGGTGGAATGGATGGATTGGGTTATGTTGAGTGGTTACACAAGGCCATGGACTTGGGTTGTGTATCTCACTTGTGGAATGTCACCCAGGCACAAAAGGGATTTGGAGGCCAAGTGTTGAAAAGCTTACAGTGCAACCACTTGGCAAAATGGGCTCTGCCTTGATCATATAGGTTGCTAGAACTTAGTCACTTGGACAGTTGGTGGTAGTTGGGATAATAGGTTGGAACGCGTCCATTTGACTAAGGAAAAGCTTCTGAAAGGTCCTGTCTTGGGAAACCAAGTCTGGTGGGGAAAGTGCACAACCTCTGCAGATGGAAAACCTAAGTACTTAGCCTAGTCCAAGGAAATGGACAATTTGAGCATCAAGACATGGAAGCTACAAGAATCTCATCACTCCAACTTCTAATTAAAAATTTGTGGGTGAACAAGGGTGAAGGACCCCAATGTCTATTGGTGGTTTCTTGGGAATGTTTTGACAAAGAAAAACTTAGTGATTTCAACTAATAGGAAAAACTATTTTCAAGCAAAGCAAGCCAAGCTACACTTAGCCAAAATGCATATAGTAATATAGTCCACTTAAAATATACTAAGGTATCACTTGCCAATACTATTCCAAAGTATTGACCCTCTGTGGCTGTAACTTGTGATGTTGCAGGTTACTCCGATGATGAATAGGAGTCATGAGTCTACACTCAACATGCTTGCCTGTGGCACATGAAGATGAAGACTTATGTTTATTTACTTATTCCATAAACTCTTGTATTAGGCCTTTGGCCCTGAGTTGTAAAAGACTATGTTTTATCTCTGGAATGAATGTAATAAACGACTTTTGTATCTGTGTACTTATCTTAAACTGTGGATGCTAGCATTGATCCAGGGACTAGCATTGCAATCACAGGGATCTTTTCCTTTATAAAGGAGGGGTCTAACACTTGACCTATGTGCTGGATGCACCGCTGGGTGACCCGCCTGCAGCTACTGCTACCGATGAAGTAAAGAATGTTTACCTCACTCAAAAGAATCAGTACTCCACAGTTCAATGTGCTATCTTGTATGGTTTGGAATCGGAGCTTCAGAAAAGGTTTGAGAACCATGACCCACATGATATTGTCTGTGAACTCAAAATGATATTTGAGGCTCACGCGGCAGTTGAGAGTTATGAGGCTTCTGAAAAGTTCTTTAACTGCAAGATGGAAGAGGGCAGCTCCGTCAGTGAGCATGTGCTTAAGATGTCTGGGCACGCAAACAAGCTCCAAAGTTTGGGTGGAGTGATTCCTAATTCTTTGGGGATTCACCGTGTCCTCCAATCAGTACCACCAAGTTACAAGAACTTTGTGATGAACTACAATATGCAAAACATGGATAATACGTTGCCAGAACTCTTCTCCATGTTGAAATCTGCGGAAGTGGAGATCAATAAGAGCACCAAGTGTTGTTGGTCAATAAGACCACCAAATTCAAGAAGCAAGGCAAGTCTAAGAAAAAGGAAAACTTCGAGAAGGGCGGTAAGAAAGTTACCGCGCCGGCGAAGAAGACCAAGTCTGGGCCTAAGCCTGATACTGAGTGCTTTTACTGCAAGGGAGAAGGTCACTGGAAGCGGAATTGCCCAAAGTACTTGGCAGATTTGAAGAACGGCAACATCAAGAAGAAAGGTATATCCGATATACATGTTATTGATGTGTATCTCACTAGTACTCCTAGTAGTGCCTGGGTATTTGATACTGGTTCGGTTGCTCATATTTGTAACTCGAAACAGGTACTGCAGAATAAACGGAAGCTAGCGAAGAACGAGGTGACGATGCGCGTTGGAAATGCATCAAAGGTTGATGTGATCGCGGTCGGCACGCTACCTCTTCATCTACCATCGGGATTAGTTTTATACTTAAATAATTGTTATTTGGTGCCTGCGTTGAGCATGATCATTATATCTGGATCATGTTTATTGCGAGACGGCTACTTGTTTAAGTCCGAGAATAATGGTTGTTCGATTTATATGAGTAATATGTTTTATGCACATGCACCTTTGATAGATGGTCTATTCTTATTGAATCTCGATAGTGGAAATACACATATTAATAACATTGAAGCTAAACGTTTGAAATTGAGCGATAACTCGACCTATATGTGGCACTGTCGTCTTGGTCACATTGGAGTGAAACGTATGAAGAAACTCATTCCGATGGACTTCTTGAATCACTTGATTTTGAATCACTTGAAAGATGCGAAGCATGTCTGATGGGTAAAATGACTAAGACTCCATTTTCTGGTATGATGGAGCGAGCTACGGACTTATTAGAAATCATACATACCGATGTGTGTGGTCCAATGAGTGTAGCATCACACGGTAGTTATCATTATGTTCTTACCTTCACGGATGACTTGAGTAGATATGGGTATATCTATTTCATGAAACATAAGTCCGAAACTTTCGAGAAGTTTAAGGAATTTCAAAGTGAGGTAGAGAATCAACGTAACAAGAAGATTAAATTTCTACGTTCTGATCGTGGAGGTGAATATCTAAGTTACGAGTTTGGCGAGCATTTGAAGAAATGCGGAATACTTTCACAATTGACACCCCCGGGAACACCACGGCGCAATGGTGTGTCCGAACATCGTAATCGAACTCTCTTAGATATGGTTCGTTCTATGATGTCACTTACAGATTTACCGCTATCGTTTTGGGGTTATGCATTAGAAACAACCGTATTCACTTTAAATAGGGCACCATCTAAATCCGTTGAAACGACACCGTATGAATTATGGTTTGGGAAGAAACCTAAATTGTCGTTCCTTAAAGTTTGGGGTTGCGAAGCCTATGTAAAGAATTTACAGCCGGACAAGCTTGAACCCAAAGCGGAAAAATGTGTCTTCATAGGATACCCGAAGGAAACTATTGGGTATACCTTCTATCATAGATCCGAGGGCAAAATCTTCGTTGCCAAGAATGGATCCTTTCTAGAGAAGGAATTTCTCTCGAAAGAAGTGACTGGAAGGAAAGTAGAACTCGACGAGGTTGTTGAACCTTCTCTCGAACTTGCGAGTAGCGTAACACCGGAAGTAGTTCCTATGGCGCCTACAACAATAAGAGAGGAAGCTAATGATGATGATCATGAAACTTTGTTTGAAGTTGCTACAGAACCTCGCAGGTCAACGAGAACTCGTACAACTCCTGATTGGTATGATCCCATTATAAATGTCATGTTGGTGGACAACACCGATGACCCTGCGACATATGAGGAAGAGATGATGAGCCCATATTCCAATAAATGGCAAGATTCCATGAAATCCGAGATTGGATCCATGTACAAAAACCAAGTATGGACTTTGGTGGACTTACGGATGGCCGGAAGGCTATAGAGAACAAATGGATTTTCAAGAAGAAAACAGCTGCTGATGGTAATGTTACTGTCTATAAACCTCGACTTGTCGCAAAAGGGTTTCGACAAATTCAAGGAGTTGACTACGATGAGACTTTCTCACCAGTAGCAAAGCTGAAGTCTGTGAGGATTATGTTAGCAATCGCTGCATATTATGATTATGAGATATGGCAGATGGATGTCAAAACAGTGTTCCTCAATGGAGACATTGATGAAGAGTTGTATATGATGCAACCCAAAGGTTTTGTTGATCCTAAAGATGCTAACAAGGTATGCAAACTTCAACGGTCCATATATGGATTGAAGCAAGCATCCCGAAGTTGGAATCAACGTTTTGATAAGGTAATCAAAAGCTTTGGTTTTATACAAACTTATGGAGAAGCTTGTATTTACAATAAAGTGAGTGGGAGTTCTGTAGCATTCTTAATACTATATGTAGATGACATATTGTTGATTGGGAATGATGTAGACCTTCTTAATAGTGTCAAGGATTATTTGAATAATAGTTTTTCAATGAAAGATCTTGGCGAAGCAGCTTACATATTAGGCATAAAGATTTATAGAGATAGATCGAGACGCCTAATATCATTGTCACAAAGTACATATTTGGACAAAGTTCTAAAGAGGTTTGGAATGGAAGATAGCAAGAAAGGGTTCTTGCCCATGTTGCCCAATACGACCTTGAGTAAAACTCAAAGTCCAGCAACGGCAGAAGATAGAGAAAGGATGAGTAAGACTCCCTATGCCTCAGCCATAGGATCTCTAATGTATGTCATGTTATGTACTAGACCCGATATTTCATATGCTGTTAGTTTGACTAGCAGATATCAAAGTGATCCAGGAGTGGATCATTGGACAACAGTAAAAAAAATCCTTAAGTACTTGAGAAGAACTAAGGATATGGTTCTTTCTTATGGAGGTGATGAACAGCTCGTTGTTAACGGTTACACCGATGCTAGTTGGAACACCGATCCGGATGATTCTAAATCTCAATCTGGATATGTATTTACTTTGAATGGTGCAGCAGTTAGCTGGAGGAGTGCAAAGCAAAGCGTTGTGGCGAGATTTTCAACTGAATCAGAATACATAGCTGCTTCGGAGGCTTCACAAGAGACGATATGGATGAAGGAGTTCATTACAGAGCTCGGTGTGGTTCCAAGTGCGCTGGACCCAATGTCTATCTATTGTGATAACATGGGCGCCATAGCCAATGCGCAAGAACCAAGGTCACACAAGAAGCTGAAGCATATCAAGCTACGTTTTCACGCTATTCGAGAGCATGTCCAAGATGGTGACATAAAGATTTGCAAAGTACACACAGATCTGAATGTGGCGGATCCGTTGACTAAACCTCTCCCGAGGGCAAAACATGACCAGCACCAAACCGCCATGGGTGTTCGGTACATTACCATGTAATCTAGATTAGTTGACTCTAGTGCAAGTGGGAGACTGTTGGATATATGCCCTAGAGGCAATAATAAATGTAGTTATTATTATATCTTTGTGTTTATGATAAATGTTTACATTCATGCTATAACAGTATTAACCGGAAACATTAATACTTGTGTGATTTTTAAACTAAAATAGAGTCCCTAGTAAAGCCTCTTTATAATACTAGCTTGTTGGTTAATAGATAATCGTGGTTTCCTGATCATGAACATTGAGATGATTGTTGACAACAAGATCATATCATTAGGAGAATGGTATGATGGACATAATCCTATAGATAAGCGTAGCATAAAGATCAAGTCATTTTAATAGTTCAATTGCTACAAGCTTTCTGATACACAGTAACCTAATTCCTTCGACCATGAGATCATGCTAATCACCATGACCAGAAGGATACTTTGATGACGTCAAACACCATACAGTAACTGGGTGGCTATAAAGATGGCATTGAGTGTTCGGAAAGTATGGGTTGAGGCACATGGATCAAGAGTGGGATTTGTCCATTCATATGACGGATAGATATACTCTAGGCCCTCTCGGTGGAATGTCATCCAATTAGCTTGCAAGCATGTGACTGGCTCACAAGGGATCACATACCACAGGAACGAGAAAACAGTACTTATCTGTAACAAGGTTGAACTAGGTATGCAAAGATACCGACGATCAAAACCTCGGATAAGTAAACTATCGTGAGACAAAGGGAAATTGGTATCGTATGTAAGTGGTTCATTCGATCGCAAAGTAATCATAGAAATATGTGGGAGCCATATGAATTTCCAGATTCCTATATTGGTTATTGATCGGAGAAGTGTCTCGGTCATGTCCGCATAATTCACGAACCGTAGGGAGACACACTTAAGGATTCGATGTTGTTTAGTAGATATGGAATGTTGACAGGGATACCGAATGTTGTTTGGAGTCTCGGATAGGATCCGGGATATCACAAGGAGATCCGGAATGGTCCGGAGAATAAGATTCATATAAGGAAAGTCCTATTTCGGAGTTCAGGAAAGTTTTCGATGATTTCATCGGAGAGGTTCTAGAAGGGTCTAGAAGGTTCACCGGTCCGAAAGGAGAATGGTCCATGAACGTGTCATGGATAAGTGGAATGATTGGATCATGTCCAAGGTCACTTGGTGTTGGCATATGCAAGAGAGAAATAAAGCTCTAAATTGAAAGTCAAACGGGAAGTTTAAAAAGTCAAACTGGAACAATGGTTTCCTAGTGGCAGAAGAAACAAGTCCTTCTCTCAATCCAACTTGGGTTTGAGTTTGGATTCAAACCCACCCCTCCCAAGGCTGCCCCTCCCTCTCATAAATAGAGGGGGAGGGATGCCCCAAACAACAAAAGTTCCAAGCCCTCTCCACGAGCCGCCGCCAGCGCCGCCGCGCCCCCTCGCCGTGCCGCCGCCTTGCGCCGCCGCCGGTTCGTCGTCGTCGCCCTAGCCGCCGCCGACACCTACTCCTCCCGGATCTCTAAACCCTAGTTTTCCGGGAAACCCTAATCCACCATAACTCGCATCCGGCTTAGGCGAAGCCCTGTGGGATCTTCCCTCTACTTTTGACACCACACCGTCATGCTATCGGAATCGCGAGGGAGAACTACAACCTCCGCTGCCTGCTGGAACAAGGGAGAGGAAGGTCTTCATCGAGTACCGAACGTGTGACCGTCTGTGGAAGCGCTGCCGGAGCGCAGCGCCGGAAGGATCGTCTACGCGATCTTGAGATCGACAAGTGTACGACTACATCACCCACGAGAATCTGCTCTCGTTAACCGCTTTGGAATCTTCAAGGGTGAGTTCTTCTATCGACTCGTTGCTACAATCTAGTAGATAGATCTTGGCTTGTTTGTGTGCATGCGGTAGAATTTTTTTTGTTTTCCATGCTACGAACCCCTACACCAAGTTCATCAAAAACGGAATTCGTATGCATCTTCTATGGCGTTTTCGAGTTTGAAGGTTTTATCGGTTCTTATTTAGGGAGGCTTCTTACCTTTCTTCATTTTGTTTTATCCTCCTTTGTTGGGCTATGATGTTTCTCTGCACAACCTTGTAGAGCTTGTTGTCCTTGTCAAAACAAGCCCAAGATCATCGAAATCGGAGTCCGTATGCAAAAGTTATTGCGTTTTTCGTGAAGCCTGTTTCATCCCGGTTGTGGATTCGGTTCAACCGGCTCCCAGACCGGGTGGTCCGATGCCAGGACCGAAAAACCGGATCTGAAACCGGGATTTTCGGTTTTGCTATACCGAGTCTATCCGAGACTGTGTACTGACCCTAATTCCGGTTTTAAGTTCGGTTTTCCGGTCCAGGAATCGGACCGTCCGGTTCTGGAGCCGGTCCAACCGAACTTTCAACCGAGTTCGCACAGATTTCTTCCAATGGCCATATTTGCTTTGCACTATAAAAGGGGGTTCTTCCCCCAACGTTTTAGGGCGTTCTTGACCACGAAATTGACCTCCATTGTTGAACCTCTTGAGCTTTCTTCCTCCCCCTTCCCTCCTATGATTCTTGCATATTTTTGAGGGCTTTGGAAGAGGAGATCTAGATCTACAATCCCCACCAACCAATTCCTCCTCTAAGTGAGGGGAACCCATTGGATCTAGATCTTGGAGTCATTTGTTGGTTTCCACCATTGTTCTTCCTCTCTAATTCCTCCCTAGAACTTGTTGCTTTGGTGGGATTTGAGAGTGAAGGATTTGAGCACCCTTGGTGTTCTTGCTTTGCATTCTTGCATAAGTGTTGAGCTCTCCATTACGATTTGTTCGAGTGAGAGACCGTGAGCTTGTTACTCTTGGAGGGTGACCTCCTAGTTGGCTTAGCGGTTGGTGTCGCGGTGTTCTCATCGTGGAAGATTGTGAAGAGACACGAGCTTCTCCTTCGTGGAGCTTGTGAAGTTGTTGTGGAGCTTGCCATCTCCGGAGTGGAGGAAAAGCTATCCATAAGGAAAGGGCCTATTCCTTCGTGGGATAGACTCGGAGAAGAAGGTGAGCCTTTGTGGCGCGTGAGGAATCCTTCGTGGAACCTCACACCTCTCCAACGTGACGTATCCCCATTCCCAAAGGTGGTGAACACGGGAATATATCTTCGTCTCCGCGTGCCTTGGTTATCTCTATATCCGAGCTTACTTTCCTTGTGATAGCCATCGAGCTTGAAGTACTTATATCTTGCTTATCACTTGTGGTATATTTATCTTGTGCTATCTTGCTTAGCTTAATTTGTTGTTGGTGCACTTAGTTGAGCCTAGTATATTGAGGTTTTGTGTTTGTAAAATAAACGTTAGTTTAATTCCGCATTCTATCAAGCCAAAACCGTAATAGTTTTGAAATTGCCTATTCACCCCCCTCTAGGCGACATCTCTATCCTTTCAACCGACGACTCTTCTTCATGACCATGTTGAAGAGGGAGTAGTCCATCCCCGGACTATGGGTTTTTGGAAGTAGCTTGTCCCCCTCTCTCTCGTTCTAGTGCCATATGAGCTGCCTAACATGATTATGACCATCTATTTGTAATCCTTTTGTGGTGGATCTTGGTCTTTATGATATGAGTGCTTGAGATTGCAATTTTTAGATTGTGTTTAATGTATAATTAGATGTATATTATATACATCTTTCTTTATTACTTTGTTCGGATCAAACTAGTATGATAGGGCATGAGAAGGGAAACGTGTGCATTAGTTGGATTAACATGATAGTACAGAACTGAACAGTGATAGAAATTTTGGGTCCTACTATGGTTTTTACCTTTTCGGTGTTACCTCACTAGGTATAAATGAATACATGTACTCCCTCTGATCCATATTACTTGTCATTGAAATGGATGTATATAGCACTAAAACATGTCTAGATACATCTAGTTTAATGACAAGTAATATGAATCGGAGGGAGTACTACTATTTCCTAGTGAAAAATATTCGATATTCAATTCCATGTTATAGAAGCAAAGGCAATACTCTACTTATCTTAAATCTAGTTTGTGGAGGGTTCTCTTACTAGAGGAGTATTAGTGGGATGTGTTGCATCATCTCAACCATAGTACATGATGCCCCTATAAATAGTAACCAAATACATTATAAACTCAAATCAATATTATGACTTCTCTGAATCCGTTTTGAGTCCACCATGTTTATGGGAGAGTAGATGTGTGAAACTAAGTCCGGTTCGTTTTTAATCATAAGAAACAACTTTTGCACCCACACACCTTTTTTTTAATTTCATACACATTTAATCTGAAAATACAAAAACATCTAGTACACTTGTATTTAGTTCTTTCATACACTTTACACCACTACCAACACCATTGCACTATATTCGTGCATTGCATTTAGTTTATCTTTGAAAGGATAGAGATGTCGCCTAGAGAGGGTGAATAGGCAATTTTAAAACTACTAGTTAAATGCCCATGCATTGGCACGGGATAAAAGAAATTTAGACACACCGATCAAAGAATTACTTTATGCTTATACAATGTTCTTACTAAATGTGTAAATATTAAAAGTTGTCATGCTTTACTAGTGCAACAAAAACTTCCATGAGACACCGAAAGTAAATCCTATCATCATCGCATGCTCATGGATGCACAAAAGTCGTCTAAACATGAGTATGAAATTTATTTAAAAAATCACAAAGTGCTATAGATATTGTAAGACCAACTATATCTCAAGGTTATATAAGGTTTGTAAACATGATAACAACTAACAAGTAAAACTCTATAGGTTCGAGTTATATATGACTTTCAGAGTCTTGAGATCTGTTTCTTACACTACAAAAGGAATGTACTTTTCCCGCAGAAGAAAAATAAAGAATTTGGGAAACATATTTCATGACCCCTTCTCCTGCTTTGCAAAATTCTTAATCATGCGTATTCTTTATTTTTTCGAATTCTTCTCTCGAGATAAACTCGAATTCTCTTGAGATCAACCATAGCTCAACTCGTGAGACTATCGTGACACAAACTTAGAGTCATATATCGAATTATTCTCTTAAGATCGAACTCTCAATGTCTTGACCATCCATTGCTTAACACATAAGCAAGAGCATGGCTAAATTGAGTTCTACACAAGAACTCTCATCTTCATTTCTTCTTCTTGATAATACCATATTCTTCTCTTCAAATCGATGATATCAGTACTCAAGGTATATCTTCATCTTCATGGCATCCATTCTTGAATTTAACACATGAACTACAAGAATGACCTATGGAATATTCTCATATAAAACTCAATGAAAATATTAATTCAAAAGGATTGTCATTTATTATCAAAACCACACATATGGGCAATGCACCCTTACAATCTTCCATATTACATTTACTCCATCTGTTTCAAAATATAAAGTATTTTATTTTTTCTGAAACGTATATATCTAGACGTCGGTAGGGTGTAGGCTCAAAGCAAAATGAGTGAACCTACACACTAAAAAAATGTCTAGATACACGTATTTCAAAAAAATGCTAAAACATCTTATATTTTGAAATGGAGGACGTAGTTTGTTTCACTTGTTGCAAGTTTATTGAGTTATATAAATTATATATTTATTTTCAATTCTAATACAAAACTTTGTGTTTGACAACCACTTGGTGGAGTTGGGGACACAAGACACTTCTTTGTTTTGTAGGTTGCTTAAAACATACTCCGAGAGTTCGATATAAGCCCTGGAGTCACCCTTCTAGGAAAAACATCCTTGCTAAATCACTATGTGCTTGGAGTCCCAACGAATTGGGTGTCCACATAGTTTGGTGTCAAGAAGAGTATTTTCTCGCACCATTGCCGGGAAGCGTAGAGTACATCACAAGTTGTTTTATCATCAAGCTCGGAGCACAATTGATCTCCCATGATAACTGCAAGAGTATTTTCTATGGCAAGCTTAGGGAAGTGTACCTTTATGAGTTTTTCCTTTTTCCTTTAGATCTTCAAAATATTTTACTTTGTCTTGTTTTTGTCTTTTTCTTTGTTTTTGTCTTTGTCTTTGTGTTTGTCCAGTTATAATCTTTAAGATTATGTTGCACAAGCTTATAGGCCAAATTTGCATCAAAGAGGTTGCACCGATTAAGAGTTTATTTTTCATTTTTGATTTATGGTCAGTAAGTGCACGGCCCAGTTAACAACCTAAAACACACTCTACTTACACGACTGGGCTCCTTTGAGACGGTCCACCTATGAGAGCAGTAGTCAAATCCTGTGTTTCTCCCCCAAAAAGCAGTAAAACCCATCGGAAGAACAAAACCCTCTTCTCGCCGCCGCCGCCGCCGCCCCTTGCCGGAGAATCCCGTAGAACCCCGAGACCTCCACAGAACCTTCTTGGCATGGCTCTCCTCCTGCGGCGAGGCGCCGCAGTTGCCGCCCGCTCTCTGCGCGCAGCCGCCGCCTCCTCCGCTTCCACCTCCATCTACCGCCTACCGACCGCCGGATCCCTTGGCGCCGCAAAAGTGCTGCCCACCACGCAGCTTTTCCTGCTCGAGACCCGGAGAGGCTTCGCGAAGGGGAAGAAATCGAGTAAGTCGCCGCAACTGTCCTCCTCGACTTACCTCACCGCTTGGATGCTGTTTGTTTGTTCCTTATTAGATGTAACTTTCTCGATTTCGTAATTCTTACATCAGGGAAATGCAATTACTTTGTGGATAGATCATAATAGGAATTTAATCCAAGAATTGATGTTTTTGTTTGTTGTGGTTGCCTAGAGAATGATAGTCGAGGGGATACGGTTGAAGCCGCCGCTCAAGATATTGGGCCGACTGTCAAATCAGCCACCACTGCACAAATGGAGACTGCTGTAGTTGCCCTATCACGAGAGCTGAGTAAACTGCGGACAGGGAGAGCTTCTCCTGGTATAACAATGATCTGCTGTCATTGTCTCTGCTGGTCCATTCTGTCGCGCATATGATGTAACCAACATATTCCGCAGGAATGCTCGACCACATCATGGTGGAAACTGCGGATGTGAAAGTTGGATTGAATCGTCTTGCTGTTGTTTCGGTCCTAGATTCGCATACCCTTTCAGTGATGCCCTATGATCCTAGTGTAAGAATCATTCTTCCTTTCTATAAACATTTATTTTCAAAGCTTTATACATTTTTATATCCCTTCGGTACTTTCCTTCTAAGGTCTCTCAGTGGCATATTTTCATTCAAGTGTGTTCGCTTTGTTATGTTCTAACCTTAATGAATTATTTAAACATACTAGCAAGCATGGTACTAAATAGCCGATAGTAGGGGCTTGGCCTATTTTGGCGCATAGCGTATAGGCATATAGCAGATCCTGTATTCCAATCTTGAAATTTTAAGAGCACCTGAAAGTTGCAACTCTGTGTACTCATGTATACATATTTAGTGACTAGCGTGTCAAAATAGGCATTACATCACGTAAGAAAATCTGATCAATTATAACTTAGCAGAAATAGAAATATGCTAATTGAAGGTTTGAAATAGGTCATCAAGTATAAGTGGAGTGGTGCAAATTCCGTGAAAATCGAAATAAGATTTTAAACCATTCTTCTAGTATTTACGAGATGCAAGGTACTACCTCTGATCCAAATTAGTTGTTGCAGGTTCATTTAACCTAGACAGATTTAGGCAACATTTTGACTAAATCTGCGACAATTACTTTGGATCGGAGGGAGTATGTTATGTCTGAAGAATTCAAGAATACACAACTTACTCGTTTCCTGTAGGCTGTAGCATTCTGACCAGCGGTGTTGGGACTATTATGTCCCGCTACGCTATTTCTGAATGCTACATCATTGAAGAAGTGGTGACCACTACTGCTATTGCAGACACTACACACACAATCTAGTTGCTGTTGACTGCTTAAACTCTCTTTGACTGAGTTTAACGAACTTTTATACAGACAATGAAGTCTATTGAGAATGCAATTGCTTCATCTCCATTGGGCATCAATCCAACACCTGATGGCAATAGAATTATTGCACCTGTGCCTCCGTAAGTGTTACCTGAAATGTTGCTGTTATTGTTTATTGTAGCTCAGTACCAAGTAATTTAAGAGTTATTTCTAGGTTAATTATTGTACGGAAACTTGTAATATGTTGCATACTCCCTCCGTCCCGAAATAAGTGACTCTAATCTAGACAAATCCGAGTCACTTATTTCCGGACGAAGCGAGTACATTATTACAAGTTTTATGGGATTATATGCTCTTCAGTACTTTGTAATCTAAGCTTTTTTTACATCTAATTTAGTTTTTGTGCATGTGCAGATTAACAAAAGAGACTATGCAGGTCAGGTTAAATAAACTTATATCTCAATGTTATTCCTGAAACTACTAATACTGATGATTTTTCCACTTCCTGGGTATAGGCATTGTGTAAGGTTGTTACTAAATCTGCTGAGGATTTTAAGCAAAGTATTAGAAGAGCACGCCAAAAGGTAATCGGACATTATCTTCATGTCTTCAGTTTTAGATGGTTGATGTTCTGGAGCCTTATTAGATAGTTGAGTGCCGCTGTATGATCCACTCGGTCAATTGTCACCAAGTATATGTTTTCTGTTGGAACATGCATTTACCAGAAAACTATGGAATTATGATGTGGCATTTCTTGTGCTATATTTGACTAAGACTTGATTCTTTCTAAGTTGTTAGTGTTTTGTCAAGACGATGCAATGCTTACACCTGGTCTATTAGTGGAGCTCAACTTAGAAAACTGATCTCTATATGACCTTTCATTCTATTACGGAGTAGTATTGTTATTCAACTCTCAGATAACAGTGCTTAAGACTACTAAATGAATCTATATAACAGTATTCTTGCTTTATATTAGTGGAGGGTCTATGTTTTCGTTGTGTGTAATGTTCACTGATGTGCTGAAATATGTTTCTCCGAAGTCTTGGATTAATCTAGAACGAAATGTTTCTATGGCTGAAATACTAGGATTCAGTTTCAATTGTCTCTTATGCTGGTTCGCCCTATCATTTCCCTTGTGTTTCTAGGCACTTGATACGATAAAGAAATCTTCATCTAGCATGCCAAAGGATGATATAAAGCGACTCGAGAAGGAAGTAAGTAACTGAACAATGTTCTGAAAGGAAATATGCTCAGCGGTAGTAGATATCTTACATATTATGGTTCCTCCAGGTGGAAGAAATGACCAAGAAGTTCATCAAGTCAGCAGAGGATATGTGCAAGGCTAAGGAGAAGGAAATCTCTGGAAGCTGAACCTGTCCTTCTAGGCTTCTAGCTGATGTTAATTTTTTTTTACCTTCCACAATGTGATGTTGAGCTACTGTGGCTCTGCAGTCATACAGAAGATAACAAGTTTTTTCTCGCGCCATTGTAGCTATACTGTTAGCAATTCGAAACAATGTGTTAGCCAGGGCAGGCTAGCAGGTATTGGTGATGAAACATTAGAACTTTAGCAATGGTGTAATTTTCATTCAGAGAGTCACAAATTGATGCTGTGAGAATGAAATTGGTTTGCTATCTCCATTGTAGTTCTGTTCTACTATGGCCATTGTTTACTACAAGTATGAAGTAACCAAGGCACTTTTCTAGCCCTTCTGTACATGAGTTCAGTATGAGCTTTCTAGCCCATCTGTCATTGAGTGAGTGAGTGAGTTCATCTGATGGTTGTTATTGCCAGCATAATCTGGATGAACGATCAATTTCGTTACAATTTCGTCCACTACCAAGCTTGTCTTGTGAAATGCTTTACCTAAGAAAGGAGAACAACAAATAAGTTGGGGTGTGTGAAACAGGTGAATTGGCGAACTTCTCAAAGATACCGAGAATTCAAAGTGAAAGCCACTACAAGCTGTACAAACTCCAGGCCCTGAACCAAAAACATCATGGCAACTAGGCAAAGTCTTCAAGCTGAAGACCATCACACCAACTCCACTCCACGCATCACCATTCGCTCTACTACGACCCCCTACTCTTTACAGGCACGCTTGCTGCAAACTACCAAGCCTACAAAGTCACAGAGCGAACTCCATCTCACTAGCTAGTCCCGCTTGCCGAACACTGCCCTCGTCATCGCCCTGATGCCACGCACCCACAGCTCCGCCGCCTCCTCCCCGCCCTGGCACACGAAGTGCACCTCCTTCCCCGTAGCCGTCACCACGCGGAACAGCCCCGGCGCGTACGCGTCGTCGCTGCCTCGGCGGCCCTTCCTCTGGCGGTGCCGCTGGAACGCCGAGCTGCCCCCGATCTCCGCCTCCATGCACATCACGTTGCGCCGGCTCGAACCGCCCCACCGGAGCACGCCCGCTGCAGCGACCATCCGCAGAACCTTGCCGTGCGGCCTCCCGCGCCCGCCCTTGGTGTGCTTCTTGACACGGGCGCCCTGGAGAACGAGCTGCCGGCCCAGCTCGTCCATGATCACGTCCTCGGCCTTGTTGAACGACGCAGTGGCCAGCGCCGAACGCGCGAGGGAGAGTGCCGTCTCGCCCCGCGGGGTCACGATGTCGCACCGCGCGCCGTGGGAGATGAGGATCTCGCACACGACCGCGTGGCCTTCCCTGGCGGCCAGCATGAGCGGGGTGTAGCCGTCGCCGTCCGGGATGTTGACGTCGTAGCCGGTGCTCGCCAGGTGACGCACCGCCGCGGTGTCGCCGCGCCTGGACGCGCAGTGCAGGGCGTAGAAGCCGCCGGCCGGCATGCCCTTCTCCAGCGCGAACTCGAGCATGACCTGCTCGAACAGGTCCCTCTTCTTGCTCTGCTGCGCGAGCCCGATGGCCGTCTCGCCACGCTTGTTGCACAGCTTCACGTTGGCGCCGGCGAAAACCAGGGCGCGGAAGGCGTCGACGTTGCCCTCCTTGGCGGCAGCCAGGATGGGCGAGCATCCGTCCGCGTCCTGCTCGTCCACGTCCACGCCCGGCTGAGAGAGCAGCACCTCCAACGCAGCACCATCGCCGCATCGCGCCGCAAACATCATCGGCGAGAACACGCTCCGGTCGCTGGACACAGGGATGGTCCCTGACCGAATCGCGCCAAGAACCGCGCGTTCGAAGCCCGCCTTCCAACCTCCAGAAGAGGCGACGGAGACAACAGACTCGCCGGCCGTGTTCAGCAGCGCCACGTCTGCTCCAGCCGAAACGAGAACCCTGAGGCAGTCCTCGTGCCTGTGTCGCGCGGCCAGTATGGCAGCGACATCGCCACCCTCCGCCCTTGCGTTGACTGCGCAGCCCTTGTCCGTCAGCGTCTGCAATATCTCTGGCTGTCCGAGGCGCGCTGCCAAGTGAACCGGCCTGAACCTGGTGCTCCGGGACGTCTTCACGGGAGCTTCACAGTCCGCACCAGACGCCAGCAGCGTCTCGACGGCGCCGACGCTTCCACAGAGGACGGCGTGGTGGAGCAGCGTCCGACCAATGTGCGTGCCACCAATCGAGTACCCGTGCTGCAGGAGCATGCGGAGGATGGAGCCGGTGGACTCGTAGTACTCCACGGCGCACCATGCCGCGTCGTAGGGCTCGGTGAGGCCGGCGCCGACGCGCAGCTCCTCGCCGGTAGCCGCGTCCCAAGACCACGCTCCTAGTCTCACCTTGGTGTCCCTCTTCACACCAACCTGGAGAAGTGGCGCAAAATGGTGTCACAAGAGTAGATTTCGGAAGGAATATACGGCTGCTTGTATGTTATGGAGCATACCTGGAGTAGCTGACGAACGACAGCGACTTGCCGGCTCACGATCGCGGCAAAGAGCGCTGTGCAGTCGACATTGAGATGCAGCGACGGCTTCAGAGAACGCAGAAGCACCCGGGAGGTAGCGTTTGGATCAGCACCACACTGCAAGCGAGAGAATTGGATGAAATTAGCTGCTGGCTGGAACTTTGGAGTTTTTCACAACATCTTTATGCAAAATTATAGGTCTAAACTGGAGATCTAATTGTGAATTGTGATTATAGAACTTGAAATGTTTCAACTAAATAAGGAGGAGCAAGAGGAGGGGCAAATGGCAAAAAAATTTGGGTAAGATCCGCCGAAGCGGGTAGCCTTAACCGCAGTGTGCTAGAGGAAAGTTCGAAGACCATTCCCGTCCCTGTCAGGGGAGATGCCAACCGTCTCTCCTTTTTACGAACACAATGTGACTTGTGCCCATTCTGCTTATAAACCTGTCTCGCTTTGTCTCAGGTAGCGAGGTGGGACTAAAACGAAGCGAAGCTCTCTAGTGCCCCATGTGCTCGCGCGGCACCCGACGGCCCAGCCCCAAGTAAATAACACCATTCTGCTACCCAGTGGCAGCCCAAAGCCCATACTTGCTCCACAAAAATCCTTGGGTGCCATTGACTTTACCTTGACGAGCGTGTCGACCACATCGACGAAGCCGCGGGCGGCGGCAGAGACGAGTGCGTGCACAGCGACGCGCGGTCGGACAAGGTCAGAGCGCATGAAGATGGCCGGCAGGGCGACCTGCCCCTGCAGCGCCGCCTCCACGATGGCCTCCTCGCATGCCGGCTGCGACGCGCCGGCGCGCACCAGCAGCTCCGCCACCTCTGCGTTTCCTTCCCGTGCCGCTGCCGTCGTCGGGTACCCGCGGAACACTTTGCCGTTCACGTCCGCCCCCTTCGCCTGCAGGCAACAAAATGAACCATCAGAAAACGTGTAAAATTAACAGCAGAAATCTGCAACATCTAGTAATAAACACTAGACTAAGTCGGTAGCTTATCATGGCGATGTATGGAGCTAAACAATAACCAAACGACACTTGAGAGTTCTTGAAACAAAATGTGCATACTTTTAATTTCGCTTTCACTGCACAGAAGTCAGAAGGTAGGATGGACCAACGTAGAACAGGGCAAGAGCGATGACCCGTCGGGACTCGGAGCCATAGCTGGCCTGGCCGAGTAGGAAATGTCGCTGTTACTAGTATGTCTGGTCGCGTCGGTGATGGATGCTCTGCCTGTGAGTGACACCAATGGGCTGGCCTGGCCGGTGAGCCTGCGCAGGTACTGTGGCGTTGGCACTGTGCCAGGATTCATTTATGCAAGAGACAGAGGGGGAAGGGGCCTCCAACTGGAAGAAGGAATCTGGGTCAAAATTCTGCAGGTGATGGCGTCGCTATCCATCGAGATGTGAACTATGTCTGTGGTTTGGCTTCATCTCAGTGTCAGCTCAACGTTGCTGCATACTCAAAATATCCGACATTTGGTTTCCTTTCTTCCCTTCGGCGAAACCATTCCTTAAAAACCAAATAGTCCTCTATGATTGCAGATTGCACATTTCTTCTGGGCACCACGTTAATAAGCCTTAAAGATGAACAATGGCTCCGTTCAGCAATTAAAGATGCTATGACTGACGTTCACAAAAAAAAAAGATGCTATGACTGACTATCAGTCAAGATCAGATGATCAGACCCTTTACCCTTCTGTTTTAAGTACCATCCTGCAATTAGACTTCTATATACATAGTGGAACCTATCTACAAGCTATCACAAGCTCAAAACCTTGTGGGTAACCTACAAGCTTGTGGACTATCCTAAGGAATATATAAATACTTTTTTTAGAGCTGCCCTATCTACTATTGGCTATAAGGTTTACTTTTTGACTACTTTTTCTGACACGTCGAGCCCATCTTAAGGTATGATTGTGTAACATACATAGTGGAGTACTCCCTTTGCCGTAAGACTACCCAGTGGGCCCCAGCTTGTGGTTTGGTTTGGCAACAAACATAGGTGATGACCTCAAGCGTCGCGCAGTAAATTCATGGCGCACTGCTGCACTGGGCGGAGGTGATGTTCTCCACAGTACATGGTCTCCCCATGTCAGCATCAATGGCGCACAGTGGAGGGCGGCCACACACCGGGAAGCACGAGGAGAGGCAGACGCCGAGCGCGCGGCAGGGCAGGGGAAGGACGCCCAGCGCGCGGCCGTGCATGGGCGGGCGCCGAGTGCGCGTAGCTGGCTATAGCCAAGCCATGATGCCCGAGGGGGGAGGAGCAACAGGGGGCACAGCTGGCCGGTGGCAGAGGGGGCAGGCCGTGGCTACGAGACAAAGAACACGACAGGGGATACGTGGGTGAGCTCCGTACCAGTACCTCCTCCTCCTACTCGCGCGTCCAGCCTCAGGGCGATGCGATCGTGCATGTGGTGCATTGCACTGGGACGGTTTCTGTTCCGTAACACATGGGTTGGTATCTCGTAGTGGCGAGGAGGGCATCGTGTAATGGCGAAGGATCGCGTGCTGGTCCTACTCGCCTTGGCGGCTCCTCGGCGCTGGGGGAGGCGGTTTCATGGCGTGATCAGATACAGCTGGGGCGGTCTTGCCAGCCACTGGCTTCATCATCACTGACCTGCGCGCGTGTGATGCGCAGATGGCAGTTGCCGATCATGTGGTTCAGCTCAGCGAGCATGAATGAAATCGGCAACTGCTGCCATTGCTGGCGTCCGCATTGCTTGCCTAGATGAGCGATTCTGCTGACTGGTTTCCCAGATTGGGAATTGTTGGGTTCATTAGGCTAAAACAACACGTGTTAAAACTTAGATGGATAGTGTGTAGGTACTACATGCGTACAGCATGCATCCCGTTTCCATGCTAGTAGCCAGCCAAACGAAGAGCTCCAAGCAAACGAGATGCCATGCGTTCTGGGACAAGGGCCACGGCCATGGGGCTCGCTCGCCTGTACCTGGCCATGATGGCATTTATTTTGGCCTTGGCAGAGATCAGGGAAAGTGCCGGGTACATGAGCCGTGCGCTTTGCCTGCGAGGCAAAAACCACTACTACATCTAGTACATGGGAGATGGCCGGCCGGGTGCATGGTCGATCGATCGGCCCCGGCGCCAGCGCGACCTACTCCTCTGCCCTGCCAGTCCCATTCAATGGCATGGCGCATCCCCCGCCCCATGACACCGGCGGATCACCCGGACACTGCACGCCATGACATGCCATCACGGCACGGAGTGCCATGGATCTCGCCTCTAGCAGTCTAGCTGACTAGCTCCTGCTACGAGACAGAGACACGCAACCTTAACCACGGTTACTCTTAGAATGAACAAACGCAACAGTACATGATTAGGCGTGACAGAGACATGAGGCCCAGCGGGCCGGTGAGATTAGGCCCAGGTGGCAACCAAACGCCAAGGCAAAAGTACCATAGGATCCACCGAATCTGGGGATTACTGGAGTGTACACTACACAAGACAAAGACACGGACCGACGGGCGTAGGCTGGACTCGACTGATGGTCTCGGAGAGGACAGGACGGAACCCTGAGCCTGAGGAGAGGAGGAGGTCACGTGATCCCATCCCCGACCGCGCTCACGAGGGGGAATATATTGGGTTCGGCCAAAGCGTTGAGCTGTTGCCTCTTACTAGGAGTACACATGGTTTAGTACTACTACACCTTAATTAAGCAGTGGTACTACTCTACTAGTCTTTCTACAGATCCATTGATTAGTATGGGCAGCAGTAAACAAATCAAGGCTGGGTCAGGGTTAAAGTCAAACCCATCAACCTTTGTCCCCCTAAACCCTTCGTAAAATACTCCATTCTCTCTCCTACCCAGCGGTATATACTTTCTACTACTACTAGATCTCAAGGCCTTGATGGAGCATCAGAGAGATAGCGATAAGCTACTGTTAACTACTGAACAGTAGCAGGAAATATCTTTGTGGCGCGATGCGTGGCTACAATCAACATGCATGCCCGTATCTATGTATGTACATACAATACCTATACGGTACTACTGTGTATACCTCGATTGGTGCTTACACGTATGTCTAGGACAATGAAGGCGTGCCAAAGAAGCTTCCCCACGAGTCTGTAAGCTCCATGTCCCCATTTCCATTAACACGACGGTACTCCCGTCTATCATCATGGCTAGAGAACAAAAATGTGTCCGTACGTACGCGCATTGAAGAGTGAGGAACTGCAAAATGCAAAAGCACGGTCCCCCCACCCCCTTTGTTGCCATGCGTGTTGTTGGTAATGGTAATGGTAGCCCCTCTTCCAGAAACCAATTTGCGAGGAAATGGGTGTTCCTGGAGCGAAGACTGGTGAGGGAACACATGATTGGGTCTGAAACTAAATGGAAAAATATCTCTCTCTCCCTCATGATGGCCGTCCTTACGTCCGCCTAATCGTGGTATTATGTATGGAGGAATGGGGTGGCCATAGGGAGGGAGTGATTAGCACGCCGGGGGGAGGGGAGGGGAGGCCGGCATGTTTTCTTTTTCGCTTTTAATGTATCCAAATGAGGACGAGATTTGTCCAGCGCGTGCGCTTATACAGTAGGCTCGGCTATGATGGGCACCAGAGATACCGAGGATACCGATGATGGTACCTGTCATTTCTTATGGAAGTAGTAGATAGCCAACTTCTGTCTACAAGGTAGTACTCCGCCGAGACCATTCGAAAACGTCGTGCGAAATCTTCACCAACATGGTAAAGGTAAAGCGAACCCTGTGGGAGGAAATGGAGCTAGTATGACCTATACCACTTCAAATTTCAAGTAGCATGAGCGCTCAAATGTTTCTCGTACTGTAGACTGGAACGGGAAAAGCGTGAGAAAAACAAGTGATCTGGCCGGCTCCCCCGAGTGGATACAAATTCTCGGCGGAAAAGGGCTAAATCTGAGCTCCAATTTCCTGACTAAACGCACGGTAGTACAACTTGGCGAAAAGCACGGCTATGTTTGTCAAACCGCCCCAGCGAATGAGAGCGTCCGACATCCCCAGACCAGACTCGCAAAAACGGAGCAGAGCACAGCAGAGTAAGAAAACGATACTATTTGGCAAAAGCAGAGCAGGGAGCAGAGGGGGCACACTCACGAGCAGCGCACGGACGAGCGCGACGTCCCCGTTGCCGGCGGCGAGGAAGAGCGGCGAGACGTCGGCGCGGATCTCCTCGCGCGAGGCGTGAAGCTCGGCGGCGGCGCCCTCCCGCAGCGCCGCCTCCGCCACCCGCCGCGCGTCCAGCCACACCACCCCGGCGTAGTTCACGTCCGCGCGCCCGGACGCGAGCAGCTCGCCTGCCTCCCTCGCGTCGCCGCGCGCCACGGCCTCCACGAGCCGCTGAGACGCCGCCTCGGAGTCCGCGTCGGCCAGCTCCTCCGCCATAGGCCACACCTGCCGGCCGCCGGCGATCGCCGCCGGGCGAAGCAGCACCGCCATTCTCGAAGCTCGCTCGATCTCCTCCTGACGACGGCGTGCCTCCGCTTATCGAGCTCCTCTTCTCTTCGATCTCTGCGCGCGTGTGTGTGTGTGGGACTCTGGGTGGTGGAGACGAGACTTGAAAGCGGAGGGCGCGCCGGCAGCTCGGCAAGGCGTCATATATAGTGAGCTGTGGACACGGGCGGTGACGAGGTGAAGTTACAGCGGGGTGAACTGGTTTGTGGGGGACCACTTGGCAGTCTAACGCTCGTCTAATGCCGGTGGGGTCTGGGGTGGAGACGTCAGCCCCGCTGCTCGAAGAGCCAACATGGTGGGTATGACTGGCTGTGAGCGGCCACGCAGTCTACGGGCTCGTCGTGAAGCTCGACTCCGGTTTCGGCTCACCACAGCCGCTTGTGACTTTGCCTCTTCTTTCTTTACCGAGTGGCTCAATTTTTTTTCTTTTGAAACGAGGGTCAATTTCTTTTCTGACCGTACGTTCACACAATCAAACTCACGAATAAAACAACAAATACAGAAACAACTCCGAAGGATTCAAGTTCTTCAAATCCTATAACCCGAAGAGGCCTATGTCATTTTCGTAGAGAAAAGAGCCAATTAAAATGTCTTCTGGCTTACAACATTAAACCATGTATCAACTATTCACACTATGGCTACAATGACAACGACTCGCCATGTGAGTTTTCTATCCATTTATAGGGAGATAGGGAGATAGCGGGACAAAGAGTATCAAGTCCGCGTCATAACTCAAGTAAGACACCTAGTCCATCTAGTGCTCTCCCTAGTGTGTTTTGATGATTAATGACAAATGATTAAGGGTCTAATGACTATAACGATGTATATAGGTGATATAATTCCATGAAGTTGATTGAACCTAGGGATGTGACCCCTCAAGATGAAGTGAGATAAGCTTAACTTGAGGCTAAAAGAATAGAGATATAGTTGTTCTAATAGTTCTAGTGGTTTGAAGATCCATAGCGAGTATAGAACAAAACGTACTATAAAGAGCGGTAAGATTCCATGGAAAATACATGAAACCTGATAGCTTGCTTAGCTAGGTTAATCTTTTAGAGCAGGTCCTTTGAAAATCTCTCATGATAAAGATTACAGGATCACCGGTATAACCAGGTGTTGAACTCTCTTATGAGCAGTTATGACTTCTATTGTCTCTGTTTAGACTTTTATTGCCAAGCCTCATAGAGCTTCAAAGCGGTATGACCGACATTGAGCCAGGTTCTACAGAGAGTGGCCACGGTTGTCCAAAAGAATAGAAAAACTTGTCCTTGAGGGTTGCCCTAAACTGTTATGTCGCCCAAGGCTGCCATGGACTCCTCTGAGTTGTTGTCCATCGCTGGCTAGGTCGCGCGACCCCAATCAACCCCACCCATCACGGTCGCATATCGCGTGGCTCCCCCATCTTTATCCCATAGGTACAGCCAAATAAAACCTACGGTAGCTCAAATCGCAAGCGCTAGGACACCCACGTCGTCTAGGGAGGCGGTTTCGGTGCCGCCGCGTCTGGGGGTCCCCACTTGACCGACGTGATGATGGTGGTCCCTCTAGTGTTGTTGCATCCTCGGGCGTAGCCAAAGGTGTCAGTTGCCATACAAAAGAAGAAGGTGGTGCACTCCAAGGTCGTTGGGATGTGATCAATGCGGTTTGTAGCCGTTGGAGTGGATGTTTGGAGCAAGTGTGAAATACACCACCAAGTGGCACCAACATTGATGGTGTTGCTAAGAAATGCATTGTTTGGTACGTAGGATTATATTGCGATGGTAAGGTACAAGCAAACAGTGGCATCCAAAACAAAACCGTTTACACTCCACCATTGATGAAAATTGCTTGAGCATCGCGAGAAGTGAAAGATGAGGGGGCAAGAATCTCCACCAAATAAAGTGGATTTGTTCCAATTGAATGATGATCATAGTGATGAGTCAAAGGGAGGAAGAAACAAGGGCAAGCCCAATGGAAATAACAAGGCAAAGGAGAAGCTAAAGAAGCGAACCTACACATCAAGTTTGTGGGATTAATTGTTTTTTGTATCATGAAATCAAAGGAAGCATTTGTGAACAAGACATTGGAATTAAAGATGATAATGCCAAGAAAAAGCATAAAGAGAATCACGCAAGGTGGCAAGCACTCCGGGAAGACGTGAATCGCAATGCCGCTTTAGAGGAGAGTGATGCAGCGCTGAGTTGATGTAGGAGCGCTTCGTTGGGAACCGTAAGAGCAAGGTGTAAAGCAGCAGAGCAGCAAGTTTTCCCTCAGTAAGAAACCGAGGTTATCGAACCAGTAGAAGGAAGGAAACGTCACACAGGTGTTGCAGGCAACATGAAAACCTACACAACACAAACTCAAGACTTTGCCCCAACGAATCAGTGAGGTTGTCAAGCTCACCGGTTTGCTGTAACAAAGGATTAAACGTATGGTGTGGAAGGTGATGATAGTTTGCAGCAAGTAAACAGTGGAAGATGTATCAATGGTAAAGATTGGACCGGGGTCCATAGTTCACTAGAGGTGCTCTCCTTAGATAAACAACATGGCATGAAGGGTAAACAAATTATAGCAGGGCAATTGACAGGAACTGAGCAAGGCATAACAATGCAATACTAGACAAAAAGATCCTATGAGATTCGATTGGGCAATACAACAATATACATAGACCGCCATCCAACTGCATTTATGACTAGAATTCCACCTTCAGGTTATCATCCGAACCCCCTCCAGTATTAAGTTGCAAGCAACAGACAACTGCTTTAATCAAAGTGTGTAAGGTAAACAATCCACTTGTTCCATGAACAAGAGACCGTTGTTTTCTCCCTAGTGGCAACAACACATCTACAACCGAAGATATTTCTGTCACTTCCCTTGGAATATAGAGGCATGAACCCACTATCAAGCATAAATACCCCCTCTTGGAGTCACTAGCAACTACTTGGCCAAGATAGCTACTAACAATGGAGAGAATGCAAGATCACAAACAGCACACACATGATAGAATCATAAATACAAAACCATTAATCAATCTAACATAGTAATCTCAATATCCATCGAATCACCGCAAACACAACATGCATGATTACAAATAGATTAGATCTTGATCATGAATGGAACTCACAAGATCTATACATGAAAGCACAAAGGAGGAGATACAACTGAAGGGTTTTGCAGCATAGTAAATCAAAATTTTCCTACGGATGCGAACAAGAAAGCCAAGATCTAATCTAGGAGATGTAATCAAACGAGAGAGATTGATGAGATCTTCATACCCTTGAAGAAATCGCACAGCGGAAATGTTCAACGGAACGTGGTTGGTGTAGTCGTACTCGCCGTCTCCTCCTCGCGACCCGATCCGATCCTACGCCGCAAGTGGCGGCGCCTCCGAGAGATGCACACGTACGGTGCAGCGACGTCTCCTCCTTCCTTGGTCCAGCAAGTATGGTGGAGAGATAGATTGGATCTGCAGCACGACGGCGTGGTGCTTATGGTGGAGAGTTTCTGCGGCAGGGCTTCGCCTACGCGCAGTCGGGAGAGAGAGAGAGAGGAGGAGGGGCGGCAGTTGGCTGCTAGGGTTGGAGAAGTGGGGGGAGGCTGCGCCCCTGTCCTCCTTAGATAGGAGGCTGGCCGTCCCCCCTTGGACCCTCCTCCAAGCCCTAGGGCGGTGGCCCCAAGGGTGGAGTGGGGGGGCAAGTCTTCCCCTTCCTTCTAGAAGGCTCCCCTAGGGTTTCCCTAGGGCTGGCCGGCTGGGCCTTGTGCCCCTGGCCCAAAGTGGCCAGGGCACTTCCCCTTAGGCCCACGCAGGCCTCCAACAAGTGGGACCACGTTGGTCCCACTCCGGAACCTTCTAGAACCTTCCGGTACAATACCGATAAACTCCGAAACGATTTCGAAATCCAAAAACTGCTTTCCTTTATATGAATCTTATTCTCCAAACCATTCCGGAACCTCTCGTGATGTACTGGATATCATCCGAGACTCCGAACAAAAACTCATAAACCAATCGTCCATTCTAGCCTAGCGTCGATGCACGTTAAGTGTGTGACCCTACGGGTTCGAGAATATGCAGACATGATCTTCTATCAATAATCAACAGTGGGATCTGGAAACCCATATTGACTCCCACACATTCATCGATGATCATATCGGATGAACCACGATGCCAGGATTCAATTAATCCCATATATGTATTCCCTTCGTCACGCGATATTTTACTTGGCCGAGATTCGATCGTTGGTATCGACATACCTAGTTCAATCTCGTTTACAGCAAGTACTTTACTCGTTCCGTAATCCGATATCACTTTGTGATTAACTCCTTAACCACGTGCTTGCAAGCGGTGTTGATATCGATTACCGAGTGGGCCCGAAGTATATCTTTCCGACTCGGGAGGGACAAATTCCATCTCGATACATACAACCCAACAAGTACTTTCCGATCACCTAAGAGACACCTTTATGATCACCCTCAAATAGGATGACGTTTGATGACCTCAAAGCTTTCTTCCGATACCAGGGAGTTGTATTATCTCATGGTCTAAGGAATACAATACTTGACATAGGAAAAAGCTTCGCAAAGAGGAACACGATGACACGATCTAATTGCTCTGCTTAATTTGGGTATGTCCATCATATCATTCTCCTAATGACATGATCTCATTATTAATCGACAACTCATGTCTATGGTTAGGAAACCTTAACCATCATTAATCAATGAGCTAGTCCATAGAGGCGTACTAGGGACACGGTGTTGTTCATAAACCACACAAGTATCAAAGTTTCCGGTTAATACAATTCTAGCATGAAATATAAACTTTATCATGAATAAGAATTATAATAATAACATCTTTATTATTGCCTCTAGGGCATAATTCCAACAGTCTCCCACTTGCACTAGAGTCAATAATCTAGTTTACATCTGGAAACAATCTAACACCCATGGCATTAAGGTGCTGATCATGTTTTGCTCGTGGAAGAGGTTTAGTCAACGGATCTGCGACATTCAGATCCGTATGTACTTTGCTACTCTTCAGATCTCCATCTGCTATATAATCTCGAATTATATGAAAACGGCGGTTGATGTGCTTGGTCTTTGGATGATATCTTGGTTCCTTAGCCAGTGCTATGGCGCCAGTGTTGTCGCACAATATCTCTAGTGGTTCCAAGGCACTTGAAACCACACCAATCTCGGTGATGAAGTTCCTGATCCAAACTCCTTCACTTGACGCTTCTGAAGCAGCCATGTATTCCGCTTCTGTTGTAGATCCTGCGATCATGCTTTGCTTGCAGCTTCTCCAGCTCACAGCTCGACCATTCAAAATATAAACATATCCTGTCTGAGATTTAGAATCATCCGGGTCGGTGTCGAAACTAGCGTCGACGTAACCTTTTACGACGAGTTGCTCATCACCTCCATAGACCAAGAACATTTCTTTAGTCCTATTTAAATACTTTAGGATGTTCTTTACGGCTGTCTAGTGTTCCACTCCTGGATCACTTTGGTATCTGCTTGTCAAACTAAGAGCATTGGACACATCCGGTCTAGTACATAGCATGGCATACATGATAGAACCTATGGCCGAGGCATATGGCACTTTGCTCATAGTATCTCTGTCGTTTACCGTAGCTGGACACTGAGCCTTGCTCAATATATTAACTGACAACATGGGCAATGAACCTTTCTTTGCTTTATCCATTCTGAAACTTTTCAGAACTTTGTCTAGATATGTACTTTGGCTTAAAGCTATTATGCGTCTTTGTCTATCTCTATAGATTTTGATGCCTAATATATAAGCAGCTTCTCCTAGGTCTTTCATTGAAAAACATTTATTCAAATAACTCTTCACATCGTTAAGCATACCAATGTCATTTCCAATAATCAATATGTCATCCACATATAGTACTAAAAATGTCACCGAGCTCCCACTCACTTTCTTGTTGATACAAGCTTCGTAGCAATTTGGAACAAATCCAAAACTCTTGATCACTTGATCAAAACGAAGGTTCCAACTCCGAGATGCTTGCTTCAGTCCATAAATGGGACGCTGAAGTTTGCACACCTTATTAACATCCTTAGGATTGACAAAACCTTCGGGCTGCATCATATACAACTCTTCATCAATGTTGCCATTGAGGAACGCAGTCTTGACATACATCTGCCATATTTCATAATCATGAAATGCAGCAATTGCTAATAAAATCCGAATGGACTTAAACATCGCTACAGGAGAGAAAGTCTCATCGTAGTCAACACCTTGAACTTGCCGGAACCCTTTTGCGACAAGTCGAGCTTTATAGACAGTAACATTACCATACGCGTCCGTTTTGTTCTTGAAAATCCATTTGCACTCAACGGCCTTACGGTCGCTAGGAGGGTCCACCAAAGTCCATACTTGGTTTTTGCTCATGGATCCCAATTCGTATTTCATGGCCTCTAGCCATTTCTCAGAGTCTGGGCTCATCATTGCTTCCTCATAATTCACAGGTCCACTGTTGTCTAACAACAAGACGGTTGAGACAGGGTTGTCGTACCATTCAGGAGTAGCACGTGACCTTGTCGACCTGCGAAGTTCAGTAGTAGCATCATTCGAAGCTTCATGATCCTCGTCATTAGCTTCCTCTCTTGTTGGTGCAGACGGTACTGGAACAATTTCAGGTGCTGCGCTACTCTCCAACTCGAGAGAAGGTTCAATAACCTCGTCTAGCTCTACCTTCCTCCCACTCACTTCTTTAGAGAGAACCTCCTTCTCAAGAAAGGATTCGTTCTTTGCAACAAACACTTTGCCTTCGGATCTGTGGTAGAAGCTATACCCAATCGTTTCCTTAGGGTATCCTATGAAGACGCATTTCTCCGCTTTGGGTTCGAGCTTGTCCGGCATCAACTTCTTGACGTAAGCTTTGCATCCCCAAACTTTAAGAAATGACAACTTAGGTTTAGCACCAAACCATAGTTCATACGGTGTCGTCTCAACGGATTTGGATGCCCTATTTAAAGTGAATGCAGCGGTTTCTAATGCATAACCCCAAAATGATAATGGTAAATCTGTAAGAGACATCATTGATCGCACCATATCTAATAGAGTTCGATTCCGGTGTTCAGACACATCATTGTTGTGGTGTTCCGGGTGGCGTGAGTTGCGAAACGATTCCGCTTGCTTTAAGATGCATGAGAAAATCATAACTCGAATATTCACCTCCACGATCGGATCGTAGAAATTTAGTTTTCCTGTTACGATGGTTTTCCACTTCGTTCTGAAATTATTTGAACTTTTCAAATGTTTCAGATTTATGTTTCATTAAATAGTTATACCCATATCTACTTAAGTCATCAGTAAAAGTGAGAAAATAGCGATATCCACCGCACGTCGAAACACTCATTCGTCCGCATACATCGGTATGTATGATTTCCAATAAGTCCATTGCTCGCTCCATTATTCCGGAGAACGGGGTTTTGATCATCTTGCCCATGAGGCACGGCTCGCACGTGTCAAATGATTCAAATCAAGAGACTCCAAAAGTCCATCAGAATGGAGTTTCTTCATGCATTTTACACCAATATGACCTAGACGGCAGTGCCACAAATAAGTTGGATTATCACTATCTACTTTGCATCTCTTAGCCTCAATGTTATGGATGTGCGTTTCATTGCTTTCGAGATTCAGAAGAAATAAACCATTCACAACAGGTGCATGACCATAAAAGATGTTATTCATATAAATGGAACAACCATTATTCTCTGATTTAAATGAATAACCGTCTTGCAATAAACATGATCTAGATATAATGTTCTTGCTCAACGTAGGCACATAATAACACTTATTAAGGTTTAAAACTAATCCCGAAGGTAAAACTAAGGAGAGCGTGCCGACGGCCATCACATCAACTTTTGATCCATTGCCAACGCGCATCGTCACCTCATACCTTGCTAGCCACCGTCTATTCTGTAGCTCCTGTTTCGCGTTACAAATAGTAGCAACTGAACCAGTATCATATACCCAGGCACTACAACAAGCGCTAGTAAGGTAAACATCAATAACATGTATATCAAATATACCTTTAATGGTGCCAACCTTCTTGTCCGCTAAGTACTTCGGATAGTTGCGCTTTTAGTGACCCTTGTCCTTGCAATAGAAGCACTCAGTGTCCGGCTTAGGTCCAGACTTGAGGTTCTTCTCAGCAGGGGCAACGCGCTTGCCGCTGCCTTTCTTGAAGGATTTCTTTGCACCCTTAGCTTTCTTAAAGCTAGTGGTCTTGTTGACCATCAACACATGATTATCTTTCTTGATATCCACCTCCGCGGCTTTCAGCTTAGCGAAGAGCTCAGTGATCGTATCAGTGGAACCAATTTGATTGTGAGTAACTACAAAACCTTTGTAGCTAGGAGGGAGTGATTATAGAACTCTGTCAATCTTGAGCTCTTCTGGAATCTTGCAGTCCAGTTGCTCAAGACGTTGAGTGTAGCCCGACATCTTAATGGCGTGCTCACTAACGGAACTCCCTTCCTCCATCTTGCAGTTAAAGAACTTCTCAGAGATCTCATATCTCTCAGAACGGGCCTGAGTCTGAAACATGGTTTTCAGTTCCTCAAGTATCTCAAAGGGCCCGGCGAACTACTCAAAATGATATTGAAGTTCCGATTCCATAGCAAACAACATGGTACTCTTAATCACTCCATAATCATCTTTGCATGACTCATAAACAGCTTTTTCATCAGCCGACGCATCAATAGCAGGGGCGTCACCTAGCGCTTTCTCAAGTACATAGTCCTTTTGTCCGCCAGCGAGAATGATTCTCAGATTGTGGAACCAGTTGGTGAAGTTAGACCCATTGTTCTTAAGCTTTTCTTTCTCAGCAAAAATGTTGAAGTTGAAGTAGGACTTAGCCATTTGATCTACAAAAATTGCAAACACAATTTAGACTATGTTCATGATAACTAGTTCAACTTAATCAAATTACTAGATGAACTCCCACTAAATTCAACATCCCTCAAGTTGTTTAGTGAACACGATCCAAATTCACCACACCTAATCCGATCTTCACGAGAAGAGATGTGGTTTCAATGGTGGACAACAAAGTGTCGATCATATCATTCATATGACTCATGTTTAACATTTCGGTTCGTGTGTTCCGAGGCCATGTCTGTACATGCTAGGCTCGTCAAGTCAAACCCAAGTATTTCCGCGTGTGCAAAACTGGCTTGCACCCGTTGTATGTGAACGTAGAGTTTATAGCACCTGATCATCACAAGGTGCTTGAACACGACGAACTTTCGCAACGGTGCATACATGGGGAGAACACAATTTTATCTTGATCTTTAAGTGAGGAATCATCTTATAATGCTACCTTCGCGATCTAAGCATAATAAGATACATAAAAGGATAAACATCACATGAATATAATTTTATGTGACATGGTAAAGCCAATCTCCGCGCAATGATCTCCATCTTGTGCGCGCCAGCATGATCTCCATCACTCCACCATGATTGCCTCCACCACGAATAGCAACTACAACTATTGCTAACTACTTAGCGATAAATTAAAGCTATTACATGGCGTATAAGAAGTTGACACACAGGTCATACACAATTATAAAGACAACCATACGGCTCCTGCCGGTTGTGAACTCATCGACATGCAAGTTGTGAAAAATTATAAAACATGGTCATTGCATACATCTCAATTCATACACATCATGTCTTGGGCCATACCATATCACAAAACACTCCCTGCAAGAACAAGTTAGACGACTCTACTTTGTTGTTGCATGTTTTACGTGGCTTATGGGAGTAACAAGCTAAGAACGATTCTTACCTACGAAAAGCCACAACGGTGATATTATGGTTGCCAACATCCGTTGTAAATCCCATGATTACTTGTGGCATCCCGCAAAACCACTACTAGAAAACCGCGTCGTTTTTGTGCATTGCATCATCATGACCGCATGCTCATGTCATCAGGCCACATTGCATTTGAGCATCGTCATCATCATGCATATTAATTTGCCTAAAAACTATTTGCGAAAGACAATTGTTTTCTAAAATTTACCCTCCTTCTATTTCTAATTAAACCCCCGGACGCTTCCGGATATTTTTGTTTGTCTAAAATCTATTTATACAAGCTTATTGCAAAAGTTAAATAAAAATTATATTATTTTAGTGGGGCAGTCGAACGGGCCGAATGACCCGAACGACCACCCCAGAAAAATACAAACGGTCCACCCCTTAATCCTAAAACTACCCAACCTATTCTACCCACACCCCCTCCACATCACCCCAACCAACCCCCTCTCGACACCTCACCTCTCTTCCTCCCTCCACCACTCATATGTTGACACCTCACCCACCTCTCTCTCCCTCTCAGCCTACACACCCACACCACCTCACGCACACCACACAGCCAGTCCACACCCCACCCGATCCCCACCTTCCCCTGGGTCCCACCCCCTGCCCGCACACCCACGCACACACGTCCCACCCGCGCGGCCCGCGTGGACCCCGACCCTGGCCCCGCGAGCCCCCGCTCTCTTCCTCTCTCCTCTCTCTCCCTTCTCTTCTCTTCCACCGCCGGCAACCCCTCTCGCCTCCCCATCCCGCACCGCGCCGCCCTCCTCCTTCCCTCGCTCGCACCGCCGCTCTGCACCGGCCCGCCACCACGTCCGCTCCCCGTACCTCCTCTCCCCTCTGCGCCTCGCCTCCCGCTCGCCCCTTTTCCCCTGAGCCCCGCCGCCGCCGGCGACCGCTTCCTCCGTCGCCGCCCTGCTCTCCTTCTCCGGCCCCCAGGTGCCGCCACCGCGCCCGGCGCCTCCCGCCGCTCGGCCTCGCCCCGCCCCGCCTCCACCGGACCCGCCTGCGCCCCCTCCGCTGCCTCTGGCGCCGTCCACCTTCCTCGCCACCGAGCTTCTCCTCGTCCGCCGCCTCGTCGGGCCCGCACCTTCTCCGGCCACCTCCTCGCCGGCCGCGTCGCCCGTCCCCTTCCCCGCGCGCCCGCGCCTTCTCTGCCACCTCCCCCGAGCCCGGCCTCCTCCGTCCCCGAGCAGGCCCCGGCCGCCGCCTCTGATTCGACCGCCGACCCTGGCCGCGGTGCCTCGGCGTCGAGCCGCCGACCTCCCATCCTCTCCTTGTCGCCCCTGCGCTTTCGCCTAGAACGCTGCAGCGAGCCCGTCCACCGAGCCTGGCCGTGGCCGTGCCACCGTCGGCCGCCCCAAGTACCCGGCCCCAACCACCTTGGTATATCCAGTACGTTGTTGGGAGCATCTGCCTGTGCCATCTCGTTGATGTGCTGGTAGTCGAACCGTTCCGCGTGTGTGCCCGCTGGTGCTCAAGCGGAAGCCAAGACCAACACGGGACCCCGAAGGACCGCACGAGACCACGGGCGCGAGACTCCAAGACCGTACCGAGCCGAAGGTGTCCGAAGAATCTCCGACAAGAACTTCATCACGGAACATCTAGCACTCCGACAAGGAACCCTGCAGACCCCGGTGTCGAGCCCCAAGTTCGCCTCCGATAATCAAGGTGGTACCCCAAGATCTACATCATATGTGCCGAGACCAAACCCCAAGATCTGCCTCACGGGACCGAGCCCCGGAAACCCCGATGCTTTCGACAAGGATGCCATGATCTTCGTCACGGACGCCGAGACCCCCGGACCCGAAGACCACACGTGCGACAAGTACTCCTTCCCGGATGCGATGCTCGAGAACACGGACGGTAAGGACACCGACGCAGAACGCCAAGCACTGCACTCCGGACACCAAGACGACCCGACTCACGGACACGACAAGATCTTCGCGACGACAAGATCGGCACCGACCAGGGCGAACCCGATGCGCCCCGGCATCGAACCAAGTCCTTCTTCCCGGAACGCCAGATCTACCCCGATCCGAAGACCCTGAACCCTGAGACCGACCCCGAACCCCGGAACCAAGACCGTCGAGACCCCTAATGTGTGAACCCCTCCCCGAAACCCTAGTTTATCATATATAACAACTTGTTGCATATTAATTGCCATACTTGCATGCATAATCATGTGGTTTGGGGGCCTTACGCCGATTCACCTTATAATTAAATATGGGGCCCATATGCGGGCAAATCTAGCCTTATATTGGCCTCATTTAAAACTTGTGTAGCGAACCGGTGCTATCTTCTGCCTTGTTAAAACAACATTTAATTTGCGGGGTAGTTAAACAACATGAACCACCTAAATATTGTCGGGACCCCGGTTCCGCTTAATCTAGCCTAATTGCATCGCACTTCTGCCATGTCATACATCATACATGCATCATGCCGATCTTCTGCCGTTGTATTAAATATTGCATCCGGTGTTTCTTCTAGTGTTTTGGTTCTTCGCGGATAAGGCCGTTGAGTTGATGTGAGCTTCGCCCCGATCTTCGGATGAACCTTCGACCATGTTTTTAGGCGAGCATCTCCCCCTTTCTACCTATCTTACTTTTATAGTATTTATTCCCTCCTGTTGATCTATTGCTATCTGTGTTGCGTTGCTCTAGTTTTCGTACCCGTGATATCCCTTGCAGCCATATATAGCCTTGGACACATCCTATCGCCTGTTGTTTGGTAGATAGTTGGACCTGCGCGCCGTAGTCGCTTGCTCAAGTGCTGTGGCGTGTCGTCAAGTACCACAGTTGTTGGAGGATTGCCGCATGTTCAATGTTGGAGAAGACCATGGCTTTATTTATCGTTCACTTTAATTACTGCTTAACAACTAAAATTGAAGTAAGCAGAGGCATCGGTGGGTGATAGATAATATTTGGTTTCCGACCGCCCACTTGTGTCCCGTAGGACCCCGAGTTCTTGACACCTGTTCCGAGATCGAGCGCGCTAACCACAGGTAGGGAGATATGGGCCCCCCATTGATTATTACCTGATTTCAAAGTATTGTTCTGGAGGCCACAAACTAGTTTGAGGTTTTATTTACTATCCTGTACCTATGCCATGCTTTACCGCTTTATTTACGATTGTGTGAGGAGCACGCTGTACTGTTTTGGAAGCGGAGTGTTTTCGCGGTATCGACAGTCTCCGTTTGGGGATTTGCTGTCGTTTACAGCCACTGTCGCAAACCCTAAGTCCGTCTCGGAGACCGGCCGACTTCGTTGCGGGTGTACTTAGTGGGGTGGCCCCCCGTGCTTGCTTTGGGTCTGGGAACGTCGTGACTTAGGCCCCGCCGACATACCGAAGGGTGTATGTTAACTGATCTGGCAAAAAGGGTCGAAGTGCCTGTGGATACTTTGGTGCACCCCTGCAGGGTTAAATCTTTTCGAGAAGCCGTGTCCGCGGTTATGGACGACTTGGAGCACAGTGCTTGATCATAGACAACTATAACTAAAGTTTATTGTTATAAATTGACTTGTATCCGATCTGACTAGTAATCAGTTTCACTACAACGGAATGGCTAAATAAAAGTACCAACAACTGCTGGGTTTTGGGTTATCTCATGCTAATTATATCTGATTAGTAAGTGTTGCAACTACAACGGAATGGTTAACTAAAACGGAACACTGCTTATTTTATCAGGATGATTATCTATACCTGACTAGTAATTACTGCAACGATAACCGAATAAATAAAACTGCCAACTGTGTGAGTTCCTCGGTTGACTTCCTCGATCGGTGTCGAGGGGGAAACACCAGGATGGGTTTGTTTGGTGGTAGTATCAGGTTGGATCCGAATAGGTATTTCTTACCCCTCTCTGATTGCCGCCAGTTATGTCGAGTCTCTATAGGGTGTTCAGTGCATGCTGCCGCTGCCGCTTCAGTCCACCATACCTATGTAGGCGAGGACCGCCGAATTCTAGTCTCGCCGTGTACTGGCCTCAGTACTGACGCTCCTCTTTTTCCTTTGCCCTTTGTCGGCACCCCTTTTGTTTAAGCAGGTTTGAGATCGACGTCGTTAGCAGGGTTACCCTTCCGGCTTGGCCTGGGCAGGGTTATGGACGCCATTGGTTATTCTTCAGGGCTCTTAGCCCCATTTGCATCTTGTTCGTAGATGGACGCTCTATCGTTTTCAAGGTGATTTGGATCTTTGTACATTATATCTGTATTCTGGACTCATTGAGTCGCTGCTGTATATATCTGTTCTGTGGGTCCCACCGAGGACTGTTGTGTAATGTTATTACTTCGTTTTCCACCCGCACGAAAGTGCCTGGTGGGCACCTTTGAATCGTTTCTATGCGGGTTTGGCGGGTTTCGCTAAAACTTGCATAGGGCCGATTCTGAGGGTGTTACAGAGTGGTATCAGAGCTCAGCAGTTGCGATACCCCACAAGTCCAGCCTGTAGGATAACCTAGCTAACGGCCGAAGTAGAGTGTCAAAACTATTTTTGCAAAATCGGTTGGATAGTTCTGATTAGGTCTGATTTTACTCCTTACCCCTCTGCTGTTCTCCTCTTACCTCAACGTGTTTTGAATCCGCTCTCTTCTCTTTCTTCGAGTCCAGGAATTCTCGTGGTTGGGTTTCCGTCGTACCTTCAGGGTTTCGCTTCCACCTTTGATAACGGCGTTCTACCATCCGGTGTTCATGCTGCCTGAGGAATCCGTTTACTGTGGTACCATTCTTTGTTCCTTGTTTGTGCCTTCCGGTGTTTCTGACACGACGACATCATCTACGCTAGATCCGATGCAGAGTCTGCATCACTCCTTTGTTTCCGAGCCTCGCTTGTCGAGATCTTCAATCTGAATCCTGAGGGTTGGTTGCATAATATGTCTATTCGTGTACATAGTAATGCTTTGAGTGCGGGATGGAGTCGCGACCATACCACTACTCTTATCATTCGCTTTTGTACATTGAATGGTGGATCGATGCAATTTACTCCTTCCGCTGAAGTTAGAGGTGGCCTTACCTTTAACTTCGTCCGTTGTTTATCCGGAGTGCTCTCTTGACGAACGTGAACAACGACATCTTGTGGTGGTGTCGTCGATTTCAAGACGGGACAACGACCTCTTGTTAGTGGTGTCGCGAGGATCTACATGGAGCGAGAAGACGCAGATCGCCGACCTTCCTTCCGGTACCATGAGGCGGATCTCGAGGGCGAGATCCATTGTTAGTGGTGTCGAATTGTGGCATCCCGCAAAACCACTACTAGAAAACCGCGTCGTTTTTGTGCATTGCATCATCATGACCGCATGCTCATGTCATCAGGCCACATTGCATTTGAGCATCGTCATCATCATGCATATTAATTTGCCTAAAAACTATTTGAGAAAGACAATTGTTTTCTAAAATTTACCCTCCTTCTATTTCCAATTAAACCCCCGGACGCTTCCGGATATTTTTGTTTGTCTAAAATCTATTTATACAAGCTTATTGCAAAAGTTAAATAAAAATTATATTATTTTAGTGGGGCAGTCGAACGGGCCGAATGACCCGAACGACCACCCCATAAAAATACAAACGGTCCACCCCTTAATCCTAAAACTACCCAACCTATTCTACCCACACCCCCTCCACATCACCCCAACCAACCCCCTCTCGACACCTCACCTCTCTTCCTCCCTCCACCACTCATATGTTGACACCTCACCCACCTCTCTCTCCCTCTCAGCCTACACACCCACACCACCTCACGCACACCACACAGCCAGTCCACACCCCACCCGATCCCCACCTTCCCCTGGGTCCCACCCCTGCCCGCACACCCACGCACACACGTCCCACCCGCGCGGCCCGCGTGGACCCCGACCCTGGCCCCGCGAGCCCCCGCTCTCTTCCTCTCTCCTCTCTCTCCCTTCTCTTCTCTTCCACCGCCGGCAACCCCTCTCGCCTCCCCATCCCGCACCGCGCCGCCCTCCTCCTTCCCTCGCTCGCACCGCCGCTCTGCACCGGCCCGCCACCGCGTCCGCTCCCCGCACCTCCTCTACCCTCTGCGCCTCGCCTCCCGCTCGCCCCTTTTCCCCTGAGCCCCGCCGCCGTCGGCGACCGCTTCCTCCGCCGCCGCCCTGCTCTCCTTCTCCGGCCCCCAGGTGCCGCCGCCGCGCCCGGCGCCTCCCGCCGCTCGGCCTCGCCCCGCCCCGCCTCCACCGGACCCGCCTGCGCCCCCTCCGCTGCCTCCGGCGCCGTCCACCTTCCTCCACCGAGCTTCTCCTCGTCCGCCGCCTCGCCGGGCCCGCACCTTCTCCGGCCACCTCCTCGCCGGCCGCGTCGCCCGTCCCCTTCCCCGCGCGCCCGCGCCTTCTCTGCCACCTCCCCCGAGCCCGACCTCCTCCGTCCCCGAGCAGGCCCCGGCCGCCGCCTCTGATTCGACCGCCGACCCTGGCCGCGGTGCCTCGGCGTCCAGCCGCCGGCCTCCCATCCTCTCCTTGTCGCCCCTACGCTTTCGCCTAGAACGCTGCAGCGAGCCCGTCCACCGAGCCTGGCCGTGGCCGTGCCACCGTCGGCCGCCCCAAGTACCCGGCCCCAACCACCTTGGTATATCCAGTACGTTGTTGGGAGCATCTGCCTGTGCCATCTCGTTGATGTGCTGGTAGTCGAACCGTTCCGCGTGTGTGCCCGCTGGTGCTCAAGCGGAAGCCAAGACCAACACGGGACCCCGAAGGACCGCACGAGACCACGGGCGCGAGACTCCAAGACCGTACCGAGCCGAAGGTGTCCGAAGAATCTCCGACAAGAACTTCATCACGGAACATCTAGCACTCCGACAAGGAACCCTGCAGACCCCGGTGTCGAGCCCCAAGTTCGCCTCCGATAATCAAGGTGGTACCCCAAGATCTACATCATATGTGCCGAGACCGAACCCCAAGATCTGCCTCACGGGACCGAGCCCCGGAAACCCCGATGCTTTCGACAAGGATGCCATGATCTTCGTCACGGACGCCGAGACCCCCGGACCCGAAGACCACACGTGCGACAAGTACTCCTTCCCGGATGCGATGCTCGAGAACACGGACGGTAAGGACACCGACGCAGAACGCCAAGCACTGCACTCCGGACACCAAGACGACCCGACTCACGGACACGACAAGATCTTCGCGACGACAAGATCGGCACCGACCAGGGCGAACCCGATGCGCCCCGGCATCGAACCAAGTCCTTCTTCCCGGAACGCCAGATCTACCCCGATCCGAAGACCCTGAACCCTGAGACCGACCCCGAACCCCGCAACCAAGACCGTCGAGACCCCTAATGTGTGAACCCCTCCCCGAAACCCTATTTTATCATATATAACAACTTGTTGCATATTAATTGCCATACTTGCATGCATAATCATGTGGTTTGGGGGCCTTACGCCGATTCACCTTATAATTAAATATGGGGCCCATATGCGGGCAAATCTAGCCTTATATTGGCCTCATTTAAAACTTGTGTAGCGAACCGGTGCTATCTTCTGCCTTGTTAAAACAACATTTAATTTGCGGGGTAGTTAAACAACATGAACCACCTAAATATTGTCGGGACCCCGGTTCCGCTTAATCTAGCCTAATTGCATCGCACTTCTGCCATGTCATACATCATACATGCATCATGCCGATCTTCTGCCGTTGTATTAAATATTGCATCCGGTGTTTCTTCTAGTGTTTTGGTTCTTCGCGGATAAGGCCGTTGAGTTGATGTGAGCTTCGCCCCGATCTTCGGATGAACCTTCGACCATGTTTTCAGGCGAGCATCTCCCCCTTTCTACCTATCTTACTTTTATAGTATTTATTCCCTCCTGTTGATCTATTGCTATCTGTGTTGCGTTGCTCTAGTTTTCGTACCCGTGATATCCCTTGCAGCCATATATAGCCTTGGACACATCCTATCGCCTGTTGTTTGGTAGATAGTTGGACCTGCGCGCCGTAGTCGCTTGCTCAAGTGCTGTGGCGTGTCGTCAAGTACCACAGTTGTTGGAGGATTGCCGCATGTTCAATGTTGGAGAAGACCATGGCTTTATTTATCGTTCACTTTAATTACTGCTTAACAACTAAAATTGAAGTAAGCAGAGGCATCGGTGGGTGATAGATAATATTTGGTTTCCGACCGCCCACTTGTGTCCCGTAGGACCCCGAGTTCTTGACACCTGTTCCGAGATCGAGCGCGCTAACCACAGGTGGGGAGATATGGGCCCCCCATTGATTATTACCTGATTTCAAAGTATTGTTCTGGGGGCCACAAACTAGTTTGAGGTTTTATTTATTATCTTGTACCTATGCCATGCTTTACCACTTTATTTACGATTGTGTGAGGAGCACGCTGTACTATTTTGGAAGCGGAGTGTTTTCGCGGTATCGACAGTCCCCGTTTGGGGATTTGCTGTCGTTTACAGCCACTGTCGCAAACCCTAAGTCCGTCTCGGAGACCGGCCGACTTCGTTGCGGGTGTACTTAGTGGGGTGGCCCCCCGTGCTTGCTTTGGGTCTGGAAACGTCGTGACTTAGGCCCCGCCGACATACCGAAGGGTGTATGTTAACTGATCTGGCAAAAAGGGTCGAAGTGCCTGTGGATACTTTGGTGCACCCCTGCAGGGTTAAATCTTTTCGAGAAGCCGTGTCCGCGGTTATGGACGACTTGGAGCACAGTGCTTGATCATAGACAACTATAACTAAAGTTTATTGTTATAAATTGACTTGTATCTGATCTGACTAGTAATCAGTTTCACTACAACGGAATGGCTAAATAAAAGTACCAACAACTGCTGGGTTTTGGGTTATCTCATGCTAATTGTATCTGATTAGTAAGTGTTGCAACTACAACGGAATGGTTAACTAAAACGGCCCACTGCTTATTTTATCAGGATGATTATCTATAACTAACTAGTAATTACTGCAACGATAACCGAATAAATAAAACTGCCAACTGTGTGAGTTCCTCTGTTGACTTCCTCGATCGGTGTCGAGGGGGAAACACCAGGATGGGTTTGTTTGGTGGTAGTATCAGGTTGGATCCGAATAGGTCTTTCTTACCCCTCTCTGATTGCCGCCAGCTATGTCGAGTCTCTATAGGGTGTTCAGTGCATGCTGCCGCTGCCGCTTCAGTCCACCATACCTATGTAGGCGAGGACCGCCGAATTCTAGTCTCGCCGTGTACTGGCCTCAGTACTGACGCTCCTCTTTTTCCTTTGCCCTTTGTCGGCACCCCTTTTGTTTAAGCAGGTTTGAGATCGACGTCGTTAGCAGGGTTACCCTTCCGGCTTGGCCTGGGCAGGGTTATGGACGCCATTGGTTATTCTTCAGGGCTCTTAGCCCCATTTGCATCTTGTCCGTAGCTGGACGCTCTATCGTTTTCAAGGTGATTTGGATCTTTGTACATTATATCTGTATTCTGGACTCATTGAGTCGCTGCTGTATATATCTGTTCTGTGGGTCCCATCGAGGACTGTTGTGTAATGTTATTACTTCATTTTCCACCCGCACGAAAGTGCCTGGTGGGCACCTTTGAATCGTTTCTATGCGGGTTTGGCGGGTTTCGCTAAAACTTGCATAGGGCCGATTCTGAGGGTGTTACATTACTATAGTGAGAGAAACTAGCATCCACTAGCTCCATGTGTGGAACAAGCCACACGTCAAGTGCGGAGCCGGTCTCGCGAATGATGTCGCGTAAAGTTGGCCTGGACCGCTTCGATCTCACTATGCCGCGCCATAAGAAATACACAACAAGAGGTTTGCAACATAAAACATCAACGCCCGCAACAAGCATGTTGCGTTCTATTCGTGAAACACATCTACGCATAGATCTAGCTCTGATACCACTGAAGGGTTTCGCAACATAGTAAATCAAAATTTTCCTACGGATGCGAACAAGAAAGCCAAGATCTAATCTAGGAGATGTAATCAAACGAGAGATATTGATGAGATCTTCATACCCTTGAGTAAATCACAAAGCGTAAATGTTTAACAGCACTTGGTTGATGTAGTCGTATTCGCCTTCTCCTCCTCGCGATCTGATCCGATCCTACGCCGCAAGTGGCGGCGCCTCCGAGAGATGCACACGTATGGTGAAGCGACGTCTCCTCCTTCCTTGGTCCAGCAAGTATGGTGGAGAGATAGATTGGATCTGCAGCACGACGGCGTGGTGCTTATGGTGGAGAGTTTCTGCGGCAGGCCTTCGCCTACGCGCAGTCGCGAGAGAGAGAGGAGGAGGGGCAACAGTTGGCGGCTAGGGTTGGAGAAGTGGGGGGAGGCTGCGCCCCTGCCCTCCTTATATAGGGGTCTGGCCGGCCCCCCTTGGCCCCTCCTCCAAGCCCTAGGGCGGCGGCCCCAAGGGTGGAGTAGGGGGCAAGTCTTCCCCCTTCCTTCTAGAAGGCTCCCCTAGGGTTTCCCCTAGGGCTGGCCAGTTGGGCCTTGGGGGCCTTGTGCCCCTGGACCAAAGTGGCCAGGGCACTTCACCTTAGGCCCACGCAGGCCTCCGACAAGTGGGCCCACGTTGGTCCCACTCCAGAACCTTCTAGAACCTTTCGGTACAATACCGATAAATTCCAAAACGATTCCGAAATCCAAAAACTGCTTTCCTTTATATGAATCTTATTCTCCGGACCATTATGGAACCTCTCGTGATGTCCTGGATCTCATCCGAGACTCCGAACAAAAACTCATAAACCAATCATCCATTCTATCCTAGCGTCGATGCACGTTAAGTGTGTGACCCTACGGGTTCGAGAATATGCAGACATGATCTTTTATCAATAATCAACAGCGGGATATGGAAACCCATATTGACTCCCACACATTCATCGATGATCATATCGGATGAACCACGATGCCAGGATTCAATTAATCCCATATATGTATTCCCTTTGTCACGCGATATTTTACTTGCCCGATATTCGATCGTTGGTATCGACATACCTAGTTCAATTTCATTTACAGCAAGTACTTTACTCGTTCCGTAATCCGATATCACTTTGTGATTAACTCCTTAACCACGTTCTTGCAAGCGGTGTTGATATCGATTACTGAGTGGGCCCGAAGTATATCTCTCCGACTCGGGAGGGATAAATTCCATCTCGATACGTACAACCCAACAAGTACTTTCCGATCACCTGAGAGACACCTTTATGATCACCCTCACATAGGATGACGTTTGATGACCTCAAAGCTTTCTTCCGATACCAGGGAGTTGTATTATCTCATGGTCTAAGGAATACAATACTTGACATAGGAAAAAGCTTCGCAAAGATGAACACGATGACACGATCTAATTGCTCTGCTTAATTTGGGTATGTCCATCATATCATTCTCCTAATGACATGATCTCATTATTAATCGACAACTCATGTCTATGGTTAGGAAACCTTAACCATCATTAATCAATAAGCTAGTCCATAGAGGCGTACTAGGGACACGGTGTTGTTCATAAACCACACAAGTATCAAAGTTTCCGCTTAATACAATTCTAGCATGGAATATAAACTTTATCATGAACAAAAATTATAATAATAACATCTTTATTATTGCCTCTAGGGCATAATTCCAACAACAACCATCTAGCTACTACATGGACCCGTAGTCCAAGGTGGAAATACTCACGCTTCATACCGGAGAAGATGGCCTCCGAGATGATGTCAACACCCGGATTTTTAATCCCAGATGCATGTTATGCCATACATCGCAATCCCAGGATTACCATTTTTGCGAGACATAACAAATTTGGATATCACAGTACATCATCCATTACAAACCATACATAAGGTCTTACACAAATAAGGATCTCATGATCCAGTTCTTAATACAACTCAAGCAACGGAATAACGTAATAATAAAGGTAGCGTAGGCGAAGCTCCATCTTCGGGGTCACAGGCAATGCTGACAATGGGAGATGATCCTAGTTGTCGTAACCTTCCTGCGGTCCATCCTCCCGGTACTCTTCTTCATAGGCTGGCCACGGGAATAGCCATGGACAAAGACATGAGTACTCTTTAAGTACTCGCAAACTAATACTAACAAGTTATGGGGGTTTTTGGTACTAGGACACTAAGATCTAGGGTTGTTTTGCAAAAATCCATATTTACCTCTACTAAGTTCAGAAGCAAGAAAAACTAGTTGAAGTTTTATAACACCTAAGTGGGAACTTGAATTTCATATCACAACTCTGTTGTGGTCAAGTCAAAATCTCAATTCATTTCACAAGTCATTTTGAAAACATCTGACGGGGGAACAGTATGGCCACTCCAACTGTCCATAACCGCGGACGTGGCTATTCGAATAGTTTGACACTCTGCAGAGATTGTACACTTTCACCACAATATTCGATACATCCGTCAGGAACAAATCCTGAATTCACCATACTCAGTATGCGGATAATCAATCCTAACCTTTCAATTACACGCCCTAGTATAGGCACCTCTCCTGTGAGTTTGGCCTCCCAACCATGACCAACTGTCATCTTGGGTACTACACAGATGGACAATCTTCACAAGGTAGCCTCAGCTCAGACCTTGGCCGTGCGGGAACCCATACTAAGGTATATAAGTTTCCAGTCAAGCCCTACCCAATTTTCGGGTATTGTGGTTATACGGTAAAATTGGAATGGTATCGCATCGAGACAACCATCAGTTTTATAAAGGGGCTAAGGCTCCTGCCTCAACATTTTCATCATCAAAATCATCTGGTGTTCGGAAACACATGTCAAAACATTTCAACAGAATGACTCATCATTCCAAGGTTTTCATAACCATTTTCACCAAGTATTCCCATCTAAAGTTGATCAAGTTTTTTGCTTAGCACTAGCATCTACAAGTGGGGTAAGTACTAATGAGGGGGTGGTAAACAAGTGGAGATTAATTAAGTTCAAACTCATGCCTTAGGATGACATCAAGATTATCTAGCTTAGGCCAAAGTTAATGCTCTTTATGCAACCTTCAATTATCTTCCTAAAATCTACAAGTCACTAAAGTAAACTCTAAGAGAAAGCTTTGATAAAGAAATAAAGTATAAAGCTTGCAAGTAAAACTAGGATTGGGTATCATCAAAATGTGTCTAACCAAGCATGCTTAGTGCATTGCATAGGTTATCTAACTTTCATAATTGCAAGTGTTAGCTTGCATAGGTCAACTTGGTTAGTAAGGCTTGCCTTGTGCAGAGCAGTGGTTGAAGTTCTCCTCGGCTTCTTCTTCGTAGTATCCTCCTTCCTCCTCGTATCCTTGGTCGGTACTAGCGTCTATAAAAATAAATACGGGGTACACAATCACCAAACAATACTTAAATATTTTCAATCATCACACAAAGTTGTTCTATAGATGATCTAGCATCATCACCTATCATTACAAGATTAAAGCATTTGTCTTATTTATTTTAATTTGAGAAAAGTAATTTCTACTCATTGAAAAACTACTTATAATTTAATATTCTCCAACTCAAACATGGGATCATGTTGACACATGTCATCACCACTTATTTCAGTACATGGGAATGTGATTTAAAGTGGTGTCACAATTTAATAAGGTTTAACCTTTTTATTTTAAATAATTAAAGTGACTAGAAATGCCTATGTGGCATTATTTTATTTCTTGAACATTATTTCTATAAGTAAACCCATATGTTTTTATATATTCTGAAAGGTATGATCAAATGTGATTTTTGAGAGTTGGAATCAATTCAAAAGCTATTATGGTTGAAATTTGAAAAATGTTTGAATGCAGAAAAGCTTCTGATTTATTATTTTTACCAAGGTTGATCTACAGATCCAAAAGACTTGAATCCAACGGGCTTGGATTAAGCATTTCAGTACCTTTCTAACAAAATTGGTTTCATGCAATTTGGTTCACTGAATCGAGCTGGGTTGATTTTTGAAACTAGGTACATAATTGAGTTTGAATTAAAATAGAAAAATCTAAATTCAAACGCTTGGGATGCGCGGGAAAGGTTAATGGGCCGGCCCAGTGTCACTCCGCAGCGCGGGGCTCAGCTGACAGGGGGTTCCACCTGTCATTGGCTCATAACACGCGAAGCGGTATGGGGCGTTCTCGGCCGCACGATCTAAATCTAATCGAACGGCTACGGTTCATCGTCCACGTCGGGCAGCGCTGGCGAGACAGAACCCTAACGCGGCAGGTGGGGGTCGTGGGAGGCTCACCGGGGCAAAGGCAAAGGTCGGCGATGGGGGCGAACGACGAAGTCGACGACGGCGTTTCTCCTGGCACCGGCAGCTCCTCCTGGGGCGGCTCCAATCGACGGCGCCTCTCCTTCTCTACAGCGGCGAAGTCCGATGCAATTCCGGCCACCTGGTGCTCGCCTTGCTCCGAGGGTGATTGAGGGTGATCAGTGAGAGGTGGGGAGTGAACTGGTGTGAAGAAATCGAGCGGGGGAGGCCTCTATTTATAGTGGCGAGAGGGGACCGACGAGGGCGAGCTGAGCTTGTCGTGGTCGACGACACAGACAGCTATCTGCGTGGGCGATGGTAGGGGCGGTTCTATGTTCACTGGCAAAGCTCAATGGCGTGGTGGAGAGGCGTGGGGCGGTGCTGATCGGTCGGAACGCTTCGACGCTCTGGGCGGGTTTTGATGGCGCACAACGAGCGTGGTCCACGCGGCGGCGAACGGGCATGTCTGGCAGGGTGCTGGGTGCTGGCGATCACTTACGCACGCGACAAGGGCGGCGCGCGGTTTGGGCGTGCTAGTCGAGCGTGGCGCGCGGGGCGCACTCTCGGCATGGTCGTAGAGAGGTTTGGCATGGCCTGGGCATGTGGTCCAGTGGCTGGCTGTTAGACCCCTCCATTATAAAGGAAAGGATCCCTGTGATTGCAATGCTAGTCCCTGGATCAATGCTAGCATCCACAGTTTAAGATGAAGTACACAGATACAAAGGTCGTTTATTACATTCATTCCAGAGATAAAATATAGTCTTTTACAACTCATGGCCATAGGCCTAATACAAGAGTTTTTAAGGAACAAATAAATAAACACAAGTCTTCATCTTCATGTGCCACAGGCAAGCATGTTGAGTGTAGACTCATGACTCCTAATCATCATCGGAGTAACCTGCAACATCACAAGTTACAGCCACAGAGGGTCAATACTTTTGGAATAGTATTGGCAAGTGATACCTTAGTATATTTTAAGTGGACTATATAACTATATGCATTTTGGCTAAGTGTAGCTTGGCTTGCTTTTGCTTGAATATATATTTTTCCTATTAGTTGAAATTGCTATGTTTTTCTTTGTCAAAAACATTCCCAAAGAAACCACCAATAGACATTGGGGTCCTTCACCCTTGTTCACCCACAAATTTTATTGTAGAAGTTGGAGTGATGAGATTCTTGTGGCTTCCATGTCTCGATGCTCAAAGTGTCCATTTCCTTGGACTAGGCTAAGTACTTAGGTTTTCCATCTGCAGAGGTTGTGCACTTTCCCCACCAGACTTGGTTTCCCAAGACAGGACCTTTCAGAAGCTTTTCCTTAACCAAATGGACGCGTTCCAACCTATCATCCCATCTACCACCAACTGTCCAAGAGACTAAGTTCTAGCAACCTATATGATCAAGGCAGAGCCCATATTGCCAAGTGGTTGCACTGTAAGTTTTCTCAACACTTGGCCTCCAAATCCCTTTGTGCCTGGGTGGCATTCCACAAGTGAGATACACAACCCAAGTCCATGGCCTTGTGTAACCACTCAACATAACCCAAGCTTTCCATTCCACCCAGGAGTTCATTTGTCTTAGTTGTTTTATTAGAAAATATAAGTCTCTTGACTTAGTATATTTTTGTCTCATAATATATAGTTGTTCACCACCCTTGTTTGCTATGAGCTAGGCTAGGCAAAATATGGTAACCTATCTTAGGAATATTTCCCTAACAGTTCTACTATTTCACTCTACTTGGGATTTCCCAATTTAGCACTTAGCAAAAAAATTTATCATGCAACACTTTAGCAAAATAACTAATGCTAACACAAAACTTGGTATAGGAATATTCATGAAAATATCACTTGCCTTGGTAATGGGGAGAATAGCACTCTTCACAATCACAATCACTAGTGAAATCTACACAAGAAACAATAGCATACAATTACACACAATATATATACAACCAAAAATAATATGAATGTATGCATGCAAGAATCTACTAAGTGGTGATTTTTGAAAATTATACCAAGTGTGTTTATGAGTACAGAAACCTAACAAGACACAAGTTTGCCAACTAAACTTATTTGGCCCAAAACAATATACAAGAATAAAACTATATCTAAAATAGTCCTAAACATGTTCCACAATAAAAATCATTTTTAACTGTTACTATATGCTAAATAAAGTGGATATTCAGAATGGTCTAGTTTCACTGAATCCAACGGTATAAAGTTTGTAAAAATCCAACGTGGCATTCAAAAGTTATAAGCATTTGAAATTTGAATCTAATTCAGGTTTTGAATTCTGTTTTTAATATAAACCTTGCCACGCGTCGCGTTTCTACTGGCGCGTACCGGTTCGCACCGGATCACCTTTCTGAGTCGTTGGATCTAACTAACGTTGCGCGGCTCAGATCTGTCCTTACCCCTTCGATAAGTGAAGTGTTTCTATGCGTAGGATCCAGATCTAACGGCTAAGATTCCTCTAACCAAAAACGAGCGGCGCTGCCGGCGGTGACAGGCGGCGGCGCGTCAGTCAGTGGCGGTGCCGGCGTTCTAGGTCGCCCGCGAGAGAGAGAGGAGTATTACCAGGTTCGCCGGAGGCTGCTGAAGCTCGTCGTGGTACTGGCTTGTGGAGGGGCGTTCGGAGATGGGCTCTAGACCTCGTCGGAGTTGCGTCTGGCGTCAGGTGAGGGTCGTCGGAGTCGCTGCCGACGTTCTGCGTTGCCAGAGCATGAACTAATGGGTTTAGATGATGCGCAGGACAACTACGAACATGCTTAGGTGATCAAGAAAGCAAGGGGCGCTCGAAACTTACGGGGATTGCTCGCCGGAGTTCGCGAACGCGTCTGCCACGGTCAGTTGTCGACGTTGGCGAGGTTCCTCGTCGCGCTAAGTCAAAACAGGGGTACTGTCAGATGCGTAAAACGAAGTGGATTCAGGGCGTATTAGTCAGAGGTCAAGGGGCGGTGGTTACTTACGAAGGGAGGTCGCCGGAGTTCTTGCAGGAGACGGTGGCGGTCAGTCGTCGACGTTGCCAACGCTAGGGGTCATGCGAAAGCAAACGGAGAGTGTCATAAGATGCACAGGAGTTCTCTGAACAGGATAGCGTGAACGCGAGACTGGGGAAAACTCGAGACCACCGGAATTCGCCGGCGCAGTCGTCGGAGTTGCAGAGAGCAATGCGCGCAGCCTGGGGGCGTTCAGTGCTTGGGGTTTTGGGGAAAAGAGAGAGGGGACAGAGGGGTTTCTTATAGCCTGGTCGCGAGCGAGAATCACCCTGCCAGTAACTCGAATTGATGCCACGAATCAAAACCAGAAACGCCCGTGTTGATTTGGGGATGAATGCGTCGTGCGGTTGGAGACGATGCTGACGTGGAGTTGGCCTGCTTGTCAGTGATACGCGCAGGATTCTGGTGGGGTCTGGATGTCAGCGGCTCAGCGTGTGTGCTCGCGCGTGTGAGAAGAAAAGGAAACCCCCGGGTGGGCTTACTGGGCTCGTTCTTCTGCTGGGCCAGATCCTAGCCGCTCGGCCCTTTTCTATTCAGGTGCTCTTTTCTTTTTCTATTTCCATTTTCTGGTATGAATTTCAATATGAATTCAAATCCTTTTGAATTCAGACAATTTTTGGGGATCTTTGTAGGTTTTTGTGTTTTCAAAAGCAGTCATTTAACCAAGTGATTACTTTGTAGGGTTTGGTCAAGCTTGGTTTTTCAACATAATCAGAGATTTTTGCTATAGTTGCAAATATTTGATTTTTGAGTTTTGAAATCATTTCTAAATTTTGAATCCTTAGTTAAAGCTTCACATAATCATTCTAATAATGGAGTCAAGAAATCAAGTACCTAGTCTTCCAAATTTTTAAAGTGTGATGGTTATTTTGGAATCAAATGTCCACATGAAATCATAGTCTCAATTTCTGTTTCTAAGTGATTTTTGATAAAACCCTAAATGAATGAATGATGCATGGATGATATGAATGAGTTTTGAAACTATGATTTTTGGGATGTTACAAATCTAACCCCCTTAAGATGAATCTCGCCCTCGAGATTCGGTTTGGCTAGCAAATAGGTGAGGGTGGTCTTTCCGAAGATCATCTTCTCTTTCCCATGTTGCTTCCTCTTCGGAGTGATGGTTCCATTATACTTTACAAAATTTGATAGTCTTGGTCCTGGTGACTCTTTCTGCTGTCTCTAGAATCTTGACAGGCTTTTCTTCGTAAGTGAGATCACTTTCTAGTTGAACCTCTTCCAAAGGTATGGTATCCTTCAAAGAAGACTCCTCCATTTCTGGGTGACATTTCTTAAGCTGACTCACATGAAATACGTTATGGACTGCTGATAGGGATCCTGGCAATTCAACTTCATATGCAACTTCTCCTTTGCGACTTAAAATTTTGAATGGCCCAACATATCTTGGTGCCAACTTTCCTTTGACTCCAAATCTTTTCACTCCACGGAGTGGTGATACTCTGAGATAAGCTCTATCCCCTACTTCGTAGGTGACTTCTCTACGCTTAGAATCCGCGTAGCTCTTCTGTCGGGTTTGAGCTATCTTTAACCTGTCCTTAACCAATTTGACTTTTTCTTCGGCTTCTTTGATAAGATCAGATCCAAATAAACTCCTTTCGCCCACACCATTCCATAACAATGGGGTGGTACACTTCCTTCCATAGAGTAACTCAAATGGTGCCATTCCAATACTAGACTGATGACTGTTGTTGTAGGATAACTCTGCGTAAGGTAAACTTTCATCCCAACTTGCTCCATAGTCTAAAGCACAAGCTCTCAACATATCCTCAAGAATTTGATTGGTCCTTTCTGTTTGTCCATCCGTTTGAGGATGAAAAGCAGTGCTGAATTCTAATCTCGTTCCTAAGGATTCATGTAATTGTCTCCAAAAGTGCGATGTGAACTGAGTTCCTCTATCAGACACAATACTCTTTGGTACTCCATGAAGGCATACAATTCTGCTCATGTAAATTTTTGCTAACTTAGCACTTGTATAGGTTGTCTTCACAGGTATAAAATGAGCCACTTTTGTTAGGCGATCTACCACTACCCATATGGAATCATACCCTGATCTGGTCCTTGGTAATCCGGTAATGAAATCCATACCAATATTTTCCCACTTCCATTCAGGCATAGGCAGTGGTTGAAGCAGACCTGCTGGTTTCTGGTGCTCCGCTTTGACTCTGCTACACACATCACACAAAGCGATATGTTCGGCGATGTCTCTTTTGAGATTGTTCCACCAAAATCTTTCTTTCATATCCATGTACATCTTGGTGTTTCCTGGGTGAATAGAATATGGAGAGTTGTGTCCTTCTTGTAAGATCAGTTTCCGCAACTCTGGGTCTTGTGGAACACATATACGTTTCCCGTGCCATAAAGTACCCTTTTCATCAACACGAAAACTCTTAGCTTTTCCTAAACCAATGTTTACTTTAATCTTTTCAATTTCCTCATCAGTTTTCTGGACTTCTCGGATCTTGTCCAAAAGAGTGGGTTGAACATCTAAGGACATGAGACGCCCTTCTGGTACAATTTCCAATCTGAGTTCTCTGAATTGCTTACACAAATCTTCTGGCAATTCCCCTTTTGTAAGGCCATTTACAAATGTCTTACGGCTTAGAGCATCTGCTACTACATTTGCTTTACCTGGATGGTATTGCAAACTTAAGTCGTAATCCTTGATAAGTTCTAGCCATCTTCTTTGTCTCATGTTGATTTCTTTCTGGGTGAAGATATACTTCAAACTCTTATGGTCGGTGAACACTTCACAGCGTTTTCCCAAAAGGTAATGTCTCCATGTTTTGAGTGCATGGACGACAGAAGCTAACTCCAAATCATGAGTAGGATAGTTTACTTCATGAGTTTTGAGTTGTCTCGAAGCATAAGCTACGACTCTTCCCTCTTGCATAAGTACGGCACCCAACCCTTGATGAGAAGCATCACAATACACTTGGAAATCCTTTTCCAAATCAGGCAGACATAAAACTGGTGCTGTTACAAGTCTCTTTTTCAATTCTTGGAAACTGACTTCGCAACCTTCAGTCCAAGCAAACTTCTTGTCCTTCTTTAGTAATTCTGTCATAGGCTTAGCAACTTTCGAGAAATTTTCTATGAACCTTCTGTAGTACCCTGCTAAACCAAGGAAACTACGAACTTCTTTCACATTCTTGGGTGATTCCCAGTCTGTCACAACTGATACTTTGGCAGGATCAACTGCCACACCATCCTTTGTCATAACATGACCAAGAAATCCAACTTTCTCTAACCAGAACTCACACTTGCTGAATTTGGCATAAAGTTTATGTTCTCTTAACTTTTCAAGTACTAGGCACAAGTGTCTTTCATGTTCTTCCTTGCTCTTGGAGTAGACTAGGATATCGTCGATAAAAACGACCACAAACTTGTCAAGAAATTCCATGAACACTTTGTTCATCATATTCATGAAGTATGCTGGAGCGTTGGTTAAACCAAAAGGCATCACAGTATACTCATACAATCCATATCTTGTGGTGAATGCTGTTTTTGGTATGTCTTGCTCTCTTATCTTAAGTTGAAAATAGCCTGACCGAAGATCAATCTTCGAGAATACACATGCTCCTTCTAACTGATCAAATAAGTCGTTGATTCTTGGCAAAGGATATTTGTTCTTGATGGTAACCTCGTTGAGAGAACGATAATCAATACATAATCTTTGTGTTCTATCCTTCTTCTCCACAAACAATACTGGGGCTCCCCAAGACGAAGAACTTGGTTGTATAAACCCTTTCTGTAACTGTTCTCCTAGTTGTTTCTTGAGCTCCTTTAATTCATCAACAGACATTTTGTACGGTCTCTTAGCTATTGGTCCTGATCCTGGCACCAAATCTATCAGAAACTCCACATCTCTATCAGGTGGCATTCCTGGTAACTCTTCCGGAAACACATCCGGATACTCACATACTATTGGTACACTGTCCATGCTAACCCCCTTAAGAGAATTTAGCTTACTTCCCTTGGATTCAAAGTTTGACTTAAATTTTACTCTTTTTCCTTCGGGAGTTGTGAGTGTAACGGTACGATTGGCACAATCTAATATTCCTTCATACTTAGCCATCCAGTCCATTCCCAAAATCACATCCAACCCTTGGGAATTCAGGATTATTAGGTTCACTGGGAACTTATGCTTTCCAAATTCTATGACTAAGTCATGACATCCTGAGTTCACTATCATTTCTCCCCCTGGAGAACTTACTCTTATAGGACACCCAATGGTTTCTACCGGTAGTTCATTTCTTTCAACAAATGCTCTTGATATGAATGAATGAGATGCACCGGTATCAAAGAGTACAAATGCTGAAATTGAATTGAGTCTGAACTTACCAGTCACAGCATCAGGTTCCTCATAGACCTCTTCCACATTAATGTGGTTAACCTGTCCTTTCTGAAAAGGATTTGGCTTGTTAGGTCCTTCCACCTTCTTTTCGGGGCACTCATTTGCATAGTGTCCCAACTTCTTGCATTTGAAGCATTCAACCTGACTGATGTCCTTTTTAACATACTGACTTCCACCTCCACTACCATTTCCACTGTGGTGGCTCTTATGTCCACCCTTATGGTTCTTGTACTTGTCACTGTCATGACTACGGTGCTGCTTGTTGTCATGACGATTGTGGTTGTGGTGTTTGTTGAATTTCCCATGTTTATGGGATCCTGCGCTGCCACTGTCATCATAATGAGATCGTTTGTGAGATGATCCCGAGCTGTGTTTGTCGGAGTGTTTCCTCTTCCTACTCTCGACTTGCTTCATTTTACTTTCCAAAATAGCAGCCTTGTCACACAAAGACTGATAAGTTGGAACATATGCTACAGATAACTGTAGGTTCAGCTCATCATTCAAGCCTTCCAAGAATTTTTCCTTTCTCTTGGCATCAGTATCAACCTCATCCGGTGCGTAGCGCGCCAGATTGTTGAATTCCTCTATATATTCTGCCACGCTGCGGTGGCGCTGTTTCAGGTTGTGAAATTCTTTCTTTTTAAGGCTCATTATCCCGGATGAGATATGAGCTGTGCGAAATCCATCTTCAAATATGGCCCAAGTCACCTCATCAATAGGAGTGGTGATTTGGAAGTTATCCCACCATGTGGCGGCTGGTCCTTCCAACAGATGTGCTGCAAACCTGACTTTTTCAGCATCCGTGCAGCCCACGGTCACTAAGTCTTTGTTCACAGAACGTAACCAGTCATTGGCTACCATAGGATTAGTTGTTCCCGAAAACTTTGCTGGCCTCAGTCGCAGAAATCTTGTGAGCATATCGAAACCCGGAGGGTTGTTGTTGTTGTTGTTGTTGTTGTTGTTGTTGTTGTTGGGATCGTTGTTGTTGTTGTTCTGGTTTTGGATGAACGTTGTCATCATTTGCATAAGCTGGGTTTGCGCATTCATCATTTGTTGCATTTCTGGGGTGATGTTGTTGGGGTTGGGGTTTGCGCGACGGGGAGGCATCTGTGGTTTGTTCAAGTAGATAAGAATGAGATACCCATAGATGTTTTATGCACAATACAACATAAGCAAACACACAACAAGCGACATATGAATAATAGTTCAACAACCACATAACAAGCTCATGAAGTGATACACACAAGTGGCAAGCCATCCACATGTCGGATGGTCCAATAACAAGTTCGCAGAAATAAGTATGAATAATAAGATAAACGAGTAGTCAAGTCTACTCATCAATAACAATCTCCTCCTCGACGAAAGTAAGACCGGCGTTCTCCATCGCGGTCTTGTTCTCCTCAATCGTAGTGGTCAAGGAATCGACCTTGGCCTTGAGAGCCCTCTTCTGGGAGCGAAGTCTCTCAATAACCATCTGCTGCTGCTCAAGCTCGAAGTCCTTAGACTTCAGCTCCTCGGTCATGTCCCGAATCCTCTTGTTCCTATCCTGGACGCGTTTCTCTTGACTCTTGAACTTGCGGTCCTGAGCCTCGAACTTCGTCTCCATCTCCTTCATCATCTCTTCCTGCTGCGCAAAAAGCTTGTCCTTCTCGCGAAGCTGCACCTGAAGCTCGTCATTACTTAGCATGACGTTCGTCCTGTCCGTATCTACGTGTCTGAGAAGAGTCTCTAAGTCCTGGAGGTAAAGGCGTATCGGCTCCGCGGTGCTCCTCGAGTCGTCCTCAAAGTCGATGGACTCTCCGTCAATATCACGTCTTCCGAAGACGTGAAAGTGAGTACCTCTAACCTGTCGGGAGTGACGCCCTAACAATCGTCCTATCAGGTCCTGCATGACTACCTCCATGCCTCTCTCCCTGTCATCGTGCATCAACTTGAAGACGATGGTCTCTGTGGTAGGTTCCGTCTGGCGTCCTGGCTGGGTCACCTTGAAGCCCCAGAGGTCCTTCCTCTCGAATTTGGTGAGTGGATACACCGTAATGGTAGGAGGAGGGAGGTCAAGCAGAGTGGTAAGCTCAATGATACGTGAACCAAAACGAGTAACTCGAAACTCCTCAACAGTGCTGATGGCAACAGGCATCTATTTATAAGATTAAAAAGTTAGAACGACGCAATTCAAGATAAATCAAGACAAACATACACACCCACGAAAAATAATTGGCACACAAGTCATGCATAAATGTGATCGTTACATCATTCACGGACCATACCTATTTAAAATATCTTTTTGAAAAAAAATAAGGTGATAAGTGGTGGTCCAACTAACGAAGTGTCCTTACAATCCAATCTCACGGGATCTATTATTAAACACAATGTTCCTAGAGGCAATCCACCAATCTTGCTCCCTTGACTCTATCACTAAGTCTATAACATCTCCCCTTATTTCTTGGTTGTTGTCCTCCAATTCTTGAGTAAGCTCCTTCTCTTTTTCTAAGTCCTTTTGGAGGTTGAGCATTCTGCATTTGACTCTAGCACTTAGTTCCTTGATAGTCCTCCAAGCTGCATCCCTGGCTGACTCAAAGAATGTGGTGTGCATTGTTGTGTTGGTGTACATGCAGAACCCCTTTTCTTTGTGGTTGTCTTTCTTGTTTTTGTACAAGTGAAGTTGCACCCACCAATACTCCACTCCTTCATCCATTACTGGAAAGCCCTTGTACACGGCTTCACCATGAGCATCCATTGCCTCCATGAGGTCCTTGAGAATGTTGGGAAACTCAGTCTCACACTCCAAGGTCATGGTCATGAGTGGTCCCTTCTTCACGGCTTCGTTGATGGAATTCATCTACAAAGGAAGTTTGAAAGGGATTAGGGAAAGTTTTACGAGAAGAATAGACAAGTGTAGAAGCAGTTGAAAAACTTTCCTTAGTGGTTTTCCAATCCTAGGGTCATAATCCTACAGGCAACACAGTGCTCTGATACCATCTGTTAGACCCCTCCATTATAAAGGAAAGGATCCCTGTGATTGCAATGCTAGTCCCTGGATCAATGCTAGCATCCACAGTTTAAGATGAAGTACACAGATACAAAGGTCGTTTATTACATTCATTCCAGAGATAAAATATAGTCTTTTACAACTCATGGCCATAGGCCTAATACAAGAGTTTTTAAGGAACAAATAAATAAACACAAGTCTTCATCTTCATGTGCCACAGGCAAGCATGTTGAGTGTAGACTCATGACTCCTAATCATCATCGGAGTAACCTGCAACATCACAAGTTACAGCCACAGAGGGTCAATACTTTTGGAATAGTATTGGCAAGTGATACCTTAGTATATTTTAAGTGGACTATATAACTATATGCATTTTGGCTAAGTGTAGCTTGGCTTGCTTTTGCTTGAAAATATATTTTTCCTATTAGTTGAAATTGCTATGTTTTTCTTTGTCAAAAACATTCCCAAAGAAACCACCAATAGACATTGGGGTCCTTCACCCTTGTTCACCCACAAATTTTATTGTAGAAGTTGGAGTGATGAGATTCTTGTGGCTTCCATGTCTCGATGCTCAAAGTGTCCATTTCCTTGGACTAGGCTAAGTACTTAGGTTTTCCATCTGCAGAGGTTGTGCACTTTCCCCACCAGACTTGGTTTCCCAAGACAGGACCTTTCAGAAGCTTTTCCTTAACCAAATGGACGCGTTCCAACCTATCATCCCATCTACCACCAACTGTCCAAGAGACTAAGTTCTAGCAACCTATATGATCAAGGCAGAGCCCATATTGCCAAGTGGTTGCACTGTAAGTTTTCTCAACACTTGGCCTCCAAATCCCTTTGTGCCTGGGTGGCATTCCACAAGTGAGATACACAACCCAAGTCCATGGCCTTGTGTAACCACTCAACATAACCCAAGCTTTCCATTCCACCCAGGAGTTCATTTGTCTTAGTTGTTTTATTAGAAAATATAAGTCTCTTGACTTAGTATATTTTTGTCTCATAATATATAGTTGTTCACCACCCTTGTTTGCTATGAGCTAGGCTAGGCAAAATATGGTAACCTATCTTAGGAATATTTCCCTAACAGTTCTACTATTTCACTCTACTTGGGATTTCCCAATTTAGCACTTAGCAAAAAAAATTATCATGCAACACTTTAGCAAAATAACTAATGCTAACACAAAACTTGGGATAGGAATATTCATGAAAATATCACTTGCCTTGGTAATGGGGAGAATAGCACTCTTCACAATCACAATCACTAGTGAAATCTACACAAGAAACAATAGCATACAATTACACACAATATATATACAACCAAAAATAATATGAATGTATGCATGCAAGAATCTACTAAGTGGTGATTTTTGAAAATTATACCAAGTGTGTTTATGAGTACAGAAACCTAACAAGACACAAGTTTGCCAACTAAACTTATTTGGCCCAAAACAATATACAAGAATAAAACTATATCTAAAATAGTCCTAAACATGTTCCACAATAAAAATCATTTTTAACTGTTACTATATGCTAAATAAAGTGGATATTCAGAATGGTCCAGTTTCACTGAATCCAACGGTATAAAGTTTGTAAAAATCCAACGTGGCATTCAAAAGTTATAAGCATTTGAAATTTGAATCTAATTCAGGTTTTGAATTCTGTTTTTAATATAAACCTTGCCACGCGTCGCGTTTCTACTGGCGCGTACCGGTTCGCACCGGATCACCTTTCTGAGTCGTTGGATCTAACTAACGTTGCGCGGCTCAGATCTGTCCTTACCCCTTCGATAAGTGAAGTGTTTCTATGCGTAGGATCCAGATCTAACGGCTAAGATTCCTCTAACCAAAAACGAGCGGCGCTGCCGGCGGTGACAGGCGGCGGCGCGTCAGTCAGTGGCGGTGCCGGCGTTCTAGGTCGCCCGCAAGAGAGAGAGGAGTATTACCAGGTTCGCCGGAGGCTGCTGAAGCTCGTCGTGGTACTGGCTTGTGGAGGGGCGTTCGGAGATGGGCTCTAGACCTCGTCGGAGTTGCGTCTGGCGTCAGGTGAGGGTCGTCGGAGTCGCTGCCGACGTTCTGCGTTGCCAGAGCATGAACTAATGGGTTTAGATGATGCGCAGGACAACTACGAACATGCTTAGGTGATCAAGAAAGCAAGGGGCGCTCGAAACTTACGGGGATTGCTCGCCGGAGTTCGCGAACGCGTCTGCCACGGTCAGTTGTCGACGTTGGCGAGGTTCCTCGTCGCGCTAAGTCAAAACAGGGGTACTGTCAGATGCGTAAAACGAAGTGGATTCAGGGCGTATTAGTCAGAGGTCAAGGGGCGGTGGTTACTTACGAAGGGAGGTCGCCGGAGTTCTTGCAGGAGACGGTGGCGGTCAGTCGTCGACGTTGCCAACGCTAGGGGTCATGCGAAAGCAAACGGCGAGTGTCAGAAGATGCACAGGAGTTCTCTGAACAGGATAGCGTGAACGCGAGACTGGGGAAAACTCGAGACTCACCGGAATTCGCCGGCGCAGTCGTCGGAGACGGCGGAGTTGCAGAGAGCAATGCGCGCAGCCTGGGGGCGTTCAGTGCTTGGGGTTTTGGGGAAAAGAGAGAGGGGACAGAGGGGTTTCTTATAGCCTGGTCGCGAGCGAGAATCACCCTGCCAGTAACTCGAATTGATGCCACGAATCAAAACCAGAAACGCCCGTGTTGATTTGGGGATGAATGCGTCGTGCGGTTGGAGACGATGCTGACGTGGAGTTGGCCTGCTTGTTAGTGATACGCGCAGGATTCTGGTGGGGTCTGGATGTCAGCGGCTCAGCGTGTGTGCTCGCGCGTGTGAGAAGAAAAGGAAACCCCCGGGTGGGCTTACTGGGCTCGTTCTTCTGCTGGGCCAGATCCTAGCCGCTCGGCCCTTTTCTATTCAGGTGCTCTTTTCTTTTTCTATTTCCATTTTCTGGTATGAATTTCAATATGAATTCAAATCCTTTTGAATTCAGACAATTTTTGGGGATCTTTGTAGGTTTTTGTGTTTTCAAAAGCAGTCATTTAACCAAGTGATTACTTTGTAGGGTTTGGTCAAGCTTGGTTTTTCAACATAATCAGAGATTTTTGCTATAGTTGCAAATATTTGATTTTTGAGTTTTGAAATCATTTCTAAATTTTGAATCCTTAGTTAAAGCTTCACATAATCATTCTAATAATGGAGTCAAGAAATCAAGTACCTAGTCTTCCAAATTTTTAAAGTGTGATGGTTATTTTGGAATCAAATGTCCACATGAAATCATAGTCTCAATTTCTGTTTCTAAGTGATTTTTGATAAAACCCTAAATGAATGAATGATGCATGGATGATATGAATGAGTTTTGAAACTATGATTTTTGGGATGTTACACTGGCATTGCTCGAGGCTAGGACAGGGTTGGCGAGGCTAGTGTGGCCTCTAGCTCGGCGGCGACAACGGGGTGGCAAGTTTGCTCTCGGCCTGCTCACCATTGATGGCTAGGCTTGCTTACAGTGATGCTAAGGATAGTTAAAGGAGCTAGATGATCTAATAATGACTAGTTGCAACCAGAGAGAGAACAAGTTAGGCCAACTTCACTGCACACTATAGTGTTTGTGATTTGAATCTGCAAGCTATTTGATGAAATGGCCGCAAGAAACTTACTTTTGAATTTTGAAAAGATTTTTGGTGGGTGTGCTAGGCATGTGCTGAGGATTCTTTGGGTGCTTGGGTTTTGAAAATTGAACTTGTTTGAGTGGTTTTTGAAATAGTGGTATCTTCCCATATGAGATAGATTCAGATTTAAACTGTCATTTAAACTTGGTATTTGAATGTTTTTGGATGATCACAAAGTGGGCCTTGGTACCTTATTATGAGTACTAAAAAGGGGTGCAAATATACACAGATGTTTCTATTAAGTTCTTAAAGTTAGGGATAGCCAAAGTAGGCATGAGAGTTAATTTGGCCAAAGTGACCATTCACTTCATTTGTTTATTTTGAGTTGTTTGTCTTTGGGAAAAGTTTGGGGATTGTTTAGATGATGTTTATTTCACCTAAGAATCATTTTACAAGCAAAGAAACACAGAACCATGGCAAGTCAAAAGAATCCAAATTTTAATACACACATATGAATGCTTTCATATTTTTAGTTGGAAAAGTTTTTGTTAACCCTAATTTTGATGATTAGAGTTTGATGATCCATGTTTAATATTTTTGGGATGTTACAGATGATTTCCCCTCCGGCAGGGTGCTGGGAAGAACTTCAGACCCCCCCGATCTAGGACGTTGCTTGCAACACCTATGTGACGTTTCCTTCCTCCTACGGGTTCGATAACCTCGGTTTCTTACTGAGGGAAAACTTGTTGTTGTGTTGCTTCACACCTTGCTCTTGGGGTTCCCAACGAAGAGATCCTACATCAACTCAGCGTTGCATCAAGCTTTTCTAGCGCCGTTGTCGGGGAGGCTAAGGACGTCTTCACAAGGGGAGTCCTCCTCAACCTTTCTATTTACTTTGTTTTTAGTTTGCTTAGTTTTTTTGTTTGGTTTTGTTTGCCTCTTTTCAAAAACTCCAAAAAAAAATAGTTTAGTTTGGTTTGTTTTTTCAATTCGAAAACACAAAAAAATAGTTCTTGCTTACCTGCTGCTGCTGTTTTTGGTTTGCCCACCTTTGCCAAAATTAACTGTGCTGAGAACACCAAATTGTGTGACTTCACTAGCACAAACAACAATGGTTTCCTTAGCACTCCTATTGCTCCACTTTATCCTGATGCTACCTTTTATGAAATTAAGCCTACTTTGTTGAATCTTGTGATGAGAGAGACATTTTCTGGTGCTAGTTCTGATGATGCTGCTATCCATCTAAATAACTTTGTGAGATGAAAAAGTATAAGGATGTAGATGGAGATATTATTAAGCTGAAGCTGTTTCCTTTCTCCTTGAGAGGAAAAGCTAAAGAATGGTTGCTATCCTTGCCTAAAAATAGTATTGATTCTTGGACTAAGTGCAAAGATGCTTTTATTGGAAAATACTACCCTCCTGCTAAGATTATATATGTGAGAAGTGACATTATGAAATTTAAATAACTTGATAATGAACATGTTGCTCAATCTTGGGAAAGAATGAAATCTTTGGTTAAGAATTGTCCCACTCATGGACTCACTGCTTGGATGATTATCCAGACTTTTTATGCAGGTTTGAACTTCTCTTCAAGAAACCTGTTGGATTCAGCTGCTGGAGGTACCTTTATGGGCATCACTTTGGGTGCTGCAACAAAACTCCTTGATAATATGATGGTTAATTACTCTGAATGGCACACTGAGAGAGCTCCACATGGTAAGAAGGTAAATTCTGTTGAAGAAACCTCCTCTTTGAGTGATAAGATTGATGTTATTATGGCTATACTTGTTAATGGGAAAGCTCCTTTAGATCCAAACAATGTTCCCTTAGCCTCTTTGGTTGCTCAAGAAGATCAAGTTGATGTGAACTTCATTAGAAACAACAATTTCAACAACAATGCCTATAGGAATAATTTTGGTAGCAACAACAATTATAGGCCTTATCCTCCTAATAATGGCAATTCCTATGGAAACCCCTACAACAATGTTATAATTGCCCCCTCTGAATTTGAAGTTATGCTCAAAGACTTTATTGGTAAACAAACTGCCTTCAAAAAGACTATGGAGGAAAACCTTTTAACTGTTGAGAAGAACATTTTCTCTTTGTCTGAAGCACAGTCTTCCTTGATTAATAAAATGGCTACTAAACCTGAAACCATGGAAAGTACATTTGTTGCTACTCGTCCCATACAAGTTACTATTGATGAAAATGTTAGGCTGTTGGCTCAACTTCATGCTAAGTGGGAAAGGGAAGCTGAAATTGATAGAAATAATAGTGTGTGCACCATCACTAGAATGGATACCACTAAGCCACAAGAAGTCCCCATTCCTCCTCCTACAGTGCATAAGCCTAATGAGTCTACTACTAGTGATGCTAAGTTTGATTTTGATATAGATGGTTGCAATATTTCTGAAGTGATTTTGTTCTTGCAAAAGCTTGCTATAAGTCCTGATGCTAGTGATATGCATGTTTCTTTCAATAAATATATTACAAATGCTCTTTTTAAGATTAAGGAAGAGAAGTTAAAACACAAAGCTTCTATTCCTAGAAAAGTACAAGATAGTTGTAAACCCATTATTAATGTGCAAGTGAATGACTTTGATCTCAAAGCTTCATGTGCTCTTGGTTGTAGTGTCTCTATTATGCCTAGGAAGATTTATGAAATGCTTGATTTGTCACCTTTGGAAGATTGTTATTTGGATGCCCCACTTAATGATAATGCTAAGAAGAAACTCATGGGGAATATTAATGATGTTCTCGTTATGGTTAACAATGCTTATGTCCCTGTTGATTTCTATGTTTTGGATGTTGAATACAATGCTTCTTGTCCTATTACTTTGGGAAGACCTTTTCTTAGAACTGTTGGTGCCATCATTGATATGAAAGAAGGCACCATTAAATATTAATTCTCATTCAAGAAAAGAATTGAACACTTCCATATGAACAGATAGAAGTTGCTTTTTGCTCCTCCTTTGAAATCAAGGTTTGATGTTAATGCTTCCTCATTTGAAAATACTTGATTTCTTGCTTCTTGTGCCTAACTTAATGGCGTTAAAGAAAAGTACTTGTTGCAAGATAACTCAAGAGTTTACTTGAGTCTTGGAAGTTATTACTTCAGTAATGACCTCTACTTATCATTTTTGTTTGCTTTTTTGCTCCAAGAATGACCTCTAATGAGAGGGAAGTAATATTTGGGGAGTTGCTCTCCCGAAACAGATTTTTGTCATCCACCATAAAAAATACTGAGGAGTCTCTGTAAGTCGGATTGAGCTGAAAATTTACGAATAAATCTCCCAGTATGTTAGCTAACTTTATTTAGTTCAACACTTTTTGATTTGAGCAACAAAAGATTTTTGAAAAAATCGGTTTCTACCTGCTGGTCTGTTTTGACAGATTTGTTCCATTATTTGCATTTGCTTCTTATTGATTCCTTTTCGGGTTCTTTTTGGGAAATTGAGCTTTGTGAAGGAGTTGCTTAAGTAGCTTGTGTTTTTAGTGAAAAGATTTGCTGTTCTAAAGCTAAACCCAAGGGTCTATTATATTTTGAATACACTAATGTTGCTAATGAAGATTATGTGAAGTTTTGTATGAAGGAAAAATTTCAGGTGTAGAGAGAGAATGATGTAATGAGATGAAGAATGGACAAAAGCTCAAGCTTGGGGATTCCACCCCGGTGTCACCCCAAGAAATATCCAAGAGGTACAAGCGTCAAAGCTTGGGGATGCCCAAGGCATCCCCTTCTTCATTAATAAAAAGCTCAAGTCTGTCTAGACACTTCGTTCTTATTGTTTCATGCACTATTGTGTTGTTATTGGAGCGTCTTAGTTTTCGTTTGGTTTGCTTAGTTGTTTAGTTTACTTGAATAGAGTAGTTTGGACCCCTGTTATCGCTGTGTTGTTTCAAATAAGTTGCTTGGTGTTGGAAAGGAGTAGGAAGTTCTTGCTTGAAAGTGCAAGAGGAGCTTGCATTGACTGTGACTTAAACTTTAGCATGACATTTTAGGTGTTGTTTTGACCTTATGCTTAGTGATTATTGCTGTAGCATGTCTTGTTCCAAACAATTGGGATTGCTTAGTGTGCCTTGATGAAATCATGAGTTGTTTTAGCATACAAAAGCATAGTATTGTGGTATTCTCGTTTGATGCTTTGTTTGGGTTGACTTGGCACATGCTTACACCATGTTGTGACTATGAACAAGTCACCATAGCCTATATGATCATTTAGTCCTTGACTTGTAGTACCACTCTATGCTTTGATTAGTAATGTTTTGTTGCTCTGCATGATTATGTTGTCATGGGGAATGTTTTCAACATTGCACTTGTACTTTGTACACAATTGATATCATGCTCTTTTGTCTATGGATGTCACCGGTGTGAAATAAAGAGGGAGCTTGTAAGTCCATGAAGTTATGTATTTTATGTTATTGAAACACCTAGGCTGCTAGCCTAAGCCATGCCTAATCATGGTGGAAACTTGCAGCATCACCATAATGAGTTATCTATGAAGCATCCTCAATAAAAAGCTATGCACATAGTAAATAAAAAGATCACTGAGATGCTCATTGTCTGCTTGCCTTGTCATTTTGGTTATGGGATAGCTCCTGTACCATGTGCAAGGGGTACCCCATTGGCGGTTCTCTATGATACGCATGTACTTACTATGACAAGAACTTACAGGTGACTAAAGTTGAGTAGCATGAGGTGTGGCCCTCGTATTAAAGGGACTTGAGATTGCCAACTTATACTTTGTCAAGCATATATTCCATAGTTTGTTCACTTTAACCTTAATCACTTCAAGATGCTTATGATAGGGGCAATGAGGGTTGAAAGCTAACAAGTACCATGATTTTTGGAAGCTCTTTTTGAAACATGAAATCTCTGCTTCCTTTATGAAAGGCCTTTCTTCCACCATTATTTGAGTCTCTACCTTCTACCTTTAGGCACCATTAAGAGAGCATAGTTGTCATTCTATGTGCAGTGTCCCAAAACTTATTGATTGATGCATATTGTAATATTACTTGTTTTTGTGCTATTTGTATCTAGTCACTCTTATGAACTTTGAAGGTGTCCTATGCATCTATTTGCTACTCTTTGAGGGACAAGCTGATTGCCACTATGCCATGTTGTCACATCCCAAAATTTTCCAAATTTTGAAATGTGAAAAATAAATAAACAAAATAAATAATTGTTGAAATTTAGGGTGAAAAGAAACTTTTTGATTCCAAATGGAAACATCAAAACCCATCTTGAACAAACTTTGAATGAAAAGGGAATCAAACAAAATTTCAATCAAGTGAAATGCACTCGTCAATGAATGTATCTTGAAATTTAAACACTTGGAAAAGTTAAACCAAAACCCTAAAACCCTAATGGAATAAAATCATTTCCAAGATCTCTCTAAGACTATGGAATTGATACATATAAAAATTCAGTAACAAACATTTATAAATGATCAAAAATGATAAATACAAATATTATAAAACCATAGAAATTGGTTTAATTTAATTTGGAGCCATGGATAAAAACTTATGAATTTAATAAGATAAAAATAATTAATTTCCAAGGCTAATAAAGCTCCTAACTAAAATCCATACCAAATTGTGAGCAAATAATCCCAAAAGGATTTAAAAGGATAAACAAATATTAAATAAAATTCTACAAATTGGAATCACCAATTTTGGATCTATAAATAAAAAGATATGGATTTTATAAGACAAAGAAATAAATAAATAAGGAATATTTAAAAGCCAAATTAAATCTTGTCCAAATCCATAAACAAATGGAATAGAAATTTATTTAAAGGAGTAAAAGATTATTTAGATAAAATCATAAGGACTGAACAATATTCAATTTTATTTAAATAAAGATAAATTTGCCTAAACTAAATAATAAATCCCAAGAAAATTATTTGGAAGACAAATTGGAACTTGAATTAAATCCACAAGCAAATGGAATAAAGATAATCCAAATCCAAATAAAATAAAGGGATAAAGAATATTCAAATAAAAGTATATGGGATTAAACCATATTCAAATTATTTAAATGAAGACAAAATCCCTAATGTAAATGATTAATTAAATCATGAGAAAATAAAAAATTGGAATTTGCCCAAGTGGAATAAAAGTTACTTAATTAACTTAAAAGGAATAAAAGAATTATTTGAATAAATAATATGGATTGGAACCATATTTCAACCTTATTTAAAATAAAGACAAATGTCTAATTAAATAAATAAGAAACCATATGAGAATGTAAGAAATATTCTAAAATGTAATATTTAAATACATTATTAATTAAGATTAAACCTACTGAAAAAGGTTTGATAAAAATTGGAATTCAAATAGAAGTTTGAAAACATATTTAAAGTCTTATTTAAAGAAAGACAAGTGTATATTTTAAATAGATAATAAACCATAAAAGAATATAAGAAAATATTCAAAAATGGATTCTAAAATACATTGTTAAAACAATATTAAAACTTACTGAAAGTTTGGAAAAGTTTTGAAATAAAATAATTGTTTGAAACATTTGAATAAATTCAAAACAGAAAAAGAGAACATAAAAAGGTTTCACGAAGAAAAAATAAAGAAACAAACCAGCCCAGGACCCAACCCACTAATCTAGCCCAAGATGCCCAACTCGCAGCCCACCCCTCACTCCCCCCTGGCGAAACGTTTTCTTACCCGCGATCAAACCCCTTCACTCGCTGACTCTGCGACCCCACATGCAAACCCTCACCACGCTGACACCAGGCCCCACTGCCCCGTCATCATCTCTCCCACCCGCGCGACTCGTTCGTCCTCCCTTCCTCGCCCGTTTCTGCCTTAATCCCGCGCCCTTAATTCACCTAAATGCCGCGAGTAACTCCGTCAGCAATCACGCACGATTTAGCGCCTCTCCCTCCTCTACCTTTCCCCTCACTCGCCGCACCCTCTCTACCTCCAGGCTGCGCCAATTTCTCGCTTGCAGCCCACTGCCCCGACGACCTTCCCCGGCCAATTCCGGCGAAGCCAGACCGTCCCCAACCCCCTAGTGCATGATAGATTGCTCGCCAGCATCACCCGCACCTGCCAGCATCCTCAACTCGCCCGCGCGTGCCCCCTGGCGTCGGCAACAACGACGACAGAGCACCACCGTGGACTACTTCGATTCCGGCGAGGTCTCCCCGTAAGCCACGTCCTCCCCTCTCTCTGGATGATACTCCTACGCTCTCCTCTCTCGCGCGCGTCTAATGAACCCTCTGCCTCGCTTTCCCGTGCCTTGTAGCCTCGCCTCCGTCGATAACAGGATGCACCCGACGGCAGCAGGAACTCCGGCGAGCGATTCACGACATCCCCGTGCGCCCCTTCGTCCACTGCAACCACCTCGAGCTTCAGCACATCACGGCGAGTTCGTTTATAATCTCCTACCTCTCCGCGCTCCCTAGTTTCACCGGAACGCGTCTGCCCGACCGCCGCCGCCGAGCAGCCGTCGCCGCGTCGCCCATCTTTGGCCACTGCAGTTTGAACCATAGGATGTGGATCTGTCGGCCAGGATAGAATCACTTATCGAAGGGGTATGTTCGCTTCTATGACGTACGATGTAAATAGATCCGACGGCTGTAGCTGCTCGATCCAGCCAAATCGGTACGCACCAGTTAGGTCAAGACACGTGGCCAGCCTTTTGATTTAAAAACAGAAACTTGTCTATTAGTAGGTTGATTTTGTAAAATTCATAAATTTAAATCTACACGTCTAAAATTTACAAACTTTATACCACTGGATTCAGAAAAATGAAACCTTTGAAACCATGCCCTTTGTTTAGTGTTTTGCTTCTGTAAAAGTAGATGTTTATGCAGAAACATTATTAGGTCTACTTTGGTTATAAAATTTATTCTAGAAATGTTTTTTGAGTAAAATCTTTTGCAAATGGTGTGAATTAAACTCTCTGACCCTAAACACTAAGTTTTGGATTCAAAAATGTATTTGATTAACCATAGAAGACTATTCCTTTGAATAAAGGCATTTCTAGTAAAATAAAATTATTGCTTTGATTTAAAAATGTTTTTGAGTGGAACCTTTTTAAAATGGAGTTATTTTAAACACTTTGACCATAAACATTAATATTGGTGTTTAAAAACATTTTGGCTAACACTAGAAATTCTTCCTTTGATCTAAAACATTTCTAGCAAAACAAAAATGATTTAAATGGCCCATTTTCACTAAACTTGATTTTAAATGGTTTTACCACTTTTATAAATGACCAATATGTGTTTAAAATGTTTATAGCCTATTAGAAACCACTTTTCCAATAAAACAATCTTTTGCATGCATTGTTCTGTTTTCTTTATTTTATGTGGTGAATTGTTTGAATGCTAGATTGAATTTGTGCCTTGATTGAATTGTAGTGAAATTTGAAGAGTGTGACAATTGCAAGATCAAGGAGTGAACCTATATTCTCTACTAAAAAGGCAAGTGGTGGTTCATACTTTTGTCCCATTATTTTCACTATGCATTAGTGGTATTTTGAGTAGGACTTGCATGGAATTTTCTATGTGTTAACTATGCCATGGGAAATCCTAGTAGATGATGCCTTAGTAGAATTTTACCTAAGTTAAGATTACTACTGCTATTATGCTTAGTCTATGACTTGTGTTTTGTTGATAAAACAACTATGTGAATGAATCACCTGGGTGGAATGGTGTGAAAGGTTTATGTTGAGTGGTTACACATGTCCCCATATTCATAGCCTACCCTAGTGTATCTCACTTATGGAATGCCACCCAGGAACAAAGAGATTTGAGATGTCAAATGTTGAGAAGCTTCAAGTGCAGCCACATGGCATTATGGGCTCTGCCTGGATCATATAGGTTGCAATAACTTAGCCAGATGGACAGTTGGTGTTAGGGGGTGATAGGTTTGGAGCACGTCCATTTTGGTCTAAGGGAAGGCTTCCGAAAGATCTTGTCTCGATGCATGTCGAGTCTTGTGGGGAAAGTGCACCACCTCTCTCGAGAGTAAAATCTAAGTACTTAGTCATGTCCCTGACAATGGACAATTTGAGTATCAAGACATGGAAGCTATCAAGGATCTCCTCATCCCAATTTCTAAGTTAAAAACTTGTGGTTGAACAAGGGTTAAAGGATCTTCAATCTTTGATTGGTAGATGCCTTGGGTGATTTTCACAAATAAAAACTTAGTGTTTTCAAATGATAAGGAAAATCTATTTTGAGAAAAGCAAGCCTAAGCTCCACTTAGTCAAATGCATATAGATGATAGATACCACTATTATACCATAGTATTACTTGCCAATACAATTCAAATGTATTGACCCTTGTGGCTGTAACTTATTATGTTGCAGGTTTGTTTGATGTTAGTGAAGTGTGTTGATTAGGATTACAAGTCTACAACCAACATGTTTGACTGTGGCACTTTGAAGATGAAGGACTCCATGCTATATAGATATTCTGCTGCGTTGTAATGTGATAGCCAAATTAGCTATGTAAGATGTAATAAATTATTTTATTCCTGGTTATAAAGTTATATTATGACCTTTGTTTCTTGATATTACATCTTAAACTGTGGATGCTAGCTATTGATCCAGGGACTAGCATTGTAAACACAGGGATCTCTACCTTATCAGGTTGGGACCCCTACACATGTTTTATGTATGTGAAACTAACAAACATTTTTCAATGCATGTTATTCATGATCTTTGTTTGTAGCCTTTCATGTTCCATGCATAGTGACTTTGTATTATTGTTAGAACTCCATCTTTCATGAACATGTTTAGAGTTCTTTGATCCCAGCTTTCAATGCTTGCAAATGGTTTGATCTTGTTTTTGATGGTGCATGTCATCTCAATAATTATTCTATTTTTCACTTACCTACTCGAGGACGAGCAGGAGTGTGGCATCCCGCAAAACCACTACTAGAAAATCGCGTTGATTTTGTGCATTGCATCATCATGACATCATCATGCATATTATTTTTACTTGAAAACTATGTTGCGAAAGACTATTGTTTTCTAAAACTAGCCCTCCTTCTATTTCAAATTAAACCCCCGGATATTTCCGGATATTTTGTTTGTCTAAAACTAATTACAAAAGTTATTTTTAAATTAAATAAAACCCTATATTATTTTTAGGGGGCAGTCGAACGGGCCGACCCGACCCAGTCGACCACCCCCAGTACAACACCAAACGGTCCACCTAAACTAAACCTAATCCCTAATCTACCCAATCCTAGTCTACCCACCCTACCTCCACCTCACCCCCTCCAATCGCTGGCCGCCACGTCACCCTGCCCTTCCCCCCAACCTATCCTAGCTTGCCACCTCACCCCCAACTCCCTCCCCTCTCTCTCCTGGACCTACCCACACACCCACGCCAACACACACGCCACGCACACAGACGCTCCACCCACTCCCAGCCTGGCCCCAGACCCCGGCCCCACCCTCCTGGACCACCTCCTCTCTCACTCCCCACTCACCCCAGCCGCACCCACTCCACCCCTCTCCCTTACACCCTGCCCCCACCTTCCCCTGGCCCCACCCGCAGCGACCAACCCCCACCCCACAGCACTCACCCACCCCGCAGGACACCACGCACGCCCTGCCTGGCCCCACTCCCCTGGCCTCCCCCCACCTGCCAATCTCCCCTCCCCCACCTTCTCCTACCTCTCTCCCCGACCACGCACGCGACCCCCGCCTCCCTCTCTCTGCGCAGGAGCTCCGTCGTCCCCTCCTTCCCTACCCTCCGGCCGTCCCCCTTCCCCCTCGTCGAACTTCGCCACCCTCCATCGTCGCGGGCCCTGCTCCGGCCCGTCCATCGCCGCCGGCCCGCCAAACGCCACCGCCGCCTGGAATCTCCTCCGCGTCACCGCCGCCCTACCCTCGCGGAGCTCCTCCGGCCGCCCCCGAGACCGCGCCTGCGCCGCCCCGAGCACCTCCCGCCGCCGCGACCCTCCGGCGCCCTCCTCCTCCTACCGCCGCCTCCGGCCGCGACACACCCTCCTCCTCCTCGTCGCTCTGCCCGAGCTCTGCTCACCCGCCGGCCCGCCCCCTGGTCTGCGACCTCGCCGTCGCCGCTCCCCTCGCCTGCGAGCTCCCCCGCGCCCGTTTTCCGCGCTCCGCCCGACACCCCCCGCCTCGGCCGCCGGACCACGCGCGTCGTCGAGCGCCGCCGGCCTCTGTCCCGCTCGGCGTCGCCCTGGCCTCGTCTCTGGCGGCCACCGCTCGTCCTCGCCCGACCTCGCCTTCGTCCGGCCTCGACCTCCTCGCCGTCCGCTAGCGTCGCTCCCCGTCTGGTCTCCCTCGACCCGCGCACCGCCGGTCTTCTCCCTCCCGGCCAAGCTCGCAGGGCTCGCCGCCGACCTCCCCTCTGCAGCGCCTCGGCCCCTCCGGTCCTTGCCAGCGACGCCGCCGGAGTTCGGACCCCGCGCGCGCCGGCCGCCGCTGTGGCTCTGCTCGCTCGACGTCGCCCCGCCGGAGCCGCCCTCGCCACCCCGGCTCTGCACCGACCCCGCCACCGCGTGCCTCCTCGTCGGCGTCGCGCGTCACCTCTCCCTGCAGAGCGTGCCCGACCAGCTCGCCCCGTCCCTGATGTTTGGAGGCCACACATCGAGTGCTTGGGCTAGGGACGCGTACGGGCATGACACCAGTTTCATATTACAGAGGTTGTGTTCCCGTGTTGCTAGCCCAAGTACCACGATATCTTACTTGGAGATGTACCCTGGGATTTTCAGGAAAACCGCAAGGACTCCAAATACTTTTCGGATGCGTCAAGACCCCCCTCGGAACACCAAGATCTCCTAGTGCCGAGCCCCGAGCCCGACATCGACAATCCAAAACCGCGGAACCGACAAGTTCGCCGACCCGGACACCGTGCGACAAGATCTTCTCGGACCCGAGGATCATCAAGACTTCCGCTCGGCAACGCCAAGTACTTCTTCCTGGCTTCAAAGCCCGACCCCGTGGACCGACATGATCTTCTTCACGGATACGGCAAGTACTCCCTCGAGGATGCCGAGTACTTCACCCCGGACACCGAGACCCTGGACGACAAGTTCTCCTTCCCGGAAGCATTGACGCTCGTGCGACAAGATCTACTTCACAGATCCGAAGACCCTAAATCCCGGAGACCGAACCTCGTTCCCGTCAAACCCTGAACCCTGAGACCGAACCCCCGAACCCCGGAACCCCAAGATCGCCGAACCCTAATGTGTGACCCCTTTCTCGAACCCTATTTTTATAAATGTAATATAAAACTGTTGCATATAAAATTGTCATACTCGCATGCATATTGTCATGTGGTTTGGGGGCCTTATGCCGTTTCATCTCATAATTAAATATGGGGCCCATATGCGGGCAAATCTAGTCTTATATTGGCCTCATTTAAATTTGTGTAGCGAACCGGTGCTATCTTTTGTCTTGATAATACAACATTTAATTTGCGGGGTAGATAAATAACTTGAACCGTTTAATTAATTGTCGGAACCCTGGTTCCGCTTAATATGGCCTAATTGCATCGCATGCTTGCCATGTCATACATCATACATGCATCATGCCCGATCTTCTGCCGTGGTATTAAATAGTGCATCCGGTTTTTATTCTAGTGTTTTGCTTCTTCGCGGATAAGGCCGTTGAGTTGATGTGAGCTTCGCCCCGATCTTCGGATGAACCTTCGGCAATGTTTTCAGGCGAGCATCTCCCCCTTTCTACCTATCTTACTTTTATAGTATTTATTTCCCTCCTGTTGATCTAGTGCTATCTGTGTTGCGATGCTCTAGTTTTCGTACCCGTGATATCCCTTGCAGCCTTATATTGCCTTGGACACCTCCTATTACCTGTTGTTTGGTAGATAGTTGGACTTGCGCGTCGTAGTCGCTTGCTCAAGTGCTGTTGCGTGTCGTCAAGTACCACAGTTGTTGGAGTATTGCCGCATGTTCAATGTTGGAGATGATCGTGGCTTTAATTATTGTTCACTTTAATTACTGTTTAACAAGTAAAATTGAAGTAAGTAAGCAGAGGCACAGGTGGGCAATAGATGTTATTTGGTGGTTAACCGTCCACTTGTGTCCCGTAGGACCCCGAGTACTTGATACTTGTTCCTTGATTATTCACGCTATCCACATTCGGGAGGATTATGGGACCCCCCTTAGCCAGAGCTTGATTCATTCTTATTTCTTGGGGCCACAAACTAGTTTGAGGTTTTATTTACGATCCTATACTTATGCCATGCTTTACTGCTTTATTTACGATTGTGCGAGGAGCACACTGTACTGTTTAGGTAAGCGGAGTGTTTTCGCGGTATCGACAAGCCCAGTCACACTTTCGGGTTCCCGGTCGTTTACAGCCATTGTCACAAACCTTGAGTCCGTCTCGGAGTCAGCTAGCTTCGTTGCGGGTCTACTCAATGGGGTGGCCCCCTGAAATATTTCTGAATCCTGTGATTGCTTTGTCGTGAAGGCCTCGTTGGGTTTTGATTTGGTTTTTCCGAGGTTGATCGAGTGTGTGTTGCTATTTGTGCACCCCTGCAGGGTAAAACTTTCTGAAAGCCGTGTCCGCGGTTATGGACGACTTGGAGCACAGTATCTCGATCATAGACAACTATAACTAAAGTAGTGCTATAAATTTGACTATATAATGACTAGTAATCAGCTTCACTATAATGGAATGGCTAAATAAAACTGCCAACAATTGCTTGTTTGGGTTGTCGCTTGCGACCATTGTACCTGACTAGTAAGTATTGCCACTACAACGGAATGGCTAAATAAAAGTACCAACAACTGCTGGTTTTTGGGATATCTCATGCTAATTGTATCTGACTAGTAAGTGATGCAACTACAATGGAATGGTTAAATAAAAGTGCCCACTGCTTATTTTATCAGGATGACTATCTATATTTGACTAGTAATTGCCGCAACTATAACGGAATAAATAAAACTACCCACGGTATGAGTTCCTCGGTTGACTTCCTCGTTTGGTCTCGAGGGGGAAATACCAGGATGGGATTGTTTGGTGTAAGATTCAGGTTGGATCCGAATAGCTCTTTCTTACCCCTCTCTGATAGCCGCCAGTTGTATCGAGTCTCTATAGGTTATTTAGTGCATGCTGCCGCTGCCGCTTCAGTCCACCATACCTATGTAGGCGAGGACCGCCGAATTCTAGTCTCGCCGTGTACTGGCCTCAGTACTGACGCTCCTCTTTTTCCTTTGCCCTTTGTTGGCACCCCTTTTGTTTTAGCAGGTTTCGACGTCGTTAGCAGGGTTACCCTTCCGGCTTGGCCTGGGCAGGGTTATGGACGCCATTGGTTATTCTCCAGGGCTCTTAGTCCCATTTGCATCTTGTCCGTAGCTGGACGCTGTATCGTTTTCAAGGTGATTTGGATCTTTGTTCTGTATATCTGTATTCTTGACTCATGGAGTCGTGTATTATATATATCTGTTCTGTGGGTCCCATCGAGGACTGTTGTGTAATGTTATTACTTCGTTTTCCACCCGCACGCAAGTGCCTGGTGGGCACCTTTGAATCGTTTCTATGTGGGTTTGGCGGGTTTCGCTAAAACTTGCATAGGTCCGATTCTGAGGGTGTTACAGAGTGGTATCAGAGCTCAGCAGTTGCGATACCCCACAAGTCCAGCCTGTAGGATAACCTAGCTAACGGCCGAAGTAGAGTGTCAAAACTATTTTTGAAACATCGGTTGGATAGTTCTGATTAGGTCTGATTTTTCTCCTTACCCCCTGCTGCTCTCCTCTCACCTCTGCGTGTTTTGAATCTACTCTCTTATCTTTCTTCGAGTCCAGGATTTCTCGCGGTTGGGTTTCCGTCGTACCTTCAGGGTTTCGCTTTCTCCCTTTTGTAACGGAGGTGCTACGATTATCAAATATGCAACTTGTCTGTTGTACCCTTCATCCAATCTTTTGTTCTTGAGCTCTTTATCTATATGTGTTCCTTACTGGATATCCGTATCGTGGAAAAACATATGAGAAGGACGAGCATTGGTGAAGTTGGAGTATACCTTGAGCATGTGTTGTTCATGCCAGTGGAACCATCGCGGAACCTAATCATTGTGTCTTTCATACGATTTATGTTGTATCTTCCGGTGTGTCCCGATGCGATGACCTCATCTACATCAGATCCAATGTAGAGCTGACATCATCCCTTTGATCCGAATACCGCTTATGAAGATCTTCATTCTAAATTTCGAGAGTTGAGTTGCCTGATTTTCCTATTCATGTATAGAGTTGATAGTTTGGGTACGGGATGGACTGATCACCCTACCCGACTCTTACTGTTCACTCTGTACATCGAACTGGGGGATCAATGTAACTTTTCCTCTTCTAATGGAAGTGAGAGGTGGCATTATCGTTTGATACCTCTACCTTCGTCCTTTGTTTCTCCGGAGTGTTCTCTCGACGATCAGGAACAACGACCTCTTGTTAGTGGTGTCGCGAGGATCTACATGAAGCGAGAAGACGCAGATCGCCGACCTTCTTTCCGGTACCATGAGGCGGATCTCGAGGGCGAGATCCATTGTTAGTGGTGTCGAATTGTGGCATCCCGCAAAACCACTACTAGAAAATCGCGTTGATTTTGTGCATTGCATCATCATGACATCATCATGCATATTATTTTTACTTGAAAACTATCTTGCGAAAGACTATTGTTTTCTAAAACTAGCCCTCCTTCTATTTCAAATTAAACCCCCGGATATTTCCGGATATTTTGTTTGTCTAAAACTAATTACAAAAGTTATTTTTAAATTAAGTAAAACCCTATATTATTTTTAGGGGACAGTCGAACGGGCCGACCCGACCCAGTTGACCACCCCCAGTACAACACCAAACGGTCCACCTAAACTAAACCTAATCCCTAATCTACCCAATCCTAGTCTACCCACCCTACCTCCACCTCACCCCCTCCAATCGCTGGCCGCCACGTCACCCTGCCCTTCCCCCTAACCTATCCTAGCTTGCCACCTCACCCCCAACTCCCTCCCCTCTCTCTCCTGGACCTACCCACACACCCACACCAACACACACGCCACGCACACAGACGCTCCACCCACTCCCAGCCTGGCCCCAGACCCCGGCCCCACCCTCCTGGACCACCTCCTCTCTCACTCCCCACTCACCCCAGCCGCACCCACTCCACCCCTCTCCCTTACACCCCGCCCCCACCTTCCCCTGGCCCCACCCGCAGCGACCAACCCCCACCCCACAGCACTCACCCACCCCGCAGGACACCACGCACGCCCCGCCTGGCCCCACTCCCCTGGCCGCCCCCCACCTGCCTCTCTCCACTCCCCCACCTTCTCCTACCTCTCTCCTCGACCACGCACCCTACCCCCGCCTCCCTCTCTCTGCGCAGGAGCTCCGCCGTCCCCTCCTTCCCTACCCTCCGGCCGTCCCCCTTCCCCCTCGTCGAACTTCGCCACCCTCCGTCGTCGCGGGCCCTGCTCCGGCCCGTCCATCGTCGCCGGCCCGCCAAACGCCACCGCCGCCTGGCACATCTCCTCCGTGTCACCGCCGCCCTACCCTCGCGGAGCTCCTCCGGCCGCCCCCGAGACCGCTCCTGCGCCGCCCCGAGCACCTCCCGCCGCCGCGACCCTCCGGCGCCCTCCTCCTCCTCGTCGCTCTGCCCGAGCTTTGCGCACCCGCCGGCCCGGCCCCTGGTCTGTGACCTCGCCGTCGCCGCTCCCCTCGCCTGCGAGCTCCCCCGCGCCCGTTTTCCGCGCTCTGTCCGACACCCCCCGCCTCGGCCGCCGGACCACGCGCGTCGTCGAGCGCCGCTGGCCTCTGTCCCGCTCGGCGTCGCCCTGGCCTCGTCTCTGGCGGCCACCGCTCGTCCTCGCCCGACCTCGCCTTCGTCCGGCCTCGACCTCCTCGCCGTCCGCTAGCGTCGCTCCCCGTTTGGTCTCCCTCGACCCGCGCGCCGCCGGTCTTCTCCCTCCCGGCCAAGCTCGCAGGGCCCGCCGCCGACCTCCCCTCTGCAACGCCTCGGCCCCTCCGGTCCTTGCCAGCGACGCCGCCGGAGTTCGGACCCCGCGCGCGCCGGCCGCCGCTGTGGCTCTGCTCGCTCGACGTCGCCCCGCCCGAGCCGCCCTCGCCACCTCGGCTCTGCACCGACCCCGCCACCGCACGCCTCCTCGTCGGCGTCGCGCATCACCTCTCCCTGCAGAGCGTGCCCGACAAGCTCGCCCCGTCCCTGATGTTTGGAGGCCACACATCGAGTGCTTGGGCTAGGGACGCGTACGGGCATCACACCAGTTTCATATTACAGAGGTTGTGTTCCCGTGTTGCTAGCCCAAGTACCACGATATCTTACTTGGAGATGTACCCTGGGATTTTCAAGAAAACCGCAAGGACTCCAAATACTTTTCGGATGCGTCAAGACCCTCCTCGGAACACCAAGATCTCCTAGTGCCGAGCCCCGAGCCCTACATGGACAATCCAAAACCGCGGAACCGACAAGTTCGCCGACCCGGACACCGTGCGACAAGATCTTCTCGGACCCGAGGATCATCAAGACTTTCGCTCGGCAACGCCAAGTACTTCTTCCTGGCTTCAAAGCCCGACCCCGTGGACCGACATGATCTCCTTCACGGATACGGCAAGTACTCCCTCGAGGTTGCCGAGTACTTCACCCCGGACACCGAGACCCTGGACGACAAGTTCTCCTTCCCGGAAGCATTGACGCTCGTGCGACAAGATCTACTTCACAGATCCGAAGACCCTAAATCCCGGAGACCGAACCTCGTTCCCGTCAAACCCTGAACCCTGAGACCGAACCCCCGAACCCCGGAACCCCAAGATCGCCGAACCCTAATGTGTGACCCCTTTCTCGAACCCTATTTTTATAAATGTAATATAAAACTGTTGCATATAAAATTGTCATACTCGCATGCATATTTTCATGTGGTTTGGGGGCCTTATGCCGTTTCATCTCATAATTAAATATGGGGCCCATATGCGGGCAAATCTAGTCTTATATTGGCCTCATTTAAATTTGTGTAGCGAACCGGTGCTATCTTTTGTCTTGATAATACAACATTTAATTTGCGGGGTAGATAAATAACTTGAACCGTTTAATTAATTGTCGGAACCCTGGTTCCGCTTAATATGGCCTAATTGCATCGCATGCTTGCCATGTCATACATCATACATGCATCATGCCCGATCTTCTGCCGTGGTATTAAATAGTGCATCCGGTGTTTATTCTAGTGTTTTGCTTCTTCGCGGATAAGGCCGTTGAGTTGATGTGAGCTTCGCCCCGATCTTCGGATGAACCTTCGGCAATGTTTTCAGGCGAGCATCTCCCCCTTTCTACCTATCTTACTTTTATAGTATTTATTTCCCTCCTGTTGATCTAGTGCTATCTGTGTTGCGATGCTCTAGTTTTCGTACCCGTGATATCCCTTGCAGCCTTATATTGCCTTGGACACCTCCTATTACCTGTTGTTTGGTAGATAGTTGGACTTGCGCGTCGTAGTCGCTTGCTCAAGTGCTGTTGCGTGTCGTCAAGTACCACAGTTGTTGGAGTATTGCCGCATGTTCAATGTTGGAGATGATCGTGGCTTTAATTATTGTTCACTTTAATTACTGTTTAACAAGTAAAATTGAAGTAAGTAAGCAGAGGCACAGGTGGGCAATAGATGTTATTTGGTGGTTAACCGTCCACTTGTGTCCCGTAGGACCCCGAGTACTTGATACTTGTTCCTTGATTATTCACGCTATCCACATTCGGGAGGATTATGGGACCCCCCTTAGCCAGAGCTTGATTCATTCTTATTTCTTGGGGCCACAAACTAGTTTGAGGTTTTATTTACGATCCTATACTTATGCCATGCTTTACTGCTTTATTTACGATTGTGCGAGGAGCACACTGTACTGTTTAGGTAAGCGGAGTGTTTTCGCGGTATCGACAAGCCCAGTCACACTTTCGGGTTCCCGGTCGTTTACAGCCATTGTCGCAAACCTTGAGTCCGTCTCGGAGTCAGCTAGCTTCGTTGCGGGTCTACTCAATGGGGTGGCCCCCTGAAATATTTCTGAATCCTGTGATTGCTTTATCGTGAAGGCCTCGTTGGGTTTTAATTTGGTTTTTCCGAGGTTGATCGAGTGTGTGTTGCTATTTGTGCACCCCTGCAGGGTAAAACTTTCTGAAAGCCGTGTCCGCGGTTATGGACGACTTGGAGCACAGTATCTCGATCATAGACAACTATAACTAAAGTAGTGCTATAAATTTGACTATATAATGACTAGTAATCAGCTTCACTATAATGGAATGGCTAAATAAAACTGCCAACAATTGCTTGTTTGGGTTGTCGCTTGCGACCATTGTACCTAACTAGTAAGTATTGCAACTACAACGGAATGGCTAAATAAAAGTACCAACAACTGCTGGGTTTTGGGATATCTCATGCTAATTGTATCTGACTAGTAAGTGATGCAACTACAATGGAATGGTTAAATAAAAGTGCCCACTGCTTATTTTATCAGGATGACTATCTATATTTGACTAGTAATTGCCGCAACTATAACGGAATAAATAAAACTACCCACGGTGTGAGTTCCTCGGTTGACTTCCTCGTTTGGTCTCGAGGGGGAAATACCAGGATGGGATTGTTTGGTGTAAGATTCAGGTTGGATCCGAATAGCTCTTTCTTACCCCTCTCTGATAGCCGCCAGTTGTATCGAGTCTCTATAGGTTGTTTAGTGCATGCTGCCGCTGCCGCTTCAGTCCACCATACCTATGTAGGCGAGGACCGCCGAATTCTAGTCTCGCCGTGTACTGGCCCAGTACTGACGCTCCTCTTTTTCCTTTGCCCTTTGTCGGCACCCCTTTTGTTTTAGCAGGTTTCGACGTCGTTAGCAGGGTTACCCTTCCGGCTTGGCCTGGGCAGGGTTATGGACGCCATTGGTTATTCTCCAGGGCTCTTAGCCCCATTTGCATCTTGTCCGTAGCTGGACGCTGTATCGTTTTCAAGGTGATTTGGATCTTAGTTCTGTATATCTGTATTCTTGACTCATGGAGTCGTGTATTATATATATCTGTTCTGTGGGTCCCATCGAGGACTGTTGTGTAATGTTATTACTTCGTTTTCCACCCGCACGCAAGTGCCTGGTGGGCACCTTTGAATCGTTTCTATGCGGGTTTGGCGGGTTTCGCTAAAACTTGCATAGGTCCGATTCTGAGGGTGTTACAAGGAGTTAAGCTTGGGGATGATTGATACGTCAGAAACGTATCTATTATTTTTGATAATCCATGCTTGTTTAGTATCTACTTTGTTTTGGTTTGTCTACACTTTGAGGTTTTTTATATCTTTTCTGGAACTAACCTATTAATAAGTTGCCACAGTGTCAGTTGCCTGTTTTCTTCTGTTTTTGGTTCCACCAAAGGCAGAAAATCAATATTCTCGGAATTGGACGGGACAAAAGCCAAAGTCAATATTTTACCATGGGCGACACGAAGTCCAGAGGAGAGACGAAGAGGCGCCATAGGGCGGCCAGACCCCCTAGGCGCGGGTGGGCCCAGCCCACGTCTGGGCAGGGTGTGGCCCCCCTGGTCGCCTCCCTGCCTCACCTTTTCGCCTATAAGAACCCCCGATAAAGAAACCCTAGGCACCTGATCAAAACTCCACGAAACCTTCTATAGCCGCAACCACCATCGTACCTAGATAGGGGAGGATCTGAAGTTCTTCCCGGCACCCTGCCGGAGGGGAAATCATCCCAGAGGCCTTCTTCTCCGGTATGAAGCGTGAGTAGTTCCACCTTGGACTACGAGTCCATGTAGTAGCTATATGGTTGTATCTCCTCCTTTGTGATTTCATGTATAGATCTTGCGAGCTCCGTTCATGATCAAGATATAATCGATTTGTAATCATGCATGTTGTGTTTGCGCGGATCCAATGGATATTGAGATTACTATGCCAGATTGATTAATGGTTTTGTCTTTATGATTCTATCATTTCTGTGTTGTTTGTGATCTTGCATGCTCTCTGTTGTTAGTAGCTATCTTGGACAAGTAGTTGTTAGTGACTCCGAGAGGGAGTATTTATGCTCGATAGTGGGTTCATGCCTCTAGTTTCCAAGGGAAGTGACAGAAATCTCTTCGGTTGTAGATGCGTTGTTGCCACTAGGGAGAAAACAACGGTCTCTTGTTCATGGAACAAGTGGATTGTTTACCTTACACACTTTGCTTAAAGCAGTTGTCTGTTTTCTTGCAACTTAATACTGGAGGGAGTTCGGATGATAACCTGAAGGTGGACTTCTAGTCATAGATGCAGTTGGATGGTGGTCTATGTATATTGTTGTATTGCCCAATCGAATCTCATAGGATGTTTTTGTCTAGTATTGGATTATTATGCCTTGCTCAGTTCCTGTCAATTGCCCTGCTGTAATTTGTTTACCCTTCATGCCATGTTGTTTATATAAGGAGAGCACCTCTAGTGAACTATGGACCCCGGTCCAATCTTTACCATTGATACATCTTCCACTGTTTACTTGCTTCAAACCATCATCACCTTCCACACCATACGTTTAATCCTTTGTTACAACAAAATGGTGAGCTTGACAACCTCACTGATTCGTTGGGGCAAAGTCTTGAGTTTGTGTTGTGCAGGTTTCCACGTTGCTTGCAACACTTGTGTGACGTTTCCTTCCTCCTACTGGTTCGATAACCACGGTTTCTTACTGAGGGAAAACTTTTTGTTGTCCTGCTTCACACCTAGCTCTTGGGGTACCCAGCGGAGCGCTCCTACATCAACTCAGCGCTGCATCAGCGGCGGCTACAGAAGGTTTCGTGGAGTTTTGATCGGGTGCCTAGGATTTCTGTATTGGGGGCTTCTTATAGGCGAAGAGGCGAGGCTGGGAGGCGACCAGGGGGGCACACCCTGCCCAGGCGTGGGCTGGGCCCACCTGCGCCTAGGGGGGTCTGGCTGCCATGTGGCGCCTCTCCGTCTCTCCTCTGTACTTTTGTCCCGTCCAATTCCGAGAATATTGATTTTCTGCCTTTCTAGAACAAAAAACAGAAGAAAATAGGCAACTGGCACTGTGGCAACTTGTTAATAGGTTAGTTGCAGAAAAGATATAAAAACACCTCAAAGTGTAGACAAAGCAAAGCAAAGTAGATACTAAACAAGCATGGAGCATAAAAAATTATAGATACGTTTCCGACGTATCAAGCATCCCCAAGCTTAACTCTTGCTCATCCTCGAGTAGGTAAGTGATAAAAGAATAATTTTTGAGGTGACATGCACCATCAAAACCAAGATCAAACCATTTGCAAGCATTGAAAGCTGGGATCAAAGAACTCTAAACATGTGCATGAAAGATGGAGTTCTAACAATAAGGCAAAGTAACTATGCATGCAACATGAAAGGCTACAAACAAAGATCATGAATAACATGCATTGAAAAACATTTGTTTGTTTCACATACAGAAAATATGGCATAGTGGCAATCAGCTTGTCCCTCAAAGGGTAGCAAATAGATGCATAGGACACCTTTAAAGTTCATAAGAGTGACTAGATACAAATAGCACAAAAACAATTAATATCACAATATGCATCAATCAATAAGTTTTGGGGCACTGCACACTAATGGCAACTATGCTCTCTTAATGGTGCCTAAAGGTAGAAGGTGGAGACTCAATATAATGGTGGAATAAAGGCCCTTCACAAAGGGAAGCAGGGATTTCAAGTTTCAAAAAGAGCTTCCAAAAATTATGGTACTTGATAGCTTTCAGCCTTCATTGCCCCTATCATAAGCATCTTGAAGTGATTAAGGTTAAAGTGAAGAAACTATGGAGCATATGCTTGACAAAGTATAAGTTGGCAATCTCAAGTCTCTTCAATACGAGGGCCACACCTCATGCTACTCAACTTCGGTCACCTATAAGTTCTTGTCATAGTAAGTACATGCTTATCATAGAGAACCGCCAACGGGGTACCCGTTGCACATGGTACAGTAGCTATCCCATAACCAAAATGACAAGGCAAGCAGACAATGAGCATCTCAGCGATCTTTTTATTTACTATGTGCATAGCTTTTTATTCAGGATGCTTCATAGATAGCTCATTAAGGTGGTGCTGCAAGTTTCCACCATGATTAGACATGGCTTACGCTAGCGTCCGAGGCGTTTCTCTAACACAAAATACATAACTCCATGGACTTACAAGCTCCCTCTTTATTTCACACCGGTGACATCCATATACAAAAGAGCATGATATCAACTGTGTACAAAGTACAAGTGCAATGTTGAAAACGTTCCCCATGATAGCATGGTTCTGCTAATTATAACGTATAAGTGCAAGCATATACAACATAGACGACACAATGGTTCAAGTTTATTAGGGGCAAAGAATACAAAGTGTGTCATCAAGTTTGTGAGGGCTTTAATCACTAAGTTTTCACATAACAAAACACTTTTTAATTGGAAGATAGAAGAAAACAAGAATATACTTGGAATGGTGTAACACACCATGCATAGAAATTTATAGTGGACACTTTGGAATAACTTGGTTTCTTGGGAGTTGGAAGGATGAGTAGAGCTTACTCATACAAGTGGAGGCTAGAAAAAGACTGAGAGCAACCAACTAAGAGAGCAATAATGGCCATAATCATGCAAAGCAACAAATCATTACTAATCAAAGCATAGAGTGGTACTACAATTCAAGGACTAAATGATCATAGAGGCTATGGTGACTTGTTCATAGTCATAACATGGTGTGAGCATGTGTTAAGTCAACCCAAACAAAGCACCAAAGGAGAATACCACAAGACTATGCTTTTGTATGCTAAAACAACGCATGATTCCTTCAAGGCACATTAAGCAATCCTAGTTGCTTGGAACAAGACATGCTACAACAATAATCACTAAGCATAAGGTCAAAACAACACCTAGCATGTCATGCTAAAGTCTAAGTCACAGTCAATGCAAGCTACTCTTGCACTTATCGAGCAAGAACTTTATACTCCTTTCCAACACCAAGCAACTTATTTGAAACAAATCACAAATATAATAATCAATAAAGATCAATGAGCTTATCTCCTAAATCCACAAAGAAGAACTAAAAAGTTCTAAGATGAAAGCACAAGAAAACTAAGGCTAACACAGAGCTAGCAAAAGTGAACACTCATAGAACAATATGAGTGAAAACTAGAGTGTTCTAGGCAATGGAAACAGAGTGTGTCTCTCTCCAAAAGAAGTGTGGTGTAACCAACCAACTTACTCAAGCAAACTAAGCAAACGAAAACCAAAAACGAAAACTAATAGACTCCAAGAACAACACAATTGTGCATGAAACAATAAAAACGAAGTGTCTAGAAAGACCTTAGCTTTTTATTGATGTAGAAGGGGATGCCTTGGGCATCCCCAAGCTTTGACGCTTGTACCTCTTGAATATTTCTTGGGGTGACACGGGGTGGCATCCCCAAGCTTGAGCTTTTGTCCATTCTTCATCTCATTACATCATTCTTTCTCTACACCTAAATTTTTTCCTTCATACAAAACTTCACACAATATTCATTAGCAACATTAGTGTATTCAAAAGATATTAGACCTCTGGCAAAGCTTTGGAATAGCAAGGCTTTTCATTAAAAACACAAGTTACTATAGTAACTCCTTCAAAAAGCTCAAATCTGTGATACGTCGGAAACGTATCTATAATTTTTGATGTTCCATGCTTGTTTAGTATATACTTTGCTATGTTTTGTCTACACTTTGAGGTGTTTTTATATATTTTCTGGAACTAACCTAATAACAAGTTGCCACAGTGCCAGTTGCATGTTTTCTTCTGTTTTTGGTTCCAGAAAGGCAGAAAATCAATATTCTCGGAATTGGAAGGGACAAAAGCCAAAGTTATTATTTTTTCCGGAATAACATGGAAACACGAAGCAGAGCCGGAGGGGGTCCACAGGGTGGCCAAACCCCCTAGGCGCGGGCAAGCCCTGGAGGCGCCGGGAGGGGGTGTGGGCCCCTTGGAACCCCACCGACCTTGATTTCTGCGCCTATAAGAAGCCTCCGATGGGAAAACCCTAAACAATCCATAAGAAATCCACGAAAACCTCCACAGCGCCGCCGCCACCGAAAGGGAGATTTCTGTCCCCCGAATCTCCCCTTCGGTGGCGGCAGCGCATTAGAGGTTTTCGTGGATTTCTTGTGGATGCCCTAGGGTTTTTGGTTCGGAGACTTCTTATAGGCGCATGAATCAAGGTCGGTGGGGGTCCAGGGGGCCCACACACCCTATGGGCGCCTCCAGGGCTTGCCCGCGCCTAGGAGGGTGCGACCACCCTGTGGCCCCCCTCTGGCTCTGCTTCGTGGTTCCGTGTTGCTCCAAGAAAAATAATGACTTTGGCTTTTGTCCCGTCCAATTCCGAGAATATTGATTTTCTGCCTTTCTGGAACCAAAAACAGAAGAAAACATGCAACTAGCACTGTGGCAACCTGTTAATAGGTTAGTTCCAGAAAAGATATAAAAACACCTCAAAGTATAGACAAAGCAAAGCAAAGTAGATACAAAACAAGCATGGAGCATCAAAAATTATAGATACGTTTCCGACGTATCAATAGACCGCCATCCAACTGCATCTATGACTAGAAGTCCACCTTCAGGTTATCATCCGAACCCCCTCCAGTATTAAGTTGCAAGCAACAGACAACTGCTTTAAGCAAAGTGTGTAAGGTAAACAATCCACTTGTTCCATGAACAAGAGAACGTTATTTTCTCCCTTGTGGCAACGGCACATCTACGGCCGAAGAGATTTCTGTCACTTCCCTTGGAAACTAGAGGCATGAACCCACTATCGAGCATAAATATCCCCTCTTGGAGTCACTAGCAACTACTTGGCCAAGATAGCTACTAACAACGGAGAGCATGCAAGATCACAAACAACACAGACATGATAGAATCATAAAGACAAAACCATTAATCAATCTGACATAGTAATCTCAATATCCATCAGATTCCTGCAAACACAACATGCATGATTACAAATAGATTAGACCATGATCATGAACGGAGCTCACAAGATCTATACATGAAAGCACAAGAAAGAGATAGAACCATCTAGCTACTACATGGATCCGTAGTCCAAGGTGGAACTACTCATGCTTCATACCGGAGAAGAAGGCCTCCGGGATGATTTCCCCTCCGGCAGGGTGCCGGGAAGAACTTCAGATCCCCCCGATCTAGGGCTACAGAAGGTTTCATGGAGTTTTGATCGGGTGCCTAGGGTTTCTGTATCCGGGGCTTCTTATAGGCGAAGAGGCGAGGCTGGGAGGCGACCAGGGGGGCCACACCCTGCCCAGGCGCGGGCTGGGCCCACCCGCGCCTAGGGGGGTCTGGCCACCCTGTGGCGCCTCTCCGTCTCTCCTCTGGACTTCGTGTTGCCCACGGTAAAATATTGACTTTGGTTTTTGTCCCGTCCAATTGCGAGAATATTGATTTTTTCCTTTCTAGAACCAAAAACAGAAGAAAACAGGCAACTAACACTGTGGCAACTTGTTAATAGGTTAGTTCCAAAAAAAGATATAGAAACATCTCAAAGTGTAGACAAAGCAAAGCAAAGTAGATACTAAACAAGCATGGAACATCAAAAATTATAGATACGTTTCTGACGTATCAGAGAGGAGAGTCCATATCAAGGAGAAGAAGTCCTTGGTGAATCTCCTTAATGAGGAGAATAAGACAATGATGATGGATCCAAGTGCCATCAACGCCTTCACAAGAGAGTGGTGAGATATGATAAGAATGGATATCTTGCAATAGAGATGGAAATCGCTAGGAGGTTAGGTGCTCCATCTAGTAGTGGTGGTGGTGCTCCAGCGAGTGGTGGTGGTGATGGTGTTCCTTGATTTTGCCTTCTTTAGTGTGGTGGTGCAGCGCCTTCCTTCTCATCTCCTCTCCCTGACCCTTTCTCCCCTCCCACTTGTGAGTCAGCCGCCGCTGGCCGGGCCGCCCTGCGTCTCCTTCGCCGGACTAGCCGGTCGGAGTTGGAAAAGGGGGGGTGTGCCAAATCTAGGTTTAGGTGTAGGACTTGTAGGTTTTTGCGGCAGTTTGCCACGAGTTGGCGCTTTGCCAGGAGTTTGTGGCGAGATTGAGGACCCTGAATCTTGCCCTTGCTGTTTTTTTGCTACTGGTCGTGGAGCTCCAGTGGATAGAGCCGAAGGCGATGAGTGGCGAGGAGGCTGGCAGCTCAGTCAATAAAGGGTCTTTTAGGAGCCCTCTTTTGTTGCAGGGTGCTGCTGCTGTGCTTCCTCTCCTGGCCGGCCGTGGCGGCGAGGAGGAGAGTGAGTGCAACATGGCGCTCGTGAGGTTCTACCTTCCCCGACCGGTCGTGGTGGCGAGGGGGCGAGGTGGAGCAAGGCGTTTCTAATCTCTCTGCTTGTGAAGAAGGGTGCTGTCCATGGTGCTATCCAGATCTTACCTTGGCCTTCTCTTGCCATCGAGGAGATGGAAGGTGCGTGGTGGGGTTCTCTGCAGGGCGTCCGGTTTGACAAGCTGCAATCAAGGAGCTTTCCAAGCAACGACGATGATGCCGAAGCTATCTACGGCCGGAGAAGCCGTCTTGCGCTCAGGTGCTCTGCTCATCGTGAGCTTCCAATCTTCCGCAAGGCCATGGCGTCGCAAGAGAGCGTGCAAGAGCCTACCTGGAAGACCCTCGATGACCTCAGCTCGGGATCCATCATCGGCGGCGCCCCAAGTGGCTTGTTCCTCGGCGGCGGCGATGCCATGTCGGTGAGGTCCAGAATCCGCAGTGGAGAAGACCTAGGACCCGATTGCTTTTTAATTTTTAGTCCTAGGGTATGTTGTGTAAAAGGAATCCCTTATCTGCAAGTTTTGCTCTTGCCAGGGACTTCTTTGTAATTTGTAACCCTCTCCCTTTTTAATAAAGCAGCTTCTAGGGTCTTCGGGCCCTTTGCGCATATTTTTGGGTCAGTTTGATTGCAACTATTGGATGTTAAACATAATGCCAAAAACTGTGTGTTCTATGGTATCGCACGGGCTCTAGCGAAACTCACCCGGCGCAAATAAAAACCTTAAAACTGAATAATCGAACCGGATCTTTAAGGTATCCGCTAGAGTTGGTTATAAAGGATAGTGTTGGATGCCAAATTCAATGTGTTGACCAAGATGTGGCAAGATGGCAACATAGGTGGTTTCAGTTCTTGTCGAAATGACGAAGATTCATAGTATTTTATCCGCCTTTTCCTTTCAATTTATTTAGATAAAAGCAAATCGTAGCAAGTCAGTTATGCCTTGTTTACTTATCTCATATTCACTAGTGTATTCACGTGGATCGTAGGAGATTATTTTAATTCTCGCAAAATCCTTGTAGTCAGTTTACCACGCCGGGTTTGGCCGTGGTAATCTCGGCATATTGTCACAAATCCTTCATATTTTTGCTAGATTAAAACTCTTAAGTAAGTTAGAGGAATTTTGGGGAAGAGTATTTTGAGGGTTTTAAGAGTATTAAGTGAACACCAAATCACCACATATCTTCAAAATTCTAGGGGATAAAAATACTAGAGAAATAAACTTATCTGTAAAACTGGATGACAGCTGAGTTATCGTGGCTGAGCTCCCGCCCAATGTTCATCCGTAGTCTTCATGATTGTAACCCTACTGAATACTGGGACGAAAAATCTACATCCAAAAAGAGAAGACACTGTGCATTGAAAAAAGAAGGTATATGTATTATTCCCTCTGTTTTACAATCTAATATATTTTAGATTTGTGAAGAGAATGTATCTAGACTTATTTTAGTATGTAGGTTTATTCATGTTTAAAGTGAATCTAGACACTAAAACAAGTCTAGATACATTTGATTCACAGAGCTAAAACATCTTATATTTTAAAACGGAGGGAGTAGATGCGGTAGTACATGTACTACCATACTAGCATGTACTGCTAGCCTACATAGTGATATAGTCTGAAAGAGGCAGCGGTACACGGTACACAGTAGGTTAGTGGACGCTACAGGCCCATACCAGGAGAGGCTGCTTCGATCTGTCGCGGTACAAGCTACGGCGGAGTAGTAATGCTAGCTTTCGCGAGACAAGTCGGACTAGGTCCCCGTACCGCGCGCCGTACTACTACGTCTCTACTACTACTACTGTTAGCTAGCGCCATGGCCATGCCTAGTCTGTTCTGCCGCTAGCTGCTAGCCTGCTGCCGCGGCAGTGATGGGCGTGAGGTCGAACTCCGATTGAACCATTGGAACGTTTGCCACAGGCCACACAGCGTAGACGCAGGCCCATCTAGTAGCTCTGATCCGGTAGAAGTACCGTCGTCCTTGCTTGTAGACACGACGAGCGGTACGTAAATATGTCCAGCGGTGCATGCAGAAAGCGGGTTGTAAGGGGACCCGTAGCTACAGTGTACCGTGTAAGTACGTGTAGGTATTGAGCGGTGACAGGGAGTAATTTGACGTATTGTACTTACTATGCGATCGTCAGGACGTTAACATACGTACGTCGATGGATTGATGGGTGTCCTTTGAATCTGTGATGGATAACGGCACATACGTTTTGCCAGATCGATTTGGCCATGCATCTTTCATTGTCGATAGGCAAACGACCAGGGCACAGTGCGTCTGCGAGTTTCCTAGCTTAGGTCAGCTAGCATGTTTCCTCGCTGAAAAGCTTTGGTCAGCAGCACAAACCAACCACGTACGTAGGCCGCTTTCAGTTTCAAACACGCATTCATCGCCTCACGGCCTCACACGCAAACGAAATGGAGCCAGATCTGTTTTACTTGTAATAAAGCTTCAAACACCGTAGCGTGTCATGCTAACATGTACGAGAGCAAGCAAATACGTCAGCGGGTCGGCTCCGCTCGGCTCAGCTAGTACTAGGAGTAGGTCGACCCAGCCGCGTGCCTGAGCCACGACCCACGAGACGTGGTCGATGACTGACGGGGTCCGTTGTGTGTGGCGTGGCCGCCGCGTGTACGCTGTCTGGTTGGCTCCGTTGCCCCCGATAAAGCCGCTGCCGGCGCTACCGCCGGCGCAATGGAAGCGTTCCTCTCTCTCTTTTCTTTCTCCGCACTGCCCGCTGCTGCCGCATGCCGCCCGGCCCAGCTCTGCTAGGCGATTTTCTGGGGGCAAAACACACTCTTATCACGCGCATTGCTTCCTTTCTTCATTCTTTTTCCTCCATGGACAGGACGCAGTATGTTTATTTTACTTTCTACCGTTTACTCTTATTAGTCAAGGTTACAGGTTCAGGGTGGACTGCGTGTGCATCAGTTGGGTACCCGTGTCGCGCAGGACCTCCACGGCGGCGTTCACCCTGCAGCTGCAGCCAGCCGAGGACGTACGTCTCTAAACTTGCGCTGGTCATCACCCCGCAGGCTCCACGTTAACTACCGCTGGACTCCTGGCGCTGGTGGTCCACGTAGTACTACGAGAGAAGAAAGGTCAACCGATTCCCAAAACAGAAATATGGATCGCCTGCGCTGCAAAGATACGGGTGATGTAGCTCGTCTCCTGGCTCAGCAAAGAAAATGGATCGCCTCTGCTTTTTTTCGTTACTTCATTGTGTATCTCTTCGATCGCTCGATCACACGACATGTATATATGCATCCACTCCACTAGACGCCTAGCTTAGCTACTGTAGACGGTATCTCCATCAGCGGTACTACTATCATGCAGACTGCAGACCTCTGCAGGACGTACGCCTCTCGCCCCGTCCTTTCGAGCATGTACGTATACGCTGCCAACTTGCGTCCCATGGCATGGCATGTCAAGTATGTACGTATACGCTGGCTCTGCTGCGTATAAGATTCGGAGGCGGCCGAAACAAACCTTGGACACGTCGTCGCCCCACATGCATGCATGCATGCCTGCCTGCAGAGCCAAAATAAAACTTGTAGTACTACTGCTCCGTATTAGGACGGGGTCCCCAGTACGTATCACCACTTCTTGCATTATTATCGTACACATGCATCGTGCATGACCACGTTAATTAATTAAGGCTATCGTTAATCAAGCGCGCCAGCCACTTGCTCAGCGTGAGCACCTGTCTACCTGGCTATAAGTAGATATCGCGATCTCTGGAACGTGAGTGCTAACTGTACTGTACCACGAGACAAAGACCTGCCTCCGGGCGTACCCATCACCATCAGCTGCATGCGCCGCGCGAAATTTTTTTTTCTTTCTTTCATGAAAAGGATGCAAGTCTCTCGTGCAGGAGTGTATTTTTTTTCGCTTATTTTCTTTTAAATTGATTTTTATATTTTTATCAAATCATGATGATAATCTCGTGTAGTATAATGATGATATCAAATCATCAATCTCTACTATAGTACCGCACAATATCCAGAGCTATTATAGACATTAAAAATACATGGAGAAACAAAAAAAAAAGATACGTCGGGCTATAAGATTATCACGGCAGCATTAAAATACCACCACCGTTGACGACATTAAAAAGGTACAAAGCTATGGACGGATCCATGGGAAAACCATTTACACTTTAACATTAGTGTTGGAAGTTGCTCGAGCATATGGATACGTGGAGGTTGATGGAACAAGAAGCACCCCGAAGAAAGGGGCTTTCTTGAATTGGATGATGCTAGTGATGAGGAGAATGGAGGAAGAAACAAGAGAAAGCCGTACGAAAACAAGAGGGAAAAAGAGAAGCTAAGGACTTGTTTGATTCATAGGATTCACAAAACATAGGAATAGGAAAACCATAGGATTGGAGTGGCATGTCCACTTGAATCCTATAGAATTATGTAACTATAGGATTTTAGATCAAGTGGTGTTTGATTGCACAGGAAAATCAAAGGAATTGTACAAAGAGGTTGGAGTGGATGGAAATTTTCCTTCAAAATAGAGTGCAAAGGAATCCTTTGAAGGATTTCCTAAGAATTGTAATCCTTTGAATCAAACAGCAGTTATAGGAAAAATTCCTAAGGATCCAAATCCTACAAAAATCCTACACAATTCCTTTGAATCAAACAAGCCCTAAATCTTGAAGCCGAAACATCAAGCTTGAGAGATAAGATCGACGAAATGACCAAGTGAAAATAAGTAATGATGGTGAAAACATTGGAGGCAAAAGATGGTCATGTCCGAGAAGAAGAATGAGATGACGCGTGCAATGTGTGAAGCACTCCGGCAAGATGCCAAGCGCAAGAACGATTTGGAAGAGAGGAGAGTGCAAGTTATTATGATGGATCCAACCAAAATAGATTTATACCAATTGAAGTGGCGGGAAACTTGCAAGAATGGAGATTTTAGAGGGAAGGAAGGAAGCTCTTCTAGGTGGTGGTGCTTTGGCAGGTGGTGGTGGTGGTGGTGGCGGTGACCTCGACGACTGCGGGGTTGTTTGGTGGGATAAAAAAGCCAAGATAAGACGACGGTACAACTTTTTGGGTCACTTGCGATTGATGAACTATTGTTTATGCATGTTTGGAGGACAGAATGGACGAAAATAACCTAAAAAAATAACAATTTCACGAAATGAACTCTGGCCAGAAGAAATTCACGGAACTAACCCTTTTTGAGACGCCATACAACGTGGCGTCGCACCCTGAAGAGCGGCGCCGTTACGCCTGGCGCCGCGCACCTGCCAGCGTGGCGCCTCGCGGGCCCCGGTCCCGCTAGTGCGGCGCCTTGTAGCATGGCGCCACACTGTGTAGTGCAGCGCCGTTGCGCCTGGTGCCGCACTTTAGGTCTTGTACCAGTGCGGCGCCAGCCCTTCCAAAGAGTTCTACCAAAGAGTAAGCTAAAAACCAACTAGAGTTCTACCAAAGAGTAATATGCCATATCTAAACCTACATCTCAAATAAGCATTGCAATGATTCATATAAATTTCAAAATCCAAGGGAATCTAGGGTTTCACCCGATTTTACAAATAGAGGATAAATTGGAAGAAATTTGCGGATGAATTTGCTAGGATATGTGAGAGAATACCTGGGGAGAGATTGGGAAGGAAGTTTCTTGGGCTATTGCTTCGGATCTAGTCGATTTGAGTGGGGGAGCGCCGAACCCTAGCCGCCATGCTTCCTTCTCTGTTCGTGGGGGCTGGGAGAGGAATGAGGGTCGGGGGCTGGGGCTGGCGCCGCGCTGGTACAAGACCTAAAGTGCGGCGCCAGGCGCAACGGCGCTGCACTACACAGTGCGGCGCCATGCTACAAGGCGCCGCACTAGCGGGACCGGGGCCCGCGAGGCGCCACGCTGGCAGGTGCGCGGCGCCAGACGTAACGGCGCCGCTCTTCAGGTGCGACGCCACGTTGTATGGCGTTGCAAAAAGGGTTAGTTCCGTAAATTTCTTCTGGCCAAAGTTTATTTCGTAAAATTGTTATTTTTTTAGATTATTTTCGTCCATTCTACATGTTTGGAGTACATACAGATCGATTTTGGCTCTTTTGTCGATCACGTGCCATGCATCCTGTTGTACTTTTGCGACACATGAGGCAACCCATATATACTCGATGCGTAGTAGTAGTAGTAGAGGAGAACTCGGTGGTGGCCACGATCGACGATCCACTAGACGCCTACTAGCTAGACGGTATCAATGTCTGCGGAGCTCTGCAGGGGGGCGTACGATCGCCCCGTCCTCTTCCGACGGAAAACGACCAGCAACTTGCGTCCCGTGGCATGCACTTGTCAAGCTGTCACGTACCCTCCACACCAAGATTCGGACGGAGGTGGCCAGACAAAACTTGGACACGTCGACCACAGGTACTGCTAACCCCAGTGTTTTGCCCAATTGTGATGCATTATATACTAAGTAGCTGCATCATGCATTGTCGTGCATGCGCACATTAATTAATTAGGCTAGGTTAATCAAGGAGACTCTTATTAATCAAGTGTGAGCCACTTGCTCAGGTTGAGCACTTGTCTGCCTGGGCTAGATAGACATCGCGATCTCAGGAACATGCGTGCTATAACTGCACTGTACTACCAGGAGACGAAGCCCTGGCTCGGTCCGGCCGTGCCCATCTGCTGCATGCGCCGCGCCAATCTTTTCTTCCCCTTGCAGAGATCCCCGCCCATATGATCCAGATCCGCACCCAGGTCAGGTGTACGCCCCAAATTAAAGGAGGAAAATAAATAAAAAGAACAAAGAGAAAGTACTGTATATAAAAGAAAAAAGAAAAAGAAAAGGCTGCCTATACTGCACCTGACAATACGTCTGTCTTTCGTTTCGTTTCGTTTTCCGCTGTCGCTGTGTGCGCGATGTACTGATGATGTGAGAGGAACAAGCAGTAAAAGCTGGTCACTCGCCACTACGGGAGGCCGGTAATCTATGTACGTACATTAACAGAGCACGGGCGTCAGTAGAAAAGCGAACCAGATACGTGATGTAACAAAAGGATTTGCGATCTCTGGTGCGTGTTGCAGTGCAGTGCGGTGGCTGGCGTGTGCCGTGTCGGGTCATGAAGCCGGCACGAGTCAACTCTTGCTGGGACTGGGAGACGCAAGGCACGGATCGGTTTTAGATCCGCTCCGATTCTCATGTCTGGCGGGCGAGGTACCACGTGAGGTCAACTCACCGGCTTAACTAAGCTTTAACAACTAGTACGTGGTCGCTCCTTTCGACCGGCCTAGGCTACGACGAGTAGAGTAGAGCAAGCTAGCTAGCATTAGAGAAAGTGCAGGCGCGCGCAGGCCCAAATGTTCGGCTGGCTGGCTGGCTGCTAGCTCCGTCTCACTAGCTCTCAGGTGGAACTGGACTCTGATGGGCACGTTAGCCGGCACGTACGTATGCATAGTGGCTGCGTCCATGCACGGCAGTTAGCATAAAATCTGCCACGACACCGATGCGTACAGTTGCATTACAATCCAATCCAATCCATGCATGCGCGAGTATTTTGCGTGTACGTACGTCCGACCGGCCGGCCGATGCACGGACCGGCGGCCGGACGCAGTACGAGAGTCTAGTCCTCGAGAAAGTGACTGGCACCTGATCATCTCAGCCTCGGCCCTCAGGCATACTACACATACCGATCGTAACGTTTTTTTCGAACGTAAGTAGAAACGTTAACGGCCGGAGAGTAGGCCAATGTAAGTTCTGGTTAGGAACGTGACGCTAGCTGTAGCTGCGGTATGCCAAATGAAGTTGAGGAGCTAAGGGAATGGCCCGTACCGTACGTGTACCCCGGGCCGGGTTCGAGATCCACCATCTATGCTGACAAGATTCGGTACCGCACGTAGTACTACGTACTAGTACTATATATAAAGCTTGCCTGCTTACTGTATTCATCCGTGCTAAGATGCGGAGAAATGTTCAAGCTAGCTAGTTTTGTCGCTTGCCACGCCCAACTTTGCTTTGCACGGTGTGTTTGTTCATAGGCACGTTGTGAAGAACATCACACTTTCCCCATAGCTGCTGGTCCATTTTTATTAAGCGCAAACATGACATTATTAGGCTGAAGAAATCGGAACAACCACGGACTGCATATCACATGCATGACGGGGTCACAACTTGGGCACGCACCATTTCTAGGTAAACATCCCCCGAAACGCAAGGTGCTGAACCTCGACTTCGTCGCCGGATTACCTGAGGAAGAGACCATCATAATAACCTAGGAAAAAAACAAGAGAAACCAAAGCTTCGTGACATCGGCCGCACATGTCATGCCAGCAGCCAGGAGGGCATGGAAATGCGAGAGTCCATTGGTGGTATCTCCATCGTCAAGACACACCCGTAAAGACATGTAGGGCTAACATAAAAGAACAAAAATACACGCCATGAAAAGATCCAAGGTTCTCCTAGCTTCCTAGTCTAGAAGGCCAGAGCAGATAAGGGGAACCGACGCTGATGAAAGTGGAGGATGCTGGTGACATGCTACTATGGTTCGCTCTGCTTCGTATGTTCGATGGTTTTTTTTAAACTAGGCAAGAGGCTTACCATTTATTGATATAGTAGAAGAGATGACCATTTTATGAGGTAAACCAGCCGAAAACCAATACAACACAACACTGCACACCGGCCCCGGGGCCGCACACCACACAAGCCGACGACCTAGCCACCCAAGTGGCCAAGGCCGACACCCAAAACAACTCAAAAACTCGGAACCGCCGCTCCGACATTCACGCCGACCCCCGGGGCCATGCACCATCCAGCCAAAGACGGGTCGACGACGAAACCGAAAAGACAGACAAACAGAACGCAACACTTGCAGGGAAGGGCCTCCATAGTGATGCCTCCAACGAGGGGAGCGGCGACCGAGAGCGCCGCCATCACCGGCATCGGCCGAGGCCGGTGCAGGGTTTTCACCTGAAGCACACCAAACCAAAGTCGTGTCCGCCTAACTGCCGAGTCGAAGAAGCCCAACAACTCGTCGTCGCCAACAAGCAACTCGCTCCACTATTCTCTCTCGCCGACGGAGCATCCAATGCGAGGACCCAGGAGGCCAAACAACACAAGAAAGGGCCGCCCTCATCCGATCGCGCGAGGATCAGGGTTTCCCTCGGAGAACCCGGGCGGAGGCACAAGAATTTGCCTCGTTTCCTTTCGTATCTCGTCTTTTCTACTCCTCCTCTAAATATTTGTCAACCTGGGTCTATGTATACATATGGTAGAGCTCATGTATTTTCATAGAAAGATAAATTCCCATCACTAACTCGATTCCACAAAGGCGCACAACACGGTCCAAGAGAAGCAATAAAGTATTTTAATCCAAACTAAACAAAAATCAAAATATACATTTGTATTTTTCTTGCTTTTGACCTCTTTTTTTTTCAGATACTCACTCCATCTCGCAAATAAAGCCTTTTTTTATCTATGAGACCCAATAGAGAATCTAGATGTCAAAAAGAACTTATCATGAGAAATCTAACACTGGTAGAAACAGCCCTATTGGTCCCGGTTGGTAAGGGGCTTTAGTCCCGGTTGCCCAACCGGGACGGGGCAATCGGGACTAAAGCTCTAACCTTTAGTCCCGGTTGCTCCACCAACCGGGACATTGGTGCACACGTGGCAGCGGCAGAGGGCGAGGGGGGTGGAGCATTAGTCCCGGTTCGTAACATGAACCGGGACTAATAACCTTCTTCCGCGGCAGAGATTTGGCCCATTTCTCTGCCGCGGCAGAGAATTCATTTTGACACATTTTGTTGCCACGGCAGCATTTTCGCCACTTTTTGTGCCACGGCAGAGAATTCATTTAGGTTGTTTTATTGTTTATTTACTGTTTTGCACTTATCAATGAAGGAACCTTATATTACACAATATCATCATGACAATATTAAATTCAATATACGGATCGAGTTCATGCACTACATACAAAAGTTGCTATTCGATGCTATCGGCCAATTCCTTCAAAGTTGCTATTTTTACAATCCCTATTGTCTATACACAGCCGAATAGTATTCCCCTTTTGGGTTTAGGACTTCTACATCCAAGAATCGCGCCAATTCCTCCTGAATTGCTCGTACGCGATACTTTGGTAGAAGACCGTCCCGTAGACGTTCGATCTGATTTAAAAAAGGAGTCAGTCTATATGAATGAAACTAAACACAATTTGATTGTAATTAAAAACTATAGAAATTATTTACGTACGTGGAGTTGCTCTAAATTTCTGCCCTTCTCATCGCACGTCTGACGGATGAACTCGCAAACATAGTATCCACATAGATTGTTACCTGGTCCCTGCGTCAGGCACTTTACGAGAACAGAGTTCAATCAAAATAATAATCAAGCATGATAATAACTGTATCAAAACTAGAATCAAAGAGATGCGCGGATATAGCTAGTGGTGCTTACATTTAGTGGTTGAAATGTAAGCTCCTCTTTCCAAACACCCCTAGCTTTGTTGGTGAACCGTTTCCAAGCGCTGCTCGGCGAAGAAAACGAATAAAAGAAGTTATTAATTACTTGATATCATAAAATTCACGAACGTTGCCGATATAGTGTCGTAATGATTAGAATTACCGCTGGAGAAGCATCTGCATATCCTTCCACGTCTCAAGGGGTTTATGTTTCGAGTCCATGACTAGTACACGCCCTTTGTCAAGTTGAATGATTAACAGAATAGAGTGGAAGCTGCGAATGCATAACTAATCAATTATATACTTAACATCGAGTAAGCGAAATAGAAAGTGTATACAAGACAATAACACTCACTCGAAGTTGTAAGGAAAAAATATTTCTCTTTTGGTTTCTTGAAACCTTAACGCGTGTACTATATTATCCTCCGTATCCTGGGGGCTTGTTTTGAGATTAGCTTCATGAACCCAATATGGGTTAATGAAGCCAATGTCATAGATTTGTCCTGTGCTGCATTCGAGAATCTTCATTCTGCATATTACAGTATGATTATATACATGCAATAAACAAGGTGAGATAGCTGAAGACTAAATTAATTACAGAATTAGTACTTACAGACAATAGGCACTGATGATCGATTTGTCCAAGGTGTCTTGATTGAATAATTGAAATAGTTCATCAAATTCAATGGATATCATGTCATCCTTTTCTTTTTCATGATGCTTTTTTCTAACCCTCAGCACTATCCAGTTAGCCCCGGCCTTTGTGGCATGCTTGTACCAGTTATGCAATCTTCGCATTTTTGTTGAAAGATTGTTTACCTCCTCAGGTTTGACGAGAGGTTTTCCGTACTGGTATTTGTATGCTACTTCACTCACGGGGAAGAACTCTAACTGGGATAAGTACTGCGCAATACTCATACCTTGAGCAGCGGCAGCTTCTCCGTATTGTGCAACTACCTCTGGATCATACTGCTCTTCGGCCCCATATTTGCTCGACCCCACATTGGCTTGGGAAATCACCTTGAGAGGGGCGCAAGACTGTTTTGCTTGTTCTCCGAGCTGGGCAACAGATCTCTCGCTTGCATCAGTAATGCTCTTCGAGGCTTTTTGTGCCGCATGTGACTTGAGAATAGAACGCTCATAGTATGATGACAGCTTTGGCTCGGGTTGATGAAGAGTCTTTAGCATTTTCAACACTTTGGCTTTTTCTTCTTTGGTGCTGGGGAACTCTGGCTCTTTCGGCCGCCTCAGCTTAGCGAAAAACGTTGTCGTTTCCGCATCAACGATCGCCGCAGTCTCCTCTTCAGTACAGTCATAAGCTCTCTTGGGAGGAACCTTTGGTACTTTTGGAAGAGGCTCTTGTTTACGTTTCGGCGATCGCTTACCACGACGCACAGTAGCGGTACGCTTACGCTTTTTATCCTGAGGCGCTGGCGATGGCTCCCGCGGCGATGGCTGTGCCGGAGATTGGTGAGGCGACGGAGCCGGGTGAGGCGACGAAGACAGCTGCCGCGGCGGCGACGAACTCGCTGGAGACGGGTGAGGCGGCGGCGAAGATGGCCTTGGCGTGTGATTTCGAAGCACGATACATTCCTTCGGCCATAGAATGGTGACGTTTTTTGCGTCTCCTAGTACAGTCACATCCCCTTCACCTGCAGGGTAGTGAAGATCCAAAACTTCAAAGGTGGGCATGATTTCAACCACCCCGACAACAGCGTAGCCCTCTGGAACCGGACGACAGTGGTAAGTTGGTGTGGGTCCAATTGGTAAGGCATAGCCGACCGCCACCTTCATTGATATGTTCACAACTTTGACATGTAGCTCGCAGTGTGTTATATCTGTGATATCATCCACTGGGTAGCCAACAGGAGCCATCGTCGTTGCACCATCGTCATCGCCATTGTCATCACCCGGGACCTCGGTGGAAGCCATACTGCTTTTTCGATTATTCGATAGGCCGGTAGCATCGAATGCAGTGTGCTGCTGAGATGGGCCGGTAGTACTTTGCTCTTTAAGTGCGTTATTTTCATCTTGTTGTTTCTTTAATCGTTCTTCAATTAAACGCATTCGCTCTTTCTGACTATCTACTTCAACTTCCGCCCCGTCCTTTCCCCTCTGACGACTTCTATCAGGATATTTCTTCCTCTCTGCGGGAAACCCAGTCCTCCATGGTTGGGAGCCTCTTGTGCCTCGTGTTCGTCCATCATGTTCCTTATTTCCAAGGGCGAGTGTGAGCTCATCATTCTCTCTATCGGGAATGAAGTCCCCATCTTTAACAGCCTTTACTGCTTTTCTCATCCTCTCGATTGGCAAGGGGTCTTCTTTATGTCGTATGTTATATATACACCTCCCTTCCGAGTCCAACGTGCCCCCATGCCCGTAAAACCAATTCCTTGCACGTTCTACCCAATCGTCTGTCTCTAGGGTGATCTTTTTAGCACGCAGTTCATTCTCAAGTTTCTCCCACTTAGGAATGCCAGCCCTGTAGCCACCTTGCCCCATAGTATGGTGATACTTCTTGTTAGCAGCATTCAGCTTATTCGTTGCAGACATTTTCTTAGTTTTTCTGATGTCTTGTATTCCACAAACTCAGCCCAGAATGGTTTTATCTTCTCAAACTGAATATTCTTGAAATCGGGAGTCTTCTCTTTCACGACATAGTCAAGGTGCAATCTTTTCTTCCAGTTGGTGAAACACTGGGCCATCTTCTTCAAAGCCCACTCCCTGACCTTAGCCTCCATGGCTCTCCCATGTTGTAAGGCGTCCTCAACTGGATCCTCCGCATTTGGATCCAGCTCTATCTTCGGTAGTTTGAAATTAACCATGAGCCTCTTCCACAGTAAATCTTTGGTGTGGTTAGGGACAAATAAACATGTTCCCTCTTCATCCGCATTAGCAGGCCTATTCCAATTTCTAATGGTGATCGGGATTAAGTCCCTAACGATTACTCCGCATTGTGCCACAAATTTGTTTGCGGCAACTTCGGGAGCCGTCGGTTTGCCGTCTTCAGCGACATCTTCGATCCTGAACCTCTCATGGTCTTGCAACTTTTTGGTTGGGCCTTGTCTGCTTTTTTCAGTAGATTCCTTCAATTCAGAGGGCTAAAAGAAGAAAGATCGTCGTTACTATTTCTATATAGATAGCAGATGATTAATTAATTAATTAATTATATTACATGCACCTCGCCGGAGCGGTCGTCTTCTCGATTACACAAGGCATCGCCTTCTCCCTCGCGGAAGGCAACACCTTCAACCTCAAACAAGTCGTCTATTCCGGTAAAAAGAGGATCACCCTCACCGGAGTTGTTCAGAAACGTTGATACGTCTAAATTTTCTTCCCCACGGATCACACTTTGGATCAACTCTTCCTTTTCTTCGTCTCTGACGTGTGGGTCCATATTTTCTGCATAGGTGGAAAAACGAATAAGTCAAATCGGCTAAAGGAGAAAGTTAGGTACGGTGTTGAGAGATATAAACCCTAATTCAGAGAAACCCTAATATATACATACACAATAATAAAAATGAAGAGAAACCCTAAACCCTAAACCTAGCTACAAAAAGGAAACCGTGTAGTAGATAGGTAACTCTAGCTAAAATCAACTAAAATCAATATTCCGGAGTTCCGAGGGGTGTAAAACCTAGTTCGGAGAAACCTCGGATGCATATGAGAGGGGACCATGAGTATAAGGCTACAAAAGGGAAACTATCCAGCAGATATGTAACACTAGATACTAACAAAATACCATATTGGAATCGATTTAAGAGGGTTCGGAATGCCCTGGTGAAGGCACATCGTCGAACCCACATGCACCTAAGGGGTATTAATGATTCCTTATCTAAGATAGGGTTTTTAAGATAGGGCCAAAGACTAATAATACCAAACTAATTAATAAACCTAATAATACCTAACTAATAATAAACCTAATAATACAAACACCGAAAATAAAGGGAAACCCTAAAGCATTGATGCAATGATCAAGCAAGTATGATGATATGACAAGTTAAATTGTATTGAAAAGTAACCCTAAAGCACGCTCGACAAATTAGGAGTTCCGAGGGGCGCAAACCCTAACTCGGGGAAACTCCGGAATCACATGTGAGGGGTTACTATGTTCTTCTAATCAAACATGGTATATTATTTAAGTTGCTTAACAATGCATGATTATAGCTTAAATAGGTAGGTTTCATTTTTTTGAACATTTTGGTATATTATACATATTTTTCTGACTTATAAATAATAAGTTCGGGGTTCGGGGTGGCCGGAATCAGCGGTGGAGGCGGTGGCCGGAGTCGGCGAGGCTTGGAGCGCCGGCGAGGAGCACGTGGAGACGCGACAGCGAGGCAGCGCGTGGAGTCCGACGTCGGGGCAGCGCGTGGAGGCCGACAGCGGGGCTGAAAAATAGTATGTACAAACTATGATAATATACATATACATGTACAAATACAAAATATGATAATATACATATACTACTTAAGTAGATTATTTTCTATGAATTTTACAAGTTCCATCTAAAATCTGCCAAAATAAATCGAATTAAAGTAAATAGTCAAACATGACCGTTTGACCACGCCCACGTGGCGCTGAGGGACTAACTGCCGATCGATTTCCCTGCCCGTCTCGGTTTCGATCTCCTGCCCCCTCTTCCCCTCGAAGCACATATTCTTTCTGACATTTTTCCCCTTTGTAGATCGCCGCAGAGCTCGTGATTTCTCGCCGGAGCCACCAACCGCTGCCTAGACCCCTCGTCCTCGCCATGCTAGCCGCGCCGAGCTGCCCACGCTGCTGCTGCTATTTAAGAGGGCCCACCCGTCAGTGACTCAGCCCCGCTAGGGTCACGAGCTGCACCAAGCTTGGCGGAAGCTCGGGCCGAGCTCTTTTTGTGGCTCGCCAGCGGCGGCAAGCTGGCTCGGGCTCGGCAATTTCGGACCGAGCTTTCCTACGACTTATACCGAGCCAGGCCGAGCTGGCTCGTGTCTAGGTATAAATGCAGCACAGACATAATCTGTGGTTGGGATGAGGAAACTAGGACATGAGTTTCAGTTAGCTTGACGCAGTTGAGAGATTAATTACACTTACGACGACCATGAAGTTCCTAAGATGCATCCTTGTCAATTACTACACGTGTGTTTCCTCCCTTTATTTCAGAACCTCGGTAGGGCACTAGCGTGTCGATCACCTACATCCTGTCAATACCGTCGTTCGTCGTCTCCACCTGCAGAGTGTTGTTGTTCCTAGAAGCAAACTACGCCGCCACCGACACTAAAGAAATTTCCCCCGCACCCGCCGCACCACGCCACGAGAGAAAGCCCGTCGGTGCCTGTCGGCGGCAGAGGGAGGGGGAGGACAGAGGCAGGGAGAGGGGGCGTACCTTCTGGAGGCGATGACGCACGGCGGTGGTGGCGCTGCTAGCCGAGGACGACGTGGCGCGGTCGGGGAAGGGCGCGAGCGGTGCGGTCGGGGAAGGAGACGCGGGCGGCGCGGTCGGGGAAGGAGACGCGGGCGGAAGAGGCGGCCGGAGCGCGCGGCGGTGGCGGCCGGAGGCGGAGGCAGAGGCGGAGGCGCTGACGGCGACGGAGGGCGCGGGCAGCCTGGCGACGTCGTCGATGAAACAGATAAGAAGCAGAGAAGTAAGATGGGAAAGAAGAAGAACATAAGTTATAAAGGGGAGGGAGTATACGTCCCAGTTGGTGGCTCCAACCGGGACTAAAGGGTCATACGTCCCGGTTGGAGCCACCAACCGGGACGTATACTCCAATTTTCAGCAGATGAAGGGGCGCGCGCGCAGGGGGTCTTTATTCCCGGTTGGTGGCTCCAACCGGGACATATTCCCCTGTTTTCAAAAAATTTCATGTATTTTTTCTCTGTTCCCACCTTATTTTTTATTTTGGTGTTTAAATTTGTAATTTTTTTAAATGATAATTAATTTGGAATTTAGAAAAACTTTAAACATAAAAAGTGTTTGGATTTTAATAAATAATTCAAAACCATTTTCTGTTTTCAAAAATAATTAATGTAACCATTTAAAATATGAACCATTTACAATTAAAAATGAATTAACTTATATTTTTTAATATTAATTTGGAATTTAGAAAAACTTTAAACATAAAAAGTGTATGGATTTGAATAAATAATCCAAAACCATTTTTCTATTTTTAAAAAATAATTAATGTAACCATTTAAAATTAAAAATGAATTAACTTATATTTTTTAATATCAATTTTGGAATTTAGAAAAACTTTAAACATAAAAAGTGTATGGATTTGAATAAATAATCCAAAACCATTTTCTATTTTTAAAAAATAATTAATGTAACCATTTAAAATTAAAAATGAATTAACTTATATTTTTTGAATATTAATTTGGAATTTAGAAAAACTTTAAACATAAAATGTGTTTGGATATGAATAAATAATTCAAAACCATTTTCTGTTTTAAAAAATAATTAATGTAACCATTTAAAATATGAACCATTTACAATTAAAAATGAATTAACTTATATTTTTTTAATATCAATTTGGAATTTAGAAAAACTTTAAACATAAAAAGTGTTTGGATTTGAATAAGTAATTCAAAACCATTTTCTGTTTTTAATGGGCAGAAAAAAAGGACGGAAAATAATGGGCGGAAAGAAAATTTGATTAGGATAGAACTGGAATTAAAGTACATAACGCGATTAACACGAAGTTACATAGAAGAACTGAAAATTAAGATACATGGCCAGATTAAGCCACAATCGGCCGAATTTGTTTTGCAATGTTGGAATAATTCAGTCATGCTCATGCCTACACCTGTAATACTCGCCACTGTAGTCGTCGTACTCGTCGCGGCCGTCGTGGCTATCGTCGTCGGGGTCGCCGTAGTTGAACCTTGAAGGTTGAGTACGAGTGGGCTGGACTTGAGGGTAGCGCAGGCGGGGCCTAGAGTCGGCGGCCGTGTCGTAGGCCATGACGCTCTGGAGAGTACGGCCGCGCCACCACAGCCGACGGCCGGCCTCGTTGAAGTTCGGAGGAGGTGGGCCCTCCTCCTCGTGCCTGGCGAGTGCCCTCTCACGCCGATCCATGAAGAAGGCTTCCCAAGTCGGGAAATAGTCGGGATGCCATTTGGGATTCCTCCGCTGCTCCGGCGTGAGCTCGAAGTAGTAGTGGTTCTTGATGGCCATCCGACGCGCCACACCTAGAGGGACAAGAGGAACCGGCACGCCTCCGGCGCTCAGCATCCAGCCGACAGGGACACAGTAGCCCGGCGGGCAGGGGTAGTTCGAGGCGCAAAGCGCCTCCGCCTCCCTGGGAGTTAGTGCTACGGTGGAAGTCATGGGAAAGAGTGATGAGGTTGAAGATATGAGTCTAGAGATGTGCAATGACAATGGAGGCCAACCCTACATATATATAGTGAAGAACTGGCGGGAAGAACTGGAGGAAAGAACTGGCGGGAAAAAATGGCGGGAAAAATGGCGTGTCGACATTATGTCGTGCAGCGTGTACCTTGTCCCGGATGGTGTCACCAACCGGGACTAAAGATGAACCTTTAGTCCCGGTTGGAGACACCAACCGGGACAAAACACGAGTCAGCACTAATAATAGGGGTGAGTGTCGAAAAATGGAAAAGGGCTTTTCCGTGCGACAAAAAGGAAAACTTCCTCCTGCAACATTGTTCTCCATACCAATGTCCACACACATGCATAATATGGGCACAACATCACAAACTATGCCGTGATTCAGCACATAACATCGGTCATTTGGACCGAAAGCCATGAAACCTCGAACATGATAGGTCATTTTGTGAAGGTTTTTTCGAAACATGATCAATATACCAAGTCTGGTATTTTTCCTTTCAACTATGTAATATAATATGACACCACACGAAGGATTTTCATTGTTCGGATTTTTTTTGAATTTATTATGCCCGTTTTGAATTATCTGAATTTCTAACTATGGTCGAACCGGTGTGCATGAAGATAGGGGACGAGCATCGTTAGAACTTGCATTGGATCTCTGAAGAAACCACATATTGCGAGTCTAAAAATGATTTTTTCAAAAAATCACGGGCGATAGATCATGTACCTGTAGTACAAACCGGACCCACTTCCTAGCGATTCGGCAGACATTTGTCCTTTTTACCCGGGATAGACGAAAAGGTTTGAGATGTCCCGGTTGGGAGATAGTCCATGTAAGGTGGTCTAGTATTTTAGTAAAATGGGACGGTAGCATTCTGAAACGGCATTTTGGTGGTTACTTCACAAAACGACCCGTTTTTGCGCTCGGAAAATCGAAAAGGGCTTTTCCGTGCGACAAAAAGGAAAACTTCCTCCTGCAACATTGTTCTCCATACCAATGTCCACACACATGAATAATATGGGCATAACATTATGTCGACATTATGTCGTGCGACGTGTACCTTGTCACAGATGGTGTCACCAACCGGGACTAAAGATTAACCTGTAGTCCCGGTTGGAGACACCAACCGGGACAAAACACGAGTCAGCACTAATGATAGGGGTGAGTGTCGACATTATTTTGTAAGTGTCGACACTATGCCGATCTGCTTGTACTATAAATAGGCATCCTTGCGAGTCCAGTCCTCCAGCCAGTTTGAGGCATCTCCAAGATGGTTTTCGAGAGCAGGGACACCACTGCGGCCAGTTTAGGAGATGCCGATGGAGCCCAGTCCTCCGGCATCTCCGAGAAACTGGTCATAGAGGCACTCCCTAATATGTGAAATTAGTTAGCTCCGAGGCGTATTGATCTAGTTAGAGAAGTTACAAGTTGCAAGATGGTTTTCGAGAGCAGGGACACCACTGCGGCCAGTTTCAGGGAGATGCCGACGGAGCCCAGTCCTCCGGCATCTCCGAGAAACTGGTCATAGAGGCACTCCCTAATATGTGAAATTAGTTAGCTCCGAGGCGTATTGATCTAGTTAGAGAAGTTACAAGCTGGAAGATGGTTTTCGAGAGCAGGGACACCACTGCGGCCAGTTTCAGGGAGATGCCGACGGAGCCTAGTCCTCCGGCATCTCCGAGAAACTGGTCATAGAGGCACTCCCTAATATGTGAAATTAGTTAGCTCCGAGGCGTATTGATCTAGTTAGAGAAGTTACAAGCTGCAAGATGGTTTTCGAGAGCAGGGACACCACTGCTGCCAGTTTCAGGGAGATGACGACGGAGCCCAGTCCTCCGGCATCTCCGGGAAACTGGTCATAGAGGCACTCCCTAATATGTGAAATTAGTTAGCTCCAAGGCGTATTGATCTAGTTAGAGAAGTTACAAGTTGCAAGATGGTTTTCGAGAGCAGGGACACCACTACGACCAGTTTCAGGGAGATGCCGCCGGATCCCAGTCGTCCGGCATCTCCAAGAAACTGGTCATAGAGGCACTCCCTAATATGTGACTGCGCGCGTTTGGAGATCAGATCTTAATGGTAAGTACGAATCGGGACAACTTCTTCATAGTCCCGGTCCAGCCACAAAACGGGACTAACACTCAAGACATTTATTAATATTAAAAACTGAGACTACACAACCGGGACTAAAGGCCACAAACCGTGAAAGATATCCTTCGGTCAAGCCACAAACCGCGAAAGACATGAACTAGAGTTACATAATATGAGCATGAACTTCTTGGCATATGTCCTTCCTTATGATCGCTTCAGACGTAACCATGGAGCATCTCCTTTACTTAACGGAATGCTTGGGTCAGTTTTCACTGTGAAGGGCGGAATTTCATCAAACTTATTATAATCTTCTGACATGTCTGTCTTGTCCTCGATTCCCACGATGTTTCTTTTCCCTGAAAGAACTATGTGACGCTTTGGCTCATCATATGATGTATTCGTTTGCATATTTTTCTTTTTTTCGGTCTGGAGGACATGTCCTTCACATATAAAACCTGAGACACATCATTGGCTAGGACGAATGGTTCATCTCTATAACCAAGATTGTTGAGATCCACTGTTGTCATTCCGTACAACTGGTCTATCTTTACCCCTTCTCCATTCAGGTTGACCCATTTGCAGCGAAACAAAGGGACCTTAAAAGAGACTCCATAGTCTAGTTCCCATATCTCCTCTATGTAACCATAATATGTGTCCTTTTGTCCATTCTCGTCTATTGCATCAAAGCGAACACCACTATTTTGGTTGGTGCTCTTTTTATCTTGGGCGATCGTGTAGAATGTATTCCCATTTATTTCGTACCCTTGGAAATTCAATACAGTAGAAGATGGTGACGCGGCCAAAAAGTATAGCTGATCTCCAATAGTGGTGTCATTCAAGAGATGTGTCCGCATCCAACCACCGAAAGACTTCATGTGTTCATCTGTAATCCATGATTCAGGCTTCCCCGGGTTTTTGGAGCGTACAATATTCTTGTGTTCCTCGATATACGGAGCTGCCAAGGTGGAATTATGTAGAACTGTGTAGTGTGCTTTAGTGAAAGAATCCCCGTCCCTACATATCATTGCTTTCTTTCCCAGCGTGCCTTTTCCACTTAGTCTTCCCTCATGCCGCGAGTCAGAAACACCAATCGGCTTAAGGTTAGGAATAAAGTCAACACAAAACTCAATGACCTCCTCTGTTCCATATCCCTTGGAGATGCTTCCTTCTGGTCTAGCACGGTTATGAACATATTTATTTAAGACTCCCATGAACCTCTCAAAGGGGAACATATTGTGCAGAAATACCGGACCGAGAATGGCAATCTCTTCCACTAGATGAACCAGGAGATGCATCATAATATTGAAGAAGGATGGTGGAAACACCAATTCAAACTAACAAGACATTGTACCACATCCTTCTGTAACCTTGGCAGAATATCTGGATTGATTACCTTCTGAGATATTGCATTGAGGAATGCACACAACTTCACAATGGGTACTCGAACATTTTCCGGTAGAAGCCCCCTCAATGCAATCGGAAGCAACTGCGTCATAATCGCGTGACAGTCATGAGACTTCAGGTTTTGGAACTTTTTCTTGCCATATTTATTATCCCCTTTATATTAGATGAGAAGCCCGACGGCACCTTGATAATGTAAAGGACTTCAAAAAAGATTTCCTTCTCTGCTTTGGTAAGAGCATAGCTGGCACGACTTAAGTGACGCCCTTTATCCGTCTTGTTATGTGTATGCATGTTCTTTGGGTCTTTCATAATTTGTTGGTCCTCCCGTGCTTCAGGTGTATCTTTTGTCTTACCATACACGCCTAGGAATCCTAGCAGGTTCACGCAAAGATTCTCCGTCACGTGCATCACGTCGATTGAAGAGCGGACACGCAGGAGTTTCCAATATGGCAGCTCCCAAAATATAGATTTCTTTTTCCACATGGGTGCGTGTCCTGTAGCGACGTCGTTCGGAACTGATTGACCGTCGGGACCCTTTCCAAAGATTACTTCTATGTCCTTGACCATACCAAATACATCATCACCAGCAGGGAGTTCAGGCTTCTTCCGGTGATCTGCCTCACCTTTGAAATGCTTGCCTTTCTTTCTTACGGGATGATTGGTCAGAAGAAATCGTCGATTCGCCAGGTACACAACCTTCTTGCATTTATGCAAATATGTACCTTCAGTCTTATCTAAACAGTGGGTGCATGCCTTATATCCCTTGTTTGTCTGTCCTAAAAGGTTACTAAGAGCAGGCCAATCATTGATGGTTACGAATAACAACCCTCGTAGATCAAATGGCTCCTGTTTGTTCTCATCCCACACACGTACACCTGGTTTGCCTCACAATTGTAAGAGTTCTTCAACTAATGGCCTAAGGTACACATCAATTTCGTTGCCCGGTTGCTTCGGGCCTTGGATGAGCACTGGCATCATAATGAACTTACGCTTCATGCACAACCAAGGAGGCAGGTTGTAGATACATAGAGTCACGGGCCAGGTGCTATGACTGCAGCTCTACTACCCAAAAGGATTCATGCCATCCATACTTAGACCAAACCATAAGTTCCTTGCGTCACCTGCAAAGTCTGGGAAGTCTCTCTCGATTTTTCTCCGCTGTGACCCATCAGCAGGGTGTCTCAACTTCCCGTCTTTCTTACGGTCTTCTTTGTGCCATCGCAATAACCTGACATGCTCTTTGTTTCTGAACATGCGTTTCAACCTTGGTATTATAGGAGCATACCACATAACCTTAGCAGGAACCCTCTTCCGGAGGGGCTCTCCCTCAACATCACCAGGGTCATCTCGTCTGATCTTATACTGCAACGCATTGCATACCGGACATTTATCTAAATTCTCATACTCCTTACCGCGGTAGAGGATGCAGTCATTAATGCATGCACATATCTTTTGCACATCTAATCCCAGAGGACAGAGAGTCTTCTTTGCTTCGTAGGTACTCTCGGGAAGTTCTTTATGTTTTGGAAACTTCGGCTTCATTATTTTCAGCATCTTTTCAAATGAGGAGTCAGTTAGACCACACTCTGCCTTCCATCGCAACAATTCCAGTGTGGTACCGAGCTTTGTGCTGCCATCTTCACAATTTAGGTACAACAATTTCTTGTGATCTTCTAACATGCCCTCTAACTTCAACTTCTCATTTTCTGTTTCACAGTCTCGCTTTGCATCAGAAATGACCCTACCAAGTTCATCAACCGACTCATCTGATGCCCGTTCTTCACCTCTTTCCTCTCCATTGTCTTCCATTGCAGTATCACTGTATTCAGGAAACATATGATGATAGTTGTTATCATCATCTTCTTCTTCACCATCTTCCATCATAACCCCTCTTTCCCCGTGCTTGGTCCAGCAATTATAGTTGGGCATGAAACCTTTCATAATCAGGTGGCCGCGAATGATTTTCGAGGAAGAGTACTCCTTGTTGTTCCGACATTGAACACATGGACAACGTATAAAACCATTCTCTTTGTTTGCCGTAGCCACATCGATAAATTTATCCACGCCTTTCATATACCCGGCTACGCGCCGGTCACCGTACATCCATTCCCGACCGTTCATCTGCATCATATAAGTAAGTTTATCAAAAAACAGGACATCATAAATAGTGAAATAACCAATTCACATCGACACATGAATTGTATCAATGACAGAGAAAAGATAAGATTGCTAACCTCGATCGAGGGAAATAAGGAGGAGAAAGCTCAAGTGCGTCTCGGACACCTTCTATATTTTTGTTCTATGAGAAATTGAACGGGATTATTCACTCAATCATTTCATCAAACATCTTCAATGCATGCATAGAAGAGAAAAAACTAGCACACCCCTCACACCTTCCACCAAGAGAAAAAACAGAGTGGAGGCAGAGGGGGCTGGGGCGTTGCATTTAGGGCGGAAGAATATGTCCCGGTTGAAGCCAGCAACCGGGACTAAAGGTGTGTGCCACGCCACGTGGCTGTGGCCAAACCTTTAGTCCCGGTTGGTGGCTCCAACCGGGACGTATGCCCCGTTACCAACCGGAACGCATGTCTGCTGGCCCCGTGCCCGCTCGAACCGGGACGCGTGCCAGCATTAGTCCCGGTTGGTGGCGCAACCGGGACTAATGCTCTGAGGAGGCGCGAACGGATAACCCTTTTTCCACTAGTGCAAACATCAATCTTAGGTACTCCTGCAAAAACAATTTAAAATATCTAATTAGTCCGTGATATGACGTGTTGCCGATGACCTGTTCCTCTTCACCTCATGCACGATAATGATGTGTTTTAAGTCTATTGTATCAGACTTGGTCATAGATTTCCCCGGAAAAATGACTTGGTCAGAAATGACATATACGTATATGCAGCACACACATGCACCCAACCGATGCACCATGCACGTCCCCAATTTGGCGGACAAGACAAGAGCTAGATGAGAAAATAGCAAAATCTGTACGCACGAGAATGCCCCGGTCCAAAATCCAAATAACTACCGAGCCATGCATGTACCAACAAATGGCTCGCATGTAGATACTGTTAGTCCTCGAGCATACAGCCAAATCTGTGTTTGGAACAGTTCAAGGGCATTATCCTCTTGTCATGATCTAGCTGTTGCAATGGTCTAACATAAGCATCGGGGGTAGCTAGGGCGCTGTGTATTTTTTGGGGGCTAGATTGCTCCATAGCCATGTGGCCAAGGAGGATATATATATATATATATCTCCATAATCCATGCATCCACACAATCACAGATCCAAAAAAAACCAATCACGGTACATCGCTATTGTATAGCTACATGTATCTAATAGAGCGTCTGTCCTCTCCCACTTGCCATGTTCGAAGCAGGCGAGCGAACAAGCCCAACTCCTGTCAAGATCCTTTTGGTTAATGGCCCTAGCCTTTGGCTTAAGCAGCTCTTGGGAGTCTCGGTCCACGGCATGCATTGAACAAATCAAAGATTGGCATTGAATAAATAAAGCCTAGGCTTGGTAGGCAAGATTACTTTTAGTCCTTGTATGACGCCTCCAGCTTTTGCTTACAATATGTAAACTAGCCAACCCAATCCATTTGGCACTCGACCAAATCCAGGCTATGGAGTATGGACGGCAATTAGGTGAGACCCGAGTCTTGGAAAAGTGCTTAAAATCTTCAGTGTCGTCGTTAATTGGTGCCAAATATTCATGCATGTCAAATTACAATGCACCACCTCAATTTCAGACAAGCACCAGAAGCAAGCTTCATGGATAAGATGGTCAAGCTACCGGTCCTCCAGACAAGGAAAAGAAATTAAGGGCCACACCGAACTTTTTTTTTTTACCTTTTATCTACTTATATATTATCTCCTTTATGGTCAGTGGCCGCCATGTCCATACAGTACGGAAGGATGTGCCTCAAAAGAGAAGTGCAGTGAAAGACATAAAGGCTCCAAGGAAGCAAATGCTTTTGATTCTAATAACTGATCTTGGTTTTCTAATAATCATGTTTGCATGTGCCCTAAAGTTCCCAAGGAAGCAAATGCTTTTTCATCTTGGTTACACCAAAGCACAATCTATCAATTCAGAGAGCAAAATCATCCTTCCATTCCTACTCGTCTCTCAACTTTTACTAGTGTGCAGCCGCCTTAATTCTAGGTTGTTGCACTACTACACACAATCTGGTCTTGCATGTCATCACTTTTGAGATCAACATGTCTTTTAAAACGAGAGCAATGATGCAGTGCATACGTATGAACCAAGCCTAAGCTTCAAGCATCATACATAATCCTATGGATCGCCTCACAAAGAGCTGATACATGATTGGGCGGTGATGTTCGCTCATCTAGGCTCTCATTAGGTTCCTCTTCTCTTTCATCTTCCTTCTGTTGTCATATATTTACTAGGCCGACACCTAGTTTTCTTGGCTTTCTCTTTTCTTATGGCTTTGTAACCAAACTTTGTAACTTTGTTCTTTAATTTGATTGGTTCAGGGCTTCTTGCCCGCCGTAGAATGCTTCAAAAAAAAAAATCCTATGGATCGTGGTAATTATGGAGTACCCTAGACGGCAAAAAGGGGGCCAAAGATAAAAGACAGGACATCATGATGCACATCGGAAGCGAGAGCACGCACACCGTACACGCGTATCTTTGCCCGGATCCTCGCAAGACTTTCATCAGTTTGGTTTCAAGCTGACCTGACCTACCGACCTTTGGTCAATTGGGATGTTAAACTGTGTCTCCATGTGAAGTGGGAATATATGACCTAAAGCTAGTCAGTAGCAGTAGTACTGAAGATGCATTCACTGGAAGGACTTCTCTTGCCTATCTCAGACTTTTTCTTTTAAGGGTGGAGCCTATCTCAGATGATTGACTGATCGGCCAGACACACCGAAGTGTGGCCATCAGAAATGGTTATTGATGTCTATTAGAGGTAGAAGGTGTATGTTTTACTCAACCATAACACATAAAATAGCAGGAAATAATCCTGCAGCACACGGATCATTTTTGTTCAGAGCCTCGGAGGGGCAGGGAACATATCTGGTGCACCAGGTATCCTGGTGAACCCAAACTTGGTAAACTCATTAGGAACTGTCAAAATCTGAAAAAAAAAATCAGCACATACAAACAAAATGTATCTACCGTGCTGCAAAATTTCAAGCCAAAATCTATTTCTTACTCAAGAACCAATAAAGACAGATATCTCTGTGAATAATAGTAGATAAATCAAATTGGGCTAAAATTTTGGCCCATTAGCATTACTGAAATTGAATTTGTTAATTTTTTCTCAAACTATATCTTGAATTTAAAGTTTTAGAGATGAAATTTAATAGAATGTTGCATGCATATTGTTTCTAGCACACTGTATTACCAGAAATTTTTGAAGTTCCAAATATGTAAACTTGGGTCCGCTGCACTAGGATACATAACCATGTGAGTGCCAAAGAATCTTTTTGAGCTCCACGCAATTTGGGAGAGGCTTTATTGATAAAATCTGAACTTGTCAAATTATACATGCCATGTATTCTCGGAAAGACGGGAACATTTGAAGATAGTAAGATATGTTGTCAAAACATGTACATGTCAAGGACCATTGTTCCAAACAACATGAGAGTATCTTGGGCCACTAGAATTATTTTGCACTCCTTGCCCATCTTTATGCAAGTCTGACAGCGGGTATCAGGTTAATCCTTAGGCTTCATAAAGAGATTCCAAACGATGTTGTCGTTTTCAATCCTACATAAAGTGAACTAAATATAGTCTGCCAATGCTACAAGATATCAGATACCTTGGATGTTAATAAGCTTGTTTGATGCCCGACTCAAGGTATGAGATCACCAGATCAGCAGTCTTACTTCCTGAAGCTATAACATTTCCAACAGCCAACCCATCCTTGTTATTTCCTGTAAGACAACGAAAGTTCAAATGACACATTTAAGTTAACATCAGATAAGTGTTAATTGGTAGGATTACTATTTCTGAAAACTTCAACAGGACTGTTTAATTAGTTGCTATGCAGGTTTTCTTTTATTGTGCATCATTTTCGGCAGAACAAGCAGTACCATACATTTTCATGGAAAACAATAAGGTCCCTTTATTAACTTGCCTGCATAGAAGAACCCTGGAAGATCACTCTCCATCTTTCCTATAGCTTCCAATGCCGAATCATAATCATGGCCATACAAAGGAAAAGCATTTCTCCAATGTATATGTCTGAGTAACAGAAGAATGGCCGTGTTAAATTACATGAGCATGTCGCGGTAATTTTGTGTGTGCAAATTCCAAAACTCCCTAGAAGATAGCAAACCACAACACAAGCACAAAAAGGACACACAACAATGACAGCTACAATTAAGACAGTTTGTTGAATACTTACTTCACAAAAGTTGGCTGCCCCTCTACACCCAGGAGCTTTCTAAGGTCAGAGGTCACAAGTTGTTTCAACATAACCCTGCAAAAGTAAAATAAGAATGGTCTACCAAAAAAAATAAACATAACAGATAACACACAGAAATTCCATACGTTGGAGCTCCAGCGAGATCCCTATTGTGGCTTCCCCCAACGAATGTTGTAAATAAGTGTTGGTCACTAGGAGCTCGATCTGGAAACATCATAGAGGAGAAGAGAGTTCCTATACAAGAAACAGAAACAAGTGTAAGTTGTGTAACAATGTGGAGTTCACAGAAAAAGATGTTGAGGAAAACCCTATAAATCAGAGTTCACAAAAACACGAGTACCAAGTAAACTGGTATAGCAAGGTTGTTTTGTGTACCAAACTGAATAAAATGATACGTAATTCATAGCTCAAATATAAGTTACTGCATGCTGAAAACAGTTCAAACATAAAGCTGAGCTAACCTACCAAGGGTTTTCAGACCATGTTTTTGCTGTTCCTTATAGGGTACCAACACCCCAAATCCCTCCAGGGGTCTTTTGACATCTTCCTTCTTAAAAGCTGTTACCATGAGGGACAACGGCAGATAGTCCACCTGCATAATAAATATTAATTAAGGCAAGATTCTGCTATACATGTACAGTTGGAAAACGTTCGTGTATTTTATGAAACAGAATCAAAATCATATAAATTCAACAAGCAAAGCAAGGACCTCTTTTGCAATGGAGAAGTGTACAACTATCTTTACTCCAATTCTGTATTCATATTGGTAAAATAAAGTATGGTACAAATATGTTACTCATATTGCCCTACATGGGGAGTTACTTAAAGAATTACCACTTTTACATGCATTACCAAACACCACACCGAAAATCCGAACTTGTAAAGTTCGGGAACCAATAAATCTGTGTGCCTTCTGAAACACACATCACTAATAAACTACTACTTTGATAGTTCCATAAGAAAATTAAGTGTGTTGTGATAGAGGTATGGCAACGACTCATGTATATAATGGAAACGTAGAAGAAAAACAAAAATAAATCTTGCACTGCGGGTCCTGAAAACAAGAATGTCATCAAAGCCACTAAAAGGAATTTCACCTAGCACTAACTTCTTTGCGAGAGCAACCATATAAAGCATTGCAATTGTTAATCTATACTGGTGACCCTAACCTGACCTTGGGAAGAAAGTCTAGCACAAAGGGAGCTCCACTTTTTGTAAACTTCATCCTTTGGACATTAGACAGTGGAGCCTGAAGAGGAGAAAATGTAAGGGGTAAATAATTTGGTTTGAGACATATGTACAACAGTCATAATAGCCTGTTCTGAGCGAGTACTGAAGTACCCCATTACAGATCAGCAGGAAGCAAATTTGCCAGTTGCACATCAAATTAACTAAGAAGAGGGGCAGATGAGGGTTTCTTACTGTCATTATAACAGCATCAAAGGGTTGGTTTTTTGCGAGCTCCTTGTAACTAGCATCTTTTGAATCAACAAAAATTGACCACCCATCTGATGCAGAGAGTCCATCACAGTGACATGCCAATGACAGCACTTGTGTTCCAAGTTTCACATTACTATCTCCAACTTCTTTGTGAAGTGCATCTACTAGTGTCTGAAAATCAGTGAACACGGAACTTTAGCAAACCAATCTCTCTGTTGCAAAATAACGTTTTAGCAAGCTATTGCAACAGAGGGAGTAGATGTTAAATAGTAAAAGTAGCATGTTACCATGCAGTGGGGCATAGCATCACAACGTTGCATAAAGAGAAAGGTGAGTATCACATCCAATTAATCATAAATGATGTGTGATTCATCAATACTACAATGCGACTATTTGGTGGTGTTTAACTATTTCTTTTATATAGTAGCCTCCTTTGGCTCATTCCTTATGTCAAATTTGTTTCCTGACTGCTATGATGTTAATTATAATCAAGAGATACACTTGAATACATGATTGAGGTCTTCTGTTTGACATAGCTTAGACTCAATATCCTCAAGCTAATTAAGTTGTGGCAAGTCAATATGAATTCATCATGGATGATGACAGGGTGTAAACAGATCACTAAGCTGGACGGTGGATATAAATCACTGCAGATTTCTGACTTGTGGGAGGCCTTAAAGCCATGATACTAGTTCACTGACTGAATATAAGTGGCACAGAATAACCATTCCTTTAGCTAGAAAGTTATAAATGGAACAGAGTTATAGGGTTTGCTCCTGAAATCTTTCACACCAAGAAGTAAAAAAGAAAATGACAGGATTTCATCGAAGGAATACCTGCATACCACCATGAAATGAAAATGATACCCGTTTATTCCTTCCTTTTCCTGATATAGCGCTTCCTTTCATAGTCGAATCACCTTTAGCTGTTAGTTTAGACAAGATGGCACCAACAATGATGGAACCATACCTGAGAGCATTGAAGGAGCATGAACACGGATTTGGAAGGAAAAACTAATAAAAACATGACTGGGAACAAAAAAGTTGCTCATCTTTATGATAACACAATGTTGCAGTGTAAATGTCAAGTTGAAAGGGAAAAAACAATTTGGCCTATTTGGACACAATGAGTGCAAAGTTTATTGTCATGACCCATGCAGAAAACAAACTTTTGACCAAAGTAGTTCCAGTGGTCTACTACTGCACCTCTTTAAATGCCTATTTTGAATCTTGAACAGATAAACACCACTACCAGGAAGTCTAAATAAGTATCAGAAAGTCATATAAATCAAGTAGAGTAACTTAAGAAAAAGATTCCAATGAGCTCTAGCAAGTTGATAGTTCAGCACCTGTCCACGATTCATGATTCCAGTAGGTACTCACAAGACTTACTGGCCATTGCTTCACAGATCAGACACAATCAATGCATGCATTTTGCTGAATAATGGTGTCATAGCCTTTTATATTTAAAATAATTTGGGCTGAAACTTTGTATTGCCAAATATAATATTCATCATCAGTAAAAATGAAAAATACAATATAGATACAACTTCACAAAGATTTATATTATTGGGCTATTAAGAAACATTTCTCTCAAGAAGCCAATTCTACTCCAAAGCCAATTAATCAGACTCCGTTGGCACAAAGAGGAAACAGAAAGTACTTATTTTGAGAGAAACATTGCCCAAATGTTTAATGAGGGCAAAAATATGACAGTAGATAGAGCAGGGATAAGCAGTACTAAAGGGCGACATTCTGTCAATGCCAATTCACGAGTCAACAAGGAAAAAGAAGATGGTGCAATAACAGGATGACAGCCCAAGAAAGCGACCCAAGAAAAGAGGATATGCGAAATGTCATGATCATGACTTGTAGAATTGACACTGCTTAAACTGATATGTTGCACTACCGTACTATGCAGTAAATGTGAGTAGATGCAGTTACATACAAAATGAACGGCGGATAGCAAAAGCATGAATGTGGACAGGAAATTAATGAAAACATAGATGTACAAACTTACTTCTTTTCTAAATTCCATAACCCTGGGAATGCATGACGGATCTGCAAAAGTAACTGTTACTCAAAGCCATCACAGTTGCATTAACAAGGTGATATGGTCTAGACTGATAATCATTAGATTATCAACACTAAACACACAACACATGGAGATGCGCATATGCTGTTTATTCACTTAAATAAAACAAACCACGTTTACTATGGAGAAAAAGCAAGATATTTATCTAATCAGTGCAAATAGTGTGACATGAAACCATAATAACTTACGGATAATGACTCAGGATCCCCTGCACTTGTTCCAGCTACAAATGGATCAATAAGATAGTCGACAACCTGTAATCAACATGGAAATTCTTACCCATGTCTGCTTATGATGTGAACTGTGGAGATTTTGATTATATATGACTAGTTTGTCAAGGAAAAACTCACTTCTTTTCCAAAGTGGCGTTCAAAGAAGCTCCCAACACTGAAAAGGTGTCAAAGCAGGGAAATTCAATTATCTTTAAACAAAATATTGCACACTGCAAAAAGTATGGTGTGCTATGCATATTTTCCTTTTACCTACACAAAAGTAACAGACAGATAATATTAAGGAAGCACTACATAACCTCTCAAGTCCTCAACATCTTTTTACAAAAGGCAATAGTTTATATGGTTAGCACTTGACATGTACGCCTAAGTAAAACACCAAGTATGAAAGTTCACCTCTCACGTATATGCTCATCAGACACTTTCTTGGAGTTCTTTGTGCTAGATTTCTCGTACAGAAATGGTTCCAGAAATAACTTGAACTGCAAGGGTAGGAAACAATTCGATGAAAAAAATGATGCAGACAACCAAATTTATGGATAAAATCCTTTTAAAGGCATAAAATTCTGGAGAAAGTACAAATGTGTCAAGAAGTTAACTGAAGGCAGCTAATTCAGGTCATGGTGATGGACAGCAACATAAACATTTGATAAAATGTTTCTATTTTGTTATGCATGTCAATCTACCAGTGGGACTGACAATAAAACTCAACTCTAAGAGGATAGTAATTCACCGCGTGGCATCTGCTGTAGGCTGTAGCATTCAGTATTAAATAGCAGATCGTACCTTTGATTTCGTAGAAAGAAGACTGCTTTTCATCAGCGCAATGGGATCTGAAGGGATCTTAATAAGAAACAAAAGGGGGAATATTCAGAGGCGAGGTACCATGAAGAAAAACTACTAACGAAGATGCTTGATTACATGAAAAACCTATTTACCAGTGCTGGCGCTCCATCTTTAACAGTGTAACGCTTGTGCTGGGAGTTAGGCTGAAACAGGCATCAAGTGACTTATAAAATGTAACAATTTACAGATAACAATAGAGCATGCAAACAATAATTAATTAAATATATTCCATGATATCATTGGCACATACATACTGCAGTCTGTCCTCGAGGCCAAGATCGTCGATTAGACTACTAGCCTCCAGTGCACTTTCTGTCTGCAGGTAAAATAATCATGTTATGTCATCAACTAGTCTTCTAGCCTCCAATTCAATTTCGAATTCGAACAAGTCAGGCTCCATGTCGTCCTACCAACCCTACATGCCCCACCAAGAGACCAGTACCACAAACAAATACAAGCTTCTTAGCAATTACAACATCGAGCACAGCTCGGTTATATACACAGGTTGCACGGTTCGCTCGAGCCTCTGAGAAATGCAACTGCCAGAAGCATACAATAGCAGCAATGCAAGGTACTCCATAAAAATGGGCTCACCATGGTGTTGGCCCCTTCGTCCCATAGGAATCCGCTGTCGGAGTTGGTCCGTATCTTCCCTCCGGCCCGGTCGTCCGCCTCGAACACCGTGACCCGCACGCCGCTCTTCCTCAGCCTGTACGCCGCCACGAGCCCACTGGACAGACCCACCACCATTACATCAAACACCTGGCGCGCACAGAAACCACAGAATTCGGGGCAAAATCGTGTCGCTCACCTGACGCCGGCGCCGACTACAGCGACCGACCTGGTGGGCGCGGCGCGTGGGTCGTCGGAGGCGGCCATGGCGAGAACGGGGCGGAGCCGGCGCCCGCGCGCGGATGCGGTGCGGCGAGGACGGGTGGAAGCGTAGGAAGGAGAGGAGGAGGAGGGGGCGGTGGCGGACGCGAGCATTTGATTTGGGGTTTGGATGGGGAGAGGGAGTCGCTCGTCGCTTTTCTCCCTCCGTTGCTGTCGCCGATCGGAGTCGCGGAGTAGCAGGTAGGATGGTGGAGGTAGACTAGTCAGGTCAGGTCCAAACGGGACGAGGCGTATTGGGCTACAAGCGTTATCTGACGAAGTGTTGAAAAGTTCAGTTAAAAACGTCGTCATCGTCTTCTTCGGATCTCACACAGAGCGTCTGCTCTGCATCATCTTCTTCAGAATGCTAGCAAGGAACTACAGAACCTTAATCTCTACAGCGTTTTACTCGGTCAAGAAGCCCTTCTCCCAGATGGTAATGGTAAAATTAGGTCTGTACCATTTCGCTAGTGGTAATTTTACACGGAGCTTAACGAACACGTACATTAGTGAGCGAATGTGAAAGATATCACAACACATGGAGGCGAGGCGAGGCGAGACGAGACGAGGCGAAGAGACATATACTGTTATAAGACGGGAGGGCGGCGACAGACACACACCATGTTACAGTTTACACTTGTCGCCGCCGCCTTGCATCGTCCACTTCTTGAGAAGGCAAGTGAAGGCCCTGGCGAACCGCTTGGACCTGGACCTGCTCAGCCGCGGCGGCTTCCTGCTCTCGCTGCTCTGCTCTGCCGCCGTCTTCGTGGCCACCTCTTCCGCCGCCGCTGCCGCCGCCGCCACCTCCTCCTGCTGCTCCTCTTGCAGTTGCTGCTGCTCCTGCTGCGCCACCGCCTGGCTTGCCACCTCGTGCAGCTCCACCCGCGGTTGCTGCTGCTCCAGCTCGCGCTGCCGCTGCTCCCGGAACAGCCGCAGCAGCTTCTGAGCCTTGTCCTTGGCCCTGCCCGTGCCGTTCGCAGTCAGGCACACCAGCGCCGGGATCACGCCTTCCTGGAGCACCGTCTGGCTGCACCCCTCGTCGCCGCTGCAGATGATCCACAGGCACGACACCGCCTTCTCCTGCTCCGCCGCCTCCCCGTTGTCGAGGATGAACACGATGTCGCCCACGATGGCCTGGTTCGCCGCGATCTCCTTCCTCCCGGTCAAGGTCATGGCAAGGTTGATCAGGACGGTGAGAGCCTTGTCCGTCCACGGGGACGTCGGTGTCAGCACGGCGTGGATGCTGTGGACAATGCCCGAGGAGAGGAGGAGCGGGATGTTGGGCGCATGCAGGGACAGGTTGTACAGCGTCAGCAGGGCGTCGAGGCGGCAGGTGTTGCTACGGGAGCCTTCTTCTCGCACGCTGCTGATCAGGAAATGGATGGCTTCGCTCGCTCCGATGATGGCCTGCGCCTCCTCCAGGCAAGAGAGGTTCAGGTACATCGCCACGGCAGCCTCGCAGGTCTCTGGTTTCTGTATCATCTGCTCCATCAGGGGGATAACTCCAGCTGAGAGCAGCTGCTTCTTGTTCCTGGAAGGCAGACACAGAGATGAAATGATACAGGCCAACTGTGCTAAAGCATCTATCAATCTTGTTCCTGTAATGATGAGGGTAGCGATCCCGTATTCTGACACTACGGTTAGAGGAGGAAAAAACGAAGTCATGATCCATGTTTTACCTGTTATTGCTGACAGCGAGATTGAAAAGAGCCATTGTCCCAACCTCCTGAGATTGCACATCTTCTCTGCTGACAGCCGTCTTCAGGAAGCAGGTGAGTGGCTCGGTAATACCATTAGCACCCACATAGTCCCTGAGTTCATCATCATCCTTCAACATGATCCTGATCTGCTCGACCACCTCACGCTGCTCATCGATACACTCGCCACTCTTGTTCAGCACACGCAGCCAACGTTCACATCTCTCCGGCGCAGCCTCTCCAGGGTTATTCTCATAAGAGCACTTCTCCACAGAGACCTCCTCTTCTTCCTCTTCGCATACCTCAGATATCGCCCCTCTGGAGTTCTGACTAGAGGACTTCTCCAAAGCAGCATCAGTGCTGCACTTGTCGTCTTTTGCGCCTGTTTCTTCGAACAAAATCGTGCTAACACCATTAGTCACCAGGCATTTGCTACTTTTTAAAGATGTTATTCGCAAATATTTGAGCTTTGGAGACTCCGGTGGGGCGGATGGAACTAGAACCCCGTTTTTTTCACACCAGGATGCTATCAGACCCTTGATGCAGTAATTAGGTGTTACGGAAAGCTGGGACAGCTGTTTCCGAGTTTTGGGGCAGCTTGTGTTGCCACTGTTAAACCATTTCTCAATGCAAGCTCGCTCGTATGTCTGACCAGACGCGATGACAACAGGGTCATACATGAGCTGCAGGGAGATTGGACACCTTAGTTCCTCAGGTGGCAATGGCATGCTCCCTGATAACCCTTTAATCTGTTTGAAATTAAAGGAGCCAGACCTAGGTAGGAGCTTCTCAAGAGCAGGGACATTTCCATGGAGATCAACTGAGCTAGATAGTGAACTGAAGGAGCATGATGGACTTGAGGACTGAGAGTTAATGGAATCCACTGTCTCGCTCCTAAAATGACTTGAGTATTTCCTCAAGAGATGCAGTAGATAGGCAGCTATTGATTCTTTCTTTGTGTCTTCTTCTGCATGGGCTCTCTCAAGAAGCCTTCTAAGCGCTCTTCTCTCAGTAAGAGCTGCAGCCGATGATGTAATGCCAACTCTAGAAACAGTTTGCCGAAAGAATTCAAGTTCATTGTCATCAAGGAATCCATTGGATTTCTTCTCATTCTGAATTATCCGTTTCACTTCATCACCAGCTTGTTTCTCAGCCTGATCCAAAGCAAAAATTGAGTTCTCCAGCTCATGTGCAATCTCTGGGATCTGAAAGTTTCCAACAACACATAATTATCTGAGAGTCAAAGAAACAAAAAATGAATCATGAGAAAACAGTTAGTGGCTAAAGGCTGCAGCGTTGCAAACTCATCCATCAATGTGACTACAACAAGGTAGTGAAGAAGAATCAATCATATGATAAACAAAAAATTTAATCCCTTGCTTATGGTAAATCTACCCCATGAGGATACATTATATCCTGTAGGAGTAGAAGAAATTCTAGAAATATGTTTGTACAAGACCAGTGAAAACCTGAGAATTAAATGCTTCTGGAAGTGTTTCTTCCAACTGGTGAAGACTTTCTAAAAGAGCATATCTTGCTTTCTCAAATTTTGTAAGAACGCATTCTGCGGTTAGAGCCTGCAATACAGTAACCATGTTAAGTACAATTGCATTGCTGTAACAAAAAAGCAGAATGTGATAACATCAGAATACTTTTTCTCTAACATCAAACACAGACAGCAAGTTTAATGACCGATACTATCCAACTACCATCAACAATATGATACTGTAGTAGTGTATAGTATCAAGAAAAGTCTGCGTATACATGGTCTGATAAGCTTTCACTTCTCAAACTTGGAAAATGCAAGCATATTCACACATATGGAAATTGGTAAATTACATACCAAGTAAAGCTTGCTACACTCTGAGCAATACTGAAGTAGATTCTTGGCCTTATCAACAGCTATGCGCAAGGAACTCAATGCCAGAAGTCCAGAACTACTTCCAGGTATTGTAGACTCAAGGGCAGGGATGGCATTCGAAACTTCACGAACTACAGTGTAAAGCTTCTTACATAGTTCGCCATGTAGCTGCAGAAAGAGGCATATACAATCCAGATGAATCTACAATGTACGAAGAAATGAATCTACAAATTTAATATGTCATATTACAGAGTAAGCAAATTTACGGATTCCAATGGCAGTAAAAGACAGGAAATGAAAGAATTAAACTGCAGTGTTTATCACAGTTTACTTACTTTGGTGGCATCTGAATGTTCACACAACACACATAGTCTTATCATATACTCCGTAGAAAAAGCAGTGGTAGGTATTTACTGGATGCAATTTTGTTTCTAACACGAGAGTGCTAATATACATAACTAAATAAACATCAGTAGGCACCCTAGGAAGTCAGCACTCGGCAGCTGTGTTCAGTGTCTTCCTATATCTAAAGACAGCAACACAGAACAGCACCATTCCAATCTTACCACCGTCGACTTTATTAATATCTTTTGGAGGAATAAGGGGTCAACCAGATTACCTTCCAAGTTCCAGCAATAGTGAAGTCCGCATCAACCTCAACCCTCTCCATGGTGCCTTAGTAAAATTTCATCTATGAAGAGAGCAATGTATTGAATATGATATTGCTCTTAGTCCTCAGCACCTACATGTGATAGGTAAATCAATGAAAGTGTCTTTGATGTTTACAAATTAAATGCATTGGCTATAATAAAAACTCAATCTCTCACCATGGGTCAGTATAACTGACTTAAATGTAAAACACAATATCAATTTTCACGGTTATGCCATCAAAATTGCAAGACGGAAACTCCTGCAGACGCACTATGGGTATGGATTTGAAGATAGCCAGGTAACATGCCTTTTGTCTAAAAAGGGAAATTCGCCAGTTTGGCCAGCTAAAATGGGGAAATGACTGCATATTTCATGGATCAAAGAGCTAAACTTGGATGCAAGTTGTTTGTGCACTACAAAATGCACAGACAAGCTAGATTCTGAATGGTAACATGGAAACTCCATATATTTCTACAAAAAGCCATAAGTGCACCAAACAATTAACTGGCCTAAACATTTTATAGTATTTAGCAAATAAAACAACACGTCTGAATTTGATATGGCGGGCAGGATGCTCTGACTGCCAGCATATTATCAACCACATTGAAGAAATAGGATGGTGAAATTTGAACTACACTATGAACCATCTCCAATTCTCCACAATGTCATCCCGGAGCTCAGCGCTCTAATGCATGAGGAACACAACGTTGCACAAGTTACAAATTTTAGCAGCATTCCTCCTCCAAATTGTTATCATCAAATAACTACAGCACTGTAGAAATCCAACGAAATCATCCATACCTGACAGATACAGGGTGACGAAGGAGCAACCCCTGAATTTCTCCATGGTGCAGCAACTTCAGCGATTGCTCTCCCTCCAGGCTTTTCCCCACACCAACCCTTGTTCGGGAGTCGCCTAACTTGGTGCGGACGGAGAGATGGGAGGAGGAGGAGGAGGAGGAGGAGGAGGCGAACACGGGGAGACGAAAAATGGCCTCGGTGTTGAACCGCGAATAGCAGCGCCCCTACGGGTTCGCCCCGCGGGGACGGGGGAGGCCGTCATCCCTCGCTGGACTCCGAAAACCTCGTGCGCGCGAGGATAAATTTAGGATGGAGCTCCCATTCCCTCTCGCGGAGCTAACCGAGGGCGTTTGGTTGGCGAGAAAAGGCAGCTGCATTTTTGCGCACGGAAGCGGCGCTGCGAGCTGCGGCCGCGGTGTGCTCGGCGCGTGTTCCGGTGTGCGAGCGGAGACCGACCGATCCGCCGTCGATTGCGGCGCGGAAGCTGAGCGCGCGGTTGCTGCCATGGACTATGGTGACGCAACGGTAGCTGATAGGGGGGCAAGCGCGGATGGCTGGGAGGCCAGCTTGGGGGGGCTTAGGGCAATGCACGGCGCGGCCGGGTGGTAGTAGGTCGGCGCGACTCGGCGGCGCTCTGGGATGGATTGGTTGCTTCGCCGTGCCGGTTCGTGCGAGGCCCTGCCGCCCTTGGTGGCGAAACCGGTGGGAGGAGACGTCCGGCAGCAGCACGCGGTGGCTGGCGAGGTGAATGGGAGATTTGATTTCTGAATAACGAATCGAAACCCACTTCTTTTTCGCAAAAGAAAAAAGTAACTCAGAATCCTTTACATCTTAGATCAAATAATATATAAGCAGAAAACTTTCACCAAGAGCTGGTTTGCCCGAGTGGTTAAGGGGGAAGACTTAAGATCTTCTGCACATAAGTGCGCGTGGGTTCGAACCCCACAGCCAGCAGCTCTTTATGAATATTTCTTTTCACAATTGATTTCTCTTCTGTCATGGTCTTTTTTTTACGGATAACCTAGTTTTCTACGAATATTGGTTTTCACAATTGATTTTGGACGTGAATATGTGTATAAAAAATAGCATGTAGTATTATGAAAAACAATAATATTCCACCTCACAACATACACAATGTGATATTCTGATGATCAGGGTGTGTGCCTTGCTATGATCTTTTTTACTCGCAACATATAGAATGTGATATGTAATGGATGTGAATACTTGTGTGTATAGAAAATATAGCACATAGTATTATAAAAGTCATTAAGATTCTATCTCGCAAGTCGCAACATATATAATGTGATACTCTGAGGATCATCGTGTGTAACAGTGTATTCAGAATGATTATGACCAAAATCATTTATAAACATATAATGTGTGGAGTTAGTGTGAGTACAAGACAATAAGTTTCATTCACACAATATAATAAGTGCGCGTGGGTTCGAACCCCACAGCCAGCAGTTTTTTACGAATATTTTTTTTCACAATTGATTTCTCTCCTGCCATGGTCTTTTTTTTACGGATAACTTAGTTTTCTACGAATATTGGTTTTCACAATTGATTTTGGACGTGAATATGTGTATAAAAAATAGCATGTAGTATTATGAAAAACATTAATATTTCACCTCACAACGTACACAATGTGATATTCTGATGATCAGGGTGTGTGCCTTGCTATGGTCTTTTTTACTCGCAACATATAGAATGTGATATGTAATGGATGTGAATACTTTTGTGTATAAAAAAATATAGCACATAGTATTATAAAAGTCATTAAGATTCTACCTCGCAAGTCGCAACATATATAATGTGATACTCTGAGGATCATCGTGTGTAACAGTGTATTCAGAATGATTATGACCAAAATCATTTATAAACATATAATGTGTGGAGTTAGTGTGAGTACAAAACAATAAGTTTCATTCACACAATATAATAAGTGCGCGTGGGTTCGAACCCCACAGCCAGCAGTTTTTTACGAATATTTCTTTTCACAATTGATTTCTCTCCTGCCATGGTCTTTTTTTTACGGATAACCTAGTTTTCTACGAGTATTGGTTTTCACAATTGATTTTGGACGTGAATATGTGTATAAAAAATAGCATGTAGTATTATGAAAAACATTAATATTCCACCTCACAACGTACACAATGTGATATTCTGATGATCAGGGTGTGTGCCTTGCTATGGTCTTTTTACTCGCAACATATAGAATGTGATATGTAATGGATGTGAATACTTGTGTGTATAGAAAATATAGCACATAGTATTATAAAAGTCATTAAGATTCTACCTCGCAACATATATAATGTGATACTCTGAGGATCATCGTGTGTAACAGTGTATTCAGAATGATTATGACCAAAATCATTTATAAACATATAATGTGTGGAGTTAGTGTGAGTACAAGACAATAAGTTTCATTCACACAATATAATGTGTGAATGGCTTATTGTAGAGCAACTAATTTGTTTAACACATTACCTTGATGATCCCGTCAAACCGAACATAAAAAACCCATCACCACAAGCATCGGATCCCTCGCCTTGGTAACAAACACCTTGCCTCAGATAGCCCACCCCTCGTCTTGGGTAGTTGACCCCTCACCCTTGGGAGGTGCATGGTCGCTTAGGTGTGTAAAAATATGTGTGCAACGATACCCACATCGGGGTGCCTGGTGTGTTTATATATTGGACATGTATACACGGTGTCTTGTCATACAAGGACTAGTACAAACACAAGAGACCTAATACAACTGCAATACAATAGCTATAAAATGTTTAACACTCCCCCTCAATCATAACTTATCTAAGTTAAGATTGCGCCTAAAATCCTCCAACTGTCTTGTAGAGAGTGGTTTTGTAAAGTCTTTTGCAAGTTGATCTCCTGAAGGTATAAACCGTATGTCCAAAAGTTTCTGAGCTACCCTTTCACGAACGAAGTGATAATCCACCTCTATATGCTTTGTTCTTGCATGAAACACAGGATTAGCAGACAAATACGTAGCTTCAATATTATCACACCATAAACACGCAGCTCTAGGATGTGGTACTCCAAGCTCCTTAGTTTGTACCCAAATTACTTCAGCAGTAGCATTTGCTAAGGCCTTATATTCAGCCTCTGTACTGGAACGAGAAATTGTCGCCTGTTTCCTTGCACTCCATGAGATCAAGTTAGATCCAAAAACACAGCAAAGCCACCAGTAGATCTCTTGTCATCAGGGCATCCAGCCCAATCAACATCAGAAAAAGCACTGACAAGTATAGATTCAGACTTACTCAGCCGCAAGCCTAGTGAAATTGTTTCCTGCAGATATCGCAGAATTATCTTGACTGTTGTCCAATGAGAGGTAGTAGGTGTTGGAATTATGCCCTAGAGGCAATAATAAAGATGTTATTATTATAATTCTTGTTCATGATAAAGTTTATGTTCCATGCTAGAATTGTATTAAGCGGAAACTTTAATACTTGTGTGGTTTGTAAACAACACCGTGTCCCTAGTACGCCTCTATGGACTAGCTCATTGATCAATGATGGTTAAGGTTTCCTAACCATAGACATGAGTTGTCAATTGATAATGAGATCATATCATTGGGAGAATGATATGGTGGATAGACCCAAACAAAGCAGAGCAATTAGATCGTGTCATCGTGTTCGTCTTTGCGAAGCTTTTCCTATGTCAAATATTGTATTCCTTAGACCATGAGATAATACAACTCCCTGGTATCGGAAGAAAGATTTGAGGTCATCAAACGTCATCCTATGAGAGGGTGATCATAAAGGTGTCTCTCAGGTGATCGGAAAGTATCTGTTGGGTTGTATGTATCGAGATGGAATTTGTCCCTCCCAAGTCGGAGAGATATACTTCGGGCCCAGTCGGTAATCGATATCAACACCGCTTGCAAGCATGTGGTTAAGGAGTTAATCACAAAGTGATATCGGATTACGGAACGAGTAAAGTACTTGCTGTGAACGAGATTGAACTAGGTATGACGGTACCGACGATCGAATCTCGGGCAAGTAAAATATCGCGAGACGAAGGGAATATATATATGGGATTGATTGAATCCTGGCATCGTGGTTCATCCGATATGATCATCGATGAATGTGTGGGAGTCAATATGGGTGCCCAGACCCCGCTGTTGATTATTGATAGAAGATCATGTCTGCATATTCTCGAACCCGCAGGGTCACACACTTAACGTATCTCGACGCTAGGATAGATTGGATAATTGGTTTATGAATTTTTGTTCGGAGTCTCGGATGGGATCCGGGATATCACGAGAGGTTCCGGAATGGTCCGGAGAATAAGATTCATATAAGGCAGTGCAGTTTTTGGAGTTCGGAATTGTTCCGGGTTAATCGGTATTGTACCGGAAGCTTCTAGAACCTTCCGGAAGGGGACCAACGTGGCCCCACCTTCCGGGAGGGGGCATGGGCCTATGAGGGAGTGTCCTGGCCGCATTTGGCCAGGGGGCACAAGGCCCCATAGGGCCCAGCCGATTCTAGAGAGATTTGACTCGTTTAAATCTCGGGATAGAATTTCTAGATAAGGGAGAGTTTAAATCGTTTAAACTAGAGATAGGATTTCTAGATAAGGGAGAGTTTAAATTGTTTAAACTAGAGATAGGCTTAGAGGAGGGGCAAGGGCTGGCCGCCCCCCTCTATATATAGAGGGGTGGTGCGCCCCCTCCCCCCACACACCTTCCTCCAAGCCCTAGCAGCCTTGCTACCTTCCTCTCTCCCTCCCGACTGTTTGTAGGCGAAGCCCTGCAGCAGAAATTCTCTACCATATACACCACGCCGTCGTGTTGTAGATCCAATCTATCTCTCCACCATACTCGTTGGTCCGAGGAAGGAGGAGACGTCGAGGTGCTGCACGTGTGCATCTCACGGAGGCACCGCCACTTGTGGTGCTAGATCGGATCGGATCGCGAGGAGGAGAAGCGAGTACGACTACATCACCCACGTTTCGACGAACGTTCCGCTGTGCGAATCTTCAAGGGTATGAAGATCTAATCCAATCTCTCTCGTTGTTTGCATCTCCTAGATTAGATCTTGGCTTTCCCTCTGTTCGCTCCGTAGAAAATTTTGATTTACTATGCCGCGAAACCCTTCAGTGGTATCAGAGCTAGATCTATGCGTAGATGTGTTTCACGAGTAGAACGCAACATGGTTTTTGCGGGCGTTGATGTTTTCTGTTGCAAGCCTGTTGTTTGTGTTCTTCTTATGACGCGGGATAGTGAGATTGAAGCGGTCCAGGCCAACCTTACGCGACGTCGTTCGCGAGACCGGCTCCGCACTTGACGTGTGGCTTGTTCCACACATGCGGCTGGTGGATGTCAGTTTCTCTCACTATAGTTGTCATGGGATTAACACCGGAGTTTGGCAACCATAATATCACCGTTGTGGCTTTCCGTAGGTAAGAATCGTTCTTAGCATCTACTCCCATAAAGCCACGTAAAACATGCAACAACAAAGTAGAGGCGTCTAACTTGTTTTTGCCGGGAGTGTTTTCTGTGATATGGTATGACCCAAGATGTGATGTGTATATTGTATGCGATGATCATGTTTTGTAATGTTTCACGACTTGCATGTCGATGAGTACACAACCGGCAGGAGCCATATGGTTGTCTTTATAATTGTGTATGACCTGTGTGTCAACTTCTTATACGCCATGTAATAGTTTCACTTTATCGCTAAGAAGTTAGCAATAGTTGTAGTTGCTATTCGTGGTGGAGGCAATCATGGTGGAGTGATGGAGATCATGCCGGAACGCACAAGATGGAGATCATTGCGCGAAGATTGGCTATACCATGTCACATAAAGTTATATGCATGTGATGTTTATCCTTTATGTATCTTATTATGATTAGATCGCGACGGTAGCATTATAAGATGATTCCTCACTTAAAGATCAAGATAAAACTGTGTTCTCCCCAAGTATGCACCGTTGCGAAAGTTCGTCGTGTCCAAGCATCACGTGATGATCGGGTGCTATAGACTCTACGCTCACATACAACGGGTGCAAGCCAGTTTTTGCACACGCGGAAATACTTGGGTCTAACTTGACGAGCCTAGCATGTACAGACATGGCCTCGGAACACAAGAACCGAAAGGTTAAGCATGAGTCATATGAATGATATGATCGACACTTCGTTGTCCACCATTGAAACCACATCTCTTCTCGTGATGATCGGATTAGGTGTGGTGAATTTGGATCGTGTTCACTAAACAACTTGAGGGATGTTGAATTTAGTGGGAGTTCATCTAGTAATTTGATTAAGTTGAACTATTTATCATGAACATAGTCTAAATTGTACTTGCAAATACTGTAGATCCAATGGCCAAGTCCAACTTCAACTTCAACGTTTTTGCTGAGAAAGAAAAGCTTAGAAACAATGGGTCTAACTTCACCAACTGGTTCCGCAATCTAAGAATCATTCTGTCTGGCGGACAAAAGGACTATGTCCTTGAGAAAGCGTTAGGTAACCCCCCTGCTGCAACTGCGCCGGCTGATGAGAAAGCTGTCTATCAGTCGCGCAAAGATGATTATGGTGTGATTAAGAGCACCATGTTGTTTGCTATGGAACCGGAGCTTCAAAATCGTTTTGAAACCTATCCCGGGCCCTTTGAGATTCTCGAGGAGCTGAAAACCATGTTTCAGACTCAAGCCCGTTCTGAGAGATATGAGATCTCTGAGAAGTTCTTTAACTGCAAGATGGAGGAAGGGAGTTCCGTTAGTGAGCACGCCATAAAGATGTCGGGCTACACTCAACGCCTTGAGCAACTGGAATGCACGATTCCAGAGGAGCTCAAGATTGACAGGGTTCTGCAATCACTCCCTCCCAGCTACAAAAGTTTTGTAGTGACTCATAATCAGATTGGTTCCACTGATACGATCACCGAGCTCTTTGCAAAGCTGAAGGCTGCGGAAGTGGACATCAAGAAGGATAATCATGTGTTGATGGTCAACAAGCCCTCCTTTAAGAAAGGTAAGGGAGCAAAGAAGCCCTTCAAGAAGGGCGGCGGCAAGCGCAATGCCCCTGCTGAGAAGAAGCTCAGGTCTGGTCCCAAGCCGGACACTGAGTGCTTCTATTGCAAGGACAAGGGTCACTGGAAGCGCAACTGTCCGAAGTACTTAGCGGACAAGAAGGCTGGCACCATCAAAGGTATATTTGATATACATGTTATTGATGTTTTCCTTACTAGCCCTCGTTGTAGTCCCTGGGTATTTGATACCGGTTCAGTTGCTAATATCTGTAACTCGAAACAGGAGCTACGGAATAGACGGCGACTTGCGAGGGATGAGGTGACGATGCGCGTTGGCAACGGATCAAGAGTTGATGTGATGGCCGTCGGCACGCTCTCCTTAGTTTTACCTTCGGGATTAGTTTTAAACCTTAATAAATGTTATTATGTGCCTGCGTTGAGCATGAACATCATTTCCGGATCGTGTTTATTGCAAGACGGTTATTCATTTAAATCGGAGAATAATGGTTGTTCTATTTATATGAGTAACATCTTTTATGGTCATGCACCTCTTGTGAATGGTTTATTTCTTCTAAATCTCGAAAGGGATGAAACACACATCCATAACATTGAGGCTAAGAGATGCAAAGTAGATAGTGATAATACTACTTATTTGTGGCACTGTCGTCTAGGACATATTGGAGTAAAGCGCATGAAGAAACTCCATTCTGATGGACTTTTGGAGTCTCTTGATTTTGAATCATTTGACACATGCGAACCATGCCTCATGGGAAAGATGATCAAAACCCCGTTCTCCGGTATGATGGAGCGAGCAACGGACTTGTTGGAAATCATACATACCGATGTATGCGGGCCGATGAGTGTTTCGACGCGCGGTGGATATCGCTATTTTATCACTTTTACCGATGACTTAAGTAGATATGGGTATATCTATTTAATGAAACATAAATCTGAAACATTTGAAAAGTTCAAAGAATTTCAGAATGAAGTGGAGAACCATCATAACAGAAAGATTAAGTTTCTACGATCCGATCGTGGGGGCGGATATTTGAGTTATGATTTTCTCACGCATCTTAAAGCAAGCGGAATTGTTTCGCAACTCACGCCACCCGGAACACCACAGCGCAATGGTGTGTCTGAACGCCGGAATCGAACCCTATTAGATATGGTCCGATCGATGATGTCTCTTACTGATTTGCCGTTATCATTTTGGGGTTATGCATTAGAAACCGCTGCATTCACTTTAAATAGGGCTCCATCTAAATCCGTTGAGACGACACCGTATGAACTGTGGTTTGGTGCTAAACCTAAGTTGTCGTTTCTTAAAGTTTGGGGATGCGAAGCTTACGTCAAGAAGTTGATGCCGGACAAGCTCGAACCCAAAGCGGAGAAATGCGTCTTCATAGGACACCCTAAGGAAACTATTGGGTATACCTTCTATCACAGAACCGAAGGCAAAGTGTTTGTCGCAAAGAACGGTTCCTTTCTTGAGAAGGAGTTTCTCTCGAAAGAAGTGAGTGGGAGGAAAGTAGAGCTAGACGAGGTTATTGAACCTTCTCTTGAATTGGAGAGTAGCGCAGCACCTGAAATTGTTCCAGTGCCGCCTGCACCAACAATAGAGGAAGCTAATGACAAGGATCATGAAGCTTCGGACGATGCTGCTACTGAACGTCGCAGGTCGACAAGGTCGCGTGCCCCTCCTGAGTGGTACGGCAACCCTGTCTTGACTGTCTTGTTGGTAGAAGACAGTGAACCTACGAACTATGAGGAAGCGATGATGAGCCCAGACTCTGAGAAATGGCTGGAAGCCATGAAATCCGAATTGGGATCCATGAGCGAAAACCAAGTATGGACTTTGGTGGATCCTCCTAGCGACCGAAAGGCCGTTGAGTGCAAATGGATATTCAAGAAGAAAACGGACGCGGATGGTAATGTTACCGTCTATAAAGCACGGCTTGTCGCAAAAGGTTTTAGACAAGTTCAAGGTGTTGACTACGATGAGACTTTCTCTCCCGTAGCGATGTTTAAGTCCATTCGGATTTTATTAGCAATTGCTGCGTTTCATGATTATGAAATATGGCAGATGGATGTCAAGACTGCTTTCCTCAATGGCAACATTGATGAAGAGTTGTATATGATGCAACCCGAAGGTTTTGTCGATCCTAAGGATGCTAGTAAAGTATGCAAACTTCAGCGTTCCATTTATGGACTGAAGCAAGCATCTCGGAGTTGGAACCTTCGTTTTGATCAAGTGATCAAGAGCTTTGGATTTGTTCCAAATTGCTACGAAGCTTGTATCTACAAGAAAGTGAGTGGGAGCTCGGTGACGTTTCTGGTACTGTATGTGGATGACATATTGATTATCGGAAATGACATCAACATGCTTAACGATGTGAAGAGTTATTTGAACAAGTGTTTTTCAATGAAAGACCTAGGTGAAGCTGCTTATATATTGGGCATCAAGATCTATAGAGATAGACAAAGACGCCTGATAGCTTTAAGCCAGAGTACATACCTAGACAAAGTTCTGAAAAGGTTCAGAATGGATAAGGCAAAGAAAGGTTCAGTGCCTATGTTGTCAGGTAAGATATTGAGCAAGGCTCAGTGTCCAGCTACGGTAAATGATAGGGAAGCTATGAGCAAAGTGCCTTATGCCTCGGCCATAGGTTCCATCATGTATGCCATGCTGTGTACTAGACCGGATGTGTCCAATGCTCTTAGTTTGACGAGCAGATATCAAAGTGATCCAGGAGTGGAACACTGGACAGCCGTGAAGAACATCCTAAAGTACCTAAATAGAACTAAAGAAATGTTCTTAGTCTATGGGGGTGATGAACAGCTTGTCATAAAAGGTTACGTCGATGCTAGTTTCGACACCGACAAGGATGATTCTAAATCTCAGACAGGATACGTTTATATTTTGAATGGAGGAGCTGTGAGCTAGAGAAGCTACAAGCAAAGCGTGATCGCGGGATCTACAGTAGAAGCGGAATACATGGCTGCTGCAGAAGCGTCAAGTGAAGGAGTTTGGATCAGAAACTTCATCACTGAGCTTGGCGTGGTTCCAAGTGCATTGGACCCACTGGAGATATTGTGTGACAACACTGGCGCCATAGCACTCGCTAAGGAACCAAGATATCATCCAAGGACCAAGCATATCAACCGCAAGTTTCATATAATCCGATATTATATAGCAGATGGATATCTGAAGATTAGCAAAGTACATACGGATCTGAATGTCGCAGATCCATTGACTAAACCTCTTCCACGTGTAAAACATGATCAACACCTCAGTGCCATGGGTGTGAGATTGTTGCCAGATGTAAACTAGATTATTGACTCTAGTGCAAGTGGGAGACTGTTGGAATTATGCCCTAGAGGCAATAATAAAGATGTTATTATTATAATTCTTGTTCATGATAAAGTTTATGTTCCATGCTAGAATTGTATTAAGCGGAAACTTTAATACTTGTGTGGTTTGTAAACAACACCGTGTCCCTAGTACGCCTCTATGGACTAGCTCATTGATCAATGATGGTTAAGGTTTCCTAACCATAGACATGAGTTGTCAATTGATAATGAGATCATATCATTGGGAGAATGATATGGTGGATATACCCAAACAAAGCAGAGCAATTAGATCGTGTCATCGTGTTCGTCTTTGCGAAGCTTTCCCTATGTCAAATATTGTATTCCTTAGATCATGAGATAATGCAACTCCCTGGTATCGGAAGAAAGCTTTGAGGTCATCAAACGTCATCCTATGAGAGGGTGATCATAAAGGTGTCTCTCAGGTGATCGGAAAGTATCTGTTGGGTTGTATGTATCGAGATGGAATTTGTCCCTCCCAAGTCGGAGAGATATACTTCGGGCCCAGTCGGTAATCGATATCAACACTGCTTGCAAGCATGTGGTTAAGGAGTTAATCACAAAGTGATATCGGATTACGGAACGAGTAAAGTACTTGCTGTGAACGAGATTGAACTAGGTATGACGGTACCGACGATCGAATCTCGGGCAAGTAAAATATCGCGAGACGAAGGGAATATATATATGGGATTGATTGAATCCTGGCATCGTGGTTCATCCGATATGATCATCGATGAATGTGTGGGAGTCAATATGGGTGCCCAGACCCCGCTGTTGATTATTGATAGAAGATCATGTCTGCATATTCTCGAACCCGCAGGGTCACACACTTAACGTATCTCGACGCTAGGATAGATTGGATAATTGGTTTATGAATTTTTGTTCGGAGTCTCGGATGGGATCCGGGATATCACGAGAGGTTCCGAAATGGTCCGGAGAATAAGATTCATATAAGGCAGTGCAGTTTTTGGAGTTCGGAATTGTTCCGGGTTAATCGGTATTGTACCGGAAGCTTCTAGAACCTTCCGGAAGGGGACCAACGTGGCCCCACCTTCCGGGAGGGGGCATGGGCCTATGAGGGAGTGTCCTGGCCGCATTGGGCCAGGGGGCACAAGGCCCCATAGGGCCCAGACGATTCTAGAGAGATTTGACTCGTTTAAATCTCGGGATAGAATTTCTAGATAAGGGAGAGTTTAAATCGTTTAAACTAGAGATAGGATTTCTAGATAAGGGAGAGTTTAAATTGTTTAAACTAGAGATAGGCTTGGAGGAGGGGCAAGGGCTGGCCGCCCCCCCTCTATATATAGAGGGGTGGTGCGCCCCCTCCCCCACACACCTTCCTCCAAGCCCTAGCAGCCTTGCTACCTTCCTCTCTCCCTCCCGACTGTTTGTAGGCGAAGCCCTGCAGCAGAAATTCTCCACCATATACACCACGCCGTCGTGCTGTAGATCCAATCTATCTCTCCACCATACTCGCTGGTCCGAGGAAGGAGGAGACGTCGAGGTGCTGCACGTGTGCATCTCACGGAGGCACCGCCACTTGTGGTGCTAGATCGGATCGGATCGCGAGGAGGAGAAGCGAGTACGACTACATCACCCACGTTTCGACGAACGTTCCGCTGTGCGAATCTTCAAGGGTATGAAGATCTAATCCAATCTCTCTCGTTGTTTGCATCTCCTAGATTAGATCTTGGCTTTCCCTCTGTTCGCTCCGTAGAAAATTTTGATTTACTATGCCGCGAAACCCTTCAGTAGGTGCATGCAAGAACTGACAGACCTTATTTACTGAATATGAGATATCAGGCAGAGTCAAAGTAATATACTGAAGAGCGCCTACTATACTCCTATAACGAGTAGAATCATCTCTACTCAACACATCTCCATCTTCCAAAGACAACTTTTCCGAGGTCGGCAGAGGAGTATCAACTGGCTTACAGCTTGTCATATTCACATGTGCAATGGTATCGTTAGCATATTTATCTTGAGAGAGAATAATGCCATCAGTTTCCATCTTAACCTCTATACCTAAAAAATAGTGGAGCTCTCCCAAATTGTAACATCCCAAAAATACTAAACTTGGATCATCAAATTTAGGGTTAACAAAAACTTTTCTAAATAAAAATATGAAAGCATGCATGTGTGTATGCATTTCAATTTGAATTCTTTTGAACCACCTTGTTTGTGTGTTTCTTTGCTTGCAAAAGGATTCTTAGGTGAAATAAACATCATCTAAACAATTCCCAAACTTTTCCCAAAGACAAATAAATCAAAACAAAGCTAAATGAGTGAATGGTCATTTTGACCAATTTAACTCCCATGCCTACTTTGGCTGTCCCAAACTTTCAGAACTTAACAGAAACTTGTTTGGATCTTTACACCCCTTGATTGTACTCATAACAGAGTATCAAGGCCCACTTTGTGATCATCCAGAAACATTCATATGCATAGTTTAAAGGACAGTTCAAAATTGAATCTTTATCATATGGGAAGATCCCACTTTTTCAAAAACCACTCAAACAAGCTCAACTTTCAAAACCCAAGCATCTGCAGACTCACCAGCACCAACCTAGCACACCCACCAAAAATCTTTTCAAAATTCAAAACTTGAATTCTTGCAGCCATTTCATCAAACACCTTGCAGATACAAATCTTCCAAAATCTAAACACTATTGTGAGTAGTGATTGGAGCCTAACTTGTTCCCTCTCTGGTTGCAACTAGGCTTTAGTAGATCATCTAGCTCATTTGCAAACATCTAGCATCACTGTAAGCTTGGCAATGCCATCAATGGTGAGCAGGCCGAGTGCACCCTTGCCACCCACATGTCGACAACGAGCTAGGAGAAGAAACAAGCCTAGCCAACATGTCTGGGAGCAAGCCAACACTCCACCGCCACTCCCTGTCCCAGCCGCGAGCATTGCTAACCCCTGGACCACACGCACAGACCGTGCCCAGCGCGCCAGCAACCATGCCGAGCATGCGCCATAACGCCGCCCTCGACACACGCCCACAGACCGCGCGCCACCCTCGCCACGTGCATACACGATCACCACCGACCCAGGAGACCGCTAGAAATCCTCGTTCGCCGCCCCATGCCTCATAGCCATCGCTCGCCGTCGAAGACGCCGCCTCTGCCGCGCAGAGCATCGCGTGTTCCAGACCAATGGACACTGCCCTTACGCGTGCATTAAAGCTGTAGAGCATCGCCAGGAGACCACCAAGCGATCGCCATCACCGGCCATGCCTCTAGAAGCCCGTAGCCATGTCGTCACCGTTGCCTGCCCATCCCGTTCGGTCTCGTCATCACGACTATAAATAGAGGCCAGCCCCAGCCGAATTGAGCACACCATCTCACTCCCCTCTCTTCACTTATCGTTCCACCCCGTTTCCAGAGCAAGGCACGCAACACTTCGCCGAAATTTCACCGGAGCCTGCCGCTGCTAGAGAAGAAGGGGGCCAGCGATTGGAGTCGCCCCAGGAGAAGCTGTCGATACCAGGAGGTTCGCCGTTGTCGATTTCGTCGTTCGCTCGCCTCGCCGACCCTCGCCTGAGCCCCGGTGAGCCCCCAACGACCCCCACCTGCCGCGTTAGGTTTCAGTCTCGTCGGCGTTTCCCAACATCGACGATGACCCTCAGCCGTTAGATTAGAACCAGATCCCACGGCTCATATTGCCCCGTACCGCTTCGCACCCCCTCGTCTCACTAACTCGTGGGGACATCAACTTAACCAGCCCGCGTAAGCGCTATGCTTAGCAGGACGACCCAGTATCGTTTCCCGCGCAGCCCAGTCATTTGAATTTAACCCTTTTCCATTTTATTTCAAAACCACTTCTGCACCTAGATTCAAAAATCAACCCAGAGTGATTCAGTGAACCAAATTGAATGAAACCAATTTTGTTAGAAAGGTCTTGAAATGCTGAATCCAAGCCCGTTGGATTTAAGTCATTTGGATCTGTAGATCATCCTTGGTAAAAATAACAAGGCAGAAGCTTTTCTGCATTCAAACATTTTTCAAATTTAAACCATAATAGCTTTTGAGTTGATTCCAACTCTCAAAAATCAAATTTAACCATACCTTTCAGAATATATAAAAATATATTGGTTTACTTACAGAAATAATGACCAAGTAATAAAAGAATGGCACATAGGCATTTCTAGTTACTTATTTAATTAAAATAAAAGGGTAAAACCTTATTAAATTGTGACACCACTTTAAATCACATTCCCATGGACTAAAATATGTGGTGATGACATTTGTCAACATGATCCCATGTTTGGTTTGTAGAATATTAAATCTTAAGTAGTTTTTCAATGAGTAGAAATTACTTTTCTAAAAATAAAAGGAATTAAACCAAGCCTTAATCTTGTAATGTTAGTGATGATGCTAGATCATCTATAGGACCCTTTTGTGTGATGATTGCAAGTAGTTAAGTATTGTTTGGTGATTGTGTACATCGTATTTATTTATAGACGCTAGTACCGACCAAGGATACGAGGAGGAAGGAGGATACTATGAAGAAGAAGCCGAGGAGAACTTCAACCACTGCTCTGCACAAGGCAAGCCAATACTTGCAAGCTAACACTTGCAATTTAGCAAGCTTATACTGATATTGATGCAAGAAAATACTTGCTTGTTACCATGCCCACTATATGCCTTAAGCATATGTGATCATACCCACTTGATACCCAATCCTAGTTTTAGTTGCAAGCTTTCTATTTTTATTTCTTTATCAAAGCTACTTCCTTAGAGAGTACTTAAGTAACTTGTAGATACTAGAAATATTTTGAAGGTTGCATAAAGAGCATAAAATTTGGCCTAAGCTAGAAAATCTTGATGTCATCTTAAGGCATGAGATTGAACTTAGTTGAAACTCCATTAGTTCACCACCCCTCATTAGCACTCACCCCCACTTGTAGATGCTAGTGCTAAGCATAAAACTTGATCAACTTCAGATGGGAATACTTGTGGAAAAATGGTTATGAAAACCTTAGAATGATGGATCATTCTACTGAGATGTTTTGACATGTGTTTCCGAACACCAGATGATTTTGGTGATGAAAATGTTGAGGCATGAGCCTTAGCCCCTTTATGAAACTGATGGTTGTCTGGATGCGATACCATTCCAATTTTACCGTACAACCACAATACCCGAAGATTGGGTAGGGCTTGACTGGAAACTTATATACCTTAGTATTAGTTCCCTCACGGCCAAGGTCTGAGATGAGGCTACCTTGTGAAGATTGTCCACCTGTGCAGTACCCAAGATGACAGTTGGTCATGGTTGGGAGGCCAAACTCACAGGAGAGGTGCTTATACTAGGGCGTGTAATTGAAAGGTTAGGATTGATTATTCACATACTGAGTATGGTGAATTCAGGATTTGTTCCTGACGGATGTATCGAATGTTGTGGTGAAAGTGTACAATCTCTGTAGAGTGTCAAACTATTCGAATAGCCGCGTCCGCGGTTATGGACAGTTGGAGTGGCCATAATGTTCCCCCGTCAGATGTTTTCAAAATGACTTGTGAAATGAATTGAGACTTTGACTTGACCACAACAGGGTTGTGACATGAGATATAAGTTCCCACTTAGGTGATATAAAATCTACAACTAGCATTCTTGTTTCAACACTTAGTAGAAGTAAATCTGGCTTTTGCAAAACAACCCTAGAGCCTAGTGTCCTATTACAAAAACCCCCTTTACTTGTTAGTATTAGTTTGCGAGTACTTAAAGAGTACTCATGGCTTTGTCCCTGGCTATTCCCGTGGCCAGACTATGAAGAAGAGTACCTGGAGGATGGACCCCAGGAAGGTTACAACAACTAGGATCATCTCCCATCGTCAGCATTGCCTGTGACCCCGAAGATGGAGCTTCGCCTACGCTACCGTTATTTATTACGTATTCCGCTGCTTGAGTTGTATTAAGAACTGGATCATGAGATCCTTATTTGTGTAAGACCTTATGTATGTTTTGGAATGGATGATGTACTGTGGTATCCAATTCTGTTATGTCTCGCAAAAATGGTAATCCTGGGATTGCGATGTATGGCATAACAGGCATCTGGGATTAAAAATCCGGGTGTTGACAAGTTGGTATCAGAGCCATCCTGACCATAGGAGTCCCTAGTTAGACTGGACGTTTGAATCCAAAAACTTAGTTTCAAAACCAAAGAAAACAAATATTTACAAAAACTTATTCCCATTCTTATCACTTGGATTCTTTCATGAAAATTCACGTTCCTCCAAAAACTATAGCAAAATACATAAAATTTGACACACTTGATCACTCTACTAACTTACTCATCCTATATTCTTATAGATGGACGTGAAGTACATCAAGTTTTATCAGTTCGGGAATGGAGGAGACCTTATCTTTGAGAGGGATTTGGACTAGCTTTCGGAACTTCTGGAGCGTCCGCACCCCGAGTTCTTCGGAGCTCAGCTCAATGATCAAGGAGGAGAAGATCTGTAGTGGCTAGTTGTTGCAAGTCTCCGAGGAAAGATTGAACCTCCCACTGCTGAGGGAATTCAGCTTACCTTAAGAGAGAACAACTGGCTCGATGGACTTGCCAGGGCCATGCAGGAAGCTCTTGCCCGTCTATGTGGGCAGAGTATCAATCAGATCAAGGGTACCCGCTTTGAGTTTTGCCCAAGGCGTGATGCAAATGGACAACCACTGGAAGCCCCATACCACCCCGAGCTGAAGACTCAATTGGACCATCTCAGCTTCATGATGTATGATCGTTAGCAAGAATTGGACAATTGCCGTGACTACTCCAACCACAAGTCTGCCATCATCAAGACGAAGGATCAAACCATCGCCATGCTAGCAAAGGATCGCAAGTCCTCCCGCCATCAGCTCGACAAGAAGGAGCGCATCATTTCCCGTCTTTGCCACCGTATCTCATCTTTGGAGGAGGCATCCACGAGAGGGACATGCAGTTAGAGGAAAGGGAGAATGCATGAGAGGATCTTCATGGAGACCCCTACTCCTATCTCAGCGATGATGGTGATTTTCTGGAGGATCAGGCTATGGATTTATTCACCGATGAGGATGATTTCGCCTTCATCGATGATGATGAAGATGATGAAGCCACCGATTCCGAGGAGTAGTAGCACTTGAGCACTAGCATAGTGAGTAGTATTCGCTTCCACTGTATCATAGATTTCAGAATGGTTCTTAAAACCATCTGTTTTCCTTTGTTGTGGTGTGTGTTTGTATCGTGTGAATGAATGAATGAAAAGCAAGTTGCTAGAAAATCTGAGTCAAACTTTAAAAACTTTTTAAAATCCCAGAACCTTAGAAATTTCCCTCTTTTCTCATGATCTATCCCAATCTTCAGATGCCACGCGGAGGAAGTGGTTCATCCCCGGACCCGATGTTGCAGATCCTGCAAATGTTGGTTTCTGACCGCGAAGCTGAAAGAGCGGAACGCCAAGCCAACCTAGCCACACTGCAACGGATAGCTTAGCTTGCCCAAAACAACCAAGGCCACGAAAATCAAGACAACCATGGATCTAAGCTCAAGAATTTCCAGAATACCAACCCACCTATTTTCACTAAGTCAGAAGAACCCCTAGACGCCGATGATTGGATGCAAACCATGGAAAATAACCTAGAAGTCGCCGGAGTGGAGGCCAACGAGAAAGTTCTGTTCGCCACCCACTATCTAGCTGGAGATGCCAGGGCATGGTGGAACAGTGTTCGTGCAATTACCGGAGGACAGATGATGACCTGGGAGGAATTTAAGGTCAAGTTCAGCAGAACCCATGTGCCACCAGGTTTGATCAAGAGGATGAGAGATGAATTCAGAGAACTAAAGCAAGGAAGGATGACTGTAGTGGAATACCATGACAAATTCTTGTCATTAGCTAGGTATGCCCCGGATGAGATTGACACCAAAGCCAAGAAGAAAGAACGATTCTTGAATGGTCTGCACGATGAGATGCAGACTGTGTTAGTCAATATCCCCTTTGCGGATATTGAAGCCCTTGTCGACTCGGCCATCCAGATGGAAGGGAAGATCAACCAAGCCAATGAGAACCGCAAGCGTCGCATGATGCATCAGCCAGGAACCCATCAGACCCCAAAGTATCGCCCTAACCCATCTCCAGGATTTGCCCCAAGAACCAACAGACCCCCGATGAACCGTCCGACCTATCCCAACCATGGAAATCCTAGGCCCGGAGGAAATCACAACAACCCCGGCAACCCTAGCCATTTAAACCGTTCCCCACCAAAGTTCAACAACAACAATGCTGCCACCAACACCAACACTGCCCCGAGGACTGGAAGCAATGCTGTGCCTGTAGCAGCAAAGGACAAGTCGCATGTAACTTGTTTTGACTATGGAAATAAGGGTCACTACTCTAACGAGTGCCCCAACAAGAAGAATGCCGCAACACCCAATGCCAATGCCCCAGCTCAGCAGCAGCGTCGTGTTCAGCCAGGAAGGAGGTTTTCCCCAGGGAATTCGCTCAACCGCAATGGCCGTCTTTTTCTCATGCATGCTGAAGAATCTCAGGAAGCGCCAGACGTCGTGCTGGGTATGTTTTCTATTAATTCAGTACTTGCAAGAGTGTTGTTTGATTCTGGTGCATCGCATTCATTTGTCACCGAAGAATTTGCATGCACTAGTAAAATTCAACCCACCAAACTGAAGCATGTCATGATTGTTCAAATTCCCGGATCAACCACCAAGGCTAGGCAAATTTGCAAAGCCGTCCCTATCCGAATCCATGGCATAGATTTTTATGCTAATCTGATAGTACTCGGAACTAAAGGTTTGGAAGTAGTACTAGGAATGGATTGGATGTCCAAACATAAAGGATTGATTGACTGTGCCAAGAAAGCCATAACCATGACCAGTACAGCCGGAATATCAGTCGAGCATATATCTGAAACCTTACCTCACCAATTCAAGTGCAACAAGAGTATAGCCCAACCTACCATTGACCAAGTCCGGATAGTTTGTGAATACCCCGATGTATTTCCAGATGTTTTTCCCGGTATGCCCCCAGATCGGGATATCGAGTTTATCATCGAACTAATCCCCGGAACAGGACCCATAGCCCAGAGACCATATAGTATGAACCCGTCGGAACTAGAAGAACTGAAGAAGCAACTGGATGCCATGCTGGAAATTGGATTGATTCAACCAAGTGCGTCACCATGGAGGTCACATGTCTTGTTTGTGGACAAGAAGGATGGAGGTAACCGTTTGTGTACGGATTATCAGAAATTGAATGATGTCACCATCAAGAACAAATACCCCTTGCCCAAGATAGAAGATTTGTTTGATCAGTTGACCGGTGCCAAAGTGGTTTCTAAGATTGATCTTAGGACTGGCTATCATCAACTCAAAATTCGCGCAGAGGATATTCCAAAGACTGCCTTTACCACCCGTTATGGACTATACGAGTATACCGTTATGTCCTTTGGATTAACCAATGCCCCCGCTTATTTCATGAATCTCATGAATAAGATTTTTATGGACTTCCTGGATAAGTTTGTCGTTGTTTTCATCGATGACATTCTGATTTATTCCAAATCAGAAGAAGAACATGAGCTACACCTAAGGACCATTCTTGGAACCCTTAGAGAGCATCAGTTGTATGCCAAGTTTAGAAAATGTGAATTCTGGTTACAGTAGGTAGGATTCCTCGGTCACATTGTATCAGCCGGAGGAATTGCCGTTGACCTCGCAAAAGTGAAAGATGTAGAAGATTGGCAAGCCCCAACCACTCAAACCCAAGTTCGTGCATTTCTCGGATTGGTGGGATATTACCGCAAGTTTGTAGAAGGATTCTCGAGTATCGCCAGACCCATGACCCAATTGCTGAAGAAAGACAAGAAGTTTGAATGGACGGATAAATGTGGAGCGAGTTTTCAAGAACTCAAGAGGAGATTGATTTCAGCCCCAATCTTGATCATGCCGGATATCACGAAGCCATTCGACGTATATTGTGACGCATCCAAGATCGGTCTCGGATGTTTGCTAATGCAAGAAGGCAAAGTTATATCGTATCTATCTCGACAACTGAAGCAACATGAGGAAAATTACCCAACCCATGACCTCGAACTCGCAGCCGTAGTTCTAGCCCTAAAGACATGGAGACACTACCTGATGGGAAATCGTTGTGAGATCTATTCGGATCACAAGAGTCTGAAGTATATATTCACTCAGAAAGAGCTGAATATGAGGCAGATAAGATGGATTGAGCTAATCAAGGATTACGATCTGGACATTCACTATCACCCTGGTAAAGCCAATGTGGTAGCAGATGCCCTTAGCAGATTGCCATGCCGCTTGAACTCTATGACTTTGAAGGAGCAACCAAGCTTGCACAAAGAGATGGAAGACTTTCAAATAGAATTAGTGAGTGAAGGATTTTTGGATAGCATAGAACTCCAGCCCACTTTGATCAGTCAGATCAAAGAGGCGCAGAAGGGAAATGTTAGTATCAACGGAATCAAGCATCGTATTGGTACATGCAAAGTACCCGGATTCACCAAAGACGAAGAGGGAGTTCTGTGGTACAAAGGACGCCTTTGTGTACCAGCAGATTCTGAGTTGAAAGAAGTTATTTTGAAGGAAGCTCATGATACTCTTTATTCTATCCACCCCGGAGGAACTAAGATGTATCAAGATTTGAAAGAGCAATTTTGGTGGCATAAGATGAAGAGAGAAATCGGAAGCTGTATCGCCAAGTGTGACATATGTCAGCGAGTCAAGGCAGGACATCAAAGACCCGCTGGATTATTACAACCCTTACAGATTTTGGAATAGAAATGGGATTCCGTTGGAAAGGACTTTATCACCGGATTGCCTACCTATAGTAGGGGAAATGACTCTATCTGGGTCATAGTGGACAGATTGTCCAAAGTCGCCCATTTCTTACCCGTCAAGACCACATATCAGAGTTCGAAGCTAGCGGAGTTATACATCGCTAGAATAGTTAGTTTGCACGGAGTCCCCAAGAACATAGTATCGGATCGAGGAACTCAATTTACCTCGAGATTCTGGAAGAAAGTCCAAGAAGGTTTATGAACCCGCCTAGATTTCAGCACCGCATATCACCCTCAGACCGATGGACAAACGTAGCGAGTAAATCAAATACTCGAAGATATGCTGAGAGCCTGTGTGTTAGAATATGGATCTAAGTGGGAAGTATGTCTGCTGTTTGCAGAATTTTCATACAACAACAGTTATCAAGCTAGTTTGCAAATGGCCCCATTTGAATTCATGTACGGAAGGAAGTGTCGCACCCCTTTGAACTGGTCGGAAGTAGGATAGAGTCAGATCTTCGGACCCGACATCCTACGAGAAGTAGAAGAGAAGGTTCACAAGATTCGTGAGCACCTCAAGACAGCCCAGTCCAGACAGAAGAGTTACGCCGACAAGAGATGTCGAGACCTCGCCTTCAACATAGGAGATTTTGTTTATCTGAAGGTGTCGCCATTGAAGGGAATGCAACGTTTACAACTCAAAGGAAAGTTAGCCCCCAGATATATCATACCCTTCAAAATTCTGAACCGTCGAGGAGAAGTGTCGTATCAATTGGAACTGCCCGAAGAGATGTCAGCTGTGCACAATGTGTTCCATATCTCATTACTTCACAAGTGTATCGAAGTTCCAGAGAAGACCGAAGTGTTCAAGAATATCGATCACTGGACCATAGAAATCAACGATGACCTAACCTATCTCGAAGTACCCATCCGTATTTTGGAAGAAGCCTTCAGAACTACCCGAACCCGAAGCATCAAGTTTCTCAAGATTCAGTGGAGCAACCACACAGAAGAGGAAGCTACCTGGGAGCGTGAAGATCACATCAGGATGGAGTTTCCCGATCCCTTCAAATCGTAGGTAATCTTTTTCGTCCTTTTTCAAATCTCGGGACGAGATTTTGTTTAAGGGGGGAAGGTTTGTAACATCCCAAAAATACTAAACTTGGATCATCAAACTCTAATCATCAAATTTAGGGTTAACAAAAACTTTTCTAAATAAAAATATGAAAGCATGAATGCGTGTATGCATTCCAATTTGAATTCTTTTGAACCACCTTGTTTGTGTGTTTCTTTGCTTGCAAAAGGATTCTTAGGTGAAATAAACATCATCTAAACAATTCCCAAAGACAAATAAATCAAAACAAAGCTAAATGAGTGAATGGTCATTTTGACCAATTTAACTCCCATGCCTACTTTGGTTGTCCCAAACTTTCAGAACTTAACAGAAAATTGTTTGGATCTTTACACCCCTTGATTGTACTCATAACAAAGTATCAAGGCCCACTTTGTGATAATCCAGAAACATTCAAATGCATAGTTAAAAGAACAGTTCAAAATTGAACCTTTATCATATGGGAAGATCCCACTTTTTCAAAAACCACTCAAACAAGCTCAACTTTCAAAACCCAAGCATCTGCAGACTCACCAACACCAACCTAGCACACCCACCAAAAATCTTTTCAAAATTCAAAACTTGAATTCTTGCGGCCATTTCATCAAACACCTTGCAGATATAAATCTTCCAAAATCCAAACACTATTGTGAGCAGTGATTGGAGACTAACTTGTTTCCTCTCTGGTTGCAACTAGGCTTTAGTAGATCATCTAGCTCATTTGCAAACATCTAGCATCACTGTAAGCTTGTCAATGCCATCAATGGTGAGCAGGCCGAGTGCACCCTTGCCACCCACATGTCGACAACGAGCTAGGAGAAGAAACAGGCCTAGACAACATGTCTGGGAGAAAGCCAACACTCCACCGCCACTTCCTGTCCCAGCCGCGAGCGTTGCTAACCCATGGACCACACGCACAGACCGTGCCCAGCGCGCCAGCAACCATGCCGAGCATGTGCCAGAGCGCCGCCCTCGACACACGCCCACAGACCACGCGCCACCCTCGCCGCATGCATACACGATCACCACCGACCCAGGAGACCGCCAGACATCCTCGTTCGCCGCCCCATGCCTCACAGCCACCGCTCGCCGTCGAAGACGCCGCCTCTGCCGCACAGAGCATCGCGTGTTCCAGACCAATTGCCACCGCCCCTACACGCGCATTAAATCCGTAGAGCATCTCCAGGAGACCACCAAGCGATCGCCATCGCCGACCATGCCTCTAGCAGCCCGTAGCCATGTCGTCACTGTCGCCTGCCCATCCCGTTCGGTCTCGTCGTCGCGACTATAAATAGAGGCCACCCCTAGCCGAATTGAGCACACCATCTCACCCCCCCTCTTCACTGATCGTTCCACCCCGTTCCCGGAGCAAGGCGCGCATCACTTCACCGGAATTTCACCGGAGCCTGCCGCTGCTAGAGAAGAAGGGGGGCAGCGATTGGAGCCGCCCCAGGAGAAGCTGTCGATACCAGGAGGTTCGCCGTCGTCGACTTCGTCGTTTTCCCGCCTCGGCGACCCTCGCCTGAGCCCCGGTGAGCCCCCAACGACCCCCACCTGCCGCGTTAGGTTTCAGTCTCGCCGGCGTTGCCCAACGTCGACGATGACCCTCAACCATTAGATTAGAACCAGATCCCACGACTCATATTGCCCCGTACCGCTTCGCACCCCCTCGTCTCACTGACGCGTGGGGACAACAAGTTAACCAGCCCGCGTAAGCGCTATGCTTAGCAGGCCGGCCCAGTATCGTTTCCCGTGCAGCCCAGTCATTTGAATTTAACCTTTTCTATTTTATTTCAAAACCACTTCTACACCTAGATTCAAAAATCAACCCAGAGCGATTCAGTGAACCAAATTGAATGAAACCAATTTTGTTAGAAATGTCTTGAAATTCTGAATCCAAGCCCGTTGGATTTAAGTCATTTGGATCTAGATCATCCTTGGTAAAAATAACAAGGCAGAAGCTTTTCTGCATTCAAACATTTTTCAAATTTAAACCATAATAGCTTTTGAGTTGATTCCAACTCTCAAAAATCACATTTAACCATACCTTTCAACATATATAAAAATATATTGGTTTACTTACAGAAATAATGACCAAGTAATAAAAGAATGCCACATAGGCATTTCTAGTCACTTATTTAATTAAAATAAAAGGGTAAAACCTTATTAAATTGTGACACCACTTTAAATCACATTCCCATGGACTAAAATATGTGGTGATGACATGTGTCAACATGATACCATGTTTGGTTTGTAGAATACTAAATCTTAAGTAGTTTTTCAATGAGTAGAAATTACTTTTCTAAAAATAAAAGGAATTAAACCAAGCCTTAATCTTGTAATGTTAGTGATGATGCTAGATCATCTATAGGACCCTTTTGTGTGATGATTGCAAGTAGTTAAGTATTGTTTGGTGATTGTGTATATTGTATTTATTTATAGACGCTAGTACCGACCAAGGATACGGGGAGGAAGGAGGATACTACGAAGAAGAAGCCGAGGAGAACTTCAACGACTGCTCTGCACAAGGCAAGCCAATAATTGCAAGCTAACACTTGTAATTTAGCAAGCTTATACTGATAGTGATGCAAGCAAATACTTGCTTGTTACCATGCCCACTATATGCCTTAATCATATGTGATCATACCCACTTGATACCCAATCCTAGTTTTAGTTGCAAGCTTTCTATTTTTATTTCTTTATCAAAGCTACTTCCTTAGAGAGTACTTAAGTAACTTGTAGATACTAGAAATATTTTGAAGGTTGCATAAAGAGCATAAAATTTGGCCTAAGCTAGAAAATCTTGATGTCATCCTAAGGCATGAGATTGAACTTAGTTGAAACTCCACTAGTTCACCACCCCTCATTAGCACTCACCCCCACTTGTAGATGCTAGTGCTAAGCATAAAACTTGATCAACTTTAGATGTGAATACTTGTGGAAAAATGCTTATGAAAACCTTAGAATGATGGATCATTCTATTGAGAGGTTTTTACATGTGTTTCCGAACACCAGATGATTTTGGTGATGAAAATGTTGAGTCATGAGCCTTAGCCCCTTCACAGGAGAGGTGCTTATACTAGGGCGTGTAATTGAAAGGTTAGGATTGATTATCCGCATACTGAGTATGGTGAATTCAGGATTTGTTCCTGACGGATGTATCGAATGTTGTGGTGAAAGTGTATAATCTCTGCAGAGTGTCAAACTATTCTAATAGCCGCGTCTGCGGTTATGGACAGTTGGAGTGGCCATACTGTTCCCCCGTCAGATGTTTTCAAAATGACTTGTGAAATGAATTGAGACTTTGATTTGACCACAACAGGGTTGTGACATGAGATACAAGCTCCCACTTAGGTGATATAAAATCTGCAACTAGCATTCTTGTTTCAGCACTTAGTAGAAGTAAATCTGGCTTTTGCAAAACAACCCTAGAGCCTAGTGTCCTATTACAAAAACCCCCTTTACTTGTTAGTATTAGTTTGCGAGTACTTAAAGAGTACTCATGGCTTTGTCCCTGGCTATTCCCGTGGCCAGACTATGAAGAAGAGTACCTGTAGGATGGACCCCAGGAAGGTTACGACAACTAGGATCATCTCCCATCGTCAGCATTTCCTGTGACCCCGAAGATGGAGCTTCGCCTACGCTACCGTTATTTATTACGTATTCCGCTGCTTGAGTTGTATTAAGAACTGGATCATGAGATCCTTATTTGTGTAAGATCTTATGTATGGTTTGTAATGGATGATGTACTGTGGTATCCAATTCTGTTATGTCTCGCAAAAATGGTAATCCTGGGATTGCGATGTATGGCATAACAAGCATCTGGGATTAAAAATCTGGGTGTTGACACAGATCCTTCAATGCAAAATCCATACCGATATCATGAAGAAGAGCATCAATAGTTGAATGTGAGGAACTGACTACAACAATATCATCAACATAAACTAGAATGTAGATAGTTACTCCCCCTTTGTTGTAGAAGAACAACGAAGTATCAGTTTGAGATGCAGAAAACAAAGTTCCTGAAGCTTAGAACTGAGCCGATGATACGTCCAATTTGCATCACCATTATATATCATAATTTTCCTCTATTCATTGATATATTTCTTATTAAGAGGTGATACTTATGTATTTTCATCTGTTTTTTACATGTTGGATGATTCTTGGAGGATAAACTGCCGGAGTCAGGATTCTGATAGAAAAAGTGGTATTTTGAAGCAATTTCACGAAGATCAGAAAAATACCAGAAAAACTACAAAAAATTATATTTTCCCAGAAGATGAAGGATGCCAGAAGGATAGGCGGAGTTGGGCCACAGGGGGCCCACACACCCCCCAGGCGCGGGCCACCCTAGGCCGTGCCTACAGGGGATGCGGCCACCCTGGCCCACCTCTGGCTCCGCCCTCTCGCCTATATCTTCTCCTCGAAACCCTAAAGTCAGGGGAGCAACCATAGAAAGATTCCGCTGCCTCTTCGGGGCGGAAACTAAAGAGAGAGAAAGAGCTCTCCGGCAAACAGATTTTGCCGGGGAAATTCCTTTTCGGAGAGGGGAGATCGTCCCCATCAACACCATCATCAAGCTAGACTTCATCGGGATCATCATCATCATCCACACCATCATCTCCACCAGCACCATCATCACCACTCCATCCCGCTGTAACAATTGTGTTGAATCTTGTATAGTTTGTAGGGGAAACTTTCCCGGTGTTGATTACTATTGTAGTTAATGCTTTTGAGTGGAACCATTGAATTATTGTTTAGATTGCTATCCATCATTATATCATCTCTGATCTTGAACCATATGATCTCTCATGAGTGGTTCGTTTAGTTCTTGAGGACATTGGGAGAAGTCATGTTGTTAGTAGTGGAATTGTGTTGATGTATTATTCAATGGTTTAATATTTAAGTTGTGGTGCTATTCTTCTAGTGGTGTCATGTGAACGTCGACTACATGATACTTCACCATTTATGGGCCTAGGGGAATGCATTGTGTATTTAGCTACTAATTGTGGGGTTGCCGGAGTGACAGAATCCTGAACCCCCGTTAGGAAACCTTTGCACAAGGGAGTGTAGGATCTCAGAGTTTAAGGCTGTGGTTAGGTTTTTATCTTAATTGATTTCTTGTAGTTGCGGATGATTGCAAGGGGTTTAATCACAAGTATGTATTAGTCCAAGTAAGGTCGGTACATTAGCACAGGTTCACCTACACAACACTTATAAAACCAAAGAAGATTAATCAACTATATGAAATGAAAGCACTTGACAGTATTCCCATGTGTCCTCGAGAACGTTTGGTTCTCATAAGTATTACCACCGGGTTGTCCTTTGCTAAGAAAGGATTGGGCCACTTGCTGCAATTATTTGCTATCTTTATTTACTTGCACTTTATTTCCTTGCTTTATCAAAAAAACCTAAAAATCCATTTGCTAAGTATTTACAGAGATTTCCTGCTCCATACCACTAGTCAACACCTTTTGCTCCTCGTTGGGATCGACACTCCTATTTATCGAAAGTACTACGATACGCCCCCTATACTTGTGGGTCATCAAGAATATTTTCTGGCATTGTTGCCGGGGAGTGAAGCGCTATTGAAGAGTGGAACTAGTAAAGGAAACTTCTACTATGAGTATTTATTTTTATTTTTGTTTGTTACTTTGTTTCCAATATGGATAACCCACTTGGTTTCCTATTAGGGAAAGCTACTACCACTGTTAGGGTAGTAGATGAACCACCACCTATTGAGATAGATCCTTTTAAGATACCTACAAGAATTGTTGATCGTGTTATAAATAATTATTATCTTGGGGATGAAACTATCCATCCTGGTGATCATTTGCTTTTTATCCATGAATTATGCGGGTTGTTTAAGTGTGCAGGTATCACAACTGAATAGGTGAAGAAGAAGTTACTCTCTATATCATTGAAAGGAAGAGCTGGAGAATGGTATAAGCTGCTGAAGAATGGACAATCCATGGAATGGGAGGAAATAGTACCTCTCTTTTATTCTAAATTCTATCCTCCCAGTGAGATTCATAAGGATAGGAATCAAATATATAACTTTTAGCCTCGTGATGGAGAGAGTACAACCCAAGCTTGGGGAGATTGAAGTTATTAATGCTTAAATGTCCCATTCATGAACTCCCTAACAATATTATTAATAATAACTTTTATGCAAGGCTTTCTCTTCATGATAAAGATTTACTAGATGCTTCTAGCGCCGGATCATTCACACGTATGAAAGAAGAAGCTAAATGGGATCTTCTAGACCGTATTCAAGAGAACACTGAAGCATGGGAGAATGACAAAGGAAGATAGTCAGGTATAAAATATGATTATATGATTATGAATGCATTAAATATTTTATGGGAACTGATGACTTTCATGATATTAGTACTGAGTATGGTCTTGATTCTCAAGTTCTTGCAGATTGTTTTAAGGCCTTTGCATCTTATATTGAAATTCCCAGAAAGGAGTGGGACAAGTACCATGCACCTTATAAAGATATTGTTAATCATGTTCCTGTTAGAAGCACTGAAGTTTGTACTATTGATCCTATTTTTCCTGAACCTTATATTGAGAAAATCCCTTTTCCTGCTAAGGTAAAGGAACATTCTATCATAGCTAATGTGGTTAGCAAAAGTACAAACAAAACCGTGGAACCTAATGAGCAAATAACCTGTAGTATCCATTGTGAAAGATCTTGCCACTAAAAATATAGAATATGAGCACATTGTCTTCTGTGAAGACGCTTCTAATATTGTCTCTCATCCTAGTAAAGCTAGGAAAACTAGTGTCCCTGTGCTGTCTGTTAGAATTGGTGATCATTGCTATTATGGTTTATGTGATATTGGTGCTAGTTCTAGTGTTATTCCTTATGAGCTTTACAGAGAAATTATGCATAAAATTGGTCCTTGTGAACTTGATGACATTGACGTGGTTATTCACCTTGCTAATAGAGAGATAGTCTGTCCAATCAACATTGTAAGAGATGTGGAGGTTCTTTGTGGTAAGATTAAATATCCTTCTGATTTTCTAGTGCTTGGTTCTAAAGCTAGTAAAACTTGTCCTATCATTTTTGGTAGACCTTTCTTGAATACTTGTGGGGCTATTATAGGTTTTAAGAAGGAGAAATTTTTAACCAAGTTTGATGGAGAATCTTATGAGTTTAACTTTTCCAAATTTGCCAAAACTCCTTATGAAAATGAATTGCCAAATGAGGATTTCAAGGTTGAACAACTTGCTGCTATTTCTCTTGCTCCTAACAATGCCTTACAACAGTATATGGAAGATCATGAAAGTGAGGTCTTCATGAAGGAAAGAAATGAGATTGACAAGATTTTCCTTCGTTAACCTGAGATACTTAAGCATAACCTTCCTGTGGAAGATTTGGGTACCACACTACCACCTAAAGGGGATCCTGTTTTCGATTTAAAACCTTTACCTGATGATCTTAAATATTCTTATCTAGACGATAAGAAAATATATCCTATTATTAGCTCTAAACTTTCAGGAAAGGAAGAGGAAAGATTATTGGACATATTGAAGAAACACCGAGGAGCTATGGGGTATACTCTTGATGATTTAAAAGGGATTTCTCACACTATATGTCAGCATGCTATAAACATAGAGCCTGATGCAAAACCAGTTGTTGAACACTAACGTCGTCTAAACCCTAAGATGAAGGAAGTGATAAGAAGTGAGGTATTAAAACTTCTTGATGCTGGTATTATTTTTCCTATTGGTGATAGTAGATGGGTTAGTCATGTTCATTGTGTCCCCAAGAAAGGAGGAATAACTGTTGTGCCTAATGAAAATAATGAGAATATACCTCAAAGAGTAGTGGTTGGTTATAGGATGTGCATTGATTTTAGAAAGGTGAATAAAGTCACTAAGAAAGATCATTATCCCCTGCCTTTTATTGATCAGATGCTAGAAAGGTTGTATAAAAAGACTCACTTTTGTTTTCTTGATGGTTATTCTGGGTTCTCTCAAATTGTTGTGAGAGCACAAGACCAAGAGAAAACCACTTTCACTTGTCCCTATGGAACTTATGCTTATAGGCTTATGCCTTTTGGTTTATGTAATGCTCCTGCTACCTTTCAGAGATGTATGTCTGCTATCTTTCATGGTTTTTGTGAAGAAATTGTGGAAGTTTTCATGGACGATTTCTCCGTCTATGGAACTTCTTTTGATAATTGTTTGCACAACCTTGATAAATTTTTGTAGAGATGTGAAGAAACTAATATTGTTCTTAATTGGGAGAAATGACACTTCATGCTTAATGAAGGGATTATTCTTGGACACAAAATTTCTGAAAGAGGTATTGAAGTAGATAGAGCCAAAGTTGAAGCAATTGAGAAAATGCCTTGCCCTAGGGATGTAAAAGGTATTCGTAGTATCCTTGGTCATGCTGGTTTCTATAGAAGGTTTATTAAAGATTTCTCCAAATTTCAAAGCCCCTTACTAATCTTCTTCAAAAAGATGTACCTTTTGTTTTTTATGATGATTGTAAGGAAGTTTTTGAAACTTTGAAAAAAGCTTTGACTACTGCTCCTATTGTCCAACCACCTGATTGGAATTTACCCTTTGAAATTATGTGTGATGCTAGTGATTTTGCTGTGGTTCTATTCTTGGGCAACGAATAGATAAAAAGTTGAATGTTATCCATTATGCTAGTAAGACTCTTGATGCTGCTCAAAATAATTATGCTACTACTGAAAAGGAGTTCTTAGCTGTAATCTTTGCTTGTGATAAGTTTAGACCTTATATTGTTGATTCAAAAGTTACCATTCATACTGATCATGCTGCTTGTGATAAGTTTTTATTCCATATGGAAGGTTATGAGACAAAAAAGAGGAAGAAACGGAGTCCGGGTGGGCCACACCCACTAGTGGCGCGGGCCCCAGGGCCGCACCACCAGGGGTGTGAGCCCCCTAGAGTCCGTCTCCATCCCGTTTTCGCACAGTACCTTCCTTATGCAGTAAAACTTCGTAATATATACCCCCCGGATCCCCCAAGGTTCGTATCTCGTGTTCTTGTTGTGTTTTTCTTTCGATCTGTGTCTGTCAGGCAGATTATCAGTTTTAGTGCCACAATGTCTTCCTTTGGATCACCCATGGAGGATTCCTCCGCGGATGTCATCAACCCGTACATGTATGAGTTGAAGGTTCACCCCAAGGAGTTGTTACTCAAAGATGGGAAGGTGCAGATAAAAGAAGTACATGGTCCTAAAGGAGAAGGCAGTCTGGAAGATAGGATGGAAGCACTAGAGCAGGAAGTTTTTAGGTACAAGAAGATGGCGGAACACAAAGTGGACGTCATCCATAAGATAAGTTCAGAACTCATCGCCAAGCACAAGAGGGAGACTGCTGATCTTGGAGATGAAATCCTCTCACTCCATCTGACCACCAATCAATTGCAAGCATAGCTCTACGACATACAAAATCAAAACTATGAGTATGAGGCTAGGTTTAAACACATAAGCTCTGCTGCTAGTTTTAGGATATTTGAGACCAATACATCCTTTGTGGATGGGTAACCTTTACCTTGGAAGTCTGAAAATGACAAGGGAACACCACCACCACTGAAGGAGTAATTTGTCATCAGGTTTTGGCATCCCCCTGGCTTGTTGCAAGCTTGGGGGAGTGCCGCGGTATCACATCATTATCTTTTATCTTTTTACCCTTTTAGTAGAGTCATATCTTGAATAGAGAAGTTATCATATAGGATGGTTTGCATTGTGGAATTATCTCTCCTTTAGTTGGTTATCTATGTATCCCTTGGTGTGAGTGCCTTTATGGAATATTAATGAGAAGTTTCATCTTTTACCTTTTGCAATTCTTATTTTAGTTTATAATCTCTATTATATGATTGATCTTGTTGATTAGTATTGGTATCACTTTGGGAGCATCAAATAGATCTAAATTGGTTTTGGCAAACCGAGCTTTGGTCAGTACCAACACTTTTTGAGGTTTGAAAGGAAAAGAGAAAAGCACTTACAGGTATTTTGTATCATTTATTTTGTTTCTTGATTGGCTAATAAGCTTAGTATTATTTATTTAAGATCTTTTATGTGTTCAAGGAAGATTGCATGTTTGACTTTATCACTTGTATGTTTGCTTGTTTCCTTCAACTCTTTTGCTTGCTTCCCAGCCTTGCTAGCCAAAAACCTGTACCGAGAGGGATTACTTCTCATGCATCCAATCCTTTAAACCAAAACATGTGCCATTTGTGTCCACCATATCTACCAATTAGCATTATTGCTATTCCAAGTAAATTCTCAAGCTTCATCTATATTTCAAATTAAAAAATTCTTTTGTTATGTGAAAAATAGTTAGTAAAGCTCTCACGAACTTGATGACACACCTTTTTTTCTTGCCCCTAATAAACTTGAACCATTGTGTCATTGAAGTTGTATATGCTTGCACCTATACGTTGCGATTAGAAGAACTGTGTTGTCACGGGGAACTCTTTCAACACTTGTAAATATCTACCCAGGTGATATCATGATCTTTTGTTTGCGGATGTCGTCGGTGTGAAATAAAAGGGGAGCTTGTAAGTCCATGGAGTTATGTATGTGTGTTAGAGAAACGCCTGGGCCGCTAGCCTAAGCCATGCCTAATCATGGTGGAAACTTGCAACATCACCATAGTGAGAAATCTATGAAGCTTTCTTCTTATAAGAAAAAGAGACACATTGAAAAGAGGAAAGAGAGAAAAAGCACCATTTTCCCATGGTAAATAAGAGATTGCTGAGATGCTCATTGTCTGCTTGCCTTGTCATTTTGATATGGGATAGCTCCTGTATCATGTGCAAGGGGTACCCCGTTGGCTGTTTTCTATGATACGCATGTACTTACTATGACAAGAACTTACCGGTAACTAAAGTTGAGGAGCATGAGGAGCGGCCCTCGTACTCAAGGGACATGATATTGCCAACTTATATTTCGTCAAGCATATACTCCATCTTTGTTCACTTTAACCTTAATCACCTCAAGATGCTTATGATAGGGGCAATGAGAGCTCAAAGCTAGTAAGTACCATAATCTTTTGAAAGCTCTTTATGAACTTGAAATCCCTACTTCCCTCTGTGAAGGGACTTTCTTCTACTTCTTAGTTGAGTTTGTAAACCTATTCCTCTCTACCTCCAACAAGCATTTGAGCTGTTGTGTTTCAATCATTCATATGATGATTTATTCAATCATGTTCCTTATCTTCCTTGTTTTGCACAAGACTCTTATCTAAACAAGTATTACTTTGAAATCCATCATTGTGAAAAGCTTTTTATGTTTGAGAAAAGAGTACTCCTATTATAAATTTCTTTACAAAAAGCTTTGCTTGAAAACTGTTTACCAATTGTTCTCTGACCAAGAACAAAGTTTGCCATTTCCAATTATGATTTATCTTTATGCATCTTTATTGTGACTCCCATACTTGTTGCAAGTTAAGTCATATAATGGCGAGTTGCTTTCTTCTATGAGTTGTGTATTAGTAAGTGTGATGCTTCTTGTCCGTATTCTTTTTATCGACACTTCACTCCATAAACCCGTGGACATGTTTACCGAGCTTAGTTTTCGCTTGGGACAAGCGAGGTCTAAGATTGGGGGAGTTGATATGTCCATTTTGCATCACTATCCTATATCATAATTTGCTTCTATTATTTATATATTCCTTATTAATAGGTGGTACTTATGTTATTTCATCTGTTTTTGCATGTTGTATGATTCTTGCAGGATGAACTGCCGGAGTCAGGATTCTGATGGAAAAAGCGTTGTCTAGATGCAATTATCGCGAAGATCAGAAAAATACCAGAAAAACTACGGAAAATTATATTTTCCCACAAGACGAAGGATGCCAGAAGGGAGGTGGAGTTGGGCCAGACACTACTAGGAAATCCTTCATTAGTGGCGCATCAATATTGGTCTTCTGTGGCGCATGGCTGGGACGCCACTGTTATGTTGCCACTGATGAAAACTTCTGTGGCGCATTCCGAAATGCACCACAGAAGTCATGATACTTCTGTGGCGCATTTCGGTTGATGCGCCACAGGACAATGCGCCACTGAAACACTATGCGCCACAGAAGGTTAAAACGATGTGCCACTGGTTTGAGTATCAGGTATTAAAAAAATTGAAACTTGTCCAAATATACAATATTATATAGGTATTATACTATATTATACAGAAACAGTATATTTGACTTAGTATATGAAAACAAATATAATATAAACATGAATATAGTGCCATCACACTACTTAGAGCCCGAACGAGATAGAAAAGTGATCATCACATTACAATACAAGTCAAATGAAGTGGTTTATTACAAGTGTTTGTTACAAAGTTCACCATCTCATCACATTACAAATGAAGTGTTCATCTCGCCTACACTAGAATCAAACAGAATACAACTATGACGACGGTGAGCAAGAGAAAGAGCACTAGGAATATCTTCATCCGGTTCTCCTTCCATAGGTGGTTCCTCCACTTGGCTACCGCCTCCTCTTGAGTCGCGTATCCTTTGTAGCTGTTGCCGCTAAACTTGTTCACCTGTTTCTGACAGTCCTCCCACTCATCGTAGACTCTTGGAACCCAACCCTTGTACACCACGTACCACTTCGTCATCTCTATAGACAAGGCATATTAGTAAATCATGCAACAGAAAGAACTAAATTGGTTCACATGCATATATATTCACATAAACTAAAGCAAAAGATCAGTAAACATAGACGATAGCACATCAATCATAATCATAGAACTTCGACGACAACGACCACAATAGTGAAGTTTACAACATACGACCATGGTAGTATATAGTTTGTGACACAACACTACACACAGACATCTATGATAATTCTAGGCGCACACATCGATCAATGTTGAGAACTGCTAACGCTCGGCTTCGGGAATGGTAGATAGCCATCCTTCGTCATCCACGTCCTGTTGTCACCCTGTTGACGAAGAATATTTTCAATCTCCCTCTTAGTCAACCCTCTGTTGTGTTTTAGGACCCCTCCCCTCGTGTTGACATCTTCCACGATGATTTCCGACAACTTAACCTGGATGCGATGGTAGTCTTCTCTAAGATCATCATCGTCCCTTCGCGCCAAATATTCGGCCCATGCTTGGAAACTAGATGGCAGAGTTAGGTTCTGGCAATCCCGGACAACCCTTTAAGGTGATGCATGGTGTAGAGGGCCTCCTTGGCGCCGCCAGTAGCCGGCTCCTTGACGCAGGGGAACTCGAGCACATGCTTGATGTCACATCCCAAGATTTTCCAAATCTTGTAATGTGAAAATAAATTAATAAAATAAAAACTTTGTTTGATTTTTAGAGCCAGAAGAAACTTTTTGAATTCAATTGGAACTTCAAACCCATTTGAATTAAAATAAACCTAAAGAGATTTAAAAAGATAAACATTTAATAAAATGAAAATAAAAACATTTGGAAATACTATTTTGAAACAATTAAATGAAAAGATTTGTTTTCAAATGAAATAGAAGTTTTATAAATAAAGATTATTTAATAAAGGCCAATTTAAACCTTGACCAAACTTTGGGAATTAAAACATTTAGTTTGAATAAAAATAACAAAGGTTTATTTAAAATAAAATAATAAAGAATTAATATCAAAATTTATTATGAAAGGTTTTACTATTTTAATTAAAACATCAAGACTTATTAAATTGTTTAAAATAGGTTTTCTAAGTATTTTATATTCTCTAATAAAACCTACTAAAGTGTTTTGGCTTTGTTTTAGATTTCAAAATAAATATCTCAATAAAACAAATCCTATTGGATTTAATAATGAAAGTCCATTATAATAATTAATAATGGATACTAAAATAAAAGGTTATTTTGTTTTAAAACAAATTTCCAAATATTATATATTTCCCAAATTAAACCTACTAATTTGATTTTGAAAATATTTAGGTTTCAAATAAAGATTTTATTAATAAAAATCAAACCCTATTTGATTTGATAACTAATGCCATTTTATTTAATTATTAATGGACCCTATAATAAAATGTTATTTTATTTTAAACAAGTATTTTAAGTATTCTTTATTTCCAATTAATACCTACTGATTTGATTTGGAGAAATATTTTGGACTTTAAAAGGAGATTTATTAAATAAATCATACCATATTTGATTAAATAACTATGGTCTATTTTATATTAAATAGATCCTAAAAAGGAATAAAAATATTATTTATTTTGGAATGTTGGTTTATGTTGATAAACAGAACCAAGTTCAAAGAATTGAAATGTGCTGTTTTGAATTTATTTGGTGGATTGAATCATGTGTTTGAATAATCAAATCAGAAAATAAAATAGAAAAGAATAAAACAAATAGACAGAAAAAAAGAGAGGAAACAGGCCCAGCCCAACAGTCCCACAGCCCAGATTCCCCTCCCCCGAAGCGTTACTTTTCTCACCCCAGAAGCAACCCACGCAGACACCGACTGGTGGACCTCTCCCCCACTCTTTTCCCCACTGACCAGCGGACCCCACACCTACTGCTCTTCTTCCCCACCCCGCGGACTGGTTCTTCCCTTCTCCTCGCCGTTGCAGACATAAATTCCTGGCTTGATTACGCCTTAACGCGACGACCTTTACTCGCAGTGATCGCACACCTTAAAGCGCCAGTCTCCCCTCTCCGTTTCCCCTCTGGTTCCAGTTCCTCTCCGCCCCAGTGCTGCTCCAATTGGCCACTGCAACCTCACCAACTCCGGCGACCTTCTCCAGCGAAATCCGACCAGCACACACCACCCCGAGCCTCCCCGAGCACCCTGGAAGCTTCCCCACTCCCAGACCTTCCTCCCCGTACCACCCATTTGACCGCGGGCGCCCAGAGCACCGACCTCGACAACATCTGGCCGCGCCGCCGCGTCTGCCTCACTCCGGTGAGTACCCCAGATGGTTTCCGTCCGCCCTTTCCACTCTCGTTCACGCGCACAGCGTTGCCTTGACCTCACGCATCTGACCGCGCCTCCGTTTTGCCTTAAGGTGGTCTCCAGTGACGTCCTCGACCTCGACCAGAGCCGCCCGTCGCCAGTAGCAACTCCGGCGAGGGATTCTGCTCGTCCCCGTGAGCCCCTTCATCAACCAGTGGCAAGTTGAGCATCCCCGTACCACGACGAACACAGTGAGCCCCCTCTCCTCCTTCCTCGTTTCCAGTTTCGCTAGCGCCGCCGCAAACTGGCCGCTCCGCCGCTCGCCGTTGTTATCACGCCGCCAGTTCGTGACCGTTTGATAGGAGCCGTCCGATATCAATCAAGCGGGTGAGATAGAACGACTTAAACGCGAAGGGGTACCCGATCTGAGCCACTCGATTTAACTAGATCCAACGCCCCACAGCCGCGATCCAACCGAAACGGTACCGACAAATAAGAAGCTGCCGCGTGTCACCAGTTGGATTGAAATTAGAATTTGAAATCAGAATTATTTGCAAACTTCAAACCCTTATAACTTTTGATCCATACGTCCAAATTTGACAAATTTTATATCAAAAGATTCAGGAGAACAAGCCCTAGCCAACCCTACCCTTAGTTTAGCAAATAGTATTTGATAGATTGTTTGATTTTGCAGATTCTTTTGTGTGCTTGCTAACATTAGAAAAATCATTTAAAAATGAATTTTGAGATCAAACCTTTGCCAATTAGTTTGTTGTGACCCTACTGACCCTAGGAACCAACTCTTGGTATTAAAAATGATTTTGGTAAGATTTAGGTTAGATTACTTGGCTTAGTCATTTTCTAGCCAAATAAAAAGAATAGTTTTATTATGAAAATGTGTATGGAAAGAAAACTTTGAGAAAATAGTTTGGACCAAACTTACTGACCCAAAAACACCAAGTTTTGCAATAGCAACTCATTTGGTGAACCCTATAGACTAATGCCTTAATAAAAATATTTCTATACCACATAAAATAACACTTTGCTTTGAAAATGGTTTTTAAGTGAAACCTTTTGCAAATGACTTAGCCACTTTAGAGAATGACCATTAGATGAACCCAAATGACTATGACCCACTAGGAACCACTTTTTCAAACAAAACAAAGCTTGGCATGCTTGCATGCATTTCTTGGACTTTGTTATTTATGTGTGTTGTTTTGCTTGATTGGTAGATTGAGATTGTGCCTTGCTTGATTTATTTGTAGTGACTTGAAGAGTGTGATTGTTGCAAAGATCAAGAAGTGAACCTATACTCTACCAAAAAGGCAAGTGATGCTTCATACTTTTTTCCCCTTACTTTCACTATGCATTAGTGATTTTGCTAAGTAAACTTGCATGGATTTTGCTAAGTATAGATCTTGCTATAGATTGTTTGAGTGGTTGAGTGGTTCACAATGCCATGGCTTGGATTGTGTATCTCACTTGTGGAATGCCACCCAGGAAACAAAGGGATTTGAGATGTCAAATGTTGAGAAGCTTCAAGTGCAACCACTTGGCAATATGGGCTCTGCCATGATCATATAGGTTGCAAGAACTTAGCCATATGGACAGTGGGTGGTAGTGTTTGATAGGTTGGAACGCGTCCATTTTGGTCTAAGGGAAGGCTTCTGAAAGATCTTGTCTTGGGAAACCAAGTCTTGTGGGGAAAGTGCACCACCTCTGCAGAGTGTAAAATCTAAGTACTTAGCCATGTCCCTGGTAAAGGACAATTTGAGCATCAAGACATGGAAGCAATCAAGAATCTCATCATTCAAATTTCTAAAGTTAAAACTTGTGGATTGAACAAGGGTTGTTTGAATTCTTCAATCATTGATGGAGAGATGGCTTGGTACAAGGATCTTGAAATCTTTGATTGAGGAAAATGATTTTGTCAAGCAAAAACTTAGTATTTTCAAAATGATAAGAAAAATCTATTTGGATCAATGCAAGCCTCAACTCCACTTAGCCAAATGCATATAGATGATAGACTCCACTATACTACCATAGTATCACTTGCCAATACAATTCAAATGTATTGACCCTTTGTGGCTGTAACTTGTATGTTGCAGGTTTGATTGATTTTAGTGAAGATTGTTTGATTAGGATTACAAAGTCTACAACCAACATCTGCCTGTGGCACTTTGAAGATGAAGGACCACTTGGCCATAGTTATTCCGCTGCAATGTAATGAAATAGCCTAATGAGCTATGTTTGATGTAATAAACTTATGTTATTCCTGGTTATAAAGTTATATTATGACCTTTGTTTCTTGATATTACATCTTAACTGTGGATGCTAGCTATTGATCCAGGGACTAGCATTGTAAACACAGGAGGCTCTATCTTATTAAAGATTGGGACCCCTACACCTTGTGGATATGCTCTGGATGTGAAGTTACTTTTATCTAGTTACATCTACTTGGCTAGTGAAACTTGCCCCTCCTTGTTGTTTATTTGACTTATGGCTTAAAATTATGAAAGATATATCCTTTCATATTGGTGAAACTTGCCCCTTAAAAGATTACTCCATGATGAACCTTGAACAGTGCACTTCACTATCAAATCTAAGAGTAAAATAATTCTAATCCTTAACTTTTTTTAAAGTTTCTGTTTATTTTGCAGGTACTAGACTTGAAGATCAAGACTTTAGTTTAGGTTTTTCTTTTCCTTTATATAATAGTCACTTGTAATATATCTCTGATTCAATTGTAATCTTTAATTTATTCATTTGTACTTTTTATTTTTATTCTGTTGTAATAAATATTGTACTATTATTCAATAAATAAAGTTTATTCTTTTATTTCTTAACTATTGTAAAGTTTGTTGCTCATTTACATAGGTTACATTTTTTTATAACTTATTTATTAAAGTTATTGAATAAATATTCATTGTATTGATTAATTTATTTCATTTAAAGTTTGAGTCATTAATTGTTAACTCTTGATTAAATCAAATCACTCAAACCTAATTCTTAATCCTTTTGAATTATAATTAAAACACTCAAGTTTTAAATTCAAATTTTATTTCCCAAAACACTCTAATCCACAAAGATCATATCCAAGTCTATAACAATCATCCTTCAAGACTATACCTAATCTCAAAGCATGAAAGAAACTTTGATCACTTTAGGTTTTTATTTGGAAAAAAATTTACCCACATTTTCACAGATGAATGCATGCAATATCACAAATTCCTAAATCTACCCTTCGTTGGTTCCTAAATGCTAGGATGTTACAGACTTCCCCCCTTAAATTAAACTTCGTCCCGAAGTTTGTTGAGATGTACCTGAATAGTTCTGGATATGCTTTTCTTAAATCCTCTCCTTTCTCCCAAGTGGCTTCCCTTTCAGGGTGATGTTCCCACTGTACCTTGCAGTACTTGATTGCCCTATTCCTCCACCTTTTCCAGTTTTCTTCCAAAATTTTACAGGGCTTTTCAACATAGGTCAAGTCTGCTTGTAGTTCTATCTCCTGATGTGTGATTGCATCATCTGGAACTTTCAAACATTTATGAAGTTGTGACACATGGAAAACATTATGAACTTGAGCCAATATTGATGGTAACTCTAAAGCATAAGCTATAGTTCTGTTCTGACTCGGTATCTTGAATGGTCCGATATATCTTGGACTCAATTTTCATTTAACTCCGAACCTTTTCACCCCTTTCATTGGACTTACTTTCAAATATACCATATCTCCCACTTCTGGATGCCAAGATCTTCGACTTTGATCAGCATAACTTTTCTGCCTGCTCTGAGCTATTTTCAGTCTATCCCTGATCTTATCAATGATATCTTGTCTTTCCTTGATATAGTCTGGTGCAAACTCCTTGCTGCTTCTAGGCTCATACCAACATATTGGTGATCTACATTTCCTTCCATACAGAACCTGATATGGAGCTGCCTTCAGACTACTCTGATAGCTATTATTGTAGGAAAATTCTGCCAATGGTAGATGATCTTCCCATGTACCTCCAAAATCTAATGCACAAACCCTTAACATGTCTTCTAGTATTTGATTTGTTCTTTCTGTTTGACCTCCTGTCTCTAGATGATAAGTTGTGCTAAAGTCTAACTTTGAACCAAGTGCTTCATGCAATTGCTTCCAAAATGCTGAAGTAAACACTGATCCCCTATCAGTTACGATCTTTTTGGGCACTCCATGCTTACTTACTATCTCTTTGATGTAAACTTCTACTAACTTCTCGACATTATCTTTCTGATTTACCAGAATAAAATGTGCACTTTTAGTGAGTCTGTCCACAATTACCCATATCATGTCCTTCCGTTTAGGTGTCATGGGCAATCATGTGATGAAGTCCATACCTATTTCCTCCCACTTCCATTCGGGAATTTCCAAAGGTTGTAATGGTCCTGCTGGACTTTGATGTTCAGCCTTCACCCTTTGGCAAGTATGGCATTCTGATACCTATTTAGCAATGTCCCTTTTCATGTTATTCCACCAGAATAGTTCTTTCAAGTCCATATACATCTTAGTACTTCCTGGATGTATAGAATATGGTTTTTCATGTGCTTCCCTGAGTATGACATCATGAATCTCAGTCACATCAGGAACATAAAGACGGTCTTGAAACCATAAAGACTCATAATCTCCAAGGCGAAAAACTGATTTTTGCCCTTGAGATATCCTCCGAATTTCCTCAGCAATGAAAGGATCTTCAGTTTAATGTCTAAAAATTTTGTGCTTAAGATCACTGTCCTACTCTGCAACTACCTGCATAGTAGCTAATCCTCCAAGAACCTCTGTTCTAGTGAATTGAAGATCTAATCTTTCCAAGTCCATATGTAACTCTTTTGGTAGCTCCCGGTTGCTAGGCTGAATATCTGCACTTTTGCGACTTAAAGCATCTGCTACAACATTTGCTTTTCCTGGAGTATAGTTTACTGTTAAATCATAATCTTTGATTAATTCCAACCAACGCTTCTGCCTCATATTCAATTCCTTTTGGGTGAAGAAATATTTGAGACTTTTATGGCCAGTGTATAACTCACATCTGTCTCCATAAAGAAAATGCCCGCATCCTTTCAGCGCAAAGACTACTAATGCTAACTCTAAATCATGTGTTGGATAACTGACTTCGTGTGGTTTCAGTTGTCTTGAACCATAAGCAATCACCTTACGATCTTGCATTAACACACAACCCAAACCTTCTTTAGATGCATCACAGTATACTGTGAAGTCCTTCCCTGTTTCAGGAACTGCTAAGATTGGAGCTGTGGTTAACCTAGTCTTCAAGTCCTGAAAACTTGCTTCACACTTCTCATCCCAATTGAATGGTGTATTCTTTCCTAAAAATTTGGTCATTGGTCCAGCTAATTTGGAGAAACCTTCAATGAATCTCCGATAATAACCAGCCATTCCTAAGAAACCTCGAATTTGCTTCACATTGGTTGGTGCAGTCCACTCTAGTACTGACTGAACTTTAGATGGATTTACAGCAATTCCATCTTTACTGATCACATGGCCGAGGGATTCTACCTCATCTAGCCAAAATTCACATTTACTGAACTTAGCATAAAGTTTATGTTCCCTTAAATTCTGCAATTCCATTCTTAAATGATCAGCATGCTCTTCCTTATCCTTGGAATATATCAGGATATCATCAATGAAGACTATGAAGAACTTATCCAAATATGGCATGAAGATTTTGTTCATCAAATTCATGAATATTGCTGGTGCATTGGTCAAACCAAATGGTACGACCAGATACTCATGGTGTCCATATCTTGAGACAAATGCTCTCTTTGGGACATCCTCAGGCTTGATTTTTATTTGATGGTATCCAGATCTTAGGTCGATCTTTGAAAATACTCCGGCTCCTTTCACTTTATCAAACAAATCTTGAATCCTTGGTAAAGGATACTCATTCTTGATAGTAATGTTGTTCAGATTTCTATAATCTCCACACATACTTCTTCCACCATCCCTCTTATCCACAAAGATTACTGGTGTTCCCCATGTGGATACACTTTCCTGGATAAACCCTTTTCTGGCTAACTCATCTATTTGCTCTTTGAGTTCTTTTAATTATTTTGGTCCCATCTTATATGGTGCTTGAGTTATTGGTGTTTTACCGGGAATTAGATCAATAGTGAACTCTAGGCATTCCAGGTAGCTCTGCTGGAAAAACATCTTGAAATTCATTTACTATAGGAATATCTTCCAATTTGACCTCTTTCATCGAGTTCAACTGCAGATCCACCATAATATGATTATGCTTATCTTCTTGGTAAACTATCCTTGCTCCACTTGGAGTTTTGATTGAGACAGTTTTCTCCTCACAATTTATCTGAGCCCCATGTTCCATCATCTAGTCCATCCCTAGCACTACTGCAATTCCCTTCAAAGGAATCACATAAAGGTTTGCAAAGTATGTACAACCACATATCGACATAACCTGATCTTGTTTAATGTGGCGTACAATCACATTCCCCCTGCCGTAACTACGTCATAGGGTTTTCTAACGTTGCCCTTCTAATCCCGAACTTATCATAGAACTCTTCAGAAATGAATGAAGTACTTGCACCAGTATCAAATAGAACTTTGCCGGGATTGGTAAGGATATTGAGCGTACCTATCACTGCATGCTCTGAATTATCCACCTCCTCTAGGGTTGCGCAATTCAGCTTCCCGGTAGGTCTGTTCCTCTTGCCATTGTTGTTCTTGACATTATTTTCTCCTCGATTGGGTTGCCCATTTCCTCCACTGGCTTGTCCTCCTCCCTTGTAGTCCAACCTCCTGGTGGTTTTCTCGGACAATCGGGATTGATATGCCCCTTCTGACCACAACCGTAACAGATCACTACAGGCTTTTTGCATTCCCTCTGGAAATGCCCTGGAATTCCACAGTTGTTACAAATAACATTCCTCCTAGGATTTGCTTGATTTCCACCACTGCCCTTGTTATTGTTACCGTAGGCCTTGTTCCGGGGTTTGAACTCCAGATTGGGTTTTGGTTTACTTGCCTGAATTCTCTTGGTTTCCTTCTTGGCTCTCTTCCTCCTATCCTCTTAGACATTCTTGTAGTCATCTTCAAAAGTAATTGCTACATCCAGCAATTGTTGATAAGTTTGCTTATTAGCCAACCTTAGTTGCATTCTCACAAATGGATTTAACCCACGCAGGAAACGCTTCTTCTAATTATCTTCTGTGTTAACATCCTCCTTAGCATAACGAGACAGTTGACTAAACTCCTGGAAATACTTCATGGCACTAGTATATCCCTGCTGAAGCTCCTCAAATTCTCTCCTCTTCAACTCCATAACACTCTTTGGAACATGATATTCACGGAATCTCTGCTTGAACTCCTCCCAGGTGAGCTCCCTTCCTGGTTGTTGCATGGCCAACTGATTTTCCCACCATGATGGTGCAAGTCCAGTCAGAAGATGAGTTGCATACCTAAATTTATCCTCATCATTGCAACCTACAACCTTCAACTTTATTTCTGTATCTGCTAGCCAATCTTCTGCATCCATTGGTTCAGGAGCTGATGCAAAAGGTAACGGCCTTGCATTCTGGAAGTCAGATAGACTCACTCCTCCACCTTCAGGTGCCCTCTGATTTGCTCGTCCTAGCAACTCTTCCATGAACTTGTTCTGGGTTTCTTACATCATTTGCATACACTGCATAAAGTTCTGCTCCATTAACGGCCTCATTGGTGGTGGTGGTGGTAATGCTCCCTGATTTTCTGCATCTGCATCGGCCTTCTCTTTGGTCTCACGTTCCATCCGCTGCTGTTCAGCTTCGGTTTCTACACCTATATCCATGACCCTCTAGTCCTGCAACATAAAGCGAATACTCATAATTACATCATGCACATGTGTTCTGAGCTCGACTTTACGCACAGAACTAGTCACACAATAAAGATCCAAAGAAAATCCAAATATGCATTTCACATATTATACATAATATCATAATAATACAAAGTCGTTACAACATATACCATATAGGTATAATCACAACTCTACCTTATTTATCTAACTATCTTATTTCTTAGAGTACAATACACGGTACTTGATACCTCTAAATAGTTGCCTACTTCTAGTAGTAACTACGCTCATCATACATGCCTGGTGTCCAACCATGATGACGTGACGTTCGTCCCACAGTTTGTGGAACAAATGACCTTCCAGAAGGAACATACTCAGTATCTGAAGTGTCAGGACTTGAGTCATTACTCAACCTGAGCGCATTAACTCCCTCTAGCTCAGCTGAAAAGTCTTCAGAAACATTTTCAACATTATCTCCCAGTTGCATCTCCTGAGCTTCATCCCTTGAGTTGTCAATAGAATATGCAGATCCTGCTGATCCCCAGGTGCTCCTTTGGGCAAGATAGTTAAACACCGGATATTGTATATTCCCTGGGTTTTGAGAATATGTTGATGATTCAAACACTCTCTCCTTAGGATCTTCTTCTTCATCCTGATTATCAATCGACATGGAATTTCTACTACTGTTACTAGGGTTAATTCTTGCACCCATCTAGCTAGATTGTCCAACATTTCTATCAGAAGCATCTGTGGACATCTGGCGTTCATGAGATCCTTCATATGATCCCCTTATCCAACCATCAGAATTCTTAATAGGAAGTTCTGAATCAGAACCATCCTCTGAACCTTGTGGTACTGCATAGCTCATATCCATAGTAGGATCATGTATAGGTTCAGGACTTGGTGAATAAGGATATGGTGTAAAAGATTCAGGATCTATAGATATATCCTTAAAGATAGGTTTTGCACTACTACTTGCTTCCTTCTCCAACTGGATTGCTAACTGATTCCTCCTTTTCGGCTCAGTTAGATCCTCCAAAATGTCATTTTTATCTTCGACAATCACTTGATGTGTTTTATAAAAAGACACAACGAGTGTTCGGTATCTATCCATAAACTTGGAAGCTAACTTAGGATGCTTCTTAACCAAAGTAAGATGATCCGGTACTGGCTCCGAGTCTATAGAATCATGAGGTATCACAGAAAATGTGCTACCTTCCAACTCCTTGGCTTTATGCTCCCGGATATTAGCTATGGCCTCCACAATAGCAACATGATATGCTGCTAAGTGACTCCTACCTTCACCTATAGGTAAATCATGATAAAATCCAAGCTCCTCTAGGAGTTGAATACTCACACGATACTTGGATAACATCCGGCCATCATAATAGGTTATGGTATTCACTGGAATTCTAGTTGGACAACTAAAAATCTTTAAACATTGACTAAGCTGGTCTATGAATGATCCTTGATAATCATCAAGAGTCTCCTATTTCCTTACCAAAGTCTGTTTTGGAAACTTTGGTGGCATAGCTCTATATATCAAGAAAATAATTTTTATTAATAACCAATAATATATTCCATCATAACAAAGAATTATCGCACTAAAACATATAACAGAATATTCTCATTTGAATACCCATTATATTTATTTTAGAGAATTCTTTATCGTTGCTACACTCTCCTACAGGTAATACCCTTACTTGGTTTCCAACCTAAGGTCAAAGCAATTTACTCTGATACCAACTGCGGTGACCCAGCATACCACTGCATGTGTAGTACACTATAGTCGTTGACATGACATCCACATAACACCGTTCTGTAAATATCACATCCCTCAGAGTGGTACAACAGAAACATTGTGGGTCCATATGACAAACATTCACACATTATTATTATTACAATACCAGAAGTTCGAGACTTCAAAAGGATTCAACTTACAAACCAAAATATAAAGTGTTTCAGCGGTATTTAAAAGTAGCAACTCCAACTAGGAGTTGAGCTCAGCAGCTTATTCTATAGAGTTCATGCTGCTCGGCTCTGTCGGTTACTACTAACTAGGATACTTAGTTTGACTCGTTATCATCGACACCATAGCAGATTTCGTAATCCACTCCTTCAACACCTCCTGACAGGTCAGGCTCCTCGTAGAACACATCTTCTTGGCATTCGGCTGCATACATTGGCACGTCTTCGGGATCCTCAGAGTCTAAGCAAGGGATCAAAGGAAAGGATGAGTAACAACGTTAGCCAACAAGTTCATTATATGCAAGGTGGGAAGTTTGATGCTCTAACTACCACCTCGGACTATAAGTCCTTGGCACTATGCAGTTTTTGTAAATCTTTCTTCAAAGATTGATTTTATTATGAAAATCTATGACCATCAGCCTTCACAGGTTGACCAGAACTTTCATGGAGTTCCTTTCCTGCCGCGTTCGCAGCTCCTTCCCAGAACAGGGAGTAACAAGTTACAATTCTTACACTCTACAGAGGTGCATTACTTTACGCATGAGATATCAACTCCTTGTTGCACAACCGGGCGTAATTTCTCGTACACAATTCCATGATGTAGGGCCCAGTAGTTGGTCCAAGCCAATCACTGCCCCTTCGCGACCTTGCATGCCTACTTGGTGTACACCATGTCCACATATTGAATTTCGGCAATGGTTTGTACATACTGTTAGATGCCAGAACTATCGTGGGACGTTGAGGGTTCCCACCCATATGCTGCATATCCTCTAAGAATTACCAATTAATATGCACGCTACAAGGATAACAACCACAACCTGCACATCCGGCTACATGCGAGAGGAAGATACAGCTGACTTCTCTGTCCCATTCCAAATCTCATGGCTAACGCATAATATACGGCGCTAGAATCACTGATGGCAGGGGTTATTAACTCCCTAATTGATCATCATTATTGCAAATAGAACCCTAAGTTCTATTGCTCCATTATATCATCACTTAGGATGATATCTATGATTTCTTTATTTGTGAAAATAATATTTTCTTTCTTTGGAGTGTATATGATAACACACAATTTGCAAATACTTTAATAAAGACTCTTCAAAGGATATGAGCAAGTGATGAACTTGCCTTGTGATTGCAAGGTAGTGAAGTCTGATGCTTGCACTGGACCTTGAGCTTCTATGTCTACAAAAACATCATTATTGCCCGGTAAGGACATTATTTAAAGAAGCAAAATGATTATGCAAAGTAATGTAATGCATCATTTAGCTTTATATGTATTCTTCCCCATTTATTTAAATTATAAAAATTCTTTTAATAATAAATAATTTATAAATATTAATTGTTAATATTTATTGAATATTGTATTCTTTTATTTTATTTCAATTTATTTGCATTTTATTTACATAATAATTTCTTTAAGAATTATCATTAAATACCAAAATATGATATTAAATATTTCTTTAGTATTTTTTAAAATACTACAATATTAATATATAATGAAAGTGATTTTTATTTTTTTATCATCTTTCAATAATTTTGTAAAATTCCATAAGGAATATATATATTACAAAATTCTTAATAAAATTTATATGTCTAAAAATTTTATTTCTTAATTTATTTGTATAGTTTGGATTATTGTGAATCCAAAAATATTTTATTTACAATTTTTGGATTTTTATTTTATTTTCTAGAATTTATTTAACTTCAGGGGCATTTTGGTATTTTCCTATTTATTAAAAATAGCCTTTAGGTAAATGGGCTGTTTGTTTGGTTTATTGGGCCCTGGTGGCCCAATAGGATAGAACCAAAACCACACCTCAAAGGGGTTTTGGCCCATTCCATCCCACTCCCTCTATCACTCGCTCGACCTTATCCTCCTCTCCTCCTCCTTCTCCTCGACCCCGTGGTCGATGGCGCCGCCGCCGTGCTCTGCTCGCCGCCGTGGTCCTCCCTGGCCGCTGCCTTGATGCAGGGCGAGGTTGTCGATCATGCGCTACCCTTCTGTCCAATTCGATTTGGCTATAGAGCTTTCCCGTGGCCAAACTAGCCTCATCCCGAACCCTAGGGTTTGGGGTGATGCGGTTGTTGTCGCCGCCGTTGATGTCGTGTGCTGTGGTGGTGCTCCTCGCCTCCAGGCGTGGCTATGGTCGCCGCCATGGTGTTGTGTGGGTCGCAGCGCCCCTTGGGGTGCTCCCCGTGCCGCCATGTTCGTCGGCCTCCTCTGCTTCCTCTTCTATCCTTCAGCAAGGACCATAGGTAAGTTGTTCCTCTTCCCCTCGTGCTCTCTGTGCTAGGCCATCTCATGCTAAATGTTGGTAGCGACCATTCCTGGCTAGTGTCATATCCTGATTAGGATTATTTGTTCTGCTTAGGGTTGAAATCCCTCTGTTAATTGAATATCTGATGAGTTGGATCATGTATTGATGATCCTTAAACTTGTTGAGTGGTGACTTACTGTGGATTTCTGCTTATGTTTAGCTTTGATGATGCTAGTGGCTTATCAACTGGGTCCCATTGTTAACTTTGATATGGGTCAGATGATAAGGTGGCTTTGGAATTGTTGTTTGGAGATTCTAGTGGTTTGAGAGCTCATCACTAACATTACTTAGGTGCTGATAGTGAGCTCTGAATGATGAGGTCACTGTATATTGAGTTATTGGCTTATAGATTCATATAAAGTTTGAGATCAAATGGTCTATTACAGTGATGATATATATATGAATATTCCTGGTTATGATTCCTCTGATTAAGAACAGGAAAATGATTTATAGTTGGTTGGTTGTATCGGTGAAGATTGGATGCTTAACCTGCTTAGTTCAGAACTGTTCTTGTGACACCATTCTAATATGGCACGCAAGACTAGATTCTATTACTTGGTTTGGTTTTGTTCAAGCTTAAGATGAGTTTGGCATTAAAGATAAGTAGAAACTTCTTTCCTTAATTCCCTAAGACCTATGATGTTGGTATGAGGTTTAGGGATTTGACCCTTCTCTTATTATTTCTCATGGTTTGGTTCTAGTAGTGATACCAGCTATTGATTCCTGACTTAAAGTTTGGGTAAAAATGATTTGTAGGCTTGATGAATTATATGAATTCATAAGATGAATTTCTAAGGTGCTACTCCTATTTAAGAGGTGTGCCTAGAAGTAGGGCTGTCAACGACTCAAACTCGAGGGAACATTGTTAAGCTCGGCTCGAGCTCGGTAGAAGCTCGAGCCGAGCTCGAGCGAGCCTAGGTTGACCTTCGAGCCTACATCTAAGCTCGAGTTCGGATCGACCAAAGCTCGAGTAGGATTGACCTCGGTTCGTTGAAGCTCGGTAAGAAAATTTTAGTACATCGACATGCAACTACATAGCAAGAAAATGGTAGAGCTTGAAAACGGAATAACAGAAATGGCTTGGAGTTTCATATAATAGTAATACCGTGCCAACATGCCAACATAATTATTTTAGCGGTCTTAACAACAGATGGAATAATAATAGTAGTCTCAATTTTGCGGCTGTACAAAAATCACGAGCTTTATCGAACTGTTTGAGTTCGGCTCGATTAAGCTCGCGAGATCGAAAATAGGCTCGAGCTTGGTTTGTTAGAGAGACGAATCAAGCTCGAGACGAGCTGTTAACGCGCCGAACTCGCATAGTTTGTAAGGCCCAAACTTTTTTGACAGCCCTACCTTGAAGTTTAGATTTTTTTGGCTATATTCATTCTTGAAATTTAAGCTGTAGCCTGATAAATAGGATAAATGATGTTGTCCTGAGATCCTAGGTAGATCTATATAGTCTTCTGGTTGCTTTAATATTTAAAACTTCCATGATGAATTCACCCCACTTGGGTGTTTTTCTGAGAAGTGGAGTATGAGACAACTCATAAATATTTGTCTAGCTTAGACAGATAGATTATGTGATGGTCTGTTACTACACACCACACTTGGTTGTTGTTGTTGATCTTGTGGCTAGCTTGATCTGGTGCTTCCCTTGGTACTTCCAGTTTCTGGCTTGTCCTTGATCTAGCCCTCCATCTCCTGGTCCTGGTGGCTTGATCTTGGTCTTGCTATCCACCTGATCTACCCCCTCCTTATGTCACCATTTTGGTGATGTGATCCAGGGTTTTGATTGGTGTGATCTTGCTTGGCTTTGATTTGGTTCAGCTGGGCTGCTGTTCTTGGTGTGTATGAACAAGAAAATGGTGTGGGGATGCTTCCCACGGCCGTGTTGATGGTTTTGTGTGTGTGGAGCTGTTACTGTGGTGCTGACAGCACACACCATGCAGTTTGGTGTGTGTGTTGCTTGTGTGTCTGCTGCACACCTTGTGGATATGCTCTAGATGTGAAGTTACTTTTATCTGGTTACATCTACTTGGATGGTGAAACTTGCCCCTCCTTGTTGTTTATTTGACTTATGGCTTAAAATTATGATAGATATATTCTTTCATATTGGTGAAACTTGCCCCTTAAAAGATTACTCCATGTAACACCCCGGGATTTCCCCAACTAGAAAATTGCTTGTTATTTTATTTTTGCATCATCATAACATCATGTGCATAATCTTGAACATCATATCACCATGCATGGTTCATCATTGCTTGCATTGTTGTTGCAATTGTTTACTGGTTCACATATGCTCTTGTCTATGTTTCATGTATCTCTTAATCTTGTTATCACCTCTATGTTGTTTTGCTTCCCTCTATTCCCTGTTTGGTTTGCTTTGGGCCCTTCTTAGATGGAAGGATAGTATTTTGAATACAAATGCGTTTGGGTTTAATGCCCCATATCTATATTTTGTTTTACCTACTTCTCTTATTCTTGTAAAAAGATGACCGAATGCATATACATGGTCATATTCTTGATACTCTTCCGCTCTCTCTTATCTCTGTTTACTTGGATACAAAATATATGTTCTAAATCCCTGTAAAAAGATTCAAAACAATTCAAAATGGTTTACATAGAAATCTTATGTGTGCTTTTTCTTAAATCCTCACTCCTTTCTCTTTTCCTTTTGTTTATGCCCAATCTGATCAGCCATGTTTGTGCTACTGATTCTAGGCCTCCTACTTTTCAAATCTGGACAAAAATATTGTAGCAAGGTTCAGTCTTTAGGCAAGCAGCAGCAGTTTCAGTAGATAGCAAAGTTCAGAGTAGCAATAGTAGTGGTCGTTTCCTCTAGGAGCATTAGCAGCAGCAGCGCAGTTCAGGGTTCAGTTAACGTTGCACCTTGAGGTTCAGAGCTACAGAGCAACAACAGCAGACGATCAATATTGCCCTATTCGTCCATCTTCCAACTCCATCGAGGCCCATCATCCCTGCGAGCCCGGTCCCACCCCACGCCTCGCCTCTCTCTTCCCCACTCGCCTGCATCGGGATCCCCTCACCACCCACCCTGACCTTGTTTTCCCATCCCCTAGCCAGCCGCCGCCGCCGCCTCTCACTTTCTCGGTCTCACCCAACCGCTGCTGTGGCTCCCTCAGGCCGAGCCTGAACTCTCCATCGCTCACCATCCCGACGCCAGAGGTCGCCGCCAAGCCTCGTCGGCGCTCGACGCCGCGAGATTTCCACGCCCGCTCTCCTGGCCCCGTTCTGGCCGTCCTTGCTCTCGCGCCACTCGTCCGCCGCCACGCCCGCGACCTCCCTGCTGCTAGGACCTCGCCGGGTCTGCGTCGCCTTCCCGCGCCCTACCCGTGAGCCAGCGCCGCTCCTCATCGGTGCCCGCCTGCGGCCCCTCGAGTCGTCGCCTCAGCTCCACCGCGACTTCACCCAGCTCGCCATCATCCCTGCGGTGAGGACCTCCACCGTTCCCGACTACCTCTGGTCATCGTCTCAGGTTCATATGTTGCGCGTACACACTAGCCAGCCAGCAGCAGCGCATGTAACCATCCATTTTAGCTAGCTGATTTTGCTTCTTCCTTTGATTCACCTACGAGCTAGTCTGCTTTTTAGCTAGCTATATGCACTGACAGTTCATCGATGCAGCAACTAGTTTAGCCTCTGAACTTTCTGTTGCCTGACATTTTATTCCCTGTTTTAAAGTTCAGCCAACGTCCATATTAGACTCTGGTTTTGACTTAATTGAACCAGTTAATATAAATCTGTTCGGGACAAACGCTATGTGAAATAGGAGTTTAGATATGTCGCATGTGCTTCTATTTTGAGCAGTCTAAAATTTGCCCAAATCAATTTTTTTGTTAAACATTAACATGGTTTACGCAATTAAATCCAACTTGCAAAAGTTATATCTCCTAATTCACAAATCCAAACCTTGCATATAATATTTATAAAATGGCAAAGAAAATATGAGGAATAATAATTCGGCCGCTGTTTTTTTTTTGATAATTAAAGTTTTCACTATGGAGTAATTGGGAATTGCTTATAATAAAAAAATTTCCACTTCATTTAAAATTGTGCAGTCCACCCATGCCTGCTTTTGTATGCTAAACAATGTTTAATTTTGGGTGGTTATAAAATTATTTGAACTTTTTTAAATAATTACCGAGATTCGGATCCCTCTTAAACCTGCCTAGTCGCGCCATCTTTTCATGCATCATATCATGAACATATCGGATCTTCTGTCGTAGTATTAAATATTGCATCTGGTGTTTATTCTAGTGTTTTGCTTTTTCACGGATTAGGCCGTTGAGTTGGTGCGAGCTTCGACCCGTTCTTTGGATGAATCTTTGGCAATGTTTCCCAGGCGAGCGTTCTCCCCCTTTCTACCTATTTTACCTTTATAGTCTTTATTCCTTCCTGTTGATCTATTGCTATCTGTGTTGCGATGCTCTAGTTTTCGTACCCGTGATATCCCTTGCAGCCTTATACTGCCTTGGACACATCCTACTACCTGTTGATTGGAAGATAGTTGGACCTGCGCGTCGTAGTCGCTTGCTCAAGTGCTGTTGCGTGTCGTCAAGTACCGCAGTTGTTGGAGTATTGCCGCATGTTTAATGTTGGAGATGATCATGGCTTTAATACTGTTTAATAACTAAAATTGAAGTAGGTAAATGCAGAGGCACCGGTGGGTAATAGAAAATATTTGGATTTTAACTGCCCACTAGTGTCCCGTAGGACCCCGAGTTCTTGACACCTGTTCCGAGATCGAGCGCGCTAACCACAGGTGGGGTGTATGGGCACCCCCATCGATTTAGTACCTGATTCCAAGTACTGTACAGGGGGCCACAAAGTAGTTTGGGGCTTTATTACTATCCTGTACTTATGCCATGCTTTACTGCTTTATTTACGATTGTGCGAGGAGCACCTATACTGTTTAGGATCGTGACACGTTTTCGCTGTATCGACAAGCCCAGTCACACTTTCGGGTTCCCAGTCGTTTACAGCCGTCTACACAAACCCTGAGTCCGTCTCGGAGACCGGCCGACTTCGTTGCGGGTAGCTTAGTGGGGTGGCCCCCCGTGCTTGCTTTGGGTCTGGGAAACGTCGTGTCCGAAACCCCGTCGACATACCGTTGGGTGTATGTTTTGTGATCTTGTACCTACCTGATCTGACAACAAGGGTGTAGGTGCGTGTGGGAACTTTGGTGCATCCCTACAGGGTTAAATCTTTTCGAGAAGCCGTGTCCGCGGTTGTGGACGACTTGGATCACAGTTCTCGATCATAGACAACTATAACTAAAGTTTACTGTTATAATTTGACTTGTTTCCGATATGACTAGTAATCAGCTTCACTACAACGGAATGGCTAAATAAAAGTACCAACAACTGCTGGGTTTGGGATATCTCATGCTAATCGTATCTGACTAGTAAGTGTTGCAACTACAACGGAATGGTTAACTAAAAGTGCCCACTTCTTATTATATCAGGATGACTATCTATACCTGACTAGTAATTGCTGCAACGATAACTGAATAAATAAAACTGCCAACTGTGTGAGTTCCTCGGTTGACTTCCTCGTGTGGTCTCGAGGGGAATACCAGGATGGATATGATTGGTGGTAGCATCAGGTTGGTTCCGAATAGGTCTTTATTATCCCTCTCTGATAGACGATAGTTATATCGAGTCTCTATAGGTTGTTTAGTGCATGCTGCGCTGCCGCTTCAGTCCACCATACCTATGTAGGCGAGGACCGCCGAATTCTAGCCTCGCCGTGTACTGGCCTCAGTACTGACCGCTCTCTTTTTTTTTCCTTTGCCTTTGTCGGCACCCCTTTTGTTTAAGCAGGTTTCGAGATCGACGTCGTTAGCAGGGTTACCCTTCCGGCTTGGCCTGGACAGGGTTATGGACGCCTTTGGTTATTCTTCAGGGCTCTTAGCTCAATTTGCATCTTGTCCGTACTCGGACGCTGTATCGTTTTCAAGGTGATTTGGATCTTTGTACTGTATATCTGTATTCTTGACTCATTGAGTCGCCGTTGTATATATCTGTTCTGTGGGTTCCATCGTGGACTATTGTGTAATGATATTACTTCGTCTTCCACCCGCACGAAAGTGCCTGGTGGGCACCTTTGAATCGTTTCTATGCGGGTTTGGCGGGTTTCGCTAAAACTTGCATAGGGCCGGTTCTGAGGGTGTTACAGAGTGGTATCAGAGCTCAGCAGTTACGATACCCCACTGGTCCAACCTGTAGGATAACCTAGCTAACGGACGTTGTAGAGTGTCAAAATATTTTGAAAAATCGGTTGGATAGATCTGATTAGGTATGCTTTTACTTCTTACCCCTCTGCTATTCTCCTCTTATCTCGACGTGTTTTGAATCTGCTCTCTTATCTTTTCTTTGCTTCCAGGAATTCTCGTGGTTGGGTTTCCGTCGTACCTTTAGGGTTTCGCTTCCTTCCTCTTGTAACGGTGCTTCGACATCCGGTCTTCATGCTATACGATGAAGTTTTCATCTGTTGTACCTTCCAGTGGACCAAAATTCACTAAAAAATTTCTTTGTATCTTCCTTTTTTTTTCAACGTGACGACCTCATCTCCATCAGATCCGATAAAGACTCAGCATCACTTCTTGCTTACGAACCTCGTTTGTCGAGATCTTCAGTCTGAATTCCGAGGGTTGGTTGCATAATTCGTCTATTCGTGTATAGAGTAATGCTTTGAGTGTGGGATGGAGTCGCGACCATACCACTACTCTTATCATCCGCTTTTGTACATTTAATGGTGGATCGATGCAATTTTACTCCCCCACGGAAGTTAGAGGTGGCCTTACCTTTTGAGACCTCGACCTTCGACTTTGCTTTTCCGGAGTGTTCTCTCGACGAACATGAGCAGCGACCCTTATTGGTGGTGTCGACGATTTTAAGACGGAGAAAGAATCTTTGTTAGTGGTGTCGCGAGGATCTACATAAAGCGAGAAGATTCAGATCGTTGGCGTTCTTCCCCATACCATGAGGCGGATCTCGGGGGCGAGATCCATTATTAGTGGTGTCGAATTGTAACACCCCGGGATTTCCCCAACTAGAAAATTACTTGTTATTTTATTTTTGCATCATCATAACATCATGTGCATAATCTTGAACATCATATCACCATGCATGGTTCATCATTGCTTGCATTGTTGTTGCAATTGTTTACTGGTTCACATATGCTCTTGTCTGTGTTTCATGTATCTCTTAATCTTGTTATCACCTCTATGTTCTTTTGCTTCCCTCTATTCCCTGTTTGGTTTGCTTTGGGCCCTTCTTAGATGGAAGGGATAGTATTTTGAATACAAATGCGTTTGGGTTTAATGCCCCATATCTATATTTTGTTTTACCTACTTCTCTTATTCTTGTAAAAAAGATGACCGAATGGATATACATGGTCATATTCTTGATACTCTTCCGCTCTCTCTTATCTCTGTTTACTTGGATACAAAATATATGTTCTAAATCCCTGCAAAAAGATTCAAAACAATTCAAAATGGTTTACATAGAAATCTTATGTGTGCTTTTTCTTAAATCCTCACTCCTTTCTCTTTTCCTTTTGTTTATGCCCAATCTGATCAGCCATGTTTGTGCTACTGATTCTAGGCCTCCTACTTTTCAAATCTGGACAAAAATATTGTAGCAAGGTTCAGTCTTTAGGCAAGCAGCAGCAGTTTCAGTAGATAGCAAAGTTCAGAGTAGCAATAGTAGTGGTCGTTTCCTCTAGGAGCATTAGCAGCAGCGCAGTTCAGGGTTCAGTTAACGTTGCACCTTGAGGTTCAGAGCTACAGAGCAACAACAACCGACGATCAATATTGCCCTATTCGTCCATCTTCCAACTCCATCGAGGCCCATCATCCCTGCGAGCCCGGTCCTACCCCGCGCCTCGCCTCTCTCTTCCCCACTCGCCTGCATCGGGATCCCCTCACCACCCACCCTGACCTTGTTTTCCCATCCCCTAGCCAGCCGCCGCCGCCGCCCTCTCACCTTCTCGGTCTCACCCAACCGCTGCTGCGGCTCCCTCAGGCCGAGCCTGAACTCTCCATCGCTCACCATCCCGGCGCCAGAGGTCGCCGCCAAGCCTCGTCGGCGCTCGACGCCGCGAGATTTCCACGCCCGCTCTCCTGGCCCCGTTCCGGCCGTCCTTGCTCTCGCGCCACTCGTCCGCCGCCACGCCCGCGACCTCCCTACTGCTAGGACCTCGCCGGGTCTGTGTTGCCTTCCCGCGCCCTACCCGTGAGCCAGTGCCGCTCCTCACCGGTGCCCCGCCTGCGGCCCCTCGAGTCGTCGCCTCAGCGCCACCGCGACCTCACCCAGCTCGCCATCATCCCTGCGGTGAGGACCTCCACCGTTCCCGACTACCTCTGGTCATCGTCTCAGGTTCATATGTTGCGCGTACACACTAGCCAGCCAGCAGCTGCGCATGTAACCATCCATTTTAGCTAGCTGATTTTGCTTCTGCCTTTGATTTACCTACGAGCTAGTCTGCTTTTTACCTAGCTATATGCACTGACAGTTCATCGATGCAGCAACTAGTTTAGCCTCTGAACTTTCTGTTGCGTGACATTTTATCCCCTGTTTTAAAGTTCAGCCAACGTCTATATTAGACTCTGGTTTTGACTTAATTGAACCAGTTAATATAAATCTGTTCGGGACAAACGCTATGTGAAATAGGAGTTTAGATATGTCACATGTGCTTCTATTTTGAGCAGTCTAAAATTTGCCCAAATCAATACTTTTTGTTAAACATTAACATGGTTTACGCAATTAAATCCAACTTGCAAAAGTTATATCTCCTAATTCACAAATCCAAACCTTGCATATAATATTTATAAAATGGCAAAGAAAATATGAGGAAAATAATTCGGCCGCTATTTTTTTTTGATAATTAAAGTTTTCACTATGGAGTAATTGGGAATTGCTTATAATAATTTTTTTCCACTTCATTTAAAATTGTGCAGTCCACCCATGCCTGCTTTTGTATGCTAAACAATGTTTAATTTTGGGTGGTTATAAAATTATTTGAACTTTTTTAAATAATTACCGAGATTCGGATCCCTCTTAAACCTGCCTAGTCGCGCCATCTTTTCATGCATCATATCATGAACATATCGGATCTTCTGTCGTAGTATTAAATATTGCATCTGGTGTTTATTCTAGTGTTTTGATTTTTCACGGATTAGGCCGTTGAGTTGGTGCGAGCTTCGACCCGTTCTTTGGATGAATCTTTGGCAATGTTTCCCAGGCGAGCGTTCTCCCCCTTTCTACCTATTTTACCTTTATAGTCTTTATTCCTTCCTGTTGATCTATTGCTATCTATGTTGCGATGCTCTAGTTTTCGTACCCGTGATATCCCTTGCAACCTTATACTGCCTTGGACACATCCTACTACCTGTTGATTGGTAGATAGTTGGACCTGCGCGTCGTAGTCGCTTGCTCAAGTGCTGTTGCGTGTCGTCAAGTACCGCAGTTGTTGGAGTATTGCCGCATGTTTAATGTTGGAAATGATCATGGCTTTAATACTGTTTAATAACTAAAATTGAAGTAGGTAAATGCAGAGGCACCGGTGGGTAATAGACAATATTTGGATTTTAACCGCCCACTAGTGTCCCGTAGGACCCCGAGTTCTTGACACCTGTTCCGAGATCGAGCGCGCTAACCACAGGTGGGGTGTATGGGCACCCCCATCGATTTAGTACCTGATTCCAAGTACTGTACAGGGGCCACAAAGTAGTTTGGGGCTTTATTACTATCCTGTACTTATGCCATGCTTTACTGCTTTATTTACGATTGTGCGAGGAGCACCTGTACTGTTTAGGATCGTGACACGTTTTCGCTGTATCGACAAGCCCAGTCACACTTTCGGGTTCCCAGTCGTTTACAGCCGTCTACACAAACCCTGAGTCCGTCTTGGAGACCGACCGACTTCGTTGCAGGTAGCTTAGTGGGGTGGCCCCCCGTGCTTGTTTTGGGTCTGGGAAACGTCGTGTCCGAAACCCCGTCGACATACCGTTGGGTGTATGTTTTGTGATCTTGTACCTACCTGATCTGACAACAAGGGTGTAGGTGCGTGTGGGAACTTTGGTGCATCCCTACAGGGTTAAATCTTTTCGAGAAGCCGTGTCCGCGGTTGTGGACGACTTGGATCACAGTTCTCGATCATAGACAACTATAACTAAAGTTTACTGTTATAATTTGACTTGTTTCCGATATGACTAGTAATCAGCTTCACTACAACGGAATGGCTAAATAAAAGTACCAACAACTGCTGGGTTTGGGATATCTCATGCTAATCGTATCTGACTAGTAAGTGTTGCAACTACAACGGAATGGTTAACTAAAAGTGCCCACTGCTTATTATATCAGGATGACTATCTATACCTGACTAGTAATTGCTGCAACGATAACTGAATAAATAAAACTGCCAACTGTGTGAGTTCCTCGGTTGACTTCCTCGTGTGGTCTCGAGGGGAATACCAGGATGGGTATGATTGGTGGTAGCATCAGGTTGGTTCCGAATAGGTCTTTCTTATCCCTCTCTAATAGCTGACAGTTATATCGAGTCTCTATAGGTTGTTTAGTGCATGATGCGCTGCCGCTTCAGTCCACCATACCTATGTAGGCGAGGACCGCCGAATTCTAGCCTCGCCGTGTACTGGCCTCAGTACTGACCGCTCTCTTTTTTTTCCTTTGCCTTTGTTGGCACCCCTTTTGTTTAAGAAGTTTCGAGATCGACGTCGTTAGCAGGGTTACCCTTCCGGCTTGGCCTGGGCAGGGTTATGGACGCTTTGGTTATTCTTCAGGGCTCTTAGCTCAATTTGCATCTTGTCCGTACTTGGACGCTGTATCGTTTTCAAGGTGATTTGGATCTTTGTACTGTATATCTGTATTCTTGACTCATTGAGGCGCCGTTGTATATATCTGTTCTGTGGGTTCCATCGTGGACTATTGTGTAATGATATTACTTCGTCTTCCACCCGCACGAAAGTGCCTGGTGGACACTTTGAATCGTTCCTATGCGGGTTTGGCGGGTTTCGCTAAAACTTGCATAGGGCCGGTTCTGAGGGTGTTACACTCCATGATGAACCTTGAACAGTGCACTTCACTATCAAATCTAAGAGTAATATTCTAATCCTTAACTTTTTTAAAGTTTCTGTTTATTTTGCAGGTACTAGACTTGAAGATCAAGACTTTAGTTTAGGTTTTTCTTTTCCTTTATAAAATAGTCACTTGTAATATCTCTCTAATTCAATTGTAATCTTTAATTTATTCATTTGTACTTTTATTTTTTATTCTTTTGTAATAAAGATTGTACTATTATTCAATAAATAAAGAATATTCTTTTATTTCTTAACTATTGTAAAGTTTGTTGCCCATTTACATAGGTTACATTTTTGTAACATATTTATTAAAGTTACTGAATAAATATTCATTGTATTGATTAATTTATTTCATTTAAAGTTTGAGTCATTAATTGTTAACTCTTGATTAAATCAAATCACTCAAACCTAATTCTTAATCCTTTTGAATTATAATTCAAACACTCAAGTTTTAAATTCAAATTTCATTTCCCAAAACACTCTAATCCAAAAGATCATATCCAAGTCTATAACAATCATCCTTCAAGACTATACCTAATCTCAAAGCATGAAAGAAACTTTGATCACTTTAGGTTTTTATTTGGCAAAAAATTTACCCACATTTTCACAGATGAATGCATGCAATATCACAAATTCCTAAATCTACCCTTCGTTGGTTCCTAAATACTGGGATGTTATATAATTCTTGTGAGACCTTGGTTCTTATGCATTGGCTATGGCTCCATTGTTGTCACAATAGATCACCATTGGGTCCAACGCGCTCGCAATCACACCTAGTTCGGTTATGAATTCCTTCATCCAAACTGCTTCTTGAGCTGCTTCTGTAGCAGCAACATATTCGGCCTCCGTTGTTGATCCTGCACCACGGGTTGTTTGGAACTCCTCCAACTAACCGCTCCACCATTCATGAGAAATATGTATCCGGATTGACTTAGAGTTATCCGGATCAGTGTCGAAGCTAGCGTCGACATAACACTTAGCGACGAGTTCTTCTTCACCTCTGTACACGAGACACATATCCTTATTTCTTCTCAAGTACTTAAGGATATTCTTTACCGCTATCCAGTGTTCCGATCCTGGATCAGATTGGTATCTACTAGTTAAACTAATAGCATGTGCCACATCGGTCTTGTACATAGCATGGCGTACATTATAGAGCCTATGGATGAAGCATAGGGCACTTTTTCCATTATCTCTCTTTCTTCCGCCGTAGCCGGACTTTGAGTCTTACTCATTGTGTTGCCTTGCAACATAGGTAAGAACCCTTTCTTACTTCCTTCCATTTTAATTTCTTTAAAATCTTATCAGGTATGTACTTTGTGATAGCCCTATTAGGCGCCTAGATCTATCCCTATAGATATTTATGCCTAATATGTATGACGCTTCACCTAGGACCTTCATAGAAAATTTGCTGTTTAGGTAACTTTTAACACTTTTTAGAAGATCTATATCATTCCGATCAATAATATGTTATCCACATATAATTTAGAAATGCCACATAACTCCCACTCACTTTCTTGTAAATACAAGCCTCTCCATAAGTTTGGATAAACCCAAACTCTTTGATCACCTCATCAAAGCGGAGATTCCAACTCCGGGATGCTTGCTTCAGTCCATAGATGGATCGCTGAAGCTTGCATACCTTGTCAGCATCTTTAGGATCGACAAAACCCTTTGGTTGTACCATATACAACTCTTCTTCAATGTTGCCATTGAGGAATGCAGTTTTGACATCCATCTGCCATATCTCATAGTAGAAAGATGCAACAATTGCTAACATATCCTAACTGACTTTAGCATCGCTACGGGAGAGAATGTCTCATCGTATTCAAATCCTTTAATTTGTCAAAACCCTTTTGCGACAAGTCGAGTTTTATACACGGTTATGTTACCATCAGCATCAATTTTCCTTTTGAAAATCCATTTATTCTCCACGGCCTTTTGGTCGTGAGGTAAGTCCACCAAGGTCCAAACCTGGTTTTCGTACACGGATTCCATCTCGAATTTCATGGCTTCTAGCCATTTGTTAAAATCCGGGCTCATCATCGCTTCTTCATACGTCGTAGGGTCATCAATTTCATCCACCATGAAATTCATAACAGGATTTCCGTACAGCTCGGGAGCTGCACGCGTCCTGCTAGACCTGCGAGGTTCGGTAGTATTCTCTTTCGGAGCTTCATTATCGCTATCATTAGTTCCCTCTTCATTTGGTGAAGTCAACTCCGGAATGGCTTCTAGCGCTGCACTACTCTCCATATTATGAAGAGAAGGTTCTACAACCTCTTCGAGTTCTACCTTCTGACTACACACACCTTTCGCGAGAAACTCTTTCTCTAGAAAAGATCAATTCTTGGCAACGAAAACCTTGACCTAGGATCTGTGATAGAAGGAATACCCAATAGTTTCCTTAGGGATCCTATGAAGAAGCATTTTTCTGCTTTTGGGTTCGAGTTTATCCAGTTGAAGTTTCTTCACATAAACATCGCATCCCCAAACTTTAAGAAACGACAACTTAGGTTTGTTTCCAAACCACAATTCATACATTGTCTTTTCGACGGATTTAGATGGTTCCTGATTTAAAGTGAATATAGCAGTTTCTAGTGCATAACCCTAAAATGACAGTGGCAAGTCCGTCAGAGACATTATAGATCAAACCATATCAAGTAGAGTACGATTACGACATTTTGACACACCATTTCACTGTGGTGTTCCGGCAGGTGTGAGTTGTGAAACTATTCCACAATCTTTCATATGTGTGCTAAACTCGTAACTTAGATACTCACCTCCACGGTCAGACCGTAGAAATTTGATCTTTCTATTACGATGATTTTCCACTTCTTTCTGAAATTCCTTGAATTTCTCAAAGGTTCCAGACTTGTGTTTCATCAAGTAGATATAACCGTATCTACTCAAATCATCCGTGAAAGTAACAAAATAACGATATACACCTCATGCCGACACACTCATTGGACCACACACATCAGAGTGTATGATTTCAATAAATCTATCGCCCGTTCCATTGAACCGAAAAACAGCGTTCTAGTCATCTTGCCCATAAGGCATGGCTCACATGTATCAAATGATTCGAAATCAAGTGGTTCCAAAAGTCCATCCGAATGGAGCTTCTTCATGCGTTTAAATCCAATATGACCTAGACGGCAGTGCCACATATATGCGGATATATCATCATTAAGTTTAATCCTTTCAGCATCAACATTATGAATATGTGTAACACTATTATCGAGATCGAACAAAAATAAACCATTCATCATTGGTGCATGACCATAAAAGATATCATTCATACAAATCGAACAACCATTGTTTTCGGATTTAAATGAATAAACAATGCGCATCAAACATGATCCGGATACAATGTTCATGCTTAGTGCTGGCACCAGATAACAATTATTCAAGTTTATAACTAATCTCGATGGTAAGTGGAGAGGTAGCGTTCCGATGGTGATCACATCAACGATTGATCTGTTGCCAACACGCATCTTGACCTCACCCCTTGCTAGCAGTCGCTTGTTCTATATCCCCTGATTCAAGTTACAAATATTAGCAACCGATCCGGTATCAAATACCCATGTGCTACTGCGAGTACTAGTCAAGTACACATCAATAACATGTATATCGTATATACCTTTATTTGCCTTGCCGGCCTTCTTGTCTGCCAAATACTTGGGGCAGTTACGCTTCAGTGGCCAGTCCCCTTGCAATTAGAACTTGGTATCAGACTTAGGGACAACTCGGGATTTCTTTTCAGGTACGTGATGACCCACAAGTATAAGGGATCACAAGAGTCTTTGAGGGTAGTATTACCCAATTTATTGATTCGACACAAGGGGAGCCAAAGAATACTTGCAAGCCTTAACAACTGATTTGTCAATTCAGCTGCACCTAGAAATAGTTCTTGCTCACAGAAGTTTATCAGTGGCAACAGTTTGGTAGTAGCAACAGCAACAGCAAAACAAGAGCAGTAGTAACAGTAGCAGCAAACAGTAGGATATGAGTGTGGTAGGCATAAGATGGGATGGATGGGCGTTGCATGGACAAGTCTAAACATGTAACTTCAAGATCTAGGGAAATTGCAGATAAATGAGAATAATTATCCAAGTACTAAACAATCATAGGCATGTTCTCCATATATAATCATGCATTCGCAATAAGAACTTGCACAACATATTTTGTCCTGCCAGCCCGTTGCAGCGGGGCCTCAAGGGAACAACTGGCAATTAAGGTGCTCTTTTAATAGAACACCGGAGCAAAGCATTAACACTCCGTGAACACATGTGATCCTCACATCACAGCCATCCCCTCCGATTGTCCCAATTTCTATCACTTCGGGGCCTTTGGATCCGGACAATGATATGTGTACACAACTTGCAGATAAGATCACAACAATACTATCATAATGATTCAATAATATTTAGATCTAAGATCATGGCACTCGGGCCCTAGTGACAAGCATTAAGCACAACAAGTTGCAACAAAGTCAAATAACACTAATAGAGATACTAGGCACCATGCCCTAACATTCTTATTTGATTACATGATAGAACTCATCCAATCCCTACCATCCCCATAGCCTACAGTGGGGGATTACTCACTCATGGATGAGGGAAACATTGATGGTTGATGGAGAGGCGTTGGTGATGACGATGGCGATGATCCTCCCCAAATTCCCCGTCCCGGCAGGGTGCCAGAACGGAGTTTCTGGTTCTGAATCACAGTTTCTGGTGGTGGCGGCGCAATGGAACTCTTTCTGGAAAAATGTCGAACCCCCTCGGTTTTTAGGTCAAGAGGCTTCTTATAGGCGAAGAGGAAGGCCGAGGGGTGCTTGAGGTGGCCGCACCCCCTAGGCTCGGCCAGGCCTGGCCCACGCCTCGCAGGGGTGTGGGCGCCTCAGTCCTCCACTCCGTCTCGTACTCTGGCTCCGTGGATCTTCTGGTGAAATAGGATTTTTGGCATATTTTTCAGGATTTTTCCTGATAGTTGATTTTCTGCACAAAAACTAGACACCAAGGTAATTCTGCTGAAAACAGCGTCAGTCCGTGTTAGTTGTATCCAAATCACACAAGTTTAGAGGAGAAACAATATCAAAAGTGTTCGGGAAAGTAGATACATTTTGGACGTATCAACTCCCCCAAGCTTAGCTATTGCTTGTCCTCAAGCAATTCAGTTGAAAACTGAGTGCGATAAAAGAACTTTCACGGACACAATTGCTTCATATGATGTAAATATTCTCAGCATAGGAGTAGATAATTAAACCATTGATACGTCCAATTTGCATCACCATTCTATATCATAATTTACCTCTATTCGGTATTACTTATGACTTTTCACCTGTTTATGCATGTTGGATGATTCTTGGAGGATGGACTGTCAGAGTCTGGATTCTGATGGAAAAGAAGGCGTTTCGGTGCAATTTCGCAAAATCGGAAAAATACCAGAAAAATATGGAAACATATTATTTTCCTAGAAGACGAAGGAAGCCAGAAGGAGGAGCGAAGAGGGGCCACATGGGGCCCCACACCCTAGGTGTGAGCCCACCCTAGGCTGCGCCTAGGGTAGGTGTGCCCCACCTGCTCGGCCTCCGACTCCGCCCCTTCGCCCATATCTTCCTACGGAACCCTAAGCCTCGGGGAGGTGACCACATATAGATTTTGGCCGCCTCTGGGAGGCGGAAACACCGAGAGAGAAAGATCTCTCCAACAGACAAATTTCTGCCGGGGAATTCCTTCCCGAGAGGGGAAACCATCGCCATCAACATCATCATCAAGCTAGGCTTCATCAGGATCATCATCATCATCCACACCATCATCTCCACCAGCACCATCATCACCACTCCATCCCGCTATAACAATTGTGTTGGATATTGCTTTAGTTCTTAGGGAAACTTCCCCGGTGTTAATTACTATTGTAGTTGATGCTTGTGAGTGGAACCATTGGATTATTGTTTATGTTCAGATTGTTATCCATTACCATATCATCTTTGATCTTGATCCATATGATGTATTGTGAGTAGTTCGTTTAGTTCTTGAGGACATGGGAGAAGTCATGTTGTTAGTAGTGAATCTGTGTTGAGTTATTATTCAATGGTTTAGTATTTAAGTTGTGGTGCTATTCTTCTAGTGGTGTCATGTGAACGTCGACTACATGACACTTCACCATTTATGGGCCTAGGGCAGTGCATTGTGTATTTGGCTACTAATTGTGGGGTTGCCGGAGTGACAGAAACCTGAAACCCCGTTAGGACACCTTTGCACAAGGGAGCGTAGGATCTCAGAGTTTAAGGCTGTGGTTATATTTATATCTTAATTACTTTCCTGTAGTTATGGATGTTTGCAGGGGGTTTAATCACAAGTATGTATTAGTCCAAGTAAGGGCGGTATATTAGCACAGGTTCACCCACACACACTTACAACACGAGAGAAGAGTACTCGACTATTTGAAGTGAAGCACTTGACAGAATTCCCATGTGTCCTAGAGAATGTTTGGTCCTTATAAGTATTTCCATTGGCTTGTCCTTTGCTAAGAAAGGATTGGGCCACTTGCTCCATTTGTTCGTTACCTTTGTTACTTGCTCCTTGTTTTGTTGCCTTGTCAGAAAACCACTAAAATCCGTTTGCTAAGTATTCACTGGGATTTCCTGCTCCATACCACTGTTCAGCACCTTTGCTACTCGTTGGGATTGACACTCCTATTTATCAAAAGTACTATGATACACCCCCTATACTTGTGGGTCATCAAGACTATTTTCTGGCACCGTTGCCGGGGAGTGAAGCACTATTGAAGAGTGGAACTGGTAAGGGAAACTTTTACTATGAGTATTGCTCTTGTTACTGCTTGTTACTTTGTTTCCAATATGGATAACCCACTTGGTTTTCTGTTTGGGAAAACTACTACCACTGCTAGGGTAGTAGATGAACCACCACCTATTGAGATAGATCCTTTTAAGATACCTACAAGTATTGTTGATCGTGTTATGGATAATTATTATTTAGGGGATGGAACTTTCCACCCTGGTGATCATTTGCTTTTTATCCATGAATTATGCGGGTTTTTAAGTGTGCAGGTATCACAACTAAATAGGTGAATAAGAAGTTACTGTCCATATCCTTGAAGGGAGAGCTGAAGAATGGTATAAGCTGCCGAAGAATGGATAATCCATGGAATGGGAGGAGATGGCATCTCTCTTTTACTCTAAATTTTATCCTCCCAGTGAGATTCATAAGGATAGAAATCTTATATATAATTTTGTCCTCTTGATGGAGAGAGTACAACTCAAGCTTGGGGGAGACTGAAGTTACTAATGCTTAAATGTCCTATTCATGAACTCCCTAACAATATTATTCTCAATAACTTTTATGCTAGGCTTTCTCTTCATGATAAATATTTACTAGATGCCTATTGTGTTGGATCATTCACACGTATGAAGGAAGAAGCTAAATGGATCTCTTAGACCGTATTCAAGATAAAACTGAAGCTTGGGAGAATGACAAAGGAAGAAAATCAGGTATAAACTATGATTATGAATGCATTAAATCTTTTATGATAACTGATGACTTCCGTGATATTAGTAATGAGTTTGGTCTTGATTCCCAAAGTATTTCCAATTGTTTTAAGGCCTTTGCCTCTTACATATAATTCCCAAAAAGAAGTGGAATACGTACCATGCTCCATATAAAGATGTTGTTAATCATGTTCCAGTTAGAAGTACTCAAGTTTGTACTACTAATCATACTATGCATGAACCTCATGTTGAGAAACTACCTTTTCCAGCTAAGTTAAAGGAGTATTCTATGATTATTAGTGCAAATAACAAAGGTACAATGAAAACTGTGGAGCCTGATGAACAATTGAATGTTGAACCTATGGTAGCTATTGTGAAAGACACTGTCACTAGAAATATAGAGGATGAGCAAATTGTCTTCTGTGAAGACGCTTCTAATATTATCTCTCATCCTAGTAAGGCTAGAAAAGCTAGTGTTCTGATGCTTTCTGTTAAAATTGGTGATCATTGCTACTATGGTTTATGTGATATGTGTTGCTAGTTCTAGTGCTATTCCTTATGAGCTTTACAGGGAAATTATGCATGAGATTGATCCTTGTGAGCTTGAGGACATTTATGTGGTTATCCACCTCGCTAATAAGGAAACCATTTGCCCC